>OW121774.1:3762500-5012500 GCA_933228765.1 Miltochrista miniata | reverse complement strand
TACGATGCAATATCCAGTCGTTCTAGCCCTGCAAAACAGCCGGACCAAATGGCGCAAGGAGGCGCTGGAGCGGGGCCACAGGCCTGCGTCTCGAGAAATCGAGGCTCAGCGGTCCCAGCTCCACCAGGAAACCATGGAGACCTGGAAGGTGCGACTTGAGCAACCGAAGGGGGATCCGCCGCAATCGCGGCGGTCAGACCGGTCATGGACAAGTTGCTGGAGAAGAGCCATGGTGCTCTCTCCTGCCGGTTGTCACAGATACTTACCGGCCACGGGAGCTTCGGTAAGTATCTGTGGCGAATACACCGGAAAACCACGGCCGAGTGCCAGCACTGCAAGGAGCGCAGCGAGGACACAGCGCTTTACACATTGGTGGAATGCACGGCGTAGGCGCAATAGCGCCAGGTCCTCGTGGCAGGTCTGGACGTGGACACTCTCTTGCTGGAGACGATGGTACGAGCCATGATCTCCAGCGGGAGTAAGTGGGACGGCGCTGCCTCTTTGCTTGCTCACCGTCCTTACAGAAGCAGGCCCTAGACGACAGCGTGATGTGAGGGATTCATGCACGCCGCCAAAGATGCGGGATAGCACTCAAACCCCCCGCCCCATAAATGAGGCCGCAGTGGTAGCCGTAGATTTGTTGGGAGCCGTAGATTTGTTGGGAATTGCGTCCGGCCACCTCTGAAAACCAGCGCTGTCTGCCTGTAATGCAGGTGGTCAGCATTACGCTGAGAGGTGGCCGTTATTCTTCTTTGTGTGTGTACTTTTAATTTTTTTTTTAAACTTATAATGTATTTTTTTATTAAGTGGAATAAAAAAGCTTTTTCTTTCTTCTTTCTTTCTTCTTACTTATGTGATGTCTGGTAATAAGATGAATAATAATGAAATTAAGAGGATGCTCATAATAATATACACATAGGTATATTCCGACTTTGGGGAACTCTTTGTTCTCTCTGAAGAAGGCTCTGGCACAATGTGTAAAGCAAAGAGACGAACCTAAATTAAGATAATGCAAAGCAGTGCTGAACCAGTGAGACTGAACAACAACGCTCTGGAAGTGGTCCAAATAATAAAAGAAATGGTGTCAATGTGTGAAATCACCGCAATCACTGAGAGCGCGCAAATAATTTACTACCAAACAAACTCGGGAAAGGCAACCATATACAGCGACAGTGAAGTGGCATTGAAATTTAAGTAAGAAAATAATAACATCAGCAATCGTGAAGGAATATAGAAAGTCACTTGACATGTTGGAGGAAAAGACCGAAGTATACGTACATAGATTGGGTACCTGGAACCTAGGGAATTTCGGGTGACGAAACAGTAGATAATCTAGCCCCAGAGGGACCAGATGAATGCTTGGTTGAACCTAAGACTGAACTTCCCATCGCTCATAAAATCACCAAGGGCGTTATCAGCAGGAGCATAATGACAACGAGAAGTTTAATCTTAGATTGAGATTTTCAACGATTCCATGTTGATAGTCAAAGCTAACAAGAGGAAATATGAGGCCAGTTAACGTGATAATTACAGGACATTGTAGCCTGAATAGTACTTGACAGTACTGGTTAAGAGTGATGGATTACCCCTCACGACCGATATGCTCCTGCTGGAGACCAGTCTCAACTTATGGCTGAGTATAAAATAATTTCAATTAGCAGATCTAAGATTATGGGTACGACAAGAAAAAACCAAGAAAATTTCCAGTATCTGGATGGGTCAGATAGTACGATCCTGTTAATAAACGAGAATTTGACCAGACGCCACTGTGTTTCGTCCAGTACAAGCTAGCGGGACAAAATTATTTCTTTACTTATTTTGATTGGTTATGTATATTCAAGGATCGGTAGGTATATTTGAGGTAAATCTGTCAACCTTATGAATGTAAATGACATATGCTTACGCACGACATAGAACTTTCGTCATTTACGAATTTTATAATCGACGACTGTCCAATAATAAGCTGTGCTGACATGCTTATCATACCTATAAGGCAATCAAAAACTCTTTTTATAAAGCAATATGTAGAATCTTAATAGTAATATATATATATATATATATATATATATATATATATATATATATATATATATATATATATATATATATACATATATATATATATATATTCAATTACACGATCAGCAATAATAACACTCATTCTAAAAATGATTAAAGCATTAACTATAACTCAATAATAAAACAAAAATAACTAAGAGTTATAATATATTATATTATCTAATTAGAAAACCGAACATTCATTATTCATTGGAAGATTCCTCATCATCACTCTCTTCAGTTGAGTCGTCTAAAAACAGATAATTGTCCTCATTAACTTCGCGAGATGATGATCTTGATGGTATTGAAGGAGGCACTATCAACTGAAGAACTTCCAATGGCAAAGTGGAATACTTTTTTCGTGGAATGTGTCGAAATGTATTAATTAAAGGATCAGACGTAATTAAAAGCATTCTTAACAGATCTGTATTTGTAGCAATACGTGAAAATTTTCGGGTGTGCCGTTCACGGAACCTACGACAATCTTTATTTCTTGCTTCTTGGGCTTCTTCGGAAAGCTGTCCAATGGGAAGAAGACAGGATTGAATTACTTCCACACTGTGTACAAGAATTTTATGCACAGTAACGGGCATGGAGTACCAAGAATACAGATCAAGATATAATTTTCTGGTGTCAATACAAAACTTCTTAAATTCTGAACAATCGATGTCATATCCCGATGACAAAGTTCTTAAAATTACATGAAATCTTTGAATAAGGGTAACATCGACCCCTGTAATTTCGCTGCTCAATTCAGCATTAGAAAAAAATCTACGTGCTGTGTTGCCATCGTTTGTGTTGCCATATCCAGGTTTTGGTTTATCTACAACTAGCGGACGTCACGCGGTTTCACCCGCATACTTCCCGTTCCCGTGGGAATACGGGAATAAAATATAGCCTATGTTACCCGCAAAGAGTGTAGCTTTCCAAAAGTGAAAGAATTTTTCAAATCGGTCCAGTAGTTCCGGAGCCTATTCGTTACAAACAAACAAACAAATAAACAAACAAACAAACAAACAAAAAAACAAATCTTTCCTCTTTATAATATTAGTATAGATAAGACCCATTCGATCTTTAAACACTTTTTGAATTTCTTGTGAGCGCTGCTTAAGAATAGCTTTATCACTATCACCCCTTACTTGCCATTTTTTATTTGTAAACGATAGCTTATATCCAGCAAACATTCAAAAGTGCGGATCCATGCATGTAATGTAGATAATCCAAATGCAAAGCGTTCTTCGTTGCTGGGATAGTTCCTTGATTCCTCGTTCATATTAGATGGAGTGGCACCACAAATATAACACTTCTGTGTTGAACGCGTGTCTGTTAAAGCATTGCAAACTTAGCCATCAGTCATCGTCAACAGCAAATCGTGTTTTACAGAGATTTGAAATCCGTCAACATAACAAACTGTTAGAAGAAGCTTGCTTACTTCATCTAAAATTTTTGTCGTTTCAGTCTTTGTAAACTCTGTCGTCTCCTTATTGAAACTAAACTTAATTGGACGACAATATAAGGTAGAGGAAGGCCGTGGATTTTGCCAGATCACGGTTTCACCGTCATATAGTCTCAAGGGAACAAATGAGTACATGAACAGAAATTCGTCTGTAGCGTTGGTGTTCTCAAATCTCTGCTTATATGTGCTATGACCAGAACTTCCATCACAGCCCCATTTGCTAAGCAACGTATAACTGGAACGAGGTAACACACTTCTAATGACATCTAATTGAGCTTCCACTAATCTTTCAGCCGTTTTATCCAAAATTGCCTGTAGTTTAATTTCAGCTCCAGATTCAGTCACAGAAATGTGTTCGGCAGAAGGACAACAAGACGCTTTGGACTTACTCAAACTATAATATGAAGGATACACTAAGTGTTCCGCTTTTATTGACCACTCTCTAGTTAATTTGTAAGAATGAAAAGTAGCTTTAGAGTCAACATAATAAGCTAAAGCTTCATCCGGCGTCAACTGCCTACACTTTTCAGCACATTTATATTGCTTCGAAGTTTCCCCAACCACAACTTTTTGGATTTGTTTAGCAATATTACGATGCCCTTCTTTTCGAGTAGCTAACTCTGCAGCAGTAACTAACTCGCTTGCACTTCTAGATTCTAAAAGATCTTCTACTCTTCGTCTTTTCGTTTTTGCTGATGAGTCATCAAACGATTTCCTCGGCCTCCCTGCAGAACGACCCTCAGATGATGTTGAAGTATTGGCCTGGGTTACATATACACTCATTTGTATGGCATAACCTTCTAACCAATCCTTATTTTTCCTTAAAAAAACATCCTTCATACATTTACAAGATGTCCACTTTTCATGCAATTTTGCCGAAAAACTTGCGATTTTAGGCCGCAGTTTTTTTATGCAATCGTCAGAAGCATCTGATAAATCATAATTTTCATATATATAATCAAAAATCCGACTGCTTCTGTACGATTTTTCGTGTTGTACCCATTCTTGAAAAAAATCCAATTTGGACACAGTTACAAGGCGTTCTGAAAAGTGAAAGTTATTTGAGCTGCGGGGCGTTTCGGGGGCTGGAATGTATATCAATCTCAACCTGAATGTTGTAATTACAACATATTGAAAAATCTAGCTGGATACTTCTGGATAAAAAAAAGTTGCCGTCTTTTAAAGTTTACAATAGAGAAAAATTATATGAGATTTACTTATACGTTAACAAAGTCCTGGTACGCCAAAAATATACATGTTCTTTAACCAAAAATAAACGTTAAATAAAGTACATACCTTCAGTAAAATATTCCATCATAAAAAACTTGTTTCACTTTATTATAAATTTTGAAAAACTGCTGAGAAAGTTGTCCTAAAAATGCTTATTATTTATCAATACGAATTAAGATTCCTTAATACTGACTTTGAGCGTCGATATGTTAACTGAATATGGTGATAAACCAAATTATTTTAGTTTTTTTTTTACCAGTGGGGGGTAGTTTACAATTTGTCATAAGGCATACCTTGAACTTACGTCATGAATTTTGTCCCGCTAGCTTGTACTGGACGAAACACAGTGAGACGCCGTGAAAACTACTGGAATACTCATACTCATCTTTAGGGGAAGTCTGGGGAAACCGATTGTGTGGTGTTACACGCACAAAATAAAGCTTTTCCATTTTAATAACAGGGATTCATTTCAGAATCGTGTAGTTTTATTTTGATGATAATCCATAAAGTTACGCTCTTGATTTTTAAGAAAAATCAGTATACAAATATAATGTAATTTGAAGATTATTTTACCGATCACTTCCATAAGTCATTCATATTGGGAGATAATACTAAAAGTCTAGGAGTGACTTAACGTTTAATGCCGGATAAGATAATCTGGCTGTCATCGTTTGACTTGATTCAGCCCGATAAAACATTTTACTTTGATGTGAAACTATGCTGAACAGAATATAAAACATTTATCTAGTTCGTTTTATACAGCTATTTGATCATTCAAATGTCTTTAGCGAACCGCAATGAGGATGTTACAGTAACTTAAGTCATTTTTACCTTACCAAAATTATGTTGTGCATTGTATTATCTCCAATATATTAGGAAGGAGGATACATACATTTTTTTATTTATATACATTTCATAGTAAACGTTATTTTATAATAACCATTCTGATTTACAATGGGATTACTCAAGTGGTTAATTAGTTATGATTTTTTTTGCAAAATATGAAACTTTAAATGCCTCTCCTGAACAATTCATATAATGGTCGTTAATGCAATTAGCCTTTCCAGCGTCGATATCGCTACTATACGTGCCAATTTGAAGAACTGAGATCGTAAAGGAATTAGTAAACAATAGACTAACATTATCATTTCATTGTGCAGTCTCAAGTGGAATCGGAATCGATCGATCGAATAATAATAACCGACGAGAGACCGTCGACTGCGCATGCGTACCACGGCTGCGCGCCGCCGCGTCGATGTCTCTCGCGCCGTTTTGAATTATGTTCGCGCCAATTTAAAGTTTTTGTTATTATATTACATATTTCTTGACTAACGTGTTAGAATTTTTTGTATTATTCTTGTTAGATATTTAAGGAACAGTAGCGACAAACTCTAATATCTCTAATATTTTATTTAAGCAGTAATCGATTATAAAAGATAAGATTAATGAAAACAAAAAAGTATGTGGAGTAATTTGTTAGAATTTAGTTTCGTGCATTTATTTATGAATTCCACGTTACAATACGTTTGTTTTATAGACTGTAATATTTTTGTCACTGAGCTAGGCCCTAAAAATCATTTCTTGTAATTTACGGGTAAACCCGTGGGTGAAATTGTTAGAAAATGTAAATATATATCGGCAATTATTAGCTTAACACCATAGCGCAAAGATTTTTATCTCTAATTCAATATCTTATCAGTTATAGAATTGACGTACAAATACCTAAACTATACCTAGCCCCGACCTCAGATCTGTTAGAAAACGCTACAGTAGCATTATATATACCTATCTCACACACTGTAAAAAAAACCAACTTTAGAATTATAGGAACTTTTGAACCTTAAAACACTTAGTTTTACTGGACTATATCTGTCAGCGTGAAAGTAAATAGGGTGAATTTCCCGAACGGCATATTTCGGTGAAAAACTCATCATTTCGGTGGGCACACTTATCATTTCGGTGAAAAATATAACCGGTGTGGGTTTATCGAATCGGTGGCAACCAAAATTAAAAAAATTAATACTAAATTTCTCCTTCGTCTTGAATAAAAAAATCACAGATTTCCAGTTTAAACTTTTAAGCTCCTCGTTTTTGCCGGTGGTTAAATTCCTTCGTACCAATGATAACAGGCACTCTGCCGAAGCGATCTGCCGCCCATCCGAACCCACCGACACCGACGACGGATCCAGCAAAGAATATTGTCAGAGATGTTGGCACGTTGCTGGCGCGGTCGCATACCCAGTCTCTCTGTGAATCAATAATGACATTCATTACTAATAATAATATTAACAGGAAATATTTGATTGTTTGTTTGTATGTTTGCAACGACTTGGCTCCGAAACTACTGAACCGATTTTAAAAATTCTGTTGGGAAGCTACACTATCCCCTGCGAACATAGGCTATATTTTATTCCCATATTCTGACCGAAACCGCGTGACGTCCGCTAGTATATTATTCCCGTACCCGTTTTCTACATAAATTTCTATAAAGCCGGGGCCACATTAAAGAAAACGTCAATGCCCATCATCGCGATAAATATTGCGCTAATTATGGCGTAATTCTTAACGTCACCATTTGAGTAGTGTGGCCGCTTCAACGTAATAATTCTCGCGTGAATGCCCATTCCTGGCGTTAAAATTGACGTTAAGTGTGACCGAATTAAATTTTACAAAAATACCTTAGCTCCTTAAAAATATACTGAATGTATCTATATATAATACTGGCACAGAGAAAATATACCGATAAAAATACCGATTATCAAAACGTGTTTATTCTTTAATTACTACCTTATTTTTATAAAAGAAGAACCTAGAATTTACATTTAACATTTTATTTGAAGGATTGAATTCAACGTCCTTCACCTGCAACACGCTTCGTAAAAAAAAATTACCGAATGTTATTGCAACAAACCCTACAAAGAAAAAAATCATTGCGATGAGGAATTGGGTTTTTATTTTTTCAGGTCCTTAGCGAGCTCCGGGGGAACCTCCCATCTTGCTCCCCCGAGGAGAGACGCCGAACGGTTCTCGACGGGAATAATCTTTGGAAATTCTTTGGCTTTCGGCCTAAAGCCAAAGAATTTCCAAAGATTTTCCCGGCTTTCCGGATTCCCGGCTATAGGGAGGAGGAATACCACCAGGTTTAATGGGTAGGACGGCCCCGTTCCGGAACCGGGAGCCCCACACCCAGCTGTTTTACATGATAATTTTGCAATCCAATATGGCCGCCGCGCCGAAATCACAAAATTTCATGATGGGTATCGTTTAAGAGGGTTTTTGGTATGCTGAGTACGAATTTCGGGTTAATTTAGAGATCCAGTATAACCGCCGCGCCGAAATCACAAAATTTCATGATGGGTATCGTTTAAGGGGTTTTTTGGTATGCTGAATACGAATTTCGGGTTAATTTAGAGATCCAATATGGCCGCCGCGCCGTTATCACTAAATTTCATGATGGGTATCGTTTAAGGGGTTTTTTGATATGCTGAGTACGAATTTCGGTTCAACTTAGAGATCCAATATGGCCACCGCGCCGTTATCACAAAATTTCACGATGGGTATCGTTTAAGGGGTTTTTTGGTAGGCTGAGTACGAATTTAAGGTCAATTTTGCAATCCAAGATGGCCGCCGCGCCACCGTTGTAAAATTTCATGTTGGATACCGTTTAAGGGGTTTTTTGATATGCTGAGTACGAATTTCGGGTCAATTTAGAGATCCAATATGGCCGCCACGCCGTTATCACAAAATTTCATGATGGGTATCGTTTAAGGGGTTTTTTGGTAGGCTGAGTACGAATTTAAGGTCAATTTTGCAATCCAAGATGGCCGCCTTACACCTTTGTAAAATTTCATGCTGTATATCGTATGAGGGGTTTTTTGGTATGCTGAGTACGAATTTCAGGTTAACGTTTGCCATCCAAAATGGCCGCCGTGCCACTGTTGTGAAATTGCATGTTGTATATAGTTTATGGGGTTTTTTGGTATGCCAAATACGAATTTTAGGTAAATTTTGCTATCCAATATGGCTGCCTCGCCACCGTTGTAAAATTTCATGTAGCATATCGTATAAATGGAATTTTGATATGCTGAGTACGAATTTAGGGTTAATTTTGCAAAATTATCTTGAAATTCGTACTCAGCATACCAAAAAACCCCTTAAACGATACCCATCATGAAATTTTGTGATTTCGGCTCGGCGGCCATATTGGATTGCAAAAATTATCATAAAATTCGTACTCAGCATACCGAAGAACCCCTTAAACGATACCCATCATGAAATTTTGTTATAATGGCGCGGCGGCCATATTGGATCTCTAAATTGACCCGAAATTCGTACTCAGCATATCAAAAAACCCCTTAAACGATACCCATCATGAAATTTTGTGATTTCGGCTCGGCGGCCATATTGATTGCAAAAATTATCATAAAATTCGTACTCAGCATACCGAAGAACCCCTTAAACGATACCCATCATGAAATTTTGTTATAATGGCGCGGCGGCCATATTGGATCTCTAAATTGACCCGAAATTCGTACTCAGCATATCAAAAAACCCCTTAAACGATACCCATCATGAAATTTTGTGATAACGGCGCGGCGGCCATATTGGATCCCTTAATTAACCCGAAATTCGTATTCAGCATACTAAAAAACCCCTTAAACGATACCCATCATGAAATTTTGTGAATTCGGCGCGGCGGCCATATTGGATCTCTAAATTAACCTGAAATTCGTACTCAGCATACCAAAAAACCCCTTAAACGATACCTATCATGAAATTTTGTAATAGTGGCGCGGCGGCCATTTTGGATTGCAAAATTATCATAAATTTCGTACTCAGCATACCAAAAAACCCCTTAAACGATACCCATCATGAAATTTTGTGATTTCGGCGCGGCGGCCATATTGGATCTCTAAATTAACCCGAAATTCGTACTCAGCATACCAAAAACCCCCTTAAACGATACCCATCATGAAATTTTGTGATTTCGGCGCGGCGGCCATATTGGATTGCAAAATTATCATGTAGTCACACAGAGATAGATTATAGTCTGAAATGATACAAGTTTTATCCCGGGAATAAGTTCCCATGAGACGCGGCGAAGAGAACAAAATTTCATGCAGGCGAAGCTGCGGGCATCAGCTAGTCTATAATAAATGTTACATTACACGCGAATGCTCGTGTCGGTCAGGGAGGCAGGCCGTAACGTAATGCCCAAAGTCGAATCTAATTTGTTACATTACAGGCGAATGCTCCCGGTGAGGGAGCACCTTTACCCTAACCTTTTATTCAAAATATACCCAAAAATACTGACTTTTACCAATATACCCATTAATATACTGATATCGAAAAAAGTCAATAAAATATACCGAAAAGGTATTAAAATACTGAAAACGGTCACACTCTCACGGTGCGCACTGACACGCGTAGTGTGGCCGCTTCAACGTAATAATTCTCTTTGATGTGCCGCCACTTGAGCTATCGCCTAACGTCAAACGGCAATGTGAATGCCGTTGTCGAATTATCGCGATAATTCGGTGGCTACACTAACGTTTAACGTTCATCAACGCCATTATTAATGGCATTTCCCCTTAGTGTGGCCCGAACATAATAAAAAGTTACTTTGTGTTATTTCGTCGAAACTCTAGTTAAAATCCATTTAATTTTAATTAGCGTTTAATGAAAGAGTAAATAACATTCATCTATTCATCCATAGACATCCAAAACAGCTTTACGTTTTCTAAAATTTGTGGGATACGATGAACCACGTCGTCGTTTCTATAAATCAACTACATATCACTGGTTAAGCCATTGTGATATACATAGGTATACTTAAGGACAAGACCCCTTGAACTCCTGCAAGAGTATTTACCTAATACCTCCGGAAGCGAAGGCAGTGAAGAGCGAGCGAGCGTCTAGCAAGCGGAGTAAGCTTATAGGTCAATCTAATACATATAAGTGTGTTGGAATGATTATGCTAAAAGGTTAACCCTCCCTTTCTGTAATTTCATTTTAAACAACTTGCCTCTGTGGCTATAGTTTCATACGGAATATCTGTAAAGTCGAACTCCCATCCGTTCTGGCACGCCACCAGTGGAGTCCCGTCCGGTGGAGGAGTCAAGGTCTCCAGCACTTGTGTCCAGTCCACGTCAAAGGTCATACAGTGATCCCATTCTCCCGTTGTAGCTCCGGGTGCTGAGAGATTCTTTCTGGAATTTAAGTCGTTTCGTATGAAGTTAAATGAGCCCCCAGAATAAAGCCTTGTGTCTCGCTGGCGCATTTTCTGTACTCAATACTTATCCATGCTGATTACACAATCGCAAGAAAGCATTGGATACAGAAATGGAAATAACAAACGGTAGTTACGCTTTTCAATCAAGTCTTTCAAAAAGTGGGGGAAATTGTTGCACATCGGGAGGTGCGCTATACTCCCAAGGCTTCCGGCTGTTGGCAGATGAAAGGGCACTATTTCCACACATTAAACATATTCAGAGCATGGGAGACGTTACCACAAGATTCACAAGAATTACAGTTCTATGTAGAAGAGTTTTTTTATCTTTATTTTAAAGGATTTTTATCCTAATGGACATGTCAATCCTATCGTAACCTATTTCATTTTATACACAGAAACGATAAAAAAGAATATTAATAAAGTACTGGCAACTGCTGGCACACCAAAAAATACAAGCTTTTACCTCTCACCTCAACTCCAAACTCAAATCCGCCAGCTCAGGAACCCAGCACCAATAGTCTTCAGGAGTGACAGTCATAAGAAACGGCATGTAGTAAATAAACGCATAGAAGACTCCAAATAACATTATCACAGCACTCAACACCTTCTGGTATCGACCCATATCTCCCATATGGTACAGGAGTTGCTCAAATATGTCTGCATCGTGTTCGTAGCTTGGGATGGGCTTTTCGATACCATTCTAGAAAGAGGTCAAAGATGGTTGTTTTAAAACTTGAAAAAGTAATTCTTGAATGACTGCCTCAGTGGCATAGTGTTGAAGGTACGCGACGCGACTGCAGTGCTGAGGTCTTAGCTGAGGTTCTAATTTATAATAACAAAATTACAAAGTTGCATATCCATCGAATTCTGGCTAACTCCCGTAGCCCCCGTACTGGTGCGGGATTATTACGCATATAGTTTGAAAGAAAATAGCACATTTTTTTATACGACTCAGGTGGCAGACAAGCACACTGCCCACCAGAAGGACTCGTGGTCACTGCAGCCTATGAACATTTGCAACACCAGAGGCGCCACTCTCGCGCTGCCGACCCTAAAACGATTTTTTGTATATAGTAGCGTACAAAAAAGAGATAGAAGCGATCGGTATTTGCGCATTTGTAACAAATTATTAGTTCAGTAAAGATGAACCGACGACCTGAAGAAGGTCGCAGGGAGTGACTGGATGTGGAAGGCGCAGGACCGTGTGTTGTGTTGTGTGGCGTGATTTAGGAGAGGTCTTCTCCAGCAGTAAACTGTTTGCTGATTTGATTGATTGAAATTTATTATAAAAGAACTTTAATGACAGATTATGCAACTTTAATAAGTTCTGTCTTATCGTTCTGTTGGCGAAACGTTTGTAGTTGAAAGGTTCTGACGGTGAACAACTTATAATCGAAACGTTCGGCCGGGGGCTCATCCGGCAGAGAAACGTCTGTCGGAAGTATGTTTAGAGCCACATACGCAGTGAAATAAAACATTTTATGATCAGATTAGGAAACGTTGCCTTTTTAGACCCACAGGCCTCCCGTTCCTTCTACAATAAATAAAACTTCTCACCCTTTCACATCCTTTCACACATTCACTTTATAAAATCCATTGCACAAGAATTATAAATAAAAATACTAACACTTTGGTCTTCAATTTCGTTAGTATTTGGCGCCATTTCAGACGCATAGATCTTCGTAAGTCATTTATCGAACGAGTATTTCGATATTATATTAAACCATTCCATTTGATAAAACTTGTTTTGATATAGAAACTAGTTTATATGTAATTCATTTGTATTTATTTATTATTAAAATATTACATATTTCAAATAGATTTAGTCTTTGAAAAACCACACCAAATGATTGTTTTATCTAGTCTTAAAGCGCTTATCTTATCCATCTTTTTGTAAGTATTAATATCTATTTATCAGTGATATAAAATTACTGAAATGCTCCCTTAATCTTCAGCCTGGTGTTATAAACGTCTATTACCTACTAGGGTTCCATACACAAGGGGTACAAACGGATACCTAAAGTCAATGAATACAGACGTTTAAAGAAGAACAGTTCTTAAGGATTTTTTGTGCCAATTTTTTTGGGGGCTTAGTTAAATAGTCAAAGGTTGGGGGCATGCCCCCAGCTCATGTAGTTCCCATTTGGCGGCGCTGTCGTCGCATTTCACTTTCGCAGTTATTAGTCAAAAACTTGTAGTGCCCCCAGCTCATGTAGTTCCCATTTGGCGGCGCTGTCGTCGCATTTCACTGTCAAAGTTCATAGTCAAAAACTAGTGGGCACATTTTTACGTTTTTAATCGACTAAATTCAGGGATTATTAAAAAAAAAATTCACGTCTTTTAAATCAAAACAATATATTATATTTATAGATATTTACAATGATTGATTTTATTCTTTTGCTTCGAAAAATTAAAAATGGCTGCCGCGCTGCGACTGCAACGCCGCCAAGCGGCAGTTTGTGTCCGACTCCTGGGACATCCTTCCGAGGGCTTACCCGGGGCTCCCAACCATAGGCTGTTGGGCGTTACGTGAGGTTTTTTAGTCGGTAGGAGTCCGGCATAACATCCATGAGGATTTTCCCTCACATTAAACAAAAAAAGAAAAAAGCGGCAGTTTGTGTCACAGAAAGTTTGTCTTCAGAGCAGCCTAAGAAACTATTCTTCTATATACGTCTGTATTCATTGTTAAAGTCCTGTCGAGCTATGTTCAGTGGTTCGGGAATCAAAAATGTTTATCGACAGTATCTACAAACAGACAATTACAATTATATTTATTTATAGGTTAGCATAGATAACACAGGCCAACGATTAAAAAACTTTTTCAATTAAATTTAGCTAAACCTTGTATGATTCGATGAGCTGATTTCGAAAAAAATAATTAAAATGTTGTATCACCCACCGATTTTCCACATTTCAAGAAAAGATAACAATTCATTTTACTATGGAAAATGTAGTATAATCTATCTTTAAAATTTTTAATTAAATAAGTTGGCAACATATTTTAGTGGAATTAGGCTGGCAATGAAATAAAATGTTATTTGGTGGGTAGTTGTGAAAAACTGCAATGCTGTTCTTTTTCTAAAAGTTGACATAACCTTGCATTGTAGTGTTTAACTTAAATGTATTGTATATGGCTAATGGTGGTCGTAAAAATTTTCCCAACGAGTTTTGTTATATATGTGGTGATTTTGTCATTAAATGACATCAAAGAAACATTACTGATTTTGTCAAAAAAAGCGTATTTTACATATTTCGTCGCTTGCCTCTCTAACTGACGTAACTGACATTTAGCAAAATGTTCAGGGCAAGCTTTGTTCGGTTTATGGTTACCTAAAATCGGAAACAGCTCGACATTTATCAGCTTGAGCAAAAAAAAAAATCTGCCTGTATGTAGATCTCAGAGAGAACTTTGTGTGGGTATAAATTTAATTAAAATATTATTATTATTATTTTAATAATAAATGTTCAAAGCAGATACGTCACTTTGAGAGAACTTTGTTTTCGATTCGGACTGTATTTGTCGTCACTTACGTCGGGTGATTTTGTACTATAAATCGTGTAATAAAACTCAGGGTACAAAAATAATCAGTTGTAATCAAATTACAAGTTACAAATTACGAACACGTAACCATTATAAACTCACAGTTATAAAAAATAGCAAATTGTAACAAAACGTTGTAATTCTTTTTTGTAATTTTGTAACAAAAAGTTTAATCAATTCAGCGTTAGTGTATCATTTTTTCATACAAGTTTGTACTTAAGTAAAAATTATATACACACATCAACACCGTCTAGGGATATTTTTTAAAACGTTCTGCATCTCAAAAAATACTAGCCGATTTTAAAAACTTTTGATTGAATCTTATTTTGTTGGTATATTTGAATGATTCCAAATTTAAAATACAAAAAAAGAAATTAAAACAAATGATTTGCGCGGCATTAATATAGCGAAGTTCGAAATTTTAATTTTACCGACGATAGTTAATTGGTATTTGTTTTGTTCAGTTGAAGTTTTAAAGCTAGTTATTGATTAATTACGAATTTATTTCATTGTGTAAGTCATGCAGCGACGCCATTTAACTAGAGAAGAAATGCTAAGGGCAGTAGGCATGCTCCAAGCTGGGGCTACTCAGCGGAGTATTGCTGAGGAGATTGGAACCAGGCAAAACGTTTTTTCAAGATTGTGGTCACGTTATCGTGCAACCGGGGAAGTGGCTGAAAGACACCGTGGCGGGAGACGCATAATCACCCAACAACAAGACCGGTTTTTTACAAGTTGCCGCAAGAATGCAGCCAAACCTTGCAGCCGTGCAGTTGGTTCAACGGCTCCAGTCAGAACACCAATTGCTTGTCAGTGACAAAACTGTGAGAAGGAGACTGCATGAAGCTAACCTTCATGCTCGCAGGCCACTTCGTACTTCAGCACTACAAAGAGGAAATCGTGGACGATGATAAGAGTGGGCTCGTGAACATTTGCTTTGGGAAGATAACCAGTGGTCTGTAGTACTGTTTACCGATGAGTCCCGATTCGGTTTTCATCCCGATTCACGAAGAGTACGCGTTTGGCGAGTTCCTGGCCGTGAGCAACACCCCCAGGTGGTCCATCCATACAAGGGCGGGACAATTATGGTTTGGGCGGGAATTCGTTTTGGTGGAAGAACGGACCTCGTTTGGACTAGAAACACCATGACCGCTGAAAAATACCGCGACTAGGTGCTTGTACCCATTGTCTACCCTCATCGACTTCAAATTGGTCAAGAATTCACTCTCGTGCATGACAACGCCCGTCCGCACACAGCGCGAGCGGTGACCAGCTGGCTGCAGGACCATGACGTGTCGGTTTTACCCTGGCCGGCGCAATCGCCTGATTTAAACCCCATAGAGCATGCGTGGGACATGCTCCAAAGAAGGGCTTATAAGAATTTTCCTGCAGACATTGCGACTGAAGAGCAACTTTTTTTGCATCTTAGCAGAACTTGGGACAATATCCCGCAGCGAGACTTTGATAACTTAATTCAAAGCATGAAAAACCGTTGCAGGACCGTGGCTAACGTCATGGGTGGTTTTACTGACTACTGATTTTTCCTATCAGTGCAAAAAATTGAAAAGAAATTACTTATTTTTTTATTTTTTCGTAAATGACACATTCATCTTTAGTTGCACCATTTTTTTACTTTTTGTTTTCATTTTTAAAAAAAAATTAATTATCTTTCTTTCATTTTGAAAACTCTCCGAAGAGGTACATTTTGCACGGGCCTAAGCCAAGTGCTTTAGTATTTAAATAATGTATTTAATTGAAGGACAGAAATTTGCGCACTATTCTGCATGTGTTTAAAATTGTCGCTTTTTGTAGAAGTCTGTAAATGTTCGAGTGCAGGTTTAGTGTATTGATACTAGTGTGGAGTGTATATGGTATGACCCCGGTGGTGGAAAGTATGACTGGTATTGTAGTTACTGTATTAACTCGCCACTGTGATTTAATTTCTATTGCAAGGTCTGTGTATTTGGACATCTTTTCCGTGTGGGTTTTTTGGAGGTTATGGGTATTGCAAATAGCTACATCGATTAGGTGAACTGATTGGTTAATCTTGTCTAATAATGTTATATCCGGTCTATTGAAATGTACTGTCTTGTCTGTAATTATTGTTCTGTCCCAGTAAATTTTCACATTTTCATTTTCTAGAATTGTCTCAGGAGTATATTTGTAGTAGGGAACTATTTGCGATATCAATTTGTATTTAAAAGCTAAATTCATATGAACTATTGCAGCAACTTGGTCATGGCGGTGTTTGTAATCAGATTGTACTATAGATTTACAAGCTCCTGTGATATGTTGAATGGTTTCAGAGCTGCTGTAGCAGCGACGGCACATGTCTGTAGCTAAATTTGGTGTGTGGTATATAAATTTTTTGTAGTTACGGGTTTCTATGACCTGGTCTTGTATAGCCAACATAAATGCCTCCGTTTCCGGGAAGAGTTCTCCACTCAGCAGCCATGAGTTCGATGCGCTTTTATCGACATGTGGCTGCTGAAGATCAGAGAAGTGTCTACCATGTAAAGACTTTTGCTCCCAAAGCGCAATCTTTTGATTTTTATCTATGATTTTTTCATTTCGTTGAGTACTATTGTCGTGGAGGTTAAGTGCAGTTAGTTTTTTGTCAGCGTTAACTATTGCTTTATGTAGGGCTGAAACTTCGGACTTGCGCGAAAAATATTGTCTAAGTGTCGTGATTTGTCTATTGTGCATGTTAGTGATGTCTATGATACCCCTGCCACCATCCTGTCGAGAAAGTGTAAGTCTTTGGAGGCAGGATCTAGGGTGATGTTTGCGGTGGGCTGTGAGCGAGGTGTTGATCATTCGCTGAAGGTTTTGCAGCTCTGACTGTGACCAGTTTATAACAGCAAAAGAATATGTGAGGACCGGAACTGCAAAAGTGTTTATGGCTTTTACTAAATTGCGAGAGGTAAGGTGAGACTTGAGTAATAAATTAATCCTGTATTTAAATCTTAGTCTTAAATCAGCTTTCGTTTCATTCTGATGGATTTGTCTCGATTGCTGGAATCCTAGGTATTTATATGATTCATTTTCGTTAAGTGGTTCAATGGCAACTCCTGACTCCATTGGATAGCTATTTGGAGAAATCCGTCCTTTTATGATTGCGAAAGTTTTACACTTATCAACCCCAAACTGCATGCGTATATCTTCTGAGAACTTTTGAGTTATGTCAGCTAGTTGATAGAGCGAATGAGTAGTGTTACTGTATAGTTTTATGTCGTCCATGTAGAGTAGATGTGTAAGAGGTGCGCTAGTGTTCTCAGTAGAAATTGTGAGTCCGTGGTTGGTAGAGTTTAACAAATGTGAAAGTGGATTTAGAGCTAGACAGAACCAAAGAGGGCTAAGTGCATCTCCTTGAAAAATACCACGGCGTATTGGTATATCCGGTGTCTCAGTATGATTGGTACCAGATACAACTTTTAGCTTAGTGCGCCATTTCTGCATGACCTGTTCTAAGAAAGTGATAAGTGTGGGATTTATTTTATAAGTATGTAGTATTTGAATAAGCCAGCTGTGCGGGACTGAGTCAAATGCTTTCTGGTAATCAATGTACATAGTGGTAACATCCTTTTTTTGTTTGAGTGCTTTTTTCATTGCTATATTGTCTATTAGAAGTTGTTCTTTGCATCCCTGACTTCTCTTTCGGCATCCTTTTTGCTCTTCCGCAAGTATGTTGTTGTTTGTAATGTGACTATCTACTAACTGGGCAATACACGCAGTTACTATTTTATAAAATGTTTGGAGGCAGGTGATGGGTCGATACTTGGCAGGATTTTGTAAGTCGGAGTCTTTAGGGATCATGTATGTTACGCCTTGCATGATGTAGCTCGGTATACTATTAGGAGACTTGATAAAAGTGTTTAAGTGATTGTGAAGTATGGGATGTATGGTGGTAAATTTCTTATACCAATAATTTTGTATATGATCGCTGCCAGGTGCCTTCCAATTGTGTGTCTTCTTGAGTACTTTCATAAAAGTTTCCACGGGTACAAATTCGAATTCCATTTCTTCAGCTATGTTGATGGCAATAGAGTCTTCATTAATCCAATCAGCTTCACGATTATGTTCTATCGGTGTGGCCCATATGTTGGACCAAAACCTGTGTAATTCTAATGGTGAGGAGGTTATGTTAGGTAAGTTTTGAGTGTGTGGTGGTTGTTTTACGAGTGACCTGTAGAACTGTTTTTCATTAGATGTGAACTGGGAATTTTGTTTCTTTCGCAGGGTGCAATTAAGATATCTTTTAAGTCTATTGGAAGCAGCATTGAGTTTCTGTTTTAATGTGTCTAAAAATTCATCGTCTGTTAGATTGGGTTCTTCGTGTCTTGAGTGTATTTTATATGTGTTTTTGATGTCCTGTACATGCCCAATAAGCCTTTCACTTCTATTTCCCCGAGCGTATTGGGTCATTCTCCCTATATGTTTTCGTAGTGTTGAAATTCTGTTTTCTAGCCTTTTTTGCCATGCTGGGATCCGGTTACGATGTATGTTTGATGAATTGTTAGTTGTAATTGTGTTATTTATTTTTATTCCATTACATACTGCCGCGGTGTATGCAGCGGAATACACTACAGTTTGTATTGTTAGGAAACTATCTTCTTTAGATATGTGTTTAGGAAGAATATCTGTGTTCAAGCAATGGACTATATTTGCAAATTTTTTTGATGGTTTTATTTTGGGTATGTAAGGCCGGGTGGTTGGGTCTGTATGTTGGAATCGGTGCAGAGTTTCGCAAAATTTATCTTCTATCTGTTGAGGACTTATGGATGATTTGTAGGCTGTATTTAGGAGAGTAGTGTGATTTCTTTCTGGGGGATTATGTTCTTCTATATGTGATGTATGGGTTGTGATAGTATTTATTGATACTAGCTCAGGACATTCATATGTTTGTGTGGTGTCATATGTGTTAGTGATTGCGTTCATGTCTGGGTTTGTAGTAACGTCGTGTATGCAGGCAGACGATCCCTCCTCAGAGACTTCCTCTTTTAAGTTTCTTAACGCATCTTCGTCAAAGTATTTATTAAGAATAAGAAGTCTTCTCTGATCGGCTACTCTTTGCTCAGTAATATGTGATAGAGTTGGGAAATGTGAAATAAAATCTTGGTGCATTGCTTGCCTGTATCCTGTACGGTTATGTTCTAACATAGTTACTCTGTAATAGGATTTCATAATACCTTCGTTTAACTCCTTCGTCCATGATATTCTTTGTTGTGAATGTAAGGATGTGTTTGTGTGCGGACTGGAGATTCTATTGTGTGATTGGTGAGTGTTTCGAGTTAATGAGTTTTGTGTATCATGAGCGTGAAGATTCTGAAGTTCTTGATTTACTTCTGAAGCTATTTTATTAATTACATTTTGTGGTAGCAGTCTCCGGTTTATAATGGCTCTTCGTTGGTCACCTATTCGTTGCCTATTAACATTTTGCCTTTCCGGGAATTTTTCTAGAAATTTTGTATGTAGTAAAGGTAGGTATCCTTTTATATCGGTTTCCATTAATGTTAATTGATAATAAGTACGTAGGATGAATTCATTCATTTCTTGGCTCCATTTAATTCGCGTACTTGAACTGCTGGTGGTGGGCACTGGGTTAGCGACTGAGTTCGCTTCCTGTGCAACATCCTCCTGCAGTATACTACTTGTAACTGAATTTGTGCTTGATGATCTTGGATTCGTTTGTGTCAGCTTTCCGACAGTCGATGACCTAGTGGTACGTCTTGTACCTAAGGACGATGGTGATGTGTTTTGTGAGAGGGAAAAACTGTGACTTGATGTTGATGAAGGAATATTTGAAAATAATGAATGTTGCGAAGATGAAGTAGATGAGGGTGATAATGATGGTTTGGCTGTAACATATTTTTCGAGGGGAACCCGCCTACTCAGTCCCCCGTCGCCAACGGTTCGCATGCTGTGGCACCCAGCGTCAGCTCCAGGTACGCCCCGGCGGCCCCCGGGAAGCGGCCGTAAATTATATACCTTTGTTTTCTTTTCCATTTTTCTCCATTTAAAGGGTTTGGGATCGTTAGTTTGGGTAGGTGATCAATTAAAACAGTTGTAAATATTTAGAGTCCAGTACCAAATACCTGTAAAGGTAGGTGATTATAATTATGGTTAGATGTCAATACCTATTGGTCCAGTACCTAATACCCGTAAGCCCCCCCACCACGACAAGGTGATCCCCCGGGGGGGTAATTATTATTATTATTATTTGTTTCTTTTTTCTTCTCGAAAAACTCTCCGAAGAGGTACATTTTGCACGGGCCTAGGCCAAGTGCTTAAAAATAATAGTATTTAAATATTGTATTTAATTTAGGGACAAAAACTTGCGGACTATTCTGCATGTATTTAAAATTGTAGCTTTTTGCAGCAATTTATAGAGGTTTGAGTGTAGGTTCAGTGTTTTTATGCTGGTGTGTAGTGTGTTGGGTATGACCCCGGTGGTGGAAAGTATGACAGGTATAGTATTTACTGTATTGACGCGCCACTGTGATTTTATTTCTATTGCAAGGTCTGTGTATTTTGACATCTTTTCAGTATGAGTCTTTTGAAGATTATGGGTATTGCAGATTGCTATATCGATTAGATAAACTGATTTATTAGTCTTGTCCAATAACGTTATGTCTGGTCTATTGAAATGTATTGTCTTATCAGTAATAATTGTTCTGTCCCAGTAAATTTTCACGTTTTCATTTTCTACAATAGTGTCGGGTGTGTATTTGTAGTAGGGTACTTTTTGCTGTATCAATTGGTATTTAAAAGCTAAATTTTGATGAACTATTGCGGCAACTTGGTCATGGCGGTGTTTGTAGTCAGACTGTACGATGGATTTGCAAGCTCCTGTAATATGTTGAATAGTTTCTGAACTACTGTAACAGCGCCGGCATATATCTGTAGGTAAGTTGGGTGCATGGTATATAAATTTTTTGTAGTTGCGAGTTTCGATGACCTGGTCTTGTATTGCCAGCATAAATGCTTCTGTTTCCGGGAAGAGTATGCCAGTCAGCAACCATGAGGTTGATGCGTTTTTATCTACATGTGGCCGTTGGAGGTCAGCGTAGTGTCTTCCGTGCAAAGATTTTTGCTCCCAAAGCGTAGTCTTCTGATTTTTGTCAGTGATCTTTTCATTTCGTTGAGTGTTTGGGTCATGGAGGTTAAGGGCAGTTAGTTTCTTGTCGGCATGAACTATTGCTTTGTGTAGAGGTGAGTCTTCAGATTTATGTAAGAAGTATTTTCTAAGTGTAGAGATTTGTTTATTGTGCATGTTAGTGATATCTATGATTCCCCTACCCCCGTCCTGTCTAGGGAGTGTAAGTCTTTGGATGCATGATCTAGGATGGTGTTTGCGGTGGGCAGTGAGTGAAGTGTTAACCGTACGCTGAAGGTTTTGTAGCTCTGACTGTGACCAGCTAATTACTCCGAATGAGTATGTGAGGACTGGTATTGCAAAAGTATTTATAGCTTTGATTATATTACGGGAGGTAAGGTGAGATTTGAGTAACAAATTAAGCCTGTGTTTAAATTTTTGTCTTAAATCAGCTTTAGTGTCTTTCTGATGTATTTGTCTCGACTGTTGGAAACCAAGGTACTTATAAGATTCATTTTCGTTGAGTGAGTTAATAGGGATTCCTGATTCCAGTAAATAATGATTATTGGCAATACGTCCTTTAATGATTGAGAAGGTTTTACACTTATCAATGCCGAACTGCATGTGAATGTCTTCTGAAAATTTTTGAGTGATATCAGCTAGTTGGTGGAGTGAATGAGTGGTGTTACTGTACAGTTTTATGTCGTCCATGTAGAGTAGATGTGTGAGGGATGTATTGGTGTTCTCAGTTGAGATTGTGAGTCCGTGGTTGGTAGAGTTTAACATGTGTGAGAGTGGGTTTAGTGCAAGGCAAAACCATAAAGGGCTGAGTGCGTCTCCTTGGAAAATACCACGGCGTATTGGTATAACTGGGGTCTCGATGTGATTCGTACCAGATACAATTTTCAACTTCGTGGACCATTGTTGCATGACCTGTTCCAGGAAAATGATGAGTGTGGGGTTTATTTTATAATTATGGAGTATTTGTATAAGCCAGCTATGGGGTACGGAGTCAAAGGCCTTCTGATAATCGATATACATAGTGCTTATGTTCTTTTTATGTTTTAGTGCTTGTTTCATAGCTATATTGTCTATTACGAGTTGTTCTTTACATCCTTGGCTTCTCTTTCGGCATCCTTTTTGTTCTTCTGAAAGTATATTGTTGTTAGTGATGTGGCTATCTATTAACTCGGCAATGCATGCAGTTAGAATCTTATAAAATGTTTGCAGGCAGGTTATGGGTCTGTATTTAGCTGGGTTGAGTAAATCGGAGTCTTTAGGAATCAAATATGTTAGGCCTTCCATGATGTAGTTTGGCATGCTATTAGGATTTTTTATAAAATCGTTTAAGTGGTTGTGAAGCATAAGATGTACGGTGGTAAACTTTTTATAAAAATAATTATGAATATGGTCGCTGCCAGGTGCCTTCCAGTTGTGTGTCTTATTGAGTACTTTCATAAAAGTTTCCACAGGTACAAGATCAAACTCCATTCCTTCAATTATGCTTGGGGCAGTAGAATCTTGTTGGGTCCAAGCAGCTTCGTGATTATGTTGTACCGGCGTGGCCCATATGTTGGACCAATATCTGTGTAAGTCTAGCGGTGAGGGGGATAAGTGAGCTGAGTTTTGGGTGTGCTGTGATTTATCTACGAGTGTCCTATAGAACTGTTTTTCGTTGTTAGTGAACTGAGAGTTTTGTTTCTTTCGTAAAGTGCAATTAAGATACCTTTTTAGTCTATTTGAGGCGGCATTAAGTTTCTGTTTTAAAGTATCTAAGAACTGATCATCTGTTCGGTTGGGTTCTTCGTGTCGTGAGTGGGTTCTGTAAGTGTTTTTAATGTCCTGTATGTGGCTAATAAGTCTTTCGTTCCTATTTCCTCGAATGTATTGGGTCATTCTGCCTATATGCTTTCGTAGAGTTGTGATTCTGTTGTCTAACCCAGGGGTCGGCAAGGCGCGGCTCGCGAGCCGCATGCGGCTCTTTGGGTGTAGACCTGCGGCTCTTTAGTTGCATACATAATTATCATATTATTCATTTTCAAGAATATTATCACCCTTTCATTTTCAAAAATACCACAAAAGTCTTACTAGTAGTTAAACAAGCAAACTCGCCTAATGGTGGTGTGCTGCGCTTGAAAGCGTTATATGGAGCCCCATTTTCTTTTTAATAGGATTCTGCTGCGATGTCAGAGAATATAATATCATAAGAGACGGCATGTCTAATTCTGACAGTCCGTCACGGAACCTACAGGCCGCAGTTCTGGCAGAAATCTACCGGCCCAATGCTTTGGTGCGTCAAAATAGCAAACAACCATCTTCGGAAGAGACTGCAAGTTGACGTGTTAGAGCGCGCAATGATCTCTTTCATAAATGGCGCTCCAGGCTAGAGCTCGGCGGTAAGCATTGAGCTCGTCTCGGCCATCTTATTTATTCTGAGGTCCTGGGTAGAAAAGCGGCACTGACATACCTACCACCTCACACAGCTCCTCACGGGGCACGGATATTTTAGTAAATACCTGCATGATGTGGCAGGCATTGAGCCTGAGGCAACGTACCCACTGCGAGGACGGCGCCGTGGATAAAGCTCTGCACACCCTCGCTTTTTGTACGGAGTGGAGTGGCGAGCGTACCGCTTTAAGAGTCCTAAATTGGCCCGGTCGCGTCGCTGTCTATTATAGTTTACGCTATGTTAGACAGCGAAGAAAATTGGTTCGGCTGTTGTTTTGACGTCAACGGCAATGAGAAAAGCGTTGCGGGTGCCAGAGCGGGGTGGTCTAACACTTCCAGTATGCCAACCTCGCACGCGTGACCGACGATGGAAGCAGCTTTATGATAACCGTGAGACTGACTAAGACGCACCCCTCGTGTTCAGGCGTCGCGGCAGTGAAGTTTCTGTGGGTAATATTTAGATTATTTAGACCCCAGAGTCGAGACTGTTGCAGGTAGCAGTTGAACGCTTGCCTTCCCTGTGACCCAACAATAGTGACAAGAAGGAACATTCCTGGGTTTTAATGTGAGAATCCCACATAATCACTCAGATTTTTTAATGGTGGAAATTCTCCAAAACCACCCTGTGACTTACCATCTGCCTATGGCCGTAAGTCCTGGAGACGCCCTTCGAAGAATGTTCTCAGAGCTTCCGACAGACTTGGTTTGTCTCTATAGCAGACTTTCCCCGCAGTCTATTCTATCCCTCTTCTTACGGGGGGGGGGGGGGGGGGGTCTTGGATCAAAAAAGATTTTGTGGCTCTTTAAAAACGTTGTAATTTAAAATCGTCATTTTTGGCTCTTCCGACTCAAAAGGTTGCCGACCCCTGGTCTAACCGCCTCTGCCATGCTGGGATTATATTTCGACGGGTATTCGATGCATTATTAGTTAGAGTATTTATTTTTATTCCGTTGCATACTGCTGCGGTATATGCAGCGGAATACACTATTGTTTGTGTTTCTGGGAAACTATCATCTTTAGATACGTATTTAGGAAGAATATCTTTATTTAGAAAATGAACTATAGCTGAGAATTTTTTGGACGGTTTTATTTTGCGTATGTAAGGCCGTGCGGTGGGATCTGTTTGTTGAAATCGAATTAAATGTTCGCAAAATGCTTGTTCTATTTGTTGCAAACTTACGGACGCGGGTAAAGTATGGGGCATGTTTATGGGATCAGAATGGATTCTTTCACGAGAACTATGTTCTTCTAATGATGTTGGGTGGCCTAAGAGGCTGTCTGTCGAGCCATGTTCAGCAGTGTTGTGATATGATTGCGATATAGTGTCAAGAGTGTTTGTGCGTGATTCTGGGTTTGTGTTAGTATTCTGAATGATGGCTGCTGATCCTTCTTCAGCCACTTCCTCTTTTAATGCTCTGAGCCTATCCTCGGTAAAATATTTATTAAGAGTAAGAATTCTCCTTTGATCGGCTACTCTTTGCTCAGTTAAGTGGGATAGTTCTGGGAAATGTGTTATAAAATCATGGTGCATTGCTTGCCTGTATCCAGTACGATTAGTTCCTAGTGTAGTTGTTCTGTAATAAGATTTCATAATGCCCTCGTTCCACTCCTTAGTCCATGATATTCTCTGCTGAGAGTGCAGGGATGTTTGTGTGTGCAAAGGGTTTCTGTTACGTGGTGGTGATTGCTGAGTTTTATTTTGTATGAATGAGTCTTGTGTACGTTGTGAGTATAGATTATTTATTTCCTGTTGTACTTCTGATGCTATTGTGTTTATTACATTTGGTGGTAGTAATTTCTTGTTTATTATAGCTCTTCGTTGGTCACCTATTCTTTGCCTGTTAATATTTTGCCTATCCGGGAACTTTTCTACAAATTTTGTGTGTAACAAAGGAAGGTATCCTTTCATGTCGGTTTCCATTAAAGTAATTTGATAATAAGTACGTAGGATGAATTCATTCATTTCTTGGCTCCATTTAATTCGCGTACTTAAACTGCTGGTGGTGGGCACTGGATTAGCGACAGAGCTCGCTTCCTGTGCAACATCCTCCTGCAGTATACTACTTCTGATTGAATGTGTACTTGAAGATCGTAAATTTGTTCGTAACTTTACGCGAGTTGACGACCTGGTAGTACGTCTTGTAACGGCGGATGATGACTAGGGCTTGAACTCCGGAATTCCGGAATTGGCATAATTCCGGAATTCCGACAAAATCTAATATCGTTCTCAATTCCGGAATTGGCGAGATCAATACCGGTATTTCGATATTGAAAAAAAAAATCGCTTTAATTTCATTACAAACAAAAATGTAGATTATAAGCTTCTTATGCAATTTAATTACCTTTAATTACTACAATGTTGAAAATTACGTCTCGAGAAAACGAGACCCAGCGGTCCCTGCTCCACCAGGAAACCGTGGAGACATGGAAGGTGCGAGTTGAGCAACCAAAGGGGGGATTCGCCACAATCGCGGCCGTCCGTCCGGTCATGGACGAGTGGCTGGAGAGGAGACACGGTGCTCTCTCCTACCGGCTGTCACAGATTCTAACCGGGCACGGTAGCTTCGGTAGGTATCTGTGGCGAAGACACCGGGAAACCACGGCCGAGTGTCAGCACTGCGAGGACCGCAGCGATGACATGGCGCTCCACACGCTGGTGGAGTTCACAGCATGGGCGCAAGAGCGACAGGTCCTTGTAGTGGGTCTGGACGTGGACACTCTCTCGCTCGAGACCATGGTGCGAGCCATGATCTCCAGCGGGAGTAAGTGGGATTGTGCCGCCTCTTTCTGCGAGCAGGTCATGCTCGTGAAGGAGGGGGCGGGGCGGGTACGGGAGAGAACTCTTCCACCCGAGTTTCGCAGTCGGCGGCCTGGGCGCCGCCGACGTGTCTTCGCCGAGGACTATCGGCCTCCATGACCGGGGGTCTGAGGATGGTGAGAGGGTCGCTCACCGTCCTTACAGAAGCAGGCCCATGACGGCAGCGTGACGTGAGGAACTCACGTACGCCCCCCTTAGAAGCGGGATCACACCCGAAACCCCCCAAAGACGCGGGATAGCACCCGAACCACCCCCTAGGCGAGGCCGCGGTGGCGGCCCTAGGTCTGTTGGGATTGGGAGTCCTGGGATATCCTTCCGAGGGCTTACCCGGGGCTCACAACCATAGGCTGTTGGGTGTTACGTGAGGTTTTTTAGTCGGTAGGAGTCCGGCATAACATCCATGAGAATTTTTCCTCACGTAAGATAAAAGAATGTTGATAATTATCCTAAATTATAGACATTCTCTATTAACAAATTAATTCGATTATGTACTTAGGTATTAATCATTTTATTTGATGATATTTCTAAAACCTACTAAGAATGTAAATCCATAAAATTAATGGTATTTGATAGAAAACATACTATTTAAATAATAATATTATTGATGACGTTTTTGTATTTTTTTTACATTTTGATTTAAATTTATAGTGCGAACTTAGACTTAGTTCTGACTTATGCTACGAGTTAAATTTAACTTTGATAGAAACGCTGTTAGAATTTGACAGAGGTCTCGCTCAGCATAGTTCTAGTAGTTCTGAAGGAACTCATGGGGCCCATAGCTTATTATTAGGGGCAAACTTTGCCCCAAGGCGCACTACTGACCCAGAGTGAGAAGGGTCCTGGGTTCCCTGTTCTCATCAAGGCGGAAGTGCATATTCCATCGCACATGGCTCCGTCTCAGGCGTCTGATGCTGATTACAGCGAGAACGACGTGCCCGTCACTGAAGGTGACGGCCGATCGTGTTGCTTCGTTGAGCAACTCCGGCCGATCCCCGATCAGTCGATCCCAAACAATGATACGCTCAAGGAGCTTGCATACCTCGTTAGGTATGCAAGCTCCTTGAGCGTAGCATTGCATAGCGCACAGTCGGGCACCTCACACGCGTGGGGCCAGATCTGGCGGATAACCAGTTTGGTTTCCGTCAAGGGCGCTCCACCGTGGATGCGATCATGCGCATTAGAAGACTGACGGAGGAAGTAACATCGCAGGGTGAGGTGGTGTTGAAAGCGATGGCGATGTCACGAAACACCGGCATCGCCTTCAACACCTTGCCCTGGAGCTGCGTTAGGGAGGCACTTATTTATCATGGCGTGCTTCCCTACTTCCGTCGAATTGTCGGGGCCTATCTTTCCGAGAGGGCCATAACTTACCCAAGCTGGCTAGGACCCAGCCGGGTCAGCGAGATACGTCGTGCGGTGTTCCGCAGAGATCAGTCTTAAGACCGCTTCTGTGGAACATCGGTTACGATTGGGTGCTGCGTAGTCCGTTGCTCAGAGGCGGCATGTCTCGAGAATCTGGCAGCGAGGCAACTTGCGTCCTTGTTTAAATATATAAATTATATTTCTAATTTATTCTTTTCTGGTGCAATGAGGCGCTGGAGCGGGGTCATAGGCCTACGTCTCCAGAAATCTAGGTTCGGCAGTTCCAGCTCCACAAGGAAACCGTGGAGACCTGGACTTGAGCAACAAACCGAATCGCACATCACGTCACACAAGGGGGGAATCGCCGAATCATCATCAATCACGGCGGTCACACCGGTCATGGGCGAGCGACTAGAGAGGAGCCACGGTGCGGGTGCTCTGTCCTACCGGTTGTCACAGATGCTTACCGGGCACGGGAGCTTCAGTAAGTATCTGTGACGAATACACCGGGAAACCACACCTGAGTGCCAGCACTGCTAGGAACGCAGTGAAGACACAGTACTTCACATATTAGTGGAGTACACAGCATGGGTTTAACAGCGCCCGGTCCTCGTGGTGCATCTGGACGTGGACATTCTCAACAATTGCGTGAGCTATGATCTCCAGTGGGAGTAAGTGGGACGCCACTGCGTCTTTCTGTGATCAGTTAATGCGGCGAAAAGTGATCGAGAGAGAACGCTCCTACCCGAATTCCGCATGTCTTTGCCCAAGACTATCGGCCTCCATAATCGGGGGTCTGAGGACGGTGGGAGGGGTAATCGCCGTCCTTACAAAAGCACGCCCAAGACGAAAGCGTGACGTGAAAGTTTCACGCACGTCACACGCCCTGAGAAGCGGGATAAAACCTGAACAAGCCGCAGATACGCGGGATAGCACCCGAACCTCCTAGGCGAGGCCGCAGTGATAGTCAAGGCCTGTGGGAAATCCTGGGGTCATCCTTCTGAGGGCTTTCCCGAGCCAACCGTAGGCAATAGTTAGGAAACGTGTGGTTTTTAGTTGGTTACGTTAAAACAAGTAATTTTACTGGGAATCAAAGTAGTTTATCACTAATCACGTAGGACTGTCAGCTCCCGTTTCTTTTTTCACATTTCACTATTTTGTACAAAACGCAACTTGATTGAGTTCCGGAATTCCGGAATTCCGGAATTCAAATACTGAATATCGAAACCCAATTCCGGAACTGAAAAAACGTCCGATATTCAAGCCCTAATGATGACGATGTTGATGAGTTGTGAGACAAAGAAAAATGATGACTTGATGTTGGTGATGAAACATTAGAAAATAATGAATGTTGGGATGACAAAGTAGATGAGGGTGATAGTGATGGTTTGGCTGTAGCAGTTTTTTCGAGGGGAACCCGCCTATTCAGTCCCCCGTCGCCAACGGTTCGCATGCTGTGACACCCAGCGTTAGCTCCAGGTGCGCCCCGGCGGCCCCCGGGAAGCGGCCGTAAATTATATATTTTTCTATCCATTTTTCTCCATCAAAGGGTATTTGGGATCGTTAGTTTGGGTAGGTGATTAATTATAACAGTTGTAAATGTTTAGAGTACAGTACCAAATACCTGTAAAGGTAGGTGATTATAATTATGGTTAGATGTCAATACCTCTGGTCCAGTACCTAATACCCGTAAGCCCCCCCACCACGACAAGGTGATCCCCCGGGGGGGTTATTATTATTATTCCTCTTTATTAAATATAAACAACATATAAATTTACATTTTTAAATATACATATAAAAAATACATTTAAAAATATAAAAAAATAGTTTCCCACCGGCATCGGGTACAGGGACCAAGCTACCGGTGGTCAGGGCTCCAAAGACAGGAATCTCCTCACAATGCGCGCCGTGCTCAGCAAAACCGCCTTTTGCATCAAGCCCTTGACCCAACTGCCTAAAGAGAGCCTCTTAAGATGTTGATCGAGGCTCTTGGCGATCAGACCGTGTGCTGATACGACTATCGGAACAATAATCGCTGAATCTACATCCCACATGTCGACAACCTCGTGAGCCAAGTCCAAATATTTTAATTGTTTTTCTTTTTCTGCTTTCACGAGATTCTCGTCATGTGGAACTGTAATATCAACGATTATTGCGAGGCGCTCTGATCGATCTATTACCACTATATCAGGCTTATTGGCGACAATAGTCCTGTCAGTGATAATAGACCGATCCCAGTATAACGTGACACGACCATTCTCTAGAACTGGGTCGGGCACATACCTGTAATATGGTACCTCTAAATCTACAAGTTTATACTTTAGTGCAAGTTGCTGATGGACTATCCTGGCTACTTGGTTGTGTCTATGCAAATACTCGCCATTGGCAAGACGAGGACAACCAGAAATAATATGTCTGAGAGATTCACCCGGTAGGTGACATGCCCGACATATGTCAACCGTACCATCTCTCAAAATATATTTCCGATAGTTATTCGTCATGACAACTTCGTCTGTAATTGCACAGACAAAACCTTCAGTTTCTCCAAACAAATCACCGAAACGTAACCAAGATACAGATGTTAATAGATCTACATCGGGCCCGTGTAAAGCCCGATAAAATCGTCCATGCAGCTCTTTGCCCCGCCATATCTCCTTGCGATCATTAGTAGTCATAATTACTGGTTTGTGCCAGTTCTTTTTGGCAAGAGCAAGAGGGGTCAGTCCATTATCTATTGCTACCACATCCCGATGCATACCCACGTCCGCATGAAGGAAATATTCCCTAAGGTTGTATACCTCACGATTGTGTAAGGTCTTGGCATTTAAAAAGCCACGACCTCCACACTTTCGTGGGATATACAACCTCATTACAGACGAACGTGGGTGATGCATTCGGTTTATGGTCAACAGAGAACGAACTTTCCTATCCAGGGCGTCTAATTCAGTCTGAGTCCATCTTAGTATGCCGAAGGAATAGATTAAGATTGGCATGGCCCAACCGTTGATAGCCCGCACCTTGTTACCGCCCGATAAAAGACTTTTCAGAACTTTTTTCAGGCGGCCAAAGAAACGGTCCGCCAACGTTTGTTTCATGCCAACCTCTGTAATACCTAATGCCTGCGACATACCCAGATACTTATAAGTTTCAGTCGCAGAGATGGATTTAAGTTTTGTGAAATCAGAAAGATGTACTCTTTCAGATTCCACAATTCGTCCCTTCTTCACATGCATGACAGCGCATTTATCTACACCAAATTCCATTTTGATAGAATTACTGAAAGCTTCTGTGACTTTTAGTAACTCTATCAAGTGGGAATCGGTGGAGGCAAATAATTTCAAGTCATCCATGTAAAGCAGGTGGGAAACAACTTGACCTCCTCTCCTGAACTGATAGCCTAGCCCTGAACCCTCCAGTAAGGTACTGAGAGGATTCAGCGCCAGGCAAAACCATAAGGGACTCAGACTGTCACCCTGAAATATACCCCTCTTGATCCTGACAGGCTCGCCATTTCCAGGAACCTGACGACACCCTGGATATACAAGAGCCGTTGTCCATTGCCCCATACATGTCTTCAAGAAGGTGCTAAGAGTTGCATCAACTTTATACAACTCCAGCACCCTCAACAGCCATGTATGTGGCACTGAATCATAGGCCTTCTTGTAATCAATCCAGCATGTCGCAAGGTTTTTCCTGTTACGACGAACCTGCTGATTAATGGCCATGTCAAGAATAAGGAGTTCTTTAGTACCACGTGACCCGCTTCTACATCCATTTTGAGAGTTGGACATTATAGAATTATTTTCAATGTGTGTTGTTAATTTAACTCTCAAAATAGATGTTAGAAGCTTATAGACCGTTGGTAAACAGGTTATCGGTCTATAATTTTTAGGGTCCGTAGTACTACCGGATTTGTAGAGGAGGTGTGTTATACCCGAAGTCATAAAAGATGGAAGCGACCCGGACTCAAGTGATGACTGAAAACAGGATGCCAAACAAGCATGTGAGCTATGAAACCATTTCAGCCAAAAATTGTGCAGTCCGTCCGGCCCAGTTGATTTCCAATTGGGCAACGAACGAACCGCACTGGCTATGTCACTAGATGTTATTAGGACTGGTTCCATAGTCTGTATCGACTCACATGACTGTTCGACATCCCGCATCCACTCACACTCTGTATGACCAACAGGTACCGACCAAAGGCCTCGCCAGAATGTACTTGTGGTTTCAGCATCTGGTAGGCACCTATCAGTCACACTCGAATCGGGTTGCTCCCATCTTCTATACACCCATCTCTCATCCTTTTGGAACGAGCGATTCTGAATATAGCGATCCACTCTCTTCTTGTACCTCCGTATGCGGCTCGCCCACGCATAAATTTTCTGCTTTAGGAAGTCAATACGTTCTGTGACCCGCACTGAGTATTCGCGAGGACTGATATCGGTCCCCGCGAATGCACGAGTCACAAAACGCATCACTCTGGGACGGGTGTTCCCTGTCCTAAAGCAGCTTAGTTTATTATTATTATTATTAAGTAGAAAATATTTTTATTTTATTTTAAAATATAGTCTGAAAAATGGGCTTCCTAAGAATATAACATTGTTGCATATTATTCCTAACAGATTTTCTGAAAATTGAGAAAATGTGAAATATCCCTAGACGGTGTTGATGTGTGTATCACGTCATTTAACGTTATTTATTTTTATATCTAATTATTTCATCATTTTTATAAAATGACATTTCAACCGCGCCCGCTGTCAACTAGACTTAGTCTAGTGAAAGAAACTTCAAAAAACAGTTTTTATGTAACTGGGCACTTTTAGTCGTCAAAATGTCAAATTATTGCCAGAGGGGGTTTGCTAGCTTTGGCCTCTCCCTCTGTAAAGGCGCGCGATGCTCTGTGCTTCCGCCCGACCCCCGGTTCTTGTTTGACGTTACTGAAACTATGTACTACCGCATAATATCCGAAGTTTCACACACACTAAACGACGTATTATGTCATTTACGTCCCCAATAGATCTTTTAAAGACTGCAAAAAAATCTTACTAAACGTTGTAAGTGACATAAGTCTTTTAGTAAAGTCTAAGTTTCAACAAAATGTAGATACATCTGCCTCAATCTTTAGGATATCTAAGGACTGGTAAGACATACAGATACGTCAATTAGACAGATTGATTCGTCTTCGAAAATGGATTAAAATGGTGTAGATAATTCAGTTTGGAAAAATATGTCAGTTACGTCAGTTAGAAAGGCAAGCGACGAATTTTTGGTGTGGAGATTGTTAATCAAGACAAATCATGGGTTCCTCACAAAGTTTGTTAAGTTTGTGTGGACGATCTTCAGAAGTGGTTCAAAAAGGAGAAGAAAGCTTTCAAATTCGCAGCTTGGTCATTTAAACGATTGTTATTTTCGTAGCATAGATGTTTCTGGATATAACGCTAAAAATAAGAAAATGATTGTCTATCCTAATGTTCCATCAGTTGATCAGCCGATAAGATATGGACCGGGACTTCCTTTCCCTATGCTACCTGAATCTAAAGATGATGTTTTACAGTCCAGCTCCAAATTAAATGAAAGTCAACCATGTCATGAAGATTTTCTAAGTTTTCCAGAAAATGTAGACCCACAGTTGTTTACAGAAGCTGAAATAAAATGATTTAGTGAGAGAGTTGGGCTTGACCAATAAAAAAGCGGAATTGCTTGGTGCTAGACTGAAAGAAAAACATTCATTAGAATTTGGAACATCCATTTACCACTTTAGAACAAGAGGTGAACAGTTTACTAATTTTTTCAAGCAGGTAGAGGATTTGCAACTCATCACATCATAGAAAAATTTATACATGAAATTTTACAGAGAAAGAGAGAGAAAGGGAGAAAAAATACAAAAAAATAAGTACATAATATTCGCCTTATAATAGCTCAATATTATTGTTAGTAAAAAATGTAAGGCAATAAAAAGAAAGTCGATTTTTAATTTTTGTATATCATTTTTCCCTCATTTTTTAAAGTAACAATGGATGTCATATTGTGTGAGAATTTTGGGTGATAAAAGAAAACAAATACCAAATACGCTTTCAGCATCCACAAATACATAAGATTAAGGCAAGTTTTTTAAAAAAGTTTTTCCAATATTTTTTTTCGTTGGCCTGTGTAATTATCTCAATAGCATAGACATATCTCAATTATAATTTCAAACAGTATGATGCCCGTAGGTTCGCCCGCGTATATTTTGTACCCGTTCCCGCTTCCCATTCGAATTTGTTCCCGGAATGAAAGTAGCCTATGTATTATTGAAGACTATAATCTATGTTATCTATCTCTGTACCAAATTTCAGCAAAATTTGTTCAGCCGTTAAAGCGTGAAACAGTTTCAAACATCCACACTTACAAACTTTCGCATTTATAAATGGTTATTATTAGTAAGATTACAATTACTTATAGGTATGTTATAATTTATAGTTTCTATAAACTTAAGATTCTGATATAAGTTATCTATTTTAAGTGTGTCGTAGATAAACCAGTGGTAGCTGGGTATGAAGTATTTGTAAATTGTGTTATCCTGGGGCTATCCTTTTGAAGCGCTCATAGCCCCTGCGGACTCAGTGTTCTGTAAACGATCAATGCAGTAAGCACTTTCACTATGGCCGGTCCTTGGATAGATGCACACCACTTGATTACTTTTTGATATTTATTTGCGAACGTTTCCGTGCTTCGGAAGGCACGTTAAGTCCTTGGTCCTAAAATGTCAGTCGTTAAGCCAGGTTGTGGCGTTATGGGCGAAAATTTTCATTAGCAGGCAGTCACAACCTACGTCTGTCTATTTCAGCACGGCAATACGGCTCATCGCTTGTTGTAGGACCAATTATGAAAAGACGGAATTAATTTGCGCTTAATATGCCTCTGCCTACCTCTTCGGGGATAAAGGCGTGACCATATGTATCCTTCAGAGGGTGTAGGCAGTGGCAGGGTATCAGGTTTTAGACGGAAAGTCCGGCATGACATCCATCAGAATTTCCACTCGTTAAAGAAAATCTGTTATTGAAACTTTATTCCGTAATTTTTAATTTTACTCGAATATTACTCGGTAACTATTTTGTAGGGACACATTAACCATTCTCGTGAATCCGCTATTCGTTGTTGAAAATCGCATCAAAATTCAGTAGCTATTCTGGTAGGTATATGGCGAAGAGATAGACAGAATCATAGGGTAACGTTATTTTATCTATCAAAACATGAAAGTAACAAAAATTCTCTATTGTTCCTATGTACGTAGCATACTGGAATACTGCTGACAGATTTGGAACCCACAATACCACATCTATATAAATAGAATAGAATCAATTCAGAAAAGAGTTGTGAGATATTTTCAGTATAAGTGCAATACTGGTGATAAAGACTACTTTTCAAGGTGTGTAAGACAATATTACCACTTGAAGAGAGACGCAAAATTGCCGATATAGTCACTTTAATAAAGATAGCACAATGTCGGATAAATTCTGCAGAGCTCCTGTCCAAGATTAACATTGTGGTACCTACGAGAACCCGTCGGCATCCAGACCTTGGTTTCTTACATGTCTCTCGAAGCGGAACTAATTATAGAAAAAACTCATTTTTCAATAGAAACTCAAAATCATTCAACAATCTTAATTCATCGGACTATGACCTATTTAACTCATCCCCACATAAACTACAAGATAAACTTAACTTAACTTGCCAATAATTGGTTTGAACACCCAACCTTCATTGCTATCGAGTTCCATTTTCGTCTAAAGCAATGAAAGAACCTTATTTCATAATTTAATAATAAGCTTTGTGTATAACTTATTATTAAAACCTCAGGGCACCTAGACTAATTTTATTATACTTACATACTGATTGTAAATTAAAAGCAACAACCTATTTTTCAGCATTGAAATGTGAAAACGTTAACTGGTTTAAAGTTATTATTATCATTTAAAAAAAAGAGACATTGTAAACTGTTTGTTTTCCAAATAAAAAAAAAGGATTCGATACATATCGTCAAGCTTTTATTTCCGAAGGAGTAGGCAGAAACATAGTATACGCCCACATTTCACAAGTATTACGTTCATTGTATGGCAACTCTCTTCACAAAGCGGTAACAGAAATAATCTGTGAAAATTTAGGCCGTTTAACTTTCACGATGTAAAAGATACAGCCTGGAGACACACAATCGGACACGAAAGACGGTGACCACCAGTCCTTGAATTAAAGTTAATTGTGTCGATAGATATCAAAGACGCCCAAGTCACATTTAAACGTTTTTCGGATAATGGTGTTCTTTTCTAGTTTGGAGTTTTAGCCAGTAATAAGTTAAGATTATTGTTTTGTGTTATTATTTTTAAGCCTGGCAATACTAACCAAATACAAAGCAAAATAAATACACACGGTAATTATACAATATTAAGGAGTTTTACCTGGACTTAGGCACTTATGATATAATGCATACGGACATGGTCAATATTGAAAAAATAGGGCTCTGGACTTGGGAAAGTTAGAAATATTGTAATAGGACTTAGTCACGTTTGACATGACTTATTGATAAGGGTACGGACTCAGAAAAATAAAATGCAATATTATCATCATATTAATATTTTTTTCTCAGAATAATGAATTTTCATCAGTCTTTGCTATTTATACCTATAATATTAATGAGATTGGAATCACAGTTTTACATAAAACCTCCCGTATTGAAAACGAGGTATAATTTCTAACAATCAAAATAGTCCGACCCTGTTCAAATTTATGACGTACCGGTCCCGACGTACGATCAGGCCTCCGTCACTCGCTCGAAGCCGCGCGCTATGTACCTACCGCTTGGCATGTCCCTGGGGATACAACTGGCAGAGGGCTGGCGAACGCCCGACTGAGCGCTCGCATCGCACCGCACCGCACGTTTCCCGCGCTTATACGCTTCGAAATGCCGAAACAACGTAATTATTGTGCAGTGGATGGGTGTAATAGTACATAAGTAGGTAGGTGATAAGTATGTAAATTAAGGAGTTTTTTGAGTCAGGTATTATAATAGTGTTGTTTTTATAGGCAATTCAATGTTTTATAGAATTTATAGGTAAATAGGTTTTATAGGTAGTCGAGGCGCTCGTGGCCCCGCGGACTCAGTGTTTTGTAATCGATCACTGTAGTAAGCAACTTTCACTATGGCCAGTCCTTGGATGGGTGACCATTCATGTGACCACTTTGTGACCTTTATTTGAGCGTTTCCGTGCTTCGGAAGGCACGTTAAGCCGTTGGTCCCGGTTGCCAATAAAATAGCAGTCAGCCAAGTTGGAGGGTCTTTAGGCAGCTTGAAAAATTTAAACAGCAGACGGTCATAGCCTGCGCTTGTCCATCTCAATACGTCAATACGGCTCACTACCTATTACTTGGGACAAACTATAAAAAAATGAATAGTGGGCATCTAATATGCCTCTGCCTTCGCCTTCGGCATATGTATGTGTGTGTAACATAGTAAGGTGGGATGGCCGGGTGGGATAGGTGAATAGCCGGTACCTACTTACGCTAAAGGTATTGTCAGTTAATTTTAGATTTCTTTGATATTTTAGGTATGGGTAGGAATAAGATAAACAATATAAATATATAGGTATACCTACCTACTGTAAATTATTTTGTAATTTTACACCAATGCATCAATGGTTGAACAAACTGACTTGAACAGAATAATAATTACATAATCTAAATGCTTTTTTTAATTTAAAAAAAATACTTACAGCTGTCAATTTTCATGACGCTACGATCCTTGGAAGATGGTTAAATTTTTTCCTGAGATTCCATTACATTGTTAGTTACATACACGTCGACCTAATAAAAGCGTATTAAAACATGGTTGATTCGTAACATTCGTTTTATTACAACAATCATTATAGGTTCAACCCTAGCGCATTCTTACGCTGACGTCACTCGCGCAGCGGGCAACACAGTCTCGACGCTATGAACGCGTGTTTAAGGGACAATTCTTTTCGTTCTGAGCAGCGGGTATTATTATTAAAATTTTGTAGGCTAATATAGCGTAGGTATTTTCGCTTTTGTATGGGAGTGATGTATCTGTTACGTAGTAACTATTTAGTAATCTGTGGTCGCGTGCAGCGTCGCGTGTTGACGCCGTGTGACGCCTTGATTGTGGAACGATCTCCCTGCCTTGATTTTATAGTATGGGGTTCTTCAAAAGGTTTCTAAGAACTCTTTGCAGGGTTGGTAGACAAGTGTACCACTCTATTAGAGTTGCAAACGTCCATAGGCTACGGTTAACACATTACATCATGTAGACTGTATGCTTGTGTTGATTAAAATACGTTGTTCGAAATTAAAAAGAATATCTATCATTTTCGTTTCATTTACTTACCGCTCTTCAAAAGCGTCATAAGGTGTTCCTGAAAACGTATTATATTTGGATGTAAGAGGCACCACTTAGATCCCAGGGGCCCAAGTGTGTCCTGGGGCATCCCTCTGAGGGCTTACCCGGGGCTTATTTCTTTTGGTCTCGAGCAGGACTCAAACCTGCGTCTTCTGGTTTGCCGGACCAGACGCCCTAACCGTTGGACCACCGAGACACTAACTCTCGACCGTCAAATTCTTTCACCTATTACGTCTTGCGGCGACGTAGGCACCATCTACCTATAGGTTCGAATCCTGCTCGAGATCCAATTTTTTTTACATTTAATTTGTGACTGAGTCAGCACTAATTGCTTTTCAAAATTATTTCCACAAAAGTCGTTGGGGAGTGACGGCGAAAAAGACACACATAGTTACTTTGGCATTTATTCATTACTTTTCTTAAGCTATTAGTTAGTCCTTATACACACGAAGTATTCGTTGAATAAGAGCTCTACACAAAGGACATTTGTCGGTTTGGCTCAACCATATTCTGGCACAATCGTAGCATGAACTCAAGTGTCCGCATGCAACAAAAACAGTATTCGCTGGATTCTCATAACATATGATACAAGTATTAAACGTGTCTTGATGGTGGCTCGGTCCTGGTTCGTGAGTCTGGTTTGAACTTTGATTTGGTTCAATGTTCTGTAAGCAAAGAAAATTTAATCTATTAATTGTTAAGTTTGTTTCTGTATCACCTGGGTATCTATGTATTCAAGGGATGAAAAGTGGACTCCCGAACAACGCGTGCCGGGCAGAGATGCCACTCATACACAGTGGAGAGGATTTTCGCCAGAACCGGGCGTTTCAAAAGATCGTTACTCTGTCGAACTATTCAAACATGGAACGACCTGCCCACACGTTTTTCCCTCATCTTACAATCCCGGGTTCTTCAAGAGGAGCGTGAAGAGTTACATCACAGGGCCGCCAACTTGAGGACCACTGTCGAAAGTCTTAAGGACTGTGCGACTGGCCCCCAATCGCTAGATGCGCCACGGCCTGTCATCAGGTTGTTGGCGACGTCAATTTGGAGAGCTAAATATTAAAAAAAGTGGGCTATTCGTTATTTCAGATATGTTAGAGATCTTTTCTTGAAGGAACCGAATTTTAGCCCGATCAATTCAGCCAATCAATTCAATAGAGTTTGATTGAATAACAAATATGTATTCAAACAAACATATTCACAAACTTTATAACATGAGTAGGACCGGTCCACAATAGCGTTTTTGACTTTTCATTTGGTCAGTATGGCTTTCCATCAATAGGATGGCATCAAACACTGGTAGGTACCTACTTATTTGAGGCCTCGGGTAATGATCTTCGTTTTATTTGAAGATTTGACAATTTGAGGCGCAGTTTGAAGTTCGGCCTTCAAAGTCAAAGTCAAAGGCAGTTATTGTTATACTTAAATTAATTTATACTTATATAATTTATGACCATCCATGTGATCACTTTGTGACATTTATTTGAGCGTTTCTGTGCTTCGGAAGGCACGTTAAGCCGTTGGTCCCGGTTGCCAGTAAAATGGCAGTCGTTAAGTCAAGTTGAAGACTTTATTTTCAACAGCAGGCAGTCACAACCTGCGACCGTCGATTTAAACATGGCAATACGGCTCACCACCTATTACGTGGGACAAATTATAAAAAAGGTGAAATGTGGGCATATAATATGCCTCTGCCTACCCCTTCGGGGATAAAGGCGTGACCATATATGTATGTATGTATGTAAATTAATTTACAACAATATTAGGCATGTTTCAACGCCGATAACAACGAAGCAGCAGACGCCTTATCGCTAATTGAGACCACACAGTGCCCAACATAATACACTACTCGTAATTAGATTTGGCACAGGCAATAGGCGATGATTTGAAACAGTTGCCATATTACATAAAGGAATGACAATCCATATTCCAATTAGCGACAAAATGATTTATTGTGAGAACACAGGTTGCTGATGTAGCGTACCTGTATAGGTACTCGTACAAAGTTGTAGAAAAGTAGCAATGTCAAGTCCCTTAATGAATTTAGTCATCCGCATAAGAACAACTAGTAAAATGATTAGAAAACGATTGTTTGGCTGGGAATGAACCCTGATAGGTATTAATCTTAGGGGCAATACATACAGCGTTAAAAGTGTAGGTACCTACTACTCTTTTGTAGCCAAGTGCGATGTATCTTATGGGTAGGGCTAACTTATTTGATAGAGACTCATCTTGGGGTGAACTTTATACAAGGAGATATTCTTTGATTTGATCTGATAAAACTATATTATTGTGATTTATTAGACACTCTTCCTTTTTAATGTCTCAAAACACGATTAGGAAAACTTTGTTCGATCGAAATCGCTCTTGAAAAATGAGAAATATTGCAAAATATTTAACAAGTAATGTACTTTTTTATCTAAATAAATTAGTTTAATCCTCATAAAAACTTATCATTCATAAAATAGATATAGGTCTTTAGAACAATATTTTACGGCTAGATCTTTTCTTAAAACCCCTCAGATTCTATAACCATAATTATAATGTATTAGAATGGAATGAAATCCTGCATTAGCGTACGCTGCAATTCCTCGAATTGCCTTAGGATATGTCGAGGTCGAATAAGGAAACCGTAAAACAGTCAAAAATGCAATGAACATTCAAACGAACTAAGTATGTAGGTACCATTTATTACTTATTTAGCTCTAGTTACTCACAATTTCTCTGTACGGATCTGGATACGGTAAGGTCCATAAAACCTAGTTTCCTATAGTAATATAATGGCTGAATCTCCTGGCTTCTTATCTGAAACTCTTACTGTATCTCTTGACTCGTTTTACTGTGACTCTGTGTGCAAGACCTATCTGCACCTGACCTATCTGCGTCTGTTCTCACCTGTGATTCTGATCACTTGGCTTCCAAATGGATCACTTGATTTCTTACCTGTGACTCTGACTGAATCTCTTGACTCGGTGACGGTGAATCTGAACTGCTTGACTCTGGGTGACTCTCTTGACTCGTTGACTGTGGCTCTGGACTCGTTGGCCGTGAATGTAACTGAATTAGTTGACTCGTCCGAGGCTCTGTATCATTCACTTGTCCTGTATCTTGTAATTGTCTGATCCTTGTAACAGGCCTCGTATAATTGTAACTGTAATCTTTCAATTCACCGTAGTTATGTTGTCGAGAGGTGTATATCGCATTGGCAAATTTTATGAGAACATCGTCATATAGGATATTGAATAACGCCCAGAGTGGGGAGGAAGTGTTGATTTCAGGAATTAATTTATATTCTAGTTTCTCGTATCCACCCACATACACTTCTTTATTGGAATTAACATAGAAGTAAATACAAGTCGTAGTAGGTAGTAGTACTAAAGTTTGAAGCCAATATCTGTTTTCGTCCTCTAGTTTGACAGAATCAGTCAAAAGTGCTGGATCGTAATTAGTGAAACCTATTTGTATCACTGCTCTTTCGGCCTCGAATATTGATACGTAGAAACTAACCTGAAATGATATTTTAATTTTTATTACCGTCAAATTAAATTTGGCCAAATCCGAGTCGGACTCTCGCTGCAGAAGTTCTGTTACAAAAAATGGCAAATTGGTAATATGATGATTATGACCCATGTTTTTTTTTCCTTTTTTAGAACTTATTTGTTGATAAAGCTTCAACAGAAATACATCATCTGATCAGTGATCAGTGATGATAAACAGACAGACAGTTGAGTAATGGGTTTTTTTTTAACGTGAGGGAAAATCCTCAAGGATGTTATGCCGGACTCCTACCGACTAAAACCCTCACGTAACGCCCAACAGCCTGGGATCCCCGGGCAAGCCCTCGGAAGGATGTCCCAGGACTCTCAACAGACCTACGGCCGCCACTGCGGCCTCACCCAGTGAGTAATGAGGTACAAACTACAAAGTACCTATTTATTGTTATTTTTAGATACTAGATAATCCCGCCTATTCACAATTCACAAGGAAGCAGACAAGGGTAACAAGCATACGGCCCACCAGTAAATTTGATGGGCCGTATGCTTGTCACCCACCTTAGTAGTATAAAAAACGCATCATCATATTAGTCAGATTATGTACCAAATCTCACCTTTTCATTGACCTCAATAGGTCTTGCACTAAAGACGTAGCGATCATGACCGGTCATGGAGTTGGATATCGCGATGACGAAGTAATCTCGGCCATTGCTTGGAAATATTGATTCACCTCGAACCCGGTGAAAGGTCAAAGGTCTGAGGTTCTTTAAAGATCCTCGAAGAAGCTGTAACGGTAACGAATATTGATTGAATGAAATATTCACGGACATTTTCACACAACGATATCTGATCCCAAAGTAAGCTAGGAATAATCGGCTTGCGTAATGGGTAGCCATAGAGCAATGCGAACTGTCTAAGAGTCGCGTGTTTCGCAATGCAACCATCCCAACAAGCAAAAAGCGGTTTTATAATTATCCTAAGACCAATTTTCAATAGACTTATAACGAACTCATAAGAGCTTACAAGCCCGGAAAAGGGCCCACTTTATTAGTGTATTCAGTTTTTTAACAGTCTAATAGTACCCTCATGGAATTCAACTACTGACTGTAACAGCCGTGTAGCGGCATTTTCTAAAACCATACAATCCTACCAAATCTATTAGTAGTCTCTTAGAAAACTAAACTAGATTGTTATGCACTTTACAACTGTTCTACAAGTTCTCATTTCGTTCATTTCGTTCAGTCAATCATTCAGTTATCAATATTGGGAGTTTTACACACTCCGTGTACATAATACTAAAAACTTTATTAAAATATCTACTAATAATATTTTAGACATTAATAAGGCAAGTTATATGATAATTTTTCAGAGTCCTCGTATTTCATGATGTTAATCAAAAACGTACTGGGAACTCGTATTTCTCGTGCAACATACCAAGTTTCTGGTGAAAATTTTAAAGCCCCTCTTAAAATAAGTAATTATACATTCGTATTCATTATTTTAAAATAACAAAATGTTCCCCATTAGTCATTTTCGGTAGCCATTTTTAGTTTAGCATTTGGAAGTGTTCTACTATACCTCTATAGACAAACTCGGTTCTATAATATCTCATAGTCGCTGCATTCACTCGCCATGTTTTTATCTTTTGGGGATCCGTGGTGAAATAAGAAAAACGCTAAAAATATACAACCTAATATTGAAATAACACCTGTAGGTGGTATTTGTGTTCATGAATATAAGCAGGTATGTATTTATTGACGATTTGTGTAAGTAATTAATATTTTTTTGAGTTAATGCGCTTTTACTCTAATACTAACAGTACAAATTTGTCATATTATTATTTATTCATGAGCATAATCACCACCTAAGTGGTTTTTTTTTTTTTTTTTTTAACGTGAGGGAAAATCCTCGTAGGATGCTATGCCGGACTCTTACCGACTAAAAAACCTCACGTAACGCCCAACAGCCTATGGTTGAGAGCCCCGGGTAAGCCCTCAGGAAGGATGTCCCGTGACTCCCAACAGACCTACGGCCGCCAATGCGGCCTCGCCCAGGGGGTGGTTCGGGTGCAATCCCGCGTCTATGGGGGATTTCGGGTGTGACCCCGCTTCTAAGGGGGGGCGTGCGTGAGTGCTCACGTCACGCTGCCGTCATGGGCCTGCTTCTGTAAGGACGGTGAGCGGCCCTCTCACCGTCCTCAGACCCCCGGTTATGGAGGCCGATAGTCCTCGGCGAAGACACGTCGGCGGCGCCCAGGGCGCCGACTGCGGAACTCGGGTGGGAGAGTTCTCTCCCGCACCCGGCCCGCCGCCTCCTTCGCGAGCATGACCTGCTCGCAGAAAGAGGCGGCGCAGTCCCACTTACTCCCGCTGGAGAGCATGGCTCGCACCATGGCCTCAAGCAGGTCCACGCCCAGACCCACTACGAGGACCTGTCGCTGTTGTGCCCACGCCGCGCACTCCACCAGCGTGTGGAGCGCCGTGTCATCGCTGCGGTCCTCGCAGTGCTGACATTCGGCCGTGGTTTCCCGGTGTTTTCGCCACAGATACCTACCGAAGCTACCGTGCCCGGCAAGCATCTGTGTCAACCGGTAGGAGAGAGCACCGTGTCTTCTCTCCAGCCACTCGTCCATGACCGGTCTGACGGCCGCGATTGTGGCGAATCCCCCTTTTGGTTGCTCAAGTCGCATCTTCCATGTCTCCAGGGTTTCCTGGTGGAGCAGGGTCCGCTGGGCCTCGATTTCTCGAGACGCAGGCCTTTTGCCCCGCTCCAGCGTCTCCTTGCGCCATCTGAACAGTGACGCAAGGGCTCTCGCTTCCAGGTCCCATGGAGGGGTCCCGGCTAGGAGACATGCCGCCTCACCGGGACCACCTAAGTGGTTTGGTGTTACTTCTTCTGTATTTGAGTCATAGTTCAATATACGGAACCCTTGCCAGGTTTTGTGACTTGAACTTCACAAGGTCCCAAACCACCTATTGCAAGGGTAAATAATCTTATAATGACTTTACCAACGAATCAACAAGTGTTTCTTTGACAATAACAGTATTGAACTTAGCTCGTATAAAATCATAACACTTATATTAGCATGTGGCAAGTATGTTATTAGTAAAAGTCAATTACGACTTACAAATGGTTTTATAAAACTACTTTATTTGTAACGGATTCAAATATTGTACTTATTAGCGCTTATAAAACTAAGTAACAAGTGTAAATGGAATCAAGTGTATTTACACTTATGGGCAGCTTTAATAGGAGATTCGGGTTTATAGTAGCCTAATAAGCAATCTTAAAAGCGCTTACAATTGCTGGTTATAAGAACCTTCATTCTTAAGTCTGATTGCTCTTACTAAAAGCTTTTACAAGAGGGTGCGGCTTATAGTGATCTGTATACATAGTATTATAAGCCCTTAAAAGGCTAATTATCAGAATAATCGTGATCAAAAACCAAATAGCATTTTCTGAGACGCATATAAGAGTAATTGCGAACGCCAAAATCAATATAAGAATCTTATACGTGTCTTATTCCTATAACATATGTGTTCTGAGACTATTTTGCTTGTTGGGATGTTTCGCAACATATTATGACAAAATATTCTTTATTCACCACTGGTTGCCAACAAAGGAGGAAAATTCCACCTTTGCAACTGGTTACGAAACATGGTTGCGATGGCGGCCGAAGGGCGTGTTGCTCTGTGTTGGCAGACCACGGATATTCTTTTAAATAGATACATACTTATCATATACTAGCGGACGTCACGCGGTTCTACCCGCGTAGCTCACGTTCCCGTGGGAATTTGGAACTAAAATATATTCTATGTTCACCCAGAAGAGTGTAGCTTCCCAACAGTGTAAGACTTTTCCAAATCGGTCCAGCAGAGCCTATTCGATGCAAAAAAATCAAACTTTCCTCTTTATAATATTAGATACTAGCTGACCCGCGCAACTTCGTTTGCGTCACATGAGAGTGAGGTATGGTATTAATATTTCGAGTAGGTATTATAATGTTTCCCGTTGCATTTACCCCCGTCGCGCTTATTATAGTCGCGTCGCGTCGCTTGTATTCATTATGGCGCATCACATGAGAGTGAGAAGGATGTGACTTTAACACCTCTCGTTAAAGTGCCTCTCGCTTTTACTTCCACCCATCCGTTTTCCGGTATGGAACTCATTGCGTGCGAGTCCGACTCGCACTTGGCCGGTTTTGATCGTTCAGTTGACTGGCTGCCACAGCAGACCAAATTTACTCCCGTCACGTCGCTCATACTTTAAAACTTAATAAGAGGGTTATTGTAAGTGAACCTTAAAAGATAGGCATATGCTGTCAAGGACTTTTTTATATAACTTTTTAAGAGAAACAATTTTTACGTAACTTTAACTATTTATGCAGCGTCAGCAATGGAAGCTCTCAAAAGAAAGAAATAATCCCCGTTCTCGAGACATTATTCATGGCTGCTCCGCTCCTATTCGTCTTAGCGTGATGTTATATTGCCATTAGCCAGCCTAAATAAATGGACTATTAAACTGTAAAATAATTTTTGAAATGCAACCAGTAGTTTCTGAGATCCTAGTACAAACAAACTCTTCAGTTTCATTATATCGTAAACAAACCTTAAGAGATAGAGAAATTAGGTTATTGTGAGCGAACCTTAAAAGATAGACATATGCTGTCGCGGAGTTTTTTTTAGAACTTTTTAAGAGAAACAATTTCGTAATACACAATTTTTACCTAACTGTAACCATTTACGCAGCGTACGCCTCGGAAGCTCTCAGACGGTAAAAAATATTCCCCGTTTTCAAAACATTCTTGATTGCTGCTCCGCTCCTATTTGTTTTAGCGTGATGAAAAGTATACTATAACCTGCCCAGGAGTATGAAGAATAATTGTATCAATTTTCGTTAAAATCCGTCGAGTAGTTTTTGTTTCTATAAGGAACATACAGACAGACAGACAGACAGACAGACAGACAGACAGACAAAAATTTTACTGATTGCATTTTTGGCATCAGTATCGATCACTAATCACCCCCTGATAGTTATTTTGAAAATATATTTCATGTACAGAATTGACCTCTCTACAGATTTATTATAAGTATAGATAAACACCACGACTCTCGAGACAAACATTTATAGATTCCAGAATTTTTTGTTTCAGCGGTGGGAATCTAACCCACGACCTCGTAATCCGCGGTCGTACATTTCGACCTCTAGAGCAACGAGGAAATTAATATTTTTTTGCGATGCTATGTTATGACAAAGCTACACCGATTACTGTTTCTATACACCGACATTTTAAGTTTGTCCACCGAAATGATACATCGTACGTTTATAACCCAATCAATCTTGAACACCAAAAAGCAAAAATTTGGTAGGCACGTAGGATTGAAAGAATTGACTTAGAATTGAAAACCAGAAGGTTCTATTTAAGTTCACATTCAACTTATACTAGGAATCCAACTGGAGAATTAAAAAAACTATTTACACCATAATTTTAATGAAAAATATGTTCATTAACCTTGTCTTAATTCAAATGCTGCAAGCAAACTGAATGACATGAAATTCACCGATAAGAGAAAACAATTCACCAACATGGTATAATGGTTGACCGACATGATCAAACAGCCCACCAATGCGAATAAACTATGAGTTTATCATGAAATAAAAGTTAGAAACAAGTCACCGATATGATACGAGTTGCCCCCCGATATATGATAAAAAAAAATTGCGTGTACTTAGTGTACACACGTAAGAAGTGAAACTTCTTCATAAACTTAATTTTCACCTCACCTTAAATTAAGTCAAAAAGTACAAAAGTACAAAAGTCCAAAAGTCCAAAAGTCCAAAAGTCCAAAAGGCCAAAAGTCCAAAAGTCCCAAAGTCCAAAAGTCCCAAGGTCTCAAGGTCCCAAAGTCCCAAAGTCCCAAAGTCCCAAAGTCCCAAAGTCCCAAAGTCCCAAAGTCCCAAAGTCCCAAAGTCCCAAAGTCCCAAAGTCCCAAAGTCCCAAAGTCCCAAAGTCCCAAAGGCCAAAAGTCCAAAAGTCCCAAAGTCCCAAAGTCCCAAAGTCCCAAAGTTCCAAAGTTCCAAAGTCCCAAAGACCCAAAGTACCAAGGTCCCATCTAAAAGTCCAAAAGTCCCAAAGGCCAAAAGGCCAAAAGGCCAAGAGGCCAAAAGGCCAAAAGGCCAATAGGCCAAAAGGCCCAAAGTCCCAAAGTCCCAAAGTCCCAAAGTCCCAAAGTCCCAAAGTCCCAAAGTCCCAAAGTTCCAAAGTCCCAAAGTTCCAAAAGTCCAAAAGTCCAAAAGTCCCAAAGTCCCAAAGTCCCAAAGTCCCAAAGTTCCAAAGTCCCAAAGACCCAAAGTACCAAGGTCCCATCCAAAAGTCCAAAAGTCCAAAAGTCCAAAAGTCCAAAAGTCCAAAAGTCCAAAAGTTCAAAAGTTCAAAAATTCAAAAGTTCAAAAGTCCCTAAGTCTCAAAGTTCCAAAGTCCCAAAGACCCAAAGTACCAATGTCCCATCCAAAAGTCCAAAAGTCCAAAAGCCCAAAAGACCAAAAACCCTTAAATGACATGCTATCCCTGGATAAAGTACTCTTAATTCGAATCCACCGTGGTGGGGAACAGAACAAAGATGGCGCGTAACCAAAAATCGTGACGTGACGTGACGCAAATTTTTTTCCAACGCCGATAAAGAAGTTTCACTTCAAAAACCGGCCAAGTGCGACTCGGACTCGCATACAAAGGGTTCCGTTACCAAATAGCGGCAAAATACCACGTTTGTTGTATGGGAGCCCCCATATTAGATATTATTTTAGTATTTGTTGTTATAATCGCAACAGAAATACATCATCGGTGAAAATTTCAGCTCTCTAGCTATCACGGTTTCTGAGACATACTTAGTCTCGTGACGGACAGACAGACGGACAGTGAAGTCTCATGACTAGGGTTCCTTTTATCTTTGGGTACGGAACTCTAACAAATGATCACATCGGTGGAGAAAAGGACCAACAAAATATTTGTTAATTATCATTAGTTTTGAGGCGTGTGGCGACGGGGTCCCGTTTTGCGAGTTAAGAGTACAAAATGTCGCCACTCCAATACATCCTGAGGGTGTCGTAAGAAGCGAATAAGGGAACACTTTCGCAAAAAAATCCATTGCGTAAAGAAGGAAAACTCGAATTGAAACCGGGTCAGTAAAATGTCAATCGTTAAGCGAAATTGATGGCCTTATGGGCGGTTTGAAAAATTTCAACTGCACGTGTCGCGGCGTCCTGCGCCTGTCCATTTCAACACGGCAATAGGCTCACCACCTATTACGTGGGGCATAAAACTATAAGGTGAAATGTGGGCGTGTATTATGCCTCTGCCTACCCCTTCGGGGATAAAGGCGTGACTAGTATGTATCTTACCTGAGGACAAACTCGTGGCTCGACAAATCGTACTATACTTCCAACAGTATTTGGCAAATGTACTAACAACCAGAGTCTTGTAACATCCACTCCTGTGAAATATCTTGAGGAAAATTCCCGATACAATCCATAATGGACCTCTCCATTGGAGTAAGCACAAATGTGGAGGGTATCACCATTTTGAAACGTTTTTCTACTTTTATAAACCAAATATGGCGAAAAGTTTCGTCTCTGTTCTTCGTTAACTAAGGTTAGTGGATTTTGGTTGGTGAAACCAAATATAAATGGCGATTCCACTGCATTTGGCACCGTAACTTGTATGCACACCTGAAATTTAATGAATGTCTAAAAATAATTCGATAAAAAAATGAAAAAAAAATGAAAAATAAATGATAGGTTAAAAACTAAAAATAAACGCTTTTATAGAAAATCCAACTAAAAGTAGAAAATAATAAATGTTAATAAGTTTGAATTATGAATAATGTAAATAAGAAATAAAATTAATGTACATTATTGTGCAAAAGCGTGAGGTGCATTTTAAGATTGATTTTAACTATTGATTGACAGTATGCACCCCACGCTTATTTTAGTTTTTTTAAACTATCATTTAATTTTTCATTTTTTTTTAGCGAATTATTGCATTGTCATCGGTCTCTGACAAATTTGAACTAAATCTGATCGTTCAAAAAAAGGCAAAATCAAGCCCAAAGGGAATGGGAATAAAATATAGCCTATTTCACCTCCGTTCACCAGAACGGAGCGCGCGAATTCACCAGAATTAGACAGATCCTAGGACAACAGGGGCAGATCCGGTGTCAAGGAGTTTTAGTGAGTATTCCCAGTGCTATCGTGATCAGGGGCTGGGCGACCCTCACACAAGCCCATGCCTCGCTAGCATGGGTAGTCCGTAAGCGGAGCTCTCCTTGTAAAAAAAAAGCCTATTTCACCCCCGAAGCTTGCCAACAGTGAAATAATTTTTCAAATCGGTTCAGTAGTTTCGGAACCTAATCAATGCAAACAAAAAGTCAAATTTTTCCTGGTTATAATATAAGTAAGAGCACAAATCATTGCATACCTACTCAACTCTGTGTAATTTACGTTACTGATATGTTACAAAACATATGACACATTTTACCAGTAAATTTTCGTCTGCGCAGCCAAACATTATGGTCAAGAATACCTACACACTAGTACTACTAACCTTTTCATTCGGCGTGAGCGGTCTGGCACTGAACACCACGGCTACTGCCGGCCCGTTCTGCGGCAGTCGTGCCTCGCTGCCATCACGACTTATCTTGACATTCCCCTCGCGATCAAAGTCCTGTCTATCTCTACACACTATATGTATATACTGACCTCTCCATTCGGCGTCAGTGGTCTGGCACTGAACACCACGGGTACTGCCGGCCCGTTCTGCAGCAGTCGTGCCTCGGTGCTATCACGACTTCTCTCGACACTCCCCTCCCGATATAATTCCAGTCTATACATATACACACTACTGACCTTTTCATTTGGCGTCAGTGGTCTGGCACTGAACACCACGCATCACGGGTACTGCCGGCCTGTTCTGCAGCAGTCGTGCCTCGGTTCCATCACGACTTAGCTCGACATTTCTCTCCCCATCAAAGTCCTGCCTATCCCTACACACTACCACAGCCGACAGAGCTTTTTCTCTTTCTACTGTGACACTACTGACCTTTTCATTTACCGTCAGTGGTCTGGCACTGAAGACCACGGGTACTGCCGGCCCGTTCTGCAGCAGTCTTGCCTCGATGCCATCACGACTTATTTTGACATTCCCCTCGCGATCAAAATCCTGTCTATCCCTACACACTATATATACTGACCTTTTCATTCGCTGTCAGTGGTCTGGCACTGAACACCACAGCTACTGCCGGCCCGTTCTGTAGCAGTCGTGCCTCGCTGCCATCACGACTTATCTTGACATTCCCCTCGCGATCAAAATCCTGTCTATCCCTACACACTATATACTTATACTGACCTTTTCATTCGCTGTCAGTGGTCTGTCACTGAACACCACGGGTACTGCCGGCCCGTTCTGCAGCAGTCGTGCCTCGGTGCTATCACGACTTCTCTCGACACTCCCCTCCCGATATAATTCCAGCCTATCCATATACACACTACTGACCTTTTCATTTGGCGCCAGTGGTCTGGCACTGAACACCACGGGTACTACCGGCCCGTTCTGCAGCAGTCGTGCCTCGGTGCCATCACGACTTGTCACGAAATTCCCCTCCCGATCAAAGTCCTGTCTATCCCTACGCACTACCACAGCTGACAGAGCTATTTCTCTTTATACTGTGACACTACTGACCTTTTCATTTACCGTCAGTGGTCTGGCACTGAAGACCACGCCTACTGCCGGCCCGTTCTGCAGCAGTCGTGCCTCAGTGCCCTCACGACTGATCTCTACATGGTCCCCGTGTACCGCGTGGAAGCGAACTAGGGACATACTGCTTGTATACGGCCGGCATTAAAATGTAGGCTGAAATATAAAGGTATAAAGGAAATATAGGTGCAATTAAATACATTCGTGCCGGTGCCGGGTAACTAACTACTACTGTCTAAAAGTGCCGGTAGATGGTGCCTACGTCGCCCCAAGACGTATAGGTACCCAAGGTGGAAAAATTGGTCGGCTCCCAGAGTAGGTTTCGGTGACCGTGGTTGAAGGCGTTTGTACTGTATGCGGAATGACGTTCGAATCATGCTCGAAACCGATTTTTTCCTTATTCAACAAGAAAGCCGTGAGATTATTCTCACCAGACTGCCCCTCTCTAACACGTTTATTATGACAGTGAAAGTTCAACCCGATTGACGTTGTCATTTTTGTTTTATTTCACACTTTGAACAGATGATCCACGTGACCTAGTGACGTAGTGTAATGCGAGAGAGACACAGCTACAGACAAAATTTCGCCATAAGCCCCTCTGCCCTCTATTTTATAGAGAAGGGCTAAAATTTATATAAGTTTACTAATAGAATCAGGTGTTTTATAGCGAAATCTATTATAAATACCGGCCAAGAACGAGTGGGATACGCGCACCAAGGGTTCCTTAACAAAAAACTGTGTGTTGTATGAGAGTCCCCTTTTTTTTTACATGAGGAAAATCCTACACCGGTGCTATGACTCTTACCGACTAAAAATCACACGTATCTTGCCTAACAGAGTGTTGCCAGGTCCTATCGGATGAAAATCGGTACAAAGGGTAAAAATAATCGGGACTTCGGGCTTTAAATCGGAACAAAAAAAACCGGCCAAGCGCGAGTCGGACTCGCACTTGGCCGGTTTTTTCGTGTGTGGTTTATAGGGGGGGGGGGGGGGTTCCAACCCCCCTTTATTCCACATTTTAATATTTTTTGTTATAACAGCAACAGAAATACCTCATTTGTGGGAATTTCCGTCTACTCCCACCTGTTCTGTTAACAGAACTACTGGTAATTTTTTTTTTCCCATTAGTCCCGTTTACAGAACAAATGGTAATGCAATTCCCACCTGTTCTGTTGGCAGAACTACATGTAATTTCTTTTTCCCATTAGTTCTGTCGACTGAACAAATGTTAATTCAATTACCACTTGTTCTGTTGAGTAGTTCTGTTAGCAGAACTACTGGTATTTTATGTCCCATTAGTTCTGTCCATGGTAATACATGGCAAAACAAATGAAGATCGACTAAACAAATGAAGATCGTCAAAACAAATGAAGATCGACAAAACAAATGACGATCGACAAAACAAATGACGATCGAAAAAACAAATGAAGGTCGATAAAACATAATATATGCAGATCAATTAAACAAAAGACTATGCAAGTTGATAATGTCAAAAATTACTTGCAGCTATATTTGGTAATCTAGATGCGATTACCATTCAAAAAAATAGGTGCAAACAATTCTCGACCTTAATGCCACTTTACTAAAAATGTGCTTTTAGGCGTTTATAGACATCACTAATTACGAATATGTAATAAATATTATGCTTGTTCATAAGGTCGATAATTGCTTGTACCTATTTTTTTAAATGGTTATCGCATCTATATTACAAAAATGGGTGCAAGCAAATTTCGATTTTATGAGCATGCGTAATATCTATTTATTTTTATAATTATATTAGTGATCAGTGATATCTATAAACGCCTAAAAGCACATTTTTAGAAAAGTGTCATTAAGGTCGAGAACCGCATGCACCTATTTTTGAAGTGAAACTTCTTTATCGGCGTTGGAAAAAAATTTGCGTCACGTCACGTCACGTCACGTCACGTCACGAATTTTGGTTACGCGCCATCTTTGTTCTGTTCCCCACCACGGTGGATTCGAATTAAGAGTACTTTATCCAGGGATAGCATGTCATTTAAGGGTTTTTGGACTTTTGGACTTTTGGACTTTTGGATGGGACATTGGTACTTTGGGTCTTTGGGACTTTGGAACTTTGAGACTTTGGGACTTTAGAACTTTTGAACTTTTGAACTTTTGAACTTTTGTACTTTTGAACTTTTGGACTTTTGGAGTTTTGGACTTTTGGATGGGACCTTGGTACTTTGGGTCTTTGGGACTTTGGAACTTTGGGACTTTTGGACTTTTGGCCTTTGGGACTTTGGGACTTTGGGACTTTGGGACTTTGGGCCTTTGGGACTTTGGGACTTTGGGACTTTGGGACTTTGGGACTTTTGGACTTTTGGCCTTTGGGACTTTGGGACTTTGGGACTTTGGGACTTTGGGACTTTGGGACCTTGGGACCTTGGGACCTTGGGACCTTGGGACTTTTGGACTTTGGGACTTTTGGACTTTTGGACTTTGGGACTTTGGGACTTTGGGACTTTGGGACTTTGGGCCTTTGGGCCTTTGGGACTTTGGGACTTTGGGACTTTGGGACTTTGGGACTTTGGGACTTTGGGACTTTGGGACTTTGGGACTTTGGGACTTTGGGACTTTGGGCCTTTGGGCCTTTGGGACTTTGGGACTTTGGGACTTTGGGACTTTGGGACTTTGGGACTTTGGGACTTTGGGACTTTGGGACTTTGGGACTTTGGGACTTTGGGACTTTGGGACTTTGGGACTTTGGGACTTTGGGACTTTGGGACTTTGGGACTTTGGGACTTTGGGACTTTGGGACTTTGGGACTTTGGGACCTTGAGACCTTGGGACTTTGGGACTTTTGGACTTTTGGACTTTTGGCCTTTTGGACTTTTGGACTTTGGACTTTTGGACTTTTGTACTTTTGTACTTTTTGACTTAATTTAAGGTGAGGTGAAAATTAAGTTTATGAAGAAGTTTCACTTCTTACGTGTGTACACTAAGTACACGCAAATTTTTTTTTTGAATGGTAATCGCATCTAGATTACCAAATATGGCTGCAAGTAATTTTTTACCTTATCAACTTGCGTAGTCTTTTGTTTTATTGATCTGCATATGTTTTATCGATCTTCATTTGTTTTGTCGATCTTCATTTGTTTTGCCGATCTTCATTTGTTTTGAGGATCTTCATTTGTTTTGTCGATCTTTATTTGTTTATACGACCGTCATTTGTTTTGCCGATCTTCATTTGTTTTGACGATCTTCATTTGTTTTGTCGATCTCCATTTGTTTTGCCTATCTTCATTTATTTTGACGATCTTTATTTGTTTTGATTTCTACTTCTATTGACTTTGTGAAAACGTGGCTCAATCATCCCCTTACCAAGTAACAGAACAAGTGGGAATAGTTGAAAGATAAGACGCGGGTAAAAGCATAGTCTTATGAGTCACAGAACTAACGGGAATAAAATTACCAGTAGTCCTGTCAACAGAACTAGTCAACAGAACAGGTGGGAGTACAGGAAAATTTCAGCGGTTTGTTGCGGTTTCTTGTTCGATAACTGATGTGCCTGGGATGGTTCTTAGCTTAGATACCTAAATTAAAGAGATCAACAGCTCAATTCTTGAGTGATGAAGGAATTCTACTAAAATTCACTCAGTATAATCGTTTACTCCCACCTGTTCTGTTGAGTAGTTCTGTCAACAGAACTACTGGTAATTTTTTTCCCATTATTTCTGTCCACAGAACAAATGGTAATGCAATTCATTCCCACCTTTACAGGCCATGTTTGGGTTTATTAGAGCAGTCGCGGGATCGGGAATTTTAATTTTCAAATTTACACCTGTCTAAGATTGTAGCAAACGACGCCCATATTGACGCTTATAAGACGCTCGTTTCATGATTGTAGCCCTAACCGTTTTACCGAAACTCCTCCATTGGATCTGGAAGCGAGGGCCCTTGTGTCATTGTTTAAATGGCGCAAGAAGTCACTGGAGCTGGACCATAGGCCTGCGCCTCGAGAAATCGAGGCTCAGCGGTTGAAGAAATCATAGAGACTTGAAAGGTGCGACTTGATAAACAAAGATGGGGAAACGCCACAATCAAGGTGATCAGACTGGTCATGGACAAGTGGCTGGAGATGAGCTATGGCAACCTCTCCTACCCGTTGTCACAGATGATTACCGGGCACGGGTGCTTCGGCAAATATCTCTGGAGAATACACCGGGAGACCACAGCTTAGTACCAGCACTGGGCGCAGCGAGAACACAGCGCTCCACACATTGGTGGAGTGCGCCAAATCTTCGTAGACATACTTTCGCTGAAGACGTGCGAGCTATGATTTTCAGCGGGAAGAAGTGGAACGCTGCCGCGTCTTGCTCGAAAAGATGCAGCGTGGAGAGAGCGGGAGATAACTCTCCCACCCGAGTTCCGCAGTCTGCAGAGGGCACTGCAGACTTGTCTTCGCCCAAAACTATCGGTCTCCACGACCGGGGGTTTGAAGACAACGAAAGGGCAGCTCGCCGTTTTTACAAAAGCAGGTTTAAAACGACGGCGTGACGTAAAAAGCAGGATAACATCCCAAATCCCAACCAACTCCCTAAAGATGTGGGATAGTACCCGAACTCCTAGGTGAGGCCGCCGCGGTGGCAGTCAAAGTCTATCGGTAATCATAGTTCCTGGGGCTCTCGGCCGAAGGCAGTGGTAGGGAGGGTATAAGAATCTAGCATTGCCTCCATGAAGGATTTCCAAACGTAAATAAAAAATAGCCCTACCATTTCCAAAATCGCTAATAGCTTCTAATTTATCCCCGATGGGTGGAATTTACAAAAAAGGTTAAAGCTCTTTCCCCGTTTCATCGCTGTAGTCCTAATCGTTTTTAAAAATGCCTAAAAGATAAATTCCTGATTTAATGTGTGTACCTAACTTTGGAATTTTGCCATTTTGGTGTTGTTATCCATTTCGGGACAAAGTTACCAAGATTGTTTTACTCTAAAGTACCATACCAATATTGTTTAATAAATCAAATACCAAGATTGTTTTACTCTAAAGACTGACTTTAAAAAATTCTGCCTCAGTGTATTTAATCAATAAAACGATACACTCCCTTAGTTAGGGGAATACATTTAAAAAATCCTTCATATGGATCTAGCTAGAGACTCACCACAACCATTTACATTACATCACAAAAATAACCAACTTTCCATTGATGAGTTAGTCAATCAATAATATTCATACAAATTTTTATCCATTATACATTAAATTTTTGAAAATCCTGAAACATGTCAATCTTAATTTGTAGCGGAAAGGCGACTTTTAAAATGTTGATTTTTACAGTTTTAAAATGTAGGTTTAAATTAAAACTGTAAAGAAGGGCTTGTTTTGGGGGTTGAAAATCTAAAGCATGTTCATTTATTTTATTGCTGAATTAGAAGATCTACAAGAATTAGCTTTTTTCTTTCGTACAATACATAACTTGCCACCTGGTTTCATCCCGAATTTCGACGAATCTCTGTTTAACTACTATGAATATTTAGGTACGTCACAAAAGATAATTAGGTACTTTCAAAATGTCCAGTTTTTTATACAGTTTAAGTAAATGATTGACTACTCATGCCGTTAATACATAATTATTATTGGTTACCGTAAATCGGGACATTTAGCGTCCCGATCAAGTCCAAATCGGGACGCGTCCTCAGACCCCTGAAAATCGGGACGTTCCGCCCAAATCGGGACACCTGGCAACACTCTAACAGCCTACGGTTGGGAGCCCCGGGTGAGCCCTCGGAAGGATACCCCAGAACTCCCAACAGACCTACGGCTACCACTGAGGCCTCACCTAGGGCCGGGGGGTTCGGAGGCTATCTCGCGTCTTTGGATGGTTTTTCGGCTGTTATGCCGCTTTTTAGGGAGGGCGTGCGTAATCACTTAAGTCACGCTGTCGTCTAGAGTCTAGGGCCTTCTGTAAGGACGGTGAGCAGCATGTCATATCCAAGTGAACCCTAAAAATCCTAAAGCTTTCTATGCCGGACTCCTACTGACTAAAACCACACAATGAGCCCGGTTGCATATGTATGGTAACCACTTTCAATCAGTCAGGCTGTGTGCTTGTCTGCTACCTCAATAGTAGGTATAAAAAATCTGATTCTGTAACATACCTCCGACAGACGTTTCTCTGCCGGATGAGCCGCCGGCAGAACGTTTTGGTTATGAGTTGTTCACCGACAGAACCTTTCAACTACGAACGTTTCGCCGACAGAACGATTAATTCATAAGTAAATCGACGATAGAATCGTTCACCAAATAAGAACTCGTCGACAAAACAAAAAAAATAACCACGAAGGCTCCGCTCCGCTTCGCTCCCGCCTTTGCCTTCTAACCTAACCTATCCGAGTCGGGGTGTTAACCATTCACTTATTATGATTGAATTAATCGTTCTGTCGGCGAAACGTTCGTAGTTGAAAGGTTCTGTCGGTGAACAACTCATAATCCAAACGTTCTGTCGGTGGCTCATCCGGCAGAGAAACGTTGTCGGAGGTATGTTTCAGAGCTAAAAAATCTAGACAGGATTTACTAATCGACGAGTTTATAGATCGAAACGCAGCTTGCGGGGAACACCCGTCAGTGTCGATGGAATGGTTATCTCTATAATATCTATGATTATTATCTATGGCTGGCAGGAAGTAGACTTAGATATATGCTACGCTACATTATCAAGTCATGATTATCATAACATACAAGCCTGCTATATCCTCAAAGGGGTAGGCAGAGGCAGAGTAGGTACTTGTCTGTTGAAATTAGATTTCTGACTAGCGGACGACAAGAGGTTTCACTTGCGTCGTTCCCGTTCCCGTGTCAATACGAGTTTTTTTTAACGTGAGGAAAAATCCTCATGGATGCTATGCAGGACTCCTACCGACTAAAAAACCTCACGTAACGCCCAACAGCCTAGGGTTGGGAGTTCCGGGTAAGTCCTCGGAAGGATGTCCCAGGACTCTCAAATATAGTCTATCATATTCAGTAGCTTCCCAGCAATGAAAGAATTTTTCAAATCGGTTTAGTAATTACGGAGCCTATTCCCCTAGCCCTTCATGGGCGCGTCCAACTCGCACTTGGCCGGTTTTTTTTTTGTACCTAATTGTTGTTATAGCGGCAACAGAAATACACCATCTGTGAGAATTTCAGCTCTCTGGCTATCACGGTTCCTGAGATACAGTCTCATGACGGACGGACAGACAGACGGACAGCGAAGTCTCATGAATAGGGTCCCGTTTTTTTTCTTTGGGTACGGATCCCTAAAAAGCGAGGGAAATCCCTACTAATATTATAAATGCGAAGGTAACTCTATCTGTCTGTCTGTCTGTATGTTACGCTTTCACGCCTAAACGGCTGGAGCGATTAAAATGAAATTTGGTATAGGGATAGTTCGAGGCCCTGGGAAGGACATAGGCTACTTTTTAACCGACTGCACAAAAGGAGGGTTATGATTTTACGATATAACGACTCTTACGCGATAACGGCTTCTACGCGATCGCAGCCGCGGGGAACAGCTAGTATTCACACTAATCGACCGAGACGTAGTAATATTAGTTAATATAGGTAATATTAGTTGGTTGCAAAAGGTTGCCTGGAAGAAATCGCACTTAGAGATAAGGCCGCCCATTGTACATTTTAAACCCTGTTTAGGGGACACACTAACGAGGTGCTAAGTCAAACGATTAGAGATGTCTAAGTGCGTTTATTGTCACACACGTCTATTCGCTAGTGCAACCCAAATGCGACTAGCTACAAGATGGCGGACTAGTGCCGCGGTCCCTACACTCATCCCCCCCTCTTTTAATAATTTTGATACATTTAAAATGGTAAAAAAAGAAGGTTATACAATGTTACAAAATTACCAGTCTTAAACTAGTGGTACATTTGAAAGAAAAAAATAAAATTTGTATAATATACATACAGTGTTTTCTTTATACCGAAAAACAATTTCCTTATTTCTATTACACTTGTTGCATAAATTGGCGTTGATTGGTACTGTTTGCAGCTTGGCTTAACGCTGCTGCGGTAGTGTCCAATTGTTTTTGAAATACTTTCTGAGTATGTTTCTTATAATGCTGGTATAAAATATATGAATATAATAGTACCACACTTACAATGATTATGATTGAGAGCATATTTAAATAATCCAATCTTTGCTCTGTGGCAATCTCTTTAGTGGTCGCAGAGTTCGCTCCGTTTTGTGCGATAATAATATCTTGCGATTTGCTTTGATTTTTGCCCATTATGTGGCTGTAGCGCTTGTATACACTGACAAATAATAGCTAATAATCATTGTTCTATAAAATACTTAATGCAACATGATTGCACAATAATACGGTGTCCACGTTGCGTGGACAAGTAGGGACATTTTACTTAACCTATACTCATTCATACTATGTAATTAATGGTGACCGCCATGACGCCCGCTCTGCAATAATTAATTCAACAACACCGTAGTGATCGGCAGCGTCGCCATGACGGCGCCGGATATCCCTTTCATTCTTAAATCGCTACTCGCATGGCCCTTTCATACTTGTATAATAATTAGTACAATGTTTCAGTTAAATAATGCATAATGTAAGTATTGTTCATGAATAGTCGGATGTGAGTCCATCAAACATTGTTACTTGTGTAACCAAGATTGTACTGATTTGAGCGTGTTGACTCATGGTCACCCTATCATTACTTACGAATTTGTAGTATATTAAAACATTGCGCATTGTACTGGGTACCGGATGCGAGTTGCGGACGGGGATCAAATTACCGAGGTGTGTACATAGTTGAGTAGGTGAGTAAGTAAGTATGAATTGTGTTTTTTATAACTTACCTAAATCTGACGGGAAGTTTGACTTGTCTGCCAGCACGGGAGAACTTGGGAACTGGCGCCGTGTTCTGTGAGGAAGAGTTATTGATATCTTCCGGTTGGCTTGTGCTAACCGACGTCGGCGGCGTTGGTGCTGGCATGACTGGTGGCACAGTGGGTTCTGTGCTATTCATTAAGTATGCAGGTTTTAATCTATCTATAGAGATTTGACTTTGCCTGTTAGGTAACTGTACTGTAAACCATTTATCGTCCTTACTAACGACTTTGTAAGGCCCTTCGTACGGAGGCGTGAGGGGTCTGCTTACCATATCGTTTCTTACGAATACGTGGGAGCACTTGGCCAGGTCAGGATGCACGAATATTGACCTAGTATTCGAATGGCTCTTAGTTGTGGGCCGTAGCTGTTTGATCACCCGCTGTAGTTGCTGTAGGTAAATATGCGTGTTGGTGCTTACCTCTGGTGAGTCTGTATAGAAATCTCCCGGGAGGCGGATACCTTGGCCATACACCAATTGTGCTGCGCTGATACCTGTGTCGCTGCGGATAGCTGCTCGAAGCCCTAAGAGAACTGAATGTAGCTCCTCTGACCACTCACTATGGTTTAACCTTGCCATGAGGGATGCCTTCATGCTACGATGCCATCGCTCTATCATGCCATTACATTGCGGATGGTATGGCGTGGTTCTAGTTTTCTTAATGCCTAATAAAGTCATTAAATGCTTAAATAAATCACTTTCAAATTGACGGCCCTGGTCTGTAGTGATTTTTTTTGGGGTGCCAAAGCGGCAGATCCACCCTTCATAGATCACTTTTGAGACTACTTCCGCTGTAATGTTACACACCGGAAATGCTTCAGGCCATTTTGTAAACCTATCGATTATAGTTATGAGATATCTATACCCTTGTTGGGTGGTAGGCAGAGGTCCTACTATGTCAATGTGAACGTGATCGAAACGTTCGCTTGGTTGAAAAATGCCTAGTTCTGAATTAGTATGTCGCGATATCTTTGATCGCTGACAGTTAATGCACGTTTTTGCCCATTGTCCTACGTCCTTGTTAATGCTTGGCCAAAAATATTTTTGGGCGACAAGCTGGCGCGATAGTCGGACTCCGGGATGGCTAATATTGTGAATTGCCTCAAATGCCTGTTTCCTAAATTTTTCGGGTAAATAAGGCCTTATGTTGGCAGTAGATACCTCACAGTAAATTGTTTTACTTGAGTTCGGTATTACGCATCGTTTTAGCGTTACATTACTTAGCTTGTTATCGCTTTGTCCCGACAACACAGTTGCTATGTAGGTATCATGTTCCTGCGCGTCACTTATTTCTGCGAAATCGAACGTCGTAGGACTGGCTACTGTTTCGACTCGCGATAGCGTGTCGGCTACAACATTGTTGCATCCTGTTATATGTTGTATGTTTGTCGAGTATTCGCTTATATACGAAAGCTGTCTAACTCTTCTAGGGATTTCTTTGTCACTATTATTTTTACTGAATGCGAATGTCAACGGCTTATGGTCAGTAAAAATAGTTAAAGGACGACCTTCTATGTGATTTCTAAAGTGTTGCACGGCCAAGTAGATTGCTAAAAGTTCCCTGTCGTAGGTACTATATTTTACTTGGGTACATGATAAGTGTTTGGAATAAAAACCTAATGGTATCCAAGAATTATTTGTAAATTGTTGAAGAACGGCTCCAACGCACGAGTCCGATGCGTCCGTCATGAGGCTTAAGGGCGCGTCTGGTAGTGGATATGCTAGGGTTGCTGCGTCCTTGAGACTTTCCTTGCATTTTTCGAAGGCTGCAATCCCTACGTCGGTCCATGGGACCTCAGACTTATCTTTTTTCTTAGCTTTAGCGAGGTATTTATTGAGCTCCTTTTGTTGTTCGATGGCGTGAGGTATGTGTAACCTATAAAAATTCACCATCCCTATGAACCTCCGCAGTTGCTCCAAAGTTTTGGGACGTGGGAAGTCCATAATGGCTTTGACCTTGTCGGCTAAAGGTTTTATGCCCTTGTCGGTGACCTCATAGCCTAGGTACTCGGTTTTAGGCTGCCCAAACTCGCATTTTGCTAGATTAATTGTTAATCCGAACTCGTCAAAACGCTGAAATAATAATTCTAAGTGCTTATAATTAATTTCTGAGCATGTGCTCGCTATGATTACGTCATCTAGGTAACAAAATATTTGAGAAGTTTCTAACTTATTATTTATAGTATATGATAATTGCTCTATGCCTTTTAGTACCACGTTGTCCATGAACCTTTGATACGTCTGTGGGGCCCCACAGAGTCCGAAGGTCATCCTGGAGAACGACCATAAACCGAATGGGGTAATTATGGCTGTTTTGTCCACATCGTCAGGATGAATGGGTATGTTGTGGAAGGCACGATTTACATCTACTCTGCTAAAAATAGACTTACCTGCAAGGCCGAACGTGAAATCCTGTATTCTAGGAATCGGGTACCTGTCAGGCTTAGTTATTGCATTTAGCCTCCTGTAGTCGCCGCACGGACGAATGTTTCCGTCTTTCTTGGGCACGACGTGGAGGGGGCTTGCCCACTCGCTGCTTGAGGGACTGCAGATGCCGGCTTCCTGCATGCACTTAAATTCCTGTTTTACCTTGTTGTACAGGTGAGCAGGTAATGGCCGGGCTTTGGCGTGGACCGGTGGGCCCGTAGTTTCTATATAATGGTACACATTATGTTTAGGACTGGCCTTAAAATTAAATGGTTTTGTTATGTTAGGATATTTAGAGAGAATGTTACAGCAATCAATTTTAGTATCAAATGTACTTAGTGTAGATTCTATGCCGTTTACTAAATATCCATTAACCTGAAGGTTGGTTACCTTATCTAACAATTTTTGAGAGCTTACATCTACAATTAATTTATAGTGGTTTAGGAAATCAGCACCTATGATAGGTTGACTCACATCCGCTATTATGAAGTCCCACTTAAAAGCTCTTCTTAGGTTTAAATTTAATTCTAAATTTATAACACCAAATGTTTGGATGTTTGAGCCATTAGCGGCGTATAATTTATAATCAACTTTGTTTTTTCTATAACTACTATGTACTTTAGAGATAGGAACAACGGAGATATTGGCTCCGGTATCTATTAAAAAGTGTAGAGCATTCTTACTGTCTAGTACGCTGAGACGATAGTTCGCAGGTTGGCGTGTCTCTTCGCAACCCGCCGTTACTCGTTTCCCTGGTTCTGGTTCCATTTGCACGGTTGTTTACAATTCTTTGCCGCTGGTCCAAAACGATAATGGGAGAAGCATAATGTGCCTTGTTGTGGCGGTATCCATTGCTTGCTGTTACGCCTATCCTTGCTGCTGGAGTTGTCTCTGGACCTGTACCCATTGTCGTAGGGTTTGTCTCTAGGTCGACTACGTACTTCTTTGCGTAATTCTGCTATCTCTGTTAGTAGACTTTGCATCTGCGAGCATATATCTGGATTGCTGCTAGATTGCGTGGTACTTACGGCCGCTGCCTCGGTTGTCAAGGGGCTATGCTGGATGCTCTCCATGACTTTGTCAGCTATGGGTGCCAGGTTTGCTAACTTTTGATCCTGACTGGCCGCAAGTACTGCCCGAACGCTTGGGGGCAATCGTGAGGTCCATATATTTTGCACCGTTTCGTCGCTAGCTTGGCAATTGCGAGCCAATTCTTTCATTTTCCTTAGAAGCTGCGACGGCTTTTGTGACCCCAAATCTAGTTCGCTTACCAATTTGTGGAACTGTCGTTCAGGGGATTCCTCGAATACCTCAAGTAGCCTGGCCTTGAGGGTTGTGTATTTGTTGTTTTCAGGTGGGGTGTAAACTATGTCCGACACCTGTTGGAGCGCGTCCCGGCCGAGTTTCGAAATCACTAGCTGGAATTTGCAGTCCTCGCCTTGCTTCTGAAGGGCTATCGTCGCCTCGAATTGGGCAAACCACAGCCTGGGTAGTTCTGACCAGAACTGTGGGATTCGTGCCGCTATGGAGATTGTAGCTAAGCCGTCCTCGTTTTTCGCTGCGTAGGCGGGCGTGACGCTGGCGGGCGTAATTTGTTGCGTGGTCATTTTCACTTATCACAGTTACTTTTATTTTTCACGACTAAATTGTTCAGCACTCCTAAATATGTTGTTGCGTGTTCGTGAGTCGCGGGTCACCAGTTTAGGGGACACACTAACGAGGTGCTAAGTCAAACGATTAGAGATGTCTAAGTACGTTTATTGTCACACACGTCTATTCGCTAGTGCAACCCAAATGCGACTAGCTACAAGATGGCGGACTAGTGCCGCGGTCCCTACACCTGTATTCCACGAGTCCCGGGACATCCTTCCGAGGGCTTACCCGGGGCTCCCAACCGTGGGCTGTTGGGCGTTACATGAGGTTTTTTAGTCGGTCGGAGTCCGGCATAACATCCTCTGATGATTTTCGCTCACGTAAAAAAAACCCTGTATTCCATTTAAATTATGTAAATGTTAATTAGTATAGGTTACATTAAAGCATATTCTATTCTATTCTATTATATTAGTTCAATGGTTATTTCTCAATTTATTATCAATCCGACACACAGGGAATTCCCCGTAGCTATTGTTATAATCGGCCACTTTATGAGAAATGACGCAATATAGCAAGTATTTTCAGATAAGAACGACAATAAAGGAGAGGGACCCAATGCCGAAATACTTCCAAGGAATCTAGGTATATACTAATATTATAAAGAGGAAAGATTTGTTTTTTTGTTTGTAACGAATAGGCTCCGGAACTACTGGACCAATTTGAAAAATTCTTTCAGTGTTGGAAAGCTACACTCTTTGCGGTGAACATAGGCTATATTTTATTTCCGAATTCCCACGGGAACGGGAACTACGCGGGTGAAAGTGCGTGACGCCCGCTAGTGTAAAATAAAACAGGTTCAAGGATTTTTGTACTTACGATTAAAAACTTCAAACTTGATGTCTTTCTGAAAAAAAAAGCACGAACCGAATACACTCTTTTTTTTCTTTTCACTGATCTGATGTATGATTTCTTTCTTTTTTTTTATTAAACTGATGATTACGCAACAGAACACTCTTTTTCACACAAGTATATTTTTTTTAAATTAAATATTTCATGCAATGGCACTAATAGTTTTAAAACTTGTACAAATTATTTACAATTATTTACGAATAAGTAGCACTTAGATGGGTCATATCAAACAATGAACTGACAGCTTTGTATAAAATACTTTAGCGTATGACTGTGGTTCTATTTCTATCTCTCTTACTCTTATAGTGTTGTATATGAGTCATGAAAGAGACAGATAGCTTATTCATCAAGTAGGTTAATAAACAAAGCTATATTACTTGGGTTCCGTACCCAAAAGGGAAAAACAGGACCCTATTTATGAGACTTCGCTGTTCGTCTGTGTGACTGTACGTCACGAGGCTGTATCTCAGAAACCGTGATAGCTAGAGAGCTGAAAATTTCACAGATGATGTATTTCTGTTACCGCTATAACAACAAATACTTACTAAAATCAGAAAAAAAAATTAGGGGACCGACACAACAAACGCGACGTATAGTAACAAGCAAACAAATCAGAATTGATCCTTGGCGTTGACATCTCCAGTGACGTTCAGTTCCGTAGTCATTTGGAGGACACGGCTAAGCTGGCGTCCAAGAAGCTAGGTGTGCTCGACAGGGCGCGGCGGTACCTACTTCACTGCGGCGCAAACATTGCTTCTCTATAAGTCGCAAGTGCGGCCGCACATGGAGTACTGCTGTCACCTTTGGGCGGGGGCACCTGAATATCAGCTTCGTCCATTTGACTCGGTGCAAAGACGTGCTGTGAGAGTTGTCAACGATCCTATACTTACAAGTGGTGTGGAACCTCTTCACGACAGGAGAGACTTTGCCTCCTTATGCGTGTTCTACCGCCTGTACAATGGTATGTGCTCTGAGGAATTGTTTGATATGATGCCCACGGCTACGTTCTATCATCGCACCGCTCGCTACCGACAGGGATATCATCCTCACACTCTACGTCCGGAGCGTTCCAGCACGGTTAGATCCGATAGGGGTTTTCTTCCGCGCACGCTTAGGTTGTGGAATGATCTCCCTACCTCGGTTTCCCAAACGCCTACAGTATGGGGTTCTTCAAAAGGGTCTTATGTTTTTACAGGGTCGGCAGCGCGAGTGTGGCGCCTCTGGTGTTGCAAACGTTCACAGGCTGCGGTGACCACCAGTCCTTCTGGTGGGCCGTGTGCTTGTCTGCCACCTTAGTGGTATAAAAAAAATTATAATAGTAATTAAGAAAAGCCCCCCCTTAAATACTATTATTATTCTGATTTTAGTATTCACGTTTATTGTACCATACAACAAACGTGTTTTTTTCTATTTTTTGGTACGGGACCATCCATGCTTGAGTCCAACTCGCTCTTGACCGGTTTATTGTATACTGTACTCTTTACCGCAAAACTTTAGGTACTCTGATTATAATATGAATATCGTTCAAAGGAAGGTTAGAGATATGATAACGAACTGCCTGGTTAGGTATCCTAGCTGCCACTGTGGCGCAGTCTGTGGTGAAACCGCCTGCGGCGCTGCAGGTCGTGGGTTCGATTCCGACCGGAGACAAATATTTGTGTGACCCGTAAATGTTTGTCTCAAGAGTCTGGGACAGTCTGGGTGTTTCTATGTATAATATGTATGTATTTAAAAGTATATAGGTAAGTATTAATATCCGTGTTCTGATACCCATAACACAAGCAGGTTATTCCTAGCTTACTTTGGGATCAGATAGCGTTGTGCGAAAATGTCCGTGAATTTTTATTAATCAATCTATGTAGGTATCTATATTTTTATACTAATACTAGCTTTTGCCCGCGACTTCGTTCCCGTGGTGGTTTTAACTAATAACCAAACAACTTTGAGCTGTCCAACACATAGGGCTTCTATTAAAACATAGGTCAAGCTGTATTATCATTTATGCTAATCCAATTTTGATGAAACATATAGCAATATTTAAGTTGAAAAAATACCTACAAAATCCTAAAAGTAAATTGATGATAAAGCAACATAATTTTGCTCCAACCCCGAACAAATAAACAAACAAACAGACACGAAGAAAAAATATGACAGATTTGGACTCAGAAGTCTTAAATTAGTCGATTACAGCTATTTTTAACCGACTTCCAATAAAGGAGGAGGTTCTCAATTCGTCTGTATTTTTTTTATTACAATTGTATAATAGTAGAGAAGAGAAAAGAAGAGATTATAGAGAGGAAAGATGATTATTTGTTTGCAATAGGCTCCGAAACTACTGAACCGATTTGAATAATTCTTGATTTGACAGATATCACGTGTGATTTTAATTTTTTTAATAGCAGTTTTCTGAGGTACAGTTTAGGTACAGTTTATTGATATATGTTCCAGAACTTAGTTTCCACACGTTGGGGCGATACACGACTAAGCGCGCCATGCTGACGTCAGAACGGCGTGTCCATATTATTTTCTATTTATATTGAATTGCTTGAGGTGCAGTTTTTTTAACATAGGTACAGTTTAGTACAGTTTAGGTACAGTTATTTGGTGCAAATAAATATTTAAAAAAAGGCTGAACGCTGCCCAGCCCAAACGGATCCTTCTAGCGACATCCTTGTCCAAGTGGCCCTTATCTAACGTGATAGCGTGACGTCCGCTAATATAATATTATGAACTAATAGCTTTAGTAAGGTTAGAGATATACGTTATCGTATTTTCTGATTAGTAAGGTAGGTATCCTTATTAATCACATCACACTTCCCGTAGATGCAAATTTTTTTTTAATGAAAAATTGAATAATTTGAATTGTAGTCAATGCCGTAGGGGTAGGCAGAGGCATAGTATATCTATGATCACATTTCATCTTACGTTGATGTCCCACGTAATAGGTACTCTTTAGGTAGTTTATTTCGGGATATTGATTTATTAATAGTTCATTATACTCTATTTAAATAGAGGTGGCGCGACCAGAGAGCACTGCCTGCAACCGGACCACACAAATTGTTAATTAAAAAGATATATCTTGAGGTAGGTACTAAAAATATATATGTATATATATATTCCGATGAAAGTAGACTTTAGGTAGGTATTCTTTCGAACTATAGCATCTGAGTAGGTACTAAACTGTGGTTCGGCTTACGTAGTAACTATTTAGTAATCTGTGGTTCGGCCACAGAGCACCACACATAGAAAACACCCAAACTCCGAAACACACATTAGTCGATCACACAAATATTTGGACCGACCCAGGAATCGAACCCAGGACCTCCAGCGCGGCAGTATCACTACCGACTGCGCCACAGAGGCAGTCAAGTGTTTCACGCGCTAACGGCTGAACTATTTTATTAACTGAAATTTTTTGCGAGATAGAAATGGTTCTGTATTTCAATAGCTTTGCGCAAAAATGTAAACAAACACATTTGATCCTATATATCCATAGTAACTTGCAATTGAGTATTCACCCTGATTATATTCAAGTATCCAGGAGTCATACAGTGTTCTTACAATCATTTCCACACCAAATAACTTCTTTATGACAGTTTATTGACATTTAAAATACCTACTCAGGATAGTAAAAATTTCAATGATTTGTCATACTATATTTTTCTACTCATCTGTCTTAGACAACGATTGTCAAAACATGACATGTTTACATTATTGCCAGATCGAGCAGGATTGGACTATAAACAGTCTATATGCTCTTTTGACCCGGAGTAAGGTCAAAGTACAATTTGATAGCTTTTATTTCACTATAGTGTTGGGTAGGACATGAGTTTTTAACGAGTTTTGTAAGAGCCGCCTCATTTTTGTACTGAGCCAGTACAATGTCCTACTTCAAATGAGGCGAGGTGTCTCGAAGTTCACTAATGACAAATGTATTGGAAGTTGTGAGTCTGTCATAGGAGGCGAGGTGTCTCGCAACTCGAAGCATTACATTTGAAGTCGCGAGTATATAATCTATATTATAATAAAAATAACATGTCTAGTAGGTACGTTATTTTTATAGATGATGAAATGATAATGAATGAAAGTGTGATTGACCTATGTAATACAAGTCGAGTAATATAATAATGAAATAAAATAGAAGCAATGTGTAAAATGATTTTATTGGAAAAAATATCCTTACACATTATAATTTAAAAATGATATTTGGTTAATCTCCCTTCCACAACTACTTGACCCACTTTAAAAAAAATGCGCTCCGAAGGCACGGAAGTCGCTACAATGCAAAGCCTTGCCTTTTTAAAAACCGTTTGTAGAGCTATGCCTAGGGTACCTACCTACATGCAAATAGTACCTACTTACAACAACAAATCATAATGATAAGAAGTCGTAACTGTCGTAAGACCACAGAACACTCGTAAGTAGCGAAAAATTCTAAATCTATGCTCGTAGTCGTAAGACACACAAAAACCAATAACTCCAAAAAGGGCGCCAAGATGAAATAACATTTTTCATGACATTTATACAGCGCGGTCGCAGTCCAGAGAAACGAGCGATTGAAGACGCGTCGTGTCGCGGCTGACAATTTCTATCTCACTTACTCGCTACCTACCATGCCGTGTATGAAGAGTATGGCGCGTCCAGAAATTTGAAGTAGTACGTACGTGTTATAATTTTGAGCCGCTCTTACATGATTTCGTTTTGTACGGGACAAATGTCATGCCTCTTGTAAGTCCTGCTCAACTCTATTTCACTACGAATACAATTCTGCTCTGAGACCACTGCAATGTTTAGCAAACTTGGAAATAACATGCGTGAGGATTTTCACAAGTAAAAAAACGACATTTACTTTTATATTTTTATTTTTACTATTCATATGTAAAGTATGTATTTCATACCTACTTTACTTTTGAATAGTTTAGTTAGTAGGTACCTATCTAATTATAATTTATGTACAAAATATGAAATTAAGTTCTGTTTGTTCTAACCTAACCTAACCTAACAACTATCAAAATCATTTATTGATTATTGTTCTTGGAAAGAAAGAAAGAAAGAAAGAAAGAAAGAAAAATAGTTTATTCCACTAGCACTACTCAAACAAAAATATCGAAAACAATAACTAAAATATACATCCTTAAATCTAAAAACACAATTTCATTACCGCACGCTCTGTGGAACGGCCGCCAGTGTCTTAAAATCGCTCAGTAGCGGTCACTCTCTTCTTTTTATGTTTTATGATGGATAATAGCCAAACTAAGCAGATAGTTAAACTCCAAAATGTTTATCACCCATAGTTTTAGAAAAATTTAAGAAATCGAGAAAAGTCCATAGAAACCATAGAAACCCTTCATCTCCTTTGTTATTCGTATTATTTTCGTTGTTTTATTTTTCCATGATTAAGTTATAGTCTTGGCATCGATTTATAAATAAAAAATGAACGAATGTTGTCTAGTTTAGCGAGAATATTTTTTTTTGTAAATATTTTATTTATTTTTTTCTAGGGGCATCCCTTGACGGTCGCATTTTTTTAAGATGCCGAATTGATAATTGTGAATAGTACTATTACCACAAAAAAAATCAGACGCTACAAGCCCAGGACAGCTGGGATATTCAGCTCTAAAGTTTTGAGTTAGGGTTGTCACTCAAATCTATGGTATAGTTCAGTTGTGGTTCTTAATTTTTTTATGTGTTATGATTATAAATCAAAACAGCCTGTTCTTTTGTATTAATTATATGTTTACGTATATGAAGAGTTAACTACATTTAACTGAAATAATAATAACAATCCTAAATATCAATTAAATAGAACGTTTATCAAAAGAAACTAAGTAGTAACGATTTTAATGGTGTATAACCGCAATGGAGTATAATGCGAAACTATTTTAGAGAGAATTAAAAAAAAAAATGAACGAATGTTGTCTATTTTAGCGAAAATATTTTTTTTTGTAATTATTTTATTTATTTTTTTCTAGGGGCATCCCTTGACGGTCGCATTTTTTTTAGATGCCGAATTGTTAATTGTGGATAGTACTACTACCAAAAAAAAAATTAGACGCTACAAGCCCAGGATAGCTCTGAAATTCAATTTTAAAGTTTTTAGGTATAGTTCAGTTTGCCATATCGCAAGAAGATAAGTGTAATATCAATGAATAAATTTGGATTTCTTTTTGATTCCTAACACATAAAAATATAAAGACCACAACTGAACAATACCATTGACTTGAGATACAACACTAACTCAAATCTTAAAAACTGAATATCGCAGCTGTCCTGTGCTTGTAGCGCGTAATTTTTTTGTGGTAGTACTCATCAGCGCAATTAACAAAAACATTTTTAAAAAAAGCGGCCGTCAAGAAATTCCTATGAAAAAAAAGATATAATTTTAAAAATCTCTCTAAAATAAACAAGTACACTTTTCATGTTAATTGTTACTTACAATATCACTAACCCATTCCAAAACTTTCAAGCCAAAATTTCATTTCATTTCAATTATATCTCAATTGTATCATCATTCTAAATATATTATAAATTTCAGACATCAAAATATTTTGTGACAACCCTATTTCCATAGAAAATTATAAAAAACTTAGAAACGTCTTATCTCAGCTGTCCTGCATTGAAAAAAATTAAAAATTTATGAGTAGGAAGCTACATAACTGGACATTAGTTAGATAGTGAAAAAAAATGCGACCGTTCACTAGAAAAGTTTTTATATTTATTTTTCTAAAATTTGAAAATGAATTTTTATTTCGTATGCTAGGGCAGGTGCAGACTTGTAATTTATACACATCATTACGAATATATTCCTCCATTCATTGATAATTTTAACCACCATAAATTTTGATTATTTCGAGCAAAATCTGTAAAAAGGTTTTTGTCAAAGTTCAATGACCTTTTAAGAAAAGCTTCATAATTTCAAAACTAATTTTTTTTCAATTTTTGGTGTGTCATATTATGCTGTACTACGTTTATATCTATCGTTATTAGCCATAAAAAAAGAGTGACCGCTACTGAGCGATTATAAAACACTGTGGGCCTTCATGCAGCCAGCGCTGGTTTTCAAAAGGGGGCCGGACTTGCTCCTTTCTCGTTATTTAACTTCTGTGACATTCCAAGAGTTCAGCTTTTCCTATAATAAATAAAACGTCATTGCATTAAAGATCATTCTTAAACTTAAAAACTGACTTGACTTGCAAGTCAAGTATTGCTTATACTGACTCAGTGGTGTCGGTAGTGTAATCGACTGCCGCGCTAAGGTCCCGGTCGGGACTCATATTTGTGAATTGTCAGTGAACTTAGCATATCATTTCCTAGCATATCATAACTAAAAGTAAGTTCTCTTCGCATGCACATGATTTCTATAGTTCCTGATACTTTTTAGCAATAGTTCTGGCAATTTTACCTCGAAAAATGTCCATTGAAAAAATGATAACTATGCCAACTTCTCGTGGCAGATCATTTTGCAGCAGATCCAAAAAAAAGGTACTTAAGTTTTGTTTGTTTCAGAGTTTGGGTGTTTTTATGTAGGTACCTACTTATAATTATGTATTTAGAAATATTCAGTCGGTATCGGAACGGAAATCAAATCATAAATGTAAATGTCAAAACTCGATCAATTATCTCGAGACCAGTCATAGCATAAAAAAACAACTTGGCTCAGACGGGACATGAACCCATAACCTTTGCCTCTGAGCCAAGTGCTTTCACTGTATAATCTATACATATAATAATAAAAAAATAAAAATATTATGAAGAAGTTAGCTACTAAGTATTTCTTTTTTTTACGTGAGGGAAAATCCTTCAAGGATGCTACGCCGGACTCCTACCGACTAAAAGCCACACGTATCCTACCTAACAGCCTACGATTAGCCCTGGGTAAGCCCTTGGAAGGATACTCCAGGACTCCCAACAGACCTACGGCTACTACTGCGCCATCACTTAGGGGGGTAGCTTGCGTCGCCGACGTGTCTTCGCCGAAGACTATCGGCCTCCATGGCCGGGGGCCTGAGGACGGCGACAGGGTTGCTCACCATCCTTACAGAAGCAGGCCCATGACGGTAGCGTGACGTAAGGGATTCACGCACGCCCTCCTTTGAAGCGGGGTCACACTCGAAACCCCTCAAAGACGCGGGATAGCACCCGAACCACCCCCTGGGCGAGACCGCAGTGCCGGCCGTGGGTCTGTTGGGAGTCCTGGGACATCCTTCCGAGGGCTTACCCGGGGCTCCCAACCATAGGCTGTTGGGCGTTACGTGAGGTTTTTTTAGTAGGTAGGAGTCCGGCATAGCATCCATGAGGATTTTCGCTCACGTTAAAAAAGAAAAAAGAGGGTAGCTTAATTACTTTAATTTTTTTAACCACGTAAAACTATCAATCTAACCGGCACAAAGAGCGTTCCTTGATAATCTTCTCGCCATCAGCCCTTGTCTGCGGTAACGGCAGGCCTCTGGTCTCCGGCAGTAGCAGGGAGACTCCCGCCACCATGGTAGCCACTATCGTAAATATTGCCGTGGGTAGCGGGTTCCAAGCACGTCTCTGGAATGAAGAAACAATTTAAATGAGCATCTTAATGTAGTCCACTGCTGGATATATCAAGACTGCTATACTATTTGCTTGACAAGGAAGCCTGGAAATGCTCTGCTTGCTCTACTGCATTCTCAAGAAATAGTTTGTGATTTGTAGTTTAAATTATTGTAAATAGAGCACAAAAAGAAAAGCCCGCCGAGTTTCTTGCCAGTTCTTCTCAAGCGGGCCGCGTTCCGAACTAGTGGTAATAACTTTGCTTTGTATAATAGACGTGTCGCAAGTGCCTATGTATTAGGATTTTGCGAAATAAATGTCCTTTTGAGTTTGAGTATAGTCACCGCTGCGTCTTTCTGCGAGCAGGGTCATGCTCGTGAAAGGGACAGCGGAAGAGAACTTTCCCACCCAGGTTTTGCAGAGTCTTCGCCCAACACTATCGGCGTCCATGACCGGTGGCCTGAAGACGGTGAGGGGGCTGTTTGGTAAGTTCCCACAGCGCAACCAATACTGCTACAAAATAAATAATTTTGAAAAGCAATGAGTTCGAGAATTTGCCATTATAAGTTTAAACCGCTCGTGGCCCTGCTACTCTGTGCTCTATAAACGATCACTGCAGTAAGAAACATTTACTAGGGCCGGTCCTTGGATGGGCGACCATCCATGTGACCACTTTGTGACATTTATTTGAGCGTTTCCGTGCTTCGGAAAGCACGTAAGGTTAAGCCAACTTGAAGGCATTTAAGGGCGACTTGAAAAATTTCAGCAGCGGGCAGTCACAACCTGCACCTGTCCATTTTAACCCCCGACGGAAACCCGGAAGGGGTGTTATAAGTTTGACGTGTGTGTGGGTGTGTGTGTGTGTGTGTGTGTGTGTGTGTGTGTGTGTGTGTGAGTCTGTCTGTGGCATCGTAGCTCCCAAACGGATGCACCGATTTTGATTCTGTTTCTTTTGTTTGAAAGATGGGTTAGGGGAGAGTGTTCTTAGCTATGTTTTATAAAAATCGGTTAAGCCATTTTAAAGCTATGAGGGGTGAAAGTGGTAATGAAAAATTTTATGTGTTCAAATATACCCGTGTTGGGTATCAAATGAAAGGTCATATCTTATACATCACGATACCGCAAGTTTTATGAAAATCGGTTTAGCCATTCGAAAGATCCGAGGAGTGGAATGTATTGCTAATTCTGTAACCACACTCCGTGCAATTCGCATTAGCTCTGAATAATTGTTGATAGACTATTCGTCATTGTTGACATTAAAATCCCCTATAAAAAGCAAAAAATAAAAAAATAAATTAAAAATTTAAAAAACCCCCGACTCACAAAAAAAGAACAATAAAAAAACCTGTAAAAAGTAAAAAAATAACTATTATATTATGACCTATCTACCCTAAGTATTGAACCTGTATTATATTATAGGTAGCTATATTATTTACCTATTCATATTTTTAACTAACAGTTTGTCTCGTCGGCTCGGGGACCGCTCAAACATATTTATACTGTGCCTAATCATAACCTAACCGTACGTCTGTCTCTATTTAGGTATAGAGCGGTCCCCCCGACGAGACCAACTGTTAGTTAAAAATATGAATACGTAAATAATATAGCTACCTATAATAATAATACAGGTTCAATACTTAGGGTAGATAGGTCATAATATAATAGTTATTTTTTTACTTTTACAGGTTTTTTTATTGTTCTTTCTTTTGTGAGTCGGGGGTTTTTTAATTTTTTTATTTAATTTTTTATAACACAGTAATACGGCTCATCACCTATTACATGGGACAAAACCCAAAAGGTAAAATGTGGGATATGCTGCTGCCTAACCTTTCGGGGATAAAAGGCGTGACGTATATATGTAGGTAGGTATGTTGATAAGTCAAAAATCTTACCGACAGTCTCAACCAGGGATGTAACGGAGGTAGTATTATCGGAACCGAAGGCGGAGCCGGAGTTTTTAAATTTGCTTTATCGGAGTCGGAATCGGAGTCGGAATCGGAGTCGGAGGCAGGGTCAGAAGTGGTGGTAAGAGAGATAATTTTTATTTAAGGACAAATAAAACATTATTTAGTCTATTTTCTTTTATTGTATAACTGTGTATGAAGTTCATACACAGTTTACACTTTGCCGAATCCGAATTAACTTCATTGAAGTAGTTCCAAATACAACTTGATTTAGGTTTCATTGTCTAACACAAAAACAAATCACTTTTATTGATAATAAGCCGCAAAAATCAAAACAAATATCTATAACCTATGAACGTGTCGCGTGCGTAACAAATTAACAACAAGTAAAAAATAATTGACGATAGAGTGCACGTAGGGAGATTCCCCGCGCGACATGTATGAACCTTATAACAGTCGACAAAGGCCGCCGCCGCCGCCGCTATGTTAGGTATGCTTCGACCTCCGATTAAAACCTTCGATTTAAAAGTGTCGGAGCCGAAGTCGGAACCGAAGGTGTAATTATAATCGGAAGTTCCGACTTAACGGAACCGGAGTCGAAGCTCCGTAACATCCCTGGTCTCAACCTGCGCCGCGCCTGTCCACATCAACACCGCAATACAGCTCACTACGTTCTACGACAAAATCTGAAATGTCAAATGCGGGCATATAAAATGCCTCTGCCCACCCTTTCGGGGACAAAAGCCGTAACCATATATGTATGTATGTATAACCATATATGTATGTACTGCTCGTTCGCTCTAAGTTTGCCGCTCGTCTCCATACTAAAGTTGAATTTTTAATTAGACGAAGTAAATTGACAGCAACTAATGTCACTTCTTCATACAATGTTGCTTATTTTATATGACGAAGTGACATTAGCTACTGTCAATTTACTTCGTCTAATTAAAAATTCGGGTATACGCCTCTACGCCATCGGCAAACTTAGAGCGAACGGGTAGTATGTAAGTAAATCTTACCGAAAACACAACAAAAGGAGACAATATGTTGGCAGTAAACGCACTCGTATGGAGGATAGACATGCCGGTGGCTCTGAACGGCGTGGGGATAACCTCTGTGCCCCACTGGACGGTCGCTGTGTAGCAGGTGCCGATGAAGAAACGAGACGCTATGGCTAACACTGCCTGAGGAATTCCTGCAAGAATAAATGATAATATAATACATTGTTCTAAAGAGCTCTTTAACCTTATCCCGCCCTCCTATCCGATTCCGAATGACGCGTGCTGGACAGAGGTGCCACTCATACACAGTGGAGAGAATCTTCGCCAGAACTGAGCGTTTCAAAAGATCTTCGATCTATAAAAACATGGAACGACCCTGCCCGCACACGTGTTTTCCTCATCTTGCAATCCCGGGGTCTTCAAGAGGAGCGTGAAGAGGCACATCACAGGGCCGCCAACTTGAGGACCACTGTCTTTTCAAATAACACCCTTACAATTGGCGGCCTAATTAAGGCATCTTTATACAGGTAACCTTTGAATTTAAACCTGTAAATGCCTACATACACGGAGTATGAGTGTACTATGTTTTGTGGATGTAATAAAGTGCTGGGTTGCTTACCTTCAGGCACAAAGAGGACAATTAGCAGAATGACAGCGGATATCAGTGACGAACCCGACGTAGATTTTCTTCTGCCCAACCTGAAAAAGCATGTTTTACATTCTTATTTTCTTTATAACGGTATTCTCTGATGGCCTGAAAGATGGTTGTGTTGTGACTACCTCTTAAGTTACTGATTAAAAGAATAAGTTGCTGGTAGAAAAAAAGCTATCCTTATGCTCTAGGCAGTTTCTGTTCATCTGAAATGGGTTTCCACTAAGTATGGAACTGGTTCCGTGCTTCGAAAGGCACGTTGGCAAAGTATTTTCAACGCCCACATTTTGTCCTAAGTAATAATAATATGTGGTAAGCTGATTGCACAGTTGAAATGAACAGGGTACATAGGTTGTGGTGGCCATCTGCTGTTAAAATTTTCTAGCTAAGGCCTTCAATGAAACTTGGCTTAGCAACGAAATAATCGTTTTTCAAAATTCCTCCCCTAAAGTTTTAAAATGAGATAGTTAAATAAAGCAATACATACCTATCAAGTATAATCACAACGACACAGAACGAGAGAAACTCGAAGATCTCGTAAAAGCTGACAACAGCGAAGAAACTGAGTCCGAAGGAGTCGGAGAGACGTGTGAGGCCGTCGAACACCATCCCACACCCCGAGAACAGCAGCACCAAGAAAAGCATGGCGCGCCGCAGTGAGGCGCTCTTGAGCAGTTCCAGGATAGAATGCTTGTCTTCGAGTTTGGCTTTATCGCAGAATATCTGTAGAAATAGACCACAGAGACCTCATTCTAAGCTTTCCATGGATTCACCAAGCTTGTAACTGGTCCAGAGTATGGTACGGAGGGGAAAACTGTGTAAGTGACTGGAACTCGCGAGCCATTTAAGTAGGTTTAGTGTGGCCATCTTACGACGCATCAGCGCTCACCTGCACCGTCCACAATGTCCCCATTTGTCTAGCCCGATTTGGTAAGATGGTATTAATGCCGCTTTGGATATTCGTTTTAGTAAAGAGCTTACTGAAGATCTTGGCAATCCAAGGTCTTTAAATAAGTGATACACGGATTTAGCTGGTATTCCCCTTGCTCCTACTTCTATGGCATAGAGTTTAACCACATCTTCATATAGGTCTTGGTATGGTATTCTAAATAAGTGTGAAAGTTATTGAACATGTTTGTTACTTTATCACGCTCTAACCCTGGAATAAAATTGACAGAAATAGGCAACTTTTGACTCTTTGAACAATTTTCCTGACCAAGAGGCCAGTCACAAAGAAAAGCTTGCAACCAATACTCACAATAAATTCGTCCATAACATCATTGGGAATCTTTGTCCGGTTGATGGTCTCGAATTTCTTAAGGACTGTCACGGCTTCGTCAATACGACCTCTGCTTACCAACCATCTATCAACAGTAATATTTTCATTTATAACCTCGGAAACCAGCAACGATGGCAGCCTTTTTTTTTACGTGAGGGAAAATCCTCAAAGGATGTTATGCCGGACTCTTACCGACTAAAAAACCTCACGTAACGTCCAACAGCCTGTGGTTGGGAGCCCCGGGTAAGCCCTCGGAAGGATGTCCCGGAACTCCCAACAGACCAAAGGCCGCTACTGCGGCTTCGCCCAGGGGGTGTTTCGGGTGCTATCCCGCGTCTTTGGGGGGTTTCGGGTGTGATCTCGCTTCTAAGGGAGGGCGTGCGTGGGTTGCTCACGTCACGCTGCCGTCATGGGCCTGCTTCTGTAAGGACGGTGAGCGGCCCTCTCACCGTCCTCAGACCCCCGGTCATGGAGGCCGATAGTCCTCGGCGAAGACATGACAAGGCCGACTGCGGAACTCGGGTGGGAGAGCTCTCTCCCGCACCCGCCCCGCCGCCCCTTCGCGAGCATGACCTGCTCGCAGAAAGAGGCGGCGCAGTCCCACTTACTCCCGCTGGAGAGCATGGCTCGCAGCATGGTCTCGAGCGAGAACGATGGCAGCCTAGGTGACTCGGTGCTCCGTATACGATCACTGTGTCTGTCGCTATGATCTTCAAATAGGTGACCACTTTGTTGCATTTTCATTTGCAAGAGTTTACAAGTTTTGAAATGATAGTTAAATCGTCGGTATTGCTTGCCAGTAATATAGGTAGCAGTTGAGGACATTATTGAGGCTTGAACATTTTCAACAGTGAAAACTCACAACCGGCGCCTGTCCATTTTAACACGGCAATAGGCTCACCGCCTATAACGTGAGATGAATTTGGTGAATCTATCCCTGTCTCCTGACATCTAATTCCAAAAGGGTAAGCAGAGGCATAACAAAAACAACAAAACAATTAAAAATTTAAAAAACCCCCGACTCACAAAAAAATAACAATAAAAAAAACCTGTAAAAAGTAACTAAATAACTATTATATTATGACCTATCTACCCTAAGTATTGAACCTTTATTATTATAGGTAGCTATATTATTTAGGTATTCATATTTTTAACTAACAGTTGGTCTCGCGTACCGCTCTATACCTAAACAGAGACAGCCGTACGATTAGGTTATGATTATATAATTATATAATTTTTTATTTCATGCTTTTTATAGGGATTTTATAGGGGTTTTTTTAATATCTACATACGTATAGTCTATCAAAAATTATTCAGAGCTAATGCGAATTGCGCGGAGTGTGGTTACAGAATTAGAAATAGGTACATTCCACTCCTCATATCTTTCGAATGGCTAAACCGATTTTCATAAATCTTGCGGCATCGTGATGTATAAGTTATGAATGACACACACCACCCAACACGGGTATATTTGAATACATTCAATTTTTCATCACCATTTCACCCCTTATATCTTTGAAATGGCTTAACTGATTTTTATAAAACATAGCTAAGAACACTCTCCCCTAACCCATCTTTCAAACAAAAGAAACAGAATCAAAATCGGTTCACCCGTTTGGGAGCTACGATGCCACAGACAGACTTACAAACACACACACACACACACACACACACATACTCACACATGCCCACACACACGTCAAACTTATAACACCCCGTCCGGGTTTCCGTCGGGGGTTAAAAATAGATTTCACTTAGGCATTATACAGATGTAAAACGTCCAGTATATTAAACAAAAAACTCTACCTACCTCCATTTCACACCGCGACCCATCTGAGAAGAACTGGCAAGAAACCCAGCGCATATATGTCTCTTGGCCTCCCCCTTCGGGGATATACGCGTGCCTATTATGTAGGTATTTGTGCCATCAGTCAGTAGGTATAAATAGAACTTACTTAACACTTTCGGGCAGAACCCAAGGTCCAAGAACAACGACGAACATGGGTGCGGCAGTAACCCAGGTAAACGTGCGCCAATCGGCAATAAAGTACGCCATCCAAGGCAACACTGCGCCGGCCACAGTGTACGACAGCGCCAGGGTTAGATTAGCCACGAGGGTCCTGTACTTTAGCCCCACGTATTCCAGAACTAGAAAAAAATGAGTTCGTCAACCAAATTAGTCTATGGCAAGTCATAGTTCAGAAACTGTGGAATGGATTAAATTGACAGTCCGCCATGTTGGATTTAAAATGACATCTTAACGATCCAGTGTTCAATTTTACTGATATTAGAAATGTGAAAGTTTGTATAGATGTTTGAATGTTTGTTATTTAATCACGCTCACGAGCACATTAGCGGTCAATCAAACTCAAAGCTATAAAATAACAATGAACACCGGTGCGGCCGTGTGCGCCAATCGGCAATAAAGTACGCCATCCAAGGCAACACTGCGCCGGCCACAGTGTACGACAGCGCCAGGGTTAGATTAGCCACGAGGGTCCTGTACTTAGCCCCACGTATTCCAGAACTAGAAAAAAATGAGTTCGTCAACCAAATTAGTCTATGACAAGTCATAGTTCAGAAACTGTGGACTGGATTAAATTGACAGTCCGCCATGTTGGATTTAAAATGACGTTATAACGATCCAGTGTTAAATTTTACTGATATTATAAATGTGAAAGTTTGTAAAGATGTTTGAATGTTTGTTATTTAATCACGCTCACGAGCACATTAGCGGTCAATCAAACTCAAATCTCTAAAATAACAATGAACACCGGTGCGGCAGTGTGCACCAATCGGCAATAAAGTACGCCATCCAAGGCAACACTGCGCCGGCCATGGTGTACGACAGCGCCAGGGTTAGATTAGCCACGAGTGTTCTGTAGGTACTTTAGCCCCACGTATTCCAGAACTAGAAAAAAGTGAAACCCTTTGAGTTGACTGCATAACACGTTCAATTAAAGCTTATAAAACAGTTATTATTAAATATACTTTTTAAATGACAGTCCGCCATCTTGGATTTAGAATGATGTCACAAACCATAACATTAGCCCTTAGCCTAATCCTTCCAATTGGATATTATTGTAAATGTTTGTTACTCTTTTACGCTTTTGCTGAATGGATCTGATTGGCTAAAATTATCTGTCAATCAAACAAATCAATGCTGGACGAGTGTCGACCTTTTCCTTTTTGCGCCTTATCACACAGTCTTGCGCTCTCTGCATCCAGTCCCTCTCCTTTCTAGATCATCAGTACATCTGGCTGATGGGATTCCTATCACACGTTTGTGGAGTCGCGGTACATTTCAGAACTACTCAGCTCCAGCGGTCGTCGCAGCGTCTGTTACAGTGACATCCCCTTGCCACCGACCGATGTGGTCGACATCTTATTTTTTTTTTTTACGTGAGAGAAAATCCTCATGAATGCTATGCCGGATTCCTATCGACTAAAAAACCTCTCGTATCCTGCCCAACAGCATACGGTTGGGAGCCCCGGGTAAGTCCTCGGAAGGATACCCCAGGACTCCAAACAGACCTACGGCTACGGGGGTGTTGCTATGGCGCGCCAAAGGATAAAACAGGGACCCTCTGCGTATCGACTGCCTCTGTGGCGCAGTCGGTAGTGATACCGCCTGCGGCGCCGGATGTCGTTGGTTCGATTCCCACCGGAGACAAATATTTGAGTGACCCATAAATGTTTGTCTCAAGAGTCTGGGTGTTTTTAGGTATAATATGTGTGTATTTAAAAAGGATATAAGTATTAATATCCGTGGTCTGATGCCCATAACACAAGCAAGTTATTCCTAGCTAACTTTGGGATCAGATAGCGTTGTGTAAAATGCTAAAATGTCCGTGAATATTTATTTTATTTTATTTATTATTTTATGTTATTACCCTAATACTGAGCCTCTGCTGTCCGTCTGTTTGGCTATGTCCAAAATGTATGCCTCTGGAGATACATTGTTGTTGGACATTCTCACATTGTCATTATACAGATACGGATAATATTTCTGTTGCAGGTATCAACAATCTCAAAAAATGGTCACCATTTTTTTTTTACGTGAGGTAAAATCCTCATGGATGTTATGCCGGACTCCCACCGACTAAAAACCCTCACGTAACGCCCAACAGCCTATGGTTATGAGCCCCGGGTAAGCCCTCGGAAGAATGTACCAGGACTCCCAACAGACCTACAGCCGCCTCTGCAGCCTCGCCCGGGGGGTGGTTCGGGTGCTATCCCGCGTCTTTGAGGGGGTTTCGGGTGCGATCCCGCTTCTAAGGGGGGCGTGCGTGAGTTCCTCACGTCAGTCTGCCGTCATGGGCCTGCTTCTGTAAGGACGGTGAGCGATCCTCTCACCGTCCTCAGACCCCCGGTCATGGAGGCCGATGGTCCTCGGCGAATATACGTCGGCGGCGCCCAGGCCGCCGACTGCGGAACTCGGGGGGCAGAGTTCTCTCCCGTACTTGCCCCGCCCGCTTTCACGAGCATGACCTGCTCGCCGAGCATAACCTGCTCGCAAAATAATCAGCATACAGCAAACGTCATTTTTTCCGTTTTTTAGTACAGAACCCTCGATTCGTGAGTCAGACTCGCACTTGACTGGTTTTTTAAATGAAGTATTGTCGAAGATAACCAACGGGTCAGCAAATCTACATCCTACTATCCTACTAATATTATAAATGTGAAAGTTTGTGAAGATGTTTGGATGTTTAGATGTTTGGATGTTTAGATGTTTGGATGTTTGTTACTCAATCACGCTCTAACGGCTAAAAGGATCTGGCTGAAATTTGGTACAGGGATAGAGTATAGTCCGGAATAACACATAGGCTACTTTTTATCCCGGGAAAATGTTCCCAAGGGAAACGGGAACGGGATCCAAATTTCACGCGGGCGAAGCCGCGCGCATCAGCTAGTATACTAATATTATGAAGAGGAAAGATTTGTTTTTTTGTTTGTTTGTAACGAATAGGCTCCGGAACTACTGGACCGATTTGAAAAATTCTTTCACTGTTGGGAAGCTACACTCTTTGCGGTGAACATAGGCTATATTTTATTCCCGTATTCCCACGAGAACGGGAATTACGCAGGTGAAACCGCGTGACGTCCGCTAGTAATAGAATATAGGTACCTACCTAAAACGTACAAGATCATGAAGCAGTTGTTGAAGGACAATCCAACCAGAAACCTGCAGAGGATGAAGTCCCATAGAGTGCTTGTGAATATGGTGGCCACGCCAGCTACACCTCCGAGCATATTTGTTGCTGCAATCCAATAAAATAAATAAACAGCCTACAAAATCCTGTCCCGGGACATCCTTCCGAGGGCTTACCCGGGGCTCCCAACAAGGCTGTTGGACGTTACGTGAGGTTTTTTAGTCGGTAAGAGCCCGGCATAACATCCTTTGAGGATTTTCCATCACGTAAAAAAAAAACCTACAAAATCCTCTCATCTTACTAAAGCGCTCGTGGCCCGTGTTCTGTAAACTATCACTACAGTAAGCAACTTTCACTATGGCCAGTCCTTGGATGGGTGAACATCCATTCGACCACTTTGTGACATTTATTTGAGCGTTTCCGTGCTTCGAAAGGCACGTTAAGCCGTTGGTCCCGGTTGCCAGTAAAATGGAATGGCAGTAGTTAAGCCATAATGAAAGCCTTTTTTTAGTCAGCTTGAAAATTTTCAACAGCAGGTAGTCACAACCTGCGCCTGTCCATCTCAACACAGCAATACAGATCATCTATTACGTGGGACAAATTATAAAAAGGTGAATGTTTGGCCTCTGGTCTACCTCTTCGGGGATAAAGACGTGATTTATGTATGTATGTATTATCTTACTAATCTTATAAATACAAAATAACAGATTATAGACTGGAATAACACATAGGCTTCTTTTTTATCCTGGGAATAAGTCCCCAATGGTTGCGGAACAGAATTTCACGCGAGAGCGCCATCTAGTAGGTATATCCATACTAATATTATAAAGCTGAAGAGTTTGTTTGTTTGTTTGTTTGAACGCTAGGATCTCAGGAACTACTGGTTGGATTTCGGAAATTCTTTAACAGTTTGATAGTCCATTTATTGAGGATGGCTATAGGCTATATAACATCACGCTAAGGCAAAAAGGAGCGGAGCAGCAATCAAGAATGTTTTGAAAACGGGAATATTTTTAACCGTCTGAGAGCTTCCGAAGCGTACGCTGCATAAATAGTTGAAGTTACGTAAAAATTGTGTACTACAAAATTGTTTCTTGTTACTTAAAAAGTTCTAAAAAAAAGTCCGCGACAGCATATGTCTATCTTTAAAGGTTCGCTCACAATAAAATAAATTTGTCTATCTCTTAAGGACTATCACAATATTTTAAAACTGAAGAGTTTGTTTGTGCTAGGATCTCAGAAACTACTGGTTGCATTTCAAAAATAATTTTACAGTTTAATAGTCAATTTATTGAGAATGGTTAATAACAATGTACCATCACGCTAAGACGAATAGTGGCGGAGCAGCCGTGAATAGTGTTTTGAGAACGGGGAAAATTTCTTTCTTTTCAGAGTTTTCATTGCGTACACTGCGTAAATGGATAAAGTCACGTAAAAACAGTGTATTATAAAATTGTTCCTCTTAAAAAGATATAAAAAAGTCCTTGACAGCATATACCTATCTTTTACGGTTTTTTTTTTTGTTTAACGTGAGGGAAAATCCTCCTAGGATGTTATGCCGGACTCTTACCGACTAAAAAACCTCACGCCACGCCTAACAGCCTATGGTTGAGAGCCCCGGGTAAGCCCTCAGGAAGGATGTCCCGTGACTCCCAACAGACCTACGGCCGCCAATGGACCTATCTTTTACGGTTCGCTTACAATAACCCTCTTAATAAGTTTTAAAATATGAGCGAGCCTATAACGGCAATAATCGTGGTCTGCAGTGGTAGCCAGTCAAATGAACGATAAAAACCGGTCAAGTGCGCGTCGGATCCGTAGATACCAAAAAAGGACGGGCAGAAGTAAATGCGACGGGAAACATTATTTCAATTTACATATCAATACCACGCCTCTCTCCTTCTCACTCTCATGTGACGCAACAGAAGTTATGCGGGTCAGCTATAATGAACATAAGCGACGAAGTAAATGCGACGGGAAACATTATATCACTAAATATTTATACCACACTTCTCTCTTTCTCACTCCCATGTGACGCAAACGAAGTTGCGCGGGTCAGCTAGTATTATAATATAAGTAACACGCACCTATGATAGCTGGAACTCTGCCAAAGCGATCAGCCATCCATCCAAAGAGAACACCTCCGATCACAGCTCCCACGTAGAATATGGATTGAGCTGTTGGAACGTTACTCGCTCGGTCACATACCCAGCCTCTCTGGAACGATAAAACATGCCAAATACTGCCAAATAGGTAATGCAAATATACAAATATTAATATTATTATATTAATGCAAATATTGCAGGCAGATACTTGTAAGGCAAGAAGTATATTTCTTGGCTCAAAGGCCCAATGGAATCACAGCGCAAATCCTACGTAGAACGATGATAATAGAACGGAAACACGTTAAAAAAGATTATTAGCTTTTGTCACACCTTAGAGAAAGAAATAATTTAAAATCTGTGGAGCGTTGTGTCACTGTTTGTGCGCTGCGCATTGAGGGTTGGGCATTGGGCGTTGTGCGTTGGGGGTTGGGCGTTGTGCGTTGGGGGTTAGACGTTGGATGTTGGGCTTCGGGCTTTGGGTGGACGCTTGTCTGACACTTTAATTTTTAAAAAAAAACTAACTTGTTCCCACGAATCGTAATGCTTACCTCAGTAGTAACAGTTTCATACGGAATATCAATGAATTCGAACTCCCAACCGTACTGGCATGGCACCAGCGGCGTCCCGTCCGGCGGAGGAGTCAAGGTCTCCAGCACTTCCGTCCAGTTGGCGTCAAACGTCATACAGTGGTCCCAGTCTCCCGTGGCAGCTCCGGGTGCTGAGAGATTCTTCCTAGAAGTTATGGCTACTTTCTTTTTAGCTGTATTGGAGACCGCGACTCGACAAACTTAATAAAGAATGACCAGACCAGATGGACTGATGACAGGAGAACGTTGCAAGTATTGGATCTGGGAGGCGTAGGACCGTGTATTGAGAGAGGCATTGGTCTAATGGACCTTAGTTCAGCAGTGGACTAATTATAGGCTGATTGATTGATGTATACATATACTCAACTGGGAACGAACCAAGGACGAAAACGTCTTAGATTGCAACTAGTTATGATCAGAAAAATTCAGTTCACAACATTCAGCGTTCACTTTAACTCCAACACTCAACCCGAACAGCTTGGATACCCTAAACACCAATGGTTCTTCGACGTCGCAGTTATTCAATGAACATTTTGTACGAAAGCGTAGATCTATCCGAAGAGCATCATCGTCACAAACAGTAACTTCTGATATCGACGAATGTCTGCGACAGTATACTGTCTAACACGTCCCTTCGTAGATGAAGGTTGGGCGTTGAAGTACCTACGTAACAACAGTCAGCAAACTATATAGGTAATGGAAATAGTGATGTTAAGCTAAGTATGGCGTGAACTACATTTTATAATGTACCCTGTAACACAGTGATGTTCAGTGTTACTCACCAACTATAAAGCTATGCAGAGAACTCTTTCCCAGGGCGCCTTACCACAGAGATTCCAGTGTGCGTGCAAAGGTAGGCTAGGGCTCTCACGAAAACAGCCAGGTAGAGTGTACACACATATATTTATATAACACACAGTTCACTACAGAGACAATGAGATAGAAAGCACAGACATACATAAGAACAGTTATACTAAAAAATAGTATAGGTTTAGGTACTAGAGTACAGCACTAAATTATTTCCGCATGAGCAGGTATTAGAGGTGAGGAAGTAAGCGGCTAGACTACACATGTATAAATGGGTAACAAGTACTGGCCTGAAGTGCGAGCTGAGAGTGGCAGTGGCTGATGGTAATGCCAGGTGTAGACGGCGAGCTTCTCACACATGCACCCTGCTCGCGCAGTCCACGTATGATTGGGGTGCGGCTTCTCTCACTATACAGTGGCAGCCTCCAGCCCCTAATAAGCGACCCTGCCACGAAACAGACAACTAAATAAGTTACTGACCACGTGACAGACGAAGATTGACATGGTTTGCAAAAGAAGAAGTGACTCACCAGTTTTCTGGGTAAAATGTAGCAAGAAGTAATGCAGCAACTCAATCACAGCCTACTAGAGGTTATGCGAGGTAACAAACCCCCAAGCAGTACCCCAAAGCAGGTCTCCGGTCAAAGTCCTTCTTCGCGAAAAATCTTAACAAAACCTGTCACTTGTGTCAAAGGAAAACCACAGATAAAAAAACCAGCGATGAATTGATTAAGGGCGGCTTTACACGCTGCTTATTGTCAAGCCCGAGACCAGATTGCTACACATAAAAAAAAAATGCTACAACCCATATTTCGCAATTAATAAAGAAATTAAAACGGATAGTCATGACTAAAACTTTCATACGTTCACCTTAACTCCAAACTCAACCCGGACAGTTCAGGTACCCTGCACCAATGATTCTCAGGCGTCGCAGTTATGAACATCTGTACGAAGTATACGAAAGCGTAGATGTATCCGAACAGCATCATCGCCACAAACAGTATCTTTTGGTATCGTCCCATATCGCCCACATGCGACAGTATACTGTCCAATACGTCCGCATCGTGGATGTAGGTTGGGGGTTGTTTCTCTTGGCACTAGAAACGGAATAAAAACAATGATCAATATTTTTTAACATATATACACACCACTCCCCTCCTCGTGGTGCAGTGATTAGTGTGCCTGACTACAGATTCGGAGGTGGCGGGTTCTATTCTGTTGCTCGGGGTCGTGGGTGATGAGCACAATGTTTGTTCTGTGTCTGGGTGTAATTTATCTATAATATTTGTATGTATTTAGAAATGTACATTTATTGTTAAAAATTACAGAGAAACATAATTATTACATATCTATATTTACAATATTACTATCTAAACTAAACCTAAATAAGGCCCCCGTGGCATTGTGCCCAAAAGACTAGCAGTATTCCCCCTTTGAATAGCAATACCTATTCGTTGAGCGAGAAAACTGCCAGCCCTTGGGTCACCAGTTGACTCCACAAGGCGCTTTTTCAAATTCTTGAAAAATTTTTGCGCATTGGGACCCCATGGACCTAGGGTCTCGACACCGACTGGACAAAAACGATACGATGAGTCGAGACCCTTATATTTATTAACTAGCTGAGCCCGCAACTTCGTTTACGTCACATAAGGTATGAAAGGAAAGGTATTTCTTCATCAGAGTCATCAAGCAGCGTCTGAAACTGCCCTGTTTGCTTAATCATAAAAGAGCTTAATGATTAAGTCTATTTTAAAACAATCAACAAGCCAACACGCCAGTTTAGGTTCACTCACATTCAAAGAAATCCCTACAATTAAATTTTCAAAATATCTGATTCTTAAAAGTGTTATAACTCTTTTATTTCTAAACCGATTCACATAAAACAAATGCTAAATGTTAACTGGAGCAAACCTCAACACAATAAAAAAAACCGCATCGCAATCGGTTGAGCGGTTACTGAGATTAGCGTGCACAACCGTACAGACAAACAGATATACAGACATACAGACAAACACAAAAATTCTAAAAATCATTGTTTTGGGTTCTATTGCGTTCATAAAGCCCCCCTATAATATTTTTTCTTATTTATCTTCCATGTACAGACAGCGACCTGTTACGATTTTATTATATGTATTGATTGATGATTTTAATATTTGCAGCCGCTTCCGCTGCTGCACTGGCTTTTAATTTTGTTTTAGGAAGATAGGACGGGGCTAGAGTGTCAACACAAGTTGCATCCCACACCAGGACCCGACCCATCTCCCACGATGTATTTAGAAATACATAAGTATGTTTATCAGTCGTCTAGATCTCATAGCACAGGAGACCATGGTGCGCTCCATGATCTCCAGCGGGAGTAAGTGGGACTGCGCTGCCTCGTTCTGCGAGCAGCTCATGTCGTGAAGGAGGCGGAGGGAGGGAGCGGGAGAGAACTCTCCTACCCGGGTTTCGAGGTCGACCGCGGGGACGCCGCCGAAATGTATTCGCCTCGATGACCGGGGGCCTGAGGACGGTGAGGGGGCTGCTCACCGTCCTTACAGAAGCAGGCCCTGGACGACAGCGTGACGTGAGGGATTGACGCTCGCCCCCCCCCCCCCCTCCCCATGAAGCGGGATGTCACCCGAAAAACCCCCCAAAGACATCCCTCCCTAGGTGAGGCCACACTGGTAGCCGTGGGTCTGTTGAGAGTCCTGGGATATCCTTCCGAGGGCTTACCCGGGGCTCCCAACCGTAGGCTGTAAGCACGACACGTGAGGTTTTTTTTATTGTCATAACATCCATGAGGATTTTCACTCACGTAAATAAAAAAAATGTAGTAGAGTAGAGAGTAGAGAGATAGTAGTAGAGAGAGAAATAGAGAGAGAGAGAACTGTAAGAGATTTTTTTTAATCCAAACAGTCTCTTAAGCTTCTAGGGTCCAAACAATCTCTTAAGCTTTTTTTTTCCTTTTATTTTGTTTTACGTGAGGGAAAATCCTTATGGATGCTATGCCTGACTCCTACCGACTAAAAAACCTCACGTAACGCCCAACAGCCTATGCCAACCATAGGCTGTTAGGCGTTACGTGAGGCCCCTGGTAAGCCCTCGGAAGGATGTCCCAGGAACGGAAGGATGTCCCAGGTGCTATGCTGGACTCTTACGGATTTAAACCACAGGTTTCCTGCCACTGTCTGCGGCCGAGAGCCCCGTGTAAGCCCTAGGAAGGATGTCCCAGGTGCTATGCTGGACTCTTACGGATTTAAACCACAGGTTTCCTGCCACTGTCTGCGGCCGAGAGCCCCGTGTAAGCCCTAGGAAGGATGTCCCAGGTGCTATGCTGGACTCTTACGGATTTAAACCACAGGTTTCCTGCCACTGTCTGCGGCCGAGAGCCCCGTGTAAGCCCTAGGAAGGATGTCCCAGGTGCTATGCTGGACTCTTACGGATTTAAACCACAGGTTTCCTGCCACTGTCTGCGGCCGAGAGCCCCGTGTAAGCCCTAGGAAGGATGTCCCAGGTGCTATGCCGGACTCTTACGAATTTAAACCCCAGGTTTCCTACCACTGTATACGGCCGAGAGCCCCGTGTAAGCCCTAGGAAGGATGCCAAAGAATTTAGATGTAAAAATCTCTAAACAATACTAACATGTTCTTCTACATGATTCGGCACCATCTTCTAAGCTTCACAAATGTTCACAAAATGTTTTAAAAACACTTTCTTATTGAGAGACTAAAACGTTTATCCTTGCGCGCTCTCAAGTACAAAATGCCAGTGATAAGATGTACAAGATATGACAAGCATAAAATTGATTGACAAGACATAACATCAGATCACTGATCTGTATTATTAGTATTATTACCAATGATCTATTCGGTTATATATTAAAATACCAGAAATCAAAATGCCTTTACTTAAAATGCATTAGACCAAAATACCCGAATTCGAAATACCTTAACATTTAAAATACCTTATTTCAGAACACCTTACCGTAAAATGTCTAAATTTAAAATACAAATAATCATTACATCAGAATTCAAAATACAAATTTTCAAATAACCTTAATTTAAAATACCGAAAATAGAATACAATGTGTCACTGTCATAACTGCGTGGAATGTAACACATATTTATATATTGTCTTTTCTATAATAATTTCATTCACCAAAATTTAAGGAACAATTATACAATCTTGTGCTTGGAATAAAAGAAAACCATAACCTACCCAGTTTATCGCTATACTCACACGTTTTGTTATTTGGATTTAACTTATTTACATAACCTAAGTGAAGCCGCAGTTGTAGCGTAGCCGTAGGTCTGTTGGTCCTTGGGTATCCATCTGAGGGCTTACCCGGGGCTCCCAACTGTAGGCTGTTATGTAGGATACGTGTGGTTTCTAGTCGGTAGGAGTCCGGCATAGTATCCATGTAGGATTTACCTCATGTTAAAACACTTTGATTCAGAGTTACAAAAGTACTACAGTGGGCTAACGAAAAATAAAAAAAAAATAACCACGAAGGCTAAGGCGGGAGCTCCGCTCCGCTTCGCTCCCGCCTTAGTCTTCTAACCTAACCCATCCGAGTCGGGATACTCTGAGTCGGGGTGTTAACCATTCACAGATATATAGCATCCATGTAGGATTTAAATCATGTTAAAAAAAAAGGTATTTTGTGTTTGAACATTTTAGGATAAGGTATTTGATAAATTTATTTTTTGGGTTTCGGTTATTCGATCGTAAGGCATTTTAAATTATTTATATTATAAATATTTGCCTTTTGAATATTGATATTTCGATTTCGGGTATTTTGGGCTCGGGCATTTTAAGTAAAGGTATTATGATTTCTGGTATTGTGACGGTATACCGATCTATTCACTTATTAGTGGTAATAATACAGATCAGTGCATCAGATATATTCAAGACTGAACCCGCAACTTCGTTTTCGTCGCATAAGGTGTATGAAAGGAGAGGTATTTTTCACCAGACTCATCAAGCAGCGTGTGAAACTGCCCTTTTTGCTTAATCATAAAAGAGTTTCGTCCGCGCGAGTCCGCGCCGAAGGCTTGGACTGAATTGTTTTAGAATAGACTTAATCATTAAGTCTTTTATGATTAAGCAAACAGGGCAGTTTCACACGCTGCTTAATTAGTCTAGTGAAGAAATACCTCTCCTTTCATACACCTTATATGACGTAAACGAAGTTGCGGGCTCAGCTAATATAGCCTATGTTCACCGCGAAGACTGTAGCTTTCCAACAGTGAAAGAATTTTTCAAATCGGTCCAGTAGTTTCGGAGCCTATTCGATGCAAACAAACAAACAATCAAATCTTTCCTCTTTATAATATTTGTATAGACTAGCTGTTCCCCGCGGTTTCGACCGCGTAGAAGTCGTTATCGCGTAAAATTATAACTTTATTTTTGCGCAGTCGGTTAAAGAGTAGCCTATGTCCTTTACAGGGTCTCGAACTATCACTATACCAAATTTCATCTCAATCGCTCCAGCCGTTTAGGCGTGAAAGCGTAACAGACAGAGTTACTTTCGCATTTATAATATTAGTAGGGGGGATAAACTAGCTGTGTCCTACGGTTTTGCTTGTGTTGCCGCCATCTTGATGACCACTTGTCAGAACCAGAAGTCTTTTAGACTGTGGGAGTAGCCCCCAATCGCTGGATGTCGCCATGGCGTTCCATCAGGCGGGAGGCGTCAATTTGGCGGACTTAATAAAAAGAACTTTGAATACTACTCCACACCTCTAACCTTTTTTTTTTTAACGTGAGGGAAAATCCTCAAAGGATGTTATGCCGGACTCTTACCGACTAAAAAACCTCACGTAACGTCCTACAGCCTGTGGTTGAGAGCCCCGGGTAAGCCCTCGGAAGGATGTCCCGGGACTACACCTCTAACCTTTGTTTAATTACTGCTCCACTGCTTCAGGAAGTTGTTTAGGTTACTCCTTATAACCTGTACACATCAGTAGGTAATCTGCCAGCGAAACTCCCGTTAAAATCAGTTCAGCCGTTTCAGAGATTAGATGAAACAGACAGACATAGACAAGGTGCTCAAGTGCTCATACTTATAGAACTCAGTACTTCACGCGAAATACATCTACTGCTCGTTCGCTCTAACTTTGCCGCTCGGCTCCATACTAAAGTCGAATTTTTAGTTAGACGAACTAAATTAACAGCAACTTATGTCACTTCTTCATACAATGTTGCTTATTATCTATGATATAGTGACATTAGCTACTGTCAATTTACTTCGTGTAATTAAAAATTCGGGTATACGCCTCTACGCCAACGGCAAAGTTAGAGCGAACGGGTAGTACTTACATTTTATACACCGACCACGACCACGGGCGCTGCCGCTGCAATGCAACGTACCTACTCGAAACGTCGGTGTGTAAAATGTAAGTAGATAAATGTATTTCGCGTGAAGTACCGAGTTCTATAAGTAGTGTAAAAAACCGGCCAAGTGCGAGTTGGACTCGCCCATGAAGGGTTTCGTAGCAGCAAGTAACATAATATAAAAGTTCTTATAGTTCGTTGTAACTTTGACTGATGTTTTAACCAAAGACTTCTATATAAAATGAGGTAGACATGCCCTACGCACCGATTTTTGAAATCTATAAACTGCGCTAATAAGCAGCGTTGTTCGCACTTATGAGTCAAAACTTCGAGAGTAGGTAGGTACTCGACTTGCAATCGGAGTCAATACGCCTTCTCTTTTACTCTTGTTATATCCGTATATTGCTATTGTGTGTGGTGACAATTACGTAAATAGTATTTATAAGTGAGTGTAGTCTTAGCAATGTGTGTGTTTGAGGATTGATTTTGAAATCTCGTTTGTTAGAGTACGGCGTGTCTACCTCAGTTTAGGTATATAGAAGTCTTTGGTTTTAACACGTTCGCAGTGGTAGTGATTTCACTAACCGGAAATTGCGGTTTATGACGTATTAAAAAAAATGCAATTTTTATTGGAATGTACATCATATTTTTTTTTTAGATTTATCATTCTCTTAGTTTAGAAGTTAGAGGGGGGGGGGGGACACACATTTTTCCACTTTGGAAGTGTCTCTTGCGCAAACTATTCACTTTAGAAAAATATGATGTTAGAAACCTCCATAGCATTTTCGAAGACCTATATACTGGGTGTAACAAAATTACCTCTCCAAATTTCATGAGATGACTTGGCATCGGATATCAAATACAAATATTTAATAAAAGAAGGGGGGTTAATTTTTTTATTAAAAAAAAAAAAAATTGTCGCACATTAAGAATTCGTTTTTTACCGCGGCAATTCGAGGTAACATGGTCGCCGTGGCAAAACAAACACGGAGCACTCGTCTGGCTGTCGTTGTCGCTTTCTACTGCCGCTCAGTAGCGATAGAAAGTGTGAAAATGAAAATTTATAGGACCTTTGAAACGGATTTACGGTTAAAGTATTCATGTGATTTTTTTTCTTCATTTTTGTAATGTTTCTTGACAGATGCCACGTCACGTGACGAAATTTGGAGAGTCAATTTTGTTACACCCAATATAGATACCCCACACGTATGGGTTTGATGAAAAAAAATTTAGAGTTTCAGCTCGGAGTTTGGGGACCCCCAAAATTTACTGCTTTTTTTCTAGTTTTATATAAGAATCTTAATGCGGTTCACAGAATACATCTAGCTACCAAGTTTCAATAGCATAGACCTTATAGTTTCGGAGAAAAGTGGCTGTGACACACGGACGGACAGACAGACAGACATGACGAATCTATAAGGGTTCCGTTTTTGCCATTTGGCTACGAAACACTAAAAAGGAGTCTTAGGCCTAAACTGGATGTCTGCAGCCAGCGGGGAGATGGCGATGTAGGAGGAGGAGAGTAAGAAACTTCAAACCACGGAGCACTTACATCCTGACGGATTTTAAACAAACAATTACAAACGCACCGAGCGCGGTTTGCTGGTTTGGGAAATTTGGGACCGCAGTGTCGCCGTAGGTACTCTTTTGTACACCAGCGCAGTGCTCTTGTCGCAATCGCCGGTCGCCGCTGACATTTAGTTGCGCCATATCTCAGTAGTTCCATTGTCTAGCTAAATGGATGAAACTACTGAGACAAAAACATTCCAGGCAGTCGTTCCATCATGGAACTACGCAATGGAACTACTGGGATACGACGTTCAGTTGGATGCGGGTTTTGCAGGGTCGTTAGCTAAGCGTGGCGGCTCTAGTTTTGCAAACGCACAAAGTCTATGATGACCACTTTTAAAAAGGTGGGTCTAATGCTTGTCGGCCACTTCAATGGTAAAAGATTAATATTCCCTACTGCACCACAATAAAGACCCAACCAACACCCACACAGGGAGGCTAAGGAATGCTAATAATAAGGTTTAAGGTGGAAGCGCTTGTGGCCCCACAGACTCAGAGTGGTCTGAAAACGATCGCTGCAGTAAGCAACTTTCACGGTGGCCAGTCCTTGGATGGGTGACCGTCCATGTGACCACTTTCTGACGTTTATTTAAGCGTTCCGTGCATCAGAAGGCACGTTAGACCGTTGGTACTGGTTACCAGTAAAATGTCTGTCGTTAAGCCAAGTTGAAAGCCTTTTTAGGCGGCTTCAAAAATGTCAACAGCAGGCAGTCACAACCTGCGCCTGTCCATACCAATACGGCAATACGGCTCACCACCTATTACGTGGAACAAATTATAAAGAGGTGAAATGTGGGCATATAATAATATGCCTCTGCCTACCCCTTCGGGTATAAAGGCGTGACCATATGTATAGGTCTAAACTACGAATACCTAATGTATACATTATTCGTAGGGTCTAAAGAAGAAATAAAATAACAATAATTCTAACTATAAATAACTAAATCAACTTTTAATTCCATTTTCTTTCTGTTTGTGCTTATTGATACAATCTCTGAAGTTGTTTACAATATCTTGACATTTTCTCCAATCTTTGGTTTCTGCTATGCACTCCTGAAACAGAATAGTGAATATAATTAGAATGTAGGCCAATATAATTATTAATTATCTATCTATACCTACTTATAATAAAACTGTTGAGGGTCGAGAGTCTGTACATGGAAAATATTTTGAAAATTTTAATTGTAGGGCGTTCTCTAATCGATACTGAAGCCGAAAATGTAATTTAAATTTTTCATGTCTGTCTGTCTGTCTGTATCCCGAATAAGTATCACGCCGAAACTACTGAACCGATTTAAATGATACTTGGTACACTTGAAGCTTATAGTCCGAGGAAGGTTCTAGGATACTTTTGATCCCAAAGTTTTGCGCGGTTCCTGCGGGAGAGGGGATGAAAGATAAAATAGTTTTTCAGTTGTAATTTCTCAACGCTTGATGCCATTTCAAAAATTTTTTCAGTGTTATAAAGGGAGTACTTTAAGGATTGTTTCACACAAGTTTCAATGTTGAGGGTTTTGTAGTTCAGGAATTAAAGGCATCTCAACTTTCGCAAAACCTAGAATTCAAGGGTTTCTTTGAATGTGAGGGTAATTCTAAACAGGCGTGTTGGCTTAATCATAAAAGATTAAGGCTATTCTAAAACAATTCAGTCCCCGCCTTCGGCGCGGACTGAATTATTTTACAATAGTCTTAATCATTAAGCTCTTTTATGATTAAGCAAACAGGGCCGTTTCACACGCTGCTTGATGAGTCTGATGAAGAAGGACCTCTCCATTCACAAACCTTATGTGACGTAAACGAAGTTGCGAGGGTCAGCTAGTAGTAATCTATACTTATAATAAAACTGTAGAGGGTCGGGAGTCTGTACATGGAAGATATTTTGAAAATTTTAAGTGTAGGGCGTTCTCTAATTCTAGTCCATTCTAAAACTATTCAGTCCACGCCTACGGCGCGGACTGATTTATTTTACAAAAGCCTTAATCATTAAGCTCTTTTATGATTTAGCTAACACGCCCGTTTAGATTTACCCTCACAATCAAAGGAAGACTTGAATTCTAGGTTTAGCGAAAGTTGAGATGTCTCTGATTCCTGAACTACAAAACGCTCAACCTTGAAACTCGTGTGAAACATTCCTTACAATACTCTCTTTCCGACACTGTAAAAATATTGGAAATCGAACCACGCATTGAGAAATTACAACTGAAAAACTATTTTGTGTTTCATCCCCTCTCCCGCAGGAACCGCGCAAAATATTGGGATCAAAAGTATCCTAGAACCTTCCTCGGACTATAAGCTCAGATTGTACCAAGTTTTATTCAAATCCATTCTGTAGTTTCGGCGTGATACTTATTCGGGATACAGACAGACAGACAGACAGACAGACATGAAAAGTCTAAATTACATTTTCGGCTTCAGTATCGATTAGAAAATGCCCTACAATCAAAATTTTCAAAATATCTTCCATGTATAGACTCTCGACCCTCAACAGTTTTATTATAAGTATAGATTGATTTAGAGGTTAAAGAGTGATGAATTGAATGACATCATATTCTTGGATTAATTAAAATGTATATTATCAATACTAAACAGAATATCTATAAAAAATGCTTTAAACGACCCATAACTTTATCAAGTTCCAAAATTAAGGCCTCATCTTAGCAAAGGTTGCCCTCCCATACCTGATGAAGGTGGTGTCTATCATCTAGGCTATTCTGCAAATTGATGGAAAAGAGTGGACTATCCTGCTATAAAAACAAACTTTTCTACAATGAGATCCCTATGATATGGGATCTTAGGGATCTAATTTAACCCTTAGCCACCTAATGTGTATTCTAGTAACAGATCCACCTAACGTCGGTCACCGCTTGCCTATAAGTACTAATAGGAAGGTAAAAAGCTCAAAAACTGCTGTAAATCAAAACTACATTAAATTTTTTGCAATTGTTTTTATTCAAATTGTTTTAATAAACTCTTCAAATTAACACTTTTACTTTTTACTATCGTTATTAAAAGTTGACTTACAAATATTTTAACAAATTTTAAGTTTTTTAATTAAGATGAGATCTCAAACTGGAGAGGGAGTGGAAAAAGTACACAGAGTCACAGGCTTGTGGCACGCGTAGTAACGGAAATATTTGAAAAAATTTATGAAATGCGAGTCACTGTGACCGACGCTAGGTGGTTAAGGGTTAAAAAGCCATTCACTGTACCCTCTGGGTGTTACATTAGCTCAATAAGAAGTAATGCATATCCCCTAATCCCTAACGGGTAAAAGTTTTTATGCAGTAGTTTGTTTCATACTCCTACACCTGGAGTAAAGCTTTCCTCCAGGTTTAGGAGTATCAAGCAAAGCCTAAAAGCATACCACCATGACAAAAACAGTGTCTAGAGTAAAATTTATTGTTGTATCTTAGTCGTTAAGTTCAGAAAGCATTCCTTATCACTTGGCTACTAGCAGCAACTATTTCAAGATGGGTATGGGCACTTCACACTCATAACCATATGGTAGAGGCGACTGATATAACTCAAACTTTTCCCTGGAGATTAAGAAAGCCTCTGTACACCCTCGCTATTCACTGTATTAAACAAAATCACCTGAACTTTGTAATGTAATTCTAGACAGCCAGTTTTCTTTAGCATATTTTCCACCGGGTCTTCATCACTGTCTGGAGGCCTCTCTCTAGGTTTTATCGTCATTACATGAGATGAAATTAATTTAAAAATGGATTATGTATGGTTTACAATTAACTTTAATTTTAATTTTATTTTTTTGAAAATAGGCTGATCTCTGATGATCTCCATGAAATGACAATTAGCTGACAGCCAGCTGACTGACTTGCCTTTGTTGACGTTTGTTTTTTTTAATGGTGCACAATAATACTTAATGATACGAGTGCGTCCACAGAACCGAGACACCTCTTCTCTGCTCTCTATTCGTGAAGTTCGTCGCCTGGCGGGTTACAGATGCGTTTAAAGCCAAGCCGCCCTTAAATGCATTAAAATATGTAGGTAGCATGATTTAGGAATTTTATGACTGTTACAGGGGTATTCTTCAAGCAAAAATAATAATATTATGCACGTAATATGTAACCTATAATATTATTATGTAACCTATAGATACATTTTATATTTTTGATAAAGAATTTTTAACCCCGAACGAAGGCTGTCTACGAATCAGGCCATCTCGGTACTCTCTAAAAAAACTTGACTAATCTGACATACAATTTGACATTTCTATGTAAACAAACAGAGAGTGTGGAAATAGGGATGCAATATCGTTCATAAAAAATATCGATATTGGAATATCGATATTTTTCAGAATAAAATATCGATATTGAAAATAAAATATATCGATATATCGATTTTCTTGCTGCTCTTGTTTTCTTTTAAAGAATAATGATCGCATGGAAATAGCCTTGATTATTCTACTTTTGTTCATAACTCCGCTTTTTTTCAACCGATTGCCATGGTTGTGTGTGCACGTGGCACAATGCTCAGATTTAAGCTTAAAGGTTGTATGTTTGAAAGAGACTCATCTTGGGGTCAACTTTATGCTAGGAAATATTCTTCGATTTGGTCTGATAAAACTATATTATTGTAATTTAGTAGATAATCTTGCTTTTTTAACGTATCATAACACGATTATGAATACTTTGTTCAATCGAAATCGCTCTCGAAAAATGAGAAATATTGCAAAAATCTTAACAAGTAATGTACTTTTTTTATCTAAATAAATGAGTTTATTTCTCATAAAAACTTGTCATAAAATAGATATAGGTCTTTAGAACAATATTTTACGTATAGATTTTTTCTTTAAGCCCCTCAGATTTTATAACAGTAATATAATGTATTAGAATCGAATGAAATCCGGCAAAAGTGTACGCTGGAGTCGTGCGAATTGCCTTAGGATTCGTCAAGGTCGAACATTGCAGCCTTAACAAGATCTCTCTACTAAAAAACGCATAAATTTCCGTTCAGTAGTATTTGCGTCCATAGCGAACAAACAGGCATAGGACCAACAGACAAGAATTAATAAAAACGTTGTGAGCAGTATCGTTCGTTAAGATATATTAATTCAAGTATTATTTTTTAAATATCTCCGTTGTACAGACACGACCACTGTACACTTTTATAATACGAGTAGTATAGACAGAAAACACTCAAACTTTGAAAAATGTATTTGGCCGATTGTCTTACCCGGGAATCGAACCCAAGTAAGACAATCGGCCAAATACCTCAGTGTAGCAGTCGCATGCACTATCACTCCGCCACCGTGGCAGTGGCAGCCATACTGCCTAGTGTTAAGTTAATATTTTAACATTTTAATAGTTTTGTAATCAAATTAGATAGCTAAAATAAAACAATTTATCAATCAAATCTAGATGTAGGCCTTTCCAAATTTACGCCACAATACACTTGTAAATAACACATGAAATTAATATCATCTTAACTCAGTTTCATTTAGCAAAACCTAAGTGTCTTGGCATATCAAGATAAATATCCAAATCTTTTATTTAAAATATACAATTAATTATAATTTTTCATTGAGGTAATATCGCTCATAACGAAATCATCTCACGCTCAAGAATAAATCGTCGAAATTTTGGGTTTCAATATGAATATTAAAATATCGATATTTCGCTCATGAAGAACGATATATCGTCGATATTTTTGATTCCGATATCGATACTAAAATATCGATATTTATAACCGATATATCGATATTTCAAAAATATCGATATATCATTTGCATCCCTATGTGGAAAATATGGAGGTTATAAAAATGTTCAGACGAGTGAAATTATGTTATTTAAACATAAATCATGTTAATTATACAACTAGAATCGCCGTGGATCCCAGCCTAAAGGATAATTTTGACTCTAATGTATTTAAACCAAGGAAACACCCAGGCACTACGCGTATTAAAATAGCAGCTATACCTCCAGACATTCAGAAAGCTATTAAAGTGGTTTTAGATAACGCTGGAGCCAAATCTATGCACGAAGAGAGTGTAAAATTAAATAACTACCTCCGCTCACGTCTTTTACCCCCAGAAGAAGGGGAAATTACAGAAAAGGCTCGAAAATACCACGAGAGTATATCTAAGAAAGTTTATTCACAAATAAATGAAGAACTCACAGAAGATCAGGCGGAAATATGCAATCAGAAAGTTCAGAATAAAGTTTTTAGTGTACTAAAGAAGAATGTATACAGATGGGGTAATATATCGTATGACAACCCAACATGTCTGCAATATTTAATGAGTCGAGCGGCTCCCGAGTTCGCGATCCTAATTCGAATTTTAGATGAAATAAAAAAGTTTCATCCAGATTATAAACCCCGTAGTTTTTTCGACTTTGGATCTGGTGTAGGCACGGGCACTTGGGCTGTCAACCATTTTTGGAAAAATGAAATTTATGAATACTTTTGTGTTGACACATCATCTAGTATGCATGATCTAGCCCGTCTTATACTGTGCCGTGGAAAAGACAATGTTGAAATGCCATTCAAAAGTTACTTTCAGAGACAATTTCTTCCTGCATCAACAGAACTTAAATACAGTATCGTATTATCAGCTTATACGTTATTTGAGATGCCGTCTATAAAATCTAGGTTAGAAACGATACAGAAATTATGGAATAAAACTGAAGACTACTTAATAATTGTTGAACAAGGTTCGAACGCAGGATTTCAAGTAGTAAATGAGGCACGAGAGTTTATACTCAACTTGCCTAAAGAAAATAAAGCAGGGAACGGGTACGTGTTTGCACCGTGTCCCAACGATAACATTTGTCCACGTTACCTTGAACAGAAAACTCCTTGTAATTTTCTAATGAAATATGAATCTTTACCGTATGTGGGTAAATCGGACATATTCGCAGATGTATATTCATATGTAATTTTAAAGAAAGGCACAAGGCCGTTAGACGATCCGCAATGGCCAAGGGTAGTCCGTGCCCCTATAGTACGTTCTGGACATACAATATGTAGACTGTGTACCGCTCAAGGAGAATTGAAGGAGGTTATATTCTCTAAAGGTAAATATGATCAGACCACATATAGGTGTGCCCGTTCTTGCAATTGGGGTGACCTTTTACCTTTAAAATAAATAAGTACAATATATTCATGTTTTTTAATTTCAACATACTGGTAGGCAGAGACATATAGTTACTGTATGCCTACATTTATTTTGTCCCATCCCTACTTCCCTACTATCCCTATCCCTACTTCCCTACTAATATTATAAATGCGAAAGTAACTCTGTCTGTCTGTCTGTCTGTCTGTCTGTTACGCTTTCACGCCTAAATGGCTGGAGCGATTGAGATGAAATTTGGTATGGGGATAGTTCGAGGCCCTGGGAAGGCCATAGGCTACTTTTTAACCGACTGCGCAAAAGAAGTGTTATGATTTTACATGATAACGACTTTCACGCTGTTACGCTTTCACGCCTAAACGGCTGGAGCGATTGAGATGAAATTTGGTATGTGGATAGTTCGAGGCCCTGGAAAGGACATAGGCTACTTTTTAACCGACTGCGCAAAAGGAGTGTTATGATTTTACATGATAACGACTTTCACGCTGTTACGCTTTCAAGCCTAAACGGCTGGAGCGATTGAGATGAAATTTGATATGGGGATAGTTCGAGGCCCTGGGAAGGCCATAGGCTACTTTTTAACCGACTGCGCAAAAGAAGTGTTATGATTTTACATGATAACGACTTTCACGCTGTTACGCTTTCACGCCTAAACGGCTGGAGCGATTGAGATGAAATTTGGTATGTGGATAGTTCGAGGCCCTGGAAAGGACATAGGCTACTTTTTAACCGACTGCGCAATAGGAGTGTTATGATTTTACGTGATAACGACTTTCACGCGATAACGACTTCTACGCGGTCGAAGTCGCGGGGAACAGCTATTTAATATAAATAAGCTTAAAGATTAAGTCTGTTGTAAATATTTAATCACGCTACTAAGCCTAGGGGCTTGACAGAGAAGGATTAAAATCTGTAGGTATACTTTATGGGCAAAAGACATGCTTACGAAATAGGTTAAGTTCAATTTTATATGCGGATAGGTTTATATAACGGTGAATCCCTCGCGTCACGCCGTCGTCTAGGGCAGGGGTCGGCAAGGCGCGGCTCGCGAGCCACATGCGGCTCTTTAGGTCTGAAGGTGCGGCTCTTTAGTTCCTGTCACAATTATTCCTAATATTTATAAAAAAAATAAGCGTTGCTTTTATTATGAATTGATTAACAATGATCAATGGAAATGTGATCTAAGAAGTCCTTCATTTAACATGAATCGATAACGAGGAAATCTAAAATTATTGACTAGCTTGTTTTTTACTGTTACTTTGACAACTTAGCTTTAAACAACTACAATATTGTCCTACTATTTTAGTAATAAAGAACAAATCAAAATATTTCATGTTTACTGCTCATGTTGGACAATCAAGAATTTTGGTAGGAGAAATGTTGGGTGTCCCTTCTAACTGACAACTTAAGGGAAAAGTTAGCTTGATTAATAGTATTCAATTGATAACCTTGGACCAGGAATCCTAGTAAAGTTATCTGGTAAAACTACCAAATGACTTTACTTACTAGGATCACATTATCAAAACTTCTGGTAAATTTTCCTGGTAAAACTACATACACAGCCTACCGAAAGCTTTGTAAATGAGCATTTTTATAGATTCTGGTATGGCTTTTTAGAATTTCAACTTTTACTCTTCGTATCTTTTGCCTCTCGCACAGCTCACAATTCTGAAATCTTGCAAAAACATTGCATGTATGTTCTTAATGGGACTCGTGTTGCCAGTTCATGGTCTTCACTAGGGATTCAAAAGAAAAGATACCACGTCATCCTTTTTAGGGTTTCGTAGCCAAATGGAAAAAACGGAACCCTTATAGATTCGTCATGTCTGTCTGTCTGTCTGTCCGTCTGTCTGTCCGTCCGTGTGTCACAGCCACTTTTCTCCGAAACAGTAAGGTCTATGCTATTGAAACTTGGTAGCTAGATGTACTCTGTGAACCGCACTACGATTCTTATATAAAACTAGAAAAAAAGCAGTAAATTTTGGGGGTCCCCATACTCAGAACTGAAACTCTAATTTTTTTTTTTTCATCAAACCCATACGTGTGGGATATCTATAGATAGGTTATAGAGGACTATAGAGGATCATTTTTTTCTAAAGTGAATAGTTTGCGCAAGAGACACTTCCAAAGTGGAAAAATGTGTGTCCCCCTCCCTCTAACTTCTAAACAAAGAGAATGATAAATCTAAAAAAAATATATGATGTACATTGCCATAAAAACTACCAACGAAAATTAATTTCAACGAGATAGAGCTGGTAGTTTTTTTTTAATACGTCATAAACCGCAATTTCCGGTTAGTGAAATCACTACCACTGTGAACGTGTTAAAACATCAGTCAAAGTTACAACGAACTATAAGAACTTTTATATTATGTTACTTGCTGCTGCGAAACCTTGCATGGGCGAGTCCAACTCGCACTTAGCCGGTTTTTTATATTACTGCTCCTCCGCATTTCGAAAATACTTTCTTCTCAGTCGCTGCGCTCTTAACAGAGTGGTCGTGGTCAACATGTTGAAGTGTTTGTGGTAACTCGCCTCACGATCACTCGCCATTTCTCTCGGCAGCGGACATTCTGGTGCACCCGAGTAAGGGCCCTCCCACCAACGCTTTTATCTGGCCGGTCCATCTCATCGATGATCGTCCTCGCGGCCTGGTATCCTCTATTCTGCCCTACACAACAAGGCACTCCACAGAATCATCACTCCGCCTGGAGACGTTTCCGAAAAGTTTTAGTATCCGGGTTTGTAGCAAGTTTGATAGACGTTGTATGATGCCGAGCTCGTGTAAGTATCGAGACATTGTTGCGAAATTCAGTCCACAATACTCGCAGCATTCTCCTCCAGCACGACATTTCCAGAACATCTATCCTCTTCTTTTCTTTTCATTATCAGCATCGTCCACATCTCCGCTGCGTGTCAAAATATATGGGGAATACAAGCCGGATCTTAGTAGCTGTGGTAATGTGATTATTCCTCCAAATGATTTTTATTTTGTCCATGGAGGTTCTTTTTATTGCCATACATCAAAAACACCACAACAGCCTTATTGCAGTAAACAAACAACCACACTTATTGGCGGTGTACTGCACTCGCAATTATTTTTTTGCACCAGTTGGGGCTCAGTATACCTAGTAGGATTCTACTGTAACTTCCGGCGCCGGCCATAACCCAGAGAATGGCTCGAGCGTATCGCACCGTATGAAGTGGCGTGTCTAATTGCCGGCAGTCTGCCGTGGAACCTCGAGGTCGAAGTTCTAGCCGAAATTTTTCAGCGGAATGCTTTGGTGCGTCAAAATGGAAACCAACCATCTTCAGAAAATATCGAGAGCGTGATAGGGTGCGTGATAATCTCTTCATAAATGTGCGACATTTATGAAAGAGATTATCAAATACTGGCCTGGCCGGTAAGTATTGAGCTCGACTCAGCTATCCGGCCTATTTTGAGATAGAAAGGCGGCACGGTGCTCCGACTTACCACTTCACGAAGCTGCTCACGGGGTGCGGATCTTTTGGTTTAATATCTGTGTGAGGTAGTAGACATTGAGCTTGAAATGACGTGGCGTCACTGCGAGAACAGCGCCGTGCATGAAGTCCTGGAAACGCTTGCCCTTTATATGGAGTGAATTGGTGAACCTCCTCGTGTTTCAGGGTCACGCTGTTCGTAGATTTGTTGGGGGAAATTTTTAGATCCCCGGAATCGAACCAGTTGCAGGCAGCGCGCTAGTTGGGCTGCGGAAGTAGAACGCTTGTCTTTCCTCTGACCCAATAATAGCGATAAGAAGGAAAATTTCAAGATTTTTGTAGGTATACTAATTTTGGGAAGTCCCACATAATCACCCTGCTCATGTACGGTGTGGTATCCATAAAAGATTTCCCTGAATAAAAAAAAGAAATAAGACTAGCCTGTATACCCGAAGAGGTAGGTACAAATGCTACGTTACCTAATACCTACGTGTGAGCAACGAAATTTTTTTGTGGCTCTTTAAAAATCTAGAAATTTAAAATTACAAGTTTTTGGCTCTTTTGACACAAAAGGTTGCCGACCCCTGGTCTAGGGCCTGCTTCTGTAAGGACGGTGAGCGGCTTCCTCATCGATCTCAGGTCCCCGGTCATGTAGGCCGATAGTCTTAGGCGAAGACATGTCGCCGGCGCTCCCGCCGCTGATACGGAACTCGGGTAGGAGAGTTTTCTCCCGCCCCCTCCCCGCCGCCTCTTTCATGAGCATGACCTGCTCGCAGAAAGACGCAGCGCACCCACTTACTCCTGCTGGAGATCATGGTCTCCAGCGAGAGAGTGTTCACGTCTAGAACTGCCACGAAGGCCTGGCTATTGCGCTCGCACCTTGCACTTCACCAATGTGTGGAGCGCTGTGTCCTCGCTGCGCTGCTCGCATTGCTGGCTCTCGGCCGTCTTTTGCTAACTTTAATACCAATGAAAGGCAATCTCAACATCTCTGTTTGTTTGTTTATTAATTCATCAACTATGTACATCATATATGAATTCAATAACATAATAATACTTTAAAAGAGTACAGTTCATCGGTAACAACAGTAATAACAGCTTGGTATTGTTAGATGTGCGTGGTGTAACAATAACATCTGCATTGAAAGCTGTATTGGGCCAGTCCCAAAGAAACTAGAAATCTTGAATAAGTAAAAAAGGCTGCTAATTTTTCATGCCGCACAAGACTAAGTCTCCTGTACATGGCGCAGATTCGTTATACTGCTCTCAACTTTTGGATAACTCCCAGCAGTGCTTACACTCCGTCTGTACATGCAGCGATGTGATATTCACAATAAAGACTGTCCTGAGGTAACTGACAGCCTTGAACCACTGGTGCAGAGTAGAACAATAGTTTTTTTTTTATATTAAGCTCGCCAAATTGACGTCGCCACTGATGGAAAGCCGTGTGGCGCATCTCGCGATCTAGCAATACTTTCACAGTCCGTAAGACTTAAATTCAATTAATAGACCGAATCTACCAAGGTGAGGTAAAGAGCTCTTCAACTTAACTCCACTTAAATAACAAGGGCCCAGATACAACTCGCATGCATTGAAAAGACTCTTCGCCAGAACCCAGCAATGCAAAAATCGTTTCTCTTTCGAACCATATTCGCGTATTCGCGCTTCACCATACTACTTATGTACTCTTTTTATTATTAAAGGGGCCAATTAATAAACACGTACGTCATACGGGCCTTGGACCCGCTAAAACCATGAGGTCTCTACCTATCCGTCTAGCGCAGTCCTGGAGTATCCTTTAGAGGGCTTACCAGGGGCTCTCAACCGTAGGCTTTTAGGTAGGATACGTGTGGTTTTTTGTTAGTAGGAGTTATAGTATATTCATGTGGGATTTACCTCACATTAAAAAAACCATGTAGCGCATAGCTCCCCGGGTAAGTTGGAGGATGTCTTAACTTTGTCCCCACATTTCGGTTACGACTTATCCTAGAGGCTCGATAGAATACAGTTCAAACTTTGCTTATAACATAATTTCCACGCGAACGAAGTCGCGGGTAACAGCTAGTAATATTATAAATGCGAAAGTAACTCTGTCTGTCTGTTACGCTTTCACGCCTAAATGGCTGGAGCGATTGAGATGAAATTTCGTATAGGGATAGTTCGCAGCCCTGGGAAGGACATAGGCTACTTTTTAGCCGACTGCGCAAAAGGAGGGTTATGATTTTACGCGATAACGACTTCTACGCAGTCGAAATCGGCGGGGAACAGCTAGTGTAATATAAAATAAGCCTATCGCTGCTCTTAATCGTCATCAAGCTACCACCCATCTCAGTATCAGCCATGCACTAAGATGCTGAACACAGTCATGGTTTATAAAATACTAAAATAGCGAAGTGAAAGAAAGAACCCGCGCTTACTTTAATTTATACGCAAATCATTTTGAAATTACTTCCTTCCATAGAAAATTAGTCGCGCCTTTATACCCGAAGGGATAGGCAGAGCACATCTCACCTTATAGTTATGCCCCACAGGCTCGAGCCTATAGATTCTCTCGCAAATTCCTGCATCTAAACAGGACCAAGATAAGTACGAGTATAATAACAGGTATAGTTACAGGTCACAATCCACACAACAAACATCTCTTTAATTTAGGTGTCACAGACAGCCCCATTTGCACGATGACGGACGAAATACCCAGTCACATCCTTATGGAATGCCCAGAACTGGCAAGATACAGGGCTAAACACCTCGGGACACCGAGATCGCTCGAGGAAGTCGTCGGCAACGTGAAGAGTCTGCTGACTTCCTGAAGAAACTCGGATGGCAATAGCCGTACCACATCCCCCCATGCAAAATAGGCGCAATGAAAGACGTCAAGTTGCGGAAACCAGCCCGTGCCCCGCACGTTGATATTGCGCTTGGCGGCCATCTTGGTGACCACTTGGTGACGTATGTCCGTCGAGCAGTCAGTACTAAAAAAATACCGTACGCAGCTTCGCGAGGTCAATGCGCGCTCGCGCTACGTCACGACGACGTCACTTAGCTGTCTTTATGACAAGGATACACCTGGATGGAACCGGGTTTCATTTCGAGTTTCCCTTCTGTACGCAATGGATCGTTTTGCGAAAGTGTTAACTTAGCCGCCTCTTACGACACCCTCAAAGATGAATTGGGATGGCGACATTTTATACTCTTTCTCGTCGCCACACGGGATATAAGGGATCTATACTAATATTATAAAGAGAAAAGATTTGATTGTTTGTTTGCATCGAATAGGCGCCAAAACTACTGGACCGATTTGAAAAATTCTTTCACTGTTGGGAAGCTACACTCTTTGCGGTGAACATAAGCACTGTATACTGTAGTTTGACTCGGCCGGATTTTAGAAATAAATGCCTACAGCCGCGCGGTACGTAAGCATGCGATAGGGCTGCCCACCTACAGCATTTTAATAATATGTGCTTACTTTGACTTTCTATTTAGTATTGCGATTGTAAATATGTACATACATACATTCATATAGTCACGCCTTTATCCCTGAAGGTGTAGGCAGAGACATAGTATACACCCACATTTTACCTTATAGTTTTACGTACGCGTAATAGCAGTTGATTTTTTTCAATCCGCCCCAAGGTATTCTTCAATTTGTATTAAGGATTGTTGTTTTACTGACAACCGGCTTTCATTTCGAGTAAATATGTACCTTTTTTATTTAAACAAAAAAATACTTTGTGAGTAATAATATAATATCCCCGCAACTGCTGGCGGCGCGGGGCGGCTTGAGTGAGACCGGTGTAGAAATTTGAAAACGAGTAATCGGCGTAGACAATAATAATCGGCTCATCACATGTTTCGTCAGTGATAGAATCACGGAATTCTAGTCTTTATAATCATTGCGTCAAATTTTTGATTTACAAAATTAAAACTATTTTTTGATTTGAAAGTACTAGTCAGTCTCTAGTACACTAGTACTTTTCGTACATTGTCAAGTTGTGTTAAACTTTGGAAGTTCATATTTGTCTCTATGCGTGTAATAAAAATCAAAGGTAACAAAAATGCTTTCCAAATTTTTTTTTAAAATTCACGGACATTTCACACAACGCTATCTGATCCCAAAGTAAGCTAGGAATAACCTGCTTGTGTTATGGGTATCAGACCACGGATATTAATACTAATATACTTTTTAAATACATACATATTATACATAGAAACAACCAGACTCTTGAGACAAACATTTATGGGTCACACAATTATTTGTCTCGGGTGGGAATCGAACCCTCCAGCGCCGCAGGCGGTATCAATACCGGCCGCGCCACAGAGGCAGTCATACGGTGCTGAGTGTACTGTAACATCGGTCATCCACAAAGAAATGAATACTCTTGAAACATACCTAAATCGTTGCTCTCAATTAAATAACTACGAACTGACAACGGAACTAAATGTACTACCTACACGTACTAGAGTTTTGAACTAGTTTTTTTTTTGGATATTGTACTATATTGGATCGCACCGTTCACTGACTGAGCAAGCACAAGTCTAGTTTTAAACACAAACATACCCACTTCATGTTACTACCTAGTTCACTTGTGTCAATCACTTTGTTTAACTTTAGTCAACTAGTAGTATAGTACCAATTAGTACTTAAGTAAAATCAATTTATAGTCTTACCTTTCGGAGTTTCCAGGTAATCTAAAAAACGTTATCTCTGGGTGCGTTATTGACGAATTCATGCAACCAAAACAAGCACAATAGACTCTAGTTGTCATATTAAATATTTTTAGTAAATAAAACACCCGCGGTTACTATTTAAAAAAACGACACACCGTCCATTCGTCTACTGGGCACAATCGCGACTGCGGACGCTGCTTGCGTGCTGAAAGGCCTGCCGAAAACGAGAATCGTAGGTATAGCTTGCGCTTCGTCCGTTTGTAGGGAGCTACAATACTGGTTAAACAACATATATTTATACTGTGACATAAGCTACTGCCCGTTCGCTCTAACTTTGCCGCTCGGCTCCAAACTAAAGTCGAATTTTTAATTAGACGAAGTAAATTGACAGCAACTAATGTCACTTCTTCATAAAATGTTGCTTATTTTCTATGACGAAGTGACATTAGCTACTGTCAATTTACTTCGTCTAATTAACAAATCGGGTATACGCCTCTACGCCAGCGGCAAAGTTAGAGCGAACGGGTAGTAAGTATATTTTATTCCCGTATTCTCACGGGAACGGGAATTACGCGGGTTAAACCGCGTGACGTCCGCTAGTTATTTCATATTCCATTTACGCGGGCATGGTGTTTCTTTGAAGTATTTAGCTCACCAAAATGATGCCGGACGCCTGATGGAAGGTTTAGGCGACTAAGAATGTTGACAGTTTTATTTTTGCGTGAGGAAAATCCTACATGGATGCTATGTCGGACTCCTACCGACTAAAAACCACCGTACTACCAACTCTACCGTAGCCATTTGGTAGGGCCAAATGCCTACGGTAGAGTTGGTAGTACGGTCGACCATTTGTAGCATTGCGTTAAATTTATGATTCAATAGACACGCTATGCTATATTGATAGGCTGTGGGGTCGGCAGCGCCAGTGAATTACCGTAGTGTTTCAAATTATTTTCGATCAGGTGAATCTGGCGTGCCACCTTAATAGTTTAAAAAAAATTCTCGCAAAACCCCTCTCGTGTGTCTAATAAAAATAAAACTAACAGTTAATATCCAATAGGAAGAATTTTTTTTTCAAGAAATAAGCAGTAGCTACCTAGGTACCATTGTACTCAGTTTTTCTTTCTATGTGTATTCTATTATAAGCTTAGATCATCTAACCACAGGATGCGCCTTACTTAAGCATTGTTTTCTGCCATTGCACATGACCATTTGGTCTTTTGGCTTTATGAAAAGCCTGTACATCAGTACATCATTTTATATGATTAAACTAGTACATTACATTGTAGTTGACTGTACAATAACAATTAACACACAACAGCCATTACGCGTTTGTCGATAAATACATTTTTAAATGCAATGAAATTTTATATGTCTATGTGTTTCCCCCTTCATTTGTATGAAAACTGGCAGAATATTTTTGTATGCGGTGGTTCGCAAAGGCTAGTCCCGTGTTATATGGTCTAAGATTATAAGTCATGTTTGTACATAAATATTAAATAAATAAATAAAAATAATATACCTATACCTAATTATGCAGTGGCGTAGTTACCAAGGTCTCAGTATAAATTAGAGATGCGCCGAATGTGGGTTGAACCGAATTCGAACATTCGGCCGAATATTCGGTATAAAATGCACCGAACCGAATATTCGGCCGAACTATTCGGTTCTAATTAACGCGGCAAACAGGTTAGTAAAGGTCAGTCCTCGAGGCATGACTACATTCTTACAACGCAGCTCATACCCATGGCGCCGATTCTCAATCAAACGTCTTGCAAGCATGAAGAAAGTCTAGTCGAAATGTCTTTTGTCGCACTCACAAATATTTCACCAGTTAATCTCCCTCTATGCAGGGAATCGCCACTTTGTTGCTATTATATATAGTGGTTCGCTTAGGTCTAAAGATCCTGCAAGTCATAAAAAATCGAAGTTGTCAGGAACGCCCCTAAGTACAGGATCATTAATAATCCTCATAGCACGCCTCTATACCGAGTCGAACGGGCAAAGCTGGTATACAGGAGCACCAGCTCAAAAATGACAACAGCACTCCATGTGTAGTCGCACGCGCCAATAGAGTAATTAGCGGGAGATTGTGAGTTGAACGGGTTCATTTTTAATGAAATGAGATTTGTTTTCCGCCCACGAAGAATTTAAAAACAATAATTAGGCTTGAGATGAGCGAGGAGAATGTAAAGTGTGAAATGAAAAATGAGCAGTTCATTTTCACAGAGAGTTACTTCAGTTGCGAGTTTTGGACTTGTTGTGTTCAGTCGTGTTTTCTAGCGAATTCGTGATAATGTCGAGTGACACGGAATCAAGTGAAGAAAAGTACTTGCATATTGTATCTTAAAGACAACCACTATCTAGAACTGATCCAGCTAATAACAACAATTTCTACCACTCAGTCCTTTCATCTCGACCATTTATTGGTGGGAAAACAAGTATTTACTTTGCGAGTTAAACGGTTTTAGTAATGGATCTGCTCTGCTTGTGGTGAAAACCGGGATTTTTAGGGAAGAAATGTTGATGACACTCCAAACTTATTGGACGCCAGATTGGCCTTATCAAATGTGCACCACCAGTCTACAACAAATGTGCATCTCTGTACCATGACGTGAATATTATGGGTAAACCCCTACTTATTCCATTATTATTAATTTAGTTAATAATAATATCAACATTCAGTAATTATTCGGCAAACAAACCGAATATTCGGCCGAATACGAACTTTCCAAAACTTGCCGAATGTACCGAATTCGAATATTCGGCCGAACATTCGGCGCATCTCTAGTATAAATATATGTATACAGTGCCAAGGTGCTATCCAGTGCCATGCACCGAGTATCTATAGTTCAGGAAATCAGCCTTGGTCAGTGAACCTCAATATGAATTGAGATAATTAGATACATATTCTGTTCAATACCTAGAAATGAAAAACCATTATAATAATAAAGTTAAAGCGTTGTTCAAAAAATATTCCACTGTGAATCATATAAATGTAACGGTCCCATTGATAACCCTTGGGGGACGCTCTTTTGTCATTGCTTGCCAACTGAAGCCCTGTTACTGGTAGAAGATGTATCTCTCCTTTGGGATTCTGCTTTTTCAAAAGAAGAGGTTCTATTTCTCAAGTGAAATTATATCGGTTTCAAAATCGTGAAGTAGGTACCTAACGTATGTAAGTACGTAAAAAAGTAATTAAAGGTCGCAATACAACGTGGGAATGCGGCCAGCCTTATGGGAACTTTACCGGTTGACATCGATGGGGAGGAATTCTTTGACACCTGAGCGAAGCTTTGTCAGTCTTGTCACACCCCTCTCTTCTTTTTTGTCGTTAATTTTCTTTGTTTCTGTTTTTCCTGTATATAAATGTGTAGAGTATAAGTAATTTTAAATTCTCATTTTGTAAATATGTCAATAAAAAATCTTTATTAAAGGTCATCGAGGTATAATCTTATAACATACATACATACATATAATCACGCTTGTCTCCCATCGGGGTAAGCAGAGACTATGGCTTTCCACTTGCTACATTTCGGCATACACCTTTCGCTTCTTCTACTTTCATAACTGTCTTCATACACGCTCGCCGGTTAAGGGTACTCTTGACCTTGCCTTTTTCCAGAAGGTCTCTGATTTGATCGGCATGCGTACGCCGAGTCGACCCCTACCGGTTTGCCCATTCATTCTCGCCTCATAAATCTGCTTTGTCAGTCTATTCTCATCAATGTAGTAATATTAGTTCATTATTATAGATCCGTTGTCTGGTACCGAGTACACAAGCAGATTAATCTTAACTTACTCTGGAATCAGATGGCGCTGTGTGAAAAAACAATGCCCTCGAATATTTAGGTATTTACAGTCCATAATAACTTACCTTTGCACCAATTCAATTAGGTCCAAAAGGGATCAAGGTACACCTGCCCAAGGTGACAGCAGACGTGAAACTTATTAAGGGGCTAGTCCGCAAAAAATGCACTTAGGATTTTGGAAATATTCAAGAACTCACTTCATTAAATGACACTAAAATGGAACCTTAAATTCTTAATAGATGAAACTACAATGACACCGGGGTGCGCTTTTTACAAAATAATCATTTACATTAGAAAAAACACCTCAAAGTTATTGAAAATCATCGAAATAGCAGAAATTAAATAATCAAATTGTCAAAGGTAAATTTCGATGATTTTAAAAGGCTTTTTAGCAAGTAAATAATTATTTTGTAAAAAGTGCACGGTGTCAATGCAGAATTTAAGGTTCCATTTTAGTGTCATTTCATGAAGTAAGTTCTTGAATATTTCCAAAATCCTAAATGTCTTTTTGTGCATTTTGCGGACGCGCCCCTTAAAGCAGTCGTAAAAACTGACTGCCTCGCTCGGTTGATTCAAGTGACCGGTCGGACTTAATTAACCTTACAAATGTTAATTTAAAGATTGATAAAAACCCAGGCACTGAAACTGTTTAATAAATTACACGATTTTATTAAAAAAAATATGTTTTAAAAAGGCAAAACTTGTTAGTAGGTAGGTACTATAAAACTTTTCAAGCCGCCCCGCCCCGCGTCAGCATCGGCATCGAGCCCTCGATGAAGTATCTGGGGCTCGTACTCGATGGCCGGTGGAACTTCGGACATCACTTCCGAAGTTTGGTCCCAAAACTGAGGGGAGCATCGGCCGCACTCGCGCGGTTGATGCCCAACATCAGGGGACCCAACGCTCCCTACAGGAGGCTGTACCTGGGGATCGTGCGAAGCATGGCCCTGTATGGGCGGAGACCCTGACGGCCACCAATGAGGCTAGACTGCTGAGCCCGCAGAGAGTGATGGCCGTCAGGGTGATAAGAGGATACCGCACGATCTCCGGTGAGGCGGCATGTCTCCGGTCCGGCTAGGAAGCCGGGACCCCTCCATGGGACCTGGAAGCGAGAGCCCTTGCGTCACTGTTCAGATGGCGCAAGGAGGCGCTGGAGCGGGGCCAAAGGCCTGCGGCTCGAGAAGTCGAGGCCCAGCGGACCCTGCTCCACCAGGAAACCGTGGAGACATGGAAGGTGCGACTTGAGCAACCAAAGGGGGGATTCGCCACAATCGCGGCCGTCAGACCGGTCATGGACGAGTGGCTGGAGAGAAGACACGGTGCCTTCTCCTACCGGTTGACACAGATGCTTGCCGGGCACGGTAGCTTCGGTAGGTATCTGTGGCGAAAACACCGGGAAACCACGGCCGAGTGTCAGCACTGCGAGGACCGCAGCGACGACACGGCGCTGCACACGCTGGTGGAGTGCACGACGTGGGCACAACAGCGCCAGGTCCTCGTAGTGGGTCTGGGCGTGGACACTCTCTCGCTCGAGGTTATGGTGCGAGCCATGCTCTCCAGCGGGAGTAAGTGGGACTGCGCCGCCTCTTTCTGCGAGCAGGTCATGCTCGCGAAGGAGGCGGCGGGCCGGGTGCGGGAGAGAACTCTCCCACCCGAGTTCCGCAGTCGGCGCCCTGGGCGCCGCCGACGTGTCTTCGCCGAGGACTATCGGCCTCCATGACCGGGGGTCTGAGGACGGTGAGAGGGCCGCTCACCGTCCTTACAGAAGCAGGCCCATGACGGCAGCGTGACGTGAGCAACTCACGCACGCCCCCCCCCCCCCCCCTTAGAAGCGGGGTCACACCCGAAACCCCCCATAGACGCGGGATTGCACCCGAACCACCCCCTGGGCGAGGCCGCATCGGCGGCCGTAGGTCTGTTGGGAGTCACGGGACATCCTTCCTGAGGGCTTACCCGGGGCTCTCAACCATAGACTGTTAGGCGTGGCGTGAGGTTTTTTAGTCGGTAAGAGTCCGGCATAACATCCTATGAGGATTTTCCCTCACGTTAAACAAAAAAAATAAAGAGCCGCCCCGCCCCGACTTAGACTATTTAACAACAATAGTCTAAGCGCCCCCATATGACCTTTAACTTGGCTTAACATGGCTTCGATTGACAACCGGGTTTTATTTCGAATTTTCCTTTTCTACGCAGTGGATTGTTGGTATATCTATCCTGAATTTGGTGAGGTCCCGCAGACTACTAATGCATCAGCCAGTTCCAGGTTAACATGTCGTGGAAATAGCATGAAAGTCCCACCAAACCGTAACCGTAACTGCCACTGTGGCGCAGTCGTGAGTGATACCGCCTGCGCCTGCGGCGCTGGAGGTCGTGGGTTCGATTCCCACCGGAGACAAATATTTGTGTGACCCATAAATGTTTGTCTCAAGAGTCTGGGTGTTTCTATGTATAATATTATGTTTGTATTTAAAAAGTATATTAACCTTTGACTCCTTTTTAAATGCTAGCTTAGGCCCGGATCGGGCCAGATTATTAGCGCTCAGTAGAAAGGAATCCGGTGATTGGTTGAAAGCTTTCCCTACAGCCAACACCGGAACTTTTTTGGAACCGGACATCCTAAGAATTTCAGTTGGTTTGAGACTTGGCGTCACGCTTTGCGCTCCACATCGATGCCCCTGCGGTTTTAACGTTGACACTTTGGGGCATCATGGTCTTTCATGTTTAAAGAGCGCAGGCCGCTTCTCACGCCACGCTGCGCTGAATGACATCATCCGCCGTGCTCTTGCCACCGCCAATGTGCCTGCGCTCTTAGAGCCAAACGGCGTTTTCAGGGACGATGGCAAGAGACCGGATGGTATAACTTTGATACCGTGGGAGATGGGTCGGGTCCTGGTGTGGGATGCAACTTGTGTTGACACCCTAGCCCCGTCCCATCTTCCTAAAACAAAATTAAAAGCCAGTGCAGCAGCGGAAGCGGCTGAAAATATTAAAATTAATAAATATAAGGGTCTCGACTCATCGTATCGTTTTTATCCAGTCGGTGTCGAGACCCTAGGTCCATGGGGTCCCAATGCGCAAAAATTTTTCAAGAATTTGAAAAAGCGCCTTGTGGAGTCAACTGGTGACCCAAGGGCTGGCAGTTTTCTCGCTCAACGAATAGGCATTGCTATTCAAAGGGGGAATGCTGCTAGTCTTTTGGGCACAATGCCACGGGGGCCTTATTTAGGTTTAGTTTAGATAGTAATAATGTAAATATAGATATGTAATAATTAAAAAAAAAAAAAAAAAAAAAAAGTATATAAGTATTAATATCCGTGGTCTGATCTGATACCCTTAACACAAACAGGTTCCTAGCTTACTTTCGGATCAGATAGCGTTGTGTAAATATTTATTTAAACCACCTAAAATATGAGGTGATGAGTGATGATCTTGAAAACGTATAGCCAAAAACCATCTAAATTCTAGACCGTAGCGGCTTTCGAACTCAAAAACTTCATGTAGATACCTAAATACCTACTTGTTTTATTAGTACCTACAGTACGTAAGTTTAAGATGGTTTAGTAGGTGAAGCTCTCGTGGCACCGCGGGCTCAGTGTTCTGTAAACGATCACTGCAGCAAGCAACATAAATGTTGCTTGCTGCAGTGACCGTTTATTTATCTGTGACCACCACTTGATCACTTTGTGACATCTATTTGCGAGCGTATCCGTGTTCGCCATTAAAAGGCAGTCGTTTAGCCAGATTGAAGGCCTTAAAATTTTACAGCAGCAGACAGTCACAAGCTGCGCCCGTTCATATCATCACAGCAATGCGACTCACCTACGTGTGACCAAATTATTCTAAAAAGAATGCCGTGAGATCGTTCTCACCAGACTGCCCCTCTCTAACACGTTTATTGTGGAAGTGAAAGTTCAATCCGATTGACGTTGTCATTTTTGTTTTATTTCAAACTTTGAACAGATGATCCACGTGATGACGTGACCTAGTGACGTAGATTAATGCAACAGAGTCACAGCTACAGACAAAGTCTCGCCATAAGCCCCTCTGCAGTCTATTTTATAGAGAGGGGCTAAAAGGTGAAATGTGGGCATATAATATGTCCCTACCCACCCCTTCGGGGATAAAGGCGTGACTATATGTGCTCGTATAGTATGTAAGTTTAAGACGTAGATAATATAGTAGTTGCTTAGTCATCTCCTATAGTTCCAAGGTCATTTTTAAGGATAATCGATAGCCTGAATTTGCCAACCACAATCAGCACCTACTAATACCTACGCAGTTCTAGCTAAATGAGGTAAAGGCTATTTATCCCTTTATTAATACGCAGTTCTATCTAAATGAGGTAAAGGCTATTTAAACCCTTATTTAGGTTACACAAATATTAGAAAAAAATACTACGAAAGGTGACCGTCTTTCAGAGAAATACAAACATGATACCTAAGGCCATGGGTCTATAAGCTCCAAGGATTTTCTGGGGGATTGCCTTGCGCGATAAGGCCACCGATTGCCACACCGTCAAGTGCAACAAAAATGTTTAAATGTTTCCTGGTGTATGGTGTACCTTCAATCATGGGACTTTTTATGTAACTATTCATATTTCAAACATGCCCCTGTTCATATATCTCTCTCTCTCTCTCTATCTATTACGTGGGACAAATTCTAAAAAGGTAAAAAGGTAAAATACTCCTCTGCCTAACCCTTCGGGGATAAAAGGGTGAACATATGTATGTAATAATTCATACCAGCGAACGTACGTAGATACGTAAGGTTTCATTCGTGTAGTTGATAAAGAAATCAAATCTTAACCTTATTTCAGCTGGGTCACACTTCCTAAAATAAAGATCTTTCTTTGTTAACCATACAAGATGTATCAAGCTAATCCAACGCCGACGCCGCGACGTGGAATTCTGTTGCCGTTACCGCATCCCATTTCGGGTATTTATCACGGGTAATTGTTCTGGGGAAATAGGTTGGTAGTTTATGGGTTATTTTCCAGACTATAATCAATCACAGATTTATCTACCTACTCATGATTGTCTATGTTGACTTGTGCTGTTATAATCTATTCCTGTAACAAATTTCAGCCAGATCCGTTCCGCAGTTAGAGCGTGGAACGGTAACGAACATTTACATACACATGGTCACGCCTTTATCTCCGAAAGGGTAGGCAGTGGCATATTATATGCCCACATTTCACCATTTTTAGAATTTGTCCCACGTAATAGGCGGTGAGCCGTATTGCCGTGTTGAGATGGATAGATGCAGGTTGTAACTGCCTGCTGTCAAATTTTTCCAGCTGCCTAAAAAGGCCTTCGACTTGGTTTAACGACTGCCATTTTACTGGCAACCGGGACCAACGGCTAAACGTGACGAAGCACGGAAACGCTCAAATAAATGTCACAAATTGGTCACATGAATGGTCACCCATCCAAGAACTGGCCATAGTAAAAGTTGCTTACTACCACAGAAATCAGAAAAAAGATAAATCTGTGTGATCGTTTACAGAAAACTGAGTCCGCGGGGCCACGAGCGCTCACATTCCACACTCAATCTCTAAACTCCGATCACAAATTTTCCATTATAATTTTCCATAATGAATTACTTAGCATACCTTCTGTGCGACAGAGGCATGGCGCTCTTTCTTTTTTTTATGTGAAAATTCTCAGGCCTTAAACCACACGTACCCTTCCACTGCCTACGGGTCATTAGTCCCGGGCAGGCCCTCGGAGGGCTCGGAAGGATAACCAAGACAGAATTAGCTGAAATCTCTTTCTAAAGCTCATTAAGTACTTTTTTTATCATCAATTACTATAACAACTCGAACGCATCTCACTTTTCAGTTTCGAGATATAGTATCGTAGTAGCCAACCGTCCCGTTATATTATCGACTCTGCGTAATCACATTTCAGAAGGCCATTTGCCGCTCAGCATGGCTGTCGTACTGAAACCTGTTTTAACATTTTTAATTATTCATTTAATCAGTGAAACACAATGCGGTGAGTAATTTATTTAAATTTGAACACGAACCGTGGGAAATTAAAACTGTGTTGCAGTTTTTATTGTGATTGTAAAAGTGTAGTCTAATTATAGCGAGTTTGTGCTGAAAAATCATAATTGTAAACAAATATTGACCGCGCTGCGTATTAAAAGGATGTTATCTATTAACTTTCGGATGTAAGTTAGCTCGGTTTCACCCGCGTAGTTCCCGTTCCCGTGGGAATGTGAGGATAAACTGTAGCCTATGTTAATCAATGACAATTTAGCTTTCTAATGGTTTTTTTTTTTTTCAACCAGTTAATAGTTCCTGAGATAAGTATATATACTTACTAGTGATTAAACAAACAAACTTTTCAGATAATATCACAATATAAAGAGAAAAAATCTACCTTTAATCTGTCGCCTGTGATAATAAAATACATACATTTTATAGATAGCTTAGGTTGTGGAATGATCTCTCTGCCTCGGTTTTCCCAAACGCCTACAGTATGGGGTTCTTCAAAAGGGGTCTTAGAAGGTTTTTACAGGGTCGGCAGCGCGAGTGTGGCGCCTCTGGTGTTGCAAACGTTCATAGGCTGCGGTGACCATCAGTCCTTCTGGTGGGCCGTATGCTTGTCTGCCACCTTAGCGGTACAAAAAAAAGATGAATTACACCCAGACACAGAACAAATCAATGTGCTCATCACACAAAGAGATTTGTCCTGGTTGGGAATCGAACCCACGATCTACGAATCTGTAGTCAGACACACTAACCACTGGACCATGAGGCCAGTTAAAAGTACTTATAGATCCCAACGTACTGACTGCAGAAAAATGTTAAGTAGGTATAAAATGTAAGGTATATATAAAGGTATATAAGGTATAAAATGCAAAATTTACCAATGATGTTCATATATCAAATCCTATTTAATTATCAATATACCTATTTAATTAAGGCATGTATTTTAATCGATATCTGAATATTCCCCTTTTCCGAACAAAATATTTCAAAGTCAAACTAGAAATACTGACTTGAAAACTAATTATGTACACCAAATAAATCAAATTAAATGTACTGTTTAATGGTGTTTGCAGAACTATTTTACTGAACGAATAACTATTTTCAAAATAGTTTGTCTAACAATTCCATAGTTCACCAAACATAATATCTATACGTTTTTAAGGAAAACCATCGCCTAATTTACTTTTAGGAACATCGTTTATGCAAAATAAATCCCAATTTAATAAGTAATCAGTCATCTTCATATATGTAATTAAATTTAAGACTCTGCCTGCCACAAATAAGACTGGAACTATTGAAAAGAAATGTATGTGTATCTATACGTTTTTAAGGAAAACCATCGACTAATTTACTTTTAGGAACATCGTTTATGCTAAATAAATCCCAATTTAATAAGTAATCAGTCATCTTCATATATGTAATTAAATTTAAGACTCTGCCTGCCACAAATAAGACTGGAACTATTGAAAAGAAATGTACACTAAATGTGTGTAATATTCTATAACCACTTTCAAGGCGGCTCTCACTAGTCATTTGAACAACAGAAATAAATTTATGAAGAATCCTAGTTTATTTAAAAATCGATGCAATTATTACTACTATTATATAGGGTGTCCCACGGCAATGCCACATGGAGGGAAAGTACCTTAAATATTGTAGATGGAACATTTTAATGAAAGAAGACATTATTTTAATTAAAAAAATAACTTAAACTGCATTCATAGATTTTTAAATAATTACATGGTTGAGCCGGGAATAATCCGCTACACGAGAAAAAATAATTACTCCGTAGCTTTATAATACCGATCGAAAGGCTTCATCATAAGGATTATTTTTTGCTAACTAACATAGTGTCAAAAATAAAAGGAAGACCATGAATTTTAACATTTAATTGAATTTTCTTGCAAACCGTACTTGCGTAGAACTATAACTATTCGGGGAATCCCCGTGCCTTGACGCTCGCTTGGCATATTCAGCAAGTATTATGCTGTCAAAAAACGAAGTACAACAAAAGCATTGGGGTCGTCAGATTAGTTAGGCCTGTACAATTTGGTGGGTTAATACGATTAAGAATATTCATAAAATTGATGAAAAATAATTAATTACGCATAAATTGTGCGTACTTACCAAATAAATTTGTACTCCTTCGTAAACTACTAAGTCTTAAGCACTGTTATGACGATAATTATGTACTTTTCCACGTTAAAAATAAACTTTTGTTGTTAAATCGTGGGAGATACGACAGAGACATGGTGGCAGCGCGAACTGCGTGCAAACGCGCTAACTAGCTCAGTTTATACGCTTCAAAAATTGGTGCGTAGGGCAGGTCTACCTCTTTATATAGAAGTCTTTGGGCATAGCATCCATGAATGATTTTCCCTCATGTTAAACAAAAAGAAACCTACTACGGTTCCATTCGTTCCGCAACTTGCGGACGAAACCAAGTTTTTTAAGGGGCGGTTAACCCGCACAAGTAGGCATTTGGCGCTCCCCTCGCCCCGGGCGCAAGACACACCGCGCGCCGGCAGCGGCAGTCAACTCTCATGCCACAGTATACAGTATAGTGATGGGACGGGTCACAGATTTTTCAACTCGGGCAACTCGAATTGATATATTACGTAACCCGGGCTGTAACTCGGGTTAACCCGGGTTGAGTCTGGACGGCCACCCCGCCGCTCGCGCCGCCGTCGCACCGCAGTGTGTCGAGTAACTCCACGTTTTTAACCCGACCCGCCCATCGTATAATAACTGTCTAGTAATTAAATTAATATTATTTTGCATAATTTCATGTACTTACTAGGTAACTTGTGCAAACAACGGGCGAGTTTGGATGTGTAGTCGTAATTTTTTTGTATAAAACTCCCACACTACACTCTTTTTATTTCGATTCATGTTATTAAATTATGTATACTTATCAATTTTACTTTTATTTTACTGTTAAGTGAAATAGCGTCATCAATCAAATGAATGTTGCACCGTTGACCTATAACCTCTAATTAAGATATAACAAAAAAAAATAAAAAAACAGCCCGGGTTCCATAACGACCAGACCAGTTTTCTATTCATAGAATAGCTTTTATTACTTCAATCTTAGTTAGATATTACTTAATGCTGCGTGTGGTGTGAATGTGTGCGAGGCCAGCGCATGCTTAGTTAGCGAGCGAGCCCGACCCAAACCGAAACAAGCCGAGTCAACGAGAAGGGCTGAGCGATATGACCGTGAACGAGCGAGTTGAACAGAGTGACGGGTGGAGAGCGTGCCGAGTGTAGTGGTCAACCGAGTCAGCCCGAATCAAGCAAAAATGAACCCGAGTCGACGGGTTGGAATCTGAGCCCGGGTAACCCGAGTTTTTTAGCCCGACCCGCCCATCGCTAATACAGTATAGTAGAAAGAAACAGCATGCTAACTTTGTTTGACGTAGTAAATGCATCCAACTTTATTAAGTGTAGTGATTTATTAGTTTCGTAAATAAAAATAAATGAGTTAATCGTAAATAAATTATGTATATTATACTATTATTTTTAAGCTAAAGAGTTTGTTTGTTTGTTTAGTTGTTCTAACTCTAGAGTCTAAGAGACTGCTAGTTGAATTTCAAGAGTTTCTTAACAGAATGTCCATTTTTGAAAAATACCAAAATATATAACATCACGCTAAGGCGAATAAGAGCTTAGCAGCAACGAAACATTTTTCGACAACTAGGATATTTCATTTCATTTGAGAGTTTCCGTTGCGTACGTTTGCTACAGTTGCGTAAAAAATGTAAATTACATAATAGCTGGTCATAAAAATTTCTAAAGTTTTCTAAAGTTGGTATGCTAAGTATGAATCATGGGATCATTGTGCAATCCAAAATGGCCGCCGCGGTGTAATCACAAAATTTCATGATGGGTGTCGTTTAAAGGGATTTTTGGTATGCTGAGTACGAATCACGTACTAATTTTGCAATCCAATATGGACGCCGCGCCGTAATCACAAAATGTCTTGATGGGTATAGTTTAAGGGGTTTCTTGGTATGCTGAGTACGAATCACGTGATAATTTTGCAATCCAAAATGGCGGCCGCGGTGTAATCACAAAATTTCATGATGGGTATCGCTTAAAGGGTTTTTTGGTATGCTGAGTACGAATTACGTACTAATTTTGCAATCCAATAAGGCCACCGCGCCGTAATCACAAAATTTCATGATGGGTATCGTTTAAGGGGTTTCTTGGTATGCTGAGTACGAATCACGTGATAATTTTGCAATCCAAAATGGCGGCCGCGGTGTAATCACAAAAATTCATGATGGTTATCGTTTAAGGGGTTTTTTGGTATGCTGAGGACGAATCACATGATAATTTTGCAATCCAAAATGGCCACCGCGCCGTAATCACATAATTTCGTAATGAATGTCGTTTAATGGGTTTTTTCGAATGCTGAGTACGAATAACATGATCATTTTGGAATTCAATTTGGCCGCCTAAGCTATTTAGGCCCACTTGCGCGGAGAGTCGAGTTAAATATATAAATATAGAGTTAGTAAGCTCTGAGTTAAATAAATAACTTCTTAACTCTGACCACGTCTTGCACAGTTGCAAATTGGCACGCGGTTAACTAACTCACAGTAAACCGAACAAGTTTTTTTAGTCTGTGTCGTTCCATGCAATCCAACCACACACAAATGTTAGAACGAAGAATGGAACATGTGTCTCTATCTCTTTTAAACTACAGTCTGCTACGTATGATTTACGATACTACCATACTTACGATACTACCATTTACGATACCAATCATAAAATTTTGTGATTACGGCGCGGCGGGCATATTGGATTGCAAAATTATCACGTGATTCGTACTCTGCATACCAAAAAACCCCTTAAACGATACCCATACAGTCTGCTACGTATGATTTACGATACTACCATACTTACGATACTACCATTTACGATACCAATCATAAAATTTTGTGATTACGGCGCGGCGGGCATATTGGATTGCAAAATTATCACGTGATTCGTACTCTGCATACCAAAAAACCCCTTAAACGATACCCATCATGAAATTTTATGATTACGGCGCGGCGGCCATCTTGTATTGCAAAATTAGTATGCGATTCGTACTCAGCATACCAAAAAACCCCTTAAACGATACCCATCATGAAATTTTGTGATTACGGCGCGGTGGCTATATTCGATTGCAAAATTATCACGTGATTCGTACTCAGCATACCAAAAAACCCCTTAAACGATACCCATCATGAAATTTTGTGATTACGGCGCGGCGGCCATATTGGATTGCAAAATTATCACGTACTTCGTACTCAGCATACCAAAAAACCCCTTAAACGATACCCATCATGAAATTTTGTGATTACGGCGCGGCGGCCATCTTGTATTGCAAAATTAGTACGCGATTCGTATTCAGCATACCAAAAAACCCCTTAAACGATACCCATCATGAAATTTTGTGATTACGGCGTGGCCGCCATGTTGGATTGCGAAATTATCATGTAATTCGTAGACATTTTAATGCATTAGGTAGCTAGTTACCATGTCGTGAAAACACTTAAAAAGTAAAAGATCACCACATTTTTACCATGAGTCGCGTATGTATTTGTAACGGTTAATCTAATTACATTTTGCCCATTACTGATATTTTTATACTGTGGCGCGATTTCAACGTAATTTGGCATAATAATTACGAAATAGTTGCGAATAAAACTGACACAGGTCCTGCCTCCACAAGCGCCAGGGCGAGACTGATCGGCCGTCAGCGGCGCAATTCTATTGCGTTTGGTAGATATTCGTACATGATAACTATGTAAATAGTTGTTTATAGAAAAACGCTCGGAAAATGTGTATAAAAACTTAATACCTTTAATTGAGTGCAAAAAAAATATATAAAATGTTAATAGTTTAGCCACAGTATTGAAAAAACTTATCTGAGAGAGTCAACTTTGAGATTTTTTTCTATCTAGTGAAATTTATTGGATCGTGTAACGGGCTCGGAATATGTTTAGCTTATATCCTTAACTATTATATATATATTTTTCAGATTTAAAAACCCTTTACTTTTTGACTAGGATTGTTTCAAAAAACTCAAAATCTGACCCACGCGGCCTTAACGTTATTTTTTTCTAAACCTACTCTAATTCACAAAGCTTCGAACGAAAATTTTATAGTTATAGTTTGATTCCTGGGTCAGTCCAAATATTTGTTTGATCCATAACTGTTTGTTTCGGAGTTTGGGTGTGTATAATATGTATGTATTTTTAGAAATATATGTAACTATAACTATGTCTATTAGTCGTCTAGATCCCATAGCCCAAGCTTATACAGTATTAACTTAATTTGGGCTAGAGAGAGGATGTTGTGTGTTAATGTTCACAAATATTTGTATTTATTTAATTTAATCATTATCAATCTATCTAACTAATCTATCAAGAATTTGTAGGTATTTTTTCAACTTAAATATTGCTGTATGTTTCATCAAAATTGGTTTAGCGGAAATGATAATACAGCTTGACCTATGTTTTTACTAGAAGCCCTATGCATTAGACAGGTCGAAGTCGATTGGTTGGTTATACTTTTTAGTAAAAGCACCCTATGCATTAGACAGGTCAAAGTCGATTGGTTGGTTATACTTTTTAGTTAAAAGCACCTTGCGAACGAAGCTTTTTTTTTAAACATTTATTTCGCATAATCCTATACTTGCGACAAGTCCGTCATGAATACAAAACAAAGTTAGTACCACCAGTTCGGAAGCGGAACGCGGACTGCTTGAGAAGAACTGGCAAGAAACTCGGTGGGCTAATTCCTTTAGTGCACTATTTACCTACGATAAGTACCTAATACAAACCAAAACTACATCAGTAGAGCACGCAGATCATTTCCAGACTGTGTAGTAGCTTAGTAGCCCCAAACGTCAAAGTCGCGGGCAAAAGCTAGTCAACAATTGACGAAACTAAACGGTTTCATTTTCATTTTCGTGGTTAAGTCACTGGAACTTATGTAGGTACCTAAATGTTGAATTATTATTAACAACATTAAGCTCAGAGTGTTCAACGTTGCTTCCCTACGAAATGTGCGATTTTCACCGCGAGCAAAGCGGACCTATTATTGAATCTGTTTAGTTCGCAATAAACTCGCTAAGTCTTTGTTTTTTCACCAACAGAATGGTAGAGATGAAAGGACTTACATACATACATATGGTCTCGTCTTTATCCCCGAAGTGGGAGGCAGAGGCATAGTATATGCCCATATTTCACATATTCATATTCATTTATTCATATTACACCTTATTAGAATTTCTCCCACGTTATAGGTGGTAAGCCGTATCGCCATGTTGAAATGAACAAGCGCAGGTTGTGACTGCCTGCTATCGAAATTTTTCAAGCCGCCTATAAAGGCCTTTAACTTGGCTTACCGACAGTCATTTTACTTGCAACCCTGACCAACGGCTTATCGTGTATTCTGAAGCTAGGGAACGCTCAAAAAATGTCACAAGCGGTCACATGGGCAGTTACCCATCCAAGGACCGGCCACAGTGAAAATTGCTTGCTGCAGTGATCGTTTACAGAGGTGCTTGAAAGGACTTAATATCAGAAATTGTTGTAATGAGCTGTCTCAGTTCTAGATAGCGGTCCGAATCATTACGGAGTCCGTTTTTAACCGACTTCCAAAAAAGGAGGAGGTTCTCAATTCGTCTGTATTTTTTTTATGTTTGTTACCGGCAAATCGATAGAACGAGTGAACCGATTTAGATGATTCTTTTTTTATTTGAAAGCTGGTGCTTCCCATGTGGTCCCATATACAGGAAGTCAGAATCGGATGGTGGGATCCTGGAGAAATCGAAGAAATCCCTCGAATCGAGGGAATTCCTTAACGATTTACAGCAGTTACCTTGTGTTTGGGCTTAATTAATTTGTATTGGGGAGAACAATACCCCTAGACAAATATATTTTCAGTCTATCCGTCACTAAAAATAATGATAAAAAAATTATTAGCAAAAAAAAACGGCTTCAAACAAAAACTAAAAATTGAAAAATAAAATTAACTTAGCACAAAGTAATAGGTAAGTATGTTTAGATTTATCAGATATTATTGAATGTAATACTGAAGTCGAAAATTTCTTCAGTCCTCATTTACTACCTATTAATTTGTGTTAAGTTAATTTTATTTTTCAATTTTTAGATTTTGTTTGAAGTCGGTTTTTTTTTATCTGTTCTTTTTAAGGTACAATATGCAAGTACGTTTTCTTCACTTGATTTCGTGTTACACGACATTATCACTAGTACGCTAGAAAACACGACCGCACACAACCAGTGCAAAACTTCAACTGAACTATCTCTCTGTGAAAATAAACTGCTCATTTTTCTCACTCATCTCAATCTTAATTTTTATTTTCCTTAAATAAAGGAAAACAAAGCTCATTTAATTAAAAATGAGCCCGTTCAGCTCACCATCTCCCGCTAATTACTCTATCAGCGCGTGCGGCCACACACATGGAGTGCTGTTGTCATTTTTGAGCTGGTGCTCCTAATACTAAGCTTTGCCCGTCCGACTCGGTATAAAGGCGTGCTATGAGCATTATTAACGATCCTCTACTTAGGGGCCCTCGCGACATCTACGCTTTTTCAGCTTGAAGGATCTGTAGACCTAAGCAAACCACTATAAGTATAATCCAAATCCTCGTCGACTGACCTGTACTAACCTGTTTTCCGCGTTAATTTGAACCGAATAGTTCGGCCGAATATTCGGTTCGGTACATTTTATACCGAATATTCGGCCGAATGTTCGAATTCGGTTCAACCCACATTCGGCGCATCTCTAGTACCTACCTAACCTACGTAGGTACTAAAGTAAGCACCTTGTAAGTAGGCTTGCCAACTTCAAAATGCGAATTTGCGGGAAATGTTGATTTCAAATGCGGGACAAGGATTTAAAAAGCGGGATCTTACGAATTTTCTTCAGAATACTAAAAAACGTGAACTTTAACGGGTACTGAATTTCACGCAGGAGAAGCCGCGTGCATCATATCATTTAGTTTAAATAAAATTTCCGTACGCTTTTTGCTATGTTGTAGGTTTTACACGACAACGCATTTTCTTTCTGAATTTTAAAAGCTGTAAAAAAAACCAAAATAGCGTTCGGTCTTACCCTTATCCTCGTCAAAAAATTTCTACAAAGCGATTGGAAAGTTTTCTCCAAGAAACGAAAAAATAACTTTTTAAGGCTGGAAACCCGTTTAGAATTTTCTCGACAGGAGGATGTAATGAGAGCCATCTAGTTACTTGTTATCACATGTCTCACTATTGTATTTGTATACCTACCTACTGTAGATGAGCATCAGCGAAAAAGTCTTTAAGTGTTTGAACTCTCTGTACATGATACGACAGGTGACCATATACTTTTAAAACCAAAGTTTCCACATCAAATTCACATTTTGCACCAGCCTCATGCAACATGTGTGCTGAGCATCCATGTCGCCATTTTGGTTCCGTAAATGCGTAAAAACTGAATTATTTCTCCCGAAATTAACATTAGCATTATTAGCGGAATACGCAGATGCGTTTCGGAAATCAAAAGGGGCCTGGTCTGGTTTAAAAAATGACAAAAAAGAGGTGCAAGTAAAAGCATTTTTTGTCTGGATAAGTAGACGGAAAATTATAGCCAAAAAATATTTTTAATTTAGTTACATGTTACATGATGTGTGTGAAAAAAATTGCTTTTGTTCTAAATTGTATATTAATTTTACATAATGTCTAAAACGATCATAAAGGCAGCCCCAAATTTTTAGATGAATACATTTTATAACTTAAATTTTTATTGACCCGAAAGAAAAAAATATGCCAAATTAAAAAGAAAATACATCTATAATTTGCTTTTCTTCGATTTTGAATAAGTAAGAGTATTAGCTTATCACAAAAAAATGAGCTCTAAAATACAACATTTCGAAGCTTTAAGGCGCGTGTTTTGTATGGTCAAGCTCGTTAGCCCTATGAACGGCCTTAATGTCATTGTATATATCTGTCGCTTTCTCATTGGGGTCTTCATAGAAATCAAGCAAACATGTGCGAAGCCAAATACCCTCCTCTGGACAGTAGAATCTTACAACTAGTTATAGGAAATAACTTCACATTTCCGTGATTTGATGCATCGCTAAAAATACTGTGTGTTTTTATAATTATGTGAGATTTGTAATTTATTATTTACTAGCTGAGCCCGCAACTTCGTTTACGTCACATAAGGTGTATGAAAGGAGAGGTATTTCTTCATCAGAGTCATCAAGCAGCGTCTGAAACTGCCCTGTTTGCTTAATCATAAAAGAGCTTAATGATTAAGTCTATTTTAGAACAATTCAGTCCACGCCTTCGGCGCGGACTGAATTGTTTAAAAATAGTCTTAATCATTAAGCTCTTTTATGATTAAGCCAACACGCCAGTTTAGGTTCACTCACATTCAAAGAAACCCCTACAATTAAATTTTTTAAAATATCTGATTCTTAAAAGAGTTATAACTCTTTTATTTCTAAACCGATTTACATAAAACAAACGCTAAATGTTAACTGGAGCAAACCTCAACACCATAAAAAAACCGCATTGCAATCGGTTAAGCGGTTACTGAGATTAGCGTGCACAACCGTACAGACAAACAGATATACAGACATACAGACAAACAGACAAACAGACAAAAATTCTAAAAATCATTGTTTTGGGTTCTATTGCGTTCATAAAGCCCCCCTATAATATTTTTTCTTATTTATCTTCCATGTACAGACAGCGACCTGTTACGATTTTATTATATGTATTGATTTATTGTTTGTATTAATTTCGACACAATGCAAATTGTTTATGAAATAAATTGAATTGAATTGAATACTGTAAGCGTTTGTTGCTAGATCAAGAAAAGCGGGATATTACGTGTCCCGCTCACACCCTGAGCGGGACGTCTTGTTATGGGTCTCAGAAACGGGACGTCCCGCGTATAGCGGGACGGTTGGCAACCCTACTTGTAAGTGCGTCAGTAATATGGAATGCATGAAGGACTACAATAAAACGATAGTATTTCTTATTGTAATTAAATAATAATAAAGATTCTTAGTTTCTAAGATATTCACCTTTGTTTAAGTAACTACTCCTTTTTTCAAAGAGAGTAATATTTTTTTTTTATGGAAAAACGCAAAACCGACCTAGTGTGAGTCAGACTAGGGCAGTTCCGTAGGTAGTTACCATAATCGTTTGTATGGAAGTTATCTATAAACAATTTATTTATTTTACACTTTATTAAACGCCAAGTAAATAAAATTATGGTACATTAGCTAACCCTCACAACTTCGTTTGTGTTACATTTTTCATTGTTCCTCAGCTCCTATTTATTGTAGCTTGATGATTAGATTAGCCTATGACGCTCCACAATATAACGTAGCTTTCTACTGGCGAATTAATTTTAAAAATCGGTTCAGTAGATCCAGAGATTACCCCTTACAACGTCACAAACTCACAAACGTTACCTCTTCATAATATTAGAATAAATATCAGTATTCATAATTATAAGTAGATAAATACCGTGCAAGAAGATGTAGGTACATTGGGCGCCCTTGTCGCTAAAATCTAAACATCTAAATATTTTATTATTATTTAGGTAGATACCTAATTATTTATTTTTAAGACTGCGATACTGAAATATTAATGTCGCCGTTATTAAAATTAGAAAAAAGCGGGGGAATAAGGGGATTCCCATAGAACGAAAGTGATTTTTGTTTTAGTATTTGTTGTAATAACGTCCACAGAAATACATCAACTGTGATTTCAACTATCTAGTCATCACGATTAATGAGATGACTGGTGAGGGTGACAGACGAACTATGAAGTCTCAGTCAGGATCCCGTTTTAACCCTTTAGTTAGATTTACTTTGATACATACATACATAAAGTCACGCTTTTATCTCCGAAGGGGTAGGCAGAGGCATAGTATACGCCCACATTTCACCATATAGTTGTATGTACCACGTAATAGGCGGTGAGCCTAATGCCGTATTGAAATGGACAGGCACAGGTCGTGACGACGACCCACAATTGAAATATTTTAAGCCGCCCTTATGGCCTTTAACTTGGCTTAACGACTGCCATTTTACTGACAACCGGGTTTAATTTCGAGTTTTCCTTCTTAACACAATAGATCGGTTTGCGATAGTGTTCCCTTAGTCGCGTCTTGCGACACCTTTGGGATGAATTGGGGTGGAAAATTTTGTTTTCTTTTCCGTCACACAAGGCTTCGTCGCCACACGGGGCGTTACTTTAAAGATAAAATAAATATAATATATAAAGGTATAGTCCAATCCTGCCCGATCTGGCAATAATGTAAACATGTAAGTAATGTTTTGACAATCTTTTACTAAAAAATATAGTCTAAAAAAATATAGTATGACAAATCATTGAATTTTTTACTATCCTGAGTACTTAGGTATTTTATTAAACTATCATAAAGAAGTTATTTGGTGTCGAAATGATTGTAAGAACACTGACTCCTGGATACTGGAATATAATCAGGGTGAATATTCAATTGCAAGTAACTATGGATTTATAGGATCAAATGTGTTTGTTTACATTTTTGTGCAAAGCTATTGAAGTACAGTAAATATTTGCAAAGATCGATGATAAATGACAAGAGTTAGATAGGTAGCTTACGTCTCATAATACTGTTTGTAGACAAACTATGTCATGATTCATAGTTTATCTCTGATAGCAGTGACAATGAGAATACCTAATGACATTGAAGATTGTTGATGAGTGGGTTCAATGATTTATCTATAGACTTTTTATAGTTATTTAGGTATTATCTAATCTAAGTATGGCGGCAACCTTTGCTAAGGGCCTAATTTCGAGACTTGACAAGGACGCGGTACCTGCATTTTTTTACGTAGGAGCGAAAGCTTGTGTAGGTATGCTGTATGGATGTAGGTAGGTATGGAAATGAATGTTACGCTTTCACACTCTTACGTCTGACGGCTTAGGCTCAAACGTAATAGCACAGTATATATATGTTGTTTGTAATAGGTAGGTACCGACGAGGATAGATAATAGCACAGATATAGTTACTAAGTACGTATAATAGCAATAGCACAGGGCGGAAACTACATACAAATGATTCGATTTCAATTCTGTCATCGTACGTACAGACCTTGAATGTTTGCGTGTGACCAATAAGGCTAAGCAAATGTTCCCTCACGACACCCGCCAACTATAATGACAACTGTGGCTGGACTGGCGGGGGTGGGGAAGCTTGGTCATGCACCACCAATACAAATTAGAGATAGTACAGATGGAAATCTACCTACATACAAAATTCGCTGAGGCTACGCACACATAGACAACTTTCGATACTGATTTGTGCGCGAGTGTGCGTAGCAGAGGGAAGGTGTGAAAAAAAGTACATAAGTACATGAGATTTCCATCTGTACTATCTCTAATTTGTGGTAATACTATTATCTTTGATAATTGTCCGAAATAACACATGGTGATAGACCATATGTGATACAGGCTACTTTTTATCCCTGAAATATATTCGCAGGGAACGCAAGAACGGGCACAGAATTTATAGTTCTTTCTTCCATAACATCTATATTTCCATTTTCAGATTGCATTCTATCTTTAAACAAAGACTTCGGTAGTCCAGCACCGGTGTTCATTAGGGATGGCACTTACATGAAACCCAATGCGGCCGGTGGCGCCATCTCGTTTGGCAGATCTGAAACTGTCACCGTAGCCTGTCCCGGCAACAATGGAAGAGTTGTTTTGGGCAATGATACCAGCAGTTATAATGTTGTTGTAAGTATTTTTGACCTTTGCTGGTATGAATATGCTGAGGCCAACTATTCTCCTTGTTGCCTATGGTTGACAGCAAATCCAGATGTGTAACCGTCGCGCTGCCGACCCTGACCCTATTACCGTGTTAAGACGAATAGGGACATCGGGATAGTCCCCTCCACCAACCCATGGTCTTACCAGCCTCTTGGCTATGAATACCGAATCATCGGGAGTTACGCGCCGTACTTGCGTGGGCTATTTCCGGCGCGCACTTTGTAGACTCCCACAGTTGACTATCCCGGCCCTCTCCCCTTTCTGGGGCGGCCTTGCCGTCTTGGCGTTCGGGTCCAATTCTAGGGATACGTCACGAGCACAGTCGACTTCGCGTTATTCGTGATTGTCTAGCTCCAGCTGAAATCGAGCATCATGCCACGAATAGGGACGAATAGGGACAGACTGTTACCATCAAATCAAACCAAATCAAATCAGTCTATGATTGTCCACTGCTGCAGCTGGACGTAGGTCGTAGGCCTCTACCAAATTACGCCACAACATAGGTACGATGCTGCTTTCTTTCTTCTGCCTTTGTAACAATCTGCTGTCGAAATTTTTTTTCCGATGCACGGAGATGCAATATTTTTGATTGCTATAAAGTTTATAAATATAAAATTATAGCATATATATATAAAGTTTATAGCATTCAAAAATATTGCATGTACAAAGTTTATAATTATAAACTTTTAAACTATTGAGCAATCTCAGATCCGGAATTGTCGGAATGCTCAAAAGGGATTCTCGAAACTCAAAAGGGAATGCTCAAAAGGAATTAAGTATTCTAGTTTATTTGTACTTATAACAATTTATTGTGATTAGGTACCCATTTCTTTAGAGGAACTTTTTCTGGAATAAAAATGCCTTGTCCTTTTCAAAGCTCTTTAAACTTCCGTTTAGCTATCGGAGACAGAAACTGGCATCGCCTCGTTGAAAAAATAATATATAAATATTGTTTGACATTCTCACACAACACCATATAGCCCAAATTGTGCTATGAGATCTAGACGACTGATAGACATACTTTTATACCCAAACGAAAGAACCATTTGTGGGTCACACAAATATTTGGAACGACATGGTAATCGACCCAGGAATCAACACTTCCGAATGCGCCACCGAGGCTGTTCGTCAAAATAAAAGTAGTCTCTCTTTCCAACCTTCCAGGAAGCCCACTGCATCATAAACTCTACATTCAGAGTGGACCGGACCATTCTCCTGTTCAAGAACATTCGCTGTAATACTCAGCCGTACTTCACGACCGAGGAGACAGACGAGACGTGTTTGGGATTGAGTAAACTTTATCAGTAAGTAATTACAGTTCAATATCAAATAATAGACCTCCTCCTGGGACATTCTTTCAAGGGTCCCGCACCCATTATTTTTTAACGTGAGGATAATCCTACATGTATTCTATGCTACCGACTCTTACCGACTAAAAACCCCACATATCCTACCTAACAGCCTACTGTTGGGAGCCCCGGGTAAGCCCTTGGAAGGATGGCATAGCATCTAAGAAGGATTTCCACACGATAAAAAAACATCCAACTCATGAAAAATGATCAACGTAGGTTAACGTAGCCATTGAAGATTGCAACGCCAGAATTGCTACACTCGCCGACCTAGAACCTTCTGAGACCTCTCTTGAAGGACACTACAAACCGTAGCTGAGAGTTCACTACAAAATCCAAGCGTGGCTACGCCTAAAGAAGCTATCTTACCTTACCGTTTTAAATCCTGTGAGAATCAACGCCCTATAGGTCAGATGAGAGTCGCTTCACGGAAAATATCGAAGTTCAGCCACATCTTAGTCGGACTGAGACTTGACGTCTCAGTCCAACTGAGATGTGGCTGCAAAGGGAAAAGGCTCAGTGGATCATTGCTTGGAAGCTACTTTCATCTTTTTTCCTCAGACTAAAAGAATATTCTTTTAATCTGAGCTTATTTCCTGGAAGTTTTTGACAGAGGTTTTCCTGAAGGTATGAACAATCAAGTGTATCATTAAAGATATAGAAAGAGACTTTGCTTTATGACAACGGTATATCAATATATTTGGTCCCAAATAATATGAGGTGTGCCTATTGCAGTGTTAAAAAGAACAAACGTACCAGGTCAGGAGCATTATTCCAACCTACGCTTTTAAACCTCAAACAACTGAGTGCAGAGTTGACAACCTATTTACTTTTCATTTCAGCGTAGGCTACAGAATACAAAGCCGATTCTATCCTCTCTACACAGCATGTTTCGACAAGAATCAGCTGCACACATATTACGTGCTTCATCACCTGTCTCCGACCAGTCTCTATATGCAGAAAGGGTTGCCGAGGACTCAATTCATTGGTAGGAAGACCCTTCAAGGCTTTCACATAGGCTACTTTTATTTAAATCCTCCGTGCACTGAGGATTTAGATATCCCTTCTAATAAACGGCAAAAAATCACGTTTGATGTATGGGAGCTTGCATTCTGGTACAAAATCTGTGACAGTTTCAGCTCTCTGGCTATCACGGTTTCCGAGATACAACCTCGTAACTCGTAACGGAAAGAGTTACGTTAAAGTCTCAGTAATAGGGTCCCGATTTTACTTCTGTGATACTTCCGATGATACTTTAGCATATTAATCCGGCCCGCCGAGCCGACGCGGTGACGGTCCTTCGACATGAATAGTATAAGACCCGCGATAATTATATTTTGATTGTCCAAAAGAAGTAATGTTAAGATTCTACTTAGTAGAACAATAGACGCGTAGGCGGCCTAGGTGAAGGAGCCAGCTAGAGCACAAAATTATGTCGATGTGTGCGTCGTCGTATGTGTGCGAACAGACTTTAACGACCATGAAATAGCGGGAAAACTCAACGAGAATCATATAATTCTGGCCCGACTTTGAAATTTCTTAATTTTTCTGGCCCCCCATTAAGAAAGTTTGCCCACCACTGCATTAAATGATAATTTACTGATGCGACCGGGATTGTTGTTAGCTAAGTGAAGATCCTCAGCCTGAGTGATAAAAGGATTTTACCAAAACTCACAGGTCCGATTCAACGAAATTTTAGAATAGTGAAAATTTTAGAAAACTGTTGCTTTGATGGTATTCCCCGGCCCTTTGATTGACTGAATACTTTACATAATCAAAATAGCTAAATGGAATTGATGACCTGACATGATAACCCTTGACATGAAAACCTGGAACTGGCTGATGTGTCAAGTAGTCTGCAGGAATTTCTCAGAAAAATAAAGGATTAATATCATAAATCATGTTGGGCATATTAGAACAATCTAAGGTCGCGGCTTTTTAACAATAATTCATAATAAATGATTGCATTGCAGAAGGAGGCCTTTTCGGAAAAGTGCGCATGTCCTCGCTGTACAAAATGGAGAACCAAAAAGACCGACTGAACGCCATTTTGGGAAGCAACATGGCTGACAAATATTTGAGCAAAAATCAGGTAAGAGGTACTTTCCTTAATACATTTTGTAAAGCAATTGACATGATATTTAAATAAACCTAGGTAGATATGTAGTCCATATTTTTAAGTAAATATTTCACTCTAGATCTGAAAATTCAAACCGCCTTTTTTTCTTATACGAGGGAAAATCCTCATGGATGTTATGCCGGACTCCTACCCACTAAAAAACCTCACGTAACGCCCAACAGCCTAGCCCCGGGTAAGCCCTCGGAAGGATGTCCCAAGACTCCCAACAGATCTACGGCTACCACTGCGGCCTCACCTAAGGGGTGTTTTGGGTGCTATCACGCGTCTTTGGAGGGTTTCGGGTGCGATCCCGCGTCTTAGAGGGGGGCGTGCATGAATCTCTCACGTCATGCTGCCTTCATGGGCCTGCTTCATTCAGTAAGGACGGTGAGCAGCCCTCACACCGTCCTCAGGCCCTCAGTCATGGAGGCCGATAGTCTCTGGCGAAGACACGTCGCGCGACTGCGGAACTCGGGTAGGAAAGCTCTCTCCCGCTCCCGCCCCGCCGCCGCTTTCACGAGCATGACTTGCTCGCAGAAAGAGGCGGGGCAAATTCAAGTCGCTTTCGACGGCTAAGCTATCGAGCTACGCTCAGATCAGAGCTGACCAAATGGTTCGCCATGTCTCTTCATGCTCCGTTTCGAGCCACCAGGTTATAGTCGGAGCGAAACACTTACGCTGATAGAACGTTAGAACGTTCCAAGTGTAATGATGTTTCAATTTCAACAGAGAAACTATCTAGAATCGCTCGGTTCTGGCCAAAGAGGGTGTGATTAACTTAAAGAGCTCGTCGGGTCCAAATCTGCGATTCTGCTAATACCATTGCGCCTTCTTTATTGAGCTACGATTTCGCTTCTGTTTGACTCCTAGGACTTGCGAGCTATCTTGGACACCAGAATACTCACCGTAATAGCACAGATAGTATATTATAGGTAATAGATTCGATAGAATGCAGCCGTTATTCCTACTTGTACGCTGCGCAATTGACTCAAGAATTCATTTTTAACGAAATAAAATAATTTTCTATTTCATTTTTTTATTGACTCGGCAAACATAGGGTAAGAGGTCCACCCGTCAGATGGACCAACGACCTAAAAAATGTGTAAATTGGGAGAGGTCCAGCAGTGGACTACCATAGGCTGATTTGATTGATTGATGATTTTATTTTCAGGCTCTAACCCGCGGCCATTTAGCAGCTCGTGCAGACTTCACAGTGAGCGCCGAGACTCGCGCCACCTTCCACTACGTGAACACCGCGCCGCAGTGGAGGAGGGGCAACGCTGGGGATTGGGCTGCTTTGGAGGAAGTACGTACCCTTACGGCATTAGAATTTACATTTTAACTAGGTATCTAAACTAAACCTAATTAGGGCGCCGCGCCGTGACGCCACGTCACGTGACGAAATTTGGAGAGGTAGGTAATTTTGTTACACCCAATATATTAAAATTTAATGTTCGGAATGAGTTTTATTAGGAAGCGGGTAGGTACGGGAACAGAATTTCAAGCAGGTGGAATCGCATGCGCGATCTAGTAGGTAGGTATTAAAAGTGTGAAAGCTAATAGGTATTACAGATGTAGGATTTTATTCCTGTTTTGAACGGATCTAGTTGAAATTTGTTATAGGGATCGAAAATATAGCTATAGCCTTCCTGAAATAAGTTCCCCTGGGAGTCGAGAAAGGGAGCTATCTCGTCTAATATAAGATTTTCTCCAACAGGCTCTTCGCCGTCGCGTTCAATCCTACGGCTACGAAGTCTTGGTGTACACAGGAACTCACGGTGTCATGACCCTCCCTGACTCCAGGGGTCGTATGAAGCAAATCTACTTGTATGTCGACGAGAATAACAATGAACTGCTGCCTGTACCCATGTACTATTATAAAGTGAGTATAACGAACGATTTTTAAAATGGATTTGAACTTGGGGAGTCTGCTATTTCTATAGTGTCTAAGAAAATTGTAATAGCATAGTAGGCCTCCATGACCGGGGGTCTGAGTACGGTGAGAGGGCCGCTCACCGTCCTTACAGAAGCAGGCCCATGACGGCAGCGTGACGTGAGCAACTCACGCACGCCCCCCCTTAGAAGCGGGGTCACACCCGAAACCCCCCAAAGACGCGGGATAGCACCCGAACCACCCCCTGGGCGAGGCCGCAGTGGCGGCCGTGGGTCTGTTGGGAGTCCTGGGACATCCTTCCGAGGACTTACCCGGGGCTCACAAAAGCGCGACAGCTGTTCATATAGGTAACAATTGATACGATTCCGAGCGGCGATCCTCGACCATACGTGTGGTGAATTATCATTTGTCTCATATTTAGAAACGGTAAAAGTATTATTCTATAGAACTAAGGTGGCAGACACTTACGGCCCAGCTGATGCTTGAATACCATAGTCTATTAACGTTTGCAACCACAGAAAAAAAAATACATAAAATGTTCCGTGTTTGCAGCACCAGAGGCGCTATACACGCGCTGCTGACCGGACGCAGCTTGAGATGTTGAAAATATTTCAAGCTGCCAAATGACGCTTAACTTGGCTGTACGACTGTAATGTTACTGACAGCCGGGACCAACGGCTTAACGTGTTTCTGAAGCAAGGAAACGCTTGCAAATAAATGTCACAAAGTGGTCACCCATCCAAGGACCGGACATATTAAAACTTGCTTACTGCAGTGATCGTTTACAGAACGCTGAGTCCGCGGGGTCACGTGCGCTTTTAAGTCTATGGTTCAACAGAAAAATGAAAGTTAACATTTTGTTTTTGTTGCAGCTTGTCTACGACCCCCAACAAAGAACTGCAGTAGCCTTCGTCTCCATAAACTCATCATTTTACAACACCTCATTGACACGAGATTTGGAATTCTGCACCGACATTTGCGCGGGAAACAAGAAATTCTCGTGGCTAACATGGCGTCCTAAGGATGGGACACACAGTTTCTGTTGCGACTATAGCCAGTTCACGAATGAAATCGATTATTTACCCGATTTAGTTGTCAATGGACTGTTTTCTTAATTTTTTTTTTGTAATAAGCGAAACATATTAATGTCCTACTGATGGAAAATCAAGACAACATCAAGCTATTGGGGGTGATTCTTACAGTCCATACGGATTCTGACAGTAATCCTGCCTCTTCACGCTCCGCATGAAATACCCGGGGTTGTATTGTAAGAGGAGGTAAACCTTAGATCATCTAACCACAGGATACGCCTTACTTAAGCATTGTTTTCTGCCATTGCACATGACCATTTGGTCTTTTGGCTTTATGAAAAGCCTGTACATCAGTACATCATTTTATATGATTAAACTAGTACATTACATTGTAGTTGACTGTACAATAACAATTAACACACAACAGCCATTACGCGTTTGTCGATAAATACGTTTTTAAATGCAATGAAATTTTATATGTCTTTGTGTTTCCCCCTTCATTTGTATGAAAACTGGCAGAATATTTTTGTATGCGGTGGTTCGCAAAGGCTAGTCCCGTGTTATATGGTCTAAGAGGTAAACACATACGCTGGCATGTCGTTACAAGTTTTTATAGATTAAAAAAAATAAGTTTTTTGAAAGGTATGATTACTACTATACCTTTGAGAATGTTATAATAGCGAAACCGGTTAGGTATTATTAAAATTATAATATAAAAGTTGTGGAATAGTACAAGTGAGTGAGTTTTCATAATGTATAACAAGTTTCATCAAGTGCCAACAATCAAAAGTATAAAGGATACATAGTGAATCAACAGTAGTTAGTAGGATATACAGGGACCTACGTTGTATAGGTAATTACAAACTATTTTACGCTATCAATAAACTTTGATATTTTTGCAAGTGATTTTTTATTTTTTATTGAGTAACTTTTCTTGTATCTTACTCGAATACCTATCTATTTACCTTTGTCGAAAATATAGCCGCGTAGCTCCACTAACTTAGTTGTGTAAACAGTCACTGCGTTAAGCATCTTACATAGTACATCATAATATATTGTAGGCAGAGGCATATTAGTATACGCCCACATTTCACCTTATAGTTTTATCCCACGTAATAGGTGGTGAACCGTGTTGAATTGGACAGGCGAAGGTGGTGAGGGTCGGTCGTCCATCAGCACAGTCGGAATTTATCAAACTACCCACACGGTCTACAGCATAACTTAACGTCTGTCATGTTTCTGAATACCGGGACCAGCCTACCGAAACACTGAAAAGCTCGCAACGGTCATAACACCATCTAAGGACCGGTCATTAATAAAGTTGATAACTGTACTGTAGTGATCGTCTACAGAACACTAGAGCCCGCGGGGCCACGAGCGTTTCATTTAGCCTCTTTTTTAATTGTCCACAGAAATCAGCAAACAACTCTTTTCTGATATCTTTGGGGTTAACCATTGGCGAGCGTTCCTTCTGTATCATGTAAGATCAATCATTTACAATTTTCGGAAAGAACGAGAAGCCGTTGGTTCCGATTCGGTAGCCTAGCAATCATCAAGCAAGTTGAAGGCCTTAAGGGCGACTTAACATATTTTTAATAGAAGGCAACCGTTTGATTGTAAGTTGTGGTTAACAACAGTCAAAAGTGTGCATGTGTAGTAAACCAAGAAACGCGAGTTAACCCTCTATCACTCAAGAAATGGGATTTAATTGATTTTTTGTATTCAAATTGACATCAAAAAGATAAAATACACGTATTTCTGGATTTTTTTTTTTAATATTTTGGGAAAAAAGTACAAGAATAGACAGTGTTGCCTGTAGGCAACACTGCGGCAAGTGGCCATAATTTATGAGCATACTGTGTATTAGGAAAGATGAAAATATCTTAGGCATTTCCTGGTTTTGGTGTAATATAACGCCACCCCGGATATCTCATGTCTGTCAACTGCGGTCGTGACTAATTCGTCTCTTCTCATCGCTTTCGGTAGTACATGCTGAGCAGGTCATTTTTGCTTTTTAGCTTGAAACTCGTTTTCCAGCGTCCTCCGTCTAGACAAACTAAGTTTTCTATGAAATTCATAAAGGGCCCTGAATACTGGCGCATCCCTCCTCTTACAGCCCCGATTTCTACAAGCGGAGCGAGAAGAGGCACATCATAGGACCGCCAACTTGAGGACTACAGTCAATTAGCTATGTCGCTTTTGTGGATCATATTTGCTCATACACACAAATGTCCACTTCCCATACGACTCAACTGTATGCTATATTCAAGAAGTCCGCTACTTTCTTTCTCTTGGAAGATTATTATTATTGTTGGTGAAGCGCAAAATTTGATGGATTTTTCCAAATTTTTTCAACGTCATTGTTTCGTTTGGAAGAAGGTTTCCAAGTATGGGGCTCTAGTGGTAACTCTAGTGAATGTTGGCCATATTTTAGGTATACCTCAGCCAGCCCCGGATCTAGGGGGGGGCAAGCCGGGGCCCGTGCCCCGGGCGGCAAAATCAGGGGGGCGGCAAATCAGAGGGCGACAAATTCAAACTTTGCATACAAATGCACAACTCGTCGGTTAATTAACCTGGACCATAGTAGATACCTACTTAATTTAAACACTCCAACTTATTGAACTCTTTTCACAAGAAATAATTATGCTATTTGTACAAATCATATCAGAAACAAACTTCAAAAATATGCCAGATACTTGAAAGGAAGCGAACAATTTTTAGATACAAACTTAGATACATTCTTTTTTACAAACTTGCAGCATGTTTTGGAGACTGCTACCGCAGGGGCGGCCACAGTATTTCATATTCTGATTTTTGAAAATTTGTTGTGTTCTTAAAATATATCTTGCTGCACGTAATTATACGTCAACAGATAGCGTTCTAAAGTTTCTTTTGAATCTTTTCTTTTTGTCTCTGGAAAATGAAAAAGGCTATGCCATTTTTGCATACGATTAAATTGAAGATTAGGCACTTTTGCGCTGACCGACTCAATTGTGCGGCTTGATGGCCAGTTTCTTGCACGGGTGACGAATATCTACAAGTCCTCTGTGCTGGTCAGGCTCCCTACTTTCTGCAGTTTAATTCAAGAGTACCACAGAAATCTGTGTTGTCCAACACTATTTCTTCGGCATATTATCCCTTGGGTGCACTCATTGTTATGCAGACGACAGTACTTTACAGGCGAGTTAATCTGGCTGTCAAACGAAGAGGCGGCCCGACCTAGAGGAAAAGAGGCGTCAGCTCGTGGCGTATCTCGACCAGGTCTGACCGCATTTACCAATGGGATTTAGAAAACCTGGTAGATTTAAATGCCAGAAAACAAAGGTGTGTGCGTTTACAGCTGAAAGATCTCCTTTCCATCCTCTACCGTCTCTTCACGATGCGATAATACTACTGAAGAACTATCTAGACATCCTCTGACCGTTCAGAGGGGGCGTTCCGACGTAGAAGAAAAGAGGCGGCATCTCGTGGTGGATCTCGACCGAACAATATAATTTAGGTATCCTGGTAGACCCGTTTATAGCTACAAGATCCCCGTTTTCTTCTCTACTCTCTCTTCAGAAGGAGAGGAGCAACGGCAATCTCATCTACTGGTTGTCACAGATGATTACTGGGCACGGGAGCTTCTGTAAATGTATGTGAAGACTACACCGGGAAACCATAACTGAGTGACAACACTGCGAGGAACGCAGCCAGGACACAGCGTTGCACACATGGGAGAAGAGCACAGCATGAGCACACCAGTGTCAGGTACTGGTAGCAGATTTGGTCGTGGACATTCTCTCGCTGGAGATAATGATGGCCATGATGCCATGAGAGTAAGTGGGATGTCGCCACGACTTTCTGCGGGTAGTTCATGAGGAAGCGGGAAACCGGAGATAACTGCGGCGCCCCGCCCCAGACTTGTCTTCGCTCAACCGGACCGTACTATCGGTCTCCATGACTGATCTGAGTCTGGTCTGAGGATGGCGGGAAGCTGCTCACCTTCAGAAGCAAGCCCAAGAAGACAGCGCGACGTGAACGTCGAACAGAAAAAAACTTGTATTTGTGTGTCTAACTCAAGTAGATCTCTCGATTAGGCTCTTATTTTTCGTAACTATGAGCATGCATAAGCTGTTCTGGCAGTCAATTCTAATTGTTTTTGCTTTCCAGCCTAAATTCAGCTAAGCAGGCTTTCCTGCAGCACCTTGTCGAGTTCTCTTGGCTTGGGAGGGTTCTGCAGTACTGTCGTGTAGCAATGCAGCTTTCCAACTAGAAGAAGAACCTTCATCATTACATTATAGGGGTTTATTATCGATTCTACATCAATATCTATCTCTGGATCCTCATCTTCGAAATTTTCTAAGTCAGGACCAAAAACAAGTTTGGCAAGGCTATCACCATTAAAATATAGACCTCCTTCACTATCAGAAGCATTATGCAGCACAAGATTTATGTCATTGTTGCCAAGAAACTTCTACGAGACATTCTGAAACACAGTAAAAATACAATGAACACCAACCAAAATATGACACTTTTGCCTAATGTAGCCTACGGGCTACAAACAAGATTTCCCCAAAAATCAAATTTCAACATAAAAAATCGTCGAAAACAATATTGTACAGTATAATTACGACACTTACCTGTCTAAGTTTTCAATAAAAATCTTAAAACACAAGCAGCATATTATATTTATCACACTTTTAAATCGGAGTCGACTGCTACTTTTCAAATATCTCGACCGCCGAATAATAAATATCAATTTGCGAAAAGTTATGCCACCTAGGTATTTTATTCAGTACCAACTCGTTAGCTGAGAGTGTAAACCAACAGCTACAGTGCGTAATTATATTAAAATGTCAAAAATATGAATTTTGTAGGCAACCAAACGGTATGTAGCCTACCGTCTACACTATGATACAGAGGGTGAGTTGAATAAAATAGCGGCCAAATACGATCAAACTGGCGCAAGGAGAATTAGGTACCTACCAAAATACGGCAAAAGAATCTAATTTGTTTTATGGAAGCCCCCTTAATTTCTTTTTCTGCTTTTTAGTACCTAATTGTTTTTTTCTAGTGGCAATAGATCTACGTTACATCTGTGAAAATTTCAGCTGACTAGCTATTTCGTTCTTGCGAACGTCCGCTAGTAATATAATAAAAAGTATCAACCTCATAGTTTCTGACACTACGATTTGAACTTTTTTAATGTGTCCGCTTCCTGGGAGTCCTGGGACTTCGTTTCGAGGGGTTTCCTGGGGCGCCCGGCGCAAGACAGATAGGTATGTACCGTGTGGTTTTAGTCGGTTTGACTCCAGCATGGCATCCATGGGGAGTTTCACAAAAATCTCAAAAAATGGTCACATTTTTTTATTTTTTTTTATACCACTAGAGGGGCCCACCAGAAGGACCGGTGGTCACCGCAGCCTATGAACCCGCCGACCCTGTAAAAACCTTCTAAGACCCCTTTTAAAGAACCCCACACTATTTTTTTATACCACTAAGGTGGCAGACATAAGTGCTTCAAATTTCTAGTAATCATTAGGGTTCTGTTCCCAAAGGATAAAAACGGGACCCTATAAACTGGAAACTGAGACTCCGCTGTGCGTCTGTCTATCACCATGCTGGATCTCAATAAACGCAATAGCTATATAGTCAAAATTTTCTTAGATAATGTATTTATATTCTGCTATAACAACAATAACTAAAAACATAAAAATAAAAATGATGTGAATTGAAATGTGCTCCCATAAACACAACGTACCTAATTTTTTTGACGGTTTTCGGTACGGAACCTTCAATGCGCGTATCCGACTCACACTTGACCAGTGTTTCAACAAGCAGATTGTTGTTTCAATAAACGAACGATCAAAAAAGAGTATTTAAATGCCTAATATCAGTAGGTATACTGTGAATAAATAGAACGGTCAAAATTGAAAGTTAACAGACTGTGTACCGTTAGTAAATAACGGAATTACGCGCACCGGTCACGGAATAACTGAATCTAGAATACAAGACTACCTACCTATTTATAGTACTTACTAAGAATACATTAGGTACCAGCGTACCAGACAGCGCCCGTTGGTCTGCGCGTTTGAATTTATGTCGCGTTCGCATCCCACGGGAACCTATTCTGAGGATAAAAGTAGCCTATGAGTTATTCCAAACTAGAATTCATCCCTTTATCCTTTTTCTTGAGTCTGGGTGTTTCTATGTCTTATAAGTATGACATACTTTTTTTTTTTACGTGAGGGAAAATCCTCAGAGGATGTTATGCCGGACTCTTACCGACTAAAAAAAACCTCACGTAACGCCCAACAGCCTGTGGTTGGGAGTCCCGGGTAAGCCCTCGGAAGGATGTCCCGGGACTCACAACAGACCTACGGCCGCCACTGCGGCCTCGCCCAGGGGGTGGTTCGGGTGCTATCCCGCGTCTATGGGGGGTTTCGGGTGTGATCCCGCTTCTAAGGGGGGGCGTGCGTGAGTTGCTCACATCACGCTGCCGTCATGGGCCTGCTTCTGTAAGGACGGTGAGCCACCCTCTCACCGTCCTCAGGCCCCCGGTCATGGTGGCCGATAGTCCTCGGCGAAGACACGTCGGCGGCGCGCAGGCCGCCGACTGCGGAACTCGGGTGGGAGAGTTCTCTCCCGTACCCGTCCCGCCGCCTCCTTCACGAGCATGACCTGCTCGCAGAAGGAGGCGGCGCAGTACCACTTACTCCCGCTGGAGAACATGGCTCGCACCATAGTCTCGAGCGAAAGTATGACATACTTACTTACGGTATGACATACTTAATAAGTCAGTAGGTATACCTATTACATTATATAATCTGTGCTATTGTGTGAAATACAGTGGGTGTCAACTAATTAGGGACAGTGGTAAAATAGCAGTAACATTTTTTTCTATTTACCCTAAATTCTGTTTAAACGCTATTGTGTAACTTTTAATATATTGATATAACATGAAACTAATGTCTTATTATATGGGTTAGTAATTATGGGAATAGACTGTGTAAATAAAATAATATCCATACAAATGAAACTTTACTTCTCTTTCGTGCTAATCAAGCCCTGGACAACTCTTACAAAAACATTAGAAGAATATCAAAAACAGAGTCTAATAAAAAAGGAAAATTTGTATTTATGATTAAATTAAACTAAATTGAATGTTTTCTAAACAAATTCAATATCCAGTGGTATTCTCATTGTTGACTATAACCATTTGCCTTTGGTGTGGTATCGACGCTATTAAATGCTCACAGTTTCTTTAAGGATGTTGGTCCAGAGGTCTTTGAAAGTATTAAACAGGTGTTTTATATTGCCTGTTCGTTTAGTGGTAACCTTTGTACTCACATCGTACCACGGATGTTCCAAAGGATTCAGGACTGGGCTATTAGCAGGTCAATTCAAAACTGATACAAGTTCCTCGCCGAAAAATGACCTGACTGACAGTGCAGTCCTATGTTTTGGATCGTAGTCGTTTTGAATTGTTCATGTAACAAGAAGGGTTTCTTCAGCGTACAGCAGCATCGTTTAATGTGATATTTCTCTGTATTGGAGTTGATCAAGAGAGCCATTATTTTTTTACAGGACCCAGCTCATGTTCAGAGAAACAACCCCGTATTTCTATGTTGCCTCGTCTATATTGGACTAGTTTTCAGGTGTCTTATGGACACGTTTCTTAATCTTTAAGACACCGTAAATATAGTACTAATAAACAGTAAAATGTATTTAACTAGGTCGTCTGTAAACTTTCAACTTTGATTGACATAGAACTATCATCTGTCCCTAATTAGTTGACCACCACTGTATATTTATTACACAAACAGGTTTGTCCTAGCTTACTTTGGGATAGTTATTTATGCATACCTTTATGAGCAGTCAAAACGTGTCTAAGAAGGCAAGAGTGGCTGTGCATAGGGATGTGCTTATCCCCACACTTATGTATGGTAGTGAAAGTTGGGTGTGGCAGAAGAAGCATGAAAGTAAAATTAATGCAGTGGAAATGAGAAGTCAGCGAAGTATAGCTGGAGTGAAATTGATGGACAAAGAAAGGAATAGCGTGAATAGAAAACAATGTGGAATGTGGTATAACTGAAGATGTAGTGACAAAGATAGAAAAAGGGATGCTTAGATGGTTTGGACATGTTGAGAGGATGGATGAAAATAGACTGACTAAACAGATCTATAAGGCGAGAATGAATGGGCAAGCTGGTAGGGGTCATCCTCGGTGTACGCATGGTAACCAAATTGATGATCTGCTGGAAAAAGGCCAGGTCAAGAGTACCCTTAACCGGCGAGCGTGTATGAAAGCACTTATGAAAGTAGAAGAAGCAAAAGTGGTATGCCAGGATCGTAGCAAGTGGAAAGCCATAGTCTCTGCCTACCCCGATGGGAAACAGGCGTGATGATATGTATGTATGTATGTACTTAATATTTCAGCCAGATCCTGTTCAGCTGTTAGACCGTACCTAATTGAGTAACAAAGTTTCACATTTATTGGTAGGAAGTAGGATTATATAATGTAGTAGCTTTTGCCCGCGACTTCTATCGTGAGATGATTTTAACAAATAACCAATCCACTTTGACCTGTCCAATGCATAGGTCTTCTATTAAAACATAGGTCAAGCTGTATTATCCGCTTAACCGATTTTAAAGTACCCACAAGAGAATTTGCACATTTACAAGAACTGCACTCGCGCAGATTCAAAATAATTTCAAATTACCACCATTACAAATCGCTTTCTTTTTTGTGTAGTAACCCTTATCATACACATTTTTAGGTACCCATAACCACAGTATAAATATATGTTGTTTAACCATAACATTACAATTTGCACACATAATTGACCGCATTTTTATGCCACACCCATGATAAATCGAAATTAAAGTCGTTAATATTTCTGATCCTTTTCCTTTATTTTAACTATTATTTATTTTGAAGCTAACAACCTTAACCTCTGTTCTGTTGATCGTTTGGCTTTCTAGACTCACGAGTATGACTATCTATTCTTCGCCATCAGAAACCTGCATTAAATAGAAATATTTTGCAACCCTTTGGTTGTTCCCGCTGGTGTATACTTTCAAATCTTTTATCTTAATTCTTAGAGTGGAAGTGGCAACTGACGTCACTGTTTAGAGACACAGCTCATTAGAGCCACCTGGCACCTGATGAGCACCGCCCTGTTGCTCGGCGTCCACTCGTTGTCAACAGGTGGTTAATGGGTGGTCACCGCGTTTTCTACCAGTGGACCATACGTAGTCAGCGAGTGGGCATCGCCGAATGGTTCACGAATATTCGCGTAAAAAGATTGAGAGCATACGACGTCTAAAGCCCCATACAGATTCACAGCGAGAACCCCCGTGAACACCCGAGCAGCGAGAATGTAATCCGTTGCTCACCCGTCTCGCGAGAGCGAGATAGCGTCTCGCGTAAATAGTAAATAGCGTCTCGCGACACGCGAGAGCGCTCTCCTGTTCTCGGCGAGAAGTCTCGGTGAGACCGAGACGTCTCGCCGTAAATCTGTATGGGGCATATCACATTAGAGAAACAGGCTCGATATGACGGGGACGGGTGGTGGTAGGCAAGCATGCTATGCTTAACTATCAACTACATCATCACTTCGCAACAGATAAGATACCTAGTGGGCGGTGAAACTGTGAGACAATCATTAATAAAAAAATCTATGTACAATGCGGTATCAGTCCATGAAGTACATTGTACAACAATAACTGCCAAAGAATTTTTTAAAGGATACAACATCTATAAAAATAAATATCTATAAATTAGAAAATTATTCAAGCCTTTAGCGCGAGGCCGCATCTGCGTTTTTCCGCGGCGGTTTCTAACCTCAAAGTGTCATCAAACTGTCAAAATCAATGAAATTAAGTCAAGGTTTGACATTTTGAGGTTAGAAATCGCCGCGGAAAAACGCAAATGCGGCCTCGCCCTTATTACCATAACGTGATACATAATTTTTAATCTTCTTCTTCTTCTTTTAATTAATGGCCCTCCGTTTATTAACGATTTTGCCAGTCTCCAGTAAAATAAATAGATACAAATTAAATCATTAAAAAATGGCGATACGCCAGTCTCAAGTCCATCAAATCGATTCAATTTTTAATCGATTAAGTTTAATCGATTTTTACATTCAACTCTATTTGTCATCATGACGTTAATGACATTCCTCCATCTGACTTGACAGTTGACATTGCATTATTTTCTCTGCAAATAATTTTTTAACATATATATTCTCCGTCTCCGTGCAGTTCAAAATGTGTAAATTTTGTGAAATGTAATAATTCTGACATTATTTATGTGGACAGCGTCATGCCTATCGATTTGAATAAATATAAACATGAAAAACATACAGTTCCTGCATTATTCACGACGTAATTTGAATATCAAGTGTTTTGGTAAATAATTCAATATTTACACTATCGAAGGTCAGTGGAGATGTTTAATTTATCTTTAATAAATCTTTTGGATATCACCTAATTATTCACTACCTATGCGGTCATCTATGTAATCAGAAATGTTATTTAATTCTGATTAAATAAGACTTAGGTCAATGGAGTACCTACTTAGTCTTCAGCAACTTAACAGCCGTAATACGTATCATTTACTCTTTCGACGCCCTAAAAACCTTAATGTGATAGATCATAACTAATATTTTTCATCATAATCTTTGTGTAGCCCAAGCAAAACAAGTATAGAACGTCGTAAAATATTATCTCTTGCCTTTGCTCGCTTTTGATTGTGTGAATATAGTTATATTCTCCTTTTGCTAGTCTGCTGGTAGATATTTCTAAGGACCTTTAGATTAAGAAGTTAATTCTGATTTGCACAAGTTAGAACTTCATAAGTATACATGTCCAGTTTATTATCAAATAAATACACATGGTCCTGAGAATCTATTCATCATTACTGGCATTTCCATGTTCCTGAAGGCCTTTTGCAGCTTGGAATATGATTGTCTGCATTTAGTTGGATCAGGCATAGTAGAAAGTTCAGGCGTAAAGTGCATAGTGGTTCCCTACCAAAAACCGCAAGAAAAAAATATTTACTTATGCTAAAAGGCCAGAAAATGATAACCTCTTTTGTTTTTGGGTTTCATACTCATAGGGCACAAACGAGACCCTATTCATGAGACTTTGCTGTCCGTCTGTCTGTCCATCGTGACGCTGTATCTCAGGAACCGTGATAGCTAGAGAGCTGAAATTTTTACAGATGATGTATAACGGTTGCTCCTATGAGAACAAATACTAAAATAAGATTAAGGGGGACTCCCATACAAAAAACGTAATTTTTTCACGTTTGTTGATGTGCGCGAGTCTGACTTGCATCTGACTGGTTTTTTAACAGCTATTGTTTTGTAAAGAAAGTATTAAACAGTATCCATTCCGGGTATATGCCTCCGCTGTTTCCATTCTAATTTTTTGAGACCTTTTATTCCTTGCTTGCCTTTTCAACTGTCCTCAGTATATGACATCTAGGGTCTCCCAACATTTCTTTCTTTGCTGAGAATTAAAATATAACAAACACTAACATGAGAAAATAAGCAATATTTAAGGGAGGCTCCCATGGGGCAAACATTATTATGTGACCGTTTTTTTATATGGAACCCGCCATGCATGATTGGCCGGTTTTCTTAAATTGGTTTATTACACCCACAGGTCTGAAGAATGCTGTCCGAGGACAGTGTAGAGAAAAGACACGCTCCACCTGGAGTGAACTCACGGTCACTCAGTGCTGTTCATTCTGCTGCAGATCTAGAGGTAAGTTTGGTTAATACTTTGCTGTATCAAATGTTATCCACTGTCATACCTTTCTAAGGTTCTGTACCCAAATGATCCCCATCCTCATCAAACCCATTACTGATAAATTGGGCTGGCCTCGCGGAAACTGGGAGTCTTAAATAAGGTGAGATGGTACTTCACGCCACATCAGAGATGTTTACTGTACAAGACGCAAGTCCCTGCGTCGAATACTGTTCTCAGTTCTCACCTTTGGGATGACTCCGCAAGGTATTTACTAGACGCGCTTGACGCTATGCAGAGACGTGCTATCCGAATAATTGGTTGTCCTGAGGTGACGGGAGGCCTCGAACCGTTGGCGCAGCGATGAACCATAGTGTCCTTGGCTGCCTTCTATCGAATGTATCACGGCGAATGTTCTGAAGAGCTCTTCAACCTGATCCCACCCTCTCTTTTCCGATCCCGAAATCGACATCTTCAGTGGAGAGAATCTTCGCCAGAACTGAGCGTTTCAAAAGATCGTTCCTCTGTCGAACTATAAAAACATGGAACGACCTGCCCGCACACGTGTTTCCCTCATCTTACAATTCCGGGTTTTTCAAGAGGGGCGTGAAGAGGCACATCACAGGGCCGCCAACTTAAGGACCACTGTCAGAAGTGGCCCCGAATCGCTAGATGCGCCACGGCTTTCCATCAGGCCGGTGGCGACGTCAATTTGGCGAGCTTAATATAAAAAAAATCCCTGTCCGTCTGTCTGTCTGTAACCAGGGTGTACCTCATGAATCATGATAGCTGGACCAGGGGTTCCCAACATTTTTCAGGCCACGGTGCACTTATACACGCTGCTCATTGATTTTATGTGTACCATCCCTGCCAAGACACCGCTGGTTCGTAAATTGCTCGCCAGCCTTTATCTCCTGGGGAGATACTACCGGTGGGGTTAGGTCTCGCTGGTGGCGTTTAAAGGTCATAGCCCACTTTAACGACCCCGCTCCAACACCGCTCCCACCCAACACTGCCCTAAAAGAAGACTACTGCTCGCAGTCTACGCGGCGACAGCTAGCACGCACCCAGCAGTCCACACGGCGACAGCTAGCAGACGGCCAGCTGTCCACCCGCCGACCACTCTCGCCTTTCGCAATAGACACAGTTCGCGATCGGTGCCGGTGCGGCGACTGCTAGCAGTAAGCGCGCGTGCACCGCGCCGACCGCTCGTCTACAACGCACGGCCAGCGAGGCGTCCACTTCCGAGCAGTCTGACGGCGGTAAGCTCGCTGAAAGCGAGCTGTCTGCTAATTGATGATGGCAATGTAAAATATATCTAAAGAGCAATGTTTAAAGCCTATATTTGAATTATATTATTTTTGCCGGGTGGGAGCGGAGTCGTTAAAGTAGGCTTCGACCTTTAGTCTTCGCGGACTTGACACCACGATGGCCAACCTTTATTCGTAGGCGGCGGTTACTCCACTGTAATAGGTAGACTTGCCCAGATTTCCTGAATGATGAGTATCGTATCCACACACGAAACGCATGATAAGTGACGATGATTTAACTGATTTGAATGAATGAATTTAGCCCTTCCGAATCTAAGCCAAACATTTCTCTCCTACCAGGTACTCCGTGAAATCGAAAATGTATACTTCCTACCGCCATCAGAATTCGACGCTGGTAGGTTTGTGCTGGAACACGCACCAGCCAGCTCTTGCGATGATATCGAACGAATGTTTAGCAAACTTAAAAGGCAGCAGCAGGTCAGTATACTAACCTACTAATTGATATTTCAGCTGAAAACGACTGCTGCTTGATGAAAATTTATGGCGAATTTTGAAGCACCAATACACTGTTGATCATGATCATGGCAGTTGGCTGCGGCCAATGGTTTCTTTCTAGAGCATGAAAGCAATCGCTTCTTACTTAAGCCGTTCGAGCCGAGCTCGCCAAGTACAGGCGTACTTGGCGACAAGCGGCCAACGGCTTAAGGTGCCTTCCGAAGCATAGAAAAGCTCTTAAATGCCACGAAGTGGTCATCCATCTCAGTACCGGCCAAATCAAAACTATTAACGCGGCGGTTGTTTACGGAAAACTGAGTTAGCAGAACTACGACCAGAACGGTGAAGCGTTTCAAAAGATCGTTCCTCTGTCGAACTATAAAAACATGGAACGACCTGCCCGCACACGTGTTTCCCTCATCTTACAATCCCGGGTTCTTCAAGAGGAGCGTGAAGAGGCACATCACAGGGCCGCGAACTTGAGGGCTCTGTCGAAAGTCTTAAGGACTGTGAGACTGGCCCTCAATCGCTAGATGCGCCACGGCTTACCATCAGGTTGGTGGCGACGTCGATTTGGCGAGCTGAATTTATAAAAAAAAAAGAACGGTCTTAATATTTTTCAAAAAAACATTATTATAAATCAGTTTTGAGACGTATAGATTGTTTACTATTCTTTGCATATAATCGCTTCATATCACTTGAAAGTAGCAAGATAATGTTTCAATTTAAAAAGCATTATTGATAAGTTATCGTGAGATAAGTATAGCAACATTGCATAGTAGTATCACACTGCTACTGTCACTAACCATCAAGATAGAAATATACTACCGATGTTTAAACAGTGTGATTTTCGTCGTTTAATGTCTCTGCGCTCTAAAGCGCTTGTGACCCCGCGGACTCAGTGTTCTGTAAATGATCACTGTAGTAAGCAATTTTCACTATGTCCAGTCCTTGAATGGGTGACCATCCATGTGACCACTTTGTGACATTTTATTTGAGCGTTTCCGTGCTTCGGAAGTCACGTTAAGCCGTTGGTCCCGGTTGCCAGTAAAATGGCAGTTGTTAAGCCAAGTTGAAGACCTTTTTATGCAGCTTGAAAATTTTCAACAGCAGGCAGTCACAACCTGCGCCTGTCCATTTCAACACGTCAATACGGCTCACCACTTTGAGACAAATTCTAAAAAGGTGAAATGTGGGCATATAATATGCCTCTGCCTACCCCTTCGGGGATAAAGGTGCTGCCTATCCTTTTAGGGAATATTTGCGCGAGTATAATAATATGTATGTACTAGATGGCCCTCGCAACTCCGGCCGTCTGGAGTCCTGTTCTCGTATCCCATGGAAACTTCTTCCGGGAATTTAAATTGGCCTTATGTGCTAATCCAGACTATAATCTATCTCTGTACCAAATTTCAATCAGATCCGTTCAGCCATTAGAGCGTGAACGAGTAACAAACACCACATTCACTGACTTTCGCTCAGATAGGTTAGTAAGATATTTATAGCTGAAGACCCGCCCCAGTAGCATCATGTCTGTCAACTCTTGAAACTAATTTAATCATAGTCATGTCAGAAAAGTAATACTAAAGACGATAATTTGACAGTTCTTCTACTTCCACAGGTGGTATCAGGCAAAGCATTACACTTAATATCACAACAGCGAGACAACTGCGATCGCGAATTCAAAGAAATCCAAACCATTCGCTCTCAACTCACTACCACTTTAGAAACGTGTCAGCAAGCCAGAGAACAGCTCAGAGCCGCGTCCAACCATTTAACAATATCCACTTTCGTTATCCTAGCCAACTTCAGGAAAAGACAAATCATCAGATCTGTCCTGAAGTCTTTAGAGCTACTCCGAAGTTTAAGAAGCGTAGAAGACGATGTGGCTGAATTGCTCACCAAGAAAGAGTATTTCGATGCAATTCAACTCATTCTGAAAAGTAAAAAAGCTGCTAGTCTGCATAAAGAGTATACTTGCATCGCAGACTTGGCTACAAGGCTCCAAGACACGTTAGATATGACAGAGGAGAAATTGGATTCGGTTCTTTCAAATATATGTTATAAGTTTGATGAGAATGTGTTCAGGAAATTAAGAAAAGCGTACACGCTGCTTGGCAAAACACAAGCAGCGATGGAACAGCTACACATGCATTATTCTTCGGCTGTTAACGAGTCTTCGATAGAAGCAGTCAAAAATTATATCGGAAATTCAACGGATATGAAATTCCAAGATATGTGTCAATCAGTTCAACCGAATAAAGCTCCGATCTGCCTTCTGAATCTTTGCGAAAATCTTTTTTTAATAATGAAAAGTTACTATTTGCTGGTCGATTGGCATACGAAATATGATGACGATGAAACTGTACCCATTTCGAATAATGTTTTCGAAATCGAAAAGAATGTCAGTCGGGAATATATCAGGCAAAAGTTAAAAGCAGGTTTAGTCAGAATTTGGAATGATGTACAAGCGAAAGTGTCCACTTTCCTCAAAAGTTCTGGATTAGAAGAATATCCTTTTGAAAAGTTTATACAAATGTTAGGTATATTAAGAAAACTGACGCAGGTAGCTGAAGTTTTCTGCGGTGATAAATCAGATCTGTTGCAAGACTTTATTAAAACTCAAAGCGTTTTGTATATAAAGAATTATCATAGAAGTAGAATGGAAGAGTTGAAACTATTTTTAGAGAATGAAGGTTGGGAACAGTGTCCAGTGAAATCGACCTTCAATTTATCTAATCTCCAAGAATTTAAACAGTTTAAAAAGTACTTGAATCTCAGGTCTGAAACGTCTTTCGTTAAAGCCCAATCCGATAGCGCGTCTTCGGTACCCTCACAAGATGATAGTGTTTATATTTCGAAATATTTCAAACAAAGCACCAATCACACGCCTTTTGAAATATTCCGTAACGAAAATATTACTAACGATGATATTTTTGGATTAGAACCCGAAGCTGTTAGCGATGATTCGGACGATGATGACCCTGATGAATTGAAAAGGGATTTTGTCGATGAGAATGATAGGCCTGAATCTATTAATGGGAGTCCTAGCAAAGTCAAAGATTGCGTTATCGTCACAAATACTACTTTGTCTGTTTTAAGACATTGCGGCCAGTACTTACAAATATGTCGATATCTTCCCCAAATCTCGCTAGAAGTTGTAATGTTAATGAATCAACTTTTCGACTATTATTTTTTTAGTGTACACTTATTTTTTACATCGGATTTAGACGTTGCATCGACTACGTTATATAGCTCAAAATTGAACGCAGTACTTAAAAGGATAAATAACTTTATAGATACATCGAATTCTGGTGATATAGAAGGCAAAGTGCCATGTCCTGAATTGCCACAACATTTAAACATGTCTTCTGAAGATACCCTACATGGGCTCTCAGAAAGAATAGTTGCGGTCGAAAGTGCAATCTTTTTAGCTAAACAATACGAATTATTGCAACCTTATTTAGAGTCTATTGTCGCTACACATCAAAAAATGATATTAGAACATTTCAAAGATAATACTCTTGCGGTTGTCCAAGATTTGAGACTTCCTGTGTACATGTGTTCAGCGTCTAAAGCTGTAGACGCCCGAACAGCATTGATAGCTATGTCCCAAGTCAAATGGGATGTAAAAAACGTCGCGGTTGAACACAGTGCATACGTAGATATGATCATACGAAAAATACAAGTATTTGCTTTACGCTTAGAAAACGTTTCTGTCAAAGTCACCATTAATATGGAAGTATTAAACTCAATATGGAGTATTGTCTCAAAATTCGTAGTCCATTTATTAGTTGAAGGGTTTTCGAACGCAACAAAATGCTCCAATGGCGGTAGAGGATTGATGCAATTGGATTATAGACAGTTATTTTTGAAATTGGAAAAGATATCTGGTCTTAAACCTGTGCCTTTTCAGGATTACGTGGATAGATACGTTAAAGCTTATTATTTACCTAGAAAAGGGCTTGAAGAATTCATTCAAGAGAGGACTGAATATTCTAATAAACATTTGTTAGGTTTGGTGACTTGTGCATGTGAAAATAAAAAAGATAGACAGGCTTTGGCCGCCATTCTCGATGCTAAAGATGCGTCTGTATAGGCAAAGGTATCGTACAAAGTGTTTAACGAAATATTTTGTTCAAATGAAATTTTTCGAAATGTTGTTGAAAATTAACATTTAGTAGATTTATTCTTTGTTATGGCAACATCTCCAATGTCAACAAACGTAGACGCAGCGTACGAATTTGGTAGGTTTTTCTTAATAATTGAAATTACAACCCTGTTTCAAAGAGATTTAAACTAATTGTTTAAATGATATAAATACCCACTACTAGGAATTAAAAGGGTGTATTTTTTTTACGTTTCGTCTACGTTCAACATAAATATCAAATTAACAAATCCAGCTAATAATTAATGTTTAATCTATCTACAGATGAATATTATGTGCTACTTATGAAAAAATAAACAATTGGAGAGCTAATGGATGTGGAGTTTGGATATATTATGTTGTTCTGATTTAAACGTACTTGTAACGATTATTTTTGTCTATACGTCGTTATCTTTAGTAAAATTGGCACAAATATTTTTTTGTAAATGTATGTTAACGTAACGCAAAAATTAGTAATGTAGGCTTTAGATAAGTATAATTTATGAGGAATACCGCCTAAAGGTCAACACACATTTATCGAAGACCTCTTGTATTTTGTCGTATTTCTATCTTCTAACACTTTGAAACAGTATTAATCAGAGCGAGATACATAATAAGTTGCGAACTCATTCTTTCGGATCCACGACGAACGCATTGCTGTGAATCCCGCTCTTATTACTGATATTTCAACGCGTAAGAAAGGTTCAAATGCGACTGTTGACAAATGTGCGTTGACCCTAATTCTAATAAATCGACTATCAATATAATTTGTAATGGGAATGATTCGGTTCGATATTTTGAAAATCAGTAGACCACTTGATTGGTCATATTCATATCGTTATATCAAATCAATTATTCGATATTTTGAAAATTAGACCAACTCGGTCATATCAAATTAATCGATTATGAATTTCGTTTATATTAATCGATAAAATTGAATATCGGATACACAAGGATTTCTATTTATTTTTTTATTCTTGACTTATTTTGTTTTAATCATAGGTTTTATTCGACAGCCAGTAATTAACAAATTTGACAATTATTTTTTCCGTTTCATGAAATGTAAATTATGTCGTATAAGTGTTCTAATATTGTAAACATTGTGCGTACAACGGAGAGTCATTTTGAGCGTTTACGTTATATTTGAAATGAGCAGTACTTATCCAATTTAATAAAAAAAACAATATTAATGTAAAGAATTTCAGCTTGTTTCATTACGGTTCTATAGCTCAGTGGCTACAGCATTGTCCTGGTTAGGCCAAGGTCACGGGTTCAAGTCCCGTTTGACCAAGTGGCTTTTTTCACTTAACAGCACATTTTTAAAAAAATTGTGAAGAATGTCAGATTGTTTCAGGCCGGTGATTTAACTCAGTGGCCAGAGCGTTGTCTTGGTTAGGCAAAGGTCTCGGGTTCATTTCCCATCTGAACCAATCGTCTTCTTCCATTAAAAAAAATGGTTACAGCTCTCAGTTTTCATAGTGTTCACGCTCAATTCGTCACTCCGCCTGTTGTATATTTGTGCTGTGGGATATAGTTGTTAAATGTTACTTTAACAGCACGGAACTTTAAAAAGTACAGATGAAGTGTCTCACACTATTATGAGGTGAATCTGTTATTGTCAGAATTTCATTTTTGTGACAAGGACTGCACTTAAACATAATACAAAACTATGCGACAAATTACCGTGCTCCATAATGGTGCTCCCATACTGGCTGTTGCAAAATGTTATAAATTTTTAACACTGAACATTTTTGTTAATAAATATTCTGTTAAAAAAAATGTTAAATGTTTAACTACCTAACATGAAATCATTTTTACCATTGTGATCAAATGTTTCATAATGTCGGTTAACATTCTGTAACAGCCAGTGGGAGAGCTCTATTGCACAGAGTTTGAATGTGCCAGAGACACTTAACACGAAATAATAAGTATAGAAGGCAATCTACAATACAAAGTGCGCTCTACGCACATAGACACCGCTCACGGAGTTCACGGACACGAGATCAAAGAAATTTGATAGTAATTTCGATACTGGTTTGAGCGCGAGTGTGGGTAGCCGAACATTATATGAAAAATAAAGTGCATACCTGAGACTGCCTTCTGTACTTTATTTTGTGCACGTATTATTTTTGCGTGCTGTACACATTTTAAATGGCGTCTATTTTCGTGCGTCACCCATAATAAATCGGCATTACATCCGTATTTTCTAAATCCGCGTAATAATAATATTTTTTTAAGGAAGTCTAAAATAAACCGGAATGAAAGACTTTCACAAATAGTCAAAATATTACAAGTTGTAGTTCAAGAATTGTATACAGGGCGCTTGTAATCTCATTAAATACAGTATGTTAGGTAAATTGATTTATTCTGAATATATTAAAGGAATTGTAAATATCAAAACTTGTTTTTATTATTCCCTCCTACAGTTTGGCAAGAAAGAGTAAAAAATGGAGGCGCCACTGTGTTGTTCATATGGCAACACAGTTTTTTATACTACTAAAGTGGCAGACAAGCTTACGACCCCACCTGATTGACAGTGGTCACCATGGCCTATAAAAGTTTGCAACACCAGAGGCGCTGCTGACTCTACAAGAACCTTCTAAGACCTCTTTTGAACAGCCTACTATGGAGGTATTTAGGAAAACCGGGGCTGGAAGATCATTCCACAATCTAAGCGTTCGCGTGGTCGAACGATGTCGACATATTTATTCTACGGTAAAATGTATTAAACAAATTCCTGACATTTTTTGCCAAGCTGTACCTACCTCCTGATTTTTTTTTCTTTTTGCTAACATAGCGGAAAAACGACTGACCCTGGAGTGGACGGAGAGGGTTTCATTTCGAGTATCCTTCTCTTCACCGTAATCTCATCTATTAGTCAGCAGGTGAATCAAGAATTGACTCATTGCAACCAGTGGGAGCTGGCAGGTGACCCGGAATTATCTATCAAGTTGATTTATGCATAACTAGATGGCGCCCACGTATAATTTTGTGCCCGTCCCCCACTGATCTGTATTATTACCGTCCTCGCTTCCCATGGGGACTTATTTCCGGGATAAAAAGTAAATAGGTACCATAAAGTATTTCAGACTATACCTACCTAATATCTATCTTCCAAATTTCATCCAGATTCGTCCAGCCAGCCGTTCAACGTGAAAACGTCAAACATTCCTACATCTTCACAAATTATCGCATTATTAATAAAACTAAGCTTGTTGGAAACATTGAACTAATATTATTGCTTAGATTATCTCAATGGTAGGAACACTCGAAATGAAACGCAGTTGTCAGTAAAATGACAATCGTTAAGCCACATTGAAGGTCATATGGGTGGCTAAAAAAAAATTAAACTGCAGGTCGTCACGACCTGTGCCTGCCCATTTCAACTAGGCAATAGGCTCATCACCTATTACGTAGGTGGGACATAAAACTATAAGGTGAAATGTAGGCGTAGGTATAGGTACTATGCCTCTGCCTACTCCTTCGGGGATAAAGGCGTGACTGTTATGTATATATAAGCTTGTTGCGGTCGGTAAATGGCTCTCAAGCGTGGTCGTTGCTGACCCAATAAATCATTCATTTACAAGCGGTGACGAAGATGAACGAATTAGCACGAAGCCGTAATTCGATTAAAGCCCAGAAATCATTACGTTCGAGAAATTACCCGAGGCGCCCGGCACTAAACGAATAGGTAGGTAGGTACCTAAGGGCCGTGTGGTTTTAGTTAGATGTAGTCGATAGTTCGAAAAGATAGCCTGTATTATCCTATTACAGAAGATCGGGAACAAGCGGTCCATTGACTATACCCAGGGACGTTTGAAAAAGTAAGTAAGTATGTCGAAATTTCCAAACTTATAAACGTAGTGACTAACTACATTTATTAACCCTGTTTGTCTAAGTTTTGTATCTAGAAAACTAGCTTGTGCCCGCGACTTCTATTATAATACTTTTACAATTTTATAATAGCAGAGATCTATTTGATTTCTACAGTAGATTTATGAATAAAGTAGATTTACTTACATTACAATAATAAATGGCAACACTAGCGTGGATGACGTTTATAAATGACGATCCATTACACTCACTCATCACTACATTTGCCTGGGCAAGTCGATATACTAGAACCTTAGATCATCTAACCACAGAATGCGCCTTACTTAAGCATTGTTTTCTGCCATTGCACATGACCATTTGGTCTTTTGGCTTTATAAAAAGCACTGTACATCAGTACATCATTTTATATGATTAAACTAGTACATTTCATTGTAGTTGACTGTACAATAAAAATTAACACACAACAGCCATTACGCGTTTGTCGGTTAATACATTTTTAAATGCAATGAAATTTTATATGTCTTTGTGTTTCCCCCTTCACTTGTATGAAAACTGGCAGAATATTTTTGTATGCGGTGGTTCGCAAAGGCTAGTCCCGTGATATATGGTCTAAGACTAGAACCGAAATGGTCATAATATGGTCATATTGTCACGCGGTTAACGGTTTAGTCCAGTTAATTTGATCGTTCTTTAAACAATGGCATCCTTATTTATACACTGCCAAAGAGTCAGAAAGCCCGGCTTCGATATAATATACCTCCTCTCTATCCTATTCCTGATCCTGATTCGTTTTTATAATTGTATACTTTTTGTAGTAACGTGCTTTATATTTATTATTTTAAATTTTATTAAAATAACAAAAGTCTACCTTTTTTTTTAATGCAATGTCACTGCGTTACGTTTCACGTTACAACATTTTGGCCGAACGACTGGTGTTTCTTATACATAGCTGTAAATCAAAATTTAAAAAAAAGTTAGTACTTCTTTGACGTCATGCGAGCGATGAGTATTTATTAACGATAGTGGTTTCATTAACTTCTGGTGTTTATGTGGACTTAATGTTAATGTTACTTGTGAAATAGCAGAAAATGGAGACTGAAAGGATGATAGAAGATACTATACCACCACAGGTAAGGCAGAAAACTTTATCTGGAACAACTCGTAATGTCATGATGATTCGTCGGCCATATTAACTTTTACTACAAATCGCTTGGCTTATTTTGTGTTTTTGTGACCTATATGGTTACCAAGTAGCGTAACGAAGAATATAATCTCGCGGAAATCATTAACGCTGCATCAGACTTTACGTAAAAGGATAATAATCTTCTATTCCACTGTGATATGCATTGCTTTAGTCATCCTGCAATGCGGATTATTAAATTATTCTTTTTAGCCTTTTCTTACGATGTTTCTTGAAAGCATTGACGACAATACGGTCACAAAGAATCTCTACAAACTTTGAAACCCAGTATCTCCGTTTATTTGCTACCTATAAAGACAAAATTGAATGGAATCTCTGTTCCTATTTTTACCAGGAACTAATGTTAATATCGTACCTACTTTCGTTTCAAACACTGTTTATTCTTACTACTAAACTTTGTTAATCTTGAAATTACAACTAATTTCTTTCTAAAGTCAAAACTAAAACAAGTATTCTTTACAAAAGTGACTGTGCCAATTTTTGTACTGATTTCGCAATCACTTATGAAGGGAGTTAGTGATTCAATGTACATAACAATCAACTATGAAAGTAAAGATATACTAGTCTATTTTAACTTGAAAGACCAGTCTGTTCACAGTATTACATCAACTTTTAATAGTAGTAGGTTGTTGGCTAGGTCAAGCTGTATTGAGCCAAAAAAAAGTATTATGTGGTCTCCTGTTAATGATGAAGTAGTAGCCTATCTGTACTAACAAGTCTAAGGATCATAACAAGCTAGTGTTTGTCTTATAAAATGTGCTCAAGCATTTCTTGAGCTTTGATATGATTGTTCTTTAATATCACCCTAAGCATCATGAAGCTCTATACATAAAGATCCTAAGTGTATTCTTAGCATAGGAAATTTATTTATTCTACCACCACTCATACATACTTCACACCTTTGTCCTCGAAGAGGAATGGTAGTAGCCCAAAGGAATGGTATTAGGTGGTGAGCCTATTGCCACCACTCATGTGCTGAAGTATGCCTATAGTTCTACTTAAGTGCTAAAGTTGTCTCACACCTACCTCTTTTTCACAAAAACTTGAACATAAAGTACTCTGTGTAAAATCTGTGGTATGTGCCGGGGACTGTAAAGGTTGCTGGGAAACCCAAACACACCCCTTGGAAATGTCCTAGGAAAATGGGTAGCAGAATAGGCTGTAGAACCATCCCCTAGTGGTGCCCACAAGAATCTTACTTCTTACTAAAATTATAAATGCGAAAGTTTGTGAGTGTGGATGTTTGTTACTCTTTCACACTCTAATGGCTGAACGGATCGGGCTGAAATTTGGTACAGAGGTACATTATAGTCTGGAATAACAGATAGGCTACTTTTTATCTCGGAAATAAATGCCCCCGGGTACAAATTTTACGCGGGCATCAGCTAGTATAATAATAAATCTGTGTCATCTTTTTTTTTAATTGTGACGAAAATCCTACATGGATGCTATGCTAGACTCCACAGACTAAAAATCACCTGTTCCCTAATGCATACGATTGGGAGCCCCGGGTAAGCCCTCAGAAGAGAGGGTAAGACCCCAGGGAATAATCTTTTTATCTGCATACAAAGTTTCAGAGTTGAACTTTCAGACATAAAATTAGCAAGATATTGCTAAAAGTTCAGAATAAAACTGTCTTTCTAAGTGGCACTATGATTAGACAGATCTAGACCTACTAAGGAGGTCACCAAATTATGAAATACAATGATTCATCCTCAATGTGTTCCATGTACTAGTTCTGACAAAATTTTAAATTCAAATAAAGACATATCTATACAAATAAATAAACTTGGAGTGTCTGTTTGTAATATTAAAATGACCGCTTTCTACTACATGCATATGAATGTGTATACAGTACACATACCAAAATATATATTTTAAAAATTTTTGTCTGTCTGTCTGTTTGTTCTGGCTAATATATCTGAAACGGCTAGACTGAATTGGACGGGACTTTCACTGGCAGATAGCTTATGTAATAAGGAGTAACTAAGGCTACTTTTATTTTAGAAAAAAATGCCAAAAATAAAAAAAAAATTATTACATTCCACGCAGACGAAGTCGCGGGCACGGCTATTTATTCATCTAACTCAAGGGTGACTGACTGACTTACATAGTGATCTATCAACGCACAGCCCAAACCACTGGATGGATCGGGCTGAAATTTGGCATGCAGGTAGATGTTATGACGTAGGCATCTGCCAAGAAAGAATTTTTAAAAATTCTACCCCCAAGGGGATAAAATACGGGAAGCGGAAACAGGTACAAATTTTACACGGGCGAAGCTGCGGGCATCAGCTAGTTATTCATATAAAGATATTCAAATAGAGATGTGGTAGAGATAGGCAGATAAATAATTAAATATTTTTATTACATTACCAACTATACCACTCAATAACTCAAAAAACCATTAACTGAACATTCTTTATAATATTTTGTTTTAATTCTGTTTAAATATAAGTTTTTCTGTACTATTTGTAGGAACAATAATTTATTTACTTTGTAAAATTTTGTTATTTACTGTGAACAATAATTTATTTAATGTTGTGGAACAGTACAAGTGCTGTTATTCATTATGTGCAGCAAGTTCCACCAAGTGCCATCAATCAACAGTATAAATAATTTATTAACTTTTTAATTTATTTACTTTTTTTATTAATTGGTGGTGTGTATTAAGGTCATAGCACACTATAACCACCCCGCTCCAACACCGCTCCCACCCAACACTGCCCTAAAAGAAGGCTACTGCTCGCAGTCTACGCGGCGACAGCTAGCACGCACCGAGCAGTCCACGCGGCGACAGCTAGCGGACGGCCAGCTGTCCACCCGCCGACCGCTCTCGCTTTTCGCAATAGACACAGTTCGCGATCGGTTTCCATTAAAGCAACTCGTAGTAGCGACCCGCGAGGCGACTGCTAGCTGTGAGCGCGCGGGCACCGCGCCGACCGCTCGTCTACAACGCACGGCCAGCGAGGCGTCCACTCCCGAGGAGTCTGACGGCGGTAAGCTCGCTGACAGCGAGCTGTCTGCTAATTGATGATGGCAATGTAAAATATATCTAAAGAGCAATATTTAAAGCCTATATTTGAATTATATTGTTTTTGCCGGGTGGGAGTGGAGTCGTTATAGTGGGCTTTGACCTTTAAAATGTGCTAAGTTATGTTTTATTCTGTAGAAATACCTACATATATGATGAATGGAAATAATTAAGCCAAGTTGAAGGCCCTATGGGCGGCTTGAAAGTTTCAACTGCTGGGGTCATGTGTTTGTCCATTTCAACACGGCAATAGGCTCACCACCTATTATGTGGGACATAAAACTATAAGAAGAAATGTGGGCGTATACTATGCCTCTGACTACCCCTTTGGGGATAAAGGCGTGACTATATGTATGTCTGTATGTAATTATGATTTTATGAATTGCAATATCGCCTAACTGTATTTGGACTGTACAGGTACAGCGGAAAATTTATATTTGAAGAATATAACTTATTTTGCCTTCCTTAATGCAAATACATTTTCCCTAATAACAATTTGCTGAATTTGAGTATTGAGGAAAATGCTTGTTCTCTGTGCAGTATTTTCCTTTAAGATACAAATATATTCCATTCTATACATAATAGTTTCCTGTAAGAGGGATCACACCCGAAACCCCCCCAAAGACGCGGGATAGCACCCGAACCACCCCCTGGGCGAGGCCGCAGGGGCGGTCTGTTGGGAGTCCTGGGACATCCTTCCGAGGGCTTACCCGGAGCTTCCAACCTTAGGCTGTTGGGCGTTACGTGAGGTTTTTAAGTCTGTAGGAGTCCGGCATAACATCCATGAGTATTTTCCCTCACGTAAACAAAAAAAAATAATTTCCTGTGCATCAGAGTATATATACTTCGGCATCTGGAGTCTACTTTAAAATGTCAAAAACCATTTATGAATCCATTTTCGCCAATAAAGTGAGCCGTATGCCATGCCGATATGGACAGGTGCAGGTTGTGACGAGACTGTTGAAACTTTCAACCCATCCATAAAGGCCTTCAACTTGGCTTAACGACTGCCAATTTCCTTCCTTCACGCTCGCAAATAAATGTCTCAAAGTGATCATGTAGTGGTCACCTATCCATGACCGGCCACAGTAAATGTTGCTTACTGCAGTGATCGTTTACAGAACACTGAGTCCTCGGGGCCACGAGCGCTTCAATTCTACTTACTTACCTTTACTTATAAATTCAATAAATAAATATTCACGGACATTTCACACAACGCTATCTGATCCCAAAGTAAGCTAGGAATAACCTGCTTGTGTCAGGGGTATATCAGACCACGGATATTAATACTTATATACTTTTTAAATACATACATATTATACATAGAAACACCCAGACTCTTGAGACAAACATTTATGGGTCACACAAATATTTGTCGACGGTGGGAATCGAATCCACGACAGTACCGCAGGCGGTATCACTACCGACTGCGCCACAGAGGCAGTCAGTGTGACAAAGTGATCATGTGGTGGTCACCTATCCATGACCGGCCACAGTAAATGTTGCTTACTATAGTGATTATTTACAGAACACTGAGTCAGCGGGGCCACCAGCGCTTCAATTCTAACTTCAATATACTTACCGTCCATGTAACTTCAATAAACTTACCGTTATTTATAAATTCAATCAACTCGGGATTCAAATCCAGTGCCTCGGCCCGATAGTCCAACGCGCCATGACAGTTATATTCCTTAACAAACAAACAAAAAAAGCCTCTTTGTCTAACAATCGCAAGAGTTCCGTGTAATCTTTACAATCACAACTGTCCTTGTACCATCACGAATTAACAATACGTTTATTTAAATGTATTAGTAATAGAAAAAAAACTTGTTACATTGCTATAAATAAATTCAGCAAATAAGTGAATAAACTAATGGCGTCGTTAACCCTGAATTCGGGTGCGTGAAGACGTTACCCGAATTCGATCACCCGAAACCGCATTTACACTGTTACTGTATGGAAGTTGGGCAAAAGACCCTACGCCCGTGAAGTACTGCTTGACGGCATCGGGTAAACGAAATCAAAGCTGCCCGAATACGGGCATAGGTACTCGACTCCGTTCATTTACACCACGGTATGAGTCCGAACTCGACCGCAAACAGCATTGCTGTCGCGGCGGCAAGGCGACAGTGCTGAGTCACAGATTAATAAGCTGAGTGCAGTCGCGACGCTGCTGCCGAATTCGGAATGTATGCTACAGAATAAATGGGGACCAGTGGTGCGGTCGCGGCACTGCAGCACAGTATATATATGTTGTTTAAACTGCAGCGACCGCAGTGCTGCTTGCGGTCGAGTTCAGACTCATACCTCTAGTCATTTGTCCGATTACCTTTGACAAACGAATTCGGGCTGACGACCAATCGTAATTGAATTACGTAATTGAATCATAAGCTACATACCAGTGGCGAATTGTCCATAGAAGCCCATTCCTTGTGGCTTCCCTTTTCAGATCGGGCAGTGACATGTAATATTTACTCATAACTAATAAACACAATTATATATTCTCGAACACTCATTCAAATATAAAAATATTTGCAAATTTACATGGTAAGTCGGCATTTTCGTCTCAACCCCTGCTACAAAAGTCATAGCAATAAATTTTCGAGTCAAAGTTCAAAGACCCTATCTCTGACATCACGCGGTAAGCCCGGCTTCCTGATCATTTTGCGTCTGCTTCGTTAGTACTACGCAAATGTATATATGCGTCCTATTCTCTCACATTTTTTCAAGATTTGATTCGTGGATTTTCGCCTAAAGTAAGCCATGAGTTCGTGGCTTACACCTGAGACAGTCATATTAATAGAAAAGGACAACGTATTTGACTTGAAAACTCGACCAATTTAAATGCACCTAACGCACGTCGAAACGTTTTGCATCGAAGTGTGTTTTTAATTTGATGTGTTGTTATTACTTCATTTCACATGCGTTTCCCGTGAATAATAATAAAACATAACATAGTTTCAATTGACTTTATAAAGTATTGTGCTGTTTATTAGTTAATTATAAATAATTATCTACTTCAAGTACTAAATACATCGTGAAAGTGTGTAAAATTGTGTTTTGTGTTCTGTGTTTTGTTGTGATTTCTGTACACATGATTATTGTTTTGGAGTCACATAATGCTCACTGATGGACGTAGGCCTTCGGTATTACGGGTTCGATAAAAAATAAAGGTCAGTGTTTTTAGGGTTTCGTAGCCAAATGGCAAAAACGGAACCCTTATAGATTCGTCATGTCTGTCTGTCTGTCTGTCTGTCTGTCTGTCTATCTGTCCGTCCGTGTGTCACAGCCATTTTTCTCCGAAACTATAAGGCCTATGCTATTGAAACTTGGTAACTAGATGTATTCTGTAAACCGCATTAAGATTCTTATATAAAACTAGAAAAAAAGACGTAAATTTTGGGGGTCCCCATACTCAGAACTGAAACTCAAAATTTTTTTTTTCATCAAACCCATACGTGTGGGGTATCTATAGATAGGTCTTCAAAAATGTTATTGGGGTTTCTAACATCATTTTTTTCTAAAGTGAATAGTTTGCGCAAGAGACACTTCCAAAGTGGAAAAATGTGTGTCCCCCCCCCCCTCTAACTTCTAAACTAAGAGAATGATAAATCTAAAAAGAATATATGATGTACGTTGCTATAAAAACTACCAACGAAAATTGGTTTGAACGAGATAGAGCTGGTAGTTTTTTTTAATACGTCATAAACCGCAATTTTCGGTTAGAAAAATCACTACCACTGCGAATGTGTTAAAACATCAAAGTTACAACGAACTACATATAAGAACTTTTATATTATATTACTTGCTGCTACGAAACCCTTCATGGGCGAGTCCAACTCGCACTTGGCCGGTTTTTTTTATATTTATCAAGTAGGTATCTCAGAATACGCTAGTGATATTAGTTCAATGGCTTGGGATACCTAATAATCTTTATTTTGGCTGAATGTTTCATTAATAGTTTATAACATAATAAAGCAGTTTTGTTCCATAGAATCACTTTGTCAGATATTTTTGAAAAAATAGATAAGAAGTATGTTTTTATTTCAATTTTGTATTGTAAAATATCGCGGTTTTTAATACTCTATAGGTACTTGAAATCTTACTAATATTATAAATGTGAAAGTTTGTGAGTGTGAATGTGGATGTTTGTTACTCTTTCAGGCTCGAACGGCTGAACGGATCGGGCTGAAATTTGATACAGATATCCATTATAGTCTGGAATAACACATAGGCTACTGTTTATCCCGGGAGTAACTTCCCACGGGAACTAATTTTACGCGGGTGAAACTGCGGGCATTAGCTAGTACATGCATATTATTAAAAACATTAGAAGTACCTATACCTATTTCGCGTCTAAGTCCCAAATTTATGAATTATTTTCAATTAACTTCAATCGAGACAATTTGAAATAGGTAGGTATGAGCTTGCAGAGAGTAGTAGAATAATTTCAAAACATGGTTAGTGTTCAAGTCAGGTTTTAGTTCAAAATATGTAACTAGATGGCATCACTTTTTTGTATATAGTATCTAGATCGCGGTATGGTTTCGTTACCTGAGCAGACATATATACCAACTGTAACTTTCTAATGTTGCCTGAAAATAAAGATTTATTATTATTATGTCTCTCTTTCACACGGGTATCTTCTTTTTTTTTTCTTACGAAGACACGCGGACTTTTGGTAGGCTTACATGGGGACACAGGTCCAACATGCAGAGGCCCTTTGAGACTTTTAATCTAAAAGGAAATGGGACCCCCACTGCAAAGAATCCACATCCGCCTTATGTAGAAGAACGGTAATGGACCATCTGCAATGGGAGCTAACTATTGTAAAATATGCTAACTACGTAATGGGCTATTGTGATGGGTGTTAGATGGTCTGGTTAACTTAGACTATGGATGAAGACGGCGTCTGCCATTTCAATATACCTATTATTATATTAAAACTTTGGCAGACGGTGACTCGCCAACTCACTAGATGGGCCCCCTATACAATCGCCAAAGGCATTAAGCCTGTAAGGCGACAGAGGGCAACACCGGTGTGAGCGGCTAGGGGTGTCGAGCGGTGCGGCGCCGGTTTCGCCATCACGGGTCAGACCCGGAGCGGGTTTCCCCGTAGTTATGCCCTTGAAAATGACACTTCCACCCCCGAGCATAAAGCTCTGGCTTCCTCCCTCTGACCAGCCAATTAAGGCAAGCCAGAGTTGAGATTTGCTGCACTCCCGGGAGTACCGTCTCCCGTTAGCCCATTAAATGCTAACTGGTCGAGGAGCGCCACAAAACTCTGAGGAATCGGGACCGATGTGTAGCCACGCACATTCAGCTCGCCACAAGCTGCCCTGCGGATGTGTGCTTTTCTATAACCTTGTGAGATATTTTTTGTTGATCTCAGAAAGTGGATGACTCGAAAAGCAATATTATTATTATTATTATTCCATTTATTCATTATTTTTAACTTATTCTATTACATTTTTAAATAAATCATATAAAAATAAATATTTATTTAAAAATATAAAAAATAGTGTCCCACCGGCATCGGGTACAGAGACCAAGCTACCGGTGGTTAGGGCTTCAGAGACAGGAACCTCCTCACAATGCGTGCCGTGTCAAGAAGTACTGCCTTCTGTATCAGGCCCTTGATCCAGCCGTCTAACGAGAGCCTCTTCAGATGGTTATCGAGGCTCTTTGCCATCAAGCCGTGGACCGAAACGATAATTGGAACAATAATTGCCGAATCAACATGCCACATGTCAACAACCTCATGAGCCAAATCCAAATATTTAATTTCTTTTTCTTTTTCTTCTTTAAAGAGGTTGTCGTCATGAGGAATGCTGATATCAATAATTATTGCGAGGCGTTCCAATCGATCTATCACCACTATATCAGGCTTATTGGCAACAATAGTCCTGTCAGTGATGATAGATCGATCCCAATATAGTGTGAAATGACCATCTTCGAGAACTGGGTCGGGCACATATTTGTAGTATGGTACTTCAAAATCTACAAGATGGTATTTAAGAGCAAGTTGCTGATGTATAATCTTGGCCACTTGGTTATGTCTGTGCAAATATTCTCCGTTGGCAAGACGAGAACAACCAGAAACAATATGTCTAAGGGATTCTCCGGGACAATGACATGCCCGACAGATGTCAATTGTCCCATCCTTCAGAATATGTCTCCGGTAGTTCTTAGTCATAACAACTTCGTCCATTATGGCAAAGACAAAACCTTCGGTTTCTCCGAAAAGATTACCGAACTGTAGCCAAGATACGGACGCTTTTAAATCAATATCAGGCCCATTTAAGGCCCGATAAAAGCGTCCATGTAGCTGCTTGCTTTTCCATACCTCCTTGCGATCGTCAGTACTAAGTACTACAGGTTTGCGCCAGTTCTCTCTGCCCATAGCAAGCGGGGTGAGTCCCGTGTCCACTGCGACCACATTACGGTGCATATCGGTGTCTGTTTTAAGAAAGTATTCCCTAAGGTTGCATACCTCGCGGTTATGGAGGGTCTTAGCATTTAAAAAGCCACGACCCCCACATTTCCGCGGGATATACAACCTCATTACCGATGATCGGGGATGATGCATCCGGAATGCAGTCAACAGTGTCCTTACTCGTCTATCAATTTTATCGAGTTCAGTCTGAGTCCATCTGAGTATACCAAAAGAGTACATTAGGACTGGCATGACCCACCCATTGAAGGCGCGCAGCTTGTTACCGCCTGACAAAAGACTTTTTAATACCTTTTTCAGGCGGCCGAAGAAACGCTCCTGCAATGTCTGTTTCATACCAGTATCAGAAATTCCTAATGCTTGTGATATACCCAGATATTTGTAAGTTTCGGCTGCAGAAAGACAATTGAGCATAGTGGAATCCGAAAGTTCTACCCCTTCAGATTCCACTATCACACCTCTTTTAACATGCATGACTGCACACTTGTCCACCCCAAATTCCATCCTGATAGCTCTACTGAAAGTTTCTGTTACTTTCAATAAATCCATCAGTTGCAATTCAGTGTGGGCAAATAATTTGAGGTCATCCATGTAAAGGAGGTGCGATATAGCCCCACCATCTTTATGCAACCGATAACCTAGCCCTGAACTCTCTAGCATAGTACTGAGAGGATTCAGAGCCAGACAAAACCACAACGGACTCAGACTGTCCCCTTGAAATATTCCCCGCTTGATACTAATTGGTGCACCATCATCGCAAAAACGACGACACCCTGGATAGCAAAGGACCGTTTTCCACTGCCCCATACATGCCCTCAAGAAAGTACAAAGCGTTGTATCAATTTTATACAGCTCAAGTACTTTCAGAAGCCATGTATGTGGCACCGAATCAAAGGCCTTCTTATAATCTATCCAACATGTCGCCAGATTTTTACGATTACGACGCACCTGTTGGCTGATGGTCATATCGATTAAAAGGAGCTCCTTAGTACCACGGGCCCCACTTCTACATCCATTCTGAGAGATTGATATTATCGAATGTTTTTCTAAGTGTTTAGTAATTTTGACTCTCAAAATGGATGTTAAAAGTTTATAGACGGTTGGTAAACATGTAATTGGTCTATAATTTTTGGGATCCGCAGCACTACCGGACTTATAGAGTAAGTGAGTTATACCAGTTGTCATAAAATTGGGAAGTGAACCCACATCTAGCGATGATTGAAATTGTGATGCCAAACGGCCATGTGAGCTTCGGAACCATTTTAACCAGAAATTATGCAGTCCGTCCGGTCCCGCTGATTTCCAATTTGGGAGCGAACGAACTGCATAAGCTACATCTTCTGCATCAATGGATACTGGTTCCATAACCTGTATGTTCTCACATGACCGTTTAACATCCCTCATCCAATCACCCTCAGCATGTTCGACAGGCTTCGACCAGAGATTCTCCCAAAACGTATTTGTAACTTTACTATCTGGTAGGGTAACGTCATTAACCTCTGGTAGATGTGAATTTTCCCATTTTCTGTAAACCCACTTCTCATCTCTTTGGAACATACGATTCTGGTTGTATCGATCAACCCGCTCTTTGTAGCGTCTTATTCGATTTGCCCATGCATAAACTTTTTGTTTAAGGAGGTCGATGCGCTCTGTGACACATGATGCGTATCTTTGAGGACTTATATCAGTCCCAAAGAACGCCTGTTTCACAAAGCGCATCACCTTCGGACGGGTATTACCCGACCTAAAACATATTAATTTCCCGATGAGTGCCCTGGCCTCAGAAATACGCCTCTCAATCCTACACTGCCAAGCAGGTTTTGCAGACCTAGGTCGAATAGCAGTTTCGATTGTGTAAAACTTAACATTAGCTATTCGACAAGCTGCAACCGCCGCACAGTATAAGATTGAGTGCGTATCACTAAGATCTTCACTATTGTCTAAATATTTAGACAATAGTGAATCCAGGGCACACACCATAGCCATATTTCTTTTATGCATGGGCATACGAGAAAGACGTGGTCTACAATCTGAACTTGCAAACCGATATTCCAGAATCGCATCCTCCAAAGCACTCCTTAATCGATTCTCACATTGGGTACTTACGGATATAGTCTCATCATCAACAACTTCTTCAGCAACTATAACAGGAGGTGTGTGAGCATCCGATGAGGTACACACAACTTGCGACGAAGTAGTTATAAGGAGGCTATTCCGTACGTCAGAACGTAGCCTCTCAAGTGTCGGACTATCAAGCATATTACAACGCTGGATAGCCCGCACCTGATCCGATAATCGTTGTGCGGACACGTTGACAGCTGGTTCAAGTTCCTGAAATACAGAAAGTAAACGGCCACGGTACGCAGTGAGGTTAGCACCTAGCTCTGAAGCCGCATAATATGCCCGCATGACGTTTTCATTAATTTCTTTAGTCCACTTCATGCGGTGCACATTACCACCGGCAGCGGGGGCCCTATTCGAGGCCGGTGGGCCTCGGGGTCCCAAGCTAGCTGGCGGCCGGCCTCTCCCCTGCCGACGTACAGGTAGTGGCGACGTCGGTGGGGAGAAATACTCGTCACTGCTACTGTTGGAGCTCGACATTTCGCAGGCAGGTGATTTTACTGGAGCAGTATCCTTAGGGTGCGAAGTGGAGCCGCCTGACGAGTCCGGGGATGGTGTGAGTGCATTTTGTCTGCTTTTGGCCCTAGTCAACATAATTTTTCCATTTATTGCGTATCCGTTTTCATGTTATTTGTAATTGACATTTGCATCTGTCATGTCATTATAATATTGTTGTATTTTTCCAAAATTTCCATAGTATTTCATTGAATTTTAAATTTATAGGTTCTATTTCTTCGTTCCTTGATTTTCTATAATTCTTATTGTAAATTTTCGCTGTTTTACGAATACAAAATTAATAAAAATATTTTAGTAGAAAAAAATCTGCTGACTTTTATAGTGTTGCCAATTATTATTATTATTTCCTTTATTTACAATTTTAAAACATATTAATTTAAATTTTTAAATACATTATATAAAAAAAAAATATATTTAAAAATATAAAAAAATAGTGTCCCACCGGCATCGGGTACAGGGACCAAGATACCGGTGGTTAGGGCTGCAGAGACAGGAACCTCCTCACAATACGTGCAGTGTCTAAGAGAACTGCCTTTTGCATCTGGCCCTTGACCCAACTACCTAACCCGAGCCTCTTTAGGTGTTGATCGAGGCTCTTGGCAATCAGACCATGTGCTGATATGACTATCGGCACAATAACCGCTGAATCCACATCCCACATGTCGACAATCTCGTGAGCTAAATCCAAATATTTTATTTTATTATTATTCCTCTTTATTACATATAAACAACATATAAATTTACATTTTTAAATATACATATAAAAATACATTTAAAAATATAAAAAAATAGTTTCCCACCGGCATCGGGTACAGGGACCAAGCTACCGGTGGTCAGGGCTCCAGAGACAGGAATCTCCTCACAATGCGCGCCGTGCTCAGCAAAACCGCCTTTTGCATCAAGCCCTTGACCCAACTGCCTAAAGAGAGCCTCTTAAGATGTTGATCGAGGCTCTTGGCGATCAGACCGTGTGCTGATACGACTATCGGAACAATAATCGCTGAATCAATAATTATTATTATTATTATATATAGCTGTGAATATTATTTTAATAAAAAAAAATTTTGTACAAGGATATACAGTCTATTATTTACACCTAAGGTCGGTTAAGACCTTTTCAGTTAGTGTAAATTTGAATATCTTTTTAGTCATCAGTAGATAATTTATGATACTTTTTTATAAGCCAATTTATCATGCACGTAAGACATTGTTTTGAATTAAATACATGGATCTTACGAGTATAGTACAGGTGGCAAACAAAACACAAAAGGCATTACACCGCCGCGCGCCACCATTTAATAAATACGCAAAATACCTACACTACAGGTGTGACCAACTGGATATTATTTTTTTCACCGGCTTTCCTTTTGAAAAAATTCAGCCTTCGCCGCTGCTACATACATATTAAGTATAAAGGCGTATATTATACACCTCTATCTCCAAAGGCATAGCCAGAGACATTTTCACCCACATTTCTTTTTGTCCCATGCAAGGTGGTGAGCCTATTGTCGTGTAGAAGCGGACAGACACTGGCTGTTTGTGACTTCCCGCTGTTGAAAATTTTCAGGTGGCCCATAATGTCTTCAACTTGACTTGCCAAACTTGACTAAGGTTGTTAGATTCATATTATTGTTGTTTTGGTTGAGTTAAACCACCTCTGTTAGGGCAGAATGGTTTCAAAGAGTTTTAAGCGTGTCTTCACCTTCACAGTGCCAACATGATCAAATGCTGGGCGACCCTCACACTCTAGACTAGTCTGTAAGCGGATCACTCCTTGTAGAGAGAGCAACCTCTAAAATAAAATTAATGGGGCACAGCTGCCAAGCAATCTCTTTTCCTTCTTTCCTTTATAATTCGATGTATTTTCGCCATGTGACGCCTGGTTCTATCAGTTAGACACTGCAAGTAACATACATGATCTGATAGATTAGTACGATCTGCCCGCACACGTGTTTCCCTCATCTTACAATCCCGGGTTCTTCAAGAGGAGCGTGAAGAGGCACGTTACAAGGCCGACCACTTGAGGACCACTGTCAGAAGTGGCCCCCAATCGCTAGATGCGCCACGGCTTTCCATCAGGCTAGTGGCGACGTCAATTTGGCGAGCTAAATATAAAAAAAAAATCGAAAATGCTATTCAAAGATTCTCTAAATCTATTAATTTGTACAGCCTCTGTGATTCACGTTTTAAAAATTCGTTTTAATATTGAATGTTTCTCGGAAAGTTTTAAAATGATTGTGAAAACGCATAAAGGTGACAAACTAATATTGCAAAAAAAACGGACACCTTTTCGTAATAATACACCTCGCATCCCGCATCCGTTTCCGATTGCGTAAGAGCAAGTATTCTATACTTATGTTATAAAGTGGGGAGATTTGATTGATTGTTTGCATCAAATAGGCTCCGAAACTACTGGACCTATTTGAAAACTTCCTTCACTGTTGGGATGTTACACTATACCTGGGTAACATAGGCTATATTTTATTCCCGTATTCCCACGGGAACAGGAGCTGCGCGGGTGAAACCGCGTGACGTTTGGTAGTACTTATTTCATATTTTCGAAAGGTGCATGCATCATCTAATGAGTCACATAACTGTATCACCCTGTGACCCAGATATTAATAATATTTACATAATAATCCTACTAATATGTAATAAGTACGTGACTCGAGCTTGCAAAAATTATTAAAAAAAAAATAGTACTAATACTTCACTTTTTTTAGAGCATTTAAAAGAATAACCCGCTTAGTTTCTTGCCAGTTCTTCTCAGGTGGGTCGCGTTGTGAACTGGTGGTGACTCTTTGATTTATATAAGTGACGTTTACAAGTGCATCTAGGTATATATGCCTAAGTAAATAAATAAATTATGAATTTGAAAAAACATTATAAAATAGCGGCCAAGTGCCAGTCGAAGTCGCTTACAGAGGGTTCACCGGCAAACAATAATACCTACCTTGTTGTATGAGAGCTGCACTTGCTACAATTCTGGCATACAACTTCTTTCACTTTCTTAAGTTTTTTCATACATGCTACCGATTGCCTGAGGACCACAGAATATGACTCGCCTTGTTATTCCAGACTATAATCTATCGTGTCTGAAGCAGGTCGTCCCATTCGCAACTCGTCATACATTCTCAACACGTTGCATTCGCAGCTTGTCCCGTTCTCAACTCGTTCCGTTCGCAACTCGTCCTATTCGCAACTCATCTTATTCGCAACTCATCTTATTCGCAGCTCGTCCCATTTATATTTTTTACACATCGATAACAATTACTAGGGTCCAAGAACGCTACAAGTAGCGAATGGGACGAGTTGCGAAAATAAATAGAGGATAGGACGAGTTGTGAAACGGACGAGACGCGAACGGGACCAGCTGCGAATGGGACGAGACGCGAACGGGACGATTCGAGAATGGGACAAGTAGCTATTTGGACGAGTTGCGAATGGGACGACCTGCTTCAGACCAAATCTATCCCTGTAAAAAGCATTGCAGCCAGATCCCTTCAGACGTTACAGCGTGAAAGAGTAACAAACGCCCAAATTTCGAAACTTTCAGTTTACAATATCTATACTAATAATATTATAAAGAGGATTTTTTTATTTTTGAGTGTGTGTATGTTTGTAATGAATAAACCCAAAAACTACTGAGCCGATTTCGAAAATTCTTTAATCATTGGAGAGCTACATTCACCCTGAGTAACATATGCTATATTTTATTACCATATTCCCACGGGAACGGGAGCTACGCGGGTAAAGCTGCGTGACGTCCGCTAGTCTATACCAGTATTATAAAGAGGAAATATTTGATTGTTTGTTTGCATCGAATAGGCTCCGAAAGTACTGGACCGATTTGAAAAATTCTTTCACTGTTGGGAAGCTACACTTTTCGCGGTGAACATAGGCTATATTTATTACCGTATTTCCACAGGAACGGGAACTACGCGGGTGAAACCGCGTGGCGTCCGCTATTTAGTAGAAATCTTGCTTATAACCTTCATTTCATGGTTACGTTTCCAGGTGACCTCGATCACGTGTGTGGACAGCGGAGTGCGTCCTATGCCGAGCAGTGCGGCCTACACAGCAGAACGGGACGCCTGCCTTAACTACTTCGCAAGATGGAACGAGACCGACCAGGTGATTATAACACTAATTTCTCTTTTTTTTAACATGAGGGAAAATCCTTCATGGATGCTATGCCGGACTCCTACCGACTGAAAAACCTCACGTAATGCCTAACAACCTACGGCTAGGAGCCCCGGGTAAGCCCTCGGAAGGATGTCCCAGAACTCCCAACAGACCCACGGCCGCCACTGTGGCCTCGCCTTGGGTTTTCGGGTGTGTACCCTCTTCTTATCTATTACATATTCTTATGTCACGCTGCCGTCATGGGCTTGCTTCTGTAGGGACGGTGAGCAGCCCGCTCACCGTCGTCAGGCCCCCGGTCATGGAGGCCGATAGTCTTCGGCGAAGACACGTGACTGTGGAACTTGGGTGGGAGAGTTCTCTCCCGTAGCCGCCTCGCCGCCTCTTCACGAGCATGACCTGCTCGCAGAAAGAGGCGGCGCAGTCCCATTACAATATTTTCTCTTATACTACATAAAGATAATATAATAGTATCTAATCCTACACTATCGAATTAGGCATTGCCTGTATGTAAAGATGGGGTGTATGGTTTTATAAATAAATATGCTGCGTGATCATTTACACAACACTCAGTCGGCGGCGCCACTAGCGCATCAACTTTTTCTTCATGTACTACAGCTTCTACAGCGCACATGTCTTTCCATCAACTCTTTTAAAATGGAAAGGCCAAAAACGGCTAGCCCTTAAAAGAGACGAAGAAAACTGAGTATTACAAAAGATCGTTCCTCTGTCGAACTATAAAAACCTGGAACGACGTGTCCGCATGCGTGTTTCCCTCATCTTACAATCCCAGGTTCTTCAGCGGAGCGTGAAGTGGCACATCAAAGGACCACTGTCAGAAGTCTTACGGACTGTGAGAGTGGCCCCCAATCGCTAGATGCGCCACGGCTTTCCATCAGGCTGGCGACGTCAACTTGGCGAGCTAAATGTCAAATATATATTAGACTAAGGGGAGGAACCGCAACACGATGCATTTTCAAGAGTCCTTACTGCTTTGCTGTCTTAAGAATCCTCTTCCGTTGTCGTTCTATGATGAATTTATGAATTTTCACCAACTAAAAGCTCTTCAACTTAATCCCATACCCTCCTTTTGATCTTGAACTACTAGTACCTAGCATTGTTTGAGAGTGGCTAAAGATCCAACTTGTTTTTACGTGTGAATATCTCTCATGAATGTTATGCCGGACTCTTGTGGCCGATCCAGACTCTCGTGGAGGCGACAGGAGGCGAGGCGAGCGCGAGAGTATGGATAGGTGCCTCGCCTCGCCCCCTGTGCACTCCGCTCCGTGTCGGTTTTTGGGACGGAGTTAAAGGACCGGAGGCGGCGAGGCGAGGGCTCTCGCGCTCGCTCATTTCTTTGTTGACCTTTCCGATTTTAATTTCTTATTTTAGTGATATGATATTAATGCAAGACATTATAATATTAATAGGCATAGCCCCGCTGTCGCAGACACTTGAATCACGTCCATTTTGTAGTAGACGGAGCGGGCAACTGTAGGTATAAACCAAGAAGTGTCGAGCGCCTCCAGAGAGTGTGGATGGCAGCACTCCTGTCGCCTTCGCTCGCCTAGTCTCTGTCGAGCGCCTCCACGAGAGTCTGGACGCCGCATTCCCACTAAAATCCCATGTTGCCCCACCACTGACAGCCGGGATCCCCGGGTGAACCCCCGAAAGGATGTCCCAGGACCAATATAATCTTGTGAACAGTGAGAGTGACCTCCAATGCGCTAGATTTCGCAATGACTTTCTATAAATCGGCTGGTGTCATATTGACGAGCTAAATAATATGAAGCCTGAATCCATAACCTACATACATTAGTCACGCCTTTGTCTCTGAGGCAGGTATACGCCCACATTTCACTGTAAACTTTAATGTCCCACGTAATAGGTGGTGAAGCCTTTTGCTGTGTTGAAATGGACAGATGCAGGTTGTGATGACTCACAGTTGAAAGTTTTCAAGTCGCCCATTAGGCTTTCAACTTGGCTTAACGATTGTCATTTTACTGACAACCGGGTTTCATTTCGAGTTTTCCTTCTCTACGCAATGAATCGTTTTGCGAAAGACGAAAGAAAACTATTCCCACAAAATTACAAAATAATATTCCCCACTTGAAGATTGACGTTGATAAATTGCTGACAAGTCGGAAATCAATTTGCGAGTATTTCACTCGTCACAGTTGAAAGTTTTCAAGTCGCCCATTAGGCTTTCAACTTGGCTTAACGATTGTCATTTTACTGACAACCGGGTTTCATTTCGAGTTTTCCTTCTCTACGCAATGAATCGTTTTGCGAAAGACGAAAGAAAACTATTCCCACAAAATTACAAAATAATATTCCCCACTTGAAGATTGACGTTGATAAATTGCTGACAAGTCGGAAATCAATTTGCGAGTATTTCACTCGCAAATTGATTTCCGACTTGTCTCAATAAAACTTAACTCAATGTTTAGACGTCAAACCGCAGATATTATCTCGTCTAAATTTGAAAAGAAATATTTTGACATACGCGATTTACATATGTCGAAGGTCTTGGATGAATAGGGATCAGGAGATCAAACCATGATGCTATGAAGAGCTATTTTTTACATTATAAAGGTGTCCTAAAAAGAATTCATTTTGAAAATCTGATATAACTGATTACCTAAACGAGTGGCGATTCTAAAAAGCTCTTTGGTTCGTTGTGGCAATTCATCATGGATGCTATGCTGTATGCTGGACTCTTACCGACTTAAAACTATAGTAAGCCCACGGAAGGATGTGCCGGGATTCTCGACAGAACGTTCTGTGGGTAGGCCTCCCGCGAGATAGGCAGACGACGGTCCCGGGAGCTTGCTGAATGCGGACGGCACAAGAACGTTTTTCGATCTTTGGGGGGAGGCCTATGCCCAACAATGGGCGTCAAATCGGCTGAAATTAGATAACATAAAAGAGAGTGAAAACTCATAATTATCGTGAATTTGATAACGTAATTCTTATTGAAAGGCTTCGACGCAAAGTACACATCCAAAAACTAAAATGATCATTTTCATTGGTCATTTTGGAACTCAACTTTCAGAGTTGCTATTCGAAAAAAAAAATAGGAGCACCCTATTTAATCAATCAAAATCAAAAATATATTTATTTCACATAGGCATTATACAGATGCGCTTGCAAAACGTCCAGAATACAAAACAAAAACTCTACCACCAGTTCACAACGCGACCCACCTGAGAAGAACTGGCAAGAAACTCAGCGGGTTGTTCTTTTTTTGCTCTATTTACAATTTTAAAGAATCTAAAAACTAGGCATTTTAACAATTTTTTTGAGAATCCAGCAGAGCAGGTCATTTCCAGGCTTCCTTATCCAACAAATAATCATTGATTGTATAGTAGCCCCTGCAGTTCAATTTACTTTTAACAGATCTTTTAAACTTATTAAGGGACATACTTTTAATTTCGTCTGGAAGCCTGTTGTAAAAGCGTATACAGTTACCCATGAAAGAATTGCTGGTTTTGTGCAATCTGCTATGAAAAACAGCAAGGTTATTTTTATTTCTAGTGTTGACATTGTGTCTATCACTTAACTTAGCGAAACTATGTAGATTTCTTTGTACATACATAAGGTTTTCAAAAATATATTGTGATGCTACAGTAAGAATATTAACCTCTTTGAATTTTTCGCGCAGAGAGACCCTTGGACCTAGTCTATATATAGCTCTTATGGCCCGCTTTTGTAAAATAAAAATTTTATTTATATCTGCAGCATTGCCCCACAGTAGAATACCATAAGACATTATACTGTGAAAGTAACTGAAATAAACTATTCTAGCCGTATCTACATCAGTCAAGTGCCTTATTTTTTGTACAGCAAATGCTGCTGAACTTAATCTACTAGCTAGTTTTACAATATGTGGACCCCATTGTAAACCAGCATCAACCGTTAACCCTAGGAATGTGGTTTGTTCCACAAGTTCCAACTCTCGACCATTAAGTTGAACATTGGTTTCTGACTGTGCTACATTAGGCAAGGTAAATTTAATACATTTAGTTTTATTATCATTTAGTTTAAGATTGTTAGTGTTAAACCAATGAACCACTTTCAAGATTGCGTTGTTGACATCGTCATAGTTATCTATTTGTCTTTTTACTTTGAAAATCAAAGAAGTATCATCTGCAAACAAAACAATCCTGTTGTTGTCCCCCACGTAAAAGGGTAAGTCATTAAAATATATAAGGAATAAAAATGGTCCGAGTATTGAACCCTGCGGGACGCCCATAGTAACTACAGATCCCTCTGAGCGTGCACCATTAACATCGACCCGCTGAATTCTATTGTTCAAATATGAAGTCAGAAGGTCGAGAGCCTTGTTTCTTATGCCATAATGGTGTAATTTCCTGATTAATGTTTTATGTTGGACGCAATCAAATGCCTTAGACAGATCACAAAACACACCAATTGCATCTTGTTTATCCTCCCAGGCGTCATAAATACATTTCAATAACTCTACACCAGCATCGGTAGTAGAACGTCCTTTAGTGAAGCCAAATTGTTTCTCATGAAATAATTTGTGACTGTTAAAAAAGATCAGCATCTGCTCTAGTATCAATTTTTCAAATATCTTGCTCAAGGTCGGCAACACCGAGATAGGTCTGAAATTACCCGGATCTGAAGCGGTGCCAGCCTTGAATAGTGGTATAACTTTACTGTGTTTCATCAAATCAGGAAATACACCACTAGAGACGCAATCGTTAAACACAGTTGCCAAGTGGGGGGCAATGACATCTATAATACTTGATATGGATTTTACTGATAACCCCCAAAGGTCAGCGGTTTTTTTAACATTAATAGATCTAAAAGCTTTTATGATGTCGTTGCAGTTGACAACGGTGAATTCGAACGCGCCTTCACAGGCAGCTACAGATTCTGCTAATAATAGCTCGGCGGAGGTGGAAGACGACTGGAGAGTGTCAGTTATCTCTATTGGAACATTACTGAAAAATTTTTCAAACTCGGTCGCCACTTCCAAATCCCCCGATACGTGGCGATTGTTTATATTTAAATGAAACTTTCTTTCATTCGTTGTACACCTACCACATTCCGCATTGATAATGTTCCAAGTAGTTTTAATTACATTCGCAGAATCATAAATTTTATTTCTAATGAAATTAGACTTGGCTAAGGTACAGGCTTGCTTAAATATCTTTGAGTATTTCTTAACATATTGCTGAAACTCTGGGTTGAAATTATATGATTTTTCAGAATACAGTTCATATAGTTTATGGCGACTTTTATAAATTCCGGGTGTAGCCCAGTCACTGAAAGCAGAACTGCCTCCAATTGATAATGTTTTCGGGGTAAAGATTTTCCCAAACACAGTATGTATCAAATTAAATAAATCGGAGTAGGATTCTTCTACGCTAATGTAATCAGGCAATTCTGTTATTTTCTTGACTAAGTTTCTTCTAAAGGTTTCCAAGCGATGTGTGTTAACTGGGACAAAACTAATAATCTTCTTAGTTTCCCTACTATTTCTGAGATAAGAAACAGACTGGCCACGATGATCTGATTTTACAGGGTCCACTATACATTTTTTAATGGGATTTATATTAGTAAAAATATTATCAATACAAGTAGCTGCTTGCTTCACGTAGAGATCTAGTTTGATAATGAAGCTCTACAAATGAGTCATGAATACTTTGGGTAGGCGCCCAAGTTCTTATCAAAATAAAATTATAATTTATTCTCTTTGATTTAAAAAAAAAAAATAGAGCAAAAGTTGCTATTTAAAATCTGCTAGGTAAGTGGTCTCAGTTCCACCCGCGTAGTTCCCACGGGAACAAAATATACCCGAATATTATGTAACTTCCCAACAGTGAAAGTATTTTTTAAATCGGTTCAGTAGTTTCGGAACCTATTCGACGCAAACAATCCATACTCTCCTCTGTATATAGTAGTATTAATATAAAACCTTGTCTGTCCGTAGGTGGAGTTCGTGGAGCAACTGCTCGCACGTATGTGCCACTATCAGCACGGCCACATCAACGCGTACCTCAAGCCAATGCTGCAGAGAGACTTCATCAGTATGCTGCCCAGTAAGTGTCATCACTTGGTTTCGAATGTCCATAATTCTGGTCATTTTGAATCGAATTCCTGAGCATTGAAGGGATTTTACACAAAATATTCAGATCATATTCATCGGACATGTGGTATACTGTTACTTAGGTGGTATTTTCACGACATGGTAATCTGTAACTGGCTGATGCATGAAGTCTGCGGGATACACAACTCCTCAGAAAATTACAGCATAAATAATACCATGTTTGGGCTTATTTAGAACAGTCGATCAGCAAGCCTAAAAAGGCAACATTTACAGTTATACTCGTATATTAGCGATTATATTCGTATTATTTACTAGCGGACGTCACGCGGTTTCACCCGCTTAGTTCCCGTTCCCGTGGGAATACGGGAACAAAATATAGCCTATGTTCACCGCAAAGAGTGTAGCTTCCCAACAGTGAAAGAATCTTTCAAATCGGTCCAGTAGTTCCGGAGCCTATTCGTTACAAACAAACAAACAAAAAAACAAATATTTTCTCTTTATAATATTTTATTATTATTTAACATGAAGGAAAATTCAAATGCTATACAAACTCCTACCGACTAAAAAACCTCACTTTATTTTAAGGATTATAATTAAGGATGACAATAGATTGTTCCTTCTGTTGAACTATAAAAGCTTGGAACGACCTGCCTGCGCACATATTTCCCTTCTCTTACAAGTTACTTCAAGCGGAGCGTGAAGAGGCACATCACGGGGCCGCCAACTTGAGATCCACTGTCAGGAAGTTCTATGGACTGTGAGAGTGGCACCATCAGGCGGGCGGCGTCAATTTGGCTTACTACCCGCGTAGCTCACGTAACCGTGGAAATTTGGGAATAAAATCAATACATATAATAAAATCGTAACAGGTCGCTGTCTGTACATGGAAGATAAATAAGAAAAAATATTATAGGGGGGCTTTATGAACGCAATAGAACCCAAAACAATGATTTTTAGAATTTTTGTGTGTTTGTCTGTATGACTGTATATCTGTTTGTCTGTACGGTTGTGCACGCTAATCTCAGTAACCGCTCAACCGATTGCAATGCGGTTTTTTTTATTGTGTTGAGGTTTACTCCAGTTAACATTTAGCGTTTGTTTTATGTAAATCGGTTTAGAAATAAAAGAGTTATAACACTTTTAAGAATCAGATGTTTTGAAAATTTTAATTGTAGGGGTTTCTTTGAATGTGAGTGAACCTAAACTGGCGTGTTGGCTTAATCATAAAAGAGCTTAATGATTAAGACTATTTCGTCCGCGCCGAAGGCGTGGACTGAATTGTTTTAAAATAGACTTAATCATTAAGCTCTTTTATGATTAAGCAAACAGGGCAGTTTCAGACGCTGCTTGATGACTCTGATGAAGAAATACCTTTCCTTTCATACACCTTATGTGACGTAAACGAAGTTGCGGGCTCAGCTAGTATAGCATATGTTCAACGGGGATATTGTAGCTTCCCAACAGTGAAAGAATTTTTTAAATTGGTTAAGTAGTTTTGGAGCAAATTCGATGCAAACAAACAATTAAATCTTTCCTCTTCATAATATTAGTACAGAAAAATCAGAGCGTTCTTCTCTATGCTCTAGCAGATCTATAAATCTGCTTAACAACTCTGATATATTCCTTGTTACAGAAAAAGGTCTGGACCACGTAGCGGAGAACATACTATCTTACCTGGACGCCAGCTCGCTCTGTGCAGCGGAACTGGTCTGCAGGGAGTGGCTGAGGGTGATCTCTGAAGGCATGCTGTGGAAGAAGCTCATCGAGAGGAAGGTCCGCACCGACTCTCTGTGGAGAGGGCTCGCTGAGCGGAGAGGCTGGTATGTGCGCTATACTTGCTCCGTTGTAATCTTTTAGGTGTTCCTAAAAGTATATAATATATAGGTGTAAAGTATATAAGTAACCCAGATTGATGGGAAAAGCCTGGTGGAAACTAGGTGTTCTAAATAAGGTAAGGTTTTTCGCACCACACCAGAAGTGTCTGCTGTACAATACTGTTCTCATTCTGGGACAACTCGGGATAGTACTTTTGGATGCTATGCAGCAGTGCGCTAGTCCTAAAGAGGCTGGAAGCTTTGAGTCATTGCTGTATCGAAGAATTAAAGCGTTTTTGGTCAGATTCTACCAATCTACCAAGACTCGCACCATGTACAGAGAACATCCCATCTTACCTGGATGCCAGCTCGCTCTGTGCAGCGGAACTGGTCTGCAGGGAGTGGCTGAGGGTGATCTCTGAAGGCATGCTGTGGAAGAAGCTCATCGAGAGGAAGGTCCGCACCGACTCTCTGTGGAGAGGGCTCGCTGAGCGGAGAGGCTGGTATGTCAATATATTTGCTCCGTTGTAACCTTGCAGGATCAGCCCAAATTGATGTGGATAGCTGTATTGTAATAGCCTGGTGGAAACTAGGTGTCCTGAATAAGGTAAGGTTCTTCGGACTGCACCGGAAGTGTCTGCTGTACAATACTGTTCTCATCTTTGGGATAACTCCGGATAGTACTTTCTGGATAATAATAAATATTCACGGACATTTCACACAACGCTATCTGATCCCAAAGTAAGCTAGGAATAACCTGCTTGTGTTATGGGTATCAGACCACAGATGTGAATACTTATATACTTTTAAATACATACATTTTATACATAGAAACACCCAGACCCTTGAGACAAACATTTATGGGTCACACAAATATTTGTCTCCGGTGGGAATCGAACCCACGACCTCCAGCGCCGCAGGCTGTATCACTACCGACTGTGCCACAGAGGCAGTAATGTTTCTTGGGACTGCATCAGAAGTGTCTGCTGTACAATACTGTTCTCATTTTGGGACAACTCTGGATAGTACTTTTGGATGCTATGCAGAAGTGTGCTAGTCCTGAGGAGACAAGAAGCCTTGATACATTGACACAGCATAAAACTAAAGCATCTTTGGTCAGATTCTACCAATCTTACCTTGACGCCAGCTTGCTCAGTGCAGCGAATTTGTAAAATTTAAAAGGAAGCTGCACTATCCCAGAAAATCATAGTTTTTTTGTATTGTTTTATTCCCGTATTCCCACGGGAACGCAGGCATATGAATGACTGCCTCTGTGGCGTAGTCGGTAGCGATACCGCCTGCGGCACTGGAGGTCCTGGGTTTGATTCCTGGGTCGGTCCAAATATTTGTGTGATCCACAAATGTTTGTTTCGGAGTTTGGCTGCTTTTATGTATAATATGTATATATTTAGAAATATATAAGTATGAATATCAGTCGTCTCGATCCCATAGCACAAGCTTATGAATGTCCACAAATATTTATTTCTTTATATAAATAAAGAAATATCCTCCATGTGCAGTATTATAACAACAACATTCCTTGTTCCAGGATACAGTACCTGTTCAAACCGAAGCCGGGCTGCCAGCATCCTTCGCACTCGTTCTACAGACAACTGTACCCCAAGATCATCAAGGACATACAATCTATTGAGGACAACTGGCGGATGGGGAAACATAACTTGCAAGTTAGTATATTTACATACATTGTTCAATCTCTGTACATAGTTATTTTATAGTTGCATCACTAGATGGCGCTTGTCGGTATCCTGGATCGCACTAGTGTTGTTAGTGTTGTATTTATACTGGGTGTAACAAAATTACCTCTCCAAATTTCATGAGATGACTTGGCATCGGAAATCAAATACAAATATTTAATAAAAAAAGGAGGGTAATGTTTTTAATTTTTTTTTTGTTGCACATTAAGAATTCATTTTTTACCGCGGCAATTTGAGGTAACATGGTCGCCGTGGCAAAACTAACACAGAGCACCCGTCTGGATGTCGTTGTCGCTTTCTACTGCCGCTCAGTAGCGATAGAAAGGGTTAAAAAGGGAATTTATAGGACCTTTAAAACGGCTTTACGGTTAAAGTATTCGTGTGATTTTTTTTTTCTTCATTTTTGTAATGTTTCTTGACTGATGCCACGTCACGTGACGAAATTTGGAGAGGTAATTTTGTTACACCCAGTATACGTTTATTGTGTGTTGTTATTCAAGATAGGTAATATACAGAATCTTACCACCGAACAATTGTCGTATTATGTGTAAACCAAGTGCTCTCAGGTGGTCACTTTTTGGACATTTGTTCATACATAAATTTTAAATATGGAAAATGAATTGGTTTCAAGCAGGATTTGAACCTGCAATAAATATAGGTGCAATTCTAAACATTCGTGCCGTGTAACTTTCTAATAAGTGCCGGTAGATGGTGCCTACGTCGCCCCAAGACGTATATAAGGTGGAAAATTTGGTTGGTTCCGAGTAGGTTTCGGTGGCCAGTGGTTAAGCATCTTGCACGGAATGCGAGAAGATGCAGGTTCGAATCCTTCTCGAAACCAATTCTTTTTCCATATTTAAAATTTATGATCAGTTAGCATAATAATTTGCTTTTCAAAAATAATCTTACATACATAATATGATCACGCCTTTTATGCCCGAAGGGGTAGGCAGAGACATATTATATGCCCACATTTCACCTTTTTAGAAATTATCTCACGTAATATGTGGTGACCCTATTGCCGTGTTGATATGGACAGGCGCAGGTTGTGACGATCCACAATTGAAATATTTCAAGCCTTCAACTTGGCTTAACGATGATAATTTTACTGACAGCTTAGTTTTATTTCGAGTTTTCCTTCTCTACGCAATGCATCGTTTTGCGAAGTGTTCCCTTAGTCGCCTCATACGACACCCTTGGGATGAATTGGGCGACATTCTGTACTCTTTCTTGTTGCTACACTGCACATATTTATTAATTTATTTATTAAATATCAATATTGTCTTGTTACAGAGGATAAACTGCCGATCGGAGAATTCCAAAGGAGTATACTGCTTACAATACGACGACAACAAAATAGTATCTGGCCTGAGGGACAACACCATCAAAATATGGGATAGGAAAACTTTGCAGTGTGTTCGGGTAAGATTGACACTTATTTTGTACTTTATCACTTATTGTTCTAGGTCTCGCTTCCCATGGGAACATATTCCCGTTATATAAAGTCAGGGTTCGCCGATATATATCAGCGGATATATATCATGATATATATCACGATATATATCAATAGATTTTTATCTTGATATAATAATATATCAATGGATCTATTCCTGTGTTCTGAACTAAAAAAAATGGAGATTAATGTTTATTCGGGCAACATGTTGCAAAAAAGTACAATTCAGAATTATTTTAGATAGTTTCCCGAAATGGCGACCTCATTTTAAGTTGGGGAAATCCCTTTTGACATACCAGTATGGTCTGCTTTAAACTGAAATTGAAACCTTAATGTTACTGCAATAAGGTTCATTTTACAAGGTTACAAGGATATAAATCCGATATATATCAAAAAAATCGGATATATATCAATAAAATCGGATTTTTGACATTTATTATAAAAATCGGATTTTTTCGAACCCTGTATAAAGTAGCCTATCTGTTATTCCAAATCAATCAATATAAACTCAAAAAACTCATTAATAAATTTCGTCATCCACGCGAACGAAGTCGCGGGCACAGCTAGTACTTAATAAATTCGTAACAGGTCGCTGTCTGTACATAGAAGATAAATAAGAAAAATAATATAGGGGGCTTTATAAACCAAATAGAATCCCAAAAATGTTTTTAGAATTATTGTCTGTTTGTCTGTACGTTTGTGCCAGTGATGAGCAAAATGTAATTAGATTAACCGTTACAAATTATAATTACTTTGTAATGCTTAATTCAATTACTCTGTAACAGATTACTTGAGTAATTAATTACAATGAGTACTAGCAGTAACTAATTAATGAGTAATGGAATTACACGTTAATCTAATTACTTTGCAACTAGTTACTCATTAATTCAATTAACCAACACTCATAATTACCAACTCTGTCCTGTGCTGTGGATTCGTCGCGGCCCAACCAAGGGGTGAATCGATATTGATGCGGTTTTTTGATGTAAGTCAATGTGTCCAGGTTGGTACTCAGCTATAAAATTTGAAGATTGAGCTGATGTCAATTCCTGAGTGACGAAGGAATTTCACTGGAATTCCCATACGCTAATCACAAAATTTCATGATGGGTATCGTTTAAGGGGTTTTTTGGTATGCTGAGTGCGAATCACATGATAATTTTGCAATCCAATATGGCCGCCGCGCCGTAGTCACAAAATTTCATGATGGGTATCGTTTGAGGGGTTTTTTTGGTATGCTGAGTGCGAATCACATGATAATTTTGCAATCCAATATGGCCGCCGCGCCGTAGTAACAAAATTTCATGATGGGTATCGTTTAAGGGGTTTTTTGGTAAGCTGAGTGCGAATCACATGATAATTTTGCAATCCAATATGGCCGCCGCGCCGTAGTCACAAAATTTCGTGATGGGTATCGTTTAAGGGGTTTTTTGGTATGCTGAGTGCGAATCACATGATAATTTCGCAATCCAATATGGCCGCCGCGCCGTAGTCACAAAATTTCATGACGGGTATCGTTTAAGGGGTTTTTCGATGTGCTGAGTACGAATCACATGATAATTTTGCAATCCAATATGGCCGCCGCGCCGTAATTACAGAATTTCATGATGGGTATCGTTTAAGGGGTTTTTTGGTATGCTGAGTACGAATCACATAATAATTTCGCAATCCAATATGGCCGCCGCGCCGCACGGTGGATCCTGTTGTATGGGATGGTTGGTCAATATTATTTAACTACGTTCCGAGACTTAAGCTAAGTCTTAAAGGTGTATAATACATTCATACGTACCTAAATACATTAAATCACGCTTATTTCTCACTGGGGTAGGCAGTGACCACTGATTGCCACTTGCAACGCTCCCGGCAAACATCTTTCCCTTTCTTAACTTTCATAATTGTCTTTATTAAAGGTGTTTTGAGGCAAAATAACTTTATTAATGTCTTTATTACTCTAAACAATTTAAATATATATCACAATAAATGGATTTATAAAGGCTAGATTCTTTTAATCTGGTAAAATCATTTCTAGTACCTCACTAGGAAGAGTAGTTTTATATTTTCTCACAACCCTTGAGCACGATACTACTGTATCCAAAAAAATAAAAACAAATTAAATACATCCGTTAGAGTGTTCTTTCTCGAAGTTTTACGAGCGTTAAATTAAGAAGGAAAGATCTGAGGCGCGTAGCTTTGTACCACGTTATACTGCTTCTTACTTTATTTCGCTTCAGTATCTAATCATAGACAAAGCGGTTTGAGGAGATACTGCCTCTTGTTCATTTACTGTGGTTTTCGGTGATAGAATATTTTTAATTTATTTAGTTGGGAATGGTGGCCTTCAGTTCGAAAATACATTAGGAATAAAGAAGTTCACTGCCAGAACCGGACGCACGTAAAACTTCGGTCTTCCTACGCTTACTGCGGTCACGACACTGCTCAAAATCCTTCAGGGGCCTACCTGGGCTCACCCTTTGCTTAATAATATATTTTTTAAAAATGCAAGTCTCATCTAGCTACGTTGAGTTATTTTTTACAAACCTTTCTTTGATTCTGTTCGACGATTGCCATTTTATTTTAAAAGATTTTAAGAAAATATGCAGTGTTTCTTTAAGGGAAGTTATATCTGAAGCAGGGCAGTTGGTTTCTGCAATAATTATCTCCTCTAATTTTAAAAACTTGCTATCTAATTTCTTGTATTGAATTAAAAACAATTTGTCACACAAATCTCTCCTTTTTACTGGATAATCCACTATTCTTCAGAAAAAAAAAACAAAAAATAACCTATATAATTGGCTACAATACAATTCAAAACTATTCATTCATGTTAAAGACGAAAATTTAACAGTTAAGTGTAATAACTAACCGAAATACGACTGGCTCAAATTTTTTGAATCTACTACCGTGAAACTATAAACCACTGCCATTTGAAAAGGAGCATTTTGTCTGAACTTTTGATATCAACTATATAAAATACACTAACTAACGAGTTACGGAGAACTAATTAGTACCCTGACAAAATGCACTTTTTCGAAAAAAAACAGTATCAAAACTGCACTTCTGAAGAAAAAGTGGTTTTTAAATAACAATTTATTATGAAGAAGTAATTTTATCGTGAAGAACTAAATTTATAAATTTTAAATACTACATACCTTCAGCATCACTCATGATTTTTTTTATTAATTATACCCTGTTACTTTTAAAGTAATGCAATGTTTCTATACTGCACCAAACTTAAAAAACGTAATTCGCTACAAGGAAAATACAAATATGGTCAACTTTGTCGTATCATAAAAAGTATACTAGACAACCAATACTACTTTAATTACATATAATAAATGTGGTATACCCTCTATTTGCTAAATCTATGAAAAAATATTATCTACCGGCATTTTTTAAATTTTGATTAATGACCAACCAGCTCATACTACAGGATCCAACGTGCGCCGTAGTCACAAAATTTCATGATGGGTATCGTTTAAGGGGTTTTTCGATGTGCTGAGTACGAATCACATGATAATTTTGCAATCCAATATGGCCGCCGCGCCGTAATTACAGAATTTCATGATGGGTATCGTTTAAGGGGTTTTTCGATGTGCTGAGTACGAATCACATGATAATTTTGCAATCCAATATGGCCGCCGCGCCGTAATTACAGAATTTCATGATGGGTATCGTTTAAGGGGTTTTTCGATGTGCTGAGTACGAATCACATGATAATTTTGCAATCCAATATGGCCGCCGCGCCGTTATTACAGAATTTCATGATGGGTATCGTTTAAGGGTTTTTTCGATGTGCTGAGTACGAATCACATGATAATTTTGCAATCCAATATGGCCGCCGCGCCGTAGACACAAAATTTCATGATGGGTATCGTTTAAGGGGTTTTTTGGTATGCTGAGTACGAATCACATGATAATTACGCAATCCAATATGGCCGCCGCGCCGTAGTCACAACATTTCATGATGGGTATCGTTTAAGGGGTTTTTCGATGTGCTGAGTACGAATCACATGATAATTTTGCAATCCAATATGGCCGCCGCGCCGTAATTACAGAATTTCATGATGGGTATCGTTTAAGGGGTTTTTTGGTATGCTGAGTACGAATCACATGATAATTTTGCAATCCAATATGGCCACCGCGCCGTAGTCACAAAATTTCATGATGGGTATCGTTTATGGGGTTTTTTGATGTACTAATCACATGATAATTTTGCAATCCAATATGGCCGCCGAGCCGTAATCACAAAATTTCATGATGGGTATCGTTTAAGGGGTTATTCGATGTGCTGAGTACGAATCACATGATAATTTTGCAATCCAATGTGGCCGCCGCGCTGTAATTACAGAATTTCATGATGGGTATCGTTTAAGGGGTTTTTAAATGTGCTGAGTACGAATTACATGATAATTTTGCAATCCAATATGGCCGCCGCGCTGTAATCATAGAATTTCATGATGGGTATCGTTTAAGGGGTTTTTTGGTTTGCTGAGTACGAATCACATAATAATTTTGCAATCCAATATGGCCGCCGCGTCGTAATCACAAAATTTTATGAGGGGTATTGTTTAAGGGGTTTTTTGGTATGCTGACTACGAATCACATGATAATTTTGCAATCCAATATGGCCGCCGCGCCGTAATCACAAAATTTCATGATGGGTATCGTTTAAAGGGTTTTTTTGTTAACCCGAAATTCGTACTCAGCATACCAAAATACCCCTTATACGATACCCAACATGAACTTTTACAACGACGGCGCGGCGGCCATATTGGATTGCTAAAATAACCCGAAATTCGTACTCAGCATACCAAAATACCCCTTATACGATACCCAACATGAAATTTTATAACGGCGGCGCGGTGACCATATTGGATTGCAAAATTAACCCGAAATTCGTACTCAGCATACCAAATTACCCCTTATACGATACCCAACATGAACTTTTACAACGATGGCGCGGCGGCCATATTGGATTGCTAAATTAACCCGAAATTCGTACTCAGCATACCAAAATACCCCTTATACGATACCCAACATGAACTTTTACAACGGCGGCGCGGTGACCATATTGGATTGCAAAATTAACCCGAAATTCGTACTCAGCATACCAAATTATACCTTATACGATACCCAACATGAACTTTTACAACGATGGCGCGGCGGCCATATTGGATTGCTAAATTAACCCGAAATTCGTACTCAGCATACCAAAATACCCCTTATACGATACCCAACATGAACTTTTACAACGGCGGCGCGGCGGCCATATTGGATTGCTAAATTAACCCGAAATTCGTACTCAGCAAACCAAAATACCCCTTATACGATACCCAACATGAACTTTTACAACAGTGGCGCGGCGGCCATATTGGATTGCTAAATTAACGCGAAATTCGTACTCAGCGTACCAAAATACCCCATATACGATACCCAACTTGAAATTTTATAACGGCGGCGCGGTGACCATATTGGATTGCAAAATTAACCCGAAATTCGTACTCAGCATACCAAAATACCCCTTATACGATACCCAACATGAACTTTTACAACGATGGCGCGGCGGCCATATTGGATTGCTAAATTAACCCGAAATTCGTACTCAGCATACCAAAATACCCCTTATATGATGCCCAACATGAACTTTTACAACGGCGGCGCGGCGGCCATATTGGATTGCCGGCTGTGGTATTGATTTGCTTGACTGTATGATAATTACAAAGTAATGAATTACAAAGTAACTAGTTATAAAGTAATCTAATTACTTTGCAACTAGTTACTTAGTAACTAATTAACCGGAACATCCAAAGTATTTAAATTACAAGGTAATTAATTACTGAGTAATTAGATTACATTGTAACTTAATTACATTGTAATTCAATTATTAATTGAATTACTTTTGTAATTAATTACGCCCATCACTGGTTTGTGCACGCTAATCTCAGCAACCGCTTAACCGATTTCAATGTAGTTAGTCTTTGATGGGTAGACGTTTGCCCCACTTAACATTTAGTTTTTGTTTCATGTCAATCGGTTCATAAATAAAAAAGTTATGTCAATCTAAAGAATCACATCAACATCATGCGGACGAAGCCGCGGGGAACAGCTAGTTCCAGAATATAATCTATTCCTTTACCAATTTTTTGAAATTAGTAGGTGTTTTTTGGGCATTCTAGGCCACTTGGCTCAGTCGCTCGGCGAAAAAAAAGTTTTTCGCTCTCGCTCCTGAACGAAGTGGCTCAGAATGCCCAATAACGTAAAATCAATTTAACCCATTGCAAGCAACGAATAACGTAAAATCTATTTAACACATTCGAGTGAGCAACGTTTGAACACGTAAAGAGTGAGCTGACGGAACTCAAGGTGGAGTAGAATGCCCAATAATATTTTTGCCATCCAAATCAGCAGTGGGCATTTGCGCTTCCACACTTAAAGCACAGTCGTCAGACATAGACTTTGCGGTTTTATGCAGTCGTCGACATAGACATGTGCGTTAAGTGCTTCATCGCATTAGTAACTACGTACAACCAAGAGACAATGTAAGCAGTATGCATTTGCGCTTCCGCACTTATAGCACAGTTGTTCGACATAGACATGTGCGGTTTTATGCAGTCGTCGACATAGACATGTGCGTTTAGTGCTTCATCGCATTAGCAACTACGTACAACCAATATCGATATCTAGTGTTTGTCATAGCGTATGGTGTTATTATCTAATGTGGAGTCACAACCAATAATTCTATAACATATCGTGAATGCTATGCTATGCTATTGTCAATCAATCACAAAATTGTACGTTTATTTTAGAAATCGTGTAAACGCAATTTGTGTATTCTTTTCTACTTACCTCACGCTGCCTGCTGCTCACATGTGTACAGGTCAAAACCTGTTCAATGATATGGGTGTTTTGAAATGTTTTATTGTATGTTCGAGTTCGAGGATTTAAATAAACACAATTATTGTTAAGCAGAATGAGTATTTTTTATTTATAATGAAAATAATTTAGAATAACAAGTATTTTCAATGAGCCATTTTTTTATATAATTCACATTTCTTAGCGCACAGACTTTATTGTGATTTACACACCTTAATTCATATTCCTTACAATAACTACTTACTAGTTTTGAAATATTAGGACATTCATCCTCTTCTAAATTTATTACTGTGCAGTTGGAACACATAACACGAAACCCTTTAGTTTTCTCTAAGCCTTTAGTCAAAATTATCATGTTATTTAAATATGGGATGATTATTTGTTTGAACTCATGGTAATCAATGGATCCTTCATTCCAATATATTCCACGATTTGCTTGTAACCATCTTACTTCTTTTTTTTCCTGATTCGACAATGTATTGAAAGGATATGGTGGTTTAACTAAAAACAATAACGCGTAATCTAGTGTTGCAATAGCTAATTCCTTGACTATAAAATTATTTTTATTGTCCTTGAATCCTTGAACGTCAACGATTATAGTGTTTGATTTCATCTCTTTCTTACAATACGATACTGTCGTCGAGTAGTTCGATGCGGAGTCAGACCTGAAATACATCACACAAAATTATTTTACATATAATGAAACAAAGTTGAAAATTGCATGGACAGTTGATTGTTTTGAAATGTGAAACTGATAACGAATTATAAACAATATCATTTTTTTTTTTTTATAATTTTCGTTTTGGGACCAGATTGACTCGAAAGGCTTCCAAATTTCAATTGAATTCGAATCGAGTCAGGTTGAGTCAGATAGTTCTACAAAATAAAGAGATAAATATTTCTCGTTTTGTGACCAGTTATTTTTGCATAATATACATAGAAAACACCCAAACTCCCAAACAAACATTGATGGATCACACAAATATTTGGACCGACCCAGGAATCAAACCATGGACCTCCAGCGCCGCAGGCGGTATCACTACCGACTATGCCACAGAGGCAGTCATTTATAACATTACTAAGATTACTTACATTTTATGAAGTCGAGTTCAGCACTTAAGACAAGTAATGTTTCCGTCTGAAGACTATGGAACAATTATAATTTTAAATTGAAATTAATTCGTTTTATACAGTAAATAACATCGAGTCACCAGTTTAAATCTATATCGCGAGTTAAAACCTTAAAAGCATAGCATTATGGCATTGTAGATATAATGATAATTTATGTTGGCTACAATATTTTAAACAATTTCTTAACCCTTAACTAGGGTTGCCAACTTTTTTTAGAAGAAATAGAGTATATCTGATTTCAAAGGGGGTAAAAAAGTACAGACTTACAAAAAAGAGTAGGTACATTTTATTTACAATTTTTAAAATTATACTTTTTAGAACCTTTGACAGTACACAAGAGCTTTTTATTATTTTTAAAACTAATGGACGTCACGCGGTTTCACCCGCGTAATACCCATTCCCGTGGGAATACGGAAATAAAATACAGTCTATGTTCACCGCAAAGAGTGTAGCTTCCCAACAGTGAAAGAATTTTTCAAATCGGTCCAGTAGTTTCTGAGCGATGCAAACAAACAAACAATCAAATCTTTCCTCTTTATAATATTACTTTTTAATAAACTTCAATGAAACCCTGTTCCTTTTCCTTTTTTCCTACCACTTCACATTCATGATTGAAAACACTCTGTGAATGCTGAAGTGGAAAGTGGCGGAAACTATTTTTTTTTTTTTAATTGAATAAAGTCCTCAGGACATGTTTTCAAAATATGTTGCCATTTTTCTGCAGTGGATTTTTGCATAAAATCAGTAATAAGTAGTAAGTAATTCACCTTGGATTTTTGTAGGGTTCCGTAGCCAAATGGAACCCTTATAGATTCGTCATGTCTGTCTGTCTGCCCGTCTGTCTGTCCGTCCGTATGTCACAGCTACTTTTCTTCGAAACTTTAAGGCCTATGCTGTTGAAACTTAGTAAGTAGATGTATTCTGTAACCCGCATTATGATTTTCATATAAAACTAGAAAAAGAACTGTAAATTTTTTGGGGTCCCCAGACTCAGAACTCAAACTCAAAAATTTTGTTTTCATCTAACCCATACGTGTACCCTCTATAGATAGGTCTTCAAAAATGATTTTGAGGTTCCTACACTCTTAAAACTAGGATGATAATTTTGACAGCTCTTAGTAGGGCACCCCATAGTGTTCAATCGTTAATGAATCTATTCGATTATCGATTGCGTATAATTTTAAATCGATAGTTCCAAAAATAAACACCTTTTTAATATTTTAAGTAATTAGGTAAATATAATTGCAATATTATTGTTTGTAATATACTTAGCTTATCATATTACAAATAAATATTGTAGATACCTAGATACTTATAAACTTTACTTGCATTTAAATAAATATACTTAATTTCGATTTATTCGATTTATTTGTCTATGATCGATTGTGCGGTAATGTTGGAAGACGCTTCACTACGATAAGTGGGCGGTACTTAACTATAGTCGTGGATCCAATAGACCCAAGTAAATTTTTTGAAGTGTTGTAAAACGCACTTCGAGTGACGCGGCACCCATGCCTCTCAATACCTTCCTGCATCAGGCTGGAGAGCATTTTAAATATTTAATAAAAAAGCGCTTACGTAGTAATATTAGTTCAATGCTTATGGATGTTCAAATAGTATGATAAATAAAAAACTTTCTATGTAGGTATACATATACTAAAATTTCATTTATATTCCCATTTAAAAACACGCGGGTCCCCTGGACCCACAACTATAGATGCGGGAGTATTTTTCACGACTATAAGTAGTTAAGGGTTAAACACTCATGATATGTTATAATTGCGGTAACGTATTTGATATCCGACTTCAAAAAGGAGGAGCGGCGTTCTGTATGCTAGTTCATAATAATATCATATTTTAAACATAGTATCATATTTCGTTCAATAAGGAACATGTATGGTTGTGTTTGCAATTACGCGATTTACATTCCAGCTAAGGCTACGTTACGTTTAGATGACAAGCGCTCAACGAGCGTTAAATTTTGTATAGCGTTCACATGGTGCGCTATTGTCAGACGTTAAAAGCGTGCTGTCGTAGCCGTCCTGGTTCAGTTTCAGTTCAATCTACCTATTTTGTTAAAGATGGCCGTAGAAACAGTTTTAACGTTGATTTCATACTGATGGCAGAAACAACGCGACAGAAGATAGAGATATTGGGCTCACCTAATTGGTCACAGGCTGACTGAAAGCCAATACATTATTTTGTAATTAAAAGCTATGGTTTCCATTTCGAATGATTTTCGGGCGAACTTAATGAACCCTAAAATACACCTATCCGCATCAAAAGCACGCGTTCAACTGAACGGAAACATAGAAAAGCAATGATCTCAAAGCGTGCGGACGCGCGTTTTCCACAGCCAACCGCTAGCGCAACGTTCGATGTGCGCTTTATTAAAACGCGCGTAAGCATGTGTACGGTTTGAATAAATTGTATGTAGTTGTAAACTCAGTTATTCATTGAGTAAGCAGATACCTACTCGTATAGGTTTACACCGTTTATTAACCGACTTTAAAAACTAAAGGATTTAATTTTATGAATGAATATGCATACAGTAGCAACGAGATATAATACATAAATAGACGTCTCTTTCCCAGGAAGGGTAAGCAGAGTCATATCACCTGCACACAGTTCGCCATTTGTATTTTGTCCCACGTAACAGGTGGTGACCCCTTTGCCGTGATGAAAATGAACAAGCGCAGGTTGTACCGACCTGCTGTTGATATTTCAAGCCGTCTCGTATGACTTTCACATGGCTTAATTAATTATACTAACCGAGACCAACAGTTTAACGTATCTTCCATAGCACGGAAACGTTCGCAAATGGAAATGCCACAAAACAGTCACCCATCCAAAGGAAAACTGTACCCATGGTTGCTTAACCCACTGATCGTTTACGCTTCATGATTCAAATAATTATACTACCATGTACGGTTCTGCTGACTCAGTGTTGTCAAAACGATCACTGTAGTAAACAACTTTCACTATGACCACTCCGTGGATGAGTGACCACTACGTAACCATTTTGTGACATTTATTTGCGAGCGTTTCCGTGCTTCGGAAGGCACCTTAAGCCGTCGGTCCCGTTGTCAGTAAAATGGCAGTCGTCAAACCAAGTTGAATGCCTTATGGTCGGCTTGAAAAAATTCAATAGTGGAGTCATAACCGCACCTGTCCATTGCAGTACAGCAATAGGCTTACCACCTGTTACGTGGGAAAAACAACAGAAGGTAAAATGTAGGCATAAATGCCTCTGCCTACCCCTCGAGGATATAGGCGTGAGTATATGAGTATGATGTACGGTCGGTAACTAAAGTGGCTTAGCATACCAGAACATTATTTAATACAAAGGTAAAATATAATATTCAGTGTATCATACATGTACAATACTAGCTGTTGACGCGGCTTCAACCACGTAAACTTTGATCCGTTCCCACAACCCATGGGAACCTATTCCAGAATAATTAACTAATTTGCAATTCCTTCTATTAAACTCTCAAGATTTCATACAAATTTTGCCACTCCTTTCACCCTAAATATTATTTCACCCTGTTAGGGGTTGAAATATACTGTTCTTAAACAATGTGACATAAGTAAGAACAAACATACAAACATTGATACACCAATATATTCTATAAATTGGGACTGTATTATTCTGCTTACTTTTGAGCCTGACTGTACGCAGGTGTAAAAAAACACAACTCATAATATTAATAACGCATTTCTGCAACGCTTGCTTATACAGAATCGTGGGAAACGACGTATAGCTCGCATCACTTATTTTTGCGTCCACGGAGTACGAACCTATGTATACCAAAGACTTCTATTTAAACTGAGGTAGACGCGCCGTACTCTAACAAACGAGATTTCAAAAGCAATCCTCAAACACACACATCGCTAAGACTACACTCACTTATAAATAATATTTACGTAATTGTCACCACAATAGCAATATACGAATAGAACAAGAGTAGGTAAAAGAGAAGGCGTATGGACTCCGATTGCAAGCCAAGTACCTATTCTCGAAGTTTTGACTGATAACAGTGCGAGCAACGCTGCTAATTAGCTCAGTTTATAGGTTTCAAAAATCGGTTCGTAGGGCATGTCTACCTCAGTTTATATAGAAGTCTTTGATGTATACCTACTTAAAAATATAACAGTATTAAAAAAGTCTCCCACCAAATCGTAAATAAAATATTCAAAAGCCAAAGTACATACCTAAAGCAAAGTCGTCGATATTATTAGAGAAAATAGAAAAAAGCTCACAGAAACTGCGGCCGAAACTCGATTTTTTGGCCGAAACTGGCCGAAACCGAAACCGAAACCGAAACTTCGGTCGGTCACTAATATTAAGCCGTATGGTTCCTGGTGACACAGAATAGGTCCAACCCCTCTCTTCCTAGAGAGTGTCGTAAAAGAGGACTAAGGGATAGAGTGAAGCGCTCGTGGCCTCGCATCACAGCGGGTAGCCACAACCTGCGCCAGTCCATTTCAGCATGGTAATAGGCTCACCACCTATTACGTGGGACAAATTCTAATAAGGTGAAATGTGGGCATATTATATATGCCTATGCCTACCCCTTTAGGGATAAATGCGTGACTATATGTATGTATTTATGAAAGGTTCATATTATTATTAGTTAAAAATCGTTTGTGTCAGACTAGTTCATGTTTGTTAAGACATGTGACATAGGTACGATAAGACATTTTCTTTAGTGCGGAAGTTGTCTTTTAATTATTTTTTTAATAAAACAAAACTGAAACTTAACAAATTTTATTTATAAAAATATAATTATTTGTATGTACATATTTACAATTATACAATCTTATATTATTATTAATACAATCTCATTATATCACTTAGTTATGTAGATAGAATATTCTTTATTGTACACCACATTGGATTACAAAGATAGATACTTAATAATAAAACATAAAAAAGGTAGATTACAATCGACGGTCACTTGCAGACACTTAACTACTTACTTTATCTACATACTATTGTGTTACTAACAATTATCTTATTTACCCTCAGTACGTTCTAATTATAACAAGACAATTAGGTTCATCGATTTAAATAAATAAATATAAATATTGTGGGATACTTTCACACAACGTCACCTAGCCCAAAGTAAGCTACTATAAGCTTGTGTTATGGAATCTAGACAACTGATAACATAAGTACTTAAATATTTCTAAATACATACATATTATACATAGAGAACATCCAAACTCCTTAACAAACATTTGTGGATCACACAAATATTTGACTCGGCCCGGGATTCGAACCGGAGACCTCAGCATGGCAGTCGCATACACTACCACTGCGCCACCGTGGCAAATTTAAATTAACCTTTGATCATTGAAGAATGCCCACCATGCCCAGGTTGCAACATTGCAATTTGGTATGATACGTTTATCGTCATTGCTTGATAATGCTACATTTGTTTGCGCTTTGAGTAAATATTTCATTTTTATTATATTTGAATAGAGTATTTTTCCTATGAATTACATAATTCTTAAATAACACATTCTGATAATCATCTATCGTTAAATCACGCACCACCGAATGTTTAATTCCTTTTGCTTTTTTAATTCCATTATTCGCTGTTTTTAATGAATATAATTTTGACCTCAATCCAACAAATTCGGTAGTAAGTTTACCACCCATCTCATTAGTAGGTACTTTCATATTACTTTGAGATATCATAAATTCATTTTGCGTGCTATAGTTACTAGTATCAAAATACTGTAAAAAATTATATTTTAAATCACTATAAAAGTACTGTAGATTAAATAAACAAAAGAATCTGTGTCGGTATAGCATAGTTGTATTCTGTTACCATAAAAAGGCTATATTATATCATAATGAAAATGATACAATGTACTTTGAAATACAATCAATTCCACAATACGTTTTGAAAATCATTGAAATTATTACTATACTAGCTGCTGCCCGCGACTTCGTACGCGTAAAAATTATTTTATAAATACCAATTTGATTGCTCTCTGCTTAGCCCCTAGGATATGTAGCGTGATAATATATAGCCTATTTTAAGACCTAATATTTGTTCAAAATTTGAATGTGACCTAATATTTGTTCAAAATTTGAACCAAATCCATTCAGTGCTTTTCGAGATCCTTCCGGACAAAGCAAAGCAAACAGACAAACAGACCAACAGACAAACAGACAAACCGACAAACCGACAAACAGACAAAAAAAAAATTCTAACTATATTTTCGGCTTCGGTATCTTATGTTGAACACCCAGCGAGTATTTTTTTTTTTTAATATTTCCAATGTACAGTTTTGACTTTTCTATCATTTTATTATATGTATAGATGATGGAACAATATTATACGCAAAGGCCGAAGGAATGTGATGTTGTCAGCGTAACGTAATAATGGTATCAGATTATGGTTGCAAATAGGTTCAATTAATGTTTCAAAATCATTATAGATAGTGAATGGAACATTTTGTTTTCTATCATAATTTTTAAATTGTAAAAATGAGCTATTATCAGACCAAACAGTAACAACCCCCTCACATAAATGGTTTTCAAATTCGTTTTCACTAGGAAAAACACTAAACAAGTTTGACAAAAATATATCTTACCGTGATGCTTAGTTATTTGACTTCTAACGAGAATTGGTAAATATTTGATAAGACAATACTGAGACGACTCGCTAGTTTCTAAAAATAAGAAGTGTATTATTTTAGATTTTTGATTGATTTTATTAGGTCTATACAAAGGATCTGTACTACCTCTTAAACCATAAATGAAAATGTTAAAAGAAGGATTGTTTCTTTCAAAAATATTTATGTCTGAAAAATTAATTGGAAATGAAATACTTTTTTTTTTTTTATACTACTTAGGTGGCAGACAAGCTAACGGCCCACCGGAAGGTTGGTAACCGTAGCCTATAGACGTTTGCAACACCAGAGGCGTTACACACGCGCTGCCGACCCGGGCGCAGGTTGTGACGACCCGGAGTTGAAATTTTTCAAGCCGCCCGTAAGGCCTTCAACTTGGCTTAACGACTGTCATTTTACTGACAACCGGGACCAACGGCTTATCGTGCCTTCCGAAGCACGGAAACGCTCGTAAATAAATGTCACAAAGTGGTCCACGTGGTGGTCACCCATCCATATCCGGCCATAGTAAATGTTGCTTACTGCAGTGATCGTTTACAGAACACTGAGTCCGCGGGGCCACGAGCGCTCGTCAAGACATTACGAAAATGAGGATATGACGTAACTCTCTCAGGATGTCAATTGCTTGGGTATAAAGCAGCTAATATACAGGGTGAATTTTTCAAAAGGGATTGGATGACCAAATCCGAAACTATAAGGAATAGCGAAAAATGCTCAAAGGAGTCACGAGCCCGATTTTGATGAAACTTAAAACCTCATCAATAGATTTTTGAAAAACCAATAATCCTAGCTGGGAATTGAACCCATTGATTTTGAAAAAAAATACACACCCTATATTATTACACCATTCGATAGTGTTGCTATTAAGGATCATATTCTGGGAAGTAATTACATACGGCGAACTAAGGGAAAGTGCTCATCTTTCGTATTTTTCTTACGTTATCTGATGAATTGTTCAAAATGTAGACCATTGTTTTTAATACATAGCTGGATTCGAGACCTCAACGATCATACTGCATTCAATATTATTGATTCCGTTTAGAATATACCTCAAAGTATCATTCTGAGCATGATTTAAAACACGGAATAGTTACGAACTTTTCTGGAAATTCGAACGAAATAAATTATGATACAAAATTTAGGTACAAGAAATATGAATTCCATCAAAATTCGAAACTTTCCTTAAATTTGCCGTATATCATTACTTCGCAGAATTTGATCCTTATCAGCGACACTATCATATGGTGTAATATAAAGGGCGTGTTTTTTTTTTCAAAATCAATAGATTCGATTCCCAGCTAGGATTTTTGTTTTTTCAAAAATCTAATGATGACGTTTTAAGTTTTATCAAAATCGGGCTCGTGACTCCTTTGAGCATTTTTAGCTATTCCTTATAGTTTAGGATTTGGCCATCCAAGCCCTTTTCAAAAATTCACCCTGTATAGACCATAAAAAAAACAATACCTATCCTTATTTTGAATATTCAAGCAGGCTCTTTTACATTTTATACATTTTGATAAATCTATAAATTTAGATCCACTAAGATCCACTAAGAGTTTGATACTTGTTAATATTAAATTTCTAAATGTGAATTGTTTAAAAACGTCCATCCACTACCTCTCTCTTCAAACTTCTCAATTTTTTTAATAATATTGATATAACTTTCTCACATGTGGACTTAAAATTGTAATTTAAACGAAACGATAAAGTTTTTTTTGTTGCAAAAGATTTTAACTCTTGTAGATCATTTTTTAACATTAAAAAGAAAGCGAAATATTCAAAAGTAACTTTACCAGAATAATGTTTTTGCAGTGAGCTATCTATTAAAGATTTAACTTGATCAAAAATATTGTTTAAAAAACACTCTGGATAAATATTTGCCTCAGTTTTAGATATAGTAATACGATAACTTACAAAACGTCCTTTTAAACAGGAATGTATTATTTGAAAGTTATCAATGATAGGTACAGTAATATTATTTTTATGCTTATTAGTTCGCAAATGACTACTTCAACAACGAAAACTGATGTTACAACCCGAACAGAATGGCATTTTAAAATTATATTAAAATTAGTTACCTGTTATATATACCTACTAAAGTTAGATTTACTTAAGTATTTTACAATTTTTATTAATTATCTATGCAGTAAGACTTTTTTCTTCCATTACCATTAAAAAATAATATACAACACCTTACAAAGCGGTGGTGTCCTGGAATTGGAAACACAAATTTATTAATACATATCAAATTTAATAAACGTTCAATTCTTTAGTCATAGATAAATCTAATCATATTATCTATCACAAAATTTTATACAGCCCTACTCAATTGTAGAATAGAACTCAAACCATACATAAAATATTATTTATATGAAAATAAAATATTGTAATTGAATATTTGATAAATAAATAAATATTCACGGACATTTCACACAACACTATCTGATCCTAAAGTAAGCTAGAAATAACCTGCTTGTGTTATGGGTTTCAATCAGACCACGGATATTAATACTTATATACTTTTAAATACATACATATTATACATAGAAACACCCAGACTCTTGAGATAAACATTTATGAGTCACACAAATATTTGTCTCCGGTGGGAATCGAACCCACACCTCTAGCGCCGCAGGCGGTATCACTACCGACTGCGCCACAGAGGCAGATAAAAATAATGAACACTATACATACATATCTTCACACCAAATCTCTTGAGGATAGGCAAAGGCACATAACATGCTTACGGTGACGCCAGAGTATTATTTTTCGTCCCACGTAATAGGTGGCGAGCCTATTGTCGCTGATCGGACACATACTTTTGCTAGAAAACTAACATGATAATAATTAGGTACAAACCTTATAGGAAAAATAATTTCTTTAATACTCATATAATCTTTAAGTCTTGAATAAAATATTTTGCTTGAAACCAACACCTCTACTGATCCGCCATTCGTTTAGAGCATTTAATCGTCTGAAATTTAAAGTTACAGGTTCATCATCACGCCTTTATCCCCAAAGGGGTAGTCAGAGACATATTATATGCCCACATTTCACCTTTTTATAATTTGTCCCACGTAATACGTTGTAAGCCGTATTGTCGTGTTTAAATGGACAGGCGCAGTTGTGACTGCCTGCTGTTGAAATAAGCCTTCAACTTGGCTTAACGACTGCCATTTTACTGGCAACCGGGACCAACGCCACAGAGGCAGATAAAAATAATGAACACTATACATACATATCTTCACATCAAAATCTCTTGAGGATAGGCAAAGGCACATAACATGCTTACGGTGACGCCAGAGTATTATTTTTCGTCCCATGTAATAGGTGGCGAGCCTATTGTCGCTGATCGGACACATACTTTTGCTAGAAAACTATCATGATAATAATTAGGTACAAACCTTATAGGAAAAATAATATCCTTAATACTCATATAATCTTTAAGTCTTGAATAAAATATTTTGCTTGAAACCAACACCTCTACTGATCCGCCATTCGTTTAGAGCATTTAATCGTCTGAAATTTAAAGTTACAGGTTCATCATCACGCCTTTATCCCCAAAGGGGTAGTCAGAGACATATTATATGCCCTCATTTCACCTTTTTATAATTTGTCCTACGTAATACGTTGTAAGTCGTATTGTCGTGTTTAAATGGACAGGCGCAGTTTGTGACTGCCTGCTGTTGAAATAAGCCTTCAACTTGGCTTAACGACTGCCATTTTACTGGCAACCGGGACCAACAGCTTAACGTGCCTTCCGAAGCACGGAAACGCTAAAATAAATGTCACAAAGTGATCACATGAATGGTCACCCATCCATGAACCGGCCATAGTGAAAGTTGCTTACTGCAGTGATCGTTTACATACCACTGAGTCCAAGGGGCCACGAGCTCTTCAAATTAAGCTTACTATAAGCCAAATAATAACATAATATTACTGAAATATAGTTATAATTACTAAAAAATATGTATCCTCTCTAAATAAAATAATATTTAAACGTAATAACTACCTTAATGGTCTTCTGATGACATTATAACAAATTGTTATTAAATTTTTTTTTTTGAAAAGATTAAAACTTTTGCAAATTAAAAACAATTTTCACTTATTGTCGCAATTGAAATGTAATGCGAAACGAAAGTATAATGTTATTCAATCAATACATCCGGTAGTAGTTTACCTAATATTTTTTTTTTTTGCAAGATTGTAGTTTCAAATAGGGTTAGCAGTAAATCGTAAATTACAGTAGTTTAGTAATTTGCAATACAGTACATGATGAAAATTTATAAGAACCCTTATACCAAAGTAATTAGTATAATTAGTAAGTAAACTAGTAGCATGAAATACAAAAACAAGAATTATGAAGTTGTTTACGTTAAAAAGAATTACTTAGGTACTCATAGATTGCTCTATTAATTCGTATTATTCGTAATTATCATACTTATAGATAATAAGATCCTATTAAGAGTCCATATGACGCCAAATAGACTACTACTTTGATCTAGATCTCAGGACTCGTGAGGTCTGCTGAATTGAAATTTGAACACAGACAACTTCAGTTCATAAACTAAAAACGCACTAGGCTAAAAACACGATTGCTGATAAAATCCTCGATAGATTTTTGTGTTGAAAATACCTCGATTTCTTGAAATTTTAACCTAGATCTCATAAGTTTTAAGTTGTTTTTATAATATAAAATATTTATAAGAAAGATAATAGTAAAATCTTCATTTGCACTAGACCACTTTTTTAATATTGGTTATAGTTTTTTTATAATTAATTTATTTCGTTAAAAACGCACAAAAACCGATCGCATCTCTCTCTGTCTTGCACGCTAAAATGTATATCTTCTATCTTCTTTCAACAATTTGGCGTCAGGTAGGCTCTTAATACTAAAGATAAATTATCTTTATTGAGATATTTTAAATATAATAATAAATATTGTACTGTTTGAAATTTGTATTGTTGACAACCTTAATCGCTGTTTAGAATTTCAACATTAACAAAAAACAAAAGTATCAAAACCGGAGTCAGATACTAGTATAATTGCACTCGTATACCTTGTTAGTGTGACAACCCTAAATATTTCCTGTATTGACTATTTTTTAAATATCTTAGTTGATACTTTTTAACAGTTATAATACGTCCAAGGAAAAATGTTAGATTGCTTGTTATTTGTTAATGAATTACACTAATTTTGAATACGACAAGCTATCAGCCTTGTTTTAGCTTATAATCTCATAATTTCAAAAGACTTCCATTACCATTCGAGTTGTCTCTTGTGTAATTACTAGCGACGGTCTAAGGTTAATTCCATCCGGCTAGATACATAAGAACTCATCTCCGCTATGGTAACGTCTCTTAGCCTCTTGGTTGTACGTAGTTGCTAATGCGATGAAGCACTAAACGCGCATGTCTATGACGACGACTGCATTAAACGCAAATGTCGATGTCTGCCGACTGTGCTATAAGTGTGGAAGCGCAAATGCATACTGCATACATCGTCTCTTAGCCTCTTGGTTGTACGTAGTTGCTAATGCGATGAAGCACTAAACGCGTATGTCTACGACGACGACTGCATTAAACGCAAATGTCGATGTCTGACGACTGTGCTATAAGTGTGGAAGCGCAAATGCATACTGCATACATCGTCTCTTAGCCTCTTGGTTGTACGTAGTTGCTAATGCGATGAAGCACTAAACGCGTATGTCTACGACGACGACTGCATTAAACGCAAATGTCGATGTCGGACGACTGTGCTATAAGTGTGGAAGCGCAAATGCATACTGCATGCATCGTGGTTGTACGTAGTTGCTAATGCGATGAAGCACTAAACGCACATGTCTATGACGACGAATGCATTAAACGCAAATGTCGATGTCTGACGACTGTGCTATAAGTGTGGAAGCGCAAAAACATACTGCATACTGCATACATCATGGTTGTACGTAGTTGCTAATGCGATGAAGCACTAAACGCACAAGTTTATGACGACGACTGCATTAAACGCAAATGTCGATGTCTGACGACTGTGCTATAAGTGTGGAAGCGCAAATGCATACTTCATGCATCGTGGTTGTACGTAGTTGCTAATGCGATGAAGCACTAAACGCACATGTCTACGACGACGACTGCATTAAACACAAATGTCGATGTCTGACGACTGTGCTATAAGTGTGGAAGTGCAAATGCATACTGCATACATCGTGGTTGTACGTAGTTGCTAATGCGATGAAGCACTAAACGCACATGTCTATGACGACGACTGCATTAAACGCAAATGTCGATGTCTGACGACTGTGCTATAAGTGTGGAAGCGCAAAAACATACTGCATACATCATGGTTGTACGTAGTTGCTAATGCGATGAAGCACTAAACGCACAAGTTTATGACGACGACTGCATTAAACGCAAATGTCGATGTCTGACGACTGTGCTATAAGTGTGAAAGCGCAAATGCATACTGCATACATCTTGGTTGTACGTAGTTGCTAATGCGATGAAGCACTAAACGCACATGTCTATGACGACGAATGCATTAAACGCAAATGTCGATGTCGGACGACTGTGCTATAAGTGTGGAAGCGCAAATGCATACTTCATGCATCGTGGTTGTACGTAGTTGCTAATGCGATGAAGCACTAAACGCACATGTCTATGACGACGAATGCATTAAACGCAAATGTCGATGTCTGACGACTGTGCTATAAGTGTGGAAGCGCAAAAACATACTGCATACATCATGGTTGTACGTAGTTGCTAATGCGATGAAGCACTAAACGCACATGTCTACGACGACGACTGCATTAAACACAAATGTCGATGTCTGACGACTGTGCTATAAGTGTGGAAGTGCAAATGCATACTGCATACATCGTGGTTGTACGTAGTTGCTAATGCGATGAAGCACTAAACGCACATGTCTATGACGACGACTGCATTAAACGCAAATGTCGATGTCTGACGACTGTGCTATAAGTGTGGAAGCGCAAATGCATACTGCATACATCGTGGTTGTACGTAGTTGCTAATGCGATGAAGCACTAAACGCACAAGTTTATGACGACGACTGCATTAAACGCAAATATCGATGTCTGACGACTGTGCTATAAGTGTGGAAGCGCAAATGCATACTGCATACATCTTGGTTGTACGTAGTTGCTAATGCGATGAAGCACTAAACGAACATGTCTATGTCGACGACTGCATAAAACCGCAAATGTCTATGTTTGACGACTGTGCTATAAGTGTGGAAGCGCAAATGCATACTGCATACATCGTGGTTGTACGTAGTTGCTAATGCGATGAAACACTAAACGCACATGTCTATGTCGACGACTGCATAAATACGCACATGTCTATGTCGAACAACTGTGCTATAAGTGTGGAAGCGCAAATGCATACTGCTTACATTGTCTCTTGGTTGTACGTAGTTACTAATGCGATGAAGCACTTAACGCACATGTCTATGTCGACGACTGCATAAAACCGCAAAGTCTATGTCTGACGACTGTGCTTTAAGTGTGGAAGCGCAAATGCCCACTGCTGATTTGGATGGCAAAAATATTATTGGGCATTCTACTCCACCTCGAGTTCCGTCAGCTCACTCTTTACGTGTTCAAACGTTGCTCACTCGAATGTGTTAAATAGATTTTACGTTATTCGTTGCTTGCAATGGGTTAAATTGATTTTACGTTATTGGGCATTCTGAGCCACTTCGTTCAGGAGCGAGAGCGAAAAACTTTTTTTCGCCGAGCGACTGAGCCAAGTGGCCTAGAATGCCCAATAAACACCTACTGAAATTAAAAAAAGATACACTTTTTAGTACCTTTTGACGTCATACATTATGAAAATTCACTTGTACTATTCCACTTTTATTTTAATTTGAAAAATACCTGACCAGTTTCGCTTTTATAGCATTATCAAAGGTTCTTACACTAATTTTGACATAACGTAATGACATTTTACGTTACTCAAAATTAACAGAATAGTACACGTAAATTTTCATAATGTATTATAACAAGTTCCATCAAGTGCCAACAATCGAAAGTATAACGGATACTTTTGACGTCAGTTCTCACTTCCCATGGGAACTTATTCCCGGGATAAAAAGTAGCCTATCCGTTATTTTAGAATATAATCTATCCCTTTACCTAATTTTATCTAGATCCCTTCATCCGTTATAGCGAGAAAGCTAGAGAGCTGAAATTTAAATTTTTGTAGCCGCTATTACAAATACTAAAATCTATATACATATAATAAAATGATAGAAAAGTCAAAACTGTACATTGCAAATATTTATAAAAAAATACTCGCTGGGTGTTCAACATAAGATACCGAAGCCGAAAATGTAGTTAGAAAAAATGTTGTCTGTTTGTCGGTTTGTCTGTTTGCTTTGTCCGGAAGGATCTCGAAAAGTACTCAATAGATTTGATTCAAATTTTGCACAAATATTAACTAGGGGTGGGGTCTTCAAATAGAAATAGGCTATATATTATCACGCTACATATCCTAGGGGCTAAGCAGAGAGTAATCAAATTGGCATTATAATACATTTTCACGCGTACGAAGTCGCGGGCAACAGCTAGTTAGAAATAAAGGGGGGGAGGGATAAGCGCGGGTGCGCGTGATTCACACTTGGCTGTTTGGTTTTTATAAAATGACAAATCGCTCAAGTTTTCTTCTATTTCGTAAAAGGTGATATGTCGACATATGGAAAAGCATGTAATAAATAAATAAATAAATAAATAAATATGATATGCCTGTTCCTACTTACTACCCTTTGGGGATAAAGGCATGACCATAATGTACGTTTGTTAACATAACAGTTTACTCTTTGTCCCAACAGGAACTCCAAGGACACACAGGCTCCGTCCTATGTCTCCAGTACGATGAACGAGCAATCATCTCGGGCTCATCGGACAGCACAGTCCGAGTGTGGGACGTCAACTCCGGGGAGATGCTCAACACTCTCATACATCACTGTGAGGCTGTGCTTCATCTTAGGTTCTGTAATGGGATGATGGTCACCTGCAGTAAGGTAAGACAAATATTTGTATACATAACATCTTGTTAACACAGCGACATCTGTGACTGCCTCTGTATCGCAGTCTGTAGTTATACCGCCTGTGACCTGGAGGTCGTGGGTTCGATTCCCACCGGAGACAATTTATTTGTGTGACCAATAAATGTTTGTCTCAAAAGTTTGGGTGTTTCTATGTATAAAATGTATGTATTTAAAAGTATATAAGTATTAATATCCGTGGTCTGATACCCATAACACAAGCAGGTTATTCCTAGCTTACTTTCAGATAGCGTTGTGTGAGATATCCGTGAATATTTATTCATTTATCTAGTGGCGAGTGGGGTGAACTATTTGGGCACCAATTGCTACCTAGATGGCGCTAAATCGCCCGATAACTGAAGCGTATTTCCCATTTTCTAGCCCAAATTAAGCTAATATAAGCTTGTGCTATGGGATCTAGACAACTGATATACATATTTATATATTTCTAAATACATACCAAATGAAAGTGAAATTTGCCATTCTGTTTTTATATCTGTATGTTCGTAGATCGTTGGACCCCCTTAAAGTATATTTCCGAAATACCGGATCTCCAGGATTACAAATACAAAATTTCAACACTTGTGCACGTTCAAACCTTAATGTTTAAAAATCCACCATTTTACGCATAATAACTCAAAACAACACCATTTTTGAAAAATTATACAACAGAATAGTGTATTTTTCTCTCTAATTGTGACCAAAACTTAAATTCTCTCAATATTGTTTCAGGATCGCTCAATAGCGGTGTGGGACATGACGTCGACCACAGAAATAATGTTAAGAAGAGTCTTAGTCGGACACAGGGCTGCCGTCAATGTGGTGGACTTTGATGAAAAGTACATCGTTAGTGCTAGCGGGGACCGCACTATTAAGGTAAGGGGGACGGGAGTAGTCAATGATAGTACCGGATAGTGGTCCGGATTAGTCAGTGATATTACCGGGTAGGGGACAGGAGTAGTCAATGATAGTACCCAGACTATCTAGTGTTAAGAAGAGTGTAAGTTGGACACAAGGCAATTTGGTGCACTTTGATGAAAAGTACATTGTTAGTGCTAGCGGGGACCGCACTATTAAGGTAAGGGGGCGGGAGTAGTCAGTGATAGTACCGGATAGTGGTCCGGAATAGACAGTGATATTACCGGGTAGGGGACAGGAGTAGTCAATGATAGTACCCAGACTATCTAGTGTTAAGAAGAGTGTAAGTTGGACACAAGGCAATTTGGTGCACTTTGATGAAAAGTACATTGTTAGTGCTAGCGGGGACCGCACTATTAAGGTAAGGGGGCGGGAGTAGTCAGTGATAGTACCGGATAGTGGTCCGGAATAGACAGTGATATTACCGGGTAGGGGACAGGAGTAGTCAATGATAGTACCCAGACTATCTAGTGTTAAGAAGAGTGTAAGTTGGACACAAGGCAATGTGGTGGACTTTGTAACTTTTTTAAAATTTAGCGTCTGTACTTGTAGTTCCATCAATAAAAAAAAAGGTGAGTGTTGAAAACGTCCATAGGCTACAATCACTCCTTGCCACCGCCGGCCGTATGCTGGTCTGACACCTCAGTGATAATAATAAAAGGAGGGGGGGGGAGAGGAACCCGCCTCACACCCTCGATTCGTCAATTCTATATATGGGAGAAATGACAAATCGAACTCCTCAGGAAAGGAATTTTAGATGTTGGAGAGGAAAAATTACCTGTACCCTCCAGATTGTTGGTAATTAGCACTACTCCGCTTAAATTCAAAGTTAACGATGTCACTAATTTGTCAACACGTGTTTCGCCTTCATACGAGGCATCTTTAGAACTGCATGGCAGCAAAAAAGTTTTTTGAGAGGAATAGTGCTAATTACCAACAATCTGGAGCGTACAGGTAATTTTTAAATTATCTTCCTTACTTATTATCCTTTTTAAATTATCAGGTATGGAACACATCGTCGTGCGAGTTCGTGCGTACACTCAACGGCCACAAGCGAGGCATCGCTTGCCTCCAGTACAGAGAGAGGCTTGTGGTCTCTGGATCTTCGGACAACACCATCCGTCTGTGGGACATTGAGTGCGGACAGTGCATCCGTGTGTTAGAAGGACATGAAGAGCTGGTGCGCTGTATACGGTGAGTGATTTTGTTTTTGTATTAGTGAATTTTGTTCCCGTGGGAATATGGAGATAAAATATACCCTATGTTATCCGGGGACAGTGTAGCTTATCGACTGTATTTTTTTTCTAGTCAGTACCACTGGTTTCGGACCTTTTCGATGCAAACAAATAATTAAATCTTACTCTTTACAAAATTAGTTTAGTATCGATTAGCTCGCCAAAAGATGCTGTCTGCAATATGGTACTCAATTTGGCAACCCTATAATGTGTCTCTTCACGCAATACTCGAAGAACGTGCGCTGTCAAGTCGTTCCAAGATTTTATAGTTCGACAGAGAAATAATCTTCTGAATAGCTCGATTCTGTCGAAGATTCTGAACATCTTTAGCGTATAACGAAACGTCTAAAAGCGAAAAAACATGATGAAACTAATTGAAAAAAAGATTTTACTTTTATATTATTTAGAAGTTTTTTATTTTCATTATAAAATTAAAAACATCGACTGCCACAAATACGTGTATTAATATATAGCTATATTGTGCAGGTTCGACAACAAGCGGATAGTGAGTGGAGCGTACGACGGCAAGATCAAAGTGTGGGACCTTCCCGCCGCGCTCGACGTGCGCACGCCGCACCAGGACCTGTGTCTGCGCACACTCGTGGTACGTATACATGCACACACACTCACTCACCCACACACTCGCTCGCCCCCTCACTCACCTACACGCGCTCGACCAAACTCCCATTCTCACGCGCCCACACTCTCTCTCGCCCACACACTCACGCGCCCACACGCTCACTGACCCCACACTCACCCACACGCACTCGCCCACACACACGCTCTCCCCCACACTCACCCACACGCACTCGCACAGTGCTCGACCATACTCTCACTGGCCCAATCACTGACCCACACACACCACCACCACACGTACTCGTCCACACACTCGCACACATACTCGACCAAACCCGCTCTTGATTAATCGCGCACACACTCCCACTCACGCTCTCGTTTACACACACTGGCCCGCACACTCATCCGTGCACTCACTCATCCAAATACTCTGCCACACACTCACTCATCGACACTTCAATCAACCGCACTAGCACACACTTGCCTACTTACACTCGCCCACATTCTCACTCACCTAACCACCACGCTTACATACTCGAACAATCACAGTCATTCTTCCCCTTACTCGCACACGCACACGATCGCTACCATACTTGCACACAATCATTCATGCGCCCACACTCTCACCCACATTTACTCACACGCACACATATTAGCTCAGTAGCTCGCACACACATTTAAACTACCCTCACACTGCACATACTAACTCGCGCACACAGTCGCACACATCCCATCTCACTTACTACCCACACCCACTCGCCTACACACACACACACACATTTAGTTGCCCACACACTCACACTCATACATACATTTTCGGCCAACCACTTGCACCTTACCCGCACACAGACTCACTCGCCCTCACGCTCTTGCACACTCGCTCGCCAAAACACTGTACATACTCGCCCATGCACACACTCCTGCCCACTGCTGTTATGTCTGCGCACGCTCGTTTTACATACATGCTATTATACACTCATTTGCAAAAAAAACGGGCACCTAAGCAATGAACCATTTCAAATGTTAATATTGCTTTGTTTGATAAATTATAGGTAGTTTTATCCTCACAATTTGGTAAATTAATAAGAAAATAATCGTTTTCATCAGTATTTCATAAAATTTTGTTACAATTTATGGGAAATAATGCTAAACCTCGCTAGTAGTGTATGTTCGCTAGTAGTGCATATGCTCATGAAGTAAAAATAAAAAAGTTTTTTTGTTTGTTTTTCTTTAATAAAGTAAAAGCAGATAAATGTTTAGTATCGAGTGTGACCCCCTCTAGCTAAAATCACAGCTTCAATTCGTCTGGGCATGCTAGCGAGTATATCCCGGATACTTGCTTGCGGAATACGTTCCCACTCCGCAGTAATCACATTCTTCAGCTCTCTGATGGTCTGCGGAGCCGGGTGTACTGATCTCACACGCCGTTTTAGAACGTCCCAGATATGTTCTAAGGGCTTGAGGTCGGGACTTCGAGCTGGCCAATCCAAACGACGAATGCCGACCTCTTGCACATACGCATTAACATCGCGGGATCGGTGGGCGCGAGCATTGTCGTCCATAAAAATCGAGTCTTGACCTAGAGCGGCCAATGCGGGTTGTGCATGAGGAATTAGAACTTCCGTTATGTATCGATGCCCAGTCAGTGAGCCGTTTTCAATGAAGACTAACTCTGTACGTTCCATTGAATTTATTCCTGCCCAAAACATAACAGAGCCCCCACCATTAGGTGTGATTTCTTCGAAACATGCATCTGCAAAGCGCTCTCCTTGTCTTCTTAGCACTCGCCGACGTTGATCTTCACCGAACAGAGATATCCTGCCTTCATCAAGGAACAAAACCCTATTCCAATCTTCTTGAGTCCATGATTCACAATTTCTAGCGAACCTAAGCCTGTGAACTCTGTGCTCACGGAGTAATTTGGGGCCGCGGGCCGGGCGGTGACTGCGTATATTGGCAGCGAGAAGCCTCCTCCTGACCACCCATAGACTAATATGCACATTTCTTACTTCTTGGAGGTTGTTCTTAAGATCCACATACGAAGATTTGCGATTTCTCAATGCGCGACTCACAAGAAAACGATCATCCCGTGGTTGGGTACATGGTTTTCTTCCAGAACCAGGCCTTCTCTCGACGGAACCAGTCTCCTGATATCCTTTGGACCGTCGAGCGACTAACATTTAGCCTCCTAGCCACGAAACATTGGCTGCAACCCTCTTCAAGCAGCGCAATAATTTTGGTAGCTTTTACCACTTTATCTACCACTTTTGATACAGCCAAACAGCAATAAATAAAGCTTTGACAGTCAAGGATATGAAATTAATCGATAAAAATTGAATAAAAGTTGTGAAAGTCGATGTTAACTTCTGGAACTTCGCGCCAAAAATGTAGGATTAAAAGGGGTTTTCTGTAAAAATGAGCATCAAATGAAAATTTGAATTTAGAACGTACTTTTTTAAATACCACGGCATTTTTAAAACCGGCCAGTAACGTGTACAAACGATTGAAACCTTTTTGGTATTGTATCTTTTTAAAGATGAATGAAAATCAAAACCGCCCGTTTTTTTTGCAAATGAGTGTATTACACCAACACACCTACCCGCGCCGTATTTGCGCCTCTGGTGGAGTTCTATACAGCCTTTGTCCTCCCCTACAGGAGCACACGGGGCGCGTGTTCCGGCTACAGTTCGACGAGTTCCAGATAGTATCGTCCTCGCACGACGACACCATCCTCGTGTGGGACTTCCTCAACTACGGCGGCGCCTCGCCCCCGCCGCCCGCGCCGCACCCGCGCCCGCGCTCGCCCGACACCGAGCGCGACCGGGACAACGAGCTGTACGACTAGGTGAGTGTTGTGTGTCGCGTGTGTGCCGCTAGGTGAGTGTTGTACCGCCTCGCCCCCGCCGCCCGCGCCGCACCCGCGCCCGCGCTCGCCCGACACCGAGCGCGACCGGGACAACGAGCTGTACGACTAGGTGAGTGTTGTGTGTCGCGTGTGTGCCGCTAGGTGAGTGTTGTACCGCCTCGCCCCCGCGCCGCACCCGCGCCCGCGCTCGCCCGACACCGAGCGCGACCGGGACAACGAGCTGTACGACTAGGTGAGTGTTGTGTGTCGCGTGTGTGCCGCTAGGTGAGTGTTGTACCGCCTCGCCCCCGCGCCCGCGCTCGCCCGACACCGAGCGCGACCGGGACAACGAGCTGTACGACTAGGTGAGTGTTGTGTGTCGCGTGTGTGCCGCTAGGTGAGTGTTGTACCGCCTCGCCCCCGCGCCCGCGCTCGCCCGACACCGAGCGCGACCGGGACAACGAGCTGTACGACTAGGTGAGTGTTGTGTGTCGCGTGTGTGCCGCTAGGTGAGTGTTGTACCGCCTCGCCCCCGCGCCCGCGCTCGCCCGACACCGAGCGCGACCGGGACAACGAGCTGTACGACTAGGTGAGTGTTGTGTGTCGCGTGTGTGCCGCTAGGTGAGTGTTGTACCGCCTCGCCCCCGCGCCCGCGCTCGCCCGACACCGAGCGCGACCGGGACAACGAGCTGTACGACTAGGTGAGTGTTGTGTCGCGTGTGTGCCGCTAGGTGAGTGTTGTACCGCCTCGCCCCCGCGCCGCACCCGCGCCCGCGCTCGCCCGACACCGAGCGCGACCGGGACAACGAGCTGTACGACTAGGTGAGTGTTGTGTGTCGCGTGTGTGCCGCTAGGTGAGTGTTGTACCGCCTCGCCCCCGCGCCGCACCCGCGCCCGCGCTCGCCCGACACCGAGCGCGACCGGGACAACGAGCTGTACGACTAGGTGAGTGTTGTGTGTCGCGTGTGTGCCGCTAGGTGAGTGTTGTACCGCCTCGCCCCCGCGCCCGCGCTCGCCCGACACCGAGCGCGACCGGGACAACGAGCTGTACGACTAGGTGAGTGTTGTGTGTCGCGTGTGTGCCGCTAGGTGAGTGTTGTACCGCCTCGCCCCCGCGCCCGCGCTCGCCCGACACCGAGCGCGACCGGGACAACGAGCTGTACGACTAGGTGAGTGTTGTGTGTCGCGTGTGTGCCGCTAGGTGAGTGTTGTACCGCCTCGCCCCCGCGCCGCACCCGCGCCCGCGCTCGCCCGACACCGAGCGCGACCGGGACAACGAGCTGTACGACTAGGTGAGTGTTGTGTGTCGCGTGTGTGCCGCTAGGTGAGTGTTGTACCGCCTCGCCCCCGCGCCGCACCCGCGCCCGCGCTCGCCCGACACCGAGCGCGACCGGGACAACGAGCTGTACGACTAGGTGAGTGTTGTGTGTCGCGTGTGTGCCGCTAGGTGAGTGTTGTACCGCCTCGCCCCCGCGCCGCACCCGCGCCCGCGCTCGCCCGACACCGAGCGCGACCGGGACAACGAGCTGTACGACTAGGTGAGTGTTGTGTGTCGCGTGTGTGCCGCTAGGTGAGTGTTGTACCGCCTCGCCCCCGCGCCCGCGCTCGCCCGACACCGAGCGCGACCGGGACAACGAGCTGTACGACTAGGTGAGTGTTGTGTGTCGCGTGTGTGCCGCTAGGTGAGTGTTGTACCGCCTCGCCCCCGCGCCCGCGCTCGCCCGACACCGAGCGCGACCGGGACAACGAGCTGTACGACTAGGTGAGTGTTGTGTGTCGCGTGTGTGCCGCTAGGTGAGTGTTGTACCGCCTCGCCCCCGCGCCCGCGCTCGCCCGACACCGAGCGCGACCGGGACAACGAGCTGTACGACTAGGTGAGTGTTGTGTGTCGCGTGTGTGCCGCTAGGTGAGTGTTGTACCGCCTCGCCCCCGCGCCCGCGCTCGCCCGACACCGAGCGCGACCGGGACAACGAGCTGTACGACTAGGTGAGTGTTGTGTGTCGCGTGTGTGCCGCTAGGTGAGTGTTGTACCGCCTCGCCCCCGCGCCGCACCCGCGCCCGCGCTCGCCCGACACCGAGCGCGACCGGGACAACGAGCTGTACGACTAGGTGAGTGTTGTGTGTCGCGTGTGTGCCGCTAGGTGAGTGTTGTACCGCCTCGCCCCCGCGCCGCACCCGCGCCCGCGCTCGCCCGACACCGAGCGCGACCGGGACAACGAGCTGTACGACTAGGTGAGTGTTGTGTGTCGCGTGTGTGCCGCTAGGTGAGTGTTGTACCGCCTCGCCCCCGCGCCCGCGCTCGCCCGACACCGAGCGCGACCGGGACAACGAGCTGTACGACTAGGTGAGTGTTGTGTGTCGCGTGTGTGCCGCTAGGTGAGTGTTGTACCGCCTCGCCCCCGCGCCGCACCCGCGCCCGCGCTCGCCCGACACCGAGCGCGACCGGGACAACGAGCTGTACGACTAGGTGAGTGTTGTGTGTCGCGTGTGTGCCGCTAGGGTAGTGTTGTACCGCCTCGCCCCCGCGCCCGCGCTCGCCCGACACCGAGCGCGACCGGGACAACGAGCTGTACGACTAGGTGAGTGTTGTGTGTCGCGTGTGTGCCGCTAGGTGAGTGTTGTACCGCCTCGCCCCCGCGCCCGCGCTCGCCCGACACCGAGCGCGACCGGGACAACGAGCTGTACGACTAGGTGAGTGTTGTGTGTCGCGTGTGTGCCGCTAGGTGAGTGTTGTACCGCCTCGCCCCCGCGCCCGCGCTCGCCCGACACCGAGCGCGACCGGGACAACGAGCTGTACGACTAGGTGAGTGTTGTGTGTCGCGTGTGTGCCGCTAGGTGAGTGTTGTACCGCCTCGCCCCCGCGCCGCACCCGCGCCCGCGCTCGCCCGACACCGAGCGCGACCGGGACAACGAGCTGTACGACTAGGTGAGTGTTGTGTCGCGTGTGTGCCGCTAGGTGAGTGTTGTACCGCCTCGCCCCCGCGCCGCACCCGCGCCCGCGCTCGCCCGACACCGAGCGCGACCGGGACAACGAGCTGTACGACTAGGTGAGTGTTGTGTGTCGCGTGTGTGCCGCTAGGTGAGTGTTGTACCGCCTCGCCCCCGCGCCGCACCCGCGCCCGCGCTCGCCCGACACCGAGCGCGACCGGGACAACGAGCTGTACGACTAGGTGAGTGTTGTGTGTCGCGTGTGTGCCGCTAGGTGAGTGTTGTACCGCCTCGCCCCCGCCGCCCGCGCCGCACCCGCGCCCGCGCTCGCCCGACACCGAGCGCGACCGGGACAACGAGCTGTACGACTAGGTGAGTGTTGTGTGTCGCGTGTGTGCCGCTAGGTGAGTGTTGTACCGCCTCGCCCCCGCGCCGCACCCGCGCCCGCGCTCGCCCGACACCGAGCGCGACCGGGACAACGAGCTGTACGACTAGGTGAGTGTTGTGTGTCGCGTGTGTGCCGCTAGGTGAGTGTTGTACCGCCTCGCCCCCGCGCCCGCGCTCGCCCGACACCGAGCGCGACCGGGACAACGAGCTGTACGACTAGGTGAGTGTTGTGTGTCGCGTGTGTGCCGCTAGGTGAGTGTTGTACCGCCTCGCCCCCGCGCCCGCGCTCGCCCGACACCGAGCGCGACCGGGACAACGAGCTGTACGACTAGGTGAGTGTTGTGTGTCGCGTGTGTGCCGCTAGGTGAGTGTTGTACCGCCTCGCACCCGCGCCCGCGCTCGCCCGACACCGAGCGCGACCGGGACAACGAGCTGTACGACTAGGTGAGTGTTGTGTGTCGCGTGTGTGCCGCTAGGTGAGTGTTGTACCGCCTCGCCCCCGCGCCGCACCCGCGCCCGCGCTCGCCCGACACCGAGCGCGACCGGGACAACGAGCTGTACGACTAGGTGAGTGTTGTGTGTCGCGTGTGTGCCGCTAGGGTAGTGTTGTACCGCCTCGCCCCCGCGCCCGCGCTCGCCCGACACCGAGCGCGACCGGGACAACGAGCTGTACGACTAGGTGAGTGTTGTGTGTCGCGTGTGTGCCGCTAGGTGAGTGTTGTACCGCCTCGCCCCCGCGCCCGCGCTCGCCCGACACCGAGCGCGACCGGGACAACGAGCTGTACGACTAGGTGAGTGTTGTGTGTCGCGTGTGTGCCGCTAGGTGAGTGTTGTACCGCCTCGCCCCCGCGCCCGCGCTCGCCCGACACCGAGCGCGACCGGGACAACGAGCTGTACGACTAGGTGAGTGTTGTGTGTCGCGTGTGTGCCGCTAGGTGAGTGTTGTACCGCCTCGCCCCCGCGCCCGCGCTCGCCCGACACCGAGCGCGACCGGGACAACGAGCTGTACGACTAGGTGAGTGTTGTGTGTCGCGTGTGTGCCGCTAGGTGAGTGTTGTACCGCCTCGCCCCCGCGCCGCACCCGCGCCCGCGCTCGCCCGACACCGAGCGCGACCGGGACAACGAGCTGTACGACTAGGTGAGTGTTGTGTGTCGCGTGTGTGCCGCTAGGTGAGTGTTGTACCGCCTCGCCCCCGCGCCGCACCCGCGCCCGCGCTCGCCCGACACCGAGCGCGACCGGGACAACGAGCTGTACGACTAGGTGAGTGTTGTGTGTCGCGTGTGTGCCGCTAGGTGAGTGTTGTACCGCCTCGCCCCCGCGCCGCACCCGCGCCCGCGCTCGCCCGACACCGAGCGCGACCGGGACAACGAGCTGTACGACTAGGTGAGTGTTGTGTGTCGCGTGTGTGCCGCTAGGTGAGTGTTGTACCGCCTCGCCCCCGCCGCCCGCGCCGCACCCGCGCCCGCGCTCGCCCGACACCGAGCGCGACCGGGACAACGAGCTGTACGACTAGGTGAGTGTTGTGTGTCGCGTGTGTGCCGCTAGGTGAGTGTTGTACCGCCTCGCCCCCGCGCCCGCGCTCGCCCGACACCGAGCGCGACCGGGACAACGAGCTGTACGACTAGGTGAGTGTTGTGTGTCGCGTGTGTGCCGCTAGGTGAGTGTTGTACCGCCTCGCCCCCGCGCCCGCGCTCGCCCGACACCGAGCGCGACCGGGACAACGAGCTGTACGACTAGGTGAGTGTTGTGTGTCGCGTGTGTGCCGCTAGGTAAGTGTTGTACCGCCTCGCCCCCGCGCCGCACCCGCGCCCGCGCTCGCCCGACACCGAGCGCGACCGGGACAACGAGCTGTACGACTAGGTGAGTGTTGTGTGTCGCGTGTGTGCCGCTAGGTGAGTGTTGTACCGCCTCGCCCCCGCGCCGCACCCGCGCCCGCGCTCGCCCGACACCGAGCGCGACCGGGACAACGAGCTGTACGACTAGGTGAGTGTTGTGTGTCGCGTGTGTGCCGCTAGGTGAGTGTTGTACCGCCTCGCCCCCGCGCCGCACCCGCGCTCGCCCGACACCGAGCGCGACCGGGACAACGAGCTGTACGACTAGGTGAGTGTTGTGTGTCGCGTGTGTGCCGCTAGGTGAGTGTTGTACCGCCTCGCCCCCGCGCCCGCGCTCGCCCGACACCGAGCGCGACCGGGACAACGAGCTGTACGACTAGGTGAGTGTTGTGTGTCGCGTGTGTGCCGCTAGGTGAGTGTTGTACCGCCTCGCCCCCGCGCCCGCGCTCGCCCGACACCGAGCGCGACCGGGACAACGAGCTGTACGACTAGGTGAGTGTTGTGTGTCGCGTGTGTGCCGCTAGGTGAGTGTTGTACCGCCTCGCCCCCGCGCCCGCGCTCGCCCGACACCGAGCGCGACCGGGACAACGAGCTGTACGACTAGGTGAGTGTTGTGTGTCGCGTGTGTGCCGCTAGGTGAGTGTTGTACCGCCTCGCCCCCGCGCCGCACCCGCGCCCGCGCTCGCCCGACACCGAGCGCGACCGGGACAACGAGCTGTACGACTAGGTGAGTGTTGTGTGTCGCGTGTGTGCCGCTAGGTGAGTGTTGTACCGCCTCGCCCCCGCGCCGCACCCGCGCCCGCGCTCGCCCGACACCGAGCGCGACCGGGACAACGAGCTGTACGACTTGGTGAGTGTTGTGTGTCGCGTGTGTGCCGCTAGGTGAGTGTTGTACCGCCTCGCCCCCGCGCCGCACCCGCGCCCGCGCTCGCCCGACACCGAGCGCGACCGGGACAACGAGCTGTACGACTAGGTGAGTGGCAGTGTAACACTAGACGAGTGACAGTGTAACACTAGATGAGTGGCGGTGTAACACTAGATGAGTAGCAATGTAACACTGGGTGAGTGGCAGTGTATCAATAGATGAGTGACAGTGTAACACTGGATGAGTGATGTAACACTAGGTGAGTGACAGTGTAACACTAGACGAGTGACAGTGTAACACTAGATGATTGACAGTGTAATACTGGATGACTGATAGTGTAACACTAGGTGAGTGACAGTGTAACATTAGATGAGTGATGTAACACTAGGTGAGTGACAGTGTAACACTGGGTGAGTGGCAGTGTAACACTAGACGAGTGACAGTGTAACCCTAGGTGAGTGGCAGTGTAACACTAGATGATTGACAGTGTAACACTGGATGACTGATAGTGTAACACTGTATGACTGATAGTGTAACACTAGGTGAGTGACAGTGTAACTCTAGATGACTGGCAGTGCAACACTAGACGAGTGGCAGTGTAACACTAGATGAGTAACAGTGTAACACTAGGTGAGGCGCAGTGTAACACTAGATGAGTGACAGTGTAACACTGGATCAGTGGCAGTGTATCAATAGATGACTGGCAGTGTAACACTAGGTGAGTGGCAGTATAACTCTAGATGAGTGGCAATGTAACACTGGATGAGTGACAGTGTATCAATAGATGAGTGGCAGTGTAACGCTAGCTGAGTGGCAATGTATCACTGGGTGAGTGGCAGTATAAAACTTGGTGAGTGGCAGTGTAACACTAGGTGAGTGGCAGTGTAATACTAGACGAGTGACAGTGTAACACTAGATGAGTAGCGGTGTAACACTAGATGAGTAGCAATGTAACACTGGGTGAGTGGCAGTGTAACACTAGATGAGTGACAGTGTAACACTGGATGAGTGATGTAACACTAGACGAGTGACAGTGTAACACTAGGTGAGTGGTAGTGTTACACTAGATGATTGACAGTGTAAGACTGGATGACTGATAGTGTAACACTAGGTGAGTGACAGTGTAACACTAGATGAGTGAGGTAATACTAGGTGAGTGACAGTGTAACACTGGGTAAGTGGCAGTGTAACACTAGACGAGTGACAGTGTAACACTAGGTGAGTGGCAGTGTAACACTAGATGATTGACAGTGTAACACTGGATGACTGATAGTCTAACACTGTATGACTGAGTGTAACACTAGGTGGGTGACAGTGTTACACTAGATGGCTGGCAGTGCAACACTAGACGAGTGACAGTGTAACACTAGATGAGTAACAGTGTAAGACAAGGTGAGGCGCAGTGTAACACTAGATGAGTGACAGTGTAACACTGGATCAGTGGCAGTGTATCAATAGATAAGTGGCAGTGTAACACTAGGTGAGTGGCAGTGTAACACTAGATGAGTGGCAATGTAACACTGGATGAGTGACAGTGTAACACCAGATGAGTGGCAGTGTAACACTGGGTTAGTGGCAGTGTAACACTAGACGATTGACAGTGTAACAGTAGGTGAGTGGCAGTGTAACACTAGATGATTGACAGTGTAACACTAGGTGAGTGACAGTGTAACACTGGATCAGTGGCAGTGTATCAATAGATGAGTGGCAGTGTAACGCTAGCTGAGTGGCAATGTATCACTGGGTGAGTGGCAGTATAAAACTTTGGGTGAGTAGCAATGTAACACTGGATGAGTGACAGTGTAACACTAGATGAGTGGCAGTGTAACACTAGATGAGTGGCAGTGTAACACTAGATGAGTGGCAGTGTAATACTTGGATGAGTGGCAGTGTAACACTAGATGATTGGCAGTGTACATTGGATGAGTGGCAGTGCAACACTAGATGAGTGGCAGTGTCACACTAGATGAGTGGCATTGTAACACTGCATGAGTGGCAGTGTAACACTAAATGAGTGGCAGTGTAACACTGGATGAGTGGCAGTGTGTCAGATCTGTACGACTAGGTGAGTACAGATCGTCGTGAGCTGCACTTCCGGCTACAGTTTTACAATTTACGGATTTACTGCTTAAGAATAAATTTTTATATAATACAGATTTAAATTTGAGCATGCATATGTGCGTATTTGAGTTGTGTGCGCGCGTGTGTTATTGAAGAAAATTTCACATTGACCTCGTATAAACTTACTTTCGACTTTCCTCTTTCCAGGTTAATTAGCTAAGGGAAACACAAGACTTGTTATCTAGTAGAGGCTGCTCGCTAGCCGGATGGCGCCACGTCGTCTAAAGACTTAACACGTTACCATGACTATAGGACCATGAGTGCTATGCGAATCGAAACGGCGAACACACACCTTATAGATACGGCATGGGATAGGGCCGAAAATAGAGTAAAAATATAGTATATGCTTTAATCAACAAGACCTATGACTTTGATCGAAAAGGGACCACTTTTAGGGTTGGCAGCGCGAGTGTTGTGCCTCTAGTGTTGCTGGCTCATAGGCTTGTAGGGAGGCGTCGTCATATTAAGACTTTCTTTCTCTCAATACACTACTCACAAATATATAGGTCTGAAATTATGATTGTATTGTTTTGTGTAAGTTCTGTAGTCACAGCCGATTGCTTTGTAGTGGTGTATAAGAATACAATTTCCCCCCGCAACATATGACAGACAAGTTATGTATCAAGTATCTGATAAACATATTAAGGCGTTTCCATAATGGAGGTCATGTTTCTCTTTGAGTATAAGGCTCACGTGATTGAAAGTAGGCACTGCTGACAATGCAAAAACCTTCTAAGATAGATCTCTTTTGAAGAATTCATACTGTGGACGATCGGAAAAATCGATACAAAAATTCATTCCACAATCTAAGCGTGCACGGTAGAAAACCCCAATCGGACTTTGCTCGAACGCTGCGGACGCAAAGTGAGGATGAACACCCTGTCTGTAGTATAAAGTAGCCACGATGACTGTGTTCTATAAACGATTGCCGTAAGCATCTTTCCTCAGACGTCCTTTGTGATATCTCCATTTTCGTTTCGTGCTTCGAAAGACACGTTAAAACGTTTCCTCAATTTCGATCGCGGGTAGTCAGAACCTGCGCCAGTCCATTTCAACACGGCAAGAGATAAAAACTAATAGTAAAATTTCGACGTATAGTAGGTATACTTCTGCGTACCCCTTTGGAGATTAAAAGGTGACTATTATGCATGTATGTGTTTATGAAATTCATCGGAACTAAGTAACGAACGTATTGAATGTGGTAATAGTAGATTGTATAACAAGGGGGCAAAATTGTATTTTTACGGCGAGGGCGCTACTTTGAATCACGAGCGAAGCGAAGGATTCTAGAATAGAATCCCGAGCTTAGCGAGGGATTCTAACGTAGAATCCTGAGCGCAGTGAGGGATTCAAAGTACACCGCCCGAGAGAAAAATAATTTGCCCTCGAGTAATATACTCTACTTTTCATTCCCTTTCTATGAGAAAAACGTATAGGTACTAAGTTTTGTACGACGTAGTTACCTTCTATTTATTGTTCCAGGAGTTTATGGATTGTCACTTTCATAACTTGACGTAGAACTTATTATATTTGCAGAATACAATAAAATGTGTTTAGTGATTACAAGAACATTAATAATGACGAACACGAACAGATAAATGGCGCTATTTAGTTTTTTTTTAGTTAGCTCAGGACACCGCGCTGTGCAGCCAAGCCAACACTTACCAGCCAGTAATTCATACAATTTGCGTTCGATTTCTATGAAATTTTCGAGTTCCAAATTCAAATCTTTTGCCGCCCGCTAAAAAGCTCTTAACAGAAAAGAGCTATTTTGCGCCCCGTTATCGAGGTGCAAAGTGATTCTTTTCGAATAGAAGGAATGAAAAACCAATTTAAATACAATTTCGCTCAATTTCCCACGTCTTTTAAGCCGACATCTATTTTGGCTGTGTGGTCGTTGGATCGCCCAACAATATTTAGCTACATAATGTATATTTAAGGTGAATTATTGTATAGACCTACATTTATAAGATATAATGAAATGAATTTTCATTTTTGTGATGATAATATTATTATGTGGAAAACAAAAATCATTGATTTACTGAGGACCATTTTGATTCTTCAGCGCAGGAACAGCTTGAAGACTCAAAATGCAGCAGTTATATTTTGTAAAATATCGCTGGATCTCTTTGACAGTTCTACAAACGTAAGCAAGAATAGACTATGTCAACGGCATAAAGCCTTTGTAGTTGAAATGCAGAGAGTGAGAACACGGAGGTGTAAACTGTAAATAACAACTTTATGCCTTTGAAATAAAAGTCAATTTTGTTTACGTTAATATAACTACTACAGGGATCAAGCTGTATTTTACAGAGTATAGTGCTATCGATTGTATCAATAACTACTTGAATCTTTAGTTGCTCATAATAGAGCCTAAAAAGTTGCCTTTCCAAAAAGGCCATATTTGTCTTTGGCGTAAATGGACATTTTTGGGAATTTGAGTTTGTCCCTTTTCCCAAAATTATTAGTTGAATATTTCTGAAAAAAATTGAAATAATGCCACATCATTCCGAAAATGCCCATATGGATAGACATTTTCGGTTAATGTGTAATTATAACTATATTTTTTCAGAAATATTCATTGCATAATTTTCAACTGTAAATTATATTGTTACAATAAATACATTATGTCCAGTTTTTTGAAACATCAAGTTTTGAAGACTATTACCTATATCGTTTACAAGCTATTATTTTTAGCGAGTTTTTAAAGTGGACTCGTTTTAAAAGGTGACATTTGACAATTCAATTTTACAATCATTTGACAATCAAATTATGTACTGGTCTTATTTTGCTCCATAAATTTATGAAAGACTAGCGGACGTCACGCGGTTTCACCCGCGTACTTCCCGTTCCCGTGGGAATACGGGAATAAAATATAGCCTATGTTCACCGCAAAGAGTGTAGCTTTCCAACAGTGAAAGATTTTTTTAAATCGGTCCAGTAGTTCCGGAGCCTATTCGTTACAAACAAACAAACAAAAAAACAAATCTTTCCTCTTTATAATATTAGTATAGAAAAATAATAATACAGGGATTCGCCTGATGATTTTTAAAATTTACATATCTTTCATGTCCGTATCGATTCCTTCACTTTCTCATTCATCATTCTCATTATGAAGATAAAACTGACAGACGTCAAATGTTACCTAATACAATGACGCCACTTAGTGTTTACTAACTTCACACTCAAGAACCGTTTAAAATGTATTAAACGACAGATATTATACTGTCTATGTGATGACGTCACTTGTACTACTTTATCTTTTATCACCTATAAAAGCCCATTCCGAAACTAGCCAGTTGTTTCGCGAAAACGGACATTTTCGGAAATAGAACATTTTTAAAGTGCATTTTCCAAACATGTCGAACATTATTTTGTACGTTGACCAATAATCGAGATCTTTCTATGTCTCGTTCTTATCCAGTGGAGGAGGCATTGACAAAATCCGATATGTTAATTCCGTTCTTCCGGTGTTTATGGCGCAATTACACTTGGTTCCTATGGAATTTGGATAACTAACTAACTGTATATGAGTACCCGTATTTGGGTAACGCATTTCGTGCGCCCAAATATGGGTTAATGGGCAAGTGTAATTGCGCCATTAGGCTCGGAAGACTATAAGATATTCTTAAATTACCTGCCAGGGTGGATATCGGTCCAGGCCTTATTGTGCTATGATGGGAATACAGCCTATCGCAGTATTATTTGTGATAGCTTAGGATAATAGTCCTTATGTACACAAAGTTCAATCTATATTACGACTTAAATGAGTAGTAATAAAGTTTAAATTTGAAGAACAATTCGCGAATGTATAGACGAGATTTGATTGTACTTATTTAAAATAACTAAACGTTATTAAATAACGAAATTTCTATTAAAACTTTTTCAGAAAATGAGTAAAAAGTCCCATAAATATTATAATATTAATTGGCAACACAGTGTAATGACGGGTGACGCATAACAAAATGGCGGCAAATCATAATGTACTGTGTTGCCAAGTATTAAATCTGATTTAGAACATGGTAGTTTTTTCGACGATATAAGAAAAACTACTACTCCTGTCTTATAACGTGAAAGCCGAATCAAGTATGGACGAGGTAGGCATATCCGCAGTTAGCAATACATTATCATAAGACTGCATATTCTTGTGTATAAGGGATCTCATAGGGCGTTCGTGAGAATAGATTGGAGGCATTTTACACGACCCTGTGCTAGGCCTCGATGGAAAGCGACGAATCTTGTAAATAGAAAATATACGCGTTAAGAAAAAAAGCTAGAATATATAATTGTGTGTACAGTCGAGGATTTTTTTATCGGCATTGATATGTATAGCTGTGGGATCAAAGTGTAACCATAAATTTAAAAAATTAGCTGTCACCACTCGATATGTCAAACATTTTCAGAACATTTTTTTTTTCTATTTTGTTTGTGCTCTTGAAGTCTAAATGGTAGATAACAGTTTTATTCGAAAAAGTTTTCTCCAAGCTGTTATGGGTATACCATTTTAGCCTTGAACTCATTGCTTGCCATCTGAATTAACGACTTCGAATATTCCTATCGAACCATTCGATTCGATAACGATGTCATCTTTCGCCTCCATTTTGAAACTGAAAAACAAAATGGCCGCTAATATGCCAAAATCTTTATTCCCCTTTTCGAATGCTCCATCCGCCTATACGATCTTATTAACAACATTATTTATTTAATATTTCCTCGACTCGTACCACTGTAATATAGCAATTTAGATTAGTGAAAAAAATTGAATTTTTTTTATAAAAAAAAATGAAAGGTAAAGCTAGATATGTTCTAAAAATTCTAAATAAATGTTAATAAGTGTGTGCTAAGATTTCGTTTTTTTTTATTATTATTTTGTATAAATAAATTTGTAATGTGAGTTTAGGTGGTATTATTAAGTAATTGTAAAATGCGAGTGTTCGGTGCGTTTTTTGTTTGGATTCCGCACAGAACCAGTGCGTTATATGACACCAATTGTAGGAACTGTGGCCTTGTATATATGTAAATAAACGTATGTAATTATTGTAATAGCAATGTTTTCACATATTTCGTATTTAAGATAGTGAAGCTTATAAATAATAGTTTTTTTTTCAAGAATACTTAAATATAAATAAATATAGTTTTAAGAAATATATACGTCCCATTATTTTCACCTCTTTCTCAACATTTATTTCAAAATAACAAAATAATTAAACCATATTTTTTGAACTTTTACCAAACGTAGAATCGTTTGGTAAAAATTCAAAAAATACGATCTGTCTTTTTTGATAGTGACCTGATTTTTTTATTACTTCCTCTTGTAACTGCCAAAAAACGCATCGCGCCCTCCATAAATATATAAATATAAAATTGCCTTGCCCGAAGTATTTAGAGAATTAATAGATAGTTGTTATAGTGTAATTATAAAATTAAAATACAATCTTTTTGGTCTTTTTTTTCTCTTGAATATCACATTCTTTTAAAACATTTCTTTTTTTTTCGAAAGCGTAGCTGTACCTAGACAGTCTTGTCTAATGTTTTTAATCTCTCCCACAGCCTCGTTTTTTAAATATGCTCAAAATTTTGTTAAATTTGTGATCAACAAACATCTCCACTGAATAATTTATTTTACCATAAAATTTTATAGGGGTTGATTTTTTTACATTGGCAATACTCCTATGTTCTAAGCAGGAGTTTGGGCGGGAACTTGAATAATGGCGGATGCTTGCCGCAGTGAATTGATTTTCTTTTTTTGTTAACAAAACAACACAGAATCTTTCATCAAAGATACGGGCTTCGGTTTGAATTTGACGAAGAATTAGAAAATGTAATACATGAAACACATTTTGTAATAGATCTCATCGTGTTAGAAATATGTACGCGGCTGAAAGATTTTGTAACTATGGTCAACAATTAAGGCGCTTTGGAAACTACAGGACGGGCCGGGCCGGTCGAATTCACCGCGAACGAAAGTGCTAAAGGAATACTATACTACCAACGCACAAGAAGTGCAAAAGACCGCGCCGCTGGTGCCCGCCGATATCGCGGGCATAGACGGGCAGACGCGGTCTTTATTACGTCGCGTCGCGGACAAAAAGACCGGCCCGCCCCGTCTCTTAAGCGCCTAAACATGCATAAAATAATAATGATAATAATATTTAACAACATAATTGGGTTTTAAAAGTGTTGAGAGATCAGAAAGAAAATCTTTTTTTAACAACAGATTTTTGCAAACTATTCTTTACAAGTTACACTTTTAAAAAAACTTGCTATTTTTTTTTATCAAATTAACTACTTATCGATCGAGCTTTTGAGATTTAAATTAAGTAGTTTCTGATTATAATTAAGTACGGTTATTTTTGCAAATGGAGGCATTTTAGCAGTTAGAAAAATATCTCTCGCCTTCAGATCGTTTGTGTTTGTTTATTAATGTTTTAATGATAGAACAATTATTGTCAACTACACAATGTAAATATTTTAGCATTCGTTTCTCACGAATCGCAGGTCGCCGCTACCCACAGTTGAAATTTTTCAAGCTGCCCATAAGGCCTTCCACTTGGCTAATAATAATATTACAGCTGAAGTAAACTGAACTTGGGATGTAATATAATCTACTATCCTACTTCCTACTAATAGTATAAATGTGAAAGTTTGTGAAGATGTTTGGATGTTTGTTACTCAATCACGCTCTAACGGCTGAACGGATCGGGTCGAAATTTAGAAACGGGGTAGATTATATTCTGGAATAACACATTGGCTACATTTCATCCCGGGAATATGTTCAAATGGGAAGTGGGAACGGGAGAAAAACTTGACGCGGGCGTAGCCGCGAACATCAGCTAGTTAAAGTATATTTTCATAGTGAAAACGCACTTTATAGTGAAACCTGTGTTATATTTCAAAAAGTTCCTTTCTTATAATTTTAATTTCATATTAACTAGCTGTGTCCCACATTTCTTACTGTTTAACGAAATTTTGGGAATACGAAAAAAATATTTAAAAGCCACAAAAATTCGTATTTTTTGTAAACTTGCCGATTTTTTTCAAATTTATAAAAATTGGGACCACTGAAGTTATTTTACAATAGTTGTATCTCAAATCGATCGATTTAATTTACTGCGATCTATAAGTTGTAACAATAAATATACATTTTTTTACAATTCTGGATTAACACAATCTTTGTATATATTGCTTGTTTATAATTAAATTGATTTAATTTATTTTTATTTTCTTTTCATTTATTTACCATCACCCGTAGGTATGCTAACTTAAATGTAGGTATAGGTATTCAATCAATGAAATAAGCTATGGCCGTCCACTGCTGGAAGTCTGCCAGAGTCGACCTCTGCCAAAGTCCCAACTTAGGCCAGGGCTCCACCAAAGCGGAGATGTGTGCAGTGTGCTGCGTGCTGTGCGAGAAGAGATGTTTCTCAGCTCGGGCTCGGGGGACTCCACCAAAGCGGAGAGGTGTGCGGTGTGCTATGCGAAAAAGAATGGGTAGGTTTATGAGGACTTGTGTTTTGGTGAATTAGACAGATCCCAGAACACCGTGGCATCCCAGAACAGGGGCAGATCGGTGTCAAGGAGTTTTAGTGAGTATTCCCAGTGCTATCGTGATCAGGTGCTGGGCGACCCTCACACGAGCCCATGCATCGCCAGCATGGGTACTCCGTAAGCGGAGCTCTCCTTGTAAAAAAAAGGTTTATGAAGACTTGAGGGAACTCCTCAAACATTTACGCGATACACATATGGCGATTTTTGTATTTATCTAATACTAGCTCTTCCCCGCGGCTTCGACCGCGTAGAAGTCGTTATCGCGTAAAATCATAACCCTCTTTTTACGTAGTCAGTTAAAAAGTAGCCTATGTCCTTCCCAGGGTTTCGAACTACCTTTCTACCAAATTTCATCTACATCGCTCCAGCCGTTTAACAGACAGACAGTTACTTTCGCATTTATAATATTATTAGGGATAAGATGTATAACTGTATAAAAGGCCAGGTCAAGAGTGCGAGCGAGCGTGTATGAAAGCAGAAGCGAAAGTGGTTTGCCAGGATCGTAGCAAGTGGAAAGCCATAGTCTCTGCCTACCCCGATGGGTGACAGGCGTGATATGTATATTTTCATTTGTTTTTTCGATCTCCATAGGCTATATGATAATAAAATCAATTAATTATTAATTCACTACTTAACTGTACTTTTATTCGTGTAATGGAACTACTGTGATAAAAAAATCCCAGTAGTTCCATCATGGAACTACTGGGATACGGCGCTATCCTATGTATGTATGTATAACTCGACAACGCAAAAAAAAAAAACAAAAATGGATTTTTATATTTTATTTAGTCATAAAATTACAGAACAATGACAGCCTGTTTCGCAGCCTGCTTAGCCTTGACTCGAACCTGCGCCGCCATTCTGTCGACGTCCCGCCTGCCGCTCACGGTGATGATGCGACCACCCTCCTGAGATTGTTCGACCATCTTTAATTCTTCAAGGGTCTGGAGCGCTTTGCGGGCAATGCTGCCGGATGATCTGGAAAAGGAAAGATTTCATAATATGCGGCATTTTTACACATCGTTACCTATCGTTTAGTCAAGGGTCTTAAGCCTAAGTGCGCCTTCAAATTAGAGGCGTGAATTAGCACTGCAGTGGTGCGCTAGACGCACCACCATTAGTTTTCATACAATTTCTTAGCGCAGTTGCAGCGCTTTGTTTTAGTGGCGCGTCTGAAGCGCTTCTAATTTGAAGGCGCCCTAAAGGTCTTCAACTTGGCTTAACAACGGCATATTTTGGCAGACCAGACACCGTACCTGTTGGACCACCAAGTCACTTCTCTGAACCGAGGCATTCTTTCACCTCATTACGTCTTGGGACAACTTAGGCAACTTGTCATTGCACGGAGCATAAATAGTTTGATCGTCTATTTATGAATATATATATCGTCTATATATGACTATAGGTTATAATAGTATCACGCTACGACATATATAGGAGCGAAGCAGCAATGTAAACTGTCGCAGAATCAGGGAAAATTAATTCATTTCGTGAGCTGGCGTTGCGTATACTGCGTAAATGGTAATAAATACGTGAAAAAAGCGCGTGAATCATCACCATTAATCCTAATGCATCCAATGACTGAACCCCAACTTCGGCCTTAGAACCCCAACTTCGGCCTTAGAACCCCAACTTCCTAGTGCAGTGCAGCAGAGTATTTCAAATATTGCCTTGACTTGCTTCAATTTGCCTAAAATGGCGTCTTGTTAAGTAATATCGAATTTACAAAAATCTGCATTAAAACCACCTTGGAAAACCTTGACTACCTCTGTGGCGTAGTCGGTAGCGATTCCGCCTGCGGCGCTGGAGGTCCTGGGTTCGATTCCTGGGACGGTCCAAATATTTGTATGATCCACAAATGTTTGTTTTGGAGTTTGAGAGTTTTCTATGTATTATTATGTTTGTATTTAGAAATATATAAGAATGTCTATCAGTCGTCTAGATCCCATAGCACAAGCTTATATTAGCTTAATTTGGGCTAGATGATGTTGTGTGTGATTGTCCACAAATATCTATATCTATCGATAAAAATATTACAAAACCTTACCTGCAGAAATGGGATGGGGTGACACCATTTCGTTTGCGTCCACCAAAGATTTTGGTAACAGTCTTGACTCCGACGGGGGAACGGATGTAAATGTGACGGAGGATGGCAGCGCACCGGACATAGAACCAGTCCGGGTCGTAGGGAGCCAGCTCCTTGAAACGGCCCGTCTTGACCAGGTCTATGTGCTCCGGCACCTTTATTTTGCCTGTCCTGTAAAATATAATTATGAATTTGTTAGATTTGACCGCTCGCCACAGACAGGGAGTTTATCCTCACACTCTGCGTCCAGAGCGTTCCAGCACAACCGTGCTGTTTTCTTCCGCGCACGCTTAGGTTGTGAAATAATCTCCCTGCGTCGGTTTTCCCAGACGCCTACAGTATGGGGTTCTTCAAAAGGGGTCTTAGAAGGTTTTTACAGGGTCGGCAGCGCGAGTGTGGCCGCCTCTGGTGTTGCAAACGCTCATAGGCTGCGGTGACCACCGGTCCTTCTGGTGGGCCGTATACGCCTACAGTATGGGGTTCGTCAAAAAGGGTCTTGAAAAGTTAGTAAAGGTTGGCAACGCAAGTGTACGCCTCCGGTGTAGACAAAGCCATGCTACGGTGACTACTATTCTATCAGGTGAGATGTATGCTTCTCTGCAACCTAAGTGGTATTAAAAATGGATATAGAACTACATGCCACATTCTAGCATAATAGTCATCCTGGAACATCCTTCCAAGGGCTTAACCGGGGCTACCAACCATAGGCTTTTGGGTGCTACATGAGGTTTTTAGTCGGTAGGAGTCCAGCATAGCATCCATGAAGGATCTTCCCTCTTAGGGGAGTGCAGGAGTAGGGTACTAATAGTAGACCTATAATAGAATGGTAATTGGACAAGTATTGGGTACTTATTTGAAGATAATATTCAATAAGTGATTACAGTAAAATAATTATTTGACTCCCCAAGCGTTAGCCCACCTATAATTAGAATGCAGGAATGATGTATTCTCTATTTTTATTAAAGTCAATAATTTTTTGGAAGTCAACAATGTCAATAATACAATAAAGCTTTCCTTGACTTCCTCATAAAGTCGTAACCTCATCATTTACATCATTTTTGATGAACCTAAATATTTTTTAGTGCACAATAAAGTATATTCTTATACTATTCTCATCTGCTAGATAGCAGGGCCACCACTTTGCAGGTTTGGTTTGCTCAGGACCTGAATGAAACCTTCACTTCTAGTTTGTTTAAGCATGGATCCATGCACTTGATGAACCCGGAAATGTCATAAGGAGGTTTATGTACCACGTGCACAAGAGATTTGCAGCACAAGGTAGCACACATGGTCAAATACTCTGATAATGCAAGCTACCCTACAAGTATCATGTTGAATAATAATACATGTGTGATAAGTTGAGGCATGTTAGGGACACAGGTAAACTTATAGTGAATGTATAATTGTTATTCCTTTCAGACGGGGACTATAAGCCGATGTGGTGTTAAAATGATTAGTAGGCAGAAAAGTGACCCCTACTCACAGTTAGTAGCCTGGTGCTACTGTCAACTTTGCAATTCCAAGGCATCAAATCGCTTGAGCCTGTTGACATAATCTTGAACTGTTAACTGGCGTGCCTATTCATTGGGATGACTTATAAGTGGCTTCCTATATTTCTCTAAGGCATCTCTTCCTTTCAAGTTTTGTATTATTTAGTTCAGCAATAGAGAGATACCATTGTACATTTGCCATCAAGCTTAGAATCTTGTTCTGTACTCTCTGTATGATGTTGATATTGTGTCTTCTGTAGCACCCCACAACTGTATGGGTAAATAACCTAAGTGAATGTGTAATAAGTAGAAAATTAAGTACTTACTTTTTTAAATGTGCGGCCAAGTGCTTGACCAGCTTGTCTTGTTCAACATCCTTTAATGTTACGGAACGCATCTGAAAATGCAAAAGAAAATAAATTCAGCTAAAACAACCTATAAAATGATTTACTACTGCACTAATAGTATGCTCTACACTTGTAGAACCCAGGATTATAAGAGGAGGGAAACATGTGCGTTGGCAGCTCGTTCCATGTTACTACCGTTCAACAGTGAAACACTCGCTCAGCTATGGCAAAGACACTCTCCGCTATGTGAATGTGTCTCCTGTGCCCAACACACTTTCAACAGCAGTGACTAGCCTTTGGATCTAGCGGTTAAACTACCGGAATACAAAACTATTGATGCGGGTTCATTAGGCAAAGATAATGAACCAACAAAAAGATGTGTACATAGATTATTGATTTGTTCATGGTCAGGATGTGACTTATTTTATGTGACCAGAAGTTTACAGTACATCTCATAGTAAGTATATTATAAGCATAATTAAGGTTAGATTCCGCCGTGTAAAAATATCACACAACTGTTTTAAGAAAATTATGTTTGTTTGTTTGTTTTAACACATATTTTTCAGGGGCCAAAGGTTCTAAATGAATTATTCATAGGTGTAACTCGTAAACGTAGTTGTGTAGGTTTCAGTGTCATATATTTGGTTACTTATAGCGTTAATTTTTTTAGATAAGGTTATTATCGGGCAGCTCAATAATTTTGTCGAGAATTAAACTTTAGCAAGTAAAGAGTCAAGATATTGAGAAACAACGCTTTGTAATGTATCTTTTCGACTTTACAATAAATATTGTACACGCACAAATTGAGAACACAGGTTAAACAACACAACACAGGGTAGTAAGGTTATGTTAAAAATTTTAACTTTTGTGAATTCTCAGCACAGTACTAGTAAAAAGATGTCATTAAATCACGAAAACTGAACCTAAGAAACACTTTTAATCCCTACTTTAAACAATAACACTGGAAATAACACTAAAACATCACTGAAGAAAACATGACACTTGATACACGTTTGAAGCATTTTCACAAATCGCAGATTTTAGTAATCGACGTATATTTTTGTTGTAATAGTTTAATCTTACCTTAATACACACAAAAGTATCAGAAATAACGAATATTTATGATTAAAGAATATTAATTTCACTAAAAAACCATGTGGTTTACTTCGATCACCCACCTTGCCTTGTGTTGCAACCGGAAGAAAGAATTTAAAAATAAATTACAATGTTGACATGCTACAAAATTCAATACTTTTTTTTTTGACGAGAGAATGGCTTGGTTGCTATGCTTTTAAGTGTTTAATTACGTATTATTATTTGTGGTCCGAAGAGGCGGGCAGGTATACGACAAGCAAAAAAGGATCCCAAAGAACTTCCTGTGTCGCCATTAGTAAAATCCTTTGAACTGCCCTAGCTCCTCACAGCCCCGGATCTAGGGGGGGGGGCAAGCCGGGGCCCATGCCCCGGGCGTCAAAATCAGGGGGGTGGCAAATCAGAGGGCGACAAATTCAAACTTTGCAGACAAATGCACAAATCATCAGTTAATAACCTTTTACGCTAGTAGATTACCTACCTTATATTAAACACTCCAACTTATTCAACTGTTTTCACAAGAAATAATTATGGTATTTGCTCAAATTATATCAGAAATTAGCTATAGATATATGCCAGATGCTTGAAAGGAAACAAATAATTCCAAGATGCATGCACCATTTCTTTACAAACTTGTAGCATGTTGTGGGGGCGGCCAACGCAGGGGCGGCCACAGTATTTCATATTCTGATTTTTTAAAACTTGTTGTCTTGTTCATAAAACATCTCTTGTTCCATCAAACGTCAACGGATTGCGTTATAAAGTTTCTTTGATTCTTTTCTTTTTGTCTCTTAAAAATGAAAAAAAAATGCTAGGCCATTTTTGCATACGATTAGACACTTTTGCGCTAACCGTCTCAATTGAGCCGCTGGATGGCCAGTTTCCTGCACAGGTGAGGTTTATCTAGCCTCTGTGCTGGTCAGGTTCCTTGCTTTATGCAGTTTAATTCAAGAGTAGCACAAGGATCTGTGTTGTCCAACACTATTTCTTCGGCATATTATCCCTTGGGTGCACTCATTGTCATGCAGACGACAGTACTCTACAGGAGAGTTAATCTGGTCGTCCAACGGAGAGGCGGCCCGACCTGGAGGAAAAGAGGCGGCAGCTCATAGCGTATCTCGACCGGGTCTGACCGCATTTACCAATGGGATTTAGAAAACCTGGTAGATTTAAATGCCAGGAAACACAGGAATGCGCGTTTACAGCTGAAACATCCCCTTTTCTTCTCTACCCTCTCTTCAGAAGGAGAGGAGCAACGGCAACCTCTTCTACCGGTTGTCGCAGATGATTACTGGGCACGGGAGCTTCTGTATGACGAATACACCGGGAAACCACAGCTAAGTGACAGCACTGAGAGGAACGCAGCCAGGACTGAGCGGTGCACATATTGGAGGAGTGCACAGCGTGAGCGCAACAGCGCCAGGTCCTATTAGCAGGTCTGGTCGTGGACATGTCTCGCTGGAGATCATGGTGGCCATGATCTCTAGTGGTTGTAAGTGGGATGTTGCCTCGACTTTCTGCGGGCATTTCATGCTCGTGAGTGGCGTGGCGAGAGGGAAACTGGAGATAACTGCGACGCCCCCGCCGCAGACTTGTCTTCGCCCAAGACTCTCGGTCTCCATGACCGGGGGCCTGAAGACGGCGAGGGTCTGCTCATCTTCTTACAGAGGCAGGCCCAAGAAAGCAATGTGACGTGAACGTTTCATGCACACCACACGCCCCAAGAAGCGGGATAACACCTGAACAACCCCCAAAGATGCGGAAGAGGACCCGGACCACCTAGGTAAGGTCGCAATGGTAGCCAAAGTCTGTTGGGAATCCTGGGACATGGTTCCGAGCGCTTAGGATCAAAAAAATACCTCTCTTCAGAATATGATAATACTACTGAAGGACTATCTACTAGACATTCTCGACCTAGACTCCGAATTCATCTCTCGCGGAAAACAGGAGCTCATACAGGTGAGATGGTTCATTTCATTACGCGGATTACGCCACCATAGAGGTGTCTGGCGTGTCTGCTGTAGGTACAAGACGCAGATTTGTACCTTCGCTAATATTTGTCTTAACTTTGAACTAAGAAACCAAAAAAAAATAGAGGGGGGGGGGGACTTAATGGGGGCGGCATTTTCACATTTTGCCCCGCCTAAAAAAATCTCTAGATCCGGGGCTGGCTCCTCACCTCGCATATATATTTTCAAACTTTTTCGTAGAATTTTGTACTGTCGCGTCGCCGCGCCGCACAGTGGATCGATTCATACAAATAGGCGGACATAGGAATCTTGAAAAACTTTTTACTGATTTTACAAAAATTAATGAAACCAATGTGTTTATCTTAATATTTGTAGTCGAAACATTAAGACACAATTTTGATTCGACTTCAATTTTAAAAAATATTTAACAAAACCTTATTTCTTTGGGAAAAGCAACAACCCCTTTTTTAATGTGCTTTTCCCAAAGAAATAAGGTTTTGTTAAATAATGTACATACATGTTAATTGAATCGTTTCTGTTCCATATTTTCATTTAATTTAAGCTATTATTTTACCACTTTTTATTTTATAAGTAAGTTTTTGGTATTTTTACATACATACATATATACATATACTCACGCCTTTATCCCCGAAGGGGTAGGCAGAGGCCTATACCGGCCCACATTTCACCGTGTACAATTCGGTCCCACGTAACAGGTGGTGAGCCCATCGCCGTGTTGAAATGTTTGGTATTTTTATAACTATGATATATGTTTTATAAGACGCGTTATTGTTTTATTTATATCAATACATTATTTTCTTAAAAATCTTAATGGAAAATCACTATACAATACAAAGATGTTGCCAAAAAAACTAGGAAAGACTTATAGTCGCCTGCTTATAAGTATCTCTCAAAACCTCCCGATCCCGTATGCTAGTCATATTATTTTTGATGGGGGTAGGATAGTACTAAGCTAAAATGTAGTTTATCAACAATTATAACTGTAAAAATACGAACTAGACATATTTTCTTAAAGAAAATGAGATAAATGATATTTTGTCATATAGCTCCCAGAGCGGTGCCTAGGGGTACCTAAAATGTTTGGCAGATATTTTGTTGACAACCCATTAAAAGTCACTTTTTAATTTTCTCGTGTTTTCTTATTTTAACGCATATAGTGACTTTTAATGTATATATGTATGTATGTAAAAATACCAAAAACTTACTTATAAAATAAAAAGTGGTAAAATAATAGCTTAAATTAAATGAAAATATGGAACAGAAACGATTCAATTAACATGTATGTACATTAAATAATCAAACAAAATTAGAAATATGTAGATAAAAAAATTATTATTCGAAGCTTCCGTTTCTGAATCTTCTTCTGCTTGCGCAGAGCCTAACAATTCATCAGTATTTATGAATTAAATTTCAGAAACTTTTAGAATTAGTAGATTTAAAGTTTCTTTAAACAATGCCTTCTTTTGCTTTTTATCCATCCCTGGCCATATTTATGCTAAAATTGGGTTGGATGAAATCAGCAAAGTATTTAGAACATCTTCATTGCAAGCAATGCTATTTATTTTACGTGAATGGTGTTCTCTGTATTTTCTGAAATCCTTATTACTTGACTCAGATACCTCTTCCGAAAGGCAAATATATATAAAAATGTTGAATAATTTGCGGTCTGTGAACTAATAACTTATGAATACTTGATGGCATGTAGTACCAGGGTGGCAGAGCTTTACATAGAATTGTACCCTTGCTGCACGTGTTGGCGGAAGTGCCGACAATCGTACAGGTTTACGTTTCGTCACTGATCTGTATTAATACAGATCAGTGAGGAAATCATTTCCGCTACACGCAATGAACAAATTAACGAAACTCACTGATCTGTATCAATACCGATCAGTGACGAAACATAAACCTGTGCGATTGTCGGCACTTCCGCCAACACGTGCAGCAGCTCATCAACATTAAATCGTGTCTACTACCAGATTCAAACGTGGTCAGGGAAGTACCTACTTGGAACCCTGAGAATGGGGCCGGATGCTTAAAAATGAAATCTTGGAGCCCATAAGGACGTAATTGCCTCCAGCGCATAATATTTTGCAATTACATCAAATAAACGAAACCCACTGATCTATATTAATACAGATCAGTGAGTTTCGTAAATTTGATTCATTGCGTGTAGCGGAAATGATTAATGTTGTCCTCAGATGCGCCAACAAGATGCGCACTAAATAATTGACCTAATTTGTAGCTTGCTGAGGCTTGCCAAGAATCTAAGAAACGGTCCCGGCAGCCGGCACGATCAATTGGCACGTTGCACATTAAGGGGTCCCGACGCACAATGATCAATTATTGAATTTTAGCTGGACGAAATTCATTATTTTCAAAATGAGTGGTAGTTCGAAAAAATAGTCGCTACGTGCTTGTGAGTATTGTGTACCTACACTTCGTGCTACAATATTTTTTTGATATGTTTGTTTGTGTCATCAGATATTAATGCACAAAGATATCGACTCCTCAAATTGCATTGTTAATTGCTGTTTACACAAGATTTATCTAGAAAAGTTAGTTTTATTTTGTAGTGTAAGTTGTTTACTGTGGCATTGAAAAAAAATGCTGCATATTCTTAAAGGTATTTATGATTTATTCTAAGTGTTAGTTTATGCTTCATAGTTCTTATTCCCTCAGCTGTTATATTCAATGAGACTTTTTTGCTCATTTTTGCACTTCTTGAACAAAGTTAATGATTTTTTAGGTAACGGTACTACAATAAAAATCAAGATTTGTTCAATGTGCTTAAGCAACATCCCCCAATGAAACCTACGGCTAAGCAATCAAAAGACATGCTACTTAGCTTCGTATTAGATACCATTGGAGTGCCAAATTTAGACGTTACAGAAAGAAACAACTTGCGTAATACCATTCATAGCTTTTGTACTTCAGCCGCTAGAAATTGGATAGCAACTAGCCGGGACGTCACTAAGTTTGAGAAAAAGTACCAGAATTGGGTTAATAAATGCAGTATTATCTCCGGTACACAAACAAGTGAACCTTCTTCATCACAGAATACGCATAAAGGGCGGCCAAAACAGCTCTTTTCGAATGTTTGTGATAGAACAAAGCGACGAAGGTTAAATGATCATATGCCACCCACAGTTCATAAAATTTTGCTCCATGGCAAGGATATCATTGATCATTTTTTATTGCCTATCGGCCAACTAGGTAAAAATGCACAGGAATGTCGACATAAAGAGGTAAAATATTATAGGGAACATAATACCAGAAAATTATCCCGAAAAGCAACAAAATGAAGACTTCTTTAAAATACTAGTATATCGGATCCCCAAATCTCAAGTCTTCGCTCAGTAACGTTCAGAAAAAAAGGTGCTCTTTCCTGCGATGCTATAGCGTTACCAAACAAACCTTGTATAGTTGACGAAGAAAATCAAGAATTAATGTGTCTGTTTTTTATTTAATAATTTACTTTGTGTTTTAAAATACATAATAAATAATGCATGATAAATAACAATTCAGTGTAATAAATTAATTTTATATTGAAAATAATACATTTCTTGCTTTCAATACTTTCGTACACCTAAAAGTTGAAAATTGATCACTGTGCGACGTGTGCATCGACGTGTACGTGCACATGATATTATACGTGCTTGACAATTGCAGTTTGATCATGTCGGGACCCCTTTACGTGCATGACAATAGCCAATTGATCGTGTCGGGACCCCTTTATATTTCTATTGTCCATGTTCCGGCAGGACATCGCCTTCGCCAGCCAACAAACGACAGTAAAAAAAAGAATGATTTGATATTTGATTGCTTTGATTGTGATTGAGGTTATTTTATTTAGATTTATTGTTTATTGATCTGTTTTTCAAATAGCAAATTCTATTCAAGATAGATACACGATTTAAAAGTTTTATGTTCTAAAATGTCTGATGTAGAGGAACCACCAAGTAAGATGTCGAAATATGAAGAGGCAAGTTTAATTATTTAGCTTTATTTTATCATATTTATACTAGCGGACGTCACGCGGTTTCACCCGCGTAGTTCCCGTTCCCGTAGGAATACGGTAATAAAATATAGCAACGTATAAAAATATTCAACGCAAATAGTGTAGCTTTCCAACAGTGAAAGAATTTTTCAAATCGGTCCAGTACCTAGTTCCTGAGCCTATTCGTTACAAACAAACAAATTAAACAAAAACAAATTATTCCTCTTTATATTATTCGTATAGAAAAACTAGTACTTTTATGGCTTTTCTCAGTTTACAATTCACTTGTTTCAAACTTAAAATTGTTTTTTATATTACTTGTACTGTTTGCCAACATTTGCAGATAAATTTTCGTATGCCGGTGTCTACTTTCCGAGTCCAAATAATATCCCTTTTTTTTTCAGTACTTGGATGAGGCTGAAGAGGGTTTAGAAGAAGGCCAGGAGGAATGGCTTAGCGAAGGAGGTCTTACTGACGATGATTACCAAATTTCAGTAAGTAAAGTAAAAGAATTGGATAATACACCCAGTTTTAGCATTTTGTGACTGTGTTGTTGTCGCAGTTGTAAGTAAGTATATGTGTTGCGAACAATATTTGAATGTTTGTTTTGCAGTCTTAAATGTCTTACTACCACTTAAATTTGGACTTGATGGTGTTGTGTAACAATATCCCAAGAATATTTATTACTAGTTCCCGCTCCCGTGGGAATACTGGAATAAAATAAAGCCTATGTTCACTGCAAAGAGTGTAGCTTCCCAACAGTGAAAGAATTTTTCAAATTGGTCCAGTAGTTTCGGAGTCTATTCGATGCAAACAAACAATCAAATCTTTCCTTTTTATAATATTTCTGTATTATTTATTATAATTTATTTATCACTAGCTGTTGCCTGTGACTTTGTACGCTGCATTTTATATGTGATTCATTAGATTGATATAACATTTTTATTTATGAACTGATTGACATGAAACAAACACAAAATGTTAAGTGGTGCAGACTGCAACGCAATTAAGAAAATCGCAGAGCAATTGGTTGAGCGGTTGCTGAGATTAACATGCAGAAACATACAGACAAACATACAGTTACCATTTTATTATATGTATTGATTGATATTGATTGTTTCTATTCACACATTATAGACAACCAAACACTGTATAAAACAATATTGACAAGTCCTACAGATTATAGCACTAAATGCAGATAACACTTACCAAACAAGAAAGTGAGGTCAAGAAAGCAAATATTAAATCTAAAAGTGAGTAATGCTAACACAGTAAACACTGTGATTCACTTCTAAAGAAGAAGAGTATGCAGTACTCACTTTTGCATTGTCATATTTGCTTTCTTAGCTTAACTGTCTTGTTCTTTTTACTTACTAATAAATAAATGTGAAAGTAACACTGTCTGTCTGTCTCTTACGCTTTCACACCTAAACTGCTTAAGTGGTTGAGATAATAATTTGATATAGAGATAGTTTTTAGGCCCTGGGAAGGAAGCCTACTTTTTAACCGAAAGTGCTAAAGGAGAATAATGATTTTACGCGACAATGACTTTAGAAGCTGCGGGGTACAGCTAGTCTGTGATAAGTCCTTTTTTTTAGGCTGGTGACATAGAAAGCAAATTAAAAATGGAACAGGCAGAACAAGAAGACAATGACACCATGGTAAGCAGCCAAGAAATGGAGACTCTGGACCACAGCAACGGGAAAGATGACACAGAACAAAAAATAGAAGATACACTCAATAATTTGGATTCCAAGAATGAAGCGTCTGAAAATGTTAACAGTTTCTTGATCAGGTATGCAATTTTTTTTCTGTCAGGGGCTGTATATCCAATCATGGGTTGAACTTATGGTGTTTTTTTTGACGTGACAATGTCTTATAATTCGATGGAGCCGGCTGCACGAACGAAAAAATATGACGTGTGCGGCGTTACCTCGTTCTGGCGTTCCATTTATTTTAGTACCTACAAATGTTTTCAACTGATGGTGCTATAATTTTAGTACATTAATGGTTAAATGCGCCGTAAAATCGTGAAAAAACTATACCCTGAAACACACTAAAGAGAAATCATTAATTACATGTCACAGGCGAGACATATTATTGTAACTTTTACGTTCAACAAATATTGGCGCGCCGGGGTTGAAGAAGACGCGGAGAGGTGGAGCGGTGGGGTCTCCCGCAATACACCACTGCGGCGCTTCCTCGCGCCTCTAATTTGAAGGCACCCTAAGAGTGGTTGACAGAGCTCACAGAATAAGCACTTTATAGTGGCAGTGGGCCAATAAGATGGCAGTTGCTTATCCAAGTTGAAGGCCAAAGTACATTGGCTTGAAAAATTGTACTATCTGCGTGTAGTGGTGTAACTTGTACCTATATATTGTATGTTATTCATAATAAACGCGCAGTATTGTATCATTCGTAGTGCCTTTCATTCCTACAATTCGCCCGATATCATATGGCGACCCTGCCATCTCGGATTTAGGAATGCGCGCCCCGCGACGCGATATCCTTATAAGGCAAACAATCTTCAAACAATCTCTGTGACTTAGTATCCAACATGATGGCGCAAATTGTCGGATATTTTCGTTGTGTTATAACGTCAGTTATTAAACCACAAAATGTGCAACTCGCAAAATAATCGGGATGAGCAAGTGATTGTTCAAAATTCGACTGGAGGTCGAAATTCTGCTGATCCGCTCCTGCACCAAGCTACCACAACCAATATTATTCTGCTTTCGATTGTCCTATTTTTGGGTCTGGCTGGACTGTTTGTACTGTATCGTATGTACCGGAGATGCCACAAGAGAATGATAGAGAAACACACGAATGATATAGTTTTGAGGAGACATGCGCCTCTCCATTTCATCACGGCAATTGAACTCATCGCCCATTACGTAGGATAAAAATTAATCATGAGAGGCTCACCATCCATTGGTGAATTGGACTATAATTGTATTTAAAAAAAATGATAATTGTCTTTACAGAAAGAGCGATGGAAAAATATTACATGCCAAGGCCAAAGAAGAGAAGTCAGAGACACAAATAAAGGAAGAAGATGATGGGAATGATACTGATGATCTATTGGTAAGTATGTCTCTTAACATCTAGCTTGACAAAATGATGCCGCAGCGCAGGCATAAATGTTTTAAGCTGTCAGTATGGGCGCCCGTTAATACATATAAGGCGCTAGAACATCGTTTCACAGCGACGCGGAGTGGTGCACACGCCACCCGCTCTGGGTAGAACCCGTATAACGCCACCCGCGTCCGGCTCCGCAAAGTAAGCGCCAGTCTTTCTTTAACGAATTTTTTTTTTAATGTGAGTGAAAATCCTCATGCATGCCATGCCGGACTCCTACCGACTAAAAAACCTCACGTTACGCCCAACAGCCTATGGTTGGGAGTCCCGGGTGAGCCCTCGTAAGGATGTCCCAGGACTCCCAACAGACCCACGGCCGCCACTGCGGGCTCGCCTAGGGGTTCTTAGAGGTATAGCACGAAACATGTCTCGATGTTTTATTCTTTTCACCAACCTTGCTAGTAATTCATCAAAGGTTTTTCCGCTAACAACCGTATCGTACTGAACCCACGTTTAAGAGCACTGCGGACGTGACCCGTACGACAGCCCGTACGGGTTTCCCAGATAGCTGTGAAGCCAGCCTAGCATTCCATAGATGGGTCGGGTCGGGTCCATAGCGTGGACAGGGGAGAACACCCCGACGGCGTCTGGGACTTGCGACCCAGAAGAGTACTTTTAGGGAGGTCACCTTTCTATGTGCATAAACACTTTCCTTCCACCGTCAGCAAAGTTCCCTCCCCTACCAAACCAGCTTTGAAAATATCCTATCAATGCAGCTTTGGAAATATGTTTCAGTAAAGAGCTTACTGACGCTCTATCTTTCATAATTCTTCCAGACATATTCTGCCGCGCTAGAGGTCCTGAGTTCGATTCCCGGGTCGGTCCAAATATTAGTGTGATCCACAAATGTTTGTTTCGGAGTTTGTTTTCTATGTATAATATGTATGTATTTCGAAATATATAAGTTTGTCTATCAGTCGTCTAGATCCTATAGCACAAGCTTATTTTAGCTTAATTTGAGCTAGATGATGTTGTGTGAGAATGTCCACAAATATTTATTTATTTCCACACACATATCCAAACCATGCCTCATCTTAAATTTTCCCAAAAATAATTGTACGAAAGTTAGCCTGATTAGGGGTCGTTCATTAATCACGTGAGGCTCGAAAGGGGGGGGGGGGTCTGACAAAAATCACGAAACATCACCAGGGGGGATGGTATAATGGTGTAGTAGTGAGATATGAAGTGTATTTATTTTGAACCTACAACTACAATATTAAAACTTGTATGGAATAATCACAAATTTTAATGTGAAAAATTTTTTGATCTCGAGCAGGATTTGAACCCGCGTCTTCTGGTTTGCCGGACCAGACGCCTTAACCAACTAGACCACCGAGACACTGCTCTCGACCGTCAAATTCTTTCACCTCATTACGTCTTGGGGCGACGTAGGCATCATCTACCGGTAACTTAGTTAAGTTGCCCGGCTCGAATGCATAGAATTGCACCTATATAATCATTCGACTTGCGATGATACCTGCCCAAACATCTATATATATAAAAATCAATGCCACTTTTCGTTGTAATTTTATAACTCAAGAACGGGCTCATCTATCTAAACCGAATGTTTAGGCTTTGTTCGAACTATTTAGTAGATGGTTTATGTGAAGTTTGCACAAAATCGGTCTAGCGGTTCTTCATTTATCACGCAAACGAAGTTGCGCGGGTCAGCTAGTTAGAGATAATTTTGAAAAGCAATTAGTATGCTGACTCGATCAAAAATTTTAATGTGAAAAATTTTTGATCTCGAGTCAGCATACTAATGTTCTTCCATGTGCCACGCGGTTATAGGTTTAGTAGTGTTTAATTAAGTATGTGTACCGCGACATGTTCAAAATGGTTATCTGGTGATTGCTTTGTCCGTTACTCGCCCAAATGCTCACGTGGCAAGCTTTGGCCGATCCTAACCTAACCGTGGAATCGCCTACATATATATACTAGCTGACCCGCGCAACTTCGTTTGCGTAAGAGAGAGAGAGAAATAGAAAGGTTCCCCTTCGTGGTTTACTGTCGCGTGTATTCCTGTTGATTATTTTGGTAAAAAGTGGATTAGTTATCACAAATTGGATTTTCATTAAAATGGTTATTGTAAGCGAACCTAATTCGAAGATTAAGGAGCCAAATTAAACACTTCGTAACTTCTTGAATTCCAATTAATGTAGTCCATATGACAGTAATCTTGACACATTTATGACTAACCTTGACAAACTGCTGACGTATTTTTTTGACAAAAAATGTTTTATCTGTGGTGACTTCAATATTGATCCTCGCGTGGACATACTTAAGACAACGAATTTCTTAAACATTTTAAAATCTTATAATTTCAGACATATGATCAATTCAATCACATTCATACGTAATGAAACATCTTCTTGTTTGGACAATATTCTAACAAACGTTACTAACGACTGCATCATTGACTGTAGGGTTGATCACAATGGGATAGGAGATGGGCATGCTGCCTTATTGTGTAATACGGTTCATAGGAATAATAATCAGAATAGTATGCATATCAAACCCTCCTATATTGAAAAGAGGGTCTTCAATGGAGCATGTAAACAACGATTTAGAAACCTACTTTTGTTTCAAGATTGGAATGCCCTAAATACTAACATGTTTATAAAAAAATTTAATAAAGTTTTTAAAGAAAGTTTTAAAAAGAAAAAAGTTAGAGTCCAACGTCGACCCAGGAATAATTTAAACTGGATATCAAAAGGAATTAGAGTATCTAGCAAAATGAAGCGCTTTTTATGTGTAGGAAATCCATCCACTCGCGATTCGTCGTTAACAAGCTATAAAAATAAATATCTTAAAATATATCGCAGAGTCATTATTAAAGCGAAAAAGTTAGCCGTCCAATCGGCCTTAAACAAGTCTAAAAATGTTTCTAAAGATATATGGAAAATTATAAACAAATATAGAAACGTAGAAAATACTGAGAGTAAAAACATAACTCTAAAACATAAAAATCATTTGATATCTAACCCTGAGGACATTGTGAGGATATTTGCGTCGCAATTTGACACGGGCGCCAAGTCTTTACAGGTAAATTTCGAGCAGGCACTGAAATGTCTCACAAATGGTACACCTCAGGTGGACCAAATCATGATTATTGACAAAGTTACACCTAAAGAAGTTACTGAAGTTGTTAAGAAAATGCCGAACAAGATATCATGCGGGTATGATGATGTACCTGTAACAATTATCAAGGAAAATATAGACATTTTGGCTGCACCATTAAGTGACCTGTATAATAACTGTATTCATGATAGTATATTCCCTGATCAATTTAAAATAGCAAAAATTATACCTGTGCACAAGAAAGGCTCCAGGGATGATCCGGGAAGGTACAGACCAATATCTTTAATACCTACGAAAGCTAAGATATTTGAGAAAATTCTTAAAAGTAGATTACTCAGACATTTTAACTCAAACAGAATAATAAATAGACGCCAATTTGGATATCTTAGGCAGGTAGGTACTCTGGATGCAATCGAGACTTTGGTGAGAGACATTTTAACTAAACTTAATGAAGGAAAAGAGGTTGCTGGAATATTTTTAGACCTTAGCACCGCATTTGACACTGTAAATCATGAACTATTAATAGAAAAACTAGACTACTATGGAGTGAGAGGAATGGCAAGAAAATTGTTTGCTTCATATTTGCAAAATAGAAAAATGTTTTTTGAAATCAATTCAAATATAGAAGTCAAAGGTGCGAACAAGGTACATATCAAACGCAATACATATAATTCAAAGTTCTATGCTATTAACACAGGAGTTCCTCAAGGGTCTATTCTGGGACCGATATTTTTTGTAATATTTATAAATGACTTAATTAATTATATAACATATAAAATACCTGACAATATAAAATTGACAGTCTTTGCAGACGACACTAACGCTATAGTTTCTAATGATGATTTGGATAGTCTCAAGTTGGGGGTTAGCAAAGCACTCGAACTTTTTCATGACTGGTTCACATTTAATAACCTAAATATAAATGCAGATAAGACAAACCTCATATTATTTAAAACGACTTCGAGAAATACGGACAAGTTAAGCAGCGCAATAAATAAGACTCCTTTAAATACTGTAGATGTTGTTAAGTTTTTAGGGGTACGAGTAGATTCCTTACTTAACTGGAAACATGAACTTACAGCAATAGAGAGTTCCATTAGTGGTGCTTGTTATGTTCTTCGAACCCTAAGAGATGTAGTTACTTTTGACCAACTTAGGTCTGTTTACTATGCTTTGGTAGAATCTAGACTGAGATATAGCATACTTTTTTGGGGTGGAAGCTATGAATACAATACTAACAAAGCTTTTGTGGTCCAAAAACGAGCAATTAGAACAATGGTACGTATCCAGCAACAGGAATCATGTCGACAACATTTCAAAAATCTTAAAATTTTGACTGTGCCTAGCTTGTATGTGATGGTCCTACTAATGAATCTTAAAAAAAAGATTCATGAATACGAGACTGAAAATGAAAGACAGCGACGGGAAAAAACAAGAAGGCTGGATATGCGTTCGGCTGTGGCACCTACTCTGGCCATTGTTAGGCATAGTTCATTTTTTAATGCTATTAAACTTTATAACAGACTGCCAGTAGCTCTAAAAAGGTCCATGTATACGCATGGCTTCAAAACAGAATTAAAAGCGTTTCTTTTAGATAAAACTCTATATTCATTGGGGGAGCTATAATTTAAGTATGATGGTTGAGTACATTTTTGACTACTTTTAAGATTAGGATGACTTATTTAATGAAAATTCTTCATAGTTGGTATCTGTTAAATAATTGTAATTTGATTCTCTGAGACAAAGTTGGTGATGTGTGTGACACAAGTAAGCAAATGTAGATACTTGTTGTAATAATTGACTTGAAATATGTAATTGACATTTAATTCTCAGATACTACTTTTATTTTATTTGATTTATTGACAATTTTTTTTTTTTTATAATGTTATTCTAATATTTACTTACAATGTTAGTGTTAAACACATGTACCTAGTTAAGTTTATTTGTCCATTGTTATTTATTTTATGTTTAATTTCTACACAATGAATGTTGTTTTGAAATAAATTAAATTGAATTGAATCTATTGGCCTACAAATTCCAAAAATTTTCGCTCGTCTACTAAATACTGACGCAAACTCCATTTAAAAACGTAAGATGGCTCCTCAATTCATACGGACACTACTAAAACCACTATACTACTACTACTGCTAGTACTGGCAAAGGGTAGTGTCAAGGTAAAAGTAGGTACAATTTACCATTAGCACTATCAGTAGGGTTACGAAATATTTTACTTTCCCGTGACTCTAGTAGTAAATAAAAAAAATCCGGCCCAGTGCGAACGGGTTCCGTACCAAAAAAAACAGCAAAACATCCAACATTGTTGGATGGGAGCCCCCTTTAATCCTCCCCTTTTCTGGCTTTAGTATTTGCTGTCATAGTGGCTACAAAAATATATCATCTGAAAATTTCAGCTCCCTAGCTATCACGATTCCTGAGATAGGTACAACCTCATGACGGACAGACAGACGGACAGCAAAGTCTCATGAATGGGTCCCGTTTTAGGGTACGAACCTATGCCATTAATCTAATTTCAAGGTTTTAGATCTCGATCGGTATCTAAGTCAGTTTTTGTTTTTATATCAATCAAAACAATATGTACACTCCTGGACGTAGGCCTCTCCTAATTTACTCTTCTAGGTCCTCGGCCCATCTGGGGGGTGGACCAAGTCGCGATACCCGCTTTAGAACTCGTTTGCGCCATCTGCCGTCGTCTTTAGACTTCTGCAGATGTGGCCAGCTCGCTGGCACTTTACAGTACTGTTTTTATATGTACCTACTTATAGATATAATTCTGACTAAATAAATCAAAATAACTTTGATCGAAGTAAGTCTATATTTTTGTAAAAATATGATACCTAATCTCTTTGTTAATTGGTTTAGAGAGCATTCTCCGCTTTTGCTAAGGAATGGATATCTTAACTTTTTTCTTTCTTGTATTTCTGGACTGTGTAGGTCTACAGACTTGTAGTCTGAGGCAACCCGTACTAAAACAGTTTCTCCTATTGTGTGTGACCAGACATTTACTGTAGATTTCATCTGCTAAATTAAACGTTCATATATAACGCCTCTGATCGTTTGTATTATACCCCTGTATATAATAAGCAAGTAAGCGAAGATGGTAATAAATACTCTGTGTTATTCGGATAAACCTTGTACCTACACCTTACCTAGGCTAGAACTGATCTTTCATGATTCCTAGCCAGCCATGTACAGGTTTTCATTCTCACAAATGTATTTTTGACATACAAAATATGAAGGCAATTCTGCATATTGAAGGGCAGAAATCAATAAAATATGCAGTTTTAATAAAATTATTATTAGATTTTTTTTACATTTATCAATAATTGCGACCATCTTTTTTAAATCGAATTGTGCTGTCAAACATGACAATGTGTCAAACAACAAAAATTAAAAAAGTACCGACTACGGAGTATTATTAAGAACTATGAGGCAAATCCCCCGTAAATATTTTTCAACCCCATTTTAACCATGTTAAAAGATAAATATCAATAAAATACAAAACACGTCTCCCATTAATTCAGTTAAAGATGTTTCATGCCAAATTTAAAGAAGATCGGACCAAGGAATCACGTTGTCCCATACAAACTTTGCAACCCTTGTTCACCCCCTTAGGAGTTGAATTTTCAAAAATCCCTTCTTATTGCTCGCCTACGTGACATAAGGAGCATTTGTGCGAAATTTCATGGTTCTAGACCCAGCGGTTTAGGCTGTGCGTTGATCGTCAGTCAGTCAGTTCTGGTTTTTATATATATAGATAAGCCTCACAAAGAATAATAAAGAATTTCTCTAAGCAAATAGATCGGTGATATTCGTATGGTTTGCGAAGGTGCCCGACCTACAGATAGGAACTCTAGCATGCATTCGTTACTCACAATTTTAAAGAATTTGATTGTATACGCAGTTATGAAATTTTAGTTGTATACTTATTATTGGTGGATACATTGTGTATTATATTGATGCAAAACGTGCATACATAAGTTTGTTCTTTTTTTCCTCAATGAGTGTACATATATTTATGATGTGAACGCGTGGTTACAATTTTATGCCCTTCACGTTGAGCACTTTGTTTTGGAGTCGATAGCTTTATTATAAGTTATATATTATACGAGCCGATGCACGCAGCTCTGTCACGGAAATTCAACCTTGATTATTCTACTTTTATTCATAACTTCGCTTCTATTTAGTCAATTGCGATCAAATAAACGTGAGATTTTAAGCCTGACATAGATCAAGTAGTCAAAAAATGCTCAAAAAACATCACGCGATTAATGGACGACCCCTTAGTTGGCATTTATGTATATGACTTGATGATGTTCGCGGCTTTGCCCGCGTTAAATTCGGTACCCATTCCCGCTTTCCCGGGATGGACAGTAGCCTTATGTGTTATTCCAGACTATAAGCTATCTCTGTGCCAAATTCAGCCCAATCCGTTCAGCCGTTACAGCGTGATTGAGTAACAAACATCTTCACAAACTTTCACATTTATAATGTTAACTCATATCATCCTAGTGATCCATTTTTGGATCGGTTAATATTTTATTTTTTATTCGACTTTTTGAACGCATCTTTCAAATCATATTTTTATGTTGGTATTGATGACATTTTTGGCTGTCAGTTAAATAAACGTCAATCACTTCGCGCGGATTTTTCTATTTATTAGAACAAATTTTATTGAGAAGGTTTTGGTAAAAATTATGGCAAACAGAAAAAGGTAAGTAATTATGATGTTTTATAGTATGCTTTTGACCATTTAGGGTTAATGCAAAAGTAATATTATTGTTATAACATATCATATTACTTTTTTAGAAAAGTATTGCTTATTTGTGGGTAAGAGTAACTTTTATGTACCGTTCCATTATTGGAGCAGTAGGAACATACTCACGTGTAAAATTTATAAATTAGGATTTATCATTTAACAGAATTTCATCCTAATTATGATATTATTTTCTTTTAGATTGAAGGGTGATCAGATAATTTCCTTGTTGGAAGTAGATGACAATGTGTTCACGGCTGACATTTTCATCACACCTCCTGATAATGGGCAAAATAGTGATGAAGACAGTGGTGACGAAGAGATTGGTGGTATAATTTTTTTTTTAGGCTACGTGATTTATGGTGAGCTTTATCAGGGAGCTAGTACCGGAAATACCCATCCTGAACTAGGTGTGGGTACACTCTAGTACTCTGTTTGTCCTGGATCTAATATCAAAGCCGCCGCAAGGTACCTACAGTTTTTATTTTGATAATTTCTTTACTTCTTTACTGCTGCTTGACGAGCTACAAAAAATGGGTCACGATGGAACGAGAACTATACGAGCTAACCGAATTGAGAAGGCACCTCTTAGAGATCCTAAAGAAATGATAAAAACAAGTAGAGGATCTCATCACCAATGTACTGATATACTATCGAATACAACTCTAGTTAGTTATAATGACAATAACATTGTGACAGTGGCTTCGACTCAATGTGGTGCAGAACCTATGAACAAAGTCAAACGATACTGTGATAAACAGAAGAAAGACTATCCTCGTTGCTTTGTAAACTATAATAAATTTATGGGCGGCGTAGACAGACTTGATCAGAATGTTGGTTGTTATCGAATCGCGATTCGTCTGAAGAGATGGTACTGGCAGTTACTTATGTTTCCACTAAATGTTGCAGTCAATAACGCTTTTCAACTGTACAAAATATATCCAGTGGCAAAAAAAGTAACGGTACGCCATATGATCTTTTATCGCTTACGAGAGATATTGTTTCTACGTATTTTTTATTGAAAGATACTGCATCTAATACTCCAACCATGTCCAATCCTAGATCTTCACTAGCAGTTATAAAACGTGTACCTGATGCAATTATATTGGATGGTAAAGGTCATCTAATCGCAAACAAAATAGACAAACTAGATGTGGTTTATGCCACAAAAATACAACTATGAAGTGTATCAAATGTAATGGTTGCCTTACATAGTAAATGTTCTATTATTTTTCATACTCAATTACGTTTTACGTATTATGTATAAGATTTAAAACATATGTTAGTATATCTGAAGACGTACAATAAATAAAAATATAACCAAAAATAGTTTTATTACTAAACGAAATCTATAGCCACCAACAGTATATTGTGTGTATAATCCTAGTGTTCCATTATTGGAACGGTTACAAAACTAAAAATCTAAATAACATTTATTTATTTTTTATATGTCAGTGTCATTATATATCTATAAACATATTGTGTACCAATTTTCATAAAAATTGGACTAGTTTTAATAGGGTTGGGATGATACGAGTTAAAGTCACGTGTAAGTCACGTGGTTTTGAAGTTATGAGTTTAACGTAACAGACACACATCTATTCCCTATTTTATAGAGAGGGGCTAACAATAGAATTATAATATCTTGAATGTTAAAAGTCCTACACGGTCATATATTATCAGCAAGTATATAATGTCCACAGCGTCTTTTAGAAGACAACCAGCAAGGCAAGAAGAAAGTTATAAAGTTAGTCAGGAGCCAGAAGAACGCGGACCAGGACGACTCCACCGATGATGATGATGATGAGTTCATTTACGAGGTAAGTCTTTATAGACAGGGGTAGGCAGGAGTTATTTAAACTTTCATTTAGCTTTGCAAATAAGTGTAGAAACAATATTTCATTCATTTCTTTTAAAGGGCTAGTCCGCAAAAAATGCACTTAGGATTTTGGAAATATTCAAGAACTCACTTCATTAAATGACACTAAAATGGAAACTTAAATTCTTAATAGATGAAACTACAATAACACCGTGCGCTTTTTACAAAATAATTATTTACATTAGAAAAAAACACCTCTCAAAGTTATTAAAAATCATCGAAATAGCAGAAATAATCAAATTCACAAAGGTAAATTTCGATGATTTTCAGAGGGTTTTTCGGAAGTAAATTGCAGTTTTACTTAATTTTGAAAATAAAGGAATGTTTACTTTAGCAAAACTTGCCATTATCAATATTAAGGGTACTTTACCTCCAACTACCATCTTTAAATTCCACCCTGTATAAGCCTAATTTGAGCTAGATGATGTTGTGTAGTAATATCCAAATATAATTATTTATTTATGTATGTGCTAAACTATTTAAGCAAAAAGCACGCAATCCATCCACATATGGTTACGCCTTTATCCCCGAAGGGGTAGGCAGAGGCATGTTATGTGCCCACATTTCATCTTTGTATAATTTGTCCCACGTAATAGGTGGTTAGCCGTATTGCCGTGTTTAAATGGACAGGCGCAGGTTGTGACTGCCTGCTGTTGAAATAAAGCTTTCAACTTAGCTTAACGACTGCCATTTTACTGGTAACCGAGACCAACGGCTTAACGTGCCTTCCAAAGCACGGAAACGCTGAAATAAATGTCACAAAGTGATCACATGGATGGTCACCCATCCATGGACCGGCCATAGTGAAAGTTGCTTACTGCAGTGATCGTTTACAGAACACTGAGTCTTCGGGGCCACGAGCGCTTCTCCATTATTTGTTTGCAAAATACAAAATGATAATATATATGTCAGTTTGTTGATGTTGCCCATTGTCTATTATTATAAACTAATAATATTGCTTGCAGCGCAGCAAAGTGAGAACCCTCAAAATTAACAAGAACACGCTGATCAAACAAGTGAGCAAGGCTAAGCCGGAACGCATGAGCGATAGCGACAAGGAAACAGATGCGGTAAGACACCAGCTTACACAAGTATGTGAGAGAGAGAAAGAGATAGAGAGTGAAAGAGAAATGGTGAGTGTGTGAGGGAAAAGGTATTAGTGTGTGAAGGAGAAGGGTGAGTATAAGGAAGGAAAGAAATAGAAATATAGTAAGAGAGGTGGAAGTAGGAAGTGAGAGAGAGGGAATTAAAGAGAGAATGTCGGCGCTGAACATAAAATGATAGGAAAATAGAGAGGCAGGAGAAGAGGGAGAAAGATTGAACACGATAATTAAATCAAAAAAGTCAGCAAGGCTATGCTAGAACGCACGAGTGATAGCAATGATGAAACGGACTCAGTAAGACATCTACACATGTGTGAGAGAGAAGTGAGTGTGTGAGAAAGAGGGAAGTAGTAAGTGTGTGAAAGATTACTAGAAAATATGCGAGATAAAGTGATAGTAGGATTATAGAAAGAGTAAGAGAGCCAAAGTGAGACAGAGAGTTTTAATTCGTGCCTGCGTCGAATACCACTCTAACCTTTGGGATGACTCCGCAAGGTATTTACTAGACGCTCTTGACGCTATGCAGAGACGTGCTATCCGAATAATTGCTTGTCCTGAGGTGACGGGAGGCCTCGAACCGTTGGCGCAGCGAAGAACCATAGCGTCCTTGGCTGCCTTCTATCGAATGTATCACGGCGAATGTTCTGAAGAGCTCTTCAACCTGAACCCACACTCTCCTTTCCGATCCCAAACAACACGTGCCGGGCAAAGATGCCACTCACACACAGTGGAAAGAATCTTCGCCAGAACTGAGCGTTTTTCCCTTATCTTATAATCCCGGGTTCTTCAAGAGGAGCGTGAAGAGGCACATCATAAGGTCGCCAACTTGAGAACCACTATCATAAGTTGCCCCCAATCACTAGATTCGCCACGGCTTTCCATCAGGCTGGTGGCGACGTCAATTTAGCGAGTGTTAAATAGGTACACTTTCAGGAATAAAATAAAACTTGAAATCACAACTTTACATTTACATTTATTTGAGCAGCGTTACCGCCTATCTAAGCGTTCAGAATGAAGAGAGCTCCCAATATGATTACCCGCCATTTTATACATTTACCCCCAGAAGCTGCTAATTAGACAATACCATTTAATTACACAATATTATACGAAACTAACTTAGCAATAATGGATAATTATAATTAATAATTTTAGTACTCGATACAACACAAAACACATAGTTATCATGTAAATAATTAAACAACTAAATAGTGATGTTGAGTATGTTGGAGTAAGCGCCATCTATCGTGGGTTGTATTTGTAACACGAGCTAAATATAAAAAAAAGAAAAAAAAAAGAAAAGAGAGATAGGTTAACAAAAAGTGAGAGGGGAGTAGAAAGAGGGTGACAGCAATAATTATACAGGGTAGAGAGAGAGAGAGAAAAGGAAAGTGTAAGGGGGAAGGTGTGTAGAGAGTTAAATACAATTGGAGAGAGAGAGGGAGACATAAGGAGAGTAAAAGGGAAATAGAGATGGAGTGAGTACAGATAGTAGTTTTGCATTCTACGCAATAGATAAATAATTAATCTATACTATCTTTACTAATATTATAAAGGGGAAAGATTTGTTTTTTGTTTGTTTGTAACGAATAGGCTCCGGAACTACTGGACCGATTTGAAAAGTTCTTTTACTGTTCGGAAGCTACACTCATTGCGGTGAACATAGGCTATATTTTATTCCCGTATTCCCACGGGAACGGGAGCTACGCGGGTGAAACCGCGTGACGTCCGCTAGTCTTCTATATTCTATTTATGTGTACTTACAGTCGTCAGACGAGCGATCTACAATGAAGAATATGTTCGGCGTGAAGAGGGCAACACCGAAAATGGTTTACAAGCCCCCGGTGATGAAGAAAATGGTTAAACACGTTGTTCATATTAACTCGCCGAATAGTAAGTGCCTTTTGTTAAATTATTCTTACTAATATTACAACTGTAAAAGTTAGTGAGTGTGGATGTTTCCCGCTTGCCGTGGGAACATATTCCCCGGATGAAAAGTAGCCTATGTGTTAATTCAGACTATAAGCTATCTCTGTACCAAAGTACTCCGTCAACTTTGTATGGCGCTTTGGCCTAGATGCGGACATTTTTGTACGGGAATAAAAATACTGCTATTAGGTAGCTGAAACAATGTAGAAACCCACGATATGGTTTGTTGAGCAGCCAGACAGTTAAAAAATAATTAAACAATTAAATGAAAATTACATATTTAATTCACAATTTTAATTCAACAGTCGTCATAATCACCTTCGTATGTTATTAATAAATAGTCTAGAACCATACTGAAGGAGTATTTTAGTGCAAAACTTTGCTAACCTAATTACCAGTCATACTTATAGTATTTTGGGAGCATTAACATGAGCACAACAACACACAGTCCGTCATTACACAATGCAGTTACAAAAATAATAATTTATAGCTAATTAGTTTGCCAATATGTATTTATATCACATATTATGCACACACGAAATAAGACTTTTTGGTTACATATAGCTACTACTTTGTTTTTCACTTTAAATAATGTGCAGTTGTCGGCTGAAAGCAAACTTGCCAAAATGTTGTCGACTGTGACTGTGGACACTTCAACAGTATCATTGCAAAATCATATCACGATCCTCACTATTTTATCTGGTATGTAACAAAACCAGTTTCACACCGCAGTATAGCTCTCATTTGAATTTAACTATCAAAAAAAATGTATTTTATGTACATTGTTCCTGCAGATATGAGTGTTCATAAATTGTATCCAACTTCTGTTCAAATTATTTTCAATGACATATTCGGCTAATGTTTTAGGTATGGCAGGGGTAAAAGCAATGTGCTTGATTATCAGCAGCTCTTATTAAAGTGGCAAATAATGGTTTTGGATTATATTCTGGTTACTGGTAAATGTTGTAAAAAGCACCAGAATTATCTATAGCACACAGTCAACCTTACCAGCTAGTAACGCAGTTACTGAGTAACCCATGTAACCTATATTAATTATTCTTTCACCATAAAAAAAACTTTGTTATACAGAAGTAATGTAGGATATCATCATGCTGCAACTTACTTAGTCAAGTCAACGAATCAGGCAGAGTCCTAAATATTATTTTAAGGGTAAATGCTGTAAGACACTGCTTATCTATTTGTGTTTTAATATATTCCCTGCCTGGTCAAGCATATTACAAGCATACTGGCTGTAATAATATAACAATAATATTCTTTATTGACATAAACTAGGTTAATCACAATATGGAATTGGTAGTATGCTTGATTGCCACTTCGGTAAAAAGTATAGAAGAAAACAAAACTTGTGATAGAAATATAAAATGGTACCTCTGTGTACAATAAAAACTTACCTGAAGTGGATTAATCCAATGTAAGATCGTTTTTAGAATGTTTCTATTTGGCTCTCTCGTTCTGACTCTGTGTCGAGGTCATGAGGACTAATTCTCACAAGGGAAGTTCTGCACCAAGCACATATTTGTCTGTGATGAGTAGTGAATGTAGTGATGACCTGAATCAGAGCTTGTAGCGACTATCCATGCTCAATCAGCGCCGGTTTTCTTGTGTAACGGGTTCAACATCCAAAGAAATGCCAGGGTCCATGTTTGAAGGGTGTACAGGATCCAAAAGCAAGCCATGGTAGTCGTAAGAAGTACAATCAGACACCATTTTAAAACAACGCAAGAATAATATTTGCAAACATAAACAAAGCAATGTACTCAATTGACTTAAAAATAATAATTCTATATTTTGACAGCTTGACAGTTTTAGTGTTGCTAAAACTTGAAAACATAAATACCCAATACGTTTTATCTTTTATTTAAACTTATTATGTTTAATTAGCTATACTGATTATTTATGCTGTTTTCGTATGTTAAGTTAACAATTAAATAATAACCAACATTATTTTGCATTTTATCAGTTAAAAAACTAAACAGCATTGACTAGTTTTGACTTATTTCTCCCCGAATTTTAATGTGGCTTTTTTAGTATGCAATACTCAGTGATAATCATAGGATTCATATTGATTGTCGGAAGTAAACCAAAACAAATATTTTCAAATATTTTTTCAATTTAGGATAGCTGGCGTCAACCAAATTGTTGTCAATATTTATGAGATAATAAAAGACAATTATTGCTTGTTTTATTTACTATCAAAACTGCTGTCCGCAACCATGGCCTGGAACGGTCGTACTTCTTTCAGCCTATTCCGTTCAGCCGTTAGAGCGTGATTGAGTAACAAACATCCAAACATCTTCACAAACTTTCACATTCATAATATTAAGTAGGATGTGAATCTTCATTAAATTCGAATGACTTTATTGTATAATCATAGGTAGTTGTATACAAGATGTTGTTTGTGGAAGATACAATACAATGTGTTTAGCTATATCCAACTGCATCGGCGTACAATATTTATAATAACATACATACATACATATGGTCACGCCTTTATCTCCGAAGGGGTAGGCAGAGGCATATTATATGCCCACATTTCACCTTTTTTTATAATTTGTCCCACGTAATAGGTGGTGAGCCGTATTGCCGTGTTTAAATGGACAGGCGCAGGTTGTGACTGCCTGCTGTTGAAATAAAGTCTTCAACTCGACTCAACGACTGCCATTTTACTGGCAACCGGGACCAACGGCTTAACGTGCCTTCCGAAGCACGGATTTGTAATAAGAACATGCAGTAACTCTAAAATGTAACTTTTACAATTATTTTTCTGTCCAAAATGAGAATATCACGTTAAATACAATTTAATATTTTATTTACAGATAAACCACAGCCCAAACTACAGCAGAAAATTTCTAACACATCACCAAACAAAATTAAAATTGACACCCTCAAACCTAAAATCGAACCAAACAACAGCAAAAGTGACGCTACCGAACCTAAAATTGACACTAGTAAACCTAAAATTGTCACTTACAAACCTAAAATTGACACTGTCGATCCTAAAATTGTCACTAACAAACCTAAAGTTGACACTAGCGATCCTAAAATTGCCACCAATAAACCTAAAATTGACGCAAGCAAATTTAAAGTGGGCACCAATAAGCCTAAAATTGACTCTAAACCAGTTGTGACAGATGTCAAAACGCCCACACAGGTTAAATCTATTGAGAGAAATGTGTCAAAATTAGGAAAATCTGTGATTTCTTCTAAGGGGAGTCAAGAGAAGATTTTGGAGGGAGTAAAGAAGATAAAAGAAGAACGGGAGGAGATTATTAATGAAGAGGAGTTCTTAGAAGATGATGATTTTGGATTGAATGAAGAGGTAATTCTTACTAATATTTATTTTATAATAACACAACTTCGTTTGTGTCACATGAGTGAGAAAGAGAGAGGTATGATATTTTATGTAATATAATGTTTCCCGTCGCAGCGCTAATGTTTTAAATCTTATCAAGGTTATTATAATCGAATCTTAAAAGATAGACATAATAATATGCTGTAAAGGCCTTTTTTTTAGAAGTCTTCAAGAAGAAAAATTTTGTACATAGATACATACATACATATGGTCACGCCTTTATCCCCGAAGGGGTAGGCAGAGGCACATTATATGCCCACATTTCACCTTTTTGTATAATATGTCCCACGTAATAGGTGGTGAGCCGTATTGCCGTGTTTAAATGGACAGGCGCAGGGTATGACTGCGCTTGTGTTGAAAATAAAGCCTTCAACTTTGCTTAACGACTGCCATTTTACTGGCAACCGAGACCAACGGCTTAACGTGCCTTCCGAAGCACGGAAACGCTCAAATAAATGTCACAAAGTGATCACATGGATGGTCACCCATCCATGGACCGGCCATAGTGAAAGTTGCTTACTGTAGTGATCGTTTACAGAACACTGAGTCCGCGGGGCCACGAGCGCACACATTGCGGCTTCGCTCCTATTCGTATTAGCGTGATGTTGTATTGCCTATAGCCATCCTCAATAAACAGACTATCGAGCTGTAAAAGAATTTTTTAAATCCAACCAGTAGTTCCTGAGATCTTAGCGTTCAAACAAACAAACACTAACTCCGTACCATTACAGGAGTTTGCCGAAGAACACAGGCTGGACAAATCAAAGAAACAGCGTCTCATGAAGCCGGAGGTCATGGATGAAGAGGTTCCCAGCGATGATGAGAGCCACTCCGAAGATGGGAGCCTGTATGATGTGAGTATACACCTGGTTTTGTTCCCGTGGGAATCCTACTTCTTACTAATATTATAAATGTGAAAGTTTGTGAAGATGTTTGGATGTTTGTTACTCAATCACGGTCTAACGGCTGAACGGATTGGGCTGAAATTTTGTACAGAGATAGCTTATAGTCTGGAAAAACACTTTTCATCCCGGGAAAATGTTCCCTCGGGATGCGGGAACGGGTACGGAATTTCACGCGGGCGAAGCCGTGAGCATCATCTAGTATGGGAATAAAATATAGCCTATTAGTTGATGCGCGCGGCTTTGCCCGCGTGAAATTTGGTTTCCGTTCCCGTGGGATCATTTTCCCGGGATAAAAAGTAGCCTATGTGTTATTCCGGATTATACTCTATCCCTGTACCAAATTTCAGCTAGATTGACAACGATTGACAACTTCCTCTGTGACGTAGTCGGTAGTGATACCGCCTGCGGCGCTGGAGGTCCTGGGTTCGATTCCCGGGTCGCACCAAATATTAGTGTGGTCCGCAAATGTTTGTTTCGGAGTTTGGGCGTTTTCTATGTATAATATGCATGTATTTACAAATATATAAGTATGTAAATCAGTCGTCTAGATTCCATAGCACAAGTCGTGACCGACCGAAGTTTCGGTTTCGGTTTCGGCCAGTTTCGGCCAAAAAATCGAGTTTCGGCCGCAGTTTCTGTTTCGGCCAAAATGGGCCGAAACTTTCGGCCGGGCCGAAACCCACGTGTTCATGAATTTTGAGTGTCTGGCTCTGCTTGTGACGTGGTTGGGGTCAGCCCAACCAGTTAATATATTACTAACCGAAGTTTTAGAGATTTACAAAGGACCTCCTATCAATAGTTAAGGGAAACTGGGGACACTTGATCCCCCCTTTTGTTTTTTATCCCTAATTTCTATATTGAGTATCCGTTTAAAAAACCGTTGGTACTAAGATACGTGAAATTTATTTGCTTATAATTGCTGTATGAGCCAAAGATATGAATATCTAAATTTAGTAGTTATTTGACTAAAATCAATAATAAGGAATCGTACCATGGGTCACATGATACCTTTACTAAGGAGTTAAATAAAAAATGTCTTGTCTGTTTATTCATTTTCGAAATCACATATTATTTCTTCATATATCTATCTATATCACGGTTTATTGGTAGCGCTCGTGGCCCCGCGGTTTCAGTGTTCTGTAAACGATCACTGCAGTAGCGACTTTCACTAAGAGCCAGTCCTTGGATGGGTGACCATCCATGTAATCACTATGTTACATTTATGTGAGCGTTTCCGTGCTTCGGTAGGCACGTTAAGCAGTTGATCCCGGTTGCCAGTAAAATGGCAGTCGTTAAGCCAAGTTGAAAGCCTTTTTAGGCGGCTTGAAAAAATTTTACAGTCAAGTCGTTTGCTCCACCGACAATCGGTTCTCCTACAGAGATGTGGCCAGCCCACTGCCATTTCAAGACGCATGCTTCTGCGAGCTATGTCGACCACTCTAGTTCTCTAACGGAGAACATCGTTCCAGATTTTATCCCTCAGAGACATCCCTATCACAGTTCGTTCAATTGCTCGCTGTGCGACTTTAAGGGCATGGACTAGCTTTATTTTCGTTCCCTGGCACTATTTTTCGGGCACCTTCTCTGGTTTTGTAGGCTCTTGGCATTTTGTTCTGCATTGAATTGAAAAAAAAATTTGGGGACACTTGAGCCAGGTGGATCAAATCTCCCATAATAAAGTGTACCAAGTATACCCTGAGCTATTTGAGGTTATAAACAAAAATATTTCCAAATGTCTATAATATTACCACTTTATTACTTAAAGAATTGCTAATATAGATAATGGCTCGTATTAAATGCATACACACTTAAAAGTCCTATTTTAAATAAATGTTTAGTCACAATAAAAACTAATCAAAATTTTCTTTCTGCCGCAACAATTACTTACTCGCCCGCCATTTGCCAAAGTGTCAAATATGATAGGTTTACCATCTTTAGAAAGTTATCGTGTACCATATACAATCGATATTGCCACTATATAACTAAATACGGCTTATACAGGTTCTGTAAATCTTGTGTACCTAGTCTCCCGTAAGGATCAAGTATCCCCAGTTTCCCCTATAATAATACAACTTTATTTAAGCCACAATCAATTACGAGTACAATCATTGAGAAGTATTAGACAGTTACCCCTGTGTTATGTCTTCGACCTCCTTTTTAGGATCCCGTTTTTACTTTTGGTTACTGAATCCTAAAGATCTAGGACATTACATAACCCTACCCCGTTGTTGTCGGTTCCGTTGACTGTGTTGATCGTCTGTCTGTCTGTCAGGAGGCTGTAACTGTAGATGATGTATTTCTTTTGCCGCTATAGCAACAAATAATAAAAATAGAAAAAATAATAGTATTAAAGAGGGCCTCCCATACAACAACCGTGTCTTTTTTGCCGCTTTTCTTGTACGGAACCCTTCGTGCGCGAGTCCGGCTCACTCGTGCCCAGTTTTAGTTATACACTTCTAGAATGTAACCAAAACCGGTCTAGAGCTAGTAGCAGGGCACCGTGTGGTTTTAGTCGGTAGGAGTTCGCAATAGCATCTATGAGTAATTCCACACGTAAAAGAAAGAAACTCATCTTTAGGTGGAGATATTTCTAAAATAAACACTTGGGAAGACTTATACCGTTGATCGATGGCACTTGGTGGAACTTGCTGCACCTATTGAAAAAATAACCGGCTAAGTGCGAGTCGGACCCTCACGGAGGGGTTAAAGCGGGACCCTATTAACGAGACATAAGGCCAAGCCGACCGTCTGTCTCTTAGTCACGAGGTTGGATCGCTGGAACCACGCCAGATAGAGGCCTATTTTCACTGATGATGTATTTCTGTTTTTTTTTTATACCACTAAGGTAGCAGACAAGCATACGGCCCACCAGAAGGACTGGTGGTCACCGCAGCCTATGAACGTTTGCAACACCAGAGGCGCCACACTCGCGCTGCCGACCCTGTAAAAACCTTCTTAGACCCCTTTTGAAGAACCCCATACTGTAGGCGTTTGGGAAAACCGAGGCAGGAAGATCATTCCACAACCTAAGCGTGCGCGGAAGAAAACCCCTATCGGATCTAACCGTGCTCGAACGCTCCGGACGTAGGGTGTGAGGATGAAATCCCAGTCTATGGCGAGTGGTGCGATGACAGAACGTAGCCGTGGGCATCATGTCAAACAATTCCGTTGACGCTAATTTTTACTCTTAAGTCCTACAGAGATGTTATGCCGGAGTTCTACCGACTAAAAACCACGAATTGGGAGCCCCGAATATGCCCTTGGAATGATACATACTGCAGCCACGTCTTTGGGGGGTTGTTCAGTTGTTATCCTGCTACTTGAGGGGGCATGCATGAATCTCAAACTTCATGCTATCGTCTAGGGCCTGCTTCTATAAGGATGGTGAGCAGACGTCCTCAGGCTCCTGGTCATAGAGGCTGATAGTATAGGGCGCGCCGTCGCAGACTGTGCAACTTGGGTGGGAGAGTTCTCTACTTCTCTCCCGCTTCCTCCCCGGCGCCGTCTCTTTCACGAGCATGACCTGTTCATAGCGCCTTCTTGTGCCATTGAAACAATGACGCAAGGGCCCTCGCTTCCAGGTCCCATAGAGGGGTCCCGGCTAGAAGACATGCCGCCTCAAATGAGATCATGCGGTATCCCCTTATCCTTACCCTGACAGCCATCGCTTTCTGCGGGCTGAGCAATCTAGCCGCATTGCTGGCCATCAGGATCTCCGCCCATACGGGGGCCTCATATAGGGCCCTGCTCCGCATGATCCCAAGGTACAGTCTCCTGCAGGGAGCGTTGGGTCCCTTGATATTGGGCAACAACCGCGAGAGTGCGGCTGATGCCCCCTCCCTCAGTTTTGGGACCAAACTTCGGAAGTGGTATCCGATGCTACACCGGCTATCGAGTACGATCCCCTGATACGTCATCCGAGAGCTCGATGCCGATGCTGACGCCCCCTATATGTAAGCTGGATCCCGCAGGTGTCCTTTAGGGCTGCGTCTCGTTGCGTTGCTCCTCGCGCCGCGCTGTAATTAGAGTGTCGTCGTAACACGTTACGCACGTAACAGTGGTAGGTTACCCCGACACCTCTGAGCAACGGACCACAGAAGGATGTTCCACAGAAGCGGTCCAAGAACGATCCCTGTGGAACACCGAACGACACATCTCGCCGACCCTCTCTCGGGTAAGTTATGGCCCTCTCGGAAAGATAGGCCCCGACAATTCGACGGAGGTATTGAGGCATTCCATGGTAAATAAGCGCCTCCCAAACGCAGCTCCAGGGCAAGGTGTTGAAAGCGTTGGAGATTTCACCATGTGCTGTTGCCGCTATAACAAAAAATACCTACTAAAATAAGAAAAAAACATTCACACAACAAATGTAATTTTTGTAACGGATTTCTCTGTGCGGGAATCCGACTCGCACTTGGCTGGTTTTTTTTCAATATGAACACGTGAGTTTCGGTTTCGGTTTCGGCCGAAACTGACCCAGGGGCCGAAAGTTCGGTTTCGGTTTCGGTTTCGGCCGGAAAACCAGTTTCGATCGGACACTAAGCACAAGCTTATAGCTTAGTTTGGGCTAGATGATGTTGTGTGAGAATGTTCAACAATATTTATTGTTGAACATTCTCGTTAGAGCGTGATTGAGTAACAAACATCCAAACACCTTCACAAACTTACTCATTTATAATGTTAGTAGGAAGTAGGATGCCACCAGGGTAGTGTAGCGAATCGGTTCAGCCGTAGGAACTATCAATCTTTCCTCTCTATGCTATTTCAAAGCATTTAGTGTCAACCACAGATTTTTTTCACGAACATCTCACACAACGCTATCTGATCCCAAAGTAAGCTAGGAATAACCTGCTTGTGTTATGGGTATCAGACAACGTATATTAATACTTATATACTTTTAAATACATACATATTATACATAGAAACTAGTGTCCGACCGAAACTGGTTTTCCGGCCGAAACCGAAACCGAAACCGAACTTTCGGCCCCTGGGTCAGTTTCGGCCGAAACCGAAACCGAAACCGAAACTCACGTGTTCATATTGAAAAAAAAAAACCAGCCAAGTGCGAGTCGGATTCCCGCACAGAGAAAATTACGTTTGTTGTGTGGATGTTTTTTTCTGATTTTAGTAGGTATTTTTTGTTATAGCGGCAACAGCACATGGTGAAATCTCCAACGCTTTCAACACCTTGCCCTGGAGCTGCGTTTGGGAGGCGCTTATTTACCATGGAATGCCTCAATACCTCCGTCGAATTGTCGGGGCTTATCTTTCCGAGAGGGCCATAACTTACCCGAGAGAGGGTCGGCGAGATGTGTCGTTCGGTGTTCCACAGGGATCGTTCTTGGACCGCTTCCGTGGAACATCCTTCTGTGGTCCGTTGCTCAGAGGTGTCGGGGTAACCTGTTACGTGCGTAACGTGTTACGACGACACCCTAATTACAGCGCGGCGCGAGGAGCAACGCAACGAGACGCAGCCCTAAAGGACACCTGCGGGATCCAGCTTACATATAATATTCACGGACATCTCACACAACGCTATCTGATCCCAAAGTAAGCTAGGAATAACCTGCTTGTGTTATGGGTATCATACCACGGATATTAATACTTATATACTTTTAAATACATACATATTATACTTAGAAACACCCAGACTCTTGAGACAAACATTTATGGGTCACACAAATATTTGTCTCCGGTGGGAATCGAATCCACGACCTCCAGCGCCGCAGGCGGTATCACTTCCGACTGCTCCACAGAGGCAGTCATATAGGGGGCGTCAGCATCGGCATCGAGCTCTCGATGACGTATCAGGGGATCGTACTCGATAGCCGGTGTAACATCGGATACCACTTCCGAAGTTTGGTCCCAAAACTGAGGGAGGGGGCATCAGCCGCACTCACGCGGTTGTTGCCCAATATCAGGGGACCCAACGCTCCCTGCAGGAGACTGTACCTTGGGATCATGCGGAGCAGGGCCCTATATGAGGCCCTTCGTATGGGCGGAGATCCTGATGGCCAGCAATGCTGCTAGATTGCTCAGCCCGCAGAAAGCGATGGCTGTCAGGGTAAGGATATGGGGATACCGGGATCCCTCTATGGGACCTGGAAGCGAGGGCCCTTGCGTCATTGTTTCAATGGCGCAAGAAGGCGCCTGCCTATGAACAGGTCATGCTCGTGAAAGAGACGGCGCCGGGGAGGAAGCGGGAGAGAAGTAGAGAACTCTCCCACCCAAGTTGCACAGTCTGCGACGGCGCGCCCTATACGATCAGCCTCTATGACCAGGGGCCTGAGGACGTCTACTCACCGTCCTTATAGAAGCAGGCCCTAGACGATAGCATGAAGTTTGAGATTCGTGCATGCCCCCCTCAAGTAGCAGGATAACAACTGAACAACCCCCCAAAGACGCGGCTGCAGTATGTATCATTCCGAGGGCATATTCGGGGCTCCCAATTCGTGGTTTTTAGTCGGTAGAACTCCGGCATAGCATCTCTGTAGGATTTAAGAGTAAAAAATAGCGGCAACGGAATTGTTTGACATGGTGCCCACGGCTACGTTCTATCATCGCACCGCTCGCCATAGACTGGGATTTCATCCTCACACCCTACGTCCACAGCGTTCGAGCACGGTTAGATCCGATACGGGTTTTCTTCCGCTCACGCTTAGGTTGTGGAATGATCTTCCTGCCTCGGTTTTCCCAAACGCCTACAGTATGGGGTTCTTCAAAAGGAGTCTAAGAAGGTTTTTACAGGGTCGGCAGCCGGCCGTATGCTTGTCTGCCACCTTAGTGGTATAAAAAAAAACAGAAATACATCATCAGTGAAAATAGGCCTCTATCTGGCGTGGTTCCAGCGATACAACCTCGTGACTAAGAGATAGACGGTGGGCTTGGCCTTATGCTAATACGCTTTAACCCCTCCGTGAGGGTCCGACTCGCACTTAGCCGGTTATTTTTTCAATAGGTGCAGCAAGTTCCACCAAGTGCCATCGATCAACGGTATAAGTCTTCTCAAGTGTTTATTTTAGAAATATCTCCACCTAAAGATGAGTTTCTTTCTTTTACGTGTGGAATTACTCATAGATGCTATTTCGAACTCCTACCGACTAAAACCACACGGTGCCCTGCTACTAGCTCTTGACCGGTTTTGGTTACATTCTAGAAGTGTATAACTAAAACTGGGCACGAGTGCAGAGCCGGACTCGCGCACGAAGGGTTCCTGTTCAAAAAAAGCGGCAAAAAGAAAAAGACACGGTTGTTGTATGGGAGGCCCTCTTTAATACTATTATTTTGTCTATTTTTATTATTTGTTGCTATAGCGGCAAAAGAAATACATCATCTACAGTTACAGCCTCCTGACAGACAGACAGACGATCAACACAGTCGACGGAACCGACAACAAAGGGGTAGGGTTATGTAATGTCCTAGATCTTTAGGATTCAGTAACCAAAAGTAAATATGGGATCCTAAAAAGGAGGTCGAAGACATAACACAGGGGTAACTGTCTAATACTTCTCAATGATTGTACTCGTAATTGCTTGTGGCTTAAATAAAGTTGTATTATTATAACTATTGATTAAATTGTCCTTTGTAAATATCTAAATCTTCGGTTAGTAATATATTAACTGGTTGGGCTGACCCCAACCACGTCACAAGCAGAGCCAGACACTCAAAATTCATGAACACGTGGGTTTCGGCCCGGCCGAAAGTTTCGGCCCATTTTGGCCGAAACCGAAACTGCGGCCGAAACTCGATTTTTTGGCCGAAACTGGCCGAAACCGAAACTTCGGTCGGTCACTAATAGAAACACCCAGACTCTTGAGACAAACATTTATGGGTCACACAAATATTTATTTATTGGTATAGATTGTAGCGCTCGTGGCCCCGAGGACTCAGTGTTCTATAATCACTGTAATACCAAAGATAATATAATAGTACTAGCGGAAGTCACGTGGTTTCATCCGCGTTGTTCAAGTTCCCGTGGGAATACGGGAATAAAATATAGCCTATATTCACCGCAAAGAGTGTAGCTTCCCAACAGTGAAAGATTTTTTAATCGGTCCAGTAGTTCCGGAGCCTATTCGTTACAAACCAAAAAACAAATCTTTCCTCTTTATAATATTAAGTATAGATTACATACAGATCGGCAACTCCCTGTCGCGCCACAGCTGTCAGTAGAGTTGACGTGCGCGTTGACGGACAATTTGCTTACATTTTATTGATCACACGCACACATCCAAGCTGGAGTTTCCGCCCTGTGGTAATATGTAACTTTAGCTATGATCGCTCCTAAGATGGGTGACCACTCTGTGACATTCATTTGAGAGCCTTTTCGTACTTCGGAAGGCATTTAAGCAGTTTGTCCCGGTTGTCAGTAAGTTGAAGATCCAATAGGCGGCTTGAAAAATTACAACAGCGGACAGTCGCAATCTGCGACTTTCCATTTAGAAAGAAAGAGAATGAAAAAAAAATCGCATGTCTGGAAGTCGGTTTACTGACGATGGTTAAACGTGACAACGTCATAAGAAAATAAACATAAAAATAAAAATAACATTACAAAACAAAAATAACATTACAAAACAAAAATAAATACAATTACAATTAAAAACACATCAATTGATTATAGTGCCATCTGTTGAAAACATTAACTCAAATAAATGGAACGCCTCAGAGCGAGGTAACGACGTATTGCGTCATCATTTTTCGTTCGTGCAGCCGGCTCCATCGTATTATAAGACGTTGTCACGTCAAAAACCTTTTTTTTATACTACTAAGGTGGCAGACAAGCACACGGCCCACCAGAAGGACCGATGGTCACCAGATCATTCATCATTCATTTTATTTGATGCAAGTAGGAAACATAAATTGCTCAAGACTATAGGTACTAATTTTGTTTTATTGTGTGCCTCACGATTGCACCAAAGAGGTGTCCAGTTCAGCATGTGACAGGCGGACATTTCAACACGGCAGTAGGCTCCCTCCGGCCGTTACCAATGGGACATGAAACTATAATGTAAAATGTGGGTGTACACTATGCCTCTGCCAACCCCCTCGGGGATAGAGGCGTGACTATATGTATGTATATTTCTGTTTGCAGGAGCTTCCATCCTCAGATTCGGAGGACTTCGACGACTGGTTCACGCTTGACATCAGGTCAGAACGGGCGTCTGACTACCTTCCTCTACTTGGTGAGATGATTTCTTAATATCTTTTTTCCTTTAGCGACTGCCTTGGTGGCGCATTCGGTAGTGTAAAGTGTAAGCAAAGATAATATAATAATATTACATACAGGTCGGCAACTCCCTGCCTCCCACTGAGTAAGCTTCCCCATCCCCCCACCAAAGTTGATGTGTCTATTGCCATGTCAGTACTTGAGAGAGTGTCACTGCGTTGCATTACGTATTACTACCTAAGTACTTTGTGCTATTTCTTTGGTTTAATTTGTGCTTAGCCGAGGGTAGATTGGAAAAAAAAGTACCTACATACATGAGATTGCGTTCTGTTCCTTATTATTTTGTTTCCATAGCTAGTGTCCCTAGTAGTATACTCACATACACATTGAAGCTTGATTCAAGCATTCACATTACGTGTATATTAGTGTGGGTGAAAACGAACATTTTTGTATGGAGTTTCCGCCCTGTGGTGTTAGTGTCCCACCTAATACTGGTAGAATTTATAGTCGTTCTGGACCCAAAAGGGGGTTACTCAGAATCAATCATGGAACAATTATGGGGGGTCAAAAATGTTGTACAGGCTATAATAAAAAAAAAACTTTTGTGTTATCATTTTCACTCGTTCGAGTTGAAACATTAGTAGCGCTTCGATTATTCACTGACATTCTTCATTGAATGAAACGCCGGAACATGTGATTAGTTCATTGACCGAAAGCATTCGATTAATAAAGGACTCCAATTTCTCTTCATACTCAACACGGGCGGCTTAGGGCCGTCGGAAATACTTTAGTATTGTGCTGTTTTCGCGGTTAAACGATAAATTAATAAGGTCTATGTACTAATAGGTAACGAAAATAAACGCGAACAAAATAATGAACTTAAATCTAGACCTACCTATTTACAGTTTATTTACGCTACCGAGTACCCCGGCGACTGCTCAAAATGGAGTCCAGAACTTATGATACATAAACGGGCACGTTTTATGTTATTGCCTTCACTCTTTCAAAGGCCAACAGTCAACAGTCCGGAAGGGTCCATTCTATCACACTGCGTAATTCGTAATTCATCACAAGTTTCCTACTTCAGGAGTACGAAACTCATGATGTGCAACAGCCGAACAACCCCCCAAAGAAGCGGGCTAGCATCCAAACCCCTACATGAAGCCGCAGTGGTAGCCAAGATTTGTTGGGAATCCTGGGAGTCATCCTTACGAGGGCTTACCCGGCGGGACTCCCAACCGTAGGCATTAGGTACGGAACGTGTGGTTTTTAGTCGGTAAGTGTCCGGCATAGCATCCATGTAGGATTTTCCTCACGTTAACTACTAAACACGCACTGTTCGTTTGATATTTCGCACTGAATGACGACGACTCATTTTCGAAAATCGTAACGAACGATCTGTCTGTGCGGGAGTCGCGGTGTTACTGCGCGCCGCCTCGCCGCGCCGCCGAGCGAGCGAGAGAGACGTAACTAGTCGAGTACCTACGTTACTTGGCAACGGGTCCACGTGGACTGCGGTGGGATCATGCGTGTGATTGGTCGAATTTTCCCGACGCGGCAGCTCGTCTTAGTGATTGGAACATTAAACATTGAATGAAAAATTATAGTAGAAAATAGTAGTAAGCGTATTCCGTGAAATTTAAAGGAATAACCACAAGTTCTCATTTTGACTTCGGCAAACGATATAAATTTTGACATTTTCGTAATTTTTTTTCGTTGATTTTCAAATTGACAGTGCCGATCGGTTCTGTTATCGAAACTGTGCCTAAACCTTTTCGTTCCAGAACGACTATAAATTCAACCAGTATTTGTGTGATCCACTAATGTTTGTTTTGGAGTTTGGGTGTTTTCTATGGCCCTTTGTTGCTCAACAAAGGGCCACGATGCTCTCTCCTACCGGTTGTCACAGATGCTTACCGGGCACGGCAGCTTCGGTAGGTATTTGTGGCTCTACACCGGGAAACCACGGCCCAGTGTCAGCACTGCGAGGACCGCAGCGATGACACGGCGCTCCACACGCTGGTGGAGTGCACGGCGTGGTCAGGCCGAGTGGTGGGGCTGGACGTGGACACTCTCTCGCTCGAGACCACGGTGCGAGCCATGTGAGCCAGCGGGAGTAAGTGGGACGCAGCCTCCACTCGTCGACATTTAGAAATACGGATGTATTTCCACTTGTCCTCTTCTTGTCCTCCTTCTTAACTCCATTGACAGAATATTTTCCTCACATTGTATTGTGTTCGTATTTGAGGCGCGAGTGCCGGCACCCTGCTGGCGGCAGAGAAGCAACGCGCGGCCACCCGCGTGTCCACCCTGCGCCAGTCGCTCTCCGCCCTCACCGAGTCGGCGCGGCGCCAGGCAGACGCGCTGAGGCACGCCGCCATGGCACTCGCCGAGATCGACGACACGCTGCGAGCCTCTTGAGAAGCGAGCTCGACGTGTAGTGAGTAGTGAGTATAAGTAGTATAGGTCGCAACCGCGTGTCCACCCTGCGCCAGTCGCTCTCCGCCCTCACCGAGTCGGCGCGGCGCCAGGCAGACGCGCTGAGGCACGCCGCCATGGCACTCGCCGAGATCGACGACACGCTGCGAGCCTCTTGAGAAGCGAGCTCGACGTGTAGTGAGTAGTGAGTATAAGTAGTATAGGTCGCAACCGCGTGTCCACCCTGCGCCAGTCGCTCTCCGCCCTCACCGAGTCGGCGCGGCGCCAGGCAGACGCGCTGAGGCACGCCGCCATGGCACTCGCCGAGATCGACGACACGCTGCGAGCCTCTTGAGAAGCGAGCTCGACGTGTAGTGAGTAGTGAGTATAAGTAGTATAGGTCGCAACCGCGTGTCCACCCTGCGCCAGTCGCTCTCCGCCCTCACCGAGTCGGCGCGGCGCCAGGCAGACGCGCTGAGGCACGCCGCCATGGCACTCGCCGAGATCGACGACACGCTGCGAGCCTCTTGAGAAGCGAGTAGTGAGTATAAGTAGTATAGGTCGCAACCGCGTGTCCACCCTGCGCCAGTCGCTCTCCGCCCTCACCGAGTCGGCGCGGCGCCAGGCAGACGCGCTGAGGCACGCCGCCATGGCACTCGCCGAGATCGACGACACGCTGCGAGCCTCTTGAGAAGCGAGTAGTGAGTATAAGTAGTATAGGTCGCAACCGCGTGTCCACCCTGCGCCAGTCGCTCTCCGCCCTCACCGAGTCGGCGCGGCGCCAGGCAGACGCGCTGAGGCACGCCGCCATGGCACTCGCCGAGATCGACGACACGCTGCGAGCCTCTTGAGAAGCGAGTAGTGAGTATAAGTAGTATAGGTCGCAACCGCGTGTCCACCCTGCGCCAGTCGCTCTCCGCCCTCACCGAGTCGGCGCGGCGCCAGGCAGACGCGCTGAGGCACGCCGCCATGGCACTCGCCGAGATCGACGACACGCTGCGAGCCTCTTGAGAAGCGAGCTCGACGTGTAGTGAGTAGTGAGGGAGGTGCGCGGTGAGTATAAGTAGTATAGGTCGCCACCCTGCGTCAGTTATGCCAGGATCTGCGTGGACCCAGAGCATCGCCCTGAGGCCAAAGACTTCTATATAAACTGAGGTAGACGCGCCGTACTCTAACAAACGAGATTTCAAAAGCAATCCTCAAATACACACATTACTAAGACTACACTCACTTATAAATATTTTTTACGTAATTGTCACCACACACAATAGCAATATACGAATAGAAAAAGAGTAAAAGAGAAGGCGTATGGACTCCGATTGCAAGTAATTCTTGATAAAATCAGTAATTCTTTCAGGGGTAACTGTATACGCTTTTACAACAGGTTACCTAACGAAATTAAAAGTATGTCCCTAAATAAATTCAAAAAGTTTGTTAAAGGTAAATTATACAGCAAGGGCTACTATACGGTTGGTGATTACTTGATGGATAAGGAAGCCTGGAAATGACCTGCTCTGCTAGATCCTCAAAAAACTGTTAAAATGCATAGTTTTTAGATTCATTAATAAAGTTGTAAATAGAGTAGTTAAAAGAATAACCCGCTGAGTTTCTTGCCAGTTCTTCTCAGGTGGGTCGCGTTGTGAACTGGTGGTAACTTTTTGGTTTATATAAGTGACGTTTACAAGTGCATTTGTATATGCCTAAGTAAATAAATGATTTTTGAGTTGAGTTGAGTCGAGCACCTACTCTCGAAGTTTTGACTCACAACAGTGCGAGCAACGCTGCTAATTGGCGCAGTTTATCGGTTTCAAAAATCGGTGCGTAGGGCATGTCTACCTCAGTTTATATAGAAGTCTTTGCCTGAGGCACGCCGAAGGAGAAAAGCGGTGAGTGTAAATAGTCGCAACACAGCGTAAATTATGACTGGATAAGAGCGGACCCAAAGTGACGCCCTGACGCACGCCGCCATGGCACTCATTCGCTGAGATCGACGACACGCTACGAACCATTTCAGAAGCCTGCTTGACGTATAGAAAAGCGGTGAGTAAAAATAGCAACAGTCATAGATCGCAACCCTGCGTCAGTTATGCCAGGATAAGAGCGGACCCAAAGTGACGCCCTGACGCACGCCGCTATGTATCTCGCTAAGATCGACGACATACTACGAGCCTCTTGAGAAGCCTGCTTAACGTATAGTGAGGTAGAAAAGCGGTAAGTATAAATAGTAATAGTATAAAACAGAATATACTTCATTAAGCTAAAACACGTGGCCAACCGTGTCGCAACCCTGCGTCAGTTATGAAGGGATATGCGCGGACCCAACGCGACGCCCGGAGGCATGCCGCTATAGCAGTCGCTGTGATTGACGACACGCTGAGAGCCTCTTGAGGGGTTTGCTTAACCTATAGCACTGGGCGGAAACTCCATAGAAATAATTTGTTTTCAATTCTGTCACCTACACTAAAAACACGTTATGTTCGTACAGAGCTTCAATGTGTGTGTGACCACTAAGGTTAAGCAAACGTTCCCTCAAAATATCCTCCAACTATATGATAGCTGTGCCGGGGGTGGGGAAGCTTGCTCAGTGGGGGGCAGGGATTTGCCTATCTGTATGTAATACTATTATATTATCTTTGCCTATAGCAAAGATAATATAATAGTATTACATACAGGTCGGCAACTCCCTGCCTCCCACTGAGCAAGCTTCCCCATCCCCCCACCAAAGTTGATGTGTCTATTAGACTTAGCCGTGTCAGTACTTGAGAGAGTGTCACTGCGTTGCTTTACGTATTACTACCTACGAACTTTGTGCTATTGCTTTGGTTTAATTTGTGCTTAGCCGAGGATAGATTTGAAAAAAAACGTACCTATACACATGAGATTGTATTCTGTTCCTTAGTATTTTGTTTTCATAGCTAGTGTCCCTAGTATACTCTATACTTACACACACATTCAAGCTTGATTCAAGCCCTTTGCGCTCGGTAAGACTAATTCGCAGTACGCCTAACTCGCGTTATGACTAGTCAAAAGGAGAAGTAGGCATAACGCGAATTAGACCTACTGCGATGTAGGCCAACAGATAAATAGGTCAAATAATAACTAGACCTACTGAGATTTAGTCTTAAGCCTCTAAAGTCGGGCTCAATATTTACATGTGGCATCGTGGTCAGCCCCCACCTGATGGAAGGCGGTCACCGTATTCTAGGGACATTTGCAACGCCAGAGTGAGGTGATTTTTTACACTTAATGTCCGCCGACGTAGGGGTGGGAGTGGGGATGAGGGAATGAATGTGAGGATGGGATGGGTGGAAGCGACGCCCTAAGCACTGAGTTCCCCCCAGCGATGCATCCCATTGCCGGCGTCAGAGCGCCTACGCTCCTCTATAAAAATTACCCCGAATCCTAATTTGGCGTAATTTTAATAAAGGTTTTCTTCCTCGTAAATCTGTTGCCAGACGAGATTACTGCTCGGCTTAACGATGGTCCCCATGGGACCGTGTACTTCGCCACTGAGCGATCGGTACTCGTCGCCCTGAGAGTTCTCCGCTAAGTATGCACTGCATAACAGAGCGCATGCGGAGAACTACAAACTACAAACCGGCCATAAAGGCCCCCCCTCCTTGGTGGACTACTCGCCATGGGCAACGACGAACGTGCGCCTCGCGCGAAGCCCACGTCGTCGTCCACGTTACCAGGATGCACCAGGTGGAGGTTGTCCTACCCAGCACCCCTCCTTCCGAGGGCTTACCCGGGGCTCCCAACCATAGGCTGTTGGGCGTTACGTGAGCTTTTTTAGTCGGTAGGAGTCCAGCATAGCATCCATGATGGATTTTCTCTCACGGTAAAAAAAAGTAGGTATAGATAACATGAAACTGATATTATTCATTAAAAAAGTCAAAATATTCTTACAGCTGCACGACAACAATTTCATCAATGTAAAAATTAAGAATTCAACTCAATTAATATTTTAGGCATAACGCGATGTAGACCAACTAAGATTTAGGTATATGCCGAAGTAGTCCTTATACGAAATAGACCAACTGCTATATAGGCATACAGCTAATTAGGCTGAAAGCGAATTGTAAATGACATTTAGACGTAACGCGAGTTAGGCACACTACGAATTAGTCTTACCGAGCGCAAAGGATTCAAGCATTCACATTACCCACGTGTATATTAGTGCGAATACGAACATTTTTGTATGGAGTTTCCGCCCTGTGCCTATAGTGAGGGAGAGAGCGGTAAGTAGTAGTAGCAATAGTAATTATTCGGCTCACGTTCCTGCATTCTATTGGAACTTAATTCAGGAATGAAAGTTATTCTATAGAATAGTCTTACTCCGATTTTGGTCGAATCTGCCCGTAACAGCCGTGTTGAAATGAACAGGCGCAGGTTTTCAAACCATTAACCCCCCCTGGGTGAGGCCGCAGGTCTGTTGGGAGTCCTGGGGTATCCTCCCGCGGGCTTACCCGGGGCTCCCAACTTCGGTAGGAGTCCGGCATAGCATCCATGTAGAATTTTCTTTAGGTTACATAAAGGCCTATAACTTGACGTAACTTGGCATCTTTACAGGCTTAACGTACCTTCCGGAACGCCCGCAAATGTAAAAGTCACATATGATCACCCATCTAAAAAACAGCTTAGCGTAAGATACTTTAACGCAATGATTGTTCACAGGACTCAGAGACAGCGGTGCTACGAGCGCTTCACAGATGTATCCTGTCAAATAAGTGTTTATAAGAAATATGTCATGTAAGATTTAAAATAATGTTTAAGATTTTGTAAATATCTAGTTTTACTGTAATTAAATACTTCATGGTTATTTGACTGTGTTTTTATTCCGTTTCCTCAGTGAATATAATATGGCGGGAAATTTATTGGTGAAACATCGTCTGTCTCATATTCAGAAGCGATAAAAAGTAAGCATAAGCCCGAGGCCGCACTTGCGTTTTTCCGCGGCGGTTTCTAGCCTCAGTGGCATCAAACTGTCAAAATCAATGAAATTAAGTCAAAGGTTTGACATTTTGAGGTTAGAAACCGCCGCGGAAAAACGCAGGTGCGGCCTCGCGCTTAGACATTGAAATACCGACCAAGTGCGAGTCGGACTTGCGCACGGACACGTAAAAAAATCACGGTTATTTTATGGGAACCTCTTATTTTTAACCGACTTCAAAAAAAGGAGGAGGTTCTCAATTCGTCTGTATGTATTTTTTTTTATGTATGTCAAGCGATATTTCCGTCAATTATAGACGGATTTCAAAAATTTTTTTTTTGTTGAATAGGGATTACTTCTGAGGTGGTCCCATTTTCACCAGGTCAGGATCTGATGATGGGATCCAGGAGAAATCGAGGGCAACCACGGAAAATTGTAGGGACAACTAGTACGCATGTTAACTTTTTAATTAAGTGCTTTAATGTTCTACATTTTAATGAAGGTCTGGCGTCGATATGATGATAGAGTCGAAAGACAGTCGAGGGCATTCCTTAACAATTTACAGCAGTTATCTTGTGTTTGGGCTTGATTGATTTGTATTGATGAGAACTTTACACCTAGATTGATAGATCAGACTTAAAAAAAAAGAAAGTTCTCAATGGTTTATGCATGTTCACCGATATTTCCGTCAATTATAGACGGATTTATTTTTTTTCTGTTGAATAGGGTTAACTTCTGAGGTGGTCCCATTTTAACCAGGTTATAGATATACCTATTTCAAAATGAATACACTTAATAATTTCATGTTTTTTTGTATAACGGAACTTAATTTGTAAGTGGGTACCTATACATAATGCCATCGAAAACTGTAATGGCCAGTAAAGTTTGTAAAAAGTTTCTACTCAAACTATACGAAAAACTAGACGTAATGATACTATGGACATTTTGATACTGTAGACGTAATGAATGATACTAGGGAATGCAATCCCGCAACAAGATAGCAATCCCGGTATTTGCGGGACTGAGCAAACTCAGTCCCGCGGGATCCCGGTATTTGCGGGATCCCGCATATTTCTGAAAGTCATTGAGAAAAGAATAGAATTCTGTATCATACATCCATCTAGAACTGAAAAATAGTCACCCCCTTAATCCCCGAAGGGGTAGGCAGGACGAGGCATATGGTCACATCGCATACTTAACGACCTTTTCTCAAAATGTCCCATTCTCAAAATATGTGCACTACAGGATTAACCCCGCTCAATCCGACTTGGATAGGTTAGGTTAGAAGGCTAAGGCCGGAGCGGAGCGCAGCGAAGCTTCCGCATTAGCCTTCGTGGTTATTTTTTTAAAACCTAACCTAACCTATCAAATCGGATTGAGCCGGGTTAATACTGTAGTGCACATATTTGGAGAAAGGGACCTTTTGAGAAAAGGACATTTCGCAAAAAGGACATTTTGAGAAAAGGATATTTCGAGAAAAGGACATTTTGGGAAAAAGGCATTTTTAGAAAGGACATTATGAGAAAGGACATTTTGAGAAAAGGACATAATGAGAAAGGACATTTCGGGAAAAGGATATTATGAGATGAGACGAGCCGGGCCTTCAACTTGACTTAGCTGCCATTTTACCGGCAAACGATACCAACGGCTTAACGTGCCATCCGAAGCACGGCAACGCTCAAATAAATGTCACAAAGTGGTCACCCATCTAAGGACCGGCCATAGTAAATGTAACTTTATGCAGTGATCTTTTACAGAACACTGAGTCCGCGAGGCACAAGGAAAAATAAATTATTTAATATTAGTTTTGTATTAAGATTATTATTATTATTTTTTTTTTTTTTAAGTAAGTAAGTAATCTTTATTGACTTAAACATTTTAACACTTATATCCAATATGACATTCCACATTTAGCCGCAAAGCCGTTCGGATTAACCCCTGCCATTCCCATGCTAGTTGACACTGTGTTACAGGTAGGATAAGGATAACCACAAACAGCGCTGTTGCAGCCATCGCAACCAATGTCAATTTGTACTGGATTTGTTTTTTCTGCATCCTCAAACTAGGTAGATACCTATTTAAAAGAGGACCAGACGAGGGAAAAAAATAAAAATATAAAAAAGAGAATATAAAAAATAATAGATAAGAGTGGAAGTGTGAGTGTTGAGTGCTTGTTATGTGGTATAGAAGTGTTCGTGTGTGATTGTGATTACAGCAAGTGTTTAGTTAGTTTTATGTATTCTATGTATTCATGACCCATGTTTTATGTATCATGCATCCATAACGGATTTATGTAATTCGTGGAGACTAGCAGACAAGTTTTATATCATTTAATGAGCTGAAATCTAGCGTCATCTAACTACTAATTATGATTTTTATCAATTGAATTAATTATACACGGGGACTAAGGCTGAAACAACATTCTTATTATCAGGTAATTATTACGATATTGGTTGCAGTAGTTCCTCTGTAGTCTCATAAGTTAATTTTTGAAGCCATATGTTTAATTTTAATTTGCACTGATAGTAATTTAGCGGATAGATGTGTATAATTCTATTGATTTTATTATATAGGTAGCAACTAATGACTGAGTAGTGTCGTTTTGCAAATTTAGTTTTGTGTCTAATTATGGGACACACCCTATCTGAGCGACGTTTAGCAGTGTATATGCTTGGGTCATAAGATAACTTAGTATGTTTTTTAAGAATCACTTGCTGGACGAATAATAATTGACGGACTGTAAGCACTGTTAAATCTTTGTAAATTTGATTTGTGGGGTACCGAAAAGACTTTCTGGACATCACTTTCAATACGGCTCTTTGAGCTCTCTCTAAAGGCAATAAGTTTGTTTTGGCTGCACCGCCCCATGATGTTATACAGTATGATAAGATTGACTGAACCAGAGCGTAGTAAGTTAATTTGAGAGTGTTAATATCTGCAGAATTTCGGAGGAGTCTAAAAATGTAGATGAGTTTCCTAACTCTTTTTTCTATCACATTAATATGGTACTTCCATTTTAGAGATTCATCGATATAAACACCGAGATATTTAGCCTGTGTTACTCTGGTGATCAGTTTACAGTTGCTGCCAGAGAATGGCTCATTACAAGAATGAGCTTTTAGCGTGTAATTTTCTAGGGACGGGGCCATACTTGTGTCGTGGGCGAAGGTCATGTAGCATGTTTTGTCCAGATTTAAGGTTAGTAAATTTTGCCGCAACCAAGACGTAGCCTTAGAAAGAGCGGCTTCCGCATAAATCTGTAACTCATCCCAGTTCGATCCATCAATGAGAAGAGCGGTATCGTCCGCATAGGCTAGAACCCTGCAGTGAGGTGAAGATAACTTACAAAGGTCATTAATATAAATCGTGAACAAGGTTGGGCCTAGGATACTACCCTGCGGGACTCCGTAGCTTAAACGCTCCTCCTGACTAATGCAGTTTTCAATTTTAACTGACTGGGTTCTGTTGCCGAGGTAGTCAGTCAGCAGTTGTAGGACTGTCCCTCGTATGCCTACCTTTTCCAATTTCGCTACCAGAATGGGTATTGAAACCGTATCAAAGGCCTTGGAGAGATCCATAAAAATGCCCAAACACTTCTGACTCTTGTCCATAAAATCGGCCACTCCGGTCACAAAAGACAAGACGGCATCTTCTGCGGAAATATTCCGCCTGAATCCAAACTGATTTGCAGAGATGATGCTTTTAGAATTTAAATAGTTGATTAAGCGATTTTATTAATGACTCTCTCCAATACCTTTGACACAGCGGGCAAAACTGATATAGGCCTATAGTTACTGATAATATTAGCATCCCCACTCTTGAAAATCGGGTGTACAATGGCCTTTTTTAATATGTTGGGGAACACTCCTGTAGCAAATGACAAATTACAAATGTGCGTGATGAGCGGCACAAGAGTCTCGCACGAGTCTTGTAGAATAGATGACGAAACGCCGTCCACTCCAACAGCACAATCCCTACGAAGCTTTTTTATAATGGATTCGATTTCCGAATAATCTGCGTCCAGAAGAACCATAGAATCCCTTAGTTTAGTGTCATCAAGTAAGTTATTACTTGATACAGGTGTTTGTGGATTGATAGGTGTTTCTTGAATTGATTTAGCTAGTTGTTTACCTATATTGGTAAAATACCTATTAACTGCATTTGCCGAACGCAGAGGTTCGTCGTCTATTTTCAACAGTTGTGAGGCAGAAGAAACCTTTTTTTTAGAATGCGTAATTGTCCTAATGGCGTCCCAAGTGGCACGTATATTATTTTTGGAATTTATGAGCAGAGTTCGTTCGTAGTTATGTTTAAGTTTTTTTAATAAATTATTTAGAAAATTACGGTACCTAATATAGGTAATTTTAAGAGTAATATTTGTGGGATCGGCCCTGTGTTTCTTGTGCATTTTATCCCGATTTCTAATACATCGTAATAAACCTTGTGTTATCCATGGCTTAATGTTAACTTTTCTACGCGGTATTTTATAAAAGGTGGTATGCTTCTTTACTATTTTAGATAAATGTGTTATCAAATATTCTGTAGCAGAGTTTACGTCAGAAGAATAAAGTACAGGAAAAAAATCCTCACTCTCTATTTCTTCGCGTATAGCAGTGAAATTAATTTTATGGCGATAAATTGCGGATGATTTAATGGGATTTCTAAGTGACAGGGACAAAACCGTTGGGCGGTGATCAGTTATGTAACTTTCTAATACAAAAGTCACAGACGCAAGATGAGTTTTAAGTATAACATGGTCCAGACATTTTTTTTCCCGAGTGATGTAGAAATGTGTTGGGACCATGCCGTGCGACATCAAAAAGTTTTGGTATTCAAGTGATCTTTTATCAGCGTTATTCGGCTTTATATCTATATTAATGTCACCCACAATACAAATAGTTTTAGAAGAGGCCAATGATGAGATAATACTATCTAGTCCGTTCAAGAAATTGTCTATATATTTAAAGGAGGGAGATCTATATAAACTCACTATAGCAATGTCGTTGCCTATTTTGCATATTAAACAGCTAAACTCTTTAATATTATGAGGTTCGATAGTAATCAAGTGACCCAATTCTCTCTTCACATAAATAACTACACCGTCATTCTGATTTATAAGATTTCTTGTACTGTAAGAATAATAGCCATCAAGATCGGGTATATAAAGTGCGGTAGATAGCCAGCACTCTGATAAAACTATGATATCGCATTCAAATGACTTGTTGAGCATTGCATGCAATTCGTCGAAGTTTTTATTTATACTTCTAATATTTAAGTGAAAGATCGTAAACCGATTATTTATTGTTGACAAATAGTCCATACATTTTTCCGTTGAGCAAAGGATAGACGGAGGAGCCTTGAATGTCTCAAGCTCTTCTGCCACTGTATTTATGTCATCAATCATTGAAGTATGATTTGTACTTTAACTGTATAATAAACAAAAGAACGAAAGACACCCGCCCCCCAGTACTATCACCGCTCAAAGGTACATCATAATCACATATGTAGAATAGGTCACTTTCGTTGTATGTGTGGCAAATGTTTTTATTTGTATGTATGCGTGCATGTTTGTATGTCTGTAAGTATGCCTCAATGTATTTATTATAATATGAATGAAAGATTTTAGAATAGTTTGTACAGTGTATGTGTGAATTTACGTGTTTGTGTATTAGTGCGTGAGTCATGTGTAATTCGAAAATGAGATGTAACATCTTCTTAACTACAAAATAAAGTTTACAAGCAAACAGAAATGAGAACGAGTGCAGTATGATATAAAAATAAAATAATGGGATTCTTAAGTGTGTTTGAAGGTGAAAATCCTTATCCTTTACATACGAGCAAATCATGCGGTGCTGTATATCAGAGTGAAATACCAATAGAACAAAAGACACAGTTTTTGGACAAATTGTTTCTAGTCAATCTTGTTTGTTTAAATTGATGAGATCTTCTTCAGACTTTATTGCGATCCGCTCCAAGGTAGATTCATCTTTGCGTAAGAAAACTTTTTGATTTGTAGTCCAACAGTATTTATAGGAATAGTTCTTAGCAAATTCACGTGCCTGATAGAAGAGCCTTCTAGTAGAACCAGGTAAATACTCCGACAGGTATATCGCCGACGGTTGGCCAAGTATACCAATATGGTTTGTGTTAAGTTTCTGGCCTGGCACTCTGGTCTTGTTATATTCCCGAGCCGAAGTGAGTAGTTTCTGCTTCAATATTACACTGTTTAGTTCTACAATAATTACTCTATTTCGACCCGGTTTGCCTGGGAGGCGATAGGCATCGCGGATATCACATTCGACACCTGTCAGGTTAAGTTCCTTGCTGACATTTTTTATATAATTGCAGATATCCACAGTGGTCTCGTTTTCCTTGGAAGGAACATTACGCAGTTCGATGCACGACGACTGGGAGCCAAGTTGTAAATCCTGTAACTTTTTTTCCAGTCTGAAGATATGATTGTAACACTCTGAGCGCTCTTTCTCAAGTTTTTCCAGCTTTGATTTCATTTCAGAATAATTCATTTTAATGGACTCAATCGATTTCTCAATTTCTAAGTTACTCCTATGTATAGTTTCGTTTTGAGTTTTTATCTGGTTTACGTCTTCAGCCAATTTATTAAACATAATCAATTGATTAGATTTTAGAGCTTCAAACATTTCTCTCATTTCACATTGGAACTTTGTAAATTCATTCATTGGAGATAATCCCTCAGTTCTCGGTCTCTTGTAACGCGTCGTAATGTTATGAATACTCTCATCTGTGGCGCTCGGAATGTCCGTATCCGACTGTGACATATGAGTCATAATATTCGGAGGTGTGCGAGGGGTCGACATAGTTCTTATTCAAACTCAAAGTGTAACCAAGGCTACAAACCAACACGCACACACGCAGCAGATCCGTAGTATTCCCGCGTCTTGTACTCACAGGTTACCACTCGCGTAGCAGCGGAGGCGGTCGTCTGTCTACGGTCTATGACGTAGATAGCCGTAGCGCAAGCCGTAGCACAGCGTGTTCGTAGTGCATGTAAATTTTAGTTCGCTGCGTCACTGTCTTTGTGGTCCGTTGGGATAATGGGGCGGCTACAGCTTACCGAGTTTACGATGCATCGGGTTCAAATCCGGGTCGGGTGGCGCGCCAATTAAATGCGTCGATCACGAAACACTTGACACAGCAACACTATTAATGTTATTTGGCTCTTTCTAGTAACGCCCAGTGGGTGGAGTACTTGCGTTTATGAGCTTCAAGTTAAAACGAGAATTTAAAAACCATCTTTAGGCCAATCAGTGATAATTAGGTGGAACGTAGATACAGAAAAATGACACACGTCCGAACGGGTCGGCAACTTAGATCACACTCCTGATTATTAAACGGATAGACATATAAGTAATCAAATACCTAGGTACTGCAAATTATTAGAAGTGCAGAAACGACTCCTAACTTTACATGTCAGATAGCCAGCAAGCAATGTACCTACGAGATAATTGAATACTTTTATAGTACAAGAAAAGTCAAATCTCCCTGATTAAATCACTGAAATCAAATAAGTACGTTATTAGGTTATATATTACGTCACAATTTACAAAAAACTTTCTCAAACCAAATCAGTTTGTGCACTTCCGCTTACAGAAACACATGGCGTTTACCTTTGCACAATCCCGCTAGTCCCGCGGGATCCCGCACGATTTACGTGCGGGACTGGTCCCGCAAAAATACTGCGGGATCCCGGTATTTCGGGATCCCGGTATCCCGGTATTGCATTCCCTAAATGATACTATGGACGAAATTATATTGTAAACATTGTGGACATCTTGACGTAATGATACTATGGACATTATGCACCGGAAGGAGTTAGTGATGCTAAAATAAAAAAAGTTAACTATAACTTGTTCATTTATTTTTTAAATAAAAAATTATACCTAATTAAAATAAATTACTAAGCTAGAATCTTGCTCTTGTTGCGGAGAGCAGTATAAGCTACGAGCACTGACACAGCTGTGGCGAGGACTTCTGTGTTCACCCAGGGTCCGGAGTAGCCTGCAAGCAGAACAAGGTTTATGAAATACTAGCGGACGTAATACGGTTTCACCCGCTTAGCACCCATTCCTCTGGGAATACGGGAATAAAATATAGCCTATGTTCACCGCAAAGAGTGTAGCTTTTCAACAGTGAAAGAATTTTTCAAATCGGTCCAGTAGTTCCGGAGCCTATTCGATGCAAACAAACAATTGGTCAAATCTTAATAATATTAGTATAGATTTGTAAAAGATGATAAAATTGCAACACAGATGAACAGGCCTTTAAATACTAGAGACCCTTGTTACTGTATTCCCTTCCATAAATCCATCTTCTTAACACTCATCATGAATCTACTAAGTGTCCAGGGAAAATGTCAGACCCGCATGTGGAATTCAATTCCTGATCTCCCAGGTTCCAGGGTTAAAAGTATCCTAACCTAACATTTCAGAGATTATAATCTGTTCCATTCCCTAATTTCAGGTCGATTGTTTAGCCGTTACATACCGTGGAACATACATTTTTTTCTTTATTTTGATATTTAACTCGCCAAATTGACGTCGCCACCAGCCTGATGGTAAGCCATGTCGCATCTAGCGATTGGGGGCCAGTTTCACAGTCCGTTAGACTTTCGACATTGGTCCTCAAGTTGGCGGCCTGTGATGTGCCTCTTCACGCTCCTCTTAAAGAAACTGGGATTGTAAGATGAGGGAAACACCCTTTCCCTATTACCCCGGAAAGCAGGAAAGGGTACCGAATTCCACCGGGACGAAGCTGCGAGCATGATCTAGTGAATCTAGCCTATAATATTAGTAGGAATACTTACTGCCTGGATGGTGTAACTGTATAGCTATGAGAGGAGCCACTGTTGCGGCAGGATCAGCGCGACGGGCCCGACGAAGTGATGCCCAGCCTTCCTCGTCTAAAATGTGAACCTCGTGGGTGCCTGATCGGGCCTTGGCGGGTTCCTCCGTCCAGGATACCTATTTGATACAACAAATACATGAATAGGAGTCACAGGATACAAAATAAGGTATTAAATTATATTATTGGCACGACTTTCAAGTATTACCTAATGCAATTGAGGAGGGAGGGTGTTCAGTATGAGGTATTGGATTTTGTTAATATAAGCTTGGGGTAATGGACAATGATAAACATAACCATTCAAACTATGAAACAAACTCTTGCAGCAAATCAGACAAATATTTTGATCCAACCTGGAATTCAAACCCAGGTCCTCAGCACTGCAGTACCAGGCAGCCCCGGATCTAGGGGGGGGCAAGCCGGGGCCCGTGCCCCGGGCGGCAAAATCAGGGGGGCGGCAAATCAGAGGGCGACAAATTCAAACTTGGCAGTCAAATGCATAAATCATCAGTTAATAGCCTTGACCATAGTAGATTACCTACCTAATAATAAACACTCGAACTTATTCAACTCTTTCCACAAGAAATAATTATGGTATTTGCTCAAATTATATCAGAAATACTATATGCTAGATGCTTGAAAGGAAGCAGCAATTCCAACATGTGCACTTCTTTACAAACTTGTAGCATGTTGTGAGGGCGGCTAACGAAATGATGTTGATTAAATCTTTTGATTCTTTTCTTTTTGTCTCATAAAAATTAAAAAATGCTGGGCCATTTTTGGATATCATTAAATTGACGATTAGACACTTTTGCGCTGACCGTCTCAATTGTGCCGCTGGATGACCAGTTTTCTGCACAGGTGATGCTTATCTACTAGTCCTCTGTGCTGGTCAGATTCCCTGCTTTTTGTAGTTTAATTCAAGAGTATCCTGAGTACCACAAGGATCTGTGTTGTCCAACACATTTTTCTCGGCATATTATTCCTTGTGTGCACTCATTGTTATGCAGACGACAGAACTCTACAGGAGAGTTAATCTGGCCGTCCAACGGAGAGGCGGCCCGACCTGGAGGAAAAGAGGCGGCAGCTCGTAGCGTATCTCGACAGGGTCTGACCGCATTTACCAATGGGATTTAGAAAACCTGGTAGATTTAAATGCCAGGAAATAAAGGAGTGTGCGGTTACAGCTGAAAGATCTCTTTTCCGTCCTCTACCCTCTCTTCACAATACAATAATACTACTGAAGGACTATCTAGACATCCTCTGACCGTTCAGAAGGGGCGGTCCGACGTAGAAGAAAAGAGGCGGCATCTCGTGGCGGATCTCGACCGGGCCTGACCGCATTTCCCAATTTTATTTAGAAAACCTGGTAGATTTAAATGCCAGTAAACACAGGAATGTGCGTTTACAGCTGAAAGATCCCCTTTTCTTCTCTACCCTCTCTTCAGAAGAAGAGGAGCAACGGCAACCTCGTCTACTAGTTGTCGCAGATGATTACTGGGCACAGGAGCTTCTGTGTGATAGATACACCGGGAAACTACAGCTGAGTGACACACTGCGAAGAACGCAGCCAGGACACAGCGGAGATAACTGCGGCACCCTCGCCGCAGACTTGTCTTTGCCCAAGACTCCCGGTCTCCATGACCGGAGGCCTGAGGACAGCTAGGGCCTGGCCATCTTCTTAACCGAAGCAGGCTTAAGAAGACAATGTGACGTGAACGTTTCACGCACACCACACGCCCCAAACGGGATAACACCTGAACGACCCCCAAAGATGCGTGAGAGGACCCGAACCTCCTAGGTAAGGTCGTAAGAAGAAGAAAGAAAGAAAGAAAAGAAATTTATTTTACATAGGCATATACAGATGCTCTTGTAAAACGTCCAGAACATAAATCAAAATTTCTAATGGTAGCCAAAGTCCGTTGGGAATCCTGGGACATCCTTCCGAGCGCTTAGTACCTATCTGATCTAAAAGATCCCTATCTTTAGAATGCGATAATACTACTGAAGGACTATCTAGACATTCTCGACCTAGACTCCGAATTCATCTCTCGCGGAAAATTGGAGCTCTTAATAAGGTGAGGTGGTTCATTACGCGGATTACGTCATCACAGAGGTGTCTGGCGTGTCTGCTGTGCAAGACACAGATTTGTACCTTCGCTAATACTACTCTTAAGTTTGAACTAAGGAACCTAAAAAAATAGTGGGGGGGGGGGGGGGTAATGGGGGCGGCATATTCACATTTTGCCCCGCCTAAAAAAATCTCTAGATCCGGGGCTGGTACCAGGAACTGTTTTTACCTGCGCTTTATTCACTCTTCATTCTGACATCACTAAAGCTGCAAGCCAGCCTTAGAATTAAGGCAACTACTACGTACTAGTTGACGCTAGCGGCTACACCCACATGAAATTTGGTTCCCGTACGGGCTCCCCATGGGAACATATCCCCAGAATAAAAAGTAGCATACTTATGCATTATTCCAGAATATAATGTACCCCAGTACCAAACTTCAGCCTGATCCGTTCAGCCTTTAGATTGTGATTGAGTAACAAACATCTTCACAAACTTTCACATTTATAATAATACTAGTAAGTAGGATGAAGCAACATCGGCATGTGGAATGCCTTCACAAAAACTAGGGAGTTCTAAAGGAGGCATCGTCACACTTAGGTATTCATTTATGAGTCAACTTAGATGATGTGCACGTTGAAATTCTGTTCCTGTTTCCGTTGAGAATGTTCTACCGGTATCAAAATTCTAGAGAAGACTATTAATCTCTGTACCAAATTTCTGCCAGATCTGTTCAGCTTATAAGCGTGATTAAGTAACAGACATCAAAACTTTCACATCTTCTCTTTATGTATAAAAATGGATCAGCAAACTATATTTACATGCATAACTTTAGAACAGCTGAACCAATTTCGTTAATTCTTTTTTATTGTGTCAGTTATAGCCAGGGCAAGGTTTGTATCCAAAACAAAATTGAAAAAAAAAATCTTATAATGGGTCAGCTTGATTTGACGGAACGAAGCTCGCCGGGTCAGCTAGTAAAGTATGATACAATCTTGAGTGTAACCGATTATTCTGTATTATAAGACTATTTGTATTGTGGATAATATTGTCACTTGTGATTTAGTTTACCATAGTAAAGTTTAGTCATTTAGCAGGCAATAGATACGAGACAGTCAAAATAACTTACAAAGGTGATCTTACCTGATATTTGTTGTCACCAATGCGCGCAGCGGATAGCGGCTTTCCATCAACTTCAGCGTACAGCGCGTAGTTTTCAGGCAAAGGATTGTCGCATTTTAGTGTGAATTCGGTAATATAGGCTATTTGAGTAACTACAGTTGCATCTAAACTGGTAAACGAGGTTGCTTCTACTTTTGGATTAGTGCAGCTCTGTGCAAACGCAGCAGATATTAATGCGAAGAAACAGATAACGTATTTTGTGACCATGATGAATTTTTTATTGTGACTAAATGGTTTTATTCAGTAAATCAATTTCTTAATCGTACGTATGAAAACTTCCAAATATTTTCTCCACGTATAAAATGACGTTCTGAAACTTAATAATGTAGCATTGGGACAGCAAAAGAAGAACAGAACGTTTGTTCAGATTTATAGATTTCTGATAAATTCGTATAGAAATTAAAAGTAATTTTCACCTATGATATTTATGCCGCAATATAAACTGCACTTATTTTTGTTAAAGCTAAAATTAAAACATTGCAACGAAGAAAAGATTTAGTTTTATTTTTGATGTTTATATATTTCGAACGCGCTGGTCAAACGTCATCAACACATCCAATGACGTGTGGTGAAAATGTCAACGTATTTTTTTTATCCGCCGTTCTATTTTCGTGGGCATTATGTCTGATTCTATACAGTCCGTAAACGGAATGTTCTCCATCTACGATAAATACAATCACATTTTAATGGACAAAAAGTACATTCCACACTTGAAAATACTTCAAACTATACATTCAGAATTTTTCGCTACCTTCGAACAGAGTAGCGACAAATTCTAAATCTATGGTTTTATTTTACACGTGCTAAAGCCAATTACCGTGTTGAAATGGACCGGCGCGGCGCGGCGCACCTTGTGACGACCCTCTGTTGAATTGTTTTAATTCACCCGTAAGGCCTTCAATTTGGCTTAACGACTGTCACGTTACTGACAACAGGGACCGACGTGTCTTCCGAAGCACGGAAATGCTCGTAAACGAAATGTCACAAACTGGTTTCGCGGTGGATCGGTCCAATATTTTTTTTTGGTCTGAGCGTGGTGGTGGCCGCCCAAGGACCAGCTCAAGGCGAGGCCGCAGTGCTAGCCGTAGGTCTGTTAGGAGTCCTGGGACATCCTTGCGCGTGCTTACCCGGGCTCTCAAACGTTAACCGTAGGCTGTTGAGCGTTTCGTGAGGTTTTTAGTCGGTAGGAGTCCGGCATTGCATCCATGAAGGATTTACTCTCACTTTAAACAAAACCGAAGGACCAACTCCAGCCATAGCGCAAACAGTAGCTCACTGCAAAGTGATCGTTTACAAAACACTTAGTCAGTGGGACAACGAGTTCTCCTTCAACTTCCGCCGCCCGTCTCGAAACTGCTGCTAAGTAATTAGTGTCGGTGTCGTACGAACAATAAATTCTCATTTCTATGAAACTAGTTTTGTAGGAAAAAACATCATTCCCTTCAAAATTGATTGGCCCACAAAGGCCATTACTATCGTATGAAGAATAATTATATTCTTCTTCCTACGAAACTAGTATCGTTGTTGTATTCACCACCGCAATGTTACAGATATTCATCACGTGGTAATAATACAGATCAGTGATATTCATACTTATAGATACAGATATTGTAACTTTGCGGTTATGAACTGTACTGATTTCGGTTAGGCGGCATAGCTTGGAGTATCTCGGCTAAAGCGCTCTTTGTGGGCACTGCAGGTCCAGGGGTAAAAGGTCCACAACATGCGTGACAGCTTTCGTTTTGTGTAGTAAATAATTTGATAAACATCCCAGAATAATATGGGTTTATTGAACTAGAAACAAACTGACTGACATAATATGACTGACATCTATAGAAAACTAAAACTATGAAAGAAAGGAGATTATTACATTCTCCCTTGCTATTAAAATGTGACGCAGTCGTAGTCGTCTAAGTACCGCGGGGCGCGGCGATCTCTGGCCGACCGGCGCTCCGGACGATCGAGCTTGCGAATTTCATCGATAGTTTGACAGGGCGGTTCATCAGGCTGCTCATGGGCTTCATCAGCAGGTAGAGGGGCAGGGTTATCAATCTGTCGAGTCTCTATCTGATCAGGAACAGAACTGGATCCAGATGGAGTGGAAACTGAATCTCGTAGTAAATCAGTTATTTCAGATGTGCTTTCACCTGTCGGGGCTAGTTGTCTATTTGACACTACGACATCTCTTCCGCTTGACAAGCGAATATGTGAATGAAGAGGATTAACCTCAATTAAGTCCACTTCCTCTACTAAGGGATCATATTTACTCGTCCTGACATTCTTCTTGAAAAGAGCCTTTTTCCCTTCTGCTAACCAAGTCGGCATTGACTGTCCGTTAGAGGATCTTCTTGCATGACTGAACATTCTCTCATGTGGAGTGCAGCCAGTTGATGTGCAGAGCAAAGACCGGATAGAATGTAAAGCTTGAGAGATTACAGTCTCCCAGGCGGTAATTGGTTGGTTAAGTGTCTTTAAAGCTAACTGTATCGTCTTCCATATAATTCCGTTGTACCTTTCAGTCTGTCCATTGCCTTGTGGGTTATACGGAGTAGTATAACTGGTGGCTATTCCAAGGTTATGTAAAAAGTCTTTTAATTCTGCCGATAAAAAGCTTGTACCTCGGTCGGAATGTACGTATGACGGCATACCAAAAATCGAAAACAGGGAGGTCATCTTCTTCTTCACAGTGTTGGTGTTTAGGTCGGTACAGGGAAAGGCGAATGGAAACCTGGAGTACTCATCGATCACCGTAAGTATGTATTTGTTTTGTGTCGAAGATGGTAAAGGTCCTTTGAAATCTATTGACAGCCTTTCGAAAGGGGCGGTTGCCTTTATCAAGGTACCCGATGACCGTATGAATCTAGGCTTGATTTCAGCGCAGACGGAGCATGATGAGTTTATGCTCCTTATATCCTCAACAGAGTACGGTAGGTTTTTAGACCGCACCCAATGTATCATGCGTGTAATGCCAGGATGGCAAAGATCATTGTGCAACCGCATGAGGTCATTTGACGAACTTGAAGCAATGATATTGTTGACACGAGAAAGAGCATCTGCTACAATATTCTCTTTCCCGGGGCGGTATACGATATCAAAATTGTAGCTAGACAGTTCAAGTCGCCATCGTTGAATTTTATCATTTTTAATTTTTGAGTGTGTTTGAGTTTGGTCGAACATGAATGAAACAGACTTCTGGTCAGTTATCAACTTAAAACTTCGACCAATCAGAAATTGTCTCCATTTCCTTAAACTTTCTACAATAGCAGCAGCCTCTTTTTCTATCGCCGACTGGTTCTTCTCACTGTTTGACAATGTTCTCGAAAAAAAAGCGACTGGCCTTCCTTCCTGCGACAAGGTAGCTGCTATGGCATAGTCAGATGCATCTGTTTCAACCGTCAAAGGTATCTTATTATCGATTGTGTTGATAGCGGCTTTCGCTATTTCAGTTTTGATTGATTCAAACGCATTAATGGCTTCATTAGTCATAGGATAAGATTCCGTATTCACAATAGGATGTATTTTTGATGAAAAGTTGGGTATCCATTTCGCGTAGTGGGCGAACATCCCCAATGCTCGCTTCAGGGAAGCTGAGTTGGTCGGAGCCGGTAAGTTTAAAAGAGGTTGTAAACGTTCGGGGTCTGGTTTAATCACCCCATTGCAGATGTTGTAACCCAAGAGATTAATAGTCGTTTCGGAAAATTCGCTCTTTTGCATATTAAGAGTTAAATTATATTTCGCAGCTACTTCTTTAAATCTTTTCAATTTATTGTCATGGTCGACCTGATCGGTACCACAGATCGTTATATCATCTAAATATGCAAAGACTCCTTCTAGCTTCTCACTGTCTAATATACTTTTAATTGCTCGTTGGAACGCTGCCACTCCATTCGTCACGCCGAATGGAATTCTCCGGAATTGGTATAGGTTACCGCATGCTTCAAAGGCTGTGTATATTTTGTCCTTTTCTAAGATAGGAATCTGATGATATGCACTCTTTAAGTCTATTTTGCTGAATAATTTATATTTAGCCACATTGGACACGACATTTTCTATGAGCGGTAGGGGAAAAGCGTCCAACTGAGTATATCTGTTAATAGTCTGCGAATAATCTATAACCAATCTTTTCTTGTGATGTTCACTTGATGTTACCAGAGTCTGAGCTCTCCACGGAGATTGGCTAGGCTCTATAATCCCATCCGAGAGCAGTTTTTGTACTTCGTCTTCTATAAATTTCTGATCTCCTTCAGAGTGTCTCCTAGATTTGATAGCAATTGGCTTATCGAAAGGCAGCAGATTACTGAATAAGCTGACCGGTTCAACGTTCGCCTGTAACACCGCGCATACTTTTAATGCGGGTTTATTTCCTCCAAAATTCATTTCAAGAGCTTTGTGTTTACAGAGTACATCGTGACCCAAAATCACGTCTGCGCACAGTCCATCCATAATCAATAGGTTAACATTAAGTTTCTGGTTTTGCAGCTCTAGAGTTAATGGGCATAGACCTGTGACATGTGACACTAGATTGGACTGAGCCATCGTTATCTTCTGTTCGCATGGTACTTTGAGTAGTTGATAGTGATCAACCAGCTTTGTGTCTATAAAACTGGCGGTACTGCCTGTGTCAATCAGTGCTCGTGCTAGAATTTTATTATTCATAAGAACTTGCACAGTAGCTTTCCTTAAATCGTTGGCGGCAGCAGACGTTATGCATGATAATGTGTCATTAGAATTGCCTCCAGTCAAGACTGCAGAGTTCTGTTGAGATTTATTTCTACAGACCTTGGCAAAATGTCCTCTCTTGCCACACGATAGACAGGTGCTTCCAGCAGCGGGGCAGTTTCGTCGTAGGTGGCGCTTATTGCCACAAAAATAGCATGCCTCTTGTAGAGTTGGTGCAGATGAAGAACTACGAGTTACAGCGACAACATCTTCGTCAGGAGTTATCGAAGCATTCGCAGTACTTGACGTAGCATTGACAGAATTCACTGAAAGAGAGCTATCTCTCTGATAGGTTGCATTATGCACCTGGGCGAGCTCTAAAGATCTTGCTTGATCATATGCTGTTTCTAAAGAGAGACTTTTATTTTCAAGTAATCTTTGACGTATTGTTGGGGACGAAATACCACTTATAAACGCGTCCCTAATGTAGTCGCTTTCATTTTGTTCAGCCGTAACTTCTTTAAAATGGCATTCTTTGGATAATACTTTGAGAGCCTGTAGATATTGATGGATGGATTCACCAGGTTGTTGAGATCTTTTCATAAGACGATGTCTAGAGTAAATTTCATTCGGAGGTTTAACGAAAATATCATGAAGCTTCTTTATTGCATCTTCATAGCCAGTACATTCACTGATATGCGTATACAAAGCTGGAGACAAATGATTTACAAGAAGTCTATACTTTACTTCGTCAATTGCGGGTTTTTCTTTAGTTGATATGACAGCAAGAAAATTTTCGAATGTCTTCCTCCAATGGTTCCACTAAGGGGACAAATCACTTTCTGAGGACGGGTCTGCCTCGAATCTTTCCGGACGTAAATACTTGTCCATTTTTCTAGTTCAATAAATTGTAGTAAATAATTTGATAAACATCCCAGAATAATATGGGTTTATTGAACTAGAAACAAACTGACTGACATAATATGACTGACATCTATAGAAAACTAAAACTATGAAAGAAAGGAGATTATTACATTTTGTCTATTGACATTGACTACTCGTGTAACCCGGATTCTTACTTGAGTCACATACATTGCTTCCTGTAGCTTTCGCGCGTGTGATAATATGCCTTTGGCAGATAACTGGTTTAAGCTCGTGCCCAACGTGATTTTAAAACCTTTCTTGCCCGTGGTACTACCAGTGGTACTACTCAGCCCCAGATCTAGAGATTTTTTAAGGCGGGGCAAAAACTGAAAATGCCGCCCCCGCATTCATGCCTACCTGCCCCCCCCCCTATTTTTATCTTTATTATCAAGCTATGAAAAAGTCATATTTCCAAGTTAACGGGGCAAAAAGATACGGTCGTGTAAGTCGCAAAAAAACGTATATTTCGATTCGACATTCACAAGATTGAGAATCAAATTAAATCCAGCCACGGTGACATCTAGCAAAGTCGGGACTACTCTCGCAAGACTATGGACAGTGGCCCCATGTTCTAAATTGGCCGCCTAATGATGTGCTTATTCTCATTCTGCTTGAAAACCCCGTAGTGTATGAGGAGGGAAAGACGTGAACAGGAAAAACTATCTTTTGAAGCGCTTGGTTTTGGCGAAGATTCTTTCCGCCGTGAAAGAATGGCACCTTTACCCGACTTGCGTTGGACGGATCGAAAAGGAGAGGAAGCAATTAGGTTGAAGAGCTTTTTAGAACACTCGTCGTAATAATTCGGCAGAACGCAGCCAAAGATATTTGTGTAGTTCTGTGCTGCGCTAACGGCTGCAGATAGTAAAGAAATTTCTACGTTTCAGAAATTTCTTCTCATCACTTCAGGACGAGAAGAAATTCTTCTACGTTTCAGAAATTTCTTTTCATCACTTCAGGACGAGAAGAAATTCTTCTTTCTCGTCACTCAATATAAGAATGGTACGTCTCTGCATGGTGTCGAGCGCATACAGCAAGTACCTCGCGAAATTCTCCGAAAGGCGATAGATTTATTAGTGAAGGTACAAATCTGCGTCTTGTACAACAGACACCACTATTGTGGCGTGAAGACCACACTCACTTATTTAGGAGTCCTAGTTTGCAGGAGAGATGAATTGAGAAGTGGATTGGGTTGGTTGGGTTTGCCGAACCAACCCAACAAATACATTGAGAGGTATGCCTATCAATGTATTTTTTGACAGAGATGATTTTGAAAAGCAATTAGTAGATATGCTAACAAAATCACAAATTTAATGTTCCTAAAAATTTTTCGGTCGCGAACAGAACTCGAAGCTGCGTATTCTGGCTTGCCAGACGAGACACCCTAATCGTTGTACCACCGAGACTCTACACTCTCACTCAACAAATTCTTTCACCTCGTTCGTCTTAAGTCGACGTAGGCACTAGACCGAGGATATCTAGATAGTTCTTCATTGGTATCTTCGCATATTGAAGAGAGAGTAGAAGTAGAAAAGAGAATCTTTCAGCTGTAAACGCACACGCCTGTGTTTTTATAATTTGAAATTTAAATCAACCAGGTTTTCTAAATCCCATTGTTAAATGCGGTCGAGATCCGTCACGAGTTGGCGCCTCTTTTACTCCACGTCAGGCCGCCCCTGGTCATTCCAATCTTTATTGTTCGACAAAGGACTTGAATCGCTCTGTTTTGGCGAAGATTCTATCCACTGTGTTGCAGTGGCACCTCTGCCCGGCGCGCTATGCTCCGGGCGGCCAAATTTGTGAAAATACCACCATTATATCTTTAGTTTAGTTGAACCAATTGGAATGTTTGTAATGGGCTTCACACGACATCTCATCGAATTGCTTTTGTGTTTCAAAATAAAACATTTAAAACCACACTCTGTGTAGTAAATAATATGATAAACATCCCAGAATAATATGGGTTTATTGAACTAGAAACAAACTGACTGACGTAATATGACTGACATCTATAGAAAACTAAAACTATGAAAGAAAGGAGATTATTACATTCTCCCTTGCTATTAAAATGTGACGCAGTCGTAGTCGTCTAAGTACCGCGGGGCGCGGCGATCTCTGGCCGACCGGCGCTCCGGACGATCGAGCTTGCGAATTTCATCGATAGTTTGACAGGGCGGTTCATCAGGCTGCTCATGGGCTTCATCAGCAGGTAGAGGGGCAGGGTTATCAATCTGTCGAGTCTCTATCTGATCAGGAACAGAACTGGATCCAGATGGAGTGGAAACTGAATCTCGTAGTAAATCAGTTATTTCAGATGTGCTTTCACCTGTCGGGGCTAGTTGTCTATTTGACACTACGACGTCTCTTCCGCTTGACAAGCGAATATGTGAATGAAGAGGATTAACTTCAATTAAGTCCACTTCCTCTACTAAGGGATCATATTTACTCGTCCTGACATTCTTCTTGAAAAGAGCCTTTTTTCCTTCTGCTAACCAAGTCGGCATTGACTGTCCGTTAGAGGATCTTCTTGCATGACTGAACATTCTCTCATGTGGAGTGCAGCCAGTTGATGTGCAGAGCAAAGACCGGATAGAATGTAAAGCTTGAGAGATTACAGTCTCCCAGGCGGTAATTGGTTGGTTAAGTGTCTTTAAAGCTAACTGTATCGTCTTCCATATAATTCCGTTGTACCTTTCAGTCTGTCCATTGCCTTGTGGGTTATACGGAGTAGTATAACTGGTGGCTATTCCAAGGTTATGTAAAAAGTCTTTTAATTCTGCCGATAAAAAGCTTGTACCTCGGTCGGAATGTACGTATGACGGCATACCAAAAATCGAAAACAGGGAGGTCATCTTCTTCTTCACAGTGTTGGTGTTTAGGTCGGTACAGGGAAAGGCGAATGGAAACCTGGAGTACTCATCGATCACCGTAAGTATGTATTTGTTTTGTGTCGAAGATGGTAAAGGTCCTTTGAAATCTATTGACAGCCTTTCGAAAGGGGCGGTTGCCTTTATCAAGGTACCCGATGACCGTATGAATCTAGGCTTGATTTCAGCGCAGACGGAGCATGATGAGTTTATGCTCCTTATATCCTCAACAGAGTACGGTAGGTTTTTAGACCGCACCCAATGTATCATGCGTGTAATGCCAGGATGGCAAAGATCATTGTGCAACCGCATGAGGTCATTTGACGAACTTGAAGCAATGATATTGTTGACACGAGAAAGAGCATCTGCTACAATATTCTCTTTCCCGGGGCGGTATACGATATCAAAATTGTAGCTAGACAGTTCAAGTCGCCATCGTTGAATTTTATCATTTTTAATTTTTGAGTGTGTTTGAGTTTGGTCGAACATGAATGAAACAGACTTCTGGTCAGTTATCAACTTAAAACTTCGACCAATCAGAAATTGTCTCCATTTCCTTAAACTTTCTACAATAGCAGCAGCCTCTTTTTCTATCGCCGACTGGTTCTTCTCACTGTTTGACAATGTTCTCGAAAAAAAAGCGACTGGCCTTCCTTCCTGCGACAAGGTAGCTGCTATGGCATAGTCAGATGCATCTGTTTCAACCGTCAAAGGTATCTTATTATCGATTGTGTTGATAGCGGCTTTCGCTATTTCAGTTTTGATTGATTCAAACGCATTAATGGCTTCATTAGTCATAGGATAAGATTCCGTATTCACAATAGGATGTATTTTTGATGAAAAGTTGGGTATCCATTTCGCGTAGTGGGCGAACATCCCCAATGCTCGCTTCAGGGAAGCTGAGTTGGTCGGAGCCGGTAAGTTTAAAAGAGGTTGTAAACGTTCGGGGTCTGGTTTAATCACCCCATTGCAGATGTTGTAACCCAAGAGATTAATAGTCGTTTCGGAAAATTCGCTCTTTTGCATATTAAGAGTTAAATTATATTTCGCAGCTACTTCTTTAAATCTTTTCAATTTATTGTCATGGTCGACCTGATCGGTACCACAGATCGTTATATCATCTAAATATGCAAAGACTCCTTCTAGCTTCTCACTGTCTAATATACTTTTAATTGCTCGTTGGAACGCTGCCACTCCATTCGTCACGCCGAATGGAATTCTCCGGAATTGGTATAGGTTACCGCATGCTTCAAAGGCTGTGTATATTTTGTCCTTTTCTAAGATAGGAATCTGATGATATGCACTCTTTAAGTCTATTTTGCTGAATAATTTATATTTAGCCACATTGGACACGACATTTTCTATGAGCGGTAGGGGAAAAGCGTCCAACTGAGTATATCTGTTAATAGTCTGCGAATAATCTATAACCAATCTTTTCTTGTGATGTTCACTTGATGTTACCAGAGTCTGAGCTTTCCACGGAGATTGGCTAGGCTCTATAATCCCATCCGAGAGCAGTTTTTGTACTTCGTCTTCTATAAATTTCTGATCTCCTTCAGAGTGTCTCCTAGATTTGATAGCAATTGGCTTATCGAAAGGCAGCAGATTACTGAATAAGCTGACCGGTTCAACGTTCGCCTGTAACACCGCGCATACTTTTAATGCGGGTTTATTTCCTCCAAAATTCATTTCAAGAGCTTTGTGTTTACAGAGTACATCGTGACCCAAAATCACGTCTGCGCACAGTCCATCCATAATCAATAGGTTAACATTAAGTTTCTGGTTTTGCAGCTCTAGAGTTAATGGGCATAGACCTGTGACATGTGACACTAGATTGGACTGAGCCATCGTTATCTTCTGTTCGCATGGTACTTTGAGTAGTTGATAGTGATCAACAAGCTTTGTGTCTATAAAACTGGCGGTACTGCCTGTGTCAATCAGTGCTCGTGCTAGAATTTTATTATTCATAAGAACTTGCACAGTAGCTTTCCTTAAATCGTTGGCGGCAGCAGACGTTATGCATGATAATGTGTCATTAGAATTGCCTCCAGTCAAGACTGCAGAGTTCTGTTGAGATTTATTTCTACAGACCTTGGCAAAATGTCCTCTCTTGCCACACGATAGACAGGTGCTTCCAGCAGCGGGGCAGTTTCGTCGTAGGTGGCGCTTATTGCCACAAAAATAGCATGCCTCTTGTAGAGTTGGTGCAGATGAAGAACTACGAGTTACAGCGACAACATCTTCGTCAGGAGTTATCGAAGCATTCGCAGTACTTGACGTAGCATTGACAGAATTCACTGAAAGAGAGCTATCTCTCTGATAGGTTGCATTATGCACCTGGGCGAGCTCTAAAGATCTTGCTTGATCATATGCTGTTTCTAAAGAGAGACTTTTATTTTCAAGTAATCTTTGACGTATTGTTGGGGACGAAATACCACTTATAAACGCGTCCCTAATGTAGTCGCTTTCATTTTGTTCAGCCGTAACTTCTTTAAAATGGCATTCTTTGGATAATACTTTGAGAGCCTGTAGATATTGATGGATGGATTCACCAGGTTGTTGAGATCTTTTCATAAGACGATGTCTAGAGTAAATTTCATTCGGAGGTTTAACGAAAATATCATGAAGCTTCTTTATTGCATCTTCATAGCCAGTACATTCACTGATATGCGTATACAAAGCTGGAGACAAATGATTTACAAGAAGTCTATACTTTACTTCGTCAATTGCGGGTTTTTCTTTAGTTGATATGACAGCAAGAAAATTTTCGAATGTCTTCCTCCAATGGTTCCACTGAGGGGACAAATCACTTTCTGAGGACGGGTCTGCCTCGAATCTTTCCGGACGTAAATACTTGTCCATTTTTCTAGTTCAATAAATTGTAGTAAATAATATGATAAACATCCCAGAATAATATGGGTTTATTGAACTAGAAACAAACTGACTGACGTAATATGACTGACATCTATAGAAAACTAAAACTATGAAAGAAAGGAGATTATTACACTCTGCAAATAAAATAAGATTTAAAAATTTTACTTTGCCGCCCTCTGATTTGCCGCCCCCCTGATTTTGCCGCCCGGGGCATGGGCCCGGCTTGCCCCCCCTCGATCCGGAGCTGGTACTACTGGTAGTACCACGAGTAAAAAAATTACCCGTGGTCACTAATATAATAAATATAATACAGATCAGTGCCCGTGGTACTACCAAGCGGTTCCAGTACAAAGTTCGAGAAGTACTAATTGGTAATTCAATTTTACCCGTGCTATTATTGGATAAAAATATATGAAGATCGGTAAAATCAAATGTAGATCGGTTAAAAAAAATGAAGATTGGTAAAAATAAATGAAAATCGGTGAAAACAAATGAAGATCGTGAAAAACAAGTAAAGATCGGGAAAAACCAATTTTAATTTTTAACGCCGATCTTTATGTGTTTTCACCGATCTTCATTTATTTTTACAGATCTTCGTTTGTTTTTATAGATCTTCATTTAGTTTTACAGATCTTCATTTATTTCTACAAATCTTCATTTGTTTTAACAGATCTTCATTTGTTTTTACCGATCTCCATTTGTTTTCACTGGTCTTCGTTTGTTTTTACCGATCTTCATTTGATTTCACGGATCTTCGTTTGTTTATACCGATTTTCATTTGTTTTTATTTTTAATCCTGTAGTACCACGGGTAAAATTGAATTACCATTGGTACTACTGGGACCACTTGGTAGTATCACGCACGGGTAATTTTTTTTACTCGTGGTACTACCAGTAGTACCACGGGCAAGAAAGGGCTTAAAACGTCTCTTCTGGGAAGCTAATGGCTTAAAGGGTCCCGACACGATCAATTGGAAATTGTCATGCCTCGTCAATATCATGTGTACATATACGTCGATGCACAGGCACATGCAAAGAAATCACTCACACTTAAACAATTCCATTCATAAATATCAGACTTGACTCAATATATTGATACGTGTCGGGAGCCCATTAAATGCCAAAGATACATTTAATATTTTAAAAAATTGACATTGACAAATTATGACATTCAACGAAATGACGCTCTTTTGCTTTTGCTTCCATTCATTCATTCAATTCACTTCACTGCTTGCTCTGCTCTCATTATTTTTTCATGGAGCTTTTTTATCTCTTTTATTTCATTTCAATATCCTAAACAATGGCGTTCATTAAATTCGTCACATGTTGAAGAAAATGTCTGGAAGTGGAGTGCTCGATTGAAGTTATTAAACTACATTTTAATGTGATCTGTACGTCGTTGAGGTGCATAGTGCATCATGAAGGTTTTCATCCCGACGGTGCTGGCGACTCCACAAGAAAAACACGTGTTTGCTTGCATAGTTGTGCTTTTTAAAATGCACCTGTTACTGTTGTTTGGTTACGTGAGGCGTCTTCTATAGGTTCAAGGTAACTCATAGCTAACGTTGCCTATTATACTTTCTTCTCGAAGTCCTGAGACCTTAGTTGGCCAATCTCATTCGTTGTAAGCGCATTTCGATCGCTTATCCATCTGTCTTATTGAAACGAAATTGTCGTTGTATATATTTTCGTTAATAAAACGTCTTGAACATCAGAAATTTGCATATTTTTTCCAAAAGAGGGGAGATCACCCTCTTTTGGAAAAAAATATTACAAACCAATAAGAAGTTTGTTTAAATGGCAGTTTTTATTAATTTATATTTAACGTCTTGGTTTTTATTTGTTTTGTTATGTTTTATTTGTTTTTATTGATATGAAATGGAACGCTTTGGTTCTGACCAGCACGTCCCAGTTGTTGAATGTTTTTGTTTCATAGGGTTGACCACTTACTAACCGGAGGCTCATAAAGTACAAAGATATTAATAATTTGGAACTTGAAGCTTAAAGCTTTGTTCTCCTTATAAATTGAATATACATGCTTTCGTATAAAAAATTACCTAATAGTAAGTACAGACTACCAAATTGTGGCAAAGTCAAAATCAAAAAGCATTTATTTCGCATAATCCTAATACATAGGCACTTGCGACACATCAATGCATACAATGCAAATAGTACCACCAGTTCGGAATGCGGTCCGCTTGAGAAGAACTAGCAAGAAACTCGGCGGGCTATTCTTTTTGTGCACAACATATTTGCACTAAGTACTATAAACTAAAACTCCATCAGTAGAGCAAGCAGATCACTTCCAGGCTTCCTTATCAATCAAATAATCGTCAACTGTATGGTAGCCCCCGCAGCACAATTTACTTTTCATACACTTTTCAAACTTAATTATGCTTTTTATTTCGCTTGGAAGCCTGTTGTAAAAAAGTTTTGATTTTTTTGTTTTTTTTTATATAATTGAAGTTATTTTGGAAAGCACTTCCAAATCCTCTTTATAAGTGCCAAATATGCAGTGGAAAACAACTTGGGAAATAAACTCTGTGTTTTCAACGTGAATCTCACTTTTCCTTCAGTGCTAAGTTGGGTCAAGAGTTTATACATGTAATATCCTCCCGAGCCTGTTCGACTGAAGAAATCCAAGAACTCGTCTCTTTTGGTGGTTGCTGTATTGACATAGGCTTGATACAGAAAATTTATAGGGAAAAACATTCTGGTTGCTTGTCGTGCAGTAGTTATTAGTAAAATCTCTGCTATCAGGTATTTTTGAACTGATAGATAGTTTTTGAACTGACTTTGTTCAGTCTACAATGATAAACGGCAGGGTTGTTTTTATGTCTGGTGTTCACATTGTGTCTATCGCTTAACTTAGTAAAACTAGATAATTTTTTCTGAACATACATAAAATTTTCAAAAATATATTGTGATGCCACAGTCAGAATTAGAATTGACAAGGCCAATTTGAATCTGGCACACGCCGGCTGTTGCCGCGGCATCACTCGCTTTGTTCACTCGGCTTGTGCGTTGTGGTCGCAAGTAACATAACCCTCCTCCTCGCATCGCTCGTCGTCGGACCTAATGTATGACTTTACCATAGAATTCAGATATGACAACATACAAGTATGACTATGAAAAATTATGCGCATCTAATATTATGACTAAACAATTTGTAACAGATTAAAAAGTGTTTATCTAGACCTAATCTAGCCAAATCAGGCATAAAAAGTGGCATTTTAAAAAAAGTCAAAAATTTTCTAAGTCCCAACCGACTAAAATTGTATACTTTAGAAATAAAACAACCTCTGTATATTTTATATACATGATTTATTGCTTTGATTAATTGTTCAAATGGGTCTTTTTTATATTCTAAACAGTTCCTTTTCCAAAAATACTCCACTTTAACATCGCCAAAATTTTCAAGGTGGTTATAGTTATCTTTGTAGGAAAATCTCTTGACCGCCTGCCGCTGGGACTCCATACATTGAGTATGAGTCCCAAAGGGATTGTCTGGATCACTATGGTTAACTTTTTATGTATGTAACCATACTGATCCAGACAATCATTGGCCCTCCAATAATCTGTGTGGATAGTGGTTCCGGGTTTCACATGTTTTTGTATCAATGGTATTAAAACCTCCGCCGATCTTACATTGTCCGGGCACACTTCAAGACGCAGGTCCTCACTGCCATCTTCAATTAATCGGTGACCCAGGAAAGACAACTCTATTCATCCCTGTAGGGGTCTTTGTGAATAACAGTATCATGACTCCACCGATATGCGAAGCAGTGGTTCCCAAACTTATTTTATCTACTGCCCACTTTGAGAATAAATATTTTTTTAGCGCCCCCATTTTTTCACCTATTTAAAAACCACTATAACTTCAAATTAAATTAATAAATTATTGTGACCTATATATGTGATGTTGTGTAAAAAAAAAAAACTAAACTTTTACTATAACCCGCAACTTGAAACCTGAGCGCAGTAGGTAACATACAACGGGGCTTAGGTCTCAAGTTAACTCTTACGGGCTCCACTTGCCAATAAGAATGATTATTGAAACGCAACTTTATAGTATTAAAACAGAGTATCTTTTATTAAAAATATAACTAAAATAATCAATCCTTATATAAAAACTAATGTGAAGGATGAATCTGATGCTGTTTAATAAGTTTGTTGATATCAGGTTCCAATTTACTCAAGAACAGTCGCAAGTTGCCACGTTCGGTAACAAGCAAACGATTTCTCTTTTTAGTAAGCAGTGTTGTCACAGCACTAAATCCACGTTCACACAAATATGACGATGGGAATGCTATCAAGAATCGTTGAACGATTGACCACAATCCAGGGTACAATTGAGGGATCGGTTTTTGAAGCCAAAATTCTTGGTAACCATTTTTGAACTTGATTTTTATTTCCTCGTTTGTTGTCAATTCTAAAAGTTCTTCTTCCAGCTGCGGTGACATTGCTGTGTTGACATTTGAAAACGGATCCAACACCCAGTCTGGTATTTGCAAGTTCAAAATGTCCTGGTATCGTTCGGTGAAGTCAATGTCGAGGTTTTCCAAATGTTGGCAGTAGGCAAACAATTCGTCGTTACTGCATGATACTAATAAATTTGAAAAATTGTGAAACTCACGTCTGCCCATATTCTTTTTGTGTAGAAGCAGTTTGGCTGCGAAAGCAGCAACGACGTTTTTTGTTTTAATTAAATTTAGTTTATCGCCTTGCAGTTGGAGATTCATGTCGTTGAACAATTTATACAGGTCTGTCATGTAAGCTATATCATTCTTTGATGTTATGAGCTTGTCGTGCAATTCTGTATCTTTAGTTTCCAAGAACTCTATAATAGAGTCAAACAGGTTGTAAAATCGAGTCAGACAATTGCCTCTTGATAGCCAACGAACTTCAGTATGAAACAACAAACGGTTGAAATCCTCGTCATTAGTAACACAAAGCTGATGAAATAATCTATCATTCAAAGAGCTGTTGCGGATTTTATTGACTGCTTTGATGACATATTGCAGTGATTGAAATAGTTTTTCACTTAAGTTTCTAGCAACTAAATGTTGTCTATGAATAACGCAATGTACACCAAGGACATTTGGAATTTTATTTTTTAAGTACGCTATGAAGCCTTTATTGAAGCCCTGTCATAGCCGGAGCGCCATCCGTAGCAACTGAAATAATATTTTTCAAAGGAATCTCTTTCTCATCGCAAAACTTTTCCAATGTATTGAATATGGTTCCACCTTTTGTATCGGTCTCTAAATTTCTAGCAAATAATAGTTCTTCACATATTTTCTCATCTATAATAAACCTCACGTAAGACAACAACAATGCTTCATTAGTTGGTAAAGTGGACTCATCGAGCTGAATTGGGAATTGACTTGTCCTCAGGTGATCGCACAATGATTCTTCAATGTTTTCAGCCATTTCATCAATTCGTCTTTGCACAGAATTATTACTCAAAGGAATTTTTCGGATAATATCTGCGGCCGGTTTATGAAGCACAGTAGTTATTACTTCATTTATTGCTGGCAATATTAACTCTTCTCCGATGTTATGTGGTTTGCCTTTTTGAGCAATTAACAAAGAGATATTGTACGAAGCTCGAAGTCCGTCGTCATCTTGCTTAGCAGCCGCCGAAAATAGTTTTACTACACTTGGCTGAGTATTATGCTTCTTCTCTAGGTCTTGAAAATATGCTACATTCTTGTCTTTCTTATCTGGATGCATTTTATTCAAATGATCTTGCAGCCTTGAAGGCTTCATTGCTTCATTCGAAAATGTTTTTAGACATAGAAGACACAAAGGCGACGATCGGTTTGTGGGATTTTCAATAAATCCGAATTTAATATATTCCGCAGAGTATTGCCGTCTCTTATTTTTTACTTCAGACATTGTTTTGCTTTGAGAAATACGTTCAACTTCGCGAGTAGCATTTGGTAACATTTGGTATAAGTTGGTATATCTTTCTATAGTTATGTTCATTATATACTGGCATTGGAGTTCAACGTCTATAAGACTACCATCTATCATATAAATCTCTAACTAATCTTGTAAAATAGTACTGATTTCTATATATTTTCTAATGTTATAGTTTAGGTTATTGCTAATTAATTCTAAGGCGAATATTTTAACTATATGCCACTTATAGAGGCTAATTTGGGCTTGACCATCTTTCACTGGGAGTATTCCCGGATTATGTTCAATCCTTTAAAGTTGAAGGGCCAGGCTTAGGGCTGCTTGCGTCGCAATCATCAGGACGTACCTGTGAAGGACGTTTTATGTCTTTAATTGGCACTTTAGAATTTCTATTTTGAGTTTTTATTTCTACAGTGTTTCTGTTACTTTTTTCGTTAAATGGCAGATTCTGGAAACGGCAGATTCTGTAAATGGCAGATTCTTTGAACGACAGATTTTGGAAACGGCAGAAGTACAGTACCAAACAACGTCGTAATTCTATACATTATGTATTATGGGAAATATTTACAATTAAAACATAACTTAAAATCAAAGAATCCTTAAAATTAAAGAACTTCTTCAACTGCAACTTCTTCAATAACGAAAGTCCAACTGGTGCACCATTACCCAGTCCACCCTTTGTTATTTTTTACAATTATTAAATTAACTCTTTTTCACCCGACATAACCGTTCTAAGCAGTCTAAAGTAGATACTTCATTATTCAACGTCAATTGGATAATTTTTTCTATCATTTGATCTTTTTCCTACGTTTTTTCCCTTTTACATACAAGTCATTTTTCTTCAATTCTACATCTTGAAAATTTGCCTCCTTTTTTAATAATTGTAAAAAATAATAAAGGGATGGTTTCTTTGGAATCAATCTATTAATACGATGGTGCCACCCTTCAATGGAATTTGTTGTACGAAATTTATGACTAAGCAACAGAAAATGTGGTATGTTACTAGCTCCATCCATTGTTTCACAAAATAATTTTTAAAATTATTAAATTCGGTAGTATCTGGCGCCATTTCACAAATCGCAAGAAATGCCTCTGGAATTATGATTGTAGGAAGAAGAGCCAAATTTGCAAAAAGTTTCGTCAAGTGTACACCTTCTGGAGAATCGTAAAGTCCAATTTTCTTACTATTTTTCCAAATAGCATTTGTGTAGTGGTAAAAGCAACCACTGACTTGTATATCGGGATACACTTGTTTTATAGCATTTATAGCCGCGATTTCATGATCGCAGTGATAAACTTTCATTTGTAAATATAGTTGATCTTTCATAATTTTGAATAGGCGTACGTATGTAGTTTCGCTTTTGTTTGGCAAAAGCACATACAAGATCGGCACAAAGTTGACAGTATCATGTTCATTCGACAAATCAATGTGCAAGGAATAAAGTTGATAAAATGGGCTTGACACAACTCTAAATGTACCATCAAACCTAAAGGAAAATAATGAGTAATTAAATGACACATGATCTAATAATAGACAAAAAATAAATAAGTAAACAAAAAGGTTGCATTTAGAAAATGACAATTTTATAAATAAGCATCTATTTGTTTAAAATATATGTTGGAAAGGTAGTCAAGAAAAACTACAAAGATCATGTCTAATATACAGGGTGTCCCATAAATCGACGTCCAACGGGAAACCAGAGATGGTACATGTGAAAAGTATTAAAAAAAAAATTTAAAAAAAAATCCGACTTATGTACTTAAAAAGTTATAGGTATTTAAAAAAAATCAAGAAAATCGTCACCCTGTACAACACTTTTGACTACAGTGTCTACAAATATTATTATTTTTTAAATTTTTTTTTTGTTTTGTAATCCTGAATAACGTGTTTCTTAATTGTATTTCAAAATTTTAACTTAATTGTCTTATTTCTTAGTAAAAAATCACATTGAACTCAAACAATGAAATGAAAATTGCTACACCACGTAACTTTGACCGACGGCCATGTAAAAAAAAATACTAAACACTATGTGGCAAATACCTTTAAAAAATAACGCATTTATTCACGATTCCAAAATGGTATCATACATAATCATAACTTAAAAAACATCGTAGAAATAAAAGTCAATGCGAACAATAAAAGTTATTTATTCATATGGAACTCAACATTTTTAACACAAAAGGTAGATTTTTTTACAACATATTCTCAAAGTGTTGGCCTCCTACCGCAATACACGCCCTCATCCTTCTTAATAAAGAACGCTTAATATTGCGAGCATAATTTCTGGAGCATAAGTCCTCATTAGCCTCCGTAATTCTAAGGCGGAGCTCTTCGATATTTACTATCGGTTTCGCGTATACTTTTTCTTTGATAGCTCCCCAGTAAAAAAATTCTAATGGATTAAGGTCCGGCGACCGGGCTGGCCACGCTATTGGTCCGGAACGTCCTATCCATCTGTGTGGATATTCGCTGTCCAAAAATTCTCTCACTGAGACACGAAAATGGGCCGGACAGCCGTCTTGCTGAAACCACATATTTCTATAAATATTCAATGGCACGTCTTCCAGCAAATTGGGCAATTCATTTTGCAGAAAATTCAAGTAAACATCGCCGGTCAGGTTTTCTGGCAACTCGTAAGGTCCAATTATTTTTCCATTTAAAATACCGGTCCATAAGTTCACTTTGAACCGATATTGTGATCTGTCTTCTCTTAGAAGGTGTGGATTATCGATATGCCACTCATGAAAATTATGCATATTTATGTACCCATCCTTTTTAAAAGTGGATTCATCCGACCACAGAATTGTCTCTAAAAAATTAGGGTCTTCTCTGTGCTTTTGCAACATTATTTGGCAAAATCTTACTCTACCCGGATAGTCTCGAGGCAACAGAGTTTGCACACGCTGCACGTGGAATGGGTGATATCCCTCATGTTGAAGAATCCGGTGTGCTGTACTTTTTGGTATTCCTGTGATTTGTTCTATCCGTCGCACGGAGGTACTCGGATCTTCGGCTATCGCTTCTAAAATATCTTGGCGGGAGTCGTCGATAGGTCTGCCTTCACTAACCATTCCACTAGGAAAGCGACCTTGAGCAAGCGTCAGATGCAAGTTTATAAAAACTCTGTGATCAGGATATCGATGTGAGTTAGGATACCTTTCACGATACAGCCTTGCTGCAGCTCTGCCGTTTCCTCTACATTCCCCGTAAATGTAGTGCATGTTCGCATATTCCTCCGCAGTGTAAGTCGACATAGTGACAATTAAAATACACAAGCACAGATGAAAATCTAGTTCACAAAACAGTTCGGTAAATCAAGTCCAATAAACAAAGCCGAGTCGAAAGTACGAAATCAACACAAACGAATACAGAGAGATGCGCAGTAGACGAAGGAGCGTAACGTACTAATCCTTGTCCCCTTCCTCGCCATGTTTTTTTGCTATAGCAGATGGCGTCACTATTTGTTTCATTCGCACCTCATGAAAATCGTGTATTCTTCTTTCACTCACACAATGAAAGGGACACCAAACAATACAATAGTTAAATTTAATGAGTCATAGTATTTCGAACATACCAAAAGTTACGGGTAAGCGTATTATTTCTACTATGTTTTTTAAGTTATGATTATGTATGATACCATTTTGGAATCGTGAATAAATGCTTTATTTTTTAAAGGTATTTGCCACATAGTGTTTAGTATTTTTTTTTTACATGGCCGTCGGTCAAAGTTACGTGGTGTAGCAATTTTCATTTCATTGTTTGAGTTCAATGTGATTTTTTACTAAGAAATAAGACAATTAAGTTAAAATTTTGAAATACAATTAAGAAACACGTTATTCAGGATTACAAAACAAAAAAAAAATTAAAAAATAATAATATTTGTAGACACTGTAGTCAAAAGTGTTGTACAGGGTGACGATTTTCTTGATTTTTTTTAAATACCTATAATTTTTTAAGTACAGTCAACGTTCATGAGTGTGTTAGCACCTTAAGGATTATAATGGCTTGTCCGATTAAACGCGTATCTATGTGTGTCATGTTTCAACTCATACTTTTGTATGTCATACAGTATCAATACGAGAAAACATGAATGTGTGTGATGCGAAACAAAGATAACATTATGCTTGCCTTTTCATACTATTATGTTCGAAGTATGCACTGCACTGAAGCTATATAAGGTGATGCCAAAATTTGTGATTCTACGTAAGGCAGCGCGTAGCTAAGTCGGTAACGGGGCTACTACGGGTAATGTTGAAATTGGATGTTCTGGGTTCGGATCTTATTTTAACCTCTTTTTGTTTTGTTTTCATTAAATTTTAGGAACAAGTTAACGGAATTAGAAATAATTATTTACAAATAGAAAAATGCTATACTTAATTAACAATAGATCATAAATAAAACAAAAGCTTTCAGAAAATGTTTATTTCACTTTTAAAATTAAAATAATCATCCAATGTTAATTTGTGGTTATATTTTTATCCATAAATATACTTTTTTATAATTAATATTGCTTATTGAGGTTATAGCTTAATTATTCATTTTCTCGTGGAAAAGAGGATTGAAACTTCACCTCAACCATACAGTCTTATACTAATTACAGGCCAGCACGTCCCTTGATAGGCTCAGTAGTCTCAATAGGCTCAACTGAAATTAATTAATAAAAATATTTAAGCAGAATAGCTTAGCGCGGACTAAGTAGAAATAACTTTTATATATATAAAAGCCTAAATTTTATATTATTAATATTTTGTGTGACCTCCGTTATTCTCAATACAACTCAGAAGACGTCTACGCATGGAGGCCACAATATTTGCACAGATATCTGTGCCACGTAAACTGTCCCACAACTGCATGCAGTGGGTCTTGAGCCGCTCAGGACATCTTTCATCCTGAGCTACCCATCTTTGCACCATCAAACCCCATATATTTTCAATCGGGTTCAAATCAGGGGATCGTGCTGGCCACGGAATAACTTTAATGTCCGGATGTTGACTAAACCATTCACGAACTATGGTAGCTCGATGGATAGGACAATTATCGTGCACAAAACTTATATCATTAACACCTGGATAGACATTTCGCACTGTGGGTAACATTATATCTTCTAGCACGTCCACATAATTTGCACTATTTGCACGCGTAGATATAAATTCTAATTCACCCGGCCCTTGCGCACTAATCCACCCCCACATATTTACACTTATTCTACCAGATTCAGTGTTCGGTACTATATTGTTTTCACACCAACGAGTGTTGTCCTTACGCCACAAATGTAATCTTCCTTTTTGAGATGATTTAAACGTTTTTTCATCACAAAATATTGTTGTTTCCCAGTTAAAGTCTAAATACTCTCGTGCAAAACGTAACCGCTCCTGTTTATGCCTTTGAGTCAAAAAAGGTTTTATCGCTGGCTTTCGGTGATGTAAACCTTCAGCATGAAGTGCACGGCGAACGGTGAGTAATGACGTATGAAACTCATCGGCAAAACGTTTGGTTGGTATAAAACCATTAGTTTCATATTCCGCTACCATATAACGCCGCTGAGCCCTGTTAATAATAGCAGGTCTTCCACTTCTCCTCCGGCTCTGCAAGTTGCCCTCTTCTTGAAATCGTTTCACCCAACGACTCACGGTATTCCTCTAAAAAACAACAACTATATTACACAATTGCAACCAATGAACAAAATTGCATTACAACAATATTAATTAATTAATTAACTTACAGAGAAGCCCGTCTCGTTAGAAATTTGAGATATATTCAAACCATTCGAATATAGGGCCACAATATTAGCTTTTGCTTCAATACTTATATTCGACATATTGATTTATTATAGAAGAAATGTAATCGCAATAGTAGTAATAAACACGAACAGTCGTAACCGATTTCACCAACCAACAACTTCACTCACTGCAAATAAATCCATTTAATTTCAAATACACCCTTTAAAATTTTTCGTTAAGTTTATAATTCTACTTAAGAAACATTTTTATATTCGTGTCAACATTTAAATCATAACTGTTAAATATAAAAACACAAAAAGTTAATAGTTCAAATATCAGGTTCTGAACCATCCACCCGATCAATATCATTCGTCAGCCCACACCTTAAACCACTAAGCCACAGAGCCGCTTACGTATACAAGTGAAATTAACAATATCAATCAACCAGTGAACAATGTGTTAACTCAAGTTAACAACAGCTAGATCGATTTTCGAATGTCATACGTTGATCGAGATAAGACATCTAGCGGCTATAAGAGTAAATGTAGTTTATCATAATTCAAAACGAATATCTAGATGGCGCTGTACTCAATCTCGAAAAGTCATACAGTGCTGACGTGTGTGTGTGAGAATAAGTGTGAATTGTCTTCGAAGAATAAGGTCATAAGTACGACTAGTGTTGACGCGCTATACTTTCGTCAAATTGCTATCGGACTTATGAACGCTACTGTAAATAAGTCGGATTTTTTTTAAAATTTTTTTTTTAATACTTTTCACATGTACCATCTCTGGTTTCCCGTTGGACGTCGATTTATGGGACACCCTGTATAAATAATATCGTTTTTAACTGGCGACTGTACAAAATCCGTCGTTTAAAGAATCTGTCGTTCAAAGAATCTGCCATTTACAGAATCTGCCGTTTCCAGAATCTGCCATTTAACGAAAAAAGGTTTCTGTTAATGTCGCCAGTAACTGTAAAGGAGTAAGGGATCCCACCAATTCCAGGAGCTGAATCTTTAACCCTGCTGAGGACAATTTCTAAACTCGCAAACGCAAATACTCTTTTATATTCAATGAAGTTTTCCGTAGTCATAGCTGAATTGTATTGTTTCTCTGCCTCCTTCTTTCTTTAATTGCCCTTGTTCAGTCTTGGTCCCACCATGGTGGAAAGGGGATCTTACCGCGGGCAGTGCTCTTAATAGGAAATGATAGCTCTGTAGCACCATTAATGGCAGATACAAAACCCTCACAGCAGATTTGGGCGTGGTCATGACCACTGTGGGAAGGAGACTAGGGATCTAGCTTGGGGAGAGATTCTATTTTAAATTCTAGGGTCATTCTGTATGACATCCAGTCTGGTTGGGTAAGATTAAATTTAAGGAGGGAACAAGTTTTAAGCCAGCGTTGGACGGTGTATTAGGGTCATTTTGGGAAGTATTAGAAGAGATATAAGTAGTTAAAAGTTGTATTAATAGGTCTATTATTAATGACCTATTAATTAATCTGAGGACAGCAAGGCATGTCCATTAAGTTGAGTAGAGAGGGGGGTGGCTGTGATTTGGTTATGGGAAACTTTATCATAGGATGGGGATGAGGTTATATGTGGTCTGGATTTAGTTGCCGTGGCATAGGATTTAGCGTGACTTGGTTTAAGTGGGATAGTTTTGGATGCCTCTGCATATGAGATGGCTTGTTCGGCCATCACTGTTTTGATGGCTCGCTGTCTTCCATATTCTGGGCAGTCTCTGCTATTTGCATAATGGTTGCCTGAGCACAGGATGCAGAAGGCATCACTGACAGCGGTGGCACAATTGTTAGCAGTATGTTCATGTCCACATTTCATGCATCTGGATTTAGATCTGCACAGGGTTTCAATATGGCCGAACCTACAACACTTCCTACATTGTATAATAGACATATTGTGTAACAGGGAGAGATGTATAACATAAGAAAACTCTACTGGGTAAGGTTTGGCCGTCAAAGGTATTGGATGGATTTAGATCTGCACAGGGTTTCAATATGGCCGAACCTACAACACTTCCTACATTGTATAATAGACATATTGTGTAACAGGGAGAGATGTATAACATAAGAAAACTCTACTGGGTAAGGTTTGGCCGTCAAAGGTAATTACACAAGTCTCGGTTGGTTTCCACTCTACAGTACCATCATTTACAAATTTCCTGTTGATGCGCCTTATTTTGAGGACCTTTCCGCAGCCTTGGGGGACAGACATATAAATCTTTGCTTCTTCTTCCGACATGTCAGTCGGGACGCCTGACACTACTCCCATACGGGACACATAAAAGGAGGGGATTGTGGCAGACAGTTAGGATCTACCGAGACAGATGTTCGAGAGAAAGCATTAGCGTCTTCATAATTTAAAAATTCTACCGAAACTCGATTTTGTCCAATCCTTTTAACGCCGTCTTTGGTAATATTAAAGATATTATTTTTGAACAGGAATGCACCGAAATTAACGGGATGGAGTGGGGCGCCTGACGATGGGTCTGTTGACATGGACAACAAATGGGCCTTTGTCGTTCATTGTGTACTTCTCTCTCGATATCTGGCTCTTTTGTTGTTTTGGGGGCTGTATGAAAGGAAGGACTATAAATCTATAAATCTCTATAATGGTAGAGTGGAATCTTTCTACTAATCCCATTGAATTTAGATTATGGGGTGTACCAATGTGTAAATCTATTTTATAAAAACTTAACATTTCCTTTAAAAGGTTATTATTAAATTCTGTTGCTGGATCTGAGCTAGTTCTTGTAGGAATACCATAAGTTGTTCAATCTCTGGTGTCTTTCTATTAGCAATTTTAAATGCTTGTCCTAACTTGCTAAATGCATCTATAATTGTAAGAAAGTAAGTTCCTTCAATTGAGAAAATATCCATAAATAATTCTTGGAAAGGTTTCATTTGTGTTTGAGTAAGCTGTAATTGTGGTTTTAACGGGTTTCTGTCATATTTCATTTGCTTACATAAATCGCAAGAATTGATAACACATGTAACTGTTTGATCTATATTTCTCCAGAAATAGGTTCTCTTTAAATGAGCTATTGTTTATCTAATACCACGGTGACAGGCTTTTCCTATGTGATATTTTAGAACTAATTTTTTTGTTCATTTTCATCTTTATATCAACAAACTCGAGGCTTCACCACCATAAGGGTGACTATCGCTTGCAGTTTGCGTGGGCTCCCTGCGGTGAGCTGGGATTCATCGACCAATTGCAGTAGAGTGACCCACAACACATTTTTTTATGTGCCCCAGTAAACAGATGTTTCCTAATATAATGCCTGATGAGCGTGTCAACAGCGAAATTATTATCTAAATAGCCTGTGCATGAGAGTTATTTTTACGTTGAGAAAAATCTTACATGGATGCTATGCCTGACCCCCACTTACTCCCACTGGAGATTATGGCTCGCACTATTGTGTCCAGCGAGAGAATGTCCACGTCCAGAACTTCCACGAGGACGAGGCGACCACGCTGTGTGTGCATGAGATTGATACAAACCTAAATCCACTTGAATCCACACGTAAATCCCACGACCACAACGTTCACTAAACTTCAGAACGAGTCCGACTTACCGCAGTCCAGATTGCACCTATTGTGGAGCCGACCTGACTAGGCCAATAAGACACAAGATAAAAAATTGTAAAATATTGAAGGACGGATAAGTAAAACCAATTTAAGAAAATTTTAAAAATATTTATTACAAACATATCTACTTAAGTACTACCTAATAAAATATAAGAAATAAATAAAACCTAAACTTAATTAACCGGCGACGGTGGTGGGGGTGGTGGTGGCCTTGCGCTGCCAGGCGTCCACTCCGACATGGGGACATAAATGTCCGATACCGACGCCGGTGCCGGTTCTATCGTGGCGTATACAGGGTTACTGGTTAAGTCGACCTGAATCCTTTGGGGGGGCATAGTGACCATCATTTCTAACACTTTTCACTATGGAGTACCCCACCCCAAACTTAACCCTTTTCAAGCTATTGACTTTGAAGATTTTTTTAAAATAAATCCAATTTTTCAAGTAAATATTTTTTTTGTGCCATTTGTTTGCAGTTGGTTGTTCTTATTGCTGTTTTAGTATAGTAGTTCGATAGATTTATTACTCGAAATACTCCAATTACTAGTAATTCTACCACATTCGTCGTACTACACGAATTTTGATTGAAAAAATTATTTAATTTCTATTATTTGTTTTATTGTTCCTTACATACTGAAAAAAAATCTACTATAGTGATTCTGCAGATGTGCTTAAAAAAATATCTATGGTTTATTAGCTTTCTAAAAAGGTATCACAAGCTGGGTTGCTGTTACAATTCTTCGACACAAACTTTGATGAAATGAAATTAGTAAACAATTACGGTACTGGTGTCAAATTTTTGGGTTGGGTTAAAAACCTGGCCTGCATTTCGTATGCATATTCGCATTCTGTGTCTTAAGCCACTTTTCACTACACCAGTTGTTAAAGTGCGTCTAATTTGATTTGCAGCATCAGTAATTTTTTGTTTTAGAACATCAATAGATGAAATTGGGTTCGTCTCATTGTACACTAAAGATTTCATGTGTCCCCCCCCCACACATAAAAATCCATAGGAGTCAAGTCTGGACTCCTAGCTGGCCACGGTATTGGTCCTCCTCTTCCGATCCCCACACATAAAAATCCATAGGAGTCAAGTCTGGACTCCTAGCTGGCCACGGTATTGGTCCTCCTCTTCCGATCCATTTGTTGGGATAATTGGTATCTAACCACTCTCTGACACTTCTTCGGTAGTGTGCGGGGCATCCGTCATGTTGGAACCACATGTCTCGCATAAGGTCAAGGGGTATGTCGTCGAGTAAGTCCGATAGGTCTTGCCTCAAAAAGTTTTCATATGTTACTCCATTCAAATTATCAGGGAGAAAGTAACGCCCAATGAGGTGGTTGGAAATGATTCCCATCCACACGTTGACGCTGAACCGTCTTTGAGATCCTTTTACCCTTTTTTTATTGGGATTTAATTGAGCTTTCGGAGACCAGTTAGTTAGTTAGTTAGTATGTAGGTTATGGTAGTTAGTTATCCCATCTATCAAATTTTGACTCGTCTGTCCATAAAATTCTTTTTAATAACACAGGATCTTCCAAATCGGCATGTAACAAGAATCGGCAGAAATCCAACCTCCTCATGGGATCTCCTTCTTCAATTACATTTACCGGTGTGTAGTGATAAGGATAAAGACCGGCAGTGTGTACCCTATGCCATACTTTCCACTGTGATACACCAAGTTCTCGGGCAACAACATTAGTTGTAGTAGTTGGGTCCCTTCGAAACAATCGGACTATTTCATTTTCTTGCTCTTCAACGTCATCAATAAGACGTGGTCTACCCAAGTCTGAACGTCTTCTAGAAACGGAGCCAGTTTCTCTAAGTCGTCGGTAAACTCCGTCGAATACACTAAGATCCGGCACTCGGCGGTTGGGAAAGCGTGCTATGTATTCATTACGAGCTTGTAATGATACACAATTGCAGTACCCGTAACAAATCAATATGTCAGCATATTCTTCATTCGTGAAGGTCGTCATCTTCAACAGTCCCAAATCAGAAGCATAAATCACAGTCCAGTTAACAAGCACAGTCACAAATAAGGAGAAACAGTCCAAGAAAACAAGCCAAGTCGAGTAAAATATGGAAAGCACAGAATAACGCATCTACCACGGACGAATCGCGTAAGCAGGCAGACTAACAAACCAAACAAAATGGCGATAAAGGGCCGTTCAAATTACTTGTCTCACTCGCACCTATTAGAATGAAATGCTATTTAGCTCACACGCACGGCAATCCCTTGACCAGCGCAGGTAATAAATAACTTAACAAAAAAAAACGTTTTGCTACTAGTAGGTAAGAATTAGGGCAACCAGATACGCCATCATTCAGCGTATCTGGTTTGCCCTAATTCTTACCTCACTTAGCTGTTCATTCGTACATCAAGTACTCATGCATACACTGGTCTGTATTAGAATATTACATGTCACAACATTTTATTGTACTGTTCATTCATCCATCAGGAATGTGCTGACCCGCTCCGTATGAAATATTACACGTAACAGTATGTCAATATGTTTTATTAAAGAGAGGTTTGATTAAAAATACAAAGTCAAATGTACCTATCTCCGAATATGGAAAAGTGAATTACTACGCTAGCGAATGCCTGCGCATTCGTCTTATAGTATTTGAATCATAGAATATGTATGAACATAAACTGTAAAAGTCTGTTCATCAAGATCATTCTATATAGAACTAGCCAACACCTACGACTTAGCTCGCTTATAATTGAATAAGAAGTATCCTACGTGTTAAAACTAGCATATCTGCTACCTCAGTCAGTTTACAAACAAACAAACCTTTATGCTTTATATTATTATAATATATAGGTAAGGAACTATTATTTAAGCAGAGTGAAAAAAATACAGAGATGATGTGGATACATTATTTATTACAATTAATTTTTACAAATAAATACATAGATTAAATAAACAATTTTAGTTACAATTTACGGCTAATCAGATTTTCCTAATGTTTGAACTATTTTACTAACTAAATAATTGGTTTCGTTCATGATTTCATCACAGGCATTCGTTACCAGGTATTGTATATTAACACTTGCGCTGTCTGACTCTATTTCACCGAATGAATGTCCCTCCAAATCATGTATAGTGATCTTTATTAAATGATGAGCACGTCCTGACACCTCACGTTGAATAAATGATTTATTCTTAAAATTCTTCGATTTAGTGGTTTTGATTTTCTTCGGTGTTATCTTTTTTACCTTACTCTCATTACTTTCTTGGCGTACTTTTGCTGCTACTTCAGCGTACCAGCCCTCACGGTCTTGAGCATAATAATAAGGATTCGTCTCCCAGCAAATTCTAGAAAGAAACGGTTAAAATAAATAAAAGCACCACTCAAAACTGTCTAGTCATAACGTTTGTTGGATTAGTTTCCTACTCACCTCTCGTAAACTGACAACTTCGTCATTATTAGAAAATACTGTTTTGTTAATATCTTCTAAGTCCAAAATCGGGCTGTAGGATGGAGAGTATGACATGATTCTGAAATGATAGTTACAAAGTTATGCAAGAGTGTGGTTCGTTTTTTTTGAAACAAATAATATCCACAAACTAAATACAATATTAGAGTACTATATCGTAGTAACACATTAAAGAATGTAAAATAAATTTTGGAGTAAAACATATACATACCGAGTTTTCCTATTACACCTCGTCTCTGGACTGGAGGATGTGAAATGAAATAAGGTTTGCTTTATTTTTATACTTTTATACAGGATTACAGGAAAAGTCGTGCTAGATCCGTTAAGGGCGTGGAGTACCCATTATTTCTGACTAATTTCACTATGAAACACCCTACCCTAAACTTAACCCTGTTCGAGATATTCGACTTTTAATATTTTTATTGAAAATTGCCGATTTTTAGGTTACAAAATTTCTTATTTTTATTTTGGGCGCCTTATTTATTATTTTTGTTGCATTTTGACATGTGTAATAAGATGCTCCAAAACGTCAATCATTGAAATAGTGCATAAATTAATTGAACATGTCGTAGAAGACAAGTGAAAGTTAAGAAAATAAAAAAAATAGTAACAAGTTTATTTTTCTCTAAGGGATATGTAAAAAAATATTACGGCAGTCGTTCGGCAGATGATTTTTAAAATATCTACATTTCATCAGCTATCTAACGACGTATAGCAATGTAGGGTTGTAATTAAATTCATTGAAAAAAACTTAGTTCAAAAGCGACAATGGGAAAGAAAATTAATACTTAGCCCTAAAAATTAAAATAAAACAATAGGAAAAGATGAAATGTCATTTATTAAACAAGGTTTTTACACAACTTTTTCATACTCTACAGTTCATGTTCAACATGGCCGCCTCGGTTATGAATACATTTTCGCATCCTTCTACGGAGACCGGTCTTTACTACTCCAGTGGTCAATGTTGTCCTCATTTGATTGGCTGCGTCCACAATCCTTTCTCTTAATTTTTCCACAGACGAAACTGGATTTGGCTCGCTGTACACAAGACTTTTCATAACCCCCCACACATGAAAATCCATGGGGGTTAAGTCCGGACTTCTTGCTGGCCATGGCAACGGCCCACCTCGTCCTATCCATTTATTTGGGTAAGTTGTGTCCAGCCAGTCTCGGACACTTCTTCTGAAATGGGCAGGGCAGCCATCATGCTGGAACCACATGTCCCTGATTAAGTTTAGTGGCAGATCATCCAGCAGATCATTTAAGTCTCCTCTTAAAAAGTTTTCGTATGTTTCCCCATTTAAAGTGTCCGGGAGAAAGTAAGGTCCAATTAAATAATTGGAGATAATGTCCATCCACACATTCACGCTGAATCGACGCTGGGACCCCGTCACTCTTTTCTTATTGGGATTCTTCAGTGCCTTTGGGGCCCAGTAATGTGCGTTGTGATAATTTGTTATTCCATCTTTATCAAATTTAGTATAAAAAATACATTATTAAATAGATATTAATATAAATATATAGATATATATAAATACAAACAGGATAATCCTAAACAATAATATTAATGTTCTGCCTATATACAGGAAAAACAGATTATATAATAATTATAATCATAATAATATCACGAACAAACAGACATGTGGACAAATAGACAGAATTGCAAAAAAAGTGGATTCTGTATCTATTCTATTGAGGGAAGATTTGATAGTTGTTTAGTCTCCATCGAATAGACTTCTGAATAGACTTTCACTGTTGGGAAGCTACACTATCGCCGGGTGACTAATGCTATATTTATTCCCGTGTTTTCACGGGGACACAGTATGGATCGTTCTCGTTATGACTTTTGAAGATTTATCTAAGATTATACTGATTATATTGAGGCGACAGAGGGCAACATCAGTGTAAACGGCTAGAGGTCTCGAGCGGTGCGGCGGCGGTTACGCCATCCCGGTTAAGAACCCATTTATCTCAAAACAAAGGGCATGCATCATTATTGCAGTTGACCCTTCATTTATTATCACAGAAATGCTCAGAGTCTGTCAGAGACACCTAACAAATTCAAAAGTAAATTATCTCCGTGGAGTCACTTCCATAAAGAAAATAAAATCACGTTAACAATAGAAATCACCCAAATACAAGTAACTATGTCAAACACAAGTAACTTTGTTTCTATGCTAGTTTTAGTAGTTCTCACCTCCAATTAAAGCACATTTTGGTCGGACGTTTTGTTAGTAACTGAACTATAAGTTTACAGTTCACCAAATTGCTAGCAAGATCCCTAATATAAATATATTGTAAATCACACACATGACACCTTAGAAAGACGACGACAGCAAGCTCTTGTGTTCCAATTGCCTTAAATTAAATAAACACTTTACAAAAAGTCAATCATTGTTTACAGTATAGTTTTGGTTATCCCGATGTTACCCGACACACAAAGCTTTAGTGTAAGGGTTTCATTTTACAATTGTTTGAGCCGCAAAAAGGTCTTAAGGGTCAGCTTAAGTGGACTCTGACTAAGTTCTACCCAAGTAGCACAGATAGCTGTATAACTACTCACTTTTAGACTTATTTGAAACTCTGTGCGTATTAAGACGCTTTTAAGAGTACACTGGTGATGCTACAGCTGCATAATAGCGGTCAGTGATATTTAAACAGCTTTAGCTAATTAAAAGCTGTATTAAGGCTGATTAAGACAGACAAAACCACCATTAATACGCTTAGAGTGCTATAAAGGTATGTTTTTAATGACTCTATTCAGCTTCTAACCTTTTCTAATGCCTAAACCGTAGTAAGGCCTGTTTAGTGCATAAAATTACGCCAAATGCTGTTTAAGAAGATATTTGTGAACTCCTATTACACTGACTTATTAAAGGGGCACGTGTGAACTATTTTGAAGTGATGGGCTGTATAATGGACGATATGTGGCCCATATTACAGCTTATACCTGAATATGTCTACCGCTAATCTGCCTTTATACTGCAATTGATAGTATCTGCATAGCGGCTATTTAAACATTCACTAGATGCCTCGCAGCTGCTTAGAGACTCACTAGTGTATCGAATTAACGGCTTCTACTTTATAATGGTGAGAGCAACACTACTTTTGAGTCGTCCAGCTACGAGCAGAAAAACTTACGCAACACCTAAGAATATCCCCAGAACAGAAACAGAAACCAAAAACTACATCGACAATTTACGGAAACACACGGAAAATATAGAACCAGACTGCATTGATATTCAAACTTATTACAATAACCTGGAAAGATGCATAACCGAGAGCTTAAAATACAAAAACAGTACACACCGTCATCAACACAATGTTTTCTCCGAAGACACAATCCAACTTATACAAAGACGCACGGAACTAGTACAAACAAAGAATAAAACCAGAGATATTAAAGAAGAACTTAGCAGAATATACAAAGAGACTAATAGGTCAATCCGTAAGGACTACAACAACCACAGATACGAGATTATTTCGAGGAATGTTAAGAAATATAGAAGTGCCAAAAAAGCATACAAAGAACTAACTACACACAAGTCATGGATCCTAAAACTTGAGCATAACTCACATGAAACAAAATCTAGAAAAGATATCATAAACCATGCAACAAACTTTTATAAAAACTTATACAGGAAACAAAATAACACTGAAACGAAAGCGCACGTAACCCACATGAACGCGACGAACTGCATCAGACAAATTGAAGACTCCGAAGTTTACGAACAATTAATAAAACTGAAGGCTGAGAAGAGCCCTGGACCAGATGGATTGTGCAATGAGGCTAGTCGGAATGTCTATGTAACCACACAGACCGTTGGTGGCCATTCTTATGAACTGAGTATAAGTGTTGCGGGTTGTGAGATCTAGAGCCTCCGCCTCATACCCGGTCCATACCCGCAGAGATAAGTCCGAACGAGCAAACAGAACAGAAGTCTGGAGTGCTATAGCCATAGCTAACATCCTAAACCAAGACCTTGTCCCCTCAGCCGAAGTGAACCCGTTCTGTATGTCCTCGGTTATAACCAACCCCATATACGTGGCCACTCTGGACATGGAATCCATGGTCTTTAATGTCATGGCAGGTGCGTGTTGTGTTGGCTTAAATGCTGACCAACGCCTGCCTCGGTGTCTTTCCAGTACCACGGAGGCCACACCCTCAGTGCTAGCGTAACCAGAGTACGGCCTTGCCAAAGGACTGACCGCACCGAAGTTGTACCCAACCATGAGTCTGCGCGACTGCACTAAATCGTTGTCAACCAGCATACGAGAAGCAGCGTATTCAGACTGAGGGTAAACGTTAGGGTTAGGGTCTCCCCCCAACACCCAAGCACCCCTCAGCGGTTCATGTATGTCATATCCAATTCCCAGGGGAGATACCATCATCGAAGGGTACTGAGCCCCGTGCAACTCGGCTGCCACGCTGCTGGCACGCTTAGCCACCCCACTGACAGCAAGTTTACTTTCGATCTCGTTTATTGCCGTTACTATGTCCGACCCACCAGCAGCGGCGTTGAAAGGCACCCACCATACCCTAATGAGATCGTCAATACGAGTAGCCGCCGGCAACGGGACCCCCTCCGCCGCACGCCGGTAAGCGTTAGCAACCGGTATCTCATACCCAATGCCGCGGATGGAATCTGGCGCAGAAGAGGTGGTACAATCAGTCAACACCAAAATGGCGTGAATTGCACCGGGAATATGTGCAAGGTTAGATCTCGGGAATGTTCGGTACGAACCGTATTGCATGGTCTGCCCTTCATGTTGTGGGCTGATAAACTCCCCATGGATAATGTGGTTCACGGTGCCATTAGTGTACCCACTGGTCAAAAAAGATAACATGTATGGGATGAGAGCTTTAGTACGCAACAGGTCGTTGCTCACAGGGACGGCGACCCACGTGTCGTCCATGCTGTCCAGAGAAAAGACATTTATTCCTTCACCTATACCCGGGAATGGGGTGTTGAAGTTTAAGAAGACATACTCCGTAAACATATCGTGTGGGACAGCAATGACAGAACCTCCCACAGGTCGGCCTTGAAAGGTCTCAAGCTGGACAGCTCCCGCCGGTCTGAAGTTGCGCATCCATTTATATGTTATTGGGTCAGGTGGACTGCCTTCGGCGGCAGTCGCCGTCAACATATTGTACGCTCTTACCAGTGGTGCCTCGTCCCTGTAAGACCCATTCCCGCGCTGCATGTGTTTAACAATCGTGATCACACTGGCTGAGTCCTTCATTGTCGACCCCTTTACTAAAGCTCCCAATGCGCCTGTAGCGTTAGGATCGGTAATGCGCTCCGCCACGTGGTTGTACAGTGAGCTAAACGGAACCGTCTCCCCTTCCTCGGCCCATGTGTTAACACCCACACTGTATACTGGCACGGTATCACTGTAGGTATGCCAGTAAATCAGTGCAAGTGTTGAAAAGACTAATTCGATTCGCATATATCTGTAGGTTCCGAGCGCATGTCCCACTCTCGTAGGGACCAACGGGATGGCGGTTAGACGTTCAAGTCTCCTCTCCAATCCATAGGTCGCTGGTTCATATCCGGCTCGAAGCATGAACAAATGTCCAAAAAGTGACCACCTGAGAACACATGGCTTAGTAATAAAACGACAATAGTTCGGTGGTAAGGTTCTGTATTACCTATATCGAATAACAAAACACAATAGACCTATATAAAAACAGTAATAAAAACACTAGTGCGATTTAGAATATCGACTAGCGCCATCTAGTGATACAAAAGTAAAATATTTATGTTCAGAGATTAAACATGCCGCCCACCATGGACGAATAGTCCATCAACCATAAAAATTGATGGGTTACTGAGCAACACGGCTTAGATACAAAAAAATTATAACTTGTACAAACAAATTCTAATACTACACTGAATACATTACTAAGGATATTAAAGACTTTTAAACTGTATAAAATAATAAACTATAAATAAAAGTTGCAATGTGCAAAAAAAATGAAATTAAACTAAGATATCTATATATTACAAGCCATGATGATCATTATTACTTGGGTAACAATTGTTTTTACGGCGAGTTTTTTTTCTATATTTTCCATAATTGTCTCTGATGGGAGCGAAAGCGCATAATTTTTCGCAAGTCATCTTTATCCCTTCATGGTTCATAATTTTATTTGGCAGTTCTGATTCCGACCCCGACTTCCGAAAACATTTAAGTAAGACGTCGCCAACACTTTTAGAAATACTTACTGTATGACAGTTAACATTGCTATTGTTTCGTATTTCTGAATTTGATTCCGTATGTTGGGCGACAAACTGTTTCGCGTCCAAAGGTACATCGATCAATCTAGGGCGCTTAAAGGGTGGAACCGCCAATTGCATAATTGGAAGTTTCTTTATCTGAGAATATTCGACGAACACCCTGCTAGGACTTGGCAAGAAATTGACCCGTTCCTCCAATGCATGCACCCTGATGCCCAAAGAACACGATAGTTCAATACGCGACTCCAAGCGTACGCCTGCTGATGCCTCGGCCCCGAAAGACCTTGCGTCTCCCAATCCAGACGCGGTTACTAGCTCCTTGACTCTTTTGCGACTCAACAATTGAGCCGCAGAATCCGCAATGATCGACCCCCGAGATTCCTGATCCAATAGAGATCCCATGGCGCGCGCGCTAGCCGAATTGCAGTCAGTGTGTGCAATTACATTTGTTAAAGCAGGAGCCAATAACAGAGTGCTGTGTTCTGGAGTATCTTTCCCGGTTTCGAGTCTCGGTGCAAGTTCTGACCCCACTGACACAAGCGTGCCACACGTCGCCGCAGGCGCCTCATAAGAACCTCTCGACTCAAATTTTACCTGAGTTTCCTTGAGTAAAGTCCTACAGCTGATGTACGCTTTTTCCGTAATGTCGTACACATTGTTCAAATAATATGGAGAATTTAATAAAACCTTTTGTTCCATCTCATGAACTAGCATGTAATGAGTATTAGAAAAAAGTTCCCAATTAGCTTCTAATACTTCTAACCTAGTCTCTATATAGGATATGGTAAGGTGCTCCTTAGGCGACTTTTTGAAATTGATTATGCCTCTATCAATCCTTCCAGAAAGGTCATATAAAGACTTTAAATACTTATTAGCCATGTTAATTAAATCAGTAGTAACCAGTAGATACAAAATGATAAAAACAAAAAGGTAAAAATATTCAGTACAAACAATAAACAACAACAATAGTTTCAAAAATACATCATTACAAATTCTTAAAAACTAGAAAATTTAAGTCTACAATTTCGCAAATATCGCAAACACTGTGATTTTTCTAAGTGTAGTCATAAATGCCCGAAATTTTTCTAAGTGTTTTAACCTTTACTTCGGTAAAAAATCGGGCATAGGTTCCCCGTCTGAACGTTTTTGGCGAAACTATTCTAAGTTAATACTACACTTAATTCTTTTCAAAGTTCTAAACACTGTTAATGCACTATCTTTAATTTACACTAAATTTTTTAAAGTTAATGTTCTCTAGTAAATAAGGTCGAAAATGTACTCACAGTTTTAGCTTCACTCACTGTCACACTTTACGCTTTCTCCACTGACACCGGCTGTCAATCCCAGCCGTCACTTTGACAGAGGTCTTTCGGTTTGAAGTTCACAGATGGACGTCACCAGCTGTCACAGCGACCGATGATGTTGCTTGAAAAGAGCTGTCAAACCATGCCTTCCCATACGTTGTCACTTGACAGTAGCTGTCAAATGATATCTTCGACGATGATGTAGTTGCCCTCACGAAGTCTGCTGGAACATTAAGGGACTTTGCCCCTCACTCCGAAGCTGACCCGTGCAATGGTCTTCCTGAATCACCCAAGTGAGGTTCCTCTGCTTTGGTGATAATTCCGAGCCTGTCTCTTGATGACCGACGGAAACGCTGGCTGAGTACCGATCCACTACCCTTGCCTAGCGTGACTACTGACACAAGTCTACAGTCAACTTCCGGCCTTTATTCGGCTGAAGGACCATGAACAAATGTCCAAAAAGTGACCACCTGAGAACACATGGCTTAGTAATAAAACGACAATAGTTCGGTGGTAAGGTTCTGTATTACCTATATCGAATAACAAAACACAATAGACCTATATAAAAACAGTAATAAAAACACTAGTGCGATTTAGAATATCGACTAGCGCCATCTAGTGATACAAAAGTAAAATATTTATGTTCAGAGATTAAACAGAGGCTCTCACAATAGGAGCACCTATCTTAACATGCCATTTTACGCAATTGTTCAACAAGATACTTGACGAAGAAAAAGTACCAACGCAATGGTGTACATCAGACATAATTCTACTCTTCAAGAAAGGAAACCCCTTGGATATAGAGAACTATAGACCCATAAGTCTTCTGGCAAGTACATACAAACTATTCTCTTCCATAATTTTAAAGAGAATATCCGATGAAATTGATATGCATCAGCCCAAGGAACAAGCAGGATTCAGATCAGGCTTTAGCACAATGGACCACATACAGACATTAGAACAGGTCATAGAAAAATGCAGAGAATACAATAGACCTCTGTATTTGGGCTTCATTGACTACAGCAAAGCTTTTGACACTGTAAGTCACCGTTCAATCTGGAACGCACTACAACAATCAAATATCAGTTATAAATACATCAATGTCTTGAAATATATCTACACAAAAAGTACCAGTCGAGTTAAATTGGAAACTAGAGGAGACGAAATAACTATAGAACGAGGAGTTAGACAGGGAGACCCCCTTTCTCCGAAGCTGTTTATAGCAGTACTTGAAAATATTTTCCAAAATGTAGACTGGAAAAACAGGGGAGTGTACATCAACGGACACTATTTAAACCATCTGAGGTTCGCTGATGATATCGTTATAATTGCTGAAACTGCCAAAGACCTAGAGGAGATGATGAGATTGCTGGATTTCGAAAGCTCGAAAATCGGCCTTGAAATGAATGTAAACAAAACTAAGATACTAACCAACAATCGAGAACGCCCGATAATGATAAAAGGTAACAATATAGAGTACGTCAGCGAATACATCTACTTAGGGAAGCAAATCTCATTCAAAACGTCAAGCAACGAAGAAGAAGTAACAAGAAGAATTAACGCAACTTGGAGGAAATTCTGGGCATTGAGAGAAATTCTAAAGGGAAACTACAGCTTGCACATGAAAAGAACAATATTTGATACATGCCTATTACCTTGCTTGTTATATGGTTGCCAAACTTGGGTATTTACAAACAAAATAAAACAAAAAATCAAATGCTGTCAAACAGCAATGGAAAGGAGCATGCTAAAAATTAGAAGAATTCATAAAATTAGGAACGAAACCATCCGTCAAAAAACAAAACTCACCGATGCTCTCAGGCACGCGCTCTCGCTTAAGTGGAGATGGGCCGGACATATCTCACGATACCCAGACAAAAGATGGACCATTGAAGCCACACGATGGAAAGGACCGACGGGGAAAAGGAATGTTGGTCGACAATTAGGACGGTGGGCTGATGACATAACACACGTGGCAGGAAACGATTGGATAAGTTCAGGGAAGGACAGGGAGTCATGGAAAAGGATGGAGGAGGCCTTTACCCTAACAGGGATCCAAACCTCATAAAGAACACTAACATTAATTATAAGTTACGTTTTTATTTAAGCAACAACTTACTAACAAACACTGTAATAATTATCATAAGAGAGATTTGGAATAAATGGCTTTATTATTATTATTATTACTTTATAATGGTTCACATGAGTACCTTAATTCCGACGTTATCTGAATAAAAGTAACATATGTGGTACTGTAATCAGTCAGTGTAACTAGTTGAGACCATTATTCCAACGTATTTTTATTTGCTATATATTAAAATGAATTCACGTAATTCGTGGAAACTGAAAGCAAGAACAGGAGGCATTAGAAGAAAAATATCGAAAGAGTATCAAAGAATTATTAAGGTAGAAGAAATAAAACCTTCAAGTCGGGACGTAACGCAAAGCTTGACAAATAGTTTGAAACAGGATGGTTCCGTAAAAAATATTAATAGCTTAGAAGATGTTGCACATTCGACAAATTATGTGAGTCCAAGTTCTTCTTCCAGTGATCTCGGTGATAACATTAACTATTCAAATCCAAACTCTGGCAATTATAACTCCGAAGAAATATCGAGTTCTGAAGATGATGACGACGGCAACTACAGTGATTATGTAAAGCACTCACTGTTTAGGGAAAAAATTAGGACGTGGGCTGTAGAAAAGAGTATTAACCACGTGGCTTTAAAAGATCTGGCAGCAATTATCAACGACTTGATTCCACAAATATTACCAACTGATCCAAGGACAATTTTAGCAACGCCTCGAAATGTCAACATAAAAGAAATTGAAGGTGGCAAATACTGGCACAACGGAATATCCAATTCTTTAATTAAAATATTGAATAGTTGGGATAAAGCTCCTGACGAAATTTCATTAAATATTAATTTTGATGGATTGCCAATATTTAAAAGCTCTAAACATGAATTTTGGCCAATTTTGTGCAACATCCACGAGAATACTGACATAAAGCCATTTGTTATTGGTATTTACTTTGGAGCTGGAAAACCAAAAAGCTTAAACAGTTATGTATGAACATAAACTGTAAAAGTCTGTTCATCAAGATCATTCTATATAGAACTAGCCAACACCTACGACTTAGCTCGCTTATAATTGAATAAGAAGTATCCTACGTGTTAAAACTAGCATATCTGCTACCTCAGTCAGTTTACAAACAAACAAACCTTTATGCTTTATATTATTATAATATATAGGTAAGGAACTATTATTTAAGCAGAGTGAAAAAAATACAGAGATGATGTGGATACATTATTTATTACAATTAATTTTTACAAATAAATACATAGATTAAATAAACAATTTTAGTTACAATTTACGGCTAATCAGATTTTCCTAATGTTTGAACTATTTTACTAACTAAATAATTGGTTTCGTTCATGATTTCATCACAGGCATTCGTTACCAGGTATTGTATATTAACACTTGCGCTGTCTGACTCTATTTCACCGAATGAATGTCCCTCCAAATCATGTATAGTGATCTTTATTAAATGATGAGCACGTCCTGACACCTCACGTTGAATAAATGATTTATTCTTAAAATTCTTCGATTTAGTGGTTTTGATTTTCTTCGGTGTTATCTTTTTTACCTTACTCTCATTACTTTCTTGGCGTACTTTTGCTGCTACTTCAGCGTACCAGCCCTCACGGTCTTGAGCATAATAATAAGGATTCGTCTCCCAGCAAATTCTAGAAAGAAACGGTTAAAATAAATAAAAGCACCACTCAAAACTGTCTAGTCATAACGTTTGTTGGATTAGTTTCCTACTCACCTCTCGTAAACTGACAACTTCGTCATTATTAGAAAATACTGTTTTGTTAATATCTTCTAAGTCCAAAATCGGGCTGTAGGATGGAGAGTATGACATGATTCTGAAATGATAGTTACAAAGTTATGCAAGAGTGTGGTTCGTTTTTTTTGAAACAAATAATATCCACAAACTAAATACAATATTAGAGTACTATATCGTAGTAACACATTAAAGAATGTAAAATAAATTTTGGAGTAAAACATATACATACCGAGTTTTCCTATTACACCTCGTCTCTGGACTGGAGGATGTGAAATGAAATAAGGTTTGCTTTATTTTTATACTTTTATACAGGATTACAGGAAAAGTCGTGCTAGATCCGTTAAGGGCGTGGAGTACCCATTATTTCTGACTAATTTCACTATGAAACACCCTACCCTAAACTTAACCCTGTTCGAGATATTCGACTTTTAATATTTTTATTGAAAATTGCCGATTTTTAGGTTACAAAATTTCTTATTTTTATTTTGGGCGCCTTATTTATTATTTTTGTTGCATTTTGACATGTGTAATAAGATGCTCCAAAACGTCAATCATTGAAATAGTGCATAAATTAATTGAACATGTCGTAGAAGACAAGTGAAAGTTAAGAAAATAAAAAAAATAGTAACAAGTTTATTTTTCTCTAAGGGATATGTAAAAAAATATTACGGCAGTCGTTCGGCAGATGTTTTTTAAAATATCTACATTTCATCAGCTATCTAACGACGTATAGCAATGTAGGGTTGTAATTAAATTCATTGAAAAAAACTTAGTTCAAAAGCGACAATGGGAAAGAAAATTAATACTTAGCCCTAAAAATTAAAATAAAACAATAGGAAAAGATGAAATGTCATTTATTAAACAAGGTTTTTACACAACTTTTTCATACTCTACAGTTCATGTTCAACATGGCCGCCTCGGTTATGAATACATTTTCGCATCCTTCTACGGAGACCGGTCTTTACTACTCCAGTGGTCAATGTTGTCCTCATTTGATTGGCTGCGTCCACAATCCTTTCTCTTAATTTTTCCACAGACGAAACTGGATTTGGCTCGCTGTACACAAGACTTTTCATAACCCCCCACACATGAAAATCCATGGGGGTTAAGTCCGGACTTCTTGCTGGCCATGGCAACGGCCCACCTCGTCCTATCCATTTATTTGGGTAAGTTGTGTCCAGCCAGTCTCGGACACTTCTTCTGAAATGGGCAGGGCAGCCATCATGCTGGAACCACATGTCCCTGATTAAGTTTAGTGGCAGATCATCCAGCAGATCATTTAAGTCTCCTCTTAAAAAGTTTTCGTATGTTTCCCCATTTAAAGTGTCCGGGAGAAAGTAAGGTCCAATTAAATAATTGGAGATAATGTCCATCCACACATTCACGCTGAATCGACGCTGGGACCCCGTCACTCTTTTCTTATTGGGATTCTTCAGTGCCTTTGGGGCCCAGTAATGTGCGTTGTGATAATTTGTTATTCCATCTTTATCAAATTTAGTATAAAAAATACATTATTAAATAGATATTAATATAAATATATAGATATATATAAATACAAACAGGATAATCCTAAACAATAATATTAATGTTCTGCCTATATACAGGAAAAACAGATTATATAATAATTATAATCATAATAATATCACGAACAAACAGACATGTGGACAAATAGACAGAATTGCAAAAAAAGTGGATTCTGTATCTATTCTATTGAGGGAAGATTTGATAGTTGTTTAGTCTCCATCGAATAGACTTCTGAATAGACTTTCACTGTTGGGAAGCTACACTATCGCCGGGTGACTAATGCTATATTTATTCCCGTGTTTTCACGGGGACACAGTATGGATCGTTCTCGTTATGACTTTTGAAGATTTATCTAAGATTATACTGATTATATTGAGGCGACAGAGGGCAACATCAGTGTAAACGGCTAGAGGTCTCGAGCGGTGCGGCGGCGGTTACGCCATCCCGGTTAAGAACCCATTTATCTCAAAACAAAGGGCATGCATCATTATTGCAGTTGACCCTTCATTTATTATCACAGAAATGCTCAGAGTCTGTCAGAGACACCTAACAAATTCAAAAGTAAATTATCTCCGTGGAGTCACTTCCATAAAGAAAATAAAATCACGTTAACAATAGAAATCACCCAAATACAAGTAACTATGTCAAACACAAGTAACTTTGTTTCTATGCTAGTTTTAGTAGTTCTCACCTCCAATTAAAGCACATTTTGGTCGGACGTTTTGTTAGTAACTGAACTATAAGTTTACAGTTCACCAAATTGCTAGCAAGATCCCTAATATAAATATATTGTAAATCACACACATGACACCTTAGAAAGACGACGACAGCAAGCTCTTGTGTTCCAATTGCCTTAAATTAAATAAACACTTTACAAAAAGTCAATCATTGTTTACAGTATAGTTTTGGTTATCCCGATGTTACCCGACACACAAAGCTTTAGTGTAAGGGTTTCATTTTACAATTGTTTGAGCCGCAAAAAGGTCTTAAGGGTCAGCTTAAGTGGACTCTGACTAAGTTCTACCCAAGTAGCACAGATAGCTGTATAACTACTCACTTTTAGACTTATTTGAAACTCTGTGCGTATTAAGACGCTTTTAAGAGTACACTGGTGATGCTACAGCTGCATAATAGCGGTCAGTGATATTTAAACAGCTTTAGCTAATTAAAAGCTGTATTAAGGCTGATTAAGACAGACAAAACCACCATTAATACGCTTAGAGTGCTATAAAGGTATGTTTTTAATGACTCTATTCAGCTTCTAACCTTTTCTAATGCCTAAACCGTAGTAAGGCCTGTTTAGTGCATAAAATTACGCCAAATGCTGTTTAAGAAGATATTTGTGAACTCCTATTACACTGACTTATTAAAGGGGCACGTGTGAACTATTTTGAAGTGATGGGCTGTATAATGGACGATATGTGGCCCATATTACAGCTTATACCTGAATATGTCTACCGCTAATCTGCCTTTATACTGCAATTGATAGTATCTGCATAGCGGCTATTTAAACATTCACTAGATGCCTCGCAGCTGCTTAGAGACTCACTAGTGTATCGAATTAACGGCTTCTACTTTATAATGGTGAGAGCAACACTACTTTTGAGTCGTCCAGCTACGAGCAGAAAAACTTACGCAACACCTAAGAATATCCCCAGAACAGAAACAGAAACCAAAAACTACATCGACAATTTACGGAAACACACGGAAAATATAGAACCAGACTGCATTGATATTCAAACTTATTACAATAACCTGGAAAGATGCATAACCGAGAGCTTAAAATACAAAAACAGTACACACCGTCATCAACACAATGTTTTCTCCGAAGACACAATCCAACTTATACAAAGACGCACGGAACTAGTACAAACAAAGAATAAAACCAGAGATATTAAAGAAGAACTTAGCAGAATATACAAAGAGACTAATAGGTCAATCCGTAAGGACTACAACAACCACAGATACGAGATTATTTCGAGGAATGTTAAGAAATATAGAAGTGCCAAAAAAGCATACAAAGAACTAACTACACACAAGTCATGGATCCTAAAACTTGAGCATAACTCACATGAAACAAAATCTAGAAAAGATATCATAAACCATGCAACAAACTTTTATAAAAACTTATACAGGAAACAAAATAACACTGAAACGAAAGCGCACGTAACCCACATGAACGCGACGAACTGCATCAGACAAATTGAAGACTCCGAAGTTTACGAACAATTAATAAAACTGAAGGCTGAGAAGAGCCCTGGACCAGATGGATTGTGCAATGAGGCTAGTCGGAATGTCTATGTAACCACACAGACCGTTGGTGGCCATTCTTATGAACTGAGTATAAGTGTTGCGGGTTGTGAGATCTAGAGCCTCCGCCTCATACCCGGTCCATACCCGCAGAGATAAGTCCGAACGAGCAAACAGAACAGAAGTCTGGAGTGCTATAGCCATAGCTAACATCCTAAACCAAGACCTTGTCCCCTCAGCCGAAGTGAACCCGTTCTGTATGTCCTCGGTTATAACCAACCCCATATACGTGGCCACTCTGGACATGGAATCCATGGTCTTTAATGTCATGGCAGGTGCGTGTTGTGTTGGCTTAAATGCTGACCAACGCCTGCCTCGGTGTCTTTCCAGTACCACGGAGGCCACACCCTCAGTGCTAGCGTAACCAGAGTACGGCCTTGCCAAAGGACTGACCGCACCGAAGTTGTACCCAACCATGAGTCTGCGCGACTGCACTAAATCGTTGTCAACCAGCATACGAGAAGCAGCGTATTCAGACTGAGGGTAAACGTTAGGGTTAGGGTCTCCCCCCAACACCCAAGCACCCCTCAGCGGTTCATGTATGTCATATCCAATTCCCAGGGGAGATACCATCATCGAAGGGTACTGAGCCCCGTGCAACTCGGCTGCCACGCTGCTGGCACGCTTAGCCACCCCACTGACAGCAAGTTTACTTTCGATCTCGTTTATTGCCGTTACTATGTCCGACCCACCAGCAGCGGCGTTGAAAGGCACCCACCATACCCTAATGAGATCGTCAATACGAGTAGCCGCCGGCAACGGGACCCCCTCCGCCGCACGCCGGTAAGCGTTAGCAACCGGTATCTCATACCCAATGCCGCGGATGGAATCTGGCGCAGAAGAGGTGGTACAATCAGTCAACACCAAAATGGCGTGAATTGCACCGGGAATATGTGCAAGGTTAGATCTCGGGAATGTTCGGTACGAACCGTATTGCATGGTCTGCCCTTCATGTTGTGGGCTGATAAACTCCCCATGGATAATGTGGTTCACGGTGCCATTAGTGTACCCACTGGTCAAAAAAGATAACATGTATGGGATGAGAGCTTTAGTACGCAACAGGTCGTTGCTCACAGGGACGGCGACCCACGTGTCGTCCATGCTGTCCAGAGAAAAGACATTTATTCCTTCACCTATACCCGGGAATGGGGTGTTGAAGTTTAAGAAGACATACTCCGTAAACATATCGTGTGGGACAGCAATGACAGAACCTCCCACAGGTCGGCCTTGAAAGGTCTCAAGCTGGACAGCTCCCGCCGGTCTGAAGTTGCGCATCCATTTATATGTTATTGGGTCAGGTGGACTGCCTTCGGCGGCAGTCGCCGTCAACATATTGTACGCTCTTACCAGTGGTGCCTCGTCCCTGTAAGACCCATTCCCGCGCTGCATGTGTTTAACAATCGTGATCACACTGGCTGAGTCCTTCATTGTCGACCCCTTTACTAAAGCTCCCAATGCGCCTGTAGCGTTAGGATCGGTAATGCGCTCCGCCACGTGGTTGTACAGTGAGCTAAACGGAACCGTCTCCCCTTCCTCGGCCCATGTGTTAACACCCACACTGTATACTGGCACGGTATCACTGTAGGTATGCCAGTAAATCAGTGCAAGTGTTGAAAAGACTAATTCGATTCGCATATATCTGTAGGTTCCGAGCGCATGTCCCACTCTCGTAGGGACCAACGGGATGGCGGTTAGACGTTCAAGTCTCCTCTCCAATCCATAGGTCGCTGGTTCATATCCGGCTCGAAGCATGAACAAATGTCCAAAAAGTGACCACCTGAGAACACATGGCTTAGTAATAAAACGACAATAGTTCGGTGGTAAGGTTCTGTATTACCTATATCGAATAACAAAACACAATAGACCTATATAAAAACAGTAATAAAAACACTAGTGCGATTTAGAATATCGACTAGCGCCATCTAGTGATACAAAAGTAAAATATTTATGTTCAGAGATTAAACATGCCGCCCACCATGGACGAATAGTCCATCAACCATAAAAATTGATGGGTTACTGAGCAACACGGCTTAGATACAAAAAAATTATAACTTGTACAAACAAATTCTAATACTACACTGAATACATTACTAAGGATATTAAAGACTTTTAAACTGTATAAAATAATAAACTATAAATAAAAGTTGCAATGTGCAAAAAAAATGAAATTAAACTAAGATATCTATATATTACAAGCCATGATGATCATTATTACTTGGGTAACAATTGTTTTTACGGCGAGTTTTTTTTCTATATTTTCCATAATTGTCTCTGATGGGAGCGAAAGCGCATAATTTTTCGCAAGTCATCTTTATCCCTTCATGGTTCATAATTTTATTTGGCAGTTCTGATTCCGACCCCGACTTCCGAAAACATTTAAGTAAGACGTCGCCAACACTTTTAGAAATACTTACTGTATGACAGTTAACATTGCTATTGTTTCGTATTTCTGAATTTGATTCCGTATGTTGGGCGACAAACTGTTTCGCGTCCAAAGGTACATCGATCAATCTAGGGCGCTTAAAGGGTGGAACCGCCAATTGCATAATTGGAAGTTTCTTTATCTGAGAATATTCGACGAACACCCTGCTAGGACTTGGCAAGAAATTGACCCGTTCCTCCAATGCATGCACCCTGATGCCCAAAGAACACGATAGTTCAATACGCGACTCCAAGCGTACGCCTGCTGATGCCTCGGCCCCGAAAGACCTTGCGTCTCCCAATCCAGACGCGGTTACTAGCTCCTTGACTCTTTTGCGACTCAACAATTGAGCCGCAGAATCCGCAATGATCGACCCCCGAGATTCCTGATCCAATAGAGATCCCATGGCGCGCGCGCTAGCCGAATTGCAGTCAGTGTGTGCAATTACATTTGTTAAAGCAGGAGCCAATAACAGAGTGCTGTGTTCTGGAGTATCTTTCCCGGTTTCGAGTCTCGGTGCAAGTTCTGACCCCACTGACACAAGCGTGCCACACGTCGCCGCAGGCGCCTCATAAGAACCTCTCGACTCAAATTTTACCTGAGTTTCCTTGAGTAAAGTCCTACAGCTGATGTACGCTTTTTCCGTAATGTCGTACACATTGTTCAAATAATATGGAGAATTTAATAAAACCTTTTGTTCCATCTCATGAACTAGCATGTAATGAGTATTAGAAAAAAGTTCCCAATTAGCTTCTAATACTTCTAACCTAGTCTCTATATAGGATATGGTAAGGTGCTCCTTAGGCGACTTTTTGAAATTGATTATGCCTCTATCAATCCTTCCAGAAAGGTCATATAAAGACTTTAAATACTTATTAGCCATGTTAATTAAATCAGTAGTAACCAGTAGATACAAAATGATAAAAACAAAAAGGTAAAAATATTCAGTACAAACAATAAACAACAACAATAGTTTCAAAAATACATCATTACAAATTCTTAAAAACTAGAAAATTTAAGTCTACAATTTCGCAAATATCGCAAACACTGTGATTTTTCTAAGTGTAGTCATAAATGCCCGAAATTTTTCTAAGTGTTTTAACCTTTACTTCGGTAAAAAATCGGGCATAGGTTCCCCGTCTGAACGTTTTTGGCGAAACTATTCTAAGTTAATACTACACTTAATTCTTTTCAAAGTTCTAAACACTGTTAATGCACTATCTTTAATTTACACTAAATTTTTTAAAGTTAATGTTCTCTAGTAAATAAGGTCGAAAATGTACTCACAGTTTTAGCTTCACTCACTGTCACACTTTACGCTTTCTCCACTGACACCGGCTGTCAATCCCAGCCGTCACTTTGACAGAGGTCTTTCGGTTTGAAGTTCACAGATGGACGTCACCAGCTGTCACAGCGACCGATGATGTTGCTTGAAAAGAGCTGTCAAACCATGCCTTCCCATACGTTGTCACTTGACAGTAGCTGTCAAATGATATCTTCGACGATGATGTAGTTGCCCTCACGAAGTCTGCTGGAACATTAAGGGACTTTGCCCCTCACTCCGAAGCTGACCCGTGCAATGGTCTTCCTGAATCACCCAAGTGAGGTTCCTCTGCTTTGGTGATAATTCCGAGCCTGTCTCTTGATGACCGACGGAAACGCTGGCTGAGTACCGATCCACTACCCTTGCCTAGCGTGACTACTGACACAAGTCTACAGTCAACTTCCGGCCTTTATTCGGCTGAAGGACCATGAACAAATGTCCAAAAAGTGACCACCTGAGAACACATGGCTTAGTAATAAAACGACAATAGTTCGGTGGTAAGGTTCTGTATTACCTATATCGAATAACAAAACACAATAGACCTATATAAAAACAGTAATAAAAACACTAGTGCGATTTAGAATATCGACTAGCGCCATCTAGTGATACAAAAGTAAAATATTTATGTTCAGAGATTAAACAGAGGCTCTCACAATAGGAGCACCTATCTTAACATGCCATTTTACGCAATTGTTCAACAAGATACTTGACGAAGAAAAAGTACCAACGCAATGGTGTACATCAGACATAATTCTACTCTTCAAGAAAGGAAACCCCTTGGATATAGAGAACTATAGACCCATAAGTCTTCTGGCAAGTACATACAAACTATTCTCTTCCATAATTTTAAAGAGAATATCCGATGAAATTGATATGCATCAGCCCAAGGAACAAGCAGGATTCAGATCAGGCTTTAGCACAATGGACCACATACAGACATTAGAACAGGTCATAGAAAAATGCAGAGAATACAATAGACCTCTGTATTTGGGCTTCATTGACTACAGCAAAGCTTTTGACACTGTAAGTCACCGTTCAATCTGGAACGCACTACAACAATCAAATATCAGTTATAAATACATCAATGTCTTGAAATATATCTACACAAAAAGTACCAGTCGAGTTAAATTGGAAACTAGAGGAGACGAAATAACTATAGAACGAGGAGTTAGACAGGGAGACCCCCTTTCTCCGAAGCTGTTTATAGCAGTACTTGAAAATATTTTCCAAAATGTAGACTGGAAAAACAGGGGAGTGTACATCAACGGACACTATTTAAACCATCTGAGGTTCGCTGATGATATCGTTATAATTGCTGAAACTGCCAAAGACCTAGAGGAGATGATGAGATTGCTGGATTTCGAAAGCTCGAAAATCGGCCTTGAAATGAATGTAAACAAAACTAAGATACTAACCAACAATCGAGAACGCCCGATAATGATAAAAGGTAACAATATAGAGTACGTCAGCGAATACATCTACTTAGGGAAGCAAATCTCATTCAAAACGTCAAGCAACGAAGAAGAAGTAACAAGAAGAATTAACGCAACTTGGAGGAAATTCTGGGCATTGAGAGAAATTCTAAAGGGAAACTACAGCTTGCACATGAAAAGAACAATATTTGATACATGCCTATTACCTTGCTTGTTATATGGTTGCCAAACTTGGGTATTTACAAACAAAATAAAACAAAAAATCAAATGCTGTCAAACAGCAATGGAAAGGAGCATGCTAAAAATTAGAAGAATTCATAAAATTAGGAACGAAACCATCCGTCAAAAAACAAAACTCACCGATGCTCTCAGGCACGCGCTCTCGCTTAAGTGGAGATGGGCCGGACATATCTCACGATACCCAGACAAAAGATGGACCATTGAAGCCACACGATGGAAAGGACCGACGGGGAAAAGGAATGTTGGTCGACAATTAGGACGGTGGGCTGATGACATAACACACGTGGCAGGAAACGATTGGATAAGTTCAGGGAAGGACAGGGAGTCATGGAAAAGGATGGAGGAGGCCTTTACCCTAACAGGGATCCAAACCTCATAAAGAACACTAACATTAATTATAAGTTACGTTTTTATTTAAGCAACAACTTACTAACAAACACTGTAATAATTATCATAAGAGAGATTTGGAATAAATGGCTTTATTATTATTATTATTACTTTATAATGGTTCACATGAGTACCTTAATTCCGACGTTATCTGAATAAAAGTAACATATGTGGTACTGTAATCAGTCAGTGTAACTAGTTGAGACCATTATTCCAACGTATTTTTATTTGCTATATATTAAAATGAATTCACGTAATTCGTGGAAACTGAAAGCAAGAACAGGAGGCATTAGAAGAAAAATATCGAAAGAGTATCAAAGAATTATTAAGGTAGAAGAAATAAAACCTTCAAGTCGGGACGTAACGCAAAGCTTGACAAATAGTTTGAAACAGGATGGTTCCGTAAAAAATATTAATAGCTTAGAAGATGTTGCACATTCGACAAATTATGTGAGTCCAAGTTCTTCTTCCAGTGATCTCGGTGATAACATTAACTATTCAAATCCAAACTCTGGCAATTATAACTCCGAAGAAATATCGAGTTCTGAAGATGATGACGACGGCAACTACAGTGATTATGTAAAGCACTCACTGTTTAGGGAAAAAATTAGGACGTGGGCTGTAGAAAAGAGTATTAACCACGTGGCTTTAAAAGATCTGGCAGCAATTATCAACGACTTGATTCCACAAATATTACCAACTGATCCAAGGACAATTTTAGCAACGCCTCGAAATGTCAACATAAAAGAAATTGAAGGTGGCAAATACTGGCACAACGGAATATCCAATTCTTTAATTAAAATATTGAATAGTTGGGATAAAGCTCCTGACGAAATTTCATTAAATATTAATTTTGATGGATTGCCAATATTTAAAAGCTCTAAACATGAATTTTGGCCAATTTTGTGCAACATCCACGAGAATACTGACATAAAGCCATTTGTTATTGGTATTTACTTTGGAGCTGGAAAACCAAAAAGCTTAAACAGTTACTTATAAGATTTTATAAACGACATGAAAAAAATTTTGGACGAAGGTATTCATCATTTCGATAAGACTATTACAGTAAAGATTCGATGTTTTATATGCGACTCGCCAGCCAGAGCCTACATAAAAGGTAATCGTTTTTTATTTTACCTGTTTAAATTAATTTAATGCCAATATAAATACGTGAATGAAGGGTGATTTTCATGGGTCATTTTCTATACAAAAAGTTTTGCAGCTTTAGAAGATAATAGCGGCCCGCCCAGGCTTCGCACGGGTGGAGGTGGAGGTAGAGTGGAGGTTACATTGTTCTTAGTTATAACTTTCTCGATCTTCACTTTATCTACCGGTGAAAACCACACCGGAATCGGCCCAGTAGTTTATTAGATTAGCCTATACAGACAGACAGATAAATGCGTCGAGGGACTTTTTTAGGGTTCCGTAGCCAAATGGCAAAAAAACGGAACCCTTATAGATTCGTCATGTCTGTCCGTCTGTCCGACCGACACAGCCACTTTTTTCCGAAACTATAAGGACCATACTGTTGAAACTTGGTAAGCAGATGTATTCTGTGTGCCGCATTAAGATTTTCACACAAAAATAGAAAAAATATAATAAATTTTGGGGGTCCCCATACTTAGAACTGAAACTCAAAATTTTTTTTTCGTCATACCCATACGTGTGGGGTATCTATTGATAGGTCTTCAAAAATGATATTGAGGTTTCTAATATCATTTTTTTCTTAAGTGAATAGTTTGCGCGAGAGACACTTCCAAAGTGGTAAAATGGGTGTCCCCCCCCCTCTAACTTCTAAAATAAAAGAATGATAAAACTAAAAAAAATATATGATGTACATTACCATGCAAACTTCCAACGAAAATTAGTTTGAACGAGATCTAGCCAGTAGTTTTTTTTAAACGTCATAAATTGTAAACCACAATTTACCTTTCATTCGATCAATAATTACAACGAAGTACATTTTTTATGTTACTTGCTGTTACGGAACCTTCATGGGCGAGTGCGACTCGCACTTGGCAGATTTATTTATACTATGTATTGACAAAAATCAAATAGGAACTACGTTCGAATTTATGGCATTTTCTTCCTTTTTTACCCCAATAGAGGTGGAATTTTAAAAAAATGCTGAAAGACGTGTTTAATTATTTTTGTTAAGAAACATTTATGGCAAATTTCAAGTACCTAAATCAGTAAAGATTTATTTTGTATTTTTCAGGTGTTTGCAACTTCAATGGCAAACACGGTTGTTTGAAGTGTGTTACCATTGGAGAGTACTCACACAATTCCCATACAGTTACTTTCTCTGATATTGACTGTGCTGAGAGAACAAACGAAGGATTTCGGAACAAGCTTTATGGATCCCATCACAAATCTGATTCTCCATTACTTGATCTACCTATAGACATGGTAAAAGATTTCCCTGTTGGCGATTCACTACACCTACTGGACTTGGGTATAATGAAACGTTTATTAGTCGGTTGGCGTGACGGGAATTTCGGTAAATATATTACAAAATGGCGCGCCAGTGACATCGAAACGGTATCAAATTTTTTAAGAAGGTGTAAGTTACCATCAGAAATTCATAGAGCGGTACGAGCCCTGGATACTCTGGCTTACTGGAAGGGATCCGAATTCCGATCATTCTTTTATTACTTGAGTGTCATTATTTTGCCTGAAGTGCTAAAAGCAACTGCATATTCACATTTCTTAACACTCTATTGTGGTATTGTAATTTGTTCAAGCGAAGCTTACCAGAATATGTTGCCACTTGCAGATAAGCTTTTGAAACATTTTGTAAGACATTATAGAGAATTTTATGGAGCCGATTACGTCACAAGCAATGTACATAATTTAATTCACGTGACTGCTGAAGTAACGATGTATGGGCCACTGCAAAGTTTCAATGCTTATCCCTTCGAAAACCAGTTGTACATGATAAAAAAAATGTTAAGAGATGGTCAGAATGCACTATCACAGGTGGCCAAAAGATTAGCCGAACTGAATTTGATTGACGTGAAAAAGAATATTGCACAAAACAACTCTAAGTATCCGTTTGTAAAGACAAGTAAAAATGGTCGTAAAATTCTACATATGAAAGAATATAAGCTATCTTCAAAAACATGTGACAGGTATATTTTAAACACTAATAATGATATTATTGAGATTAAGTTTATAATCGATGAATCAGATGTTGTACCAAACATGGTACTAAAATTCAAAATAAAATTGACATCTTTACCTACCCAGTGAAGTCATCGCGCTTTGGCATATACAAAGCTTAAATTTCGGATGAATGTGATAACGTTGCCGTCATTTTAAATCTTCGAGAAATAAAATGTAAATTAGTATGTATTAAACATAAAGAATGCCAATATTTTATTCCATTATTACATACTTTGTAAATAAAACAAAATAAATGATTTAAGTTATATAATATATTGATTCATTCAATCATCAATTGGTACTCTATCAATGTAGGTATCATTTGTGTCATAGAAAAGTAATAGGTAACAAAAAAAAACTTAACAAAACTGGTACTTTTTACCTTTTTTTTACCATGCAACTAATAAAACCTGTTAGAGGGTATCACATGGAGTAGACAGTAAATCACTTATAATGAAAATATTTGAAACCTGAACATAAAACAAAACTACTGTTAGTAAAGATATACAAAAACAATGAAAACTGAAGCCTTCTTAATCTTAAAAGAGACTAGAATCACAATAGCCTTTAAACATAACATAACATAGTCACTTGCAATAACATAATTTGAGCTTACTTAATCATTATAGGAAACAACAACAAATTAAAAAAAAAATGAAATCTCTTGTATCATATTTTTTAGTTACACTTTCATGCAATTTAAAAAACCTGCATCACGTCACGTGGACTAGATAATAAATCACTTATCAATAAAATATTTGAAACCTGAACATAAAACAACATTTAGGTAAAAGATATAACAAAACAACGAAAACTGAAGCCTACTTGATCATTACATAGTCTAGCTAGGATCGAAGCTTTTAATCAACATATATTTTTGGCAAGAGATTGCCAGTCTTCTTGATTTATTGTTCTGTAAAACTACCAAAATTAGCACAATGAACCCTCATCGTTCTGATCGTTTTCTGATGAACTATTATTACTTATAATATTTTCTATGACTCCATCTATAATAACTTCTTGTTTGTCTTCCATGTCTAATGTGTTTTGTTCTTGTTCTATATTATGTTTGCCTTGTTTTGTAGAAGAGTCATTATTTATTTTTGCAGTATTTTTATTTTTTCGGCGTTTAGTCTTTGACGCTCGCAGGTCTCTCATTAATTTTCTTTTTCCTGAATTTTTTATAACAGTCTTGAAAAAATCTTCCGAAGCTTCTAATGTAAATGCAGGGTCCCACGAATGAACCATCTCAAAAAAAAATTTCATAAATAATTTGTAGTTTTTCAAAGCAATTTTCGATTTTTCGCCTCGGCTTCCACCGGACCACGAACACATACAGATAAAATTCCGAGAAAGCAGTGTGTCAAGTAATCGATAAGCAAATGTTTTACCATCTCCAGTAGAAGGCGAGCATAAAAATGAAAAAAGTTTCTTAAGTTTCTTGTATTCGGATTTATCTGCTAGTTTGACTTCTAACGCATCAAACTGACTTTGGTTTTCAATTATATTGAAACAAAAGCTCTCGGATTCATCTCGACGGACATCTTTCAATAAAGTCACTTGTACAGGTTGTTCGTTTCTTTGCTGGTTCAGTTTTTCTGATATGTCTTCTAATTGAGCAGACATTATACAAATTTTATTTCACCATATTTTCTATAATTTTATTTTGATTATGAATTATACAGGGTGGCCCAAAAGTCGTGGATCAAACGCAACTAGGGGTTAGATGGGGTCACCAGCTGCAAAAAGTTGTTCTACGGGAGGTTCTTAAGGTCAACCCCTGCAGAGTTATAATTTATTTTGTTTTTATGAGAAAATTGACTTTTTTTTTACTAATTCTTATTAAAATTAGAAAAAATCTACATCCTGTATCTTTTTTATAATTTTCACTAGATTGGTACTGATCAGTCCTTGCGTTAGACATGCTATTTATGGTTGTTTATTGGTTGTGTCGAAGATAACATTAAGTTTTACGATTTTTGTTTTTCTCAAATCATAACTTTTTATTTACTTCGGACCCCACTGTGAAAAAAAAATACTCTACCGAAAAGTGACCCTGTATTACAAGTTTTGGCGCATTTAATAGGGATTCTGAAAAGGTATTACACATGGCCATAAGTGGCTCTAATATCTTTCTAGGACGAAAAAACAAAACAACGATTGTAAAATAATTGTTTTATTAAGCAAAACATTTTACAATAAATGCTCAAAATTCCTGCCTCTGACCATAATACATAATCTGCACCGTCTAATAAAATTCCTACGTAACCTACGGAATGCACCTCTGTTGTTAGTAACTTGTACCCTAGCAAATTCGAGCTTTTGTCGTAGTTCTTGTTCGCTATTGTTCTCTCCTTGGTAAACTATTTCTTTAAAATAGCCCCAAAGAAAAAAATCTAATGGATTTAAGTCGGGCGACCGGGGTGGCCACGCAATATGACCGCCTCGACCTATCCACCGGTTGGGGAAGCGCTCGTTCAAATGATCTCTAACTGCTCGAGCGTAGTGAGGCGGGGCGCCATCATGTTGCAGCCACATTTCTGCTATTCTTTCTTCTGGAACTTCAGCTTCGTTAAGAATATGGTTTAAATTATTTTGCAAAAAATTTAAATACTGAGCACCATTCAGCCTTGCTGGCATTTCATGCAGCACCAACTGCTGGCCAATTATACCAGCCCACATGTTAATACCAAACAGATGCTGGAATCGATCATTTCTTATGATATGGGGGTTCACTCTGGAGTAAAAATGTAGATTGTGGATATTGAATACTCCCATTCTTCTAAAAGTTGACTCATCCGTCCATAAAACCTTGTTAAAAATCGTCACCCTGTACAACACTTTTGACTACAGTGTCTACAAATATTATTATTTTTTAAATTTTTTTTTTGTTTTGTAATCCTGAATAACGTGTTTCTTAATTGTATTTCAAAATTTTAACTTAATTGTCTTATTTCTTAGTAAAAAATCACATTGAACTCAAACAATGAAATGAAAATTGCTACACCACGTAACTTTGACCGACGGCCATGTAAAAAAAAATACTAAACACTATGTGGCAAATACCTTTAAAAAATAACGCATTTATTCACGATTCCAAAATGGTATCATACATAATCATAACTTAAAAAACATCGTAGAAATAAAAGTCAATGCGAACAATAAAAGTTATTTATTCATATGGAACTCAACATTTTTAACACAAAAGGTAGATTTTTTTACAACATATTCTCAAAGTGTTGGCCTCCTACCGCAATACACGCCCTCATCCTTCTTAATAAAGAACGCTTAATATTGCGAGCATAATTTCTGGAGCATAAGTCCTCATTAGCCTCCGTAATTCTAAGGCGGAGCTCTTCGATATTTACTATCGGTTTCGCGTATACTTTTTCTTTGATAGCTCCCCAGTAAAAAAATTCTAATGGATTAAGGTCCGGCGACCGGGCTGGCCACGCTATTGGTCCGGAACGTCCTATCCATCTGTGTGGATATTCGCTGTCCAAAAATTCTCTCACTGAGACACGAAAATGGGCCGGACAGCCGTCTTGCTGAAACCACATATTTCTATAAATATTCAATGGCACGTCTTCCAGCAAATTGGGCAATTCATTTTGCAGAAAATTCAAGTAAACATCGCCGGTCAGGTTTTCTGGCAACTCGTAAGGTCCAATTATTTTTCCATTTAAAATACCGGTCCATAAGTTCACTTTGAACCGATATTGTGATCTGTCTTCTCTTAGAAGGTGTGGATTATCGATATGCCACTCATGAAAATTATGCATATTTATGTACCCATCCTTTTTAAAAGTGGATTCATCCGACCACAGAATTGTCTCTAAAAAATTAGGGTCTTCTCTGTGCTTTTGCAACATTATTTGGCAAAATCTTACTCTACCCGGATAGTCTCGAGGCAACAGAGTTTGCACACGCTGCACGTGGAATGGGTGATATCCCTCATGTTGAAGAATCCGGTGTGCTGTACTTTTTGGTATTCCTGTGATTTGTTCTATCCGTCGCACGGAGGTACTCGGATCTTCGGCTATCGCTTCTAAAATATCTTGGCGGGAGTCGTCGATAGGTCTGCCTTCACTAACCATTCCACTAGGAAAGCGACCTTGAGCAAGCGTCAGATGCAAGTTTATAAAAACTCTGTGATCAGGATATCGATGTGAGTTAGGATACCTTTCACGATACAGCCTTGCTGCAGCTCTGCCGTTTCCTCTACATTCCCCGTAAATGTAGTGCATGTTCGCATATTCCTCCGCAGTGTAAGTCGACATAGTGACAATTAAAATACACAAGCACAGATGAAAATCTAGTTCACAAAACAGTTCGGTAAATCAAGTCCAATAAACAAAGCCGAGTCGAAAGTACGAAATCAACACAAACGAATACAGAGAGATGCGCAGTAGACGAAGGAGCGTAACGTACTAATCCTTGTCCCCTTCCTCGCCATGTTTTTTTGCTATAGCAGATGGCGTCACTATTTGTTTCATTCGCACCTCATGAAAATCGTGTATTCTTCTTTCACTCACACAATGAAAGGGACACCAAACAATACAATAGTTAAATTTAATGAGTCATAGTATTTCGAACATACCAAAAGTTACGGGTAAGCGTATTATTTCTACTATGTTTTTTAAGTTATGATTATGTATGATACCATTTTGGAATCGTGAATAAATGCTTTATTTTTTAAAGGTATTTGCCACATAGTGTTTAGTATTTTTTTTTTACATGGCCGTCGGTCAAAGTTACGTGGTGTAGCAATTTTCATTTCATTGTTTGAGTTCAATGTGATTTTTTACTAAGAAATAAGACAATTAAGTTAAAATTTTGAAATACAATTAAGAAACACGTTATTCAGGATTACAAAACAAAAAAAAAATTAAAAAATAATAATATTTGTAGACACTGTAGTCAAAAGTGTTGTACAGGGTGACGATTTTCTTGATTTTTTTTAAATACCTATAATTTTTTAAGTACAGTCAACGTTCATGAGTGTGTTAGCACCTTAAGGATTATAATGGCTTGTCCGATTAAACGCGTATCTATGTGTGTCATGTTTCAACTCATACTTTTGTATGTCATACAGTATCAATACGAGAAAACATGAATGTGTGTGATGCGAAACAAAGATAACATTATGCTTGCCTTTTCATACTATTATGTTCGAAGTATGCACTGCACTGAAGCTATATAAGGTGATGCCAAAATTTGTGATTCTACGTAAGGCAGCGCGTAGCTAAGTCGGTAACGGGGCTACTACGGGTAATGTTGAAATTGGATGTTCTGGGTTCGGATCTTATTTTAACCTCTTTTTGTTTTGTTTTCATTAAATTTTAGGAACAAGTTAACGGAATTAGAAATAATTATTTACAAATAGAAAAATGCTATACTTAATTAACAATAGATCATAAATAAAACAAAAGCTTTCAGAAAATGTTTATTTCACTTTTAAAATTAAAATAATCATCCAATGTTAATTTGTGGTTATATTTTTATCCATAAATATACTTTTTTATAATTAATATTGCTTATTGAGGTTATAGCTTAATTATTCATTTTCTCGTGGAAAAGAGGATTGAAACTTCACCTCAACCATACAGTCTTATACTAATTACAGGCCAGCACGTCCCTTGATAGGCTCAGTAGTCTCAATAGGCTCAACTGAAATTAATTAATAAAAATATTTAAGCAGAATAGCTTAGCGCGGACTAAGTAGAAATAACTTTTATATATATAAAAGCCTAAATTTTATATTATTAATATTTTGTGTGACCTCCGTTATTCTCAATACAACTCAGAAGACGTCTACGCATGGAGGCCACAATATTTGCACAGATATCTGTGCCACGTAAACTGTCCCACAACTGCATGCAGTGGGTCTTGAGCCGCTCAGGACATCTTTCATCCTGAGCTACCCATCTTTGCACCATCAAACCCCATATATTTTCAATCGGGTTCAAATCAGGGGATCGTGCTGGCCACGGAATAACTTTAATGTCCGGATGTTGACTAAACCATTCACGAACTATGGTAGCTCGATGGATAGGACAATTATCGTGCACAAAACTTATATCATTAACACCTGGATAGACATTTCGCACTGTGGGTAACATTATATCTTCTAGCACGTCCACATAATTTGCACTATTTGCACGCGTAGATATAAATTCTAATTCACCCGGCCCTTGCGCACTAATCCACCCCCACATATTTACACTTATTCTACCAGATTCAGTGTTCGGTACTATATTGTTTTCACACCAACGAGTGTTGTCCTTACGCCACAAATGTAATCTTCCTTTTTGAGATGATTTAAACGTTTTTTCATCACAAAATATTGTTGTTTCCCAGTTAAAGTCTAAATACTCTCGTGCAAAACGTAACCGCTCCTGTTTATGCCTTTGAGTCAAAAAAGGTTTTATCGCTGGCTTTCGGTGATGTAAACCTTCAGCATGAAGTGCACGGCGAACGGTGAGTAATGACGTATGAAACTCATCGGCAAAACGTTTGGTTGGTATAAAACCATTAGTTTCATATTCCGCTACCATATAACGCCGCTGAGCCCTGTTAATAATAGCAGGTCTTCCACTTCTCCTCCGGCTCTGCAAGTTGCCCTCTTCTTGAAATCGTTTCACCCAACGACTCACGGTATTCCTCTAAAAAACAACAACTATATTACACAATTGCAACCAATGAACAAAATTGCATTACAACAATATTAATTAATTAATTAACTTACAGAGAAGCCCGTCTCGTTAGAAATTTGAGATATATTCAAACCATTCGAATATAGGGCCACAATATTAGCTTTTGCTTCAATACTTATATTCGACATATTGATTTATTATAGAAGAAATGTAATCGCAATAGTAGTAATAAACACGAACAGTCGTAACCGATTTCACCAACCAACAACTTCACTCACTGCAAATAAATCCATTTAATTTCAAATACACCCTCTAAAATTTTTCGTTAAGTTTATAATTCTACTTAAGAAACATTTTTATATTCGTGTCAACATTTAAATCATAACTGTTAAATATAAAAACACAAAAAGTTAATAGTTCAAATATCAGGTTCTGAACCATCCACCCGATCAATATCATTCGTCAGCCCACACCTTAAACCACTAAGCCACAGAGCCGCTTACGTATACAAGTGAAATTAACAATATCAATCAACCAGTGAACAATGTGTTAACTCAAGTTAACAACAGCTAGATCGATTTTCGAATGTCATACGTTGATCGAGATAAGACATCTAGCGGCTATAAGAGTAAATGTAGTTTATCATAATTCAAAACGAATATCTAGATGGCGCTGTACTCAATCTCGAAAAGTCATACAGTGCTGACGTGTGTGTGTGAGAATAAGTGTGAATTGTCTTCGAAGAATAAGGTCATAAGTACGACTAGTGTTGACGCGCTATACTTTCGTCAAATTGCTATCGGACTTATGAACGCTACTGTAAATAAGTCGGATTTTTTTTAAAATTTTTTTTTTAATACTTTTCACATGTACCATCTCTGGTTTCCCGTTGGACGTCGATTTATGGGACACCCTGTATAAATAATATCGTTTTTAACTGGCGACTGTACAAAATCCGTCGTTTAAAGAATCTGTCGTTCAAAGAATCTGCCATTTACAGAATCTGCCGTTTCCAGAATCTGCCATTTAACGAAAAAAGGTTTCTGTTAATGTCGCCAGTAACTGTAAAGGAGTAAGGGATCCCACCAATTCCAGGAGCTGAATCTTTAACCCTGCTGAGGACAATTTCTAAACTCGCAAACGCAAATACTCTTTTATATTCAATGAAGTTTTCCGTAGTCATAGCTGAATTGTATTGTTTCTCTGCCTCCTTCTTTCTTTAATTGCCCTTGTTCAGTCTTGGTCCCACCATGGTGGAAAGGGGATCTTACCGCGGGCAGTGCTCTTAATAGGAAATGATAGCTCTGTAGCACCATTAATGGCAGATACAAAACCCTCACAGCAGATTTGGGCGTGGTCATGACCACTGTGGGAAGGAGACTAGGGATCTAGCTTGGGGAGAGATTCTATTTTAAATTCTAGGGTCATTCTGTATGACATCCAGTCTGGTTGGGTAAGATTAAATTTAAGGAGGGAACAAGTTTTAAGCCAGCGTTGGACGGTGTATTAGGGTCATTTTGGGAAGTATTAGAAGAGATATAAGTAGTTAAAAGTTGTATTAATAGGTCTATTATTAATGACCTATTAATTAATCTGAGGACAGCAAGGCATGTCCATTAAGTTGAGTAGAGAGGGGGGTGGCTGTGATTTGGTTATGGGAAACTTTATCATAGGATGGGGATGAGGTTATATGTGGTCTGGATTTAGTTGCCGTGGCATAGGATTTAGCGTGACTTGGTTTAAGTGGGATAGTTTTGGATGCCTCTGCATATGAGATGGCTTGTTCGGCCATCACTGTTTTGATGGCTCGCTGTCTTCCATATTCTGGGCAGTCTCTGCTATTTGCATAATGGTTGCCTGAGCACAGGATGCAGAAGGCATCACTGACAGCGGTGGCACAATTGTTAGCAGTATGTTCATGTCCACATTTCATGCATCTGGATTTAGATCTGCACAGGGTTTCAATATGGCCGAACCTACAACACTTCCTACATTGTATAATAGACATATTGTGTAACAGGGAGAGATGTATAACATAAGAAAACTCTACTGGGTAAGGTTTGGCCGTCAAAGGTATTGGATGGATTTAGATCTGCACAGGGTTTCAATATGGCCGAACCTACAACACTTCCTACATTGTATAATAGACATATTGTGTAACAGGGAGAGATGTATAACATAAGAAAACTCTACTGGGTAAGGTTTGGCCGTCAAAGGTAATTACACAAGTCTCGGTTGGTTTCCACTCTACAGTACCATCATTTACAAATTTCCTGTTGATGCGCCTTATTTTGAGGACCTTTCCGCAGCCTTGGGGGACAGACATATAAATCTTTGCTTCTTCTTCCGACATGTCAGTCGGGACGCCTGACACTACTCCCATACGGGACACATAAAAGGAGGGGATTGTGGCAGACAGTTAGGATCTACCGAGACAGATGTTCGAGAGAAAGCATTAGCGTCTTCATAATTTAAAAATTCTACCGAAACTCGATTTTGTCCAATCCTTTTAACGCCGTCTTTGGTAATATTAAAGATATTATTTTTGAACAGGAATGCACCGAAATTAACGGGATGGAGTGGGGCGCCTGACGATGGGTCTGTTGACATGGACAACAAATGGGCCTTTGTCGTTCATTGTGTACTTCTCTCTCGATATCTGGCTCTTTTGTTGTTTTGGGGGCTGTATGAAAGGAAGGACTATAAATCTATAAATCTCTATAATGGTAGAGTGGAATCTTTCTACTAATCCCATTGAATTTAGATTATGGGGTGTACCAATGTGTAAATCTATTTTATAAAAACTTAACATTTCCTTTAAAAGGTTATTATTAAATTCTGTTGCTGGATCTGAGCTAGTTCTTGTAGGAATACCATAAGTTGTTCAATCTCTGGTGTCTTTCTATTAGCAATTTTAAATGCTTGTCCTAACTTGCTAAATGCATCTATAATTGTAAGAAAGTAAGTTCCTTCAATTGAGAAAATATCCATAAATAATTCTTGGAAAGGTTTCATTTGTGTTTGAGTAAGCTGTAATTGTGGTTTTAACGGGTTTCTGTCATATTTCATTTGCTTACATAAATCGCAAGAATTGATAACACATGTAACTGTTTGATCTATATTTCTCCAGAAATAGGTTCTCTTTAAATGAGCTATTGTTTATCTAATACCACGGTGACAGGCTTTTCCTATGTGATATTTTAGAACTAATTTTTTTGTTCATTTTCATCTTTATATCAACAAACTCGAGGCTTCACCACCATAAGGGTGACTATCGCTTGCAGTTTGCGTGGGCTTCCTGCGGTGAGCTGGGATTCATCGACCAATTGCAGTAGAGTGACCCACAACACATTTTTTTATGTGCCCCAGTAAACAGATGTTTCCTAATATAATGCCTGATGAGCGTGTCAACAGCGAAATTATTATCTAAATAGCCTGTGCATGAGAGTTATTTTTACGTTGAGAAAAATCTTACATGGATGCTATGCCTGACCCCCACTTACTCCCACTGGAGATTATGGCTCGCACTATTGTGTCCAGCGAGAGAATGTCCACGTCCAGAACTTCCACGAGGACGAGGCGACCACGCTGTGTGTGCATGAGATTGATACAAACCTAAATCCACTTGAATCCACACGTAAATCCCACGACCACAACGTTCACTAAACTTCAGAACGAGTCCGACTTACCGCAGTCCAGATTGCACCTATTGTGGAGCCGACCTGACTAGGCCAATAAGACACAAGATAAAAAATTGTAAAATATTGAAGGACGGATAAGTAAAACCAATTTAAGAAAATTTTAAAAATATTTATTACAAACATATCTACTTAAGTACTACCTAATAAAATATAAGAAATAAATAAAACCTAAACTTAATTAACCGGCGACGGTGGTGGGGGTGGTGGTGGCCTTGCGCTGCCAGGCGTCCACTCCGACATGGGGACATAAATGTCCGATACCGACGCCGGTGCCGGTTCTATCGTGGCGTATACAGGGTTACTGGTTAAGTCGACCTGAATCCTTTGGGGGGGCATAGTGACCATCATTTCTAACACTTTTCACTATGGAGTACCCCACCCCAAACTTAACCCTTTTCAAGCTATTGACTTTGAAGATTTTTTTAAAATAAATCCAATTTTTCAAGTAAATATTTTTTTTGTGCCATTTGTTTGCAGTTGGTTGTTCTTATTGCTGTTTTAGTATAGTAGTTCGATAGATTTATTACTCGAAATACTCCAATTACTAGTAATTCTACCACATTCGTCGTACTACACGAATTTTGATTGAAAAAATTATTTAATTTCTATTATTTGTTTTATTGTTCCTTACATACTGAAAAAAAATCTACTATAGTGATTCTGCAGATGTGCTTAAAAAAATATCTATGGTTTATTAGCTTTCTAAAAAGGTATCACAAGCTGGGTTGCTGTTACAATTCTTCGACACAAACTTTGATGAAATGAAATTAGTAAACAATTACGGTACTGGTGTCAAATTTTTGGGTTGGGTTAAAAACCTGGCCTGCATTTCGTATGCATATTCGCATTCTGTGTCTTAAGCCACTTTTCACTACACCAGTTGTTAAAGTGCGTCTAATTTGATTTGCAGCATCAGTAATTTTTTGTTTTAGAACATCAATAGATGAAATTGGGTTCGTCTCATTGTACACTAAAGATTTCATGTGTCCCCCCCCCACACATAAAAATCCATAGGAGTCAAGTCTGGACTCCTAGCTGGCCACGGTATTGGTCCTCCTCTTCCGATCCCCACACATAAAAATCCATAGGAGTCAAGTCTGGACTCCTAGCTGGCCACGGTATTGGTCCTCCTCTTCCGATCCATTTGTTGGGATAATTGGTATCTAACCACTCTCTGACACTTCTTCGGTAGTGTGCGGGGCATCCGTCATGTTGGAACCACATGTCTCGCATAAGGTCAAGGGGTATGTCGTCGAGTAAGTCCGATAGGTCTTGCCTCAAAAAGTTTTCATATGTTACTCCATTCAAATTATCAGGGAGAAAGTAACGCCCAATGAGGTGGTTGGAAATGATTCCCATCCACACGTTGACGCTGAACCGTCTTTGAGATCCTTTTACCCTTTTTTTATTGGGATTTAATTGAGCTTTCGGAGACCAGTTAGTTAGTTAGTTAGTATGTAGGTTATGGTAGTTAGTTATCCCATCTATCAAATTTTGACTCGTCTGTCCATAAAATTCTTTTTAATAACACAGGATCTTCCAAATCGGCATGTAACAAGAATCGGCAGAAATCCAACCTCCTCATGGGATCTCCTTCTTCAATTACATTTACCGGTGTGTAGTGATAAGGATAAAGACCGGCAGTGTGTACCCTATGCCATACTTTCCACTGTGATACACCAAGTTCTCGGGCAACAACATTAGTTGTAGTAGTTGGGTCCCTTCGAAACAATCGGACTATTTCATTTTCTTGCTCTTCAACGTCATCAATAAGACGTGGTCTACCCAAGTCTGAACGTCTTCTAGAAACGGAGCCAGTTTCTCTAAGTCGTCGGTAAACTCCGTCGAATACACTAAGATCCGGCACTCGGCGGTTGGGAAAGCGTGCTATGTATTCATTACGAGCTTGTAATGATACACAATTGCAGTACCCGTAACAAATCAATATGTCAGCATATTCTTCATTCGTGAAGGTCGTCATCTTCAACAGTCCCAAATCAGAAGCATAAATCACAGTCCAGTTAACAAGCACAGTCACAAATAAGGAGAAACAGTCCAAGAAAACAAGCCAAGTCGAGTAAAATATGGAAAGCACAGAATAACGCATCTACCACGGACGAATCGCGTAAGCAGGCAGACTAACAAACCAAACAAAATGGCGATAAAGGGCCGTTCAAATTACTTGTCTCACTCGCACCTATTAGAATGAAATGCTATTTAGCTCACACGCACGGCAATCCCTTGACCAGCGCAGGTAATAAATAACTTAACAAAAAAAAACGTTTTGCTACTAGTAGGTAAGAATTAGGGCAACCAGATACGCCATCATTCAGCGTATCTGGTTTGCCCTAATTCTTACCTCACTTAGCTGTTCATTCGTACATCAAGTACTCATGCATACACTGGTCTGTATTAGAATATTACATGTCACAACATTTTATTGTACTGTTCATTCATCCATCAGGAATGTGCTGACCCGCTCCGTATGAAATATTACACGTAACAGTATGTCAATATGTTTTATTAAAGAGAGGTTTGATTAAAAATACAAAGTCAAATGTACCTATCTCCGAATATGGAAAAGTGAATTACTACGCTAGCGAATGCCTGCGCATTCGTCTTATAGTATTTGAATCATAGAATATGTATGAACATAAACTGTAAAAGTCTGTTCATCAAGATCATTCTATATAGAACTAGCCAACACCTACGACTTAGCTCGCTTATAATTGAATAAGAAGTATCCTACGTGTTAAAACTAGCATATCTGCTACCTCAGTCAGTTTACAAACAAACAAACCTTTATGCTTTATATTATTATAATATATAGGTAAGGAACTATTATTTAAGCAGAGTGAAAAAAATACAGAGATGATGTGGATACATTATTTATTACAATTAATTTTTACAAATAAATACATAGATTAAATAAACAATTTTAGTTACAATTTACGGCTAATCAGATTTTCCTAATGTTTGAACTATTTTACTAACTAAATAATTGGTTTCGTTCATGATTTCATCACAGGCATTCGTTACCAGGTATTGTATATTAACACTTGCGCTGTCTGACTCTATTTCACCGAATGAATGTCCCTCCAAATCATGTATAGTGATCTTTATTAAATGATGAGCACGTCCTGACACCTCACGTTGAATAAATGATTTATTCTTAAAATTCTTCGATTTAGTGGTTTTGATTTTCTTCGGTGTTATCTTTTTTACCTTACTCTCATTACTTTCTTGGCGTACTTTTGCTGCTACTTCAGCGTACCAGCCCTCACGGTCTTGAGCATAATAATAAGGATTCGTCTCCCAGCAAATTCTAGAAAGAAACGGTTAAAATAAATAAAAGCACCACTCAAAACTGTCTAGTCATAACGTTTGTTGGATTAGTTTCCTACTCACCTCTCGTAAACTGACAACTTCGTCATTATTAGAAAATACTGTTTTGTTAATATCTTCTAAGTCCAAAATCGGGCTGTAGGATGGAGAGTATGACATGATTCTGAAATGATAGTTACAAAGTTATGCAAGAGTGTGGTTCGTTTTTTTTGAAACAAATAATATCCACAAACTAAATACAATATTAGAGTACTATATCGTAGTAACACATTAAAGAATGTAAAATAAATTTTGGAGTAAAACATATACATACCGAGTTTTCCTATTACACCTCGTCTCTGGACTGGAGGATGTGAAATGAAATAAGGTTTGCTTTATTTTTATACTTTTATACAGGATTACAGGAAAAGTCGTGCTAGATCCGTTAAGGGCGTGGAGTACCCATTATTTCTGACTAATTTCACTATGAAACACCCTACCCTAAACTTAACCCTGTTCGAGATATTCGACTTTTAATATTTTTATTGAAAATTGCCGATTTTTAGGTTACAAAATTTCTTATTTTTATTTTGGGCGCCTTATTTATTATTTTTGTTGCATTTTGACATGTGTAATAAGATGCTCCAAAACGTCAATCATTGAAATAGTGCATAAATTAATTGAACATGTCGTAGAAGACAAGTGAAAGTTAAGAAAATAAAAAAAATAGTAACAAGTTTATTTTTCTCTAAGGGATATGTAAAAAAATATTACGGCAGTCGTTCGGCAGATGTTTTTTAAAATATCTACATTTCATCAGCTATCTAACGACGTATAGCAATGTAGGGTTGTAATTAAATTCATTGAAAAAAACTTAGTTCAAAAGCGACAATGGGAAAGAAAATTAATACTTAGCCCTAAAAATTAAAATAAAACAATAGGAAAAGATGAAATGTCATTTATTAAACAAGGTTTTTACACAACTTTTTCATACTCTACAGTTCATGTTCAACATGGCCGCCTCGGTTATGAATACATTTTCGCATCCTTCTACGGAGACCGGTCTTTACTACTCCAGTGGTCAATGTTGTCCTCATTTGATTGGCTGCGTCCACAATCCTTTCTCTTAATTTTTCCACAGACGAAACTGGATTTGGCTCGCTGTACACAAGACTTTTCATAACCCCCCACACATGAAAATCCATGGGGGTTAAGTCCGGACTTCTTGCTGGCCATGGCAACGGCCCACCTCGTCCTATCCATTTATTTGGGTAAGTTGTGTCCAGCCAGTCTCGGACACTTCTTCTGAAATGGGCAGGGCAGCCATCATGCTGGAACCACATGTCCCTGATTAAGTTTAGTGGCAGATCATCCAGCAGATCATTTAAGTCTCCTCTTAAAAAGTTTTCGTATGTTTCCCCATTTAAAGTGTCCGGGAGAAAGTAAGGTCCAATTAAATAATTGGAGATAATGTCCATCCACACATTCACGCTGAATCGACGCTGGGACCCCGTCACTCTTTTCTTATTGGGATTCTTCAGTGCCTTTGGGGCCCAGTAATGTGCGTTGTGATAATTTGTTATTCCATCTTTATCAAATTTAGTATAAAAAATACATTATTAAATAGATATTAATATAAATATATAGATATATATAAATACAAACAGGATAATCCTAAACAATAATATTAATGTTCTGCCTATATACAGGAAAAACAGATTATATAATAATTATAATCATAATAATATCACGAACAAACAGACATGTGGACAAATAGACAGAATTGCAAAAAAAGTGGATTCTGTATCTATTCTATTGAGGGAAGATTTGATAGTTGTTTAGTCTCCATCGAATAGACTTCTGAATAGACTTTCACTGTTGGGAAGCTACACTATCGCCGGGTGACTAATGCTATATTTATTCCCGTGTTTTCACGGGGACACAGTATGGATCGTTCTCGTTATGACTTTTGAAGATTTATCTAAGATTATACTGATTATATTGAGGCGACAGAGGGCAACATCAGTGTAAACGGCTAGAGGTCTCGAGCGGTGCGGCGGCGGTTACGCCATCCCGGTTAAGAACCCATTTATCTCAAAACAAAGGGCATGCATCATTATTGCAGTTGACCCTTCATTTATTATCACAGAAATGCTCAGAGTCTGTCAGAGACACCTAACAAATTCAAAAGTAAATTATCTCCGTGGAGTCACTTCCATAAAGAAAATAAAATCACGTTAACAATAGAAATCACCCAAATACAAGTAACTATGTCAAACACAAGTAACTTTGTTTCTATGCTAGTTTTAGTAGTTCTCACCTCCAATTAAAGCACATTTTGGTCGGACGTTTTGTTAGTAACTGAACTATAAGTTTACAGTTCACCAAATTGCTAGCAAGATCCCTAATATAAATATATTGTAAATCACACACATGACACCTTAGAAAGACGACGACAGCAAGCTCTTGTGTTCCAATTGCCTTAAATTAAATAAACACTTTACAAAAAGTCAATCATTGTTTACAGTATAGTTTTGGTTATCCCGATGTTACCCGACACACAAAGCTTTAGTGTAAGGGTTTCATTTTACAATTGTTTGAGCCGCAAAAAGGTCTTAAGGGTCAGCTTAAGTGGACTCTGACTAAGTTCTACCCAAGTAGCACAGATAGCTGTATAACTACTCACTTTTAGACTTATTTGAAACTCTGTGCGTATTAAGACGCTTTTAAGAGTACACTGGTGATGCTACAGCTGCATAATAGCGGTCAGTGATATTTAAACAGCTTTAGCTAATTAAAAGCTGTATTAAGGCTGATTAAGACAGACAAAACCACCATTAATACGCTTAGAGTGCTATAAAGGTATGTTTTTAATGACTCTATTCAGCTTCTAACCTTTTCTAATGCCTAAACCGTAGTAAGGCCTGTTTAGTGCATAAAATTACGCCAAATGCTGTTTAAGAAGATATTTGTGAACTCCTATTACACTGACTTATTAAAGGGGCACGTGTGAACTATTTTGAAGTGATGGGCTGTATAATGGACGATATGTGGCCCATATTACAGCTTATACCTGAATATGTCTACCGCTAATCTGCCTTTATACTGCAATTGATAGTATCTGCATAGCGGCTATTTAAACATTCACTAGATGCCTCGCAGCTGCTTAGAGACTCACTAGTGTATCGAATTAACGGCTTCTACTTTATAATGGTGAGAGCAACACTACTTTTGAGTCGTCCAGCTACGAGCAGAAAAACTTACGCAACACCTAAGAATATCCCCAGAACAGAAACAGAAACCAAAAACTACATCGACAATTTACGGAAACACACGGAAAATATAGAACCAGACTGCATTGATATTCAAACTTATTACAATAACCTGGAAAGATGCATAACCGAGAGCTTAAAATACAAAAACAGTACACACCGTCATCAACACAATGTTTTCTCCGAAGACACAATCCAACTTATACAAAGACGCACGGAACTAGTACAAACAAAGAATAAAACCAGAGATATTAAAGAAGAACTTAGCAGAATATACAAAGAGACTAATAGGTCAATCCGTAAGGACTACAACAACCACAGATACGAGATTATTTCGAGGAATGTTAAGAAATATAGAAGTGCCAAAAAAGCATACAAAGAACTAACTACACACAAGTCATGGATCCTAAAACTTGAGCATAACTCACATGAAACAAAATCTAGAAAAGATATCATAAACCATGCAACAAACTTTTATAAAAACTTATACAGGAAACAAAATAACACTGAAACGAAAGCGCACGTAACCCACATGAACGCGACGAACTGCATCAGACAAATTGAAGACTCCGAAGTTTACGAACAATTAATAAAACTGAAGGCTGAGAAGAGCCCTGGACCAGATGGATTGTGCAATGAGGCTAGTCGGAATGTCTATGTAACCACACAGACCGTTGGTGGCCATTCTTATGAACTGAGTATAAGTGTTGCGGGTTGTGAGATCTAGAGCCTCCGCCTCATACCCGGTCCATACCCGCAGAGATAAGTCCGAACGAGCAAACAGAACAGAAGTCTGGAGTGCTATAGCCATAGCTAACATCCTAAACCAAGACCTTGTCCCCTCAGCCGAAGTGAACCCGTTCTGTATGTCCTCGGTTATAACCAACCCCATATACGTGGCCACTCTGGACATGGAATCCATGGTCTTTAATGTCATGGCAGGTGCGTGTTGTGTTGGCTTAAATGCTGACCAACGCCTGCCTCGGTGTCTTTCCAGTACCACGGAGGCCACACCCTCAGTGCTAGCGTAACCAGAGTACGGCCTTGCCAAAGGACTGACCGCACCGAAGTTGTACCCAACCATGAGTCTGCGCGACTGCACTAAATCGTTGTCAACCAGCATACGAGAAGCAGCGTATTCAGACTGAGGGTAAACGTTAGGGTTAGGGTCTCCCCCCAACACCCAAGCACCCCTCAGCGGTTCATGTATGTCATATCCAATTCCCAGGGGAGATACCATCATCGAAGGGTACTGAGCCCCGTGCAACTCGGCTGCCACGCTGCTGGCACGCTTAGCCACCCCACTGACAGCAAGTTTACTTTCGATCTCGTTTATTGCCGTTACTATGTCCGACCCACCAGCAGCGGCGTTGAAAGGCACCCACCATACCCTAATGAGATCGTCAATACGAGTAGCCGCCGGCAACGGGACCCCCTCCGCCGCACGCCGGTAAGCGTTAGCAACCGGTATCTCATACCCAATGCCGCGGATGGAATCTGGCGCAGAAGAGGTGGTACAATCAGTCAACACCAAAATGGCGTGAATTGCACCGGGAATATGTGCAAGGTTAGATCTCGGGAATGTTCGGTACGAACCGTATTGCATGGTCTGCCCTTCATGTTGTGGGCTGATAAACTCCCCATGGATAATGTGGTTCACGGTGCCATTAGTGTACCCACTGGTCAAAAAAGATAACATGTATGGGATGAGAGCTTTAGTACGCAACAGGTCGTTGCTCACAGGGACGGCGACCCACGTGTCGTCCATGCTGTCCAGAGAAAAGACATTTATTCCTTCACCTATACCCGGGAATGGGGTGTTGAAGTTTAAGAAGACATACTCCGTAAACATATCGTGTGGGACAGCAATGACAGAACCTCCCACAGGTCGGCCTTGAAAGGTCTCAAGCTGGACAGCTCCCGCCGGTCTGAAGTTGCGCATCCATTTATATGTTATTGGGTCAGGTGGACTGCCTTCGGCGGCAGTCGCCGTCAACATATTGTACGCTCTTACCAGTGGTGCCTCGTCCCTGTAAGACCCATTCCCGCGCTGCATGTGTTTAACAATCGTGATCACACTGGCTGAGTCCTTCATTGTCGACCCCTTTACTAAAGCTCCCAATGCGCCTGTAGCGTTAGGATCGGTAATGCGCTCCGCCACGTGGTTGTACAGTGAGCTAAACGGAACCGTCTCCCCTTCCTCGGCCCATGTGTTAACACCCACACTGTATACTGGCACGGTATCACTGTAGGTATGCCAGTAAATCAGTGCAAGTGTTGAAAAGACTAATTCGATTCGCATATATCTGTAGGTTCCGAGCGCATGTCCCACTCTCGTAGGGACCAACGGGATGGCGGTTAGACGTTCAAGTCTCCTCTCCAATCCATAGGTCGCTGGTTCATATCCGGCTCGAAGCATGAACAAATGTCCAAAAAGTGACCACCTGAGAACACATGGCTTAGTAATAAAACGACAATAGTTCGGTGGTAAGGTTCTGTATTACCTATATCGAATAACAAAACACAATAGACCTATATAAAAACAGTAATAAAAACACTAGTGCGATTTAGAATATCGACTAGCGCCATCTAGTGATACAAAAGTAAAATATTTATGTTCAGAGATTAAACATGCCGCCCACCATGGACGAATAGTCCATCAACCATAAAAATTGATGGGTTACTGAGCAACACGGCTTAGATACAAAAAAATTATAACTTGTACAAACAAATTCTAATACTACACTGAATACATTACTAAGGATATTAAAGACTTTTAAACTGTATAAAATAATAAACTATAAATAAAAGTTGCAATGTGCAAAAAAAATGAAATTAAACTAAGATATCTATATATTACAAGCCATGATGATCATTATTACTTGGGTAACAATTGTTTTTACGGCGAGTTTTTTTTCTATATTTTCCATAATTGTCTCTGATGGGAGCGAAAGCGCATAATTTTTCGCAAGTCATCTTTATCCCTTCATGGTTCATAATTTTATTTGGCAGTTCTGATTCCGACCCCGACTTCCGAAAACATTTAAGTAAGACGTCGCCAACACTTTTAGAAATACTTACTGTATGACAGTTAACATTGCTATTGTTTCGTATTTCTGAATTTGATTCCGTATGTTGGGCGACAAACTGTTTCGCGTCCAAAGGTACATCGATCAATCTAGGGCGCTTAAAGGGTGGAACCGCCAATTGCATAATTGGAAGTTTCTTTATCTGAGAATATTCGACGAACACCCTGCTAGGACTTGGCAAGAAATTGACCCGTTCCTCCAATGCATGCACCCTGATGCCCAAAGAACACGATAGTTCAATACGCGACTCCAAGCGTACGCCTGCTGATGCCTCGGCCCCGAAAGACCTTGCGTCTCCCAATCCAGACGCGGTTACTAGCTCCTTGACTCTTTTGCGACTCAACAATTGAGCCGCAGAATCCGCAATGATCGACCCCCGAGATTCCTGATCCAATAGAGATCCCATGGCGCGCGCGCTAGCCGAATTGCAGTCAGTGTGTGCAATTACATTTGTTAAAGCAGGAGCCAATAACAGAGTGCTGTGTTCTGGAGTATCTTTCCCGGTTTCGAGTCTCGGTGCAAGTTCTGACCCCACTGACACAAGCGTGCCACACGTCGCCGCAGGCGCCTCATAAGAACCTCTCGACTCAAATTTTACCTGAGTTTCCTTGAGTAAAGTCCTACAGCTGATGTACGCTTTTTCCGTAATGTCGTACACATTGTTCAAATAATATGGAGAATTTAATAAAACCTTTTGTTCCATCTCATGAACTAGCATGTAATGAGTATTAGAAAAAAGTTCCCAATTAGCTTCTAATACTTCTAACCTAGTCTCTATATAGGATATGGTAAGGTGCTCCTTAGGCGACTTTTTGAAATTGATTATGCCTCTATCAATCCTTCCAGAAAGGTCATATAAAGACTTTAAATACTTATTAGCCATGTTAATTAAATCAGTAGTAACCAGTAGATACAAAATGATAAAAACAAAAAGGTAAAAATATTCAGTACAAACAATAAACAACAACAATAGTTTCAAAAATACATCATTACAAATTCTTAAAAACTAGAAAATTTAAGTCTACAATTTCGCAAATATCGCAAACACTGTGATTTTTCTAAGTGTAGTCATAAATGCCCGAAATTTTTCTAAGTGTTTTAACCTTTACTTCGGTAAAAAATCGGGCATAGGTTCCCCGTCTGAACGTTTTTGGCGAAACTATTCTAAGTTAATACTACACTTAATTCTTTTCAAAGTTCTAAACACTGTTAATGCACTATCTTTAATTTACACTAAATTTTTTAAAGTTAATGTTCTCTAGTAAATAAGGTCGAAAATGTACTCACAGTTTTAGCTTCACTCACTGTCACACTTTACGCTTTCTCCACTGACACCGGCTGTCAATCCCAGCCGTCACTTTGACAGAGGTCTTTCGGTTTGAAGTTCACAGATGGACGTCACCAGCTGTCACAGCGACCGATGATGTTGCTTGAAAAGAGCTGTCAAACCATGCCTTCCCATACGTTGTCACTTGACAGTAGCTGTCAAATGATATCTTCGACGATGATGTAGTTGCCCTCACGAAGTCTGCTGGAACATTAAGGGACTTTGCCCCTCACTCCGAAGCTGACCCGTGCAATGGTCTTCCTGAATCACCCAAGTGAGGTTCCTCTGCTTTGGTGATAATTCCGAGCCTGTCTCTTGATGACCGACGGAAACGCTGGCTGAGTACCGATCCACTACCCTTGCCTAGCGTGACTACTGACACAAGTCTACAGTCAACTTCCGGCCTTTATTCGGCTGAAGGACCATGAACAAATGTCCAAAAAGTGACCACCTGAGAACACATGGCTTAGTAATAAAACGACAATAGTTCGGTGGTAAGGTTCTGTATTACCTATATCGAATAACAAAACACAATAGACCTATATAAAAACAGTAATAAAAACACTAGTGCGATTTAGAATATCGACTAGCGCCATCTAGTGATACAAAAGTAAAATATTTATGTTCAGAGATTAAACAGAGGCTCTCACAATAGGAGCACCTATCTTAACATGCCATTTTACGCAATTGTTCAACAAGATACTTGACGAAGAAAAAGTACCAACGCAATGGTGTACATCAGACATAATTCTACTCTTCAAGAAAGGAAACCCCTTGGATATAGAGAACTATAGACCCATAAGTCTTCTGGCAAGTACATACAAACTATTCTCTTCCATAATTTTAAAGAGAATATCCGATGAAATTGATATGCATCAGCCCAAGGAACAAGCAGGATTCAGATCAGGCTTTAGCACAATGGACCACATACAGACATTAGAACAGGTCATAGAAAAATGCAGAGAATACAATAGACCTCTGTATTTGGGCTTCATTGACTACAGCAAAGCTTTTGACACTGTAAGTCACCGTTCAATCTGGAACGCACTACAACAATCAAATATCAGTTATAAATACATCAATGTCTTGAAATATATCTACACAAAAAGTACCAGTCGAGTTAAATTGGAAACTAGAGGAGACGAAATAACTATAGAACGAGGAGTTAGACAGGGAGACCCCCTTTCTCCGAAGCTGTTTATAGCAGTACTTGAAAATATTTTCCAAAATGTAGACTGGAAAAACAGGGGAGTGTACATCAACGGACACTATTTAAACCATCTGAGGTTCGCTGATGATATCGTTATAATTGCTGAAACTGCCAAAGACCTAGAGGAGATGATGAGATTGCTGGATTTCGAAAGCTCGAAAATCGGCCTTGAAATGAATGTAAACAAAACTAAGATACTAACCAACAATCGAGAACGCCCGATAATGATAAAAGGTAACAATATAGAGTACGTCAGCGAATACATCTACTTAGGGAAGCAAATCTCATTCAAAACGTCAAGCAACGAAGAAGAAGTAACAAGAAGAATTAACGCAACTTGGAGGAAATTCTGGGCATTGAGAGAAATTCTAAAGGGAAACTACAGCTTGCACATGAAAAGAACAATATTTGATACATGCCTATTACCTTGCTTGTTATATGGTTGCCAAACTTGGGTATTTACAAACAAAATAAAACAAAAAATCAAATGCTGTCAAACAGCAATGGAAAGGAGCATGCTAAAAATTAGAAGAATTCATAAAATTAGGAACGAAACCATCCGTCAAAAAACAAAACTCACCGATGCTCTCAGGCACGCGCTCTCGCTTAAGTGGAGATGGGCCGGACATATCTCACGATACCCAGACAAAAGATGGACCATTGAAGCCACACGATGGAAAGGACCGACGGGGAAAAGGAATGTTGGTCGACAATTAGGACGGTGGGCTGATGACATAACACACGTGGCAGGAAACGATTGGATAAGTTCAGGGAAGGACAGGGAGTCATGGAAAAGGATGGAGGAGGCCTTTACCCTAACAGGGATCCAAACCTCATAAAGAACACTAACATTAATTATAAGTTACGTTTTTATTTAAGCAACAACTTACTAACAAACACTGTAATAATTATCATAAGAGAGATTTGGAATAAATGGCTTTATTATTATTATTATTACTTTATAATGGTTCACATGAGTACCTTAATTCCGACGTTATCTGAATAAAAGTAACATATGTGGTACTGTAATCAGTCAGTGTAACTAGTTGAGACCATTATTCCAACGTATTTTTATTTGCTATATATTAAAATGAATTCACGTAATTCGTGGAAACTGAAAGCAAGAACAGGAGGCATTAGAAGAAAAATATCGAAAGAGTATCAAAGAATTATTAAGGTAGAAGAAATAAAACCTTCAAGTCGGGACGTAACGCAAAGCTTGACAAATAGTTTGAAACAGGATGGTTCCGTAAAAAATATTAATAGCTTAGAAGATGTTGCACATTCGACAAATTATGTGAGTCCAAGTTCTTCTTCCAGTGATCTCGGTGATAACATTAACTATTCAAATCCAAACTCTGGCAATTATAACTCCGAAGAAATATCGAGTTCTGAAGATGATGACGACGGCAACTACAGTGATTATGTAAAGCACTCACTGTTTAGGGAAAAAATTAGGACGTGGGCTGTAGAAAAGAGTATTAACCACGTGGCTTTAAAAGATCTGGCAGCAATTATCAACGACTTGATTCCACAAATATTACCAACTGATCCAAGGACAATTTTAGCAACGCCTCGAAATGTCAACATAAAAGAAATTGAAGGTGGCAAATACTGGCACAACGGAATATCCAATTCTTTAATTAAAATATTGAATAGTTGGGATAAAGCTCCTGACGAAATTTCATTAAATATTAATTTTGATGGATTGCCAATATTTAAAAGCTCTAAACATGAATTTTGGCCAATTTTGTGCAACATCCACGAGAATACTGACATAAAGCCATTTGTTATTGGTATTTACTTTGGAGCTGGAAAACCAAAAAGCTTAAACAGTTACTTATAAGATTTTATAAACGACATGAAAAAAATTTTGGACGAAGGTATTCATCATTTCGATAAGACTATTACAGTAAAGATTCGATGTTTTATATGCGACTCGCCAGCCAGAGCCTACATAAAAGGTAATCGTTTTTTATTTTACCTGTTTAAATTAATTTAATGCCAATATAAATACGTGAATGAAGGGTGATTTTCATGGGTCATTTTCTATACAAAAAGTTTTGCAGCTTTAGAAGATAATAGCGGCCCGCCCAGGCTTCGCACGGGTGGAGGTGGAGGTAGAGTGGAGGTTACATTGTTCTTAGTTATAACTTTCTCGATCTTCACTTTATCTACCGGTGAAAACCACACCGGAATCGGCCCAGTAGTTTATTAGATTAGCCTATACAGACAGACAGATAAATGCGTCGAGGGACTTTTTTAGGGTTCCGTAGCCAAATGGCAAAAAAACGGAACCCTTATAGATTCGTCATGTCTGTCCGTCTGTCCGACCGACACAGCCACTTTTTTCCGAAACTATAAGGACCATACTGTTGAAACTTGGTAAGCAGATGTATTCTGTGTGCCGCATTAAGATTTTCACACAAAAATAGAAAAAATATAATAAATTTTGGGGGTCCCCATACTTAGAACTGAAACTCAAAATTTTTTTTTCGTCATACCCATACGTGTGGGGTATCTATTGATAGGTCTTCAAAAATGATATTGAGGTTTCTAATATCATTTTTTTCTTAAGTGAATAGTTTGCGCGAGAGACACTTCCAAAGTGGTAAAATGGGTGTCCCCCCCCCTCTAACTTCTAAAATAAAAGAATGATAAAACTAAAAAAAATATATGATGTACATTACCATGCAAACTTCCAACGAAAATTAGTTTGAACGAGATCTAGCCAGTAGTTTTTTTTAAACGTCATAAATTGTAAACCACAATTTACCTTTCATTCGATCAATAATTACAACGAAGTACATTTTTTATGTTACTTGCTGTTACGGAACCTTCATGGGCGAGTGCGACTCGCACTTGGCAGATTTATTTATACTATGTATTGACAAAAATCAAATAGGAACTACGTTCGAATTTATGGCATTTTCTTCCTTTTTTACCCCAATAGAGGTGGAATTTTAAAAAAATGCTGAAAGACGTGTTTAATTATTTTTGTTAAGAAACATTTATGGCAAATTTCAAGTACCTAAATCAGTAAAGATTTATTTTGTATTTTTCAGGTGTTTGCAACTTCAATGGCAAACACGGTTGTTTGAAGTGTGTTACCATTGGAGAGTACTCACACAATTCCCATACAGTTACTTTCTCTGATATTGACTGTGCTGAGAGAACAAACGAAGGATTTCGGAACAAGCTTTATGGATCCCATCACAAATCTGATTCTCCATTACTTGATCTACCTATAGACATGGTAAAAGATTTCCCTGTTGGCGATTCACTACACCTACTGGACTTGGGTATAATGAAACGTTTATTAGTCGGTTGGCGTGACGGGAATTTCGGTAAATATATTACAAAATGGCGCGCCAGTGACATCGAAACGGTATCAAATTTTTTAAGAAGGTGTAAGTTACCATCAGAAATTCATAGAGCGGTACGAGCCCTGGATACTCTGGCTTACTGGAAGGGATCCGAATTCCGATCATTCTTTTATTACTTGAGTGTCATTATTTTGCCTGAAGTGCTAAAAGCAACTGCATATTCACATTTCTTAACACTCTATTGTGGTATTGTAATTTGTTCAAGCGAAGCTTACCAGAATATGTTGCCACTTGCAGATAAGCTTTTGAAACATTTTGTAAGACATTATAGAGAATTTTATGGAGCCGATTACGTCACAAGCAATGTACATAATTTAATTCACGTGACTGCTGAAGTAACGATGTATGGGCCACTGCAAAGTTTCAATGCTTATCCCTTCGAAAACCAGTTGTACATGATAAAAAAAATGTTAAGAGATGGTCAGAATGCACTATCACAGGTGGCCAAAAGATTAGCCGAACTGAATTTGATTGACGTGAAAAAGAATATTGCACAAAACAACTCTAAGTATCCGTTTGTAAAGACAAGTAAAAATGGTCGTAAAATTCTACATATGAAAGAATATAAGCTATCTTCAAAAACATGTGACAGGTATATTTTAAACACTAATAATGATATTATTGAGATTAAGTTTATAATCGATGAATCAGATGTTGTACCAAACATGGTACTAAAATTCAAAATAAAATTGACATCTTTACCTACCCAGTGAAGTCATCGCGCTTTGGCATATACAAAGCTTAAATTTCGGATGAATGTGATAACGTTGCCGTCATTTTAAATCTTCGAGAAATAAAATGTAAATTAGTATGTATTAAACATAAAGAATGCCAATATTTTATTCCATTATTACATACTTTGTAAATAAAACAAAATAAATGATTTAAGTTATATAATATATTGATTCATTCAATCATCAATTGGTACTCTATCAATGTAGGTATCATTTGTGTCATAGAAAAGTAATAGGTAACAAAAAAAAACTTAACAAAACTGGTACTTTTTACCTTTTTTTTACCATGCAACTAATAAAACCTGTTAGAGGGTATCACATGGAGTAGACAGTAAATCACTTATAATGAAAATATTTGAAACCTGAACATAAAACAAAACTACTGTTAGTAAAGATATACAAAAACAATGAAAACTGAAGCCTTCTTAATCTTAAAAGAGACTAGAATCACAATAGCCTTTAAACATAACATAACATAGTCACTTGCAATAACATAATTTGAGCTTACTTAATCATTATAGGAAACAACAACAAATTAAAAAAAAAATGAAATCTCTTGTATCATATTTTTTAGTTACACTTTCATGCAATTTAAAAAACCTGCATCACGTCACGTGGACTAGATAATAAATCACTTATCAATAAAATATTTGAAACCTGAACATAAAACAACATTTAGGTAAAAGATATAACAAAACAACGAAAACTGAAGCCTACTTGATCATTACATAGTCTAGCTAGGATCGAAGCTTTTAATCAACATATATTTTTGGCAAGAGATTGCCAGTCTTCTTGATTTATTGTTCTGTAAAACTACCAAAATTAGCACAATGAACCCTCATCGTTCTGATCGTTTTCTGATGAACTATTATTACTTATAATATTTTCTATGACTCCATCTATAATAACTTCTTGTTTGTCTTCCATGTCTAATGTGTTTTGTTCTTGTTCTATATTATGTTTGCCTTGTTTTGTAGAAGAGTCATTATTTATTTTTGCAGTATTTTTATTTTTTCGGCGTTTAGTCTTTGACGCTCGCAGGTCTCTCATTAATTTTCTTTTTCCTGAATTTTTTATAACAGTCTTGAAAAAATCTTCCGAAGCTTCTAATGTAAATGCAGGGTCCCACGAATGAACCATCTCAAAAAAAAATTTCATAAATAATTTGTAGTTTTTCAAAGCAATTTTCGATTTTTCGCCTCGGCTTCCACCGGACCACGAACACATACAGATAAAATTCCGAGAAAGCAGTGTGTCAAGTAATCGATAAGCAAATGTTTTACCATCTCCAGTAGAAGGCGAGCATAAAAATGAAAAAAGTTTCTTAAGTTTCTTGTATTCGGATTTATCTGCTAGTTTGACTTCTAACGCATCAAACTGACTTTGGTTTTCAATTATATTGAAACAAAAGCTCTCGGATTCATCTCGACGGACATCTTTCAATAAAGTCACTTGTACAGGTTGTTCGTTTCTTTGCTGGTTCAGTTTTTCTGATATGTCTTCTAATTGAGCAGACATTATACAAATTTTATTTCACCATATTTTCTATAATTTTATTTTGATTATGAATTATACAGGGTGGCCCAAAAGTCGTGGATCAAACGCAACTAGGGGTTAGATGGGGTCACCAGCTGCAAAAAGTTGTTCTACGGGAGGTTCTTAAGGTCAACCCCTGCAGAGTTATAATTTATTTTGTTTTTATGAGAAAATTGACTTTTTTTTTACTAATTCTTATTAAAATTAGAAAAAATCTACATCCTGTATCTTTTTTATAATTTTCACTAGATTGGTACTGATCAGTCCTTGCGTTAGACATGCTATTTATGGTTGTTTATTGGTTGTGTCGAAGATAACATTAAGTTTTACGATTTTTGTTTTTCTCAAATCATAACTTTTTATTTACTTCGGACCCCACTGTGAAAAAAAAATACTCTACCGAAAAGTGACCCTGTATTACAAGTTTTGGCGCATTTAATAGGGATTCTGAAAAGGTATTACACATGGCCATAAGTGGCTCTAATATCTTTCTAGGACGAAAAAACAAAACAACGATTGTAAAATAATTGTTTTATTAAGCAAAACATTTTACAATAAATGCTCAAACTTCCTGCCTCTGACCATAATACATAATCTGCACCGTCTAATAAAATTCCTACGTAACCTACGGAATGCACCTCTGTTGTTAGTAACTTGTACCCTAGCAAATTCGAGCTTTTGTCGTAGTTCTTGTTCGCTATTGTTCTCTCCTTGGTAAACTATTTCTTTAAAATAGCCCCAAAGAAAAAAATCTAATGGATTTAAGTCGGGCGACCGGGGTGGCCACGCAATATGACCGCCTCGACCTATCCACCGGTTGGGGAAGCGCTCGTTCAAATGATCTCTAACTGCTCGAGCGTAGTGAGGCGGGGCGCCATCATGTTGCAGCCACATTTCTGCTATTCTTTCTTCTGGAACTTCAGCTTCGTTAAGAATATGGTTTAAATTATTTTGCAAAAAATTTAAATACTGAGCACCATTCAGCCTTGCTGGCATTTCATGCAGCACCAACTGCTGGCCAATTATACCAGCCCACATGTTAATACCAAACAGATGCTGGAATCGATCATTTCTTATGATATGGGGGTTCACTCTGGAGTAAAAATGTAGATTGTGGATATTGAATACTCCCATTCTTCTAAAAGTTGACTCATCCGTCCATAAAACCTTGTTGAAGAACTGCGGATCCTCTCTGTGGTATCTTAGCATCTCTCTGCAAAACCGCACTCTAGGTTCATAGTCACCGGGCAGCAAAGCTTGCACCCTTTGCACGTGGTAGGCGTGATATTTGTTTCTGTTAATGACACGTTGCACCGTCGATCTTGGAATCCCGAGATTACGGGATATTTGGCGTTGACTTGTACTAGGATCCAATCTTAATTCTCTCAGCACTTCATCTTCATTTTCAAATTGCACCACATGTCTGCCTGCTCTCGGAGCATGCTGACCGGGTAAGACTCCCTCCATGTACGAATTATGTACGCGCATAAAGACCCTGTAGTCCGGAAAACGATCACGGTTAGGGTAGCGTTGACGATATTCCCTGGCAGCAGCCCGGGCATTACCGTCACAAAAGCCATACAGGTAATGCATTTCTGCATACTCCCGTTGGGTGTATTCTCTCCTCGCAGCAGCCATCTGTCCACTTTTTTAGCCAATCCGTCCGATTCACACAGCACTGGTCACAGGTAGGCAATCTATCACAAGTCCGAAAAACAAAGCGTAGGTCAAAGGAAAGAAACTGATCACAAGTCGTCGTAAAACCGAGAAAAAGAACACGTGCGTACTCACAGGCAGGAAGCGAGTCACTAAAGAACACTAAACATTCTAAAAAAACATGCTCACGCGCATTCCCCCGGCCCCCGCCCCGGCCGCGCCGGCCCGGCCTTTGTTTCCTAGAAAAGATATCGCTACCTGATCTGACGGGTGAACCGGCCTTTTATTGACAAATGATTAAATGGTTAGTGTAAAAGAGAGGCAGAGAGTCTTTGTCATTAATTGTATTAGTTCCAGTTTATTTTTAAATAAGCCTAATCGAGTTTTATGGTTGGGTTAACTTTGGCCTTGCTACGAATAATCGTACTAGAAAGATATTAGAGCCACTTGTAGCCATGTGTAATACCTTTTCAGAATCCCTATTAAATGCGCCAAAACTTGTAATACAGGGTCACTTTTCGGTAGAGTATTTTTTTTTCACAGTGGGGTCCGAAGGAAATAAAAAGTTATGATTTGAGAAAAACAAAAATCGTAAAACTTAATGTTATCTTCAACACAACCAATAAACAAACATAAATAGCATGTCTAACGCAAGGACTGATCAGTACCAATCTAGTGAAAATTATAAAAAAGATACAGGATGTAGATTTTTTCTAATTTTAATAAGAATTAGTAAAAAAAAAGTCAATTTTCTCATAAAAACTCTGCAGGGGTTGACCTTAAGAACCTCCCGTAGAACAACTTTTTGCAGCTGGTGACCCCATCTAACCCCTAGTTGCGTTTGATCCACCACTTTTGGGCCACCCTGTATTAACCATTGTATCAATTTTGTCCGATATCATATTCCGGTCTTCATAAACTTGTAAAATTACTTCTCCAGTATTAGGCATATTATTGATGGACGTATTTGTTATGTTTCTGGGTATGGAGTTCGTGTTTGTCTGGAAAAAAGAAACACAAGTGAAATATACCTTCGCATCACTGATAGTAGACGGCACATGGCTCTGTAGATTTAAAAAAAAAAAAACATATGTATACGTCTCTACCAAGGTGAATGTTCTGATGAGCTCTTCCAATTAATCCCACCCTCTACTTTCCTACACTGGACAACGCGTGCAGGGCTTAGATGACCCGCACACGGTACAGAGTATTCGAGCAAGAACCAAGCGGTTTGGAGACTCTTTCCTGTGCCGCACAATTAAGACCTGGAACTCATAGCCAGCTCACGTGTTTCCTTCTTCCTATAGTCCCGGGTCCTTTAAGTGGGGCGTGAATAAGTATCTGATGAGGCCGCCAAGCTGAGTGCCACCATTGTAACATGCTACATGTCTCTAATGGTGACCCTCTTTCCAGGACTTATTGGTGTCCTAGATAAAAAAAAATCGAAATCGAAAAACGTACTTTCTTCATTATAAACAACGCCTTAAGTCTAGCGTGTGAGGTATGACAGTTTGCTGTTAGGATTTATTTAGGTACCTAACGAATTTACAACTCGTGAATTTCTGAAAATAATGAATATCTCAAAAAGCATGCATTGTTCGACCATGTGTTACATAACTTTATTTTCTCCAAATATAAAAATTTAAATCTGTCGAATTACTCGAGCCCACGGTGTATATTAGTGCTTATTTATACACACATTACATATACTATTCTTGTTAACGGTAGTTGACGACCGGATAGCCTAGTGGTGAAAGAACCTGACTGAAGCTTGAGATTCCGGGTTCGATCCCCGTTTGGGGTAGATAGATATTTGTATGATGAATTCAAATGTTTGTTCTCGGGTGGATGTTAAATATGTAAGTATGTATGTATCTATATATCACAGACACCGTACTTATTATTTAGTAAGAGATAATTTAGTCACTTACCAAAGCATCTGCATAAGCGTCGAAATTCATTGTATCTATTTGATCCACCATTTGAGTTTGAATATTATGTGAAGTTGGATCAGCGGTTTCTTGGCACTGCGGCTCATTGACATCGGTTTCGCTATGTCGCTCCATACTTTCTAATTCAATTTCTGCCTGGGCGTACGAATACAAATTACTCCTTTTAACATCACAATTCATTTTCTTCCAATCAATACTCGGCTTCGAACGTTCATCCTTGATCAGCTTTAAAATGTTTTTATTATTTGGAGGCCAACATAATATTCCATTATACTCCCAAAGTGACGGTACAATGCTCAATCGATCTCCGTCCGGTTCTGAGGTTCTAACTATCTTAAAAGTCATTATTCTGTAATAAGGAAATCAGACAGTCAGTTATAAGTAATAGGTAAATACATAACTTGTACATAGGTATCATCTGGGTAGGTTATTATTATTTTAAACTGCAAATACCATGCAGAATTGTTTACATAAGCTTTTTGCAGTTTGTAGATACCTGTTTGTATATATGTCAATCGTAAACGTTACCTATTGCGAATTGAGGTATAAAGGTATATAGGTAATTTAAAAGAGTATGCAACGTTCCGACCATGCAGGCAACGGCGAAGAGCGACTGACGACCGTTCGCACCAAAAGCCGACTGAGTGCAGCACACGGTGCGAGCCGAGGGCAGGAATTCGTCACTCGCTCAAGGCCGCGCGCTATATGCCTACGCTCGGTGTACACGCGACGTTACCAACTGGCAGAGGGCTGCCGAACGCCCGCCTGAGCGTTCGTATATTGTATTTTTACGTAGTAACTATTTATTAATCTGTGCCGAGGGGTGTTAAGCACCGCCCACTTTCCTAATTCAAACACTAAATGTCGCCATCTCCGATCGTCATCGCTATTCCGAAAGGCTAGTAGCTTTTAGGTTGGTAGCTTGCTAATATTTATTCTGAAAACAAGACGTGAAAAAGAACCTGTAAAGGTCTAGTTTCTGAATAAACGATTTTATTTTGATCTAGTGTCGAATAAATTTAAATATACTTTGAACTTTGATGTTGAGGGTGAAATATTGCGTTTATGATGTTGTACAATTTAATTTTAGAATAAAAAATAATAAATATATTAATTAAATATATTAATTAAGTATATCTTACTACCCAACTAGAAAGGTTCGCGCACGCGTAAAATAGTGTTCTAATCTAAAAAATACCGCTTTGACAATTTTGTAATGAAGGTTATCCATGCGGTGGTTTTAGATTTAATACCAGGGATCCCTAAAGAGTCGGTATACCTAATAACTGTTTAATTATTCACATCATGGCTAAAGGTAGAGCTTGTGAACAATTAAAAGTAAAGAAAACAGCTTATAGCTGTATACAGTTCACATGTGTAATATTATTCAGTTTTTTGTAGAATAACAGCGCACTAGTGAACTATTAGACAGCCTGTTGTAGAATATAAGAGTTTTAACTATTCACGTTACTGTTTAACATAAATCCACCATTTTATTTTATAACCTAAACATATTCTGATTGATTTTTCAACCTTTACGATGTTTTGTGCAAGAAATAAAATGTATTGCATTAGTTTTTACTTCCTAATATCATGATAATAACTTTTTATCTTATAATTATTTTCAAAGCACTACAAATTATTTAGTCATAGTTTACATCACAGCTTATTTATATCACAAAACTAATTAAAAACAAAATATTTTCATGGCGCACTAAAATTTTCTTAGATAATATATATGCATAATGTCAGTAAAATTAAATTCCCAATCATTTTTCCTTTATTAATATGTAAAACAATGTACTTACCAGGGATATGAATATTATCCACCATGTATCGTTTCCAAAATTCACTTCACGTAACAAAGTGCATTTATGTCCATTCAAGTCTTATTAAACCCAGTTTGCTGTTCACTTAATTATTTACACAGGCCGCATGTAGCGTTTCGCGGTTTACAATATGATAAATATAGCATTACAATGACATATTTTCTGAATAAAGAGTAACTTGTGATCTCTTAGTCAGTCGGATTTCAGCGCAAAGTACTGTCGATACCCTTTATAACACTGTTACATTTCTGCTACACAGCTCTTAAGCAGCTATGTGAACTTGAGGCTGAATAATTTGTGCTGTTACCCTTTATAACACTGTTAAGTTGCTGCTACACAGCTCTTAAGCAGCTACGTGAACCCAAGGCTGAATAATTTGTGCCCATTTAAGAGTTATAAGAGCTGTATAAGGTCGTATACAGACTTAATTCAGCTTCCTTATTCGGCTTTAAGCGTTTTGGAAATCCGTTATTCGGCTATTAAGCAGCCTCGTGTGCTGCTTGGGTACTTATAACTATATTAAATACTAGCGGACGTCACGCGATTTCACCTGCCTAGTTCCCGTTCTCGTGGGAATACGGTAATAAAATATAGCCTTTGTTCACCGCAAAGAGTGTAGCTTCCCAACAGTGAAAGAATTTTTCAAATCGGTCCAGTAGTTCCGAAGCCTATTCGATGCAAACAAACAAACAATCAATCAAATCTTTCCTCTTTATAATATTAGTATACCTAGATATGAAATAAATATAGTTACTTACCTAAGCTAAACTGATTTGGTAGTGCGGACTGTGACGATGGTGGTAACGGCGCTGACGACTAGGTATATTTTGTCTGTAATGTAATAAAATTAAAACAATTGTCAGTATTACTTCATAATAAAGAATTCGCAACCTACTTTAACTATCTACCTACAGTCTAATGACCACTGCTATTATGCTTAGGTCCGCTTCGAAGAAATTTGTTATTAATTTAAACTTTATGTGCCCCCGCGCTTTAGGCGGCCACGTCGCGCGGCCAGGGGGCCGAGTCTGCTATTTTCCATCAAAAAGCCGGTCCAGTGCGATTCTATTACGATATTAAAGCAATTGGTCCTAAATTTGCTAGTCGCGTAAATCTTGTCTATCGCCACTATAGAACATCGATAGAATATAAATAGAATCGCAAAAGCAGAGACAAGGGCTTTATTTTTGTTGTTTTGACTCTTGTCAGTCAGTACTAGTACCTAGGTGTTTTTTAGGTTATCTACAAATTACGGGAGACTTTTGTAGAGAATTACAATGTAAAATTGTGAACTTTACCTATAAACAAACGTGAACTTTATAAACGGCTTCAAAGCAAAGAGTGACAGTGTTATCCAGAAGAACTATCAATCAAATCAGCCTATCGCAGTCCACTGCTTGACGTAGGCCTTTGCCAATTTACGCCACAATTCACAGTCCTGCGCCTTCTGCATTCAGTCCCAGCCTACGACCTTTACCAGGGTCGTCGGTCCATCTAACGGGTGACCCCACGGTTGCCGAGACGCGGTTGGAAGAACTATATAGAAATTTGAGACAAAACTCAAATGTAAAAAACTGGTCCTGCAATGAATTTCATTTTGAAGAAAGGGCTTTGGATGCTAAAATTCATAGATTAAACACAGGAGACTGTATATTTTCATATACATATATAACAGCAGATTCAAGTCTTCTACAAATACATCTTTACAGAAAAAATATTGAACAATAACCTCATGATAACTCAAGATTGTGAATAGTGAAAGTTTTTATCTACAAACAACTACTCTGTCATATGAAAGTTGGTTTTTAAATTGATTAACACTAGTGTAACTACTCAACGGACTTAAAAAGTTATTTCATCAAAAAAGTTATTTCATCATTGTGAAATCACGGTATTCAACAGCAACTATGTGATATAGCCAAACAATCTCAATACAGACAGCTTTTATTAGTGCCCGTGTGTGATAGATAATATGATGGATAGTAAAAATAAATATGCTATTATCATTTTGTTAATACTTAAGGAAGCTGAGCAGTGATAATTTTAATAAATCTTGTATTTACTGGCATGTATGGGTTCATAGTATGACACAGGTAAAGCCGTCAACTACAGCTAGTATGTTGGATTATGAAAGAGTAATGTGCATGTACAGAGATCTTGGCCATCCAAGCCTGCCATGATGAGAAGCCATGCCTTCGATTTCAATGACCAATGCACTAGAGCTAGACTAATGTCAATTTGTTTTGACTGGCCTCGTGGTTACTACTCTAACTACTAACATGTAACTCACATACTAACTGTAACTCTAATGTGTAGTCAGGTACTCCCTGTCTACGGATCCGTGGTTGTGGGTTCGATTCCCACCCAGGACAAATCTCTTTGTGTGATGATCATATTGCTTTGTTGTGTCTGGGTGTAATTTATCTACAATAAGTATGCATATAGAAATATAAGTATGTCTATCAGGCATCTAGATCCCATAGCACAAGTTTATAGCTTAGTTTGGGCTAGACGGTGTTGTGTGAGAATGTCCAACAACAATATTTCTATTAATACCTCCTCAAAATGAAATTGGGTAAGGCCTAGGTCTGAGCATAGTGGTAGACTGTAATAGGGTTATTTGATCAGTGTTGCCAACTTGTGAATACAAAATTCCGCTGTGCCTGTCGTATTTTCCGTCAAAAATCCGTTAAATTTCTTTTTTGTTCCGTTAATAAAATCCGTCAAATAACAGTAAAAGCATTTCTTTAATAAGTAGATAATTATACAAATTTAGTTCCAATTATGTATGTGTATTATTAAAATACAAAATCGAACACATCACATTCCGGGTCCGTATCCAGTGCCGTTGTCGTAGCCGCATCTATGGGAGCCGTAGATGTTGAAGGCCTATTATAGGTTTGCATAGTTCCTACCATAGCTACGACTTCGTTTGGTAAATCATAAGAATAACAGGTTTTATTATTCCTCTTCAAACCTGATCTTATGTTTAAAACTGCATTAACCATATTTTCTGCCATTTTATTTCGTAGTTTCGATTTTACACCGTTCATGACGCTAAATACTCTTTCTACCTCGGCATTTGAGTACGGTAGTAATAAAACTGAAAAGACAAAATCGCATAACTCTCTAAAAGGATTGGTCCCAGTTGCGTCCTCATACGCCTTCACTTCTGACCAAAATTCAATGGTCCCCTCACTTTTCCATTTTGTATAGTTGATCGCATTCCATTGAGTCTCTATTAGGGATATCTCGTCAGATGGATAGTGGAAATAATTCAGTAAGGGGGTTAAAGACTCTTTATGGACCTTCAATACGTTGGTGTACGAAAGCAAATATGTTTTCTGTAAAATATCAATATTTTCAGGTAATCTAGAACAAAGAAAAATGAAATTTATTAATAGGTACGTTAGTAACTTGATATTAAATTTATACATTAACTAATATACCTACCTTGATCGTAGTTGTTGTATTAATTTGACTAAAAAATGTATACATCTTTTACGAAGCTCATTTTCAGCCTGTTCACTTATATAATTGCTTTCCCTCATCTCACGAATTTTTGATTCAAATCCATATCCAAGATACGGCTTTGGGTCCAAATAATCTTCGACATTTATGGTTAGAGGATCGATGTTTGGACGTGGTAAGATTATTTTTGAAGTCAGAAAACTTATGAGGGTGCATATGTCTGTAAATAATTTACAGGGATCAGCATTTTTCGCTTCAAAGGCTTTGTTAACTCTTTGCAGTTCTTCTAAAATGGGGCATAAAAATCTAAGTAATGCCAAATTACTCCCATCTTTGTACATGTTGTATAATATCTCGGCGGTATAGTTGCGCCGAGATATTTCAAAATGACTTTTTAGTTCAAACCACTGCTTCAAAATTCGATCAACAGCAGAATGAATTGATAGCCATCGTGTTTGACAGGCCCGTACAATTTTTCTCGGTTCGTGGCCATCGTTAATAGTGCTGTATAAGTTTTTATATTCTAATTGTCTTGACGAAGATTGTGCAAACCAGTTATAGGTTTCAGAAACTATATATTCCAGATTTCGAGGCAATGTACCCTCCATGGCATGGGAAACAGCTAGTTGTACGGAGTGGCACACACAGCGAACCAAGACTAATGCAGGAATGTCTATTTTTAATTTTGCATGAACGCCATTATTGACACCTGTCATTACACTGGCATTGTCGGTACCAATGCCAATTAAATTTTTAAAATTTAAATCGAATTCGTATAGGGTTTCCTTAACTGCGCCGACTATGCCATCTGCCGTACATGCCGTTAAGGGCGCCAGTTTTAAAAATGTTGTTGTGATGTGTTTTCTTTTGAGGCTATAATAAATTATTACAATACCAAGGTATTTGATGACACTTATATCAGTTGACTCGTCTAAAAGTAAACTGAATTTGCCATCTCCAATATCTAACTTCAGGTCATCTTTAAAGTGTGGACTTAAGATGTTTTTTATTATATGAGAACACTTCGTTCGATGCAGGTGCATATCTTTGATGCCCTTAGAATCATCACAAATCTTTTTTAAAAGTGATTCTAAATGGTCTACTGTCATTATGCTAGAATGCTCTGCAATAAAAAGCGAAGTATAGGCCTCACAAGATTTCGTTTTGTCGGTATTTTTAACAGGAAATTCAATAACTCTTTGTCGTGATGGTGCTAACATTTTACTGTTGTTTATGTGCTTGGTGGAATTTGCGTGCAATTTTAGATCTGAATACTTGTTGTTTTTACTCACTATGCACCGACAAAACTTGCATTCGGGAAATATTTCTCCTGAGCTGTCTTCTTTCTTAATTAACCAATCTTTCAATAAGTTATCTTGTAGCCACTCACTACGAAATTTTTGTTTATATCCCACTTTAGGCATCGTTGAAATTTATCAGAAATAAACACAAAAGAAAACTACTATTTTACTGAATTGGATAACTACTAACGTGAATCTAACAAAATTTAATCAAATCAAAATCTAATTCATCAATTGTAATGTAACTTGACTGAAAATGTTTTGCTACTTTTTTCTAATCGCGCCCGCGGATCATCTGGTGAGCGCGGGAAGGAAGTTTTTCGATAACTTTTTTTTTATAGTGTATTTATCGGACATGAATACAGGTCCTTTAATCCTAGCAGATACAGTTGGATATTACCAACATAAAAAATAATGGCTGCGTTCATATTTATGGAGTATTATTTTTATTAAATTGGATATTATGCAAATTTAGCATAACGTTAGAAATAAAAATTTTCCGTCAACAAAATCCGCTAGCCGTTAAAAGGCATTTGTTCCCGTCAAAGGCGACCCCAAATCCGTTAGATCTGACGGAAAATCCGTTAAGTTGGCAACACTGTATTTGATAGCTTATTTTGGATTTGGAAACATTAAAAATGATGAAATATGGAAAAATATTTTTAATATTCATATTTTACAATTATTGTTTTTACATTATCTTCATATGCTTCAATTCATAGCTGTCCGTGACTCCAACCAAAGCAGACGTGTTGAACGCAACACTCTCGTGCTCGTTCGTACGTGATAAAAGTGCACAGTTAGCGCCGCCCGCGCCGCTACCAGTGCCCACTGACGGCAGTGCGCGTCATCATGACCTACTTCCGCGTGTGACGCTACTAACAAAGTGATCAAAGTGTCGTGTTCGAAATGGCTTCAACTCCGCCTAGTATTAAGTTAAAAACAGAGAATGAACATATGTTGTATACGTATTACCGCAACGAGAAAGCAGCCAATGAAGAACTGCAACAACAAGTTAAAGTCCTGCAAGAGCAACTCCAGTGTCTAAAGGCACAATTTGAGGAACTCTTGAAACAACAACAAACTTCTCAACCTACCACCAAACAGGTAACCGAAAATTCTTCCTCAAAATGTGTGGAATATTGCACAGATGAGGAGGAATTAGCCAAAGAAACAGAGTGGGTTCGTGTTAAGAACAGGAAAAAAAGGAAACTCAACACAACACCCTCCCCCCTATCCAAGTCAGCATCCGACTGTGAGGATGCAAGACAACCAAAACCTAAAAGGTCATTGTTGCCACCACCAATAATGGTAGATGGCGTCAGAGACTACCAAAAATTTTACGACTTTTTGGTAGAAGGTTTGTCAGGTAACCTTTTTACTGTCAAAATGTTAAGCGGGGACACTGTTAAGGTGAATGTCACCAACGAGGAAGCCTATAGGTTAATAACTAAACATCTGTCTACCAATAATTGTTCGTGGCATTCTTACGAAAACAAACAAGATAGACCCATACGTGTAGTTGCGAAAAAACTGCATCATACGTGCGAACCCAAAAGAATTGTAGAAGATCTACAATCCAAGGGGTACAAAATTGAGGCTGCAGTAAATAAACTCAGTTGGAGGAACAACCCAAGCAACATGCTCACGTGAATAATGACGTCAATTTTAAGGCATCGAAAGACGTCGCATCACGTCATTAGAGACGTCAATTTTGACGTGAGGATGTCACAAATTAGTGCGTCATTAATGACGTGTTTAACAACGTCTAAATGTCGTCATATTTGTCGTGGCAATCACGTCCTAAATGACGTCTAAATGTCGTGATCAGCTTACGTAATTTCGACGTCAATTATAACGTCTACTATGTCGTCGCATTCGTCGTGATAATCACGTCATAAATGGCTAAATTAAGGTACCATTCGGATCTCGGCAGCTGCGGCCCGGCCGCTGCGGCCGACTGCTGCGCCCGTCGTGGCGCATCGTACCGCTCTATAGGGATTGCGCCGCCAGGCCGCGTGGCACTGCGGCAAGCATCGGACGGTTCTCCATACAAATCCATATAGAGCGGTACGATGCGGCTACGGGCGCAGCAGTCGGCCGCAGCTGCCGAGATCCGAATGGTACCTTTAGAGTTTGGACTTACCTACCTATTAAAAAACAAACAATAGATTAGTAAGAATAAGTTTTTATTAATTGTGGAATTAACAAATCTTAATTACTATGGTGCCAAGCCCGGTTTAACCTACGAAGAACTGTTTTTCTTGTCTACTCGACGCAAGTTTGGGTTTTGAGCCGGTGGTGTTTAATGAAGTTATTCGTATGGCAATGAAATTTCAGTAGAAAATATGAAGAAAAACAGTTCTTACTGGTATACCGAGCTTTACTTATAATCTAACAATAAAATCTCTATTATAAAATCATACACAATGTAACAAAGGAAAAAACACAAATTTATCAAAAATTGGTATAACAAAACACTTACATAATACATCTTGTAAGTCAATTATGGTTAATTGACTAGACATTTCAGAAGCCAAAAGTATGTCTAAATTAGTTGAGTCACAAGGATAATCATAAAACTTTTCATGGTGGCTAAACATGCTCCCAAATAATGCGGGAGTATTACCATGTAACACAATGATATTTGATATTTGCATTACAGTTTTATTTCTTAACATGCAATAACAATCAGCACTAGATTTTATCTGAAGAAGATAGTTTCCAAAGTCTAATTTGCTATATTGTTTTCCTCTATAACAAGGTGGTATTGGTCCTTGAAAATGTTCATGTGAATAGTTTATACCATTACACATTTTACTTGGTTTAAAATCTGTTTCGCTTATCCTGTTACCAACTTGTTGCAACGGTTTGTATGGTGATCTAACTTTTTTTTTTAAGTAACCCAAATAATTTTCAAATTTAAATGCAGAAAAATTGTCTAAAGCTCCATATTTTTCTACGTCGTCTGCAATATGTATAAGAGAGTGGACATTATATATAAGATATTGTTTTCCATATATTCTACTACAATCACTTACAAACAATTTAAGCAATTGCTTTGCATATCTGGAATATGTAGCGCATTTAGAAGAAATCAAAAATGAAATTGCACAGTGTAAAACTAAAAAATGCTCATATGTTTCTTTCTTTAATATTTTGAACAGAACGACTGGTCCCAGATACAATAAAAAGGTGCGGAATTCGGTAGCCTTCCAGCGATCAATTTCATTTACTCCTCTAGGTTTACGATTAAATTCTATTGGTACAAATTTATGCACATAGCTTAGTCTTTCGGTAAGTAAATTAATTGTTTTCGCATCTAGTTTTATATGTTTTACATCACCTTTAGTAGGCTTGACCCATGTGTGAAGTAGTTTTTTCATGACTCCTAAGCAAACGCTGTGCATGTAGTCTATTGGAAAAGCAGAAACCAAATCAATCGGTAAATCCAGTAAAGGGGAATTTTTAATATGGTGATCTTCATCAATTTGCAAACGAAAACTTTGATCTGTTCTTAATGGAGAATGTAATTCATCCAAAATTATACGATGCTCAACGTAACTTCCAGAACAAGTACATTTGTCACAACTTGAGTAGCCATTGTGTGACTTAACGCATTTTAAAAATGCACGAGCAGGCATATCACAAACAAAGTTGTGCAAAGATACTGATATTAATCGACCATCAAATAGTATACCGTCTTGTAAAAGTGTTTTAACTTCACCGATAAATAATTCTAGATAAGATTCTAGTGGATCGGGTTTTGTCGAACCGCAAAAAATACCAATAACAATGATACTATTTGTGAATCCTACAATATCTGCCAAAATTGGCCAGAATTGGACACTGGAGCTGTGAAAGAGTGGCAGTCCGTCAATATTTATGGATAACTTAATGTTGCTTATATTGCTGCAAGATAAAACAGACAAAAATCTACGTATAGAAGGTTCAATACCAAAATGAATATATTCACCGCTATTTAAAATTTTTAAACTGTACTTGTTATCTCCAGTTTTCATTAAGCTTCTGGCATCCGAAACAAGATTACTATGCCGTGATTGTAGGAATTTTAACAAAGAGGATAGTGCTACATGTGATATATTAAATTTATGAGCCCATTCCCGTAAAAACAATGACAAATCGTTGTCAAAAGCTTTCGTTTCTGGTTCAAGACTGCTAGTAGGTCTATAGTTATGAATATTCTGTGCCTCTACTGTACCACTTTGATAATTACTTTGGGACACAATTAAATCGTCTGTAGTACCTAGTAGTGGTCCATTAAACAAATCTGAAACATTACTATTAGTTGGTGCATTCAACAAATCTGTAACATTATTAATGGTATCTGTTTCAATCCCAGTGTCTAAAATTGTAGTATCACAATATGAATAGTCAGATTCTTCAATAGTAACCGATTCAGCATTATTTATATTTTCAGTTAAGATAGTTTTTAAATTCTGAGCTACCTTTCGATATAATTGACGCTTACTTAAAAAAGACATGTTTTTTTTACATTAAAGTGAACCGTGGTACCATAGGTAGGTTGCGTATAGCTAAATTTTAATTTAGGACTAAGTATGTATTAATTGGTCTCTTTCTAGTAAAGGTAGTTTTAGTTTAATTTTTGTGGCTGTAGAATCATACTTATTAAACCGATACTATCTATGAGTACCTATTCTTCTTATACCCGGCTTACATAACGAACGTTAGATTTCTTTTCTTGAATAGCTAATCTTTGAGGTGCATGTTTCAACCATATCTTGATATCGTTTTCAATATCTTTTTCTGTCGGCAGTTTGAACATCCGCTTAACAGTGCCTAGAAAAAAAATACACGGTATTTGTTTGTGACAATAAAACATAGGTAAGTAATTAAAGTGGTATAACAAATAGTTTATAATTACAAAAAGTATAATTGAGAATATTTTAAACTTACGAATGATTGCAGTCCTTAAAGACAACCCTTCAAAGGCAAATTTTCCTTTTTTTCCTCTGTAGCTATATTTAGCAGCTAATTTATTTGTAAGACAATGCTTCAAAATGGTATTAACAGTCCCAGTTCGGGAAACGGATGCAAATGATGTGAAATAGTTACACTGTAAATAAAAATAAAATCAATCAATCATAATAATTTTACATATAAAGCACATACCTATCAATTTACTCGTAATTTATGAATAAAACTATTTAAATAAAAAAATATATACTTAAGTAGATACTTTATCGTATAGTGCGTGTAGCTATGTTTAAATGTTTAGTCTGTGAATACAAGAGCTATACTAGCGGCACGCTACGATGGCCGTTTTGACGTTTGTCTTTATATTAAATAACTACGTTTAAAGGAGCCATGGAACTAATAAGTACTTCTTATTAGTTCCATGAAAGGAGCATATTGCTGTTCTTTATTGTCAATAGTGGTGTGCAGTATAACTGCGTGCCGCTACTACATATAATGTACCTCTCGCTCGCACGTTTCGACATTTTGAAAGATATATATTTTATAAAATCACTGATCCCATTTTTTTAAAATCGCAATCCAACATTTTATGTGCAATCACATTGCACACAGTTTAGTAAAAAAATAATTTTAATCGATACAAGTTTACCTACTCAAAAGTTTGCTTAAGTACTAAAACTAGTAAAGCAAACTTTTGAGTAGCGAGAGGTACATTAGCTCCTGTATTCGCCTTCAACGGGAAGCTAGTTTGGAATTGATTGCAAAAATTGGGTACCAAACAGACAGAAAAGAAAGTGAGTTAATAATGCATAGTCATTCAGTTTTGAGCTGTGTTTCAAGTTATTAAGAATTGATTTTAAAAGTCATGCAATAATTTTATTTAAATTGATAACAAACCAGTTCAGTCAAATTGTTGTCATTTTCAAGGTGAGTTTCCAATGATTTTAATTCATCTTCTTGATGAAGTGGAAACTGTACAGGTAACTCCAAGTCAGTATTTTTTAAATTATTTGTATTAAGTTCATTTTGCTGTCTCATCCAACTTAATATTTGGTTATTTTGCTCCACAATAGTTGCTAGCATTCGAAGCGATTTATGTTCAAAAGCTGTAATTAAATAAGTCGAGATTTAGATACAATTAAGATAAATTATTAATCAATGAGTTTTCTATGGTACAATGTAGTAGTAGTAAAATGATAGCTGATTTTTAACTACAATAAATTGAGTAAATAAATAAGTCAGTATATTCTACCACTCAACACGGGCGTAGTTGCAGAAAAGCCATCTGCAGGCTTAGCACCTCTTAATTCAGTATGAGGCGTCGTGGGAACACTTAATTCTTCAGTATACAAAGGTTGTGATGACCCTAAAACACATAAAAATAGTACAAAGATATAATTTTCTTTTTAACTAAATAACACCCAACAGTCACATACATTGTCCCCAACCCACACACTACAAATTTTGAGTATTTATTTGTTACTCAATCATAGCAAGACAAAAACAATTCAGTGAAAAATAAGGCATAATGTAATGCAATGTAATAACGATAATATTTGTTTTGAGATCAGGCAAACGGGTGGCTGAACTAGCAACCACCACCAGTCACCTAAAGAGTGTAAGTCGAGATTTAGATACAATTAAGATAAATTATTAATCAATGAGTTTTCTATGGTACAATGTAGTAGTAGTAAAATGATAGCTGATTTTTAACTACAATAAATTGAGTAAATAAATAAGTCAGTATATTCTACCACTCAACACGGGCGTAGTTGCAGAAAAGCCATCTGCAGGCTTAGCACCTCTTAATTCAGTATGAGGCGTCGTGGGAACACTTAATTCTTCAGTATACAAAGGTTGTGATGACCCTAAAACACATAAAAATAGTACAAAGATATAATTTTCTTTTTAACTAAATAACACCCAACAGTCACATACATTGTCCCCAACCCACACACTACAAATTTTGAGTATTTATTTGTTACTCAATCATAGCAAGACAAAAACAATTCAGTGAAAAATAAGGCATAATGTAATGCAATGTAATAACGATAATATTTGTTTTGAGATCAGGCAAACGGGTGGCTGAACTAGCAACCACCACCAGTCACCTAAAGAGTGTCATACAAAATTCAAGGAACCCCAAAATCACATTAAATCAGTTTTATTTCATTTGTTTATTGTTTAAGAAGATTGTGTATATTTTAACTCATCTATTCTCTCAGATCTCCTATGTTTTGGGCAGGCATTGTGGTAGAAGTCATATGCAAACAAAGACTTACCTCTCAATTGTGTAGGAGGTGTAGTAGGAACACTTACTAGTTCTTCAGTAGGCATGAACGGTTGTAATGACACTAAAAACAAATATAATGTTATTAGTAAACACCTATATGAGATTGAAACTAAGCCAATATCAACTTATGTACTAAAACAAAATAATGACAGGTAAATATTACTTTACCTCTATGTGTAGGTGTGATGCTTGTTGTATCACCATCAGTAGACAGAGATGGTTGGACTGAACCTTAAAAAAACAAAGTAAAATAATAATGTAAATTTTTCAAAAGATTTCTAATTATAGGAAATAATCAATTTGCTATAGTAATGACAATGACAGGCGTTTGTAAGTTTTCATTAGATACCTAACCTACCTAAGTACCTATACTCAATTTAGCTATTTAATTTATTGCAAATATTAATGGAACATGCAAGTTATATTGCATGTATATTATGCATACCTACATAACATAAAACAATGTACAGTCGCCCACATTAATATTACACTTTACTATGTACTTACACTTTAAAGTGTATTGTATGTGTTGAGATGTCTTATAATGTAATTTCAAATACAATTCAATGACAATTGTTTGTGAATAGAAAATGGTTTTGTCACATCTGGTAATCTGTCCTTACTTAGTATCATGTCTGGTAGATGCAAAAGTAATGAGATAATTTACCAGACGTGAAATCAAAAGTAATGGTTTAATTTTGAAAATTTACATATATATTATTGCAGACAACTGAACTTACTATGAATACATATTTATTTTACCTTTCAAACTTCATCTTTGACAACCAGACTACACCTAGTGGTAAAACTGTACCATTAAAAATAAAAAATAGGCAGGCTAAGTTTCTGAAAGTTATTTAAAGTTTTACCTGGATTTTCAAATATTTTGACCAATTTGCGAGTATGACTTAGTGATTTATGAACATTAAATATATCATCATCCTCTTCATCGCTAGATAATATCCGCTTTGATGGCCTTGTTTTACGTTTTTCAATTCTTTCCTCTCCATCAGTCACATCGCTGTTTATCTCTGCTTCCTTTGCTTTTTTTCGTGCTAGTAGAATATCATCTAAAATTTAATTAAATAAGGTAAGTATTGTAGAAAAGTTACTTAGGGATGCCCATTAGTCGCCTTAAGAACTGTGAAAATCCTTGCTATATACTTATAGCTATTTTCAATCCATGTTAGATTAGAGCAGCCTAAAAACCCCAACACCAGAGTTGATCACGAGTCCACCAGCACATACAAACTTGCAGTTTTAAGCCATGGTAGATGCCTTATAGCAGCCTGAAAACTCCAACACCAGAGTCACGAGTTCACCAGTACATGCGAACTTGCTTGCTTGCCATGCAGTATTATGTGTATGTGTACACAGCAGGTAGCAGGATAAGTGAGGAAAGTGAGAAGATAGGTGCAATCATATGGGAACCAATGGCCATGCTCACACTACTAGCGCCTTGCAAGGCTAGTATCTTATAACTAGTAAATCACCTTTCCGTAAGAGCCCCACTGACCTTTCATGTAGTTGGACGGCCTGCCATCCATAATATAATATTATACCTTGCTGTCTGCTGACAGTTGACATGCAGGCTTGCAGCAGTAAAATCTGTTACTGTGTACAACCTGCAGTTTGTACACATAACAAAGTCTACGAAAACACTAGAAACATTATTGTGAAGATATACCATTTTACAAAGATAAACATAACCCAACAAATATTTACTGACTCTAACCTAAAATATTTCAGGTGCCAGAAACTGGTGAACAATAAATATGTATCCTACCAACGTCGATAACTCGATCATACTTACCAGTCTCGAAAAATTTCCGCCTCAATTGTATTATAGGCCAATCTTCGGCTGGATGTTCATGTTTAACAAGAAGTTTGTTATATTGAGCAGAAAACTTCGAATTGGGCCAGAAACTTTCTAACTTTCTTGGCGTAAGCCATACTGATGAGACTATGACCACGTTACCAGCAGTCCCCTCATCCTTCGATTCTTCTTCAGCAACCACGTACATCTTAACCCCTAGGATTAAGAAAAACATTTCACTTTACTGACCAATGTAAGAAAATGTCCACCACGAAATTTGCTGCTCTCGTCGGCGTCGTACCTAACCTACTCTTTAACACACACACAGAACAAACAAAACAGGACACAGTTGGCCCAAAACTCAAAAACTAGGCCACTGTGATTATTTATTAGCGTAGGTACCTTACCTAATATAATTAATTGATTTGTGAAATTGTAATCCGCTTATCCGCCTCAGCCTCCGTAGGAGTAATAGGTAGTATTCTGTCACAGAATTTCTGTGGCCTCAGCCGCCGAGTGCAAAGAAAATGTATGTGTAATACTACGAACGAAAGCCGAGTCTACTTGTCTTGTAATTTAGTAATATACTCTCTAATCTGTGAGCCGAGTGCCGGTCGTTTCGCCAATGCCCGCCTTAAAAAATGTCAAATACTTTTTTTTTTTAATTTTCATTCGACGGATTGGGTAGAGGCTATGATTAAAATAAATTATTTCGTTTGAGCCATGCAATGCAACTTATTAAATTATTGCGAAAAATTACTTACCTCGATTTTTATTTTTATGTTCTAACTTATTAAAAACCTGAAATCAACATTAAAAGTGAATGATTTGACAACGGCTAGACGTGACGTCATACTTTAGTATTTCATACTAAAATGTACCGAACATGCCGTTTTGACGTTTAAAACAAAGGCACTGATTTGTTATTTGACTTGACCACAGACATATAAGAGGACTTGACAGTCACCATCCCCATTGCGATAAAGCCAAAAACGTCTTTTGTTGAAGTTATTTACGGCGAATTAGTCCATTGAAATGTTACAATTTAAGGACCTTATTGCATTTGTTAGAGGACGCAATTTAATTTTTGAGACATGTGGGGGGGTCAATAGAAGCTTAACCCCAAGTTTGTGGGGTTGCCGCCCTTGTCCCCCGGCCGCCATCTTGGACAAAGGGGTGCAAACACCTTTATCGCAATATCTCGGAAACTATGCGTTCTACAAAAAATTCGTAAAGACATAATTTGTAGCAAATCGCTTTGCCTACAAATATGTTCATACAACTTTTGCCCTAAATTTAAAATTAAAGAAGTTATAAGCAAAAAAGTGAGAAAATTTCTATAAAAAAATTCTTTTTTCACAACAACAAATGCAAAGCTCATTTAACATTTCAATGGACTAAATGACGATACACAGCGCAGGTTAACGTCATGTGATGACGTTTTATAAGGCGAAAGACGATGTATAGCTCCGAATCACGTTACTTGATGACGTCTTAAAAAGCAAACGACGACACATAGCTCCGAATCACGTTACTTGATGACGTCTTAAAAAGCAAACGACGACATATAGCTCCGAATCACGTTACTTGATGACGTCTTAAAAAGCAAACGACGACATATAGCTCCGAATCACGTTACTTGATGACGTCTTAAAAAGCAAACGACGACATATAGCTCCGAATCACGTTACTTGATGACGTCTTAAAAAGCAAACGACGACATATAGCTCCGAATCACGTCATTTTAATACGTCATATATGGCGAAGGACGTCATTGTTTCAAAGATGACGTCAGTTTATCGTCATTTATCACGTGAGCATGTTGCTTGGGAAGGAGCCTCTAAATTTATTTATGCTCAGCTTCAATAATCAAGAAGATATCCAAAATATCTACAAAATTAACTATATTTTAGGATGTAAGGTGGAAATCCACCCCCTTAAAACTCCAAAACTAATACCCCAATGCAAAAAGTGCCAAGCCTATGGCCACACGCAAAAATACTGCTCTAAAGAGCCGAGATGCGTTAAATGTACTGGCAAGCACCTAACAACGGATTGCCAAAAGCCCGCCACTGACAAACCGAAATGTGTCCACTGTGGTGAACCTCATCCCGCTAACTATAGGGGATGTATAGTAGCCAAGGAATTGCAGAATTTCAAAAATAAAAATATGTCAAAGAACCCTCATCATTTGCCGAGACAAACTATCGATGTAAACACGACAAAACCTATTAAGGTCACGGCTCCGCCGCAACCTTTTGCCCGTCAAGCAAAAATAAGCCGAGAAACGCTTCATTTGCAGAAATTGCACGTAATAGCAATAATGCAACTCGAGACAATGTAAACATTGAAGTGAAATTAAATCAGGTACTACAACTTATGATCACGTTCGATGAACGTTTAAAAACAATTGAAAATAGCACTAAAAGAGCTATATCTCAGCAACAGTCATGAATAAAACCTTGAAAATTATGACTTGGAATGCTAATGGTCTACAGAAACATCAACATGAGTTACAAGTAGTCCTAGATAACGAAAATATCGACGTCTGTTTGATATCCGAGTCCCATTGCACTAACGAGTCCTACATTATGCTAAATGGATATAGAGTATATCATGCTTTACATCCATACAATAATGCTAGGGGAGGTAGCTCCGTTATAATAAAAGAAAGTATTTCTCACTATCAATCCATGATACATGAAGAATGTGACATCCAAGCAGTATCGGTATGCGTTGAAACGAAACGTTATCCGCTAACAGTGGCAGCAATATATTGTCCTCCGAGATATAAGATCAAAAAAGAGCAATACGTTAACTTTTTGCAAAAACTCGGCAATAGATTCATTCTTGGGGGTGACTTTAATGCCAAGAACACGTACTGGGGTTCCAGATTAACTTCAACAAAGGGAAGAGAACTACGAAGTGCCATGAACGAAATCAAATGCGACGTAATATCAACTGGGAAACCGACTTACTGGCCAACGGATCCAGATAGATTGCCAGATTTGATCGATTTTTTTATTTTTAAAAATATATCGTCAAACTATTTGACCATTGAAGAAGGTTTTGATATGAATTCTGACCACTCCCCGATAACTCTACAACTTGGTGAAAATATTATATTCAGAGAAACTTATCAATCATTAGTCAATTCAAAAACAGACTGGTCAAGTTTTCAGGTTGACTTAGAATCCAAAATCAAACTCAATGTGCCCCTCCGAAATGAAGTTCAATTGGACTTTGAGGTTAACAAGTTTACTTCGGATATTCAGCAGGCGGCATGGGAAAATACACCTGCTTTAATGACAAGGAGTAAAGGTAATATATATCCTAAAGAAATCATTGAACTAATCGCCGAAAAACGGCGACAGAGAAAGAAATGGCATCACACAAGATCACCCTCCGATAAAAATATACTAAATAGCTTGACAAAAACGCTAACTAAAACTATTAAAGCCTATAAAGAAGACTCAATTGCCACTTCACTGGAACACTTGTCTAGTGACCGCACCAGCAATTATTCACTCTGGAAGGCGTTGAGGAAATGCAAAGCACCTATTACACCCATTCCCCCCATAAGGGAAACTAACGGCAAATGGGCTGTAAGCAATGAACAAAAGGCAAAAAGATTTGCGCGACATTTAGAATCAATATTTCAACCAAATGAAGGATCATCAGAGGACTTGCCGTACCACGAACGCCAACAAGATTTGTCGGAAATAAAATTGGTAACCCCAAAAGAAGTTGCATTCGAAATTAGAAAAAGCATGAACGTGAAAAAAGCGCCAGGCTACGACCTTATTACAGGTCAGGTACTACAACATCTCCCACGAAAAGCATTGGTGAAATTAACGAACCTATTTAATGCAGTAATAAGATTGAAATATATTCCAGCCGTTTGGAAAGTAGCTGACGTCATAATGATAGCAAAGCCAGGAAAACCGCCACACGAACCAACATCTTATAGGCCGATATCTTTGCTACCTATAATTTCTAAATTGTTCGAAAAACTTCTATTAAAAAGAATGAAACCTATACTTGACCAAAAAGCTCTAATACCTAATCACCAGTTTGGTTTTAGGGAGAGACATTCCACTATAGATCAAGTACATAGGATCACGAAACTTATTGAAAATGCATTAGAAGAAAAAAAAGTGTGCTCCTCGGTGTTCCTAGATGTCGCGCAAGCTTTTGATAAAGTATGGCATAAAGGACTAATACATAAACTGAGTTCGATGCTGCCTTCCCCATTTGTAGCTATTTTAAAGTCTTATATCTCTAACAGAATGTTTAGAGTAAGGCAAGAAAATGCTTTCTCAGAACTTAAGGAAATAAAAGCTGGAATACCACAAGGTAGCGTGTTAGGGCCGGTTTTGTACCTATTATACACCTGTGACATTCCAGAATCAGAAAACAGTCTCATTGCAACTTTCGCCGATGACACCGCCATAATGTCAACTGGAAATACTCGCGAGGAAGCCGTGCAAAATGTGCAAATCGCAGTGACAAAAGTCTTTGAATGGACCAAAAAGTGGCGCATCAAGCTCAATGAAACAAAATCGACTCACATTGACTTTACTAACAAATCAGCTGACTACTACCCAGTTTATATCAACAACAAGATCATTCCGTTTGCAAATACAGCAAAATATCTAGGTATGACACTTGATGCAAAGTTGCGGTGGAAGGCACATATTAAGAAAAAACGAGAAGAACTCAACATACGCTATAACGATATGTATTGGCTGCTTGGAAAGAAATCAAGTTTGTCAATACCAAACAAACTTTTACTTTACAAACAAGTCCTGATGCCGGTATGGACATATGGTGTACAGCTGTGGGGCTGCACTAAACAGAGCAACAGAAATATCATACAGCGTTTCCAAAATAAAGTGCTAAGGGGCATAGTTGATGCACCTTGGTACGTTCGAAATGATGACCTTCACCGGGACCTTCAAGTACAGCCGGTTGACAAAATTATCCAACGTTTCGCAGAAGCTCATGAAAAGAGACTGCTCCACCATGACAATCCGGAGGCAATTCAACTCCTCGATTGGACGGACTTAAAAAGAAGACTCAAAAGAACTAAGCCCTTTGAGTTAGTGTAGTGCCTAGTGAGAATAATAAGTGTCTTTAGTGCTTACTGTTTAAGAACACAAGAACAAAGTGTATTAATTTATCAGACTCTAAGATTAATCAATGGATTCTTTTCTTAGAATAAGTATTATATAGAAGTTTAAGTCAGCATAAAATTACTTATTAGCCTATAAGCTAGATTGTAATAGTCTAAAGTGTATCTATCTACCTAAGATAGCGTACACTTTACACAAAAAAAAAAAAAAAAATCTTCATCTTGCCAAAAATACTATTGTAATAGCCACGCTGCTTGTAGATCAGGGTTAACACTTCAATTTTCAACTCGAGTATCCTGAAATAGATTACAATACAATTAGTTTTATTTCAGCTATTGCAAGCTTGTGAATTATGATTGATGATTAAAAAGTGATTTCAAGATGTTGTTAAAAGGAAATGAGATTTATCTGATAGAAATATTAAATGACTGTGATTTTAAGTGTCAAACATTGATATAAATAAATAATTTTACCAATTTTGTCAACTCTTATTTACCCACCTCATGTTTCCATGGCCATTGTGAGTTCTTCTTCTAAAGGAGAGATAGGAAGTACTACAGATGTTTCATAACACAGTTATGCCATGCACAACATGCATTAACAATCTTCCCTGCTATTTTGAGACCATAATGTAATGAATGTACTCGCAGCAAACATCTGAAATTAACATAAAATGGTAAGGACTTAATCATCTTCACCAAGCTTGATGATCTGGATCACATTTATTAGGGTATTAGGAGCACTGTGAGTTGACCAGTTTTGTATCAGCATTGTTAGATGTGAATGTGACTATCATCGGGCTGCTCTCCAACCAACCCAGTCCTTGTCGGTGTACTGGTGCACTAGGTACTTGCCAGTTACTTTAAATTTGGAACCGGAAGATAGTTTGTAAACTCAGAATTTAAATGATCTGTTAGAATATTGACCAATTAGTAATGAAGTCTCATACTCCCATCCACACTACTTACAGGTGGGGTTTGCTTGGAATGGTACCCTACAGTAGAGTTCAAAAAGTGATTGATTTTTTATTTATACCTAAGTATACTCTAATATTCCCATTTAACACCTGACTTATTTCAGTTTCTTGAGAGTTTATAGGTATATAAGTCATTAGGGATGCCTATATAATTTAAAACCTGCAGTCTCTATACCAATATTATTAGGTATGAGGAAAGATTAGGAAGTTTGTTTGTTTGCATCGGAATAGGCTCCAAAACTTCTGGACCGATTAATAAACTATTTCAGTGTTGGGAAGCTACACTCTTCCCGGTGAACATAGACTATATTTTAGTCCCATATTCCCTTGGGAACAGGAGCTATGTGGGTGAAACGGTGAAAATATGCTGTGCACCCGGGTAAACTGGGTATTTTAAATGTTCATAAAAACTGTAAAAAACAATTAAGTAAGTATATTGGGAATTGAGTGTACATAGGTAAGTACCCTATGTAGGTACTAAAACAATAATAACTACCTACTGTAAGTAGGTACCTATTAGAAATGTGACTTGTATTTTAGATATGAGTGATTGTAAAGAATATTGGACAGTACTTACAGAAAATAGATGCATGTCAATTGCATACATGTCTTCATACTATTTTGCTGATCTTGTTGATTTGGCTACTTGGAATAGTTGCCATCTATGTATCTATAACTAATAAAGTTCATTGCCCCTGCGACAATGGCTCACTCACAGCTCTAAATTCACTTTTTGGAGACTCATTATAGCACTACGACCATCCAATGTAGGTACTATGTTCCATGAGGCTCTATATTGGTCTTGTTTTGTAGGTGAAATGAATAAAGTCCGCTTCGGATAAAATGTTAGGCTCTCACAAAGTTAATCCATCTTCATCATTTTGATGTAAATTGTAAACTTGCTTCTATTTAGTTTATCTATATATGTAGTAAATTGATTAATTTAAACAATAATATTGTATGTATACCGAACGAAAATAACCAGCCTCGCACTTTCTATTTCTAGCTGTCAAACATTAATTACGCGACTTCCAAAACAAATCCCATCAAATATTAGCAGACTACGCATTAAATGTCAAATAGACTGGCGATTCTATCGAGAGGCCATCGGTCGACCATAATCGCACTTCAATAGAAACAAGATAGAAGCTATCGAGTTAGCGAATACGAAAACTGTCAAATTGTACCGATGAGCTTCTATTTTGCTACGATATCTATTCTATTCTGATGCGATTGAAATAGCAGACTCGGCCCCCAGGTCGCGGCGGCTGGCCGCGGTAGCTGCGATCCATCTGCGACCACGTTGCGACGACATTTTGTTAGTTCAGTTCACATCGTGCTCCAAAATGGATGTCGAAGAAGGAATTATTATTGCGCTGATTTTATTATTACAAAAGAGAAAGAAAAAAAGAACAAAAAACAAATTTTGGATTCACCTATTGTTACGGGATAGGCTTACAAAAGGAATATATCATACATACTTTCCAGACGTATTGCAATATAAAGATAATTTTTTTAACTATATGAGAATGTCTAAAAAACTTTTTATGAGATATTGAATATACTAAAACCACATATTACTGGATTCAGCACATTTCTGGAGTGCATCACTGCTGAAGAAAAATTGGTTATAACTCTGAGGTAAGATGTTACTGTTTATTTAGTTTTATTAGTTTCCTATTGAGCAATTACTAATACCTGTGCTTATTAGTACTACAAGTGTTTAAAAAAACGATATTTGTACAGTGTAGTATATTACAATTTAATACGTTGAACGCCGAGGGAAAAACCATGTTTTTTCCGTTTAGGCCATGGTGGGTGGTCAACGTGTTGATAAATTTAAATATATTTTGTATATTATACTATTGTATAACTATTGTTTTTAATGGAATGATAAACAATTAAAGAGTTTTAGAAATTATTTATTATTAAAAGTACAAAAAAAAAAAAAACAATCGAAAACAATTAATGTTTCGGAAACAATTCAATCAAATCCGAACATTCAGATTCGTTTGAGTGAGGAAAAGTAAGGTCGCTAGAAGCTGTGGAGTAGGAAGTAGATGGACGTTGACTTTCTTCACGTTGGTAAATACTTCGAGAATATTCTAATGTAGATGTATTTGGTTGAGAGTAATTATCCATTCTTGGCCGAGCGTAATAACCTGTATGACCTTGACTATGTTCAAAAGAAGTATTTAGAAATCCATAGCCAGTAAATTGGGGATTGCATTTATATTTTTCTATAACCTGAAACAATTCAATTTGTGCTTTTGATTTTAATGGTTCTGGTATTTGTTTATATCCACTTAATAAAGATAACATAAACATTTTATCATAATCTTGGATACTATCTTCTTGTCGAACTTTAACGCTTTGCTCTAACACTGATGTAAGTCTATCCAGTTGTCGTGCAGAGCAGTCTTCGTTATCAGTATTTTTCTTTCTTTTTTTGCGAGTATTTTCAGTAGTATCAGTCAACTCATTTGTTTGATTATCGTTTTCATCCGGCGTCGTTTCTGATAAACTTGCACTGGTCTCATTCATTTCTAAGGTTGGCATTAAAAATTGTAATTGATCAAAGTAAATATAAGATGATTTACGCTTAGCAGCTGAACCGCTTTTGGCGCACTTACGTCTTCTTAACTCTCTCGTAAAGGTGTCTCTTATATTTTTCCATTTCTTTTGAAGACTTAATCCTGCAACAAATATTTTTTATTGTTTCAGATATTTAGGTAGTGGGTGTTCATTTGCAGAAATAAGTCATAACTTTCGAATAGGTCACACCACAGCGCGGGAAATTGTGTATGATGTTTGTATTAAAATATGGCAGCTTATGAAACACATTGCGTTTACTGAACTAGATGAGTCAAAATGGTTAGAAGTGGCAGAAGGATTTTTAAAAATGCACAATTTCCTAACTGCATTGGAGCCATTGACGGAAAGCATATTGAATTGATAAAACCTGCGCATTCCGGTTCACTATACTTCAATTACAAAAATTATTTTTCACTGGTTTTGCTTGCGATATGTGATGCGGATTATAAATTTATTTATGTGGATATAGGAGCCTATGGCAAATGCAGTGATTCAAATATTTTTAAAGAGTCAATATTCTACAGAAAACTTATGGATGGTCATCTTAATGTACCGCGTGGGACATCTATAGAAGAAAATGGTCCATCCATGCCATTTGTTCTTGTTTTCGATGAAGCGTTCCCGCTAACAGAAAACATAATGAGACCATATCCTGGGAGAAATTTAGACAACAAAAAGAAAATTTTCAACTACAGGCTATCTCGTGCACGTCGTTATATTGAATGTACTTTTGGGATATTGTCGAACAAATGGAGAATTTTTCATCGTCCCATCAATGTAGGAACAGAGTTTGCAATTGTTATAGTCCAAGCATGTTGCGTTCTCCATAATATCGTGCGATAAAACGATGGATACAGATTTGAAGATACGTTGCATATACAACGTACTATTAATGATATACCTTCTACACAAAATTTAACAGGTAATAGAACTTCTATACAATGCAGGAAAGCTTCCGTGGCAAGACAGACTGGCTTTCACATCATAAATACTATTTAACGCATTTTATATGTATTATCATAAAAGTTCTCCTTTTTCTTTTTCTTCCAAATTTTCCCCACCAAATAAATCGGTCAGCTCCAACCATAATTGTATTTTTAAATTTTTATTCGAATAATCATCCGACGACTGATTCCATAGAGCTTCTCTCTTTTGCATTTCGATAATGAATCGCTCCGTATCGAACGCCATCCTTTATACAGAAAACACGTGTGGCCGCTGCGTCCAGTGCGCGCACACTGATGTCTTTCATACGAAATGGTGGATCTCTTTAGTCGCGGCGGCCAACTGGCCGCGTGTTGAGTCGCGATCGCGAGCGGCCAAAACGTGGCCGCTGGCCGCTGGTCGCCCAATGCGCGCACTTGCATATGTCACGGAGGAATTAGTTGGCCGCCGCGACCTGGCCGCGCGACCTGGCCGCCTAATGCGCGGGGGCACTATAAAGATCCCTGTGTGACCCTCAGCTATACCAAAGCTACACCCGGCAGAGGATTTTAGCAGATTTTGAGTTCCAAACATCGGCCTATAAACGGACCAGATCTATCGCTAGAATGAAGGGATGATTCATAAAGTTTTTACAAAATTCAACAAATCAATCATCACTACTTCTACAAACCAAACAAAGGTAAACTAAAAAAAGATAAAAAATATTTGAGGACATTACACAATTTATACCTTTATCTACTAGGTAAGTAAGTACTCTAAATTGTAAGAATATATTTTTAGGCACTTACTTGAATCTTCTAGGCCGCCGGACTGCATATTTCGCACTCGTCCGGCGGGTAATGGTCGTATGTCGCCATCCCGCAGTCACACCAGAAATAATTCGTGTTCACTAGATTTTCCACTACCACTGCGTAATATAAGCCATAATTCATATTTAGGACCATGTGCTCGGGTTGACCCGGCACTAGGTCGTTTATCCTACCGCAATTTATGCATAAATTGCGCCAAATAAAATGGCCACTCCCATGGCCAAAATAGTTGCTCATTAATAATTAAAATAAAATACTCTCTAAACATAAAATCGTCGACTTCTACTTCCATATTGAAAACGTCTACTACAAGACTGAAGATTTTTGCAAGATTGTTAGTAAATTTATACTAATAATGCTTGAGACTGTAATATAAAAAAAGGGTTAATGTTTGGTTATTGTGATAAATGTATTTAGAAAATAAATGATGCTTACTTAACTCGGGCGCCAGATGGTTATAGGTCCATCAACCATAATATGCCAGATAGTCAGCGGCAGGGCCCCGGAACTTTTAATCACAAACCTGGGGCTGGAACTCAGGATGGAAACTCTGAATGAAAGTTCCAAACTTTATTCCTAGCGAAGGATCTGGTTACACACTTAACTAACTAAGGGCTTAGAATTAGGGTTAGGTTCTAGCCGCAATAAATTTAACAATGTTTTTACTAATTGGAATCTATCAGAGGCAACTATCACGACATCCTGCTAGTCGTTAGGTAATTAGAGCGGTAAGCTACTTTATCATATATTATGTGTACAGAGGTACCTGATGTCTTCCAGTAGGAAACCTCACGCTCCTTCCGCACATGGGTCCCACGATCAAGACGGTGAGAAGAAACCAACAATGGGATTCACATTCCTGGACACACACTGTCCCCCAAGGGTACGGCGCTAAATAAGCTGAAAGGAACATCAAAACACACATCAGTATGCGAGCACATGTTACACTCATGATGAACCTCAATCAAAATAACAAAATTACGTACCGCATTACACAATAGGAACTCCAGGGCGGATAAGCAGAGAAATTAAGATTCCAAAGATCTCCAAAGACCTGCAAAACACCAAATCCATGAAGGTCTGGAACACGACGCTATGTGTCCATAAGTCAATCGAAAAACTACCAAAACTTACCAAAATTTATACTATAAAGTGATCAGGATGTAAGGCTGAACATCCCCTTACAACATCCATTATATTTGGCGCATGGATGGCCGAAATTAAAACGAATTAAAAATTAGGAGTCTTCACTCCAAGGCGATAGGCTAGTGAATAAATTCCTTCGCTTGACAGCTGACATCATTGACAACTAAACTTTTTAAAGGTTTGGCCTGAGACGCACTGTCTAGGTCTTGGACCATACAGCCTAGAGCAGTGAATGAAAATGAGTCCAAATTTAGCGTGTCTATGCACGACAAAAATAAATATAACTATGAAATTCGAAATTATGTATTTATTTATTCACATAGTGTCTATGTAACGGAATGGCACGTTACATCACACCCCAACCAGAACAAAAGAAAGGAACTTTCTTTTTAGAACAATTTTCCTTTAGAACAATCATGTCTAAAGAAAAATATAATTCTAAGACAGAATGATCCAAAAAATGAAATAGAACTAAAATCTTAAAAGAAGTAAACCTCTCCAATAAGATTTAGAAAAAAACAAAATGTAGAGCGAACTCTAACATGAATTTAAAGTAGACATTCCAATTCACAAACCACGAGTTATGACTAACTCCACCAGCTCCAATATATAACTAAAGTGCGGTTAAGCCTCCTGGCCACCGACTCTGTAACACAACCAACACTACTAACACAAGTATCTAGAGTCGACAAGACAAAAGAATACTTGAATACCAAATACGAATTGTGAATAACAAATATAAACACAAACTAACAAACTCACATACCTAGAGATCAGTTAAGCTATTTAGCCACTGACTCTTTCCACCAAAACACCTATCTATCTCCCAACACCAATGGTGAATGCAAAAAAACAAAAAGAAACCGCTTATTAAAGCAACTAGAATATTAAATTATACCAACTATAAGATATCCAACCAATAATCTATCGAACCTTGGAGATCAGTTAAGCCACCTGGCCACTGACTCTTATCTACCAACTTACCTTTATAAATACTGAAGATGCGGTTGAGCTCCGTCGCCACCGACTTCCTTCCTTACATTCCAAAATATTTACAATATCAAAGTAGAGTACACACAGTACAGTACAGTATATGTTGTAACCACCAACTGTCAAACAGTAACTCTATAGTACTGTGACATCTAAAAACATTCCAACAAAACTTGTTGTCAAAAAGAAATAGAAAAATGTGATCGGCCATACTCCACCGAACTTCCGAACACAAACCCTGCAATATGACTATTGTGACCGGCACCACCCTACCGACTTTCCGAACACAAAGCATTTTAATATAATGATACGATATTTGTGCCGCCATACGGGAACGCAAATACATATCTACAATCGTTATGACAGTTGTGCCGCCATCTAGGGAACACAAGTGTACAACCAAAAATGAGATTCTGTACTCCGGGAGACACAAATCAATACAAGGAACTAATACTCTACCGAGCAAGTAGTCCTAACTCCTAACACAATAATTTGCGAAGGTTAGCCCTACGACCTAGTCTCGGGATCAGAAGCGCTGAAGCTCAGCTACTTCCACTAACCTATTATCGTAATTATAAAAGTCATACCTAAGATAACATTAGGCTAACATAAGAACACAATAAAAATATACCAAATCAAGACAAGAATAATATCCCAAAAAAAGGATAAATTCAAGGATAATTATCAACAAAGTTAGAATATTATCATTCCATAGTATCAGTAGAGAATGATAATGTTCCTATAACCAAGATTTCAACAAAGGAATCTTCAAATCCTGCCAAGAAGACATCTGAGTACGAACACTACGGAACCACTTGATCGCTGTATCCGACAAAAGATCAGTGAAAGAAGCAACTAACAAATGTTCATTAAAATTCTTAAATAGAAAATATTCCTCTACTTGAATTATAAATTCTCTAACACATGACTTACCATCATAGTTAATCCTACTACGCTTCAAATCAGGTAATTTGGTAACCAAAGGTAAATGTTTTCTAATATTTTCATTTAGCGTTATGTTCAAAGAACCAAAATAAGGCAAAGCCGCTGAGCTATGAGTAACATTCATATTTTTAAGAAAAGATCCAGAAGTATCACCTCCTGTCTCATCAATAGTAATCAAAGTATCATCAGCAACTCGCTCCTCCTTATCATCAAGCAAAGGTGGAAACTGTACACTCTTGTCCATGGCTAACAAGTACCAAACAAATTCAAAAACCAGAAGAAATATGTTGCAAAAGCAACTGGGACTAACGCCAAGATGAAGATGTAAGGTCAATACGGGGAAGTGTGTCATAGTTTTTTCGAAGTTTACTTTGAACTTAAAAATCACGTAAATTAAGGTATAATTTCTAACTCTCTGTGCAAACAAAACATGATAAGGTTCATAATTGACAGAATAAAAAGTGTTTGAGTCAATAATATTCATTAGAAATTAGTTTTTAACGTGTAATTGCAAATTGCTATGATGGACACACTTTCCCAACAAAGTGAGGCAAGTGTGACTATACCTTTAGTGTACAATAGACAGTTATTTTTTATTTAGAAATGCAATGTCTAAGATACTCGATCATGTGAACGAATCAATTTGATGATAATACTTCGTAGCATACTGTGTGCGAATCGTTCAAGGGTATAAAAGTTATGGGGTAAGTGTGTCATATTAGGTTGGGCAGGGATAGAAAACATTTTAAGGTAAAAGTCATAACTGATGGATAATATTCACTTTAATTTAGAGTTTAAAATCATATTCAAATGTACTTATTCAAAGGTAAGTATTGGAATGAATTTTCTTGTTGCTACTACAATTTTCTTGTTTCTACAAGAAAATATATTTTTCATATTTTTATCAAAAATAAAATAAATCTTAAGTATCTTTTATAAAAATAAAACAAAGCTTATAAAAAATATAATAGAAATTATCAACATTTAAAACTTTAAATGGCATTTTGTTATCACTACCTTGCGTACTACTGCTCTTACAATTCAGGAAATGTCCTGTAGGTATAATCATTATTAATAAAAGACTAACACTTTAGTGTGTACGTACAGGTAAAAGATATCAAAGGAACTACAGTTATACCTATGTATTCAAATTCTATTCAGTCGTGTGTTGAAAATAAATACACTACTTACCTCGTAAGTTGTGTATTTATTTTTTATAATTATAAAAAGAAATCTCAAACATCTTACAAGAAAAGTAATAACAACCAAACTTGAATGACTAAACATATTTTAAACTTTATATGGCACATTTTTATAAATACTTACATGGTTCATACGAAAGTTACCTACTCTTAAAATCTAGGAAAGGTTTTTAAATCGACAATACAATATTTTGTTGTCGTCAGTTATAGCAAAAAATAAAACAAATCTGAAGTCTCTTCTTTAAATAATTAAACAAAGCTAATAACAAAACCAAACAGCAACAAAACAAACGAAATCATCTTTATTGCGCATACATAGCATTTCGTGTAATTTGATGTAGGTAGGTACCTATGTATCTAATAGTTCAGATCTTAACTGCCCGATTATTGATATTATATGCTTACTGTATATTATATTTATGGAAATTAACTTTGAAAATTATGTGCCCGCGACGAGATATTTCAGGGGCAGGCAGAACTGCCAAAATGTTTTCAATGTGGTTCAATTCACATAAATCATCATTTATAGGATAGGCGAATGTTGGTTCCTTTTTAGCGGAACGGACTTTGCGGACATACTGTATTGTAGGCGTCTTTTCGTTAAGAGATATAATTTTCCCAACAAAATGCTTGATGCTCCTTTTTGTACAAAACTGTACCACGACCCAATCGTTTACATTATACTTTTGCTCAGACTCTGTAAAATATTTTATGTCTGTCAAAGTAGAACAAATTTCTGTATCAAAATCTTCATCGGATGATTTTGGGGAATTTTCAAAATTATATAATTTTGAGAATTCCTCAAAATCACCAAAATCTGACATATCAGTATCTGCCACGGAATAATTACCTTCAGACGATGATGTGTCAGATTTTTTACATTTGCGAGTTTTTTCCTTTTTTATAATAGATTTTTTGTGGTCTTTAGGCTTTTTTGCTGTGTTTATTTTTGTATTTTTTTGTTTCGGATCAAAATTTTCGTCTTGATTTTTCTTATTTATATTGAGTACCGTATTTTTATGTATTTTAGTTTTTTAACTTTCCTGCAGTTATTTAATAGTATTTTACCATTCGTAATATATCTATCATCTATAATAGTATTTTTTTTAGAACCGTCTTCTTCTGTAATCAGGCCAGAAGAGTTTGATGTTGACGGCCCTGATGACGCATGAAATATCTGATTTTCATTAATACTATTTAATGGATTCTTCCTGGCAGCTTTAGATATAATTTTCTTTGGTAAACTACTTTCATCAGTCTTTCTTTTTTTACATTTGTTTTGTTTTTCTTCGGCGTTTTTCTTGAGTCTGTTAATCACGTCTTCATGTGTAATTACCTCTGCGCCGCCTGCAATTCTTGTCTTTTTCTTTGTTGTGGCGGGATTTTCATGTTGCTTTATGGAAAGTAATATTAATTCTTCAAATGTTTTAGTTGGACATTCAATGTTACTTGACTGAGAGGTACGATCAACAGACTGTGGGACTATAATGATATCTTTAGGATTATTCTCAGTACCAAGACTCATCAGAACTCGTTTAAGAGCAAGACATACCAATGTTTTGGGAATACTACTATTTCTTGTGGGAATAGAGACGTCTCTTGTACTTATAAGCGAACCGGAATCTGCTTTCATATTTTCCCATCGTTTTAGGGCAACTGGGTCAAATTTGTGTTCTGGTATAACATTTCTATTCATAGGATAAATACCCCCCTTTTTGAATCCATTCATTATAGTTACTGAATCAATATTTTTCCAAACTTGGCCTATAAGAACAGAAAATTCTTTTTTGGATAATTTCCGACCATAGTTAGATCGCTGCCATTTGACCATAACCGAATCCCATTTGTCTTTAAAAGCTTTGAAGACGGCTAAGTCTAGAGGTTGTAGAAGGTGACTTGAATGTGGTGGGAGCTTTATTATGGTTACATTATTTTCTTTGGCTATTTCGAGTACCGATGGTTGAACATGAGTACTGTGTCCATCGTATATTAACAATGTTGGTTCAGATGTCGCACCTAACGTTGGTATAAACGACTTAGTAATGAACTCTTCAAAGGCTTTGGTCTCGATCCACCCATTTTCTGTAGCGGTGTACACCGTATTAGGATATGCATCTGCTGATATCCACTCGCTCCAAGTGTTTTTGCCTTTGTATATTATAAAAGGTGGTCCCTTTTCACCGGCTGCATTAGATGCGAAAAGAACTGTAGTGTTATCTTTTCCGGCCGTAGCGGTAGTCCTAGTCGATGCAAATCCTTTTAAACCAACAATTTTTGTTTTCTTGGGGTCACTCACGAAACTGGTTTCATCTATATTCCAAATTCTATGTGGTTTGTTTTTTAAGCCTAATTCATTAATTTTAGAAAAGAGAATGTCAAAATATTTGTGTATTATAAACGGATCTGTTGCTTTTTTACGAGATAGTTCGACTGATTGGGGTTTTTTAATAGATAGGTTATGTCTATTACAAAAATTTTTAAACCATTCTTATCTGGCTTATTATCCGTAAAAGGTGTGACAAGTTCGTTCTCTCTTACAAAAGTTTGGACAAGTTGAAATATCTCATTTCGACTCAACCCAAACCCATTCTTCTCCATAACATGCAAACAGTTGACTAGCCTTTGCTCGTGTTCTGCACCGATAGCTGTTGGTCTACCCATATTACTCGATTTTTGGCCTCGTATTCCATTGACGTGACTCATAATGGTACTACGTGGTATTTTGAAGCGTGCAGCTGCTTGGTACCCTGATAATCTGCCACTTTTTACTGCATCCACAGCCTCGTTTAATTTTGGTTTAGTCCACTCGGGCCCATTTTTTTTTCGAATATAGTTCCGAACCATGTTTTGCCACTAAAAAAAAACGAAAAACAATGAAGTAATGTCCAAATGTCTAAATGCTCAAATGTCCAAATATACTAAATGTCCAAACATCCAAACGTCCCAGTCTTTCAATCCCCTGCCTTCAGCTTACCATTCGGCGAGGTGTAGTCAAATTGACGTGTCATATACTTATAAAATGAACCGTCTCCCAATCTTCCCATAACCCAATCTCCGTTTGTCCAAATCCCCCAACCTTTAGCTTACCATCAGGCGAGGTGAATTCAAATCGTTGTGCTAAGTAACTTTGTTGCGAAAACGTTGTTTTAAATTTTTATTAAATACTTTTATAGCATTATTAATTACAATTAAAATTGAACATTGGTGAATAATTTAACAAACTGGTCGAAGAATTAAATAAATCGGTTCAGTAGTTCCAGAGATAATGAATCCCTTCAAATACAATTTAAAACTTTTAACGAAATAAATAAATAAGATTACTGCCTACAAACAAAATCACAAACTACTTTGCCTTAGAAATTTTCTAATTAGTTAAATCAAACACCATGTTTATAACCTCTGACTCGAGGCAAGTGTGTCATACAGACACACTTTCCCAGTCACTTGATTTAGAGGTTAGATTTTTTTTAATGGACGTAATTCTCTCATTTTCAACAATTCCAACAATATTATACAAGTAATAATAAGTTTAATTAGTATAATAACTACTTACATGTACAAAATACACTGATTTACACAAAATACTAAGATTTTTATAGATTGAAATGTGTGATGTAAACTCAAACTCGTCTAACAAAATGTGACATATTTCAAAATGGCGATAACTTTATAAATGCTTGACAGTGCCATCTATTTTAAAATTATGTAAATAGATATTTGTTTCCACACCACAACAGATGGCACTGTCATCAAAAGCTCTAATAGTTTTCGTTATATAAAGGGGATCTACACTTGTCCCATAGCTACAGTTCCCCACTGACCTTATAGCTAAAAGGTAAGTTATATGCACACAAAAGCTAAAAGTTTCAAAAAGTATCGAACCTTCAAGTATAAAGATAGTCAAATGCACAAATGCAACCGGACTGCATGCTCAGATGAAGATGATCAATAGCAAGATATCATCACACAGATAAACATTCAAAAGCCAAAGAAATTCAAAAGTATTGACAAATCAATAGTTTTGTGACGTGTTGCACTTCAACGTTCCCGAACGTTGAAGTGCAACCAAGCTTGACGCTCAAATGATGAATGTCAAAAAGCAAAATATTTTCATGTAAAAGTTTCAAAAAGCTATGATATTTCAATAATGTATGTACTATAGCAAGTGCAAACCGAATAATGCAAATTCAAAAGTTATTTTATCAATACCATCATTACTAGAAAAATGTCTTTAAGTTGTCTCTCAATATTACATGTTTTTCACAATTATAACTATAAAATAACTAATGTTATCATTAAGTGTTTCATAAACATACAGACAAACCGTCTTATTAAGTTCCAATAACAAGAAAGTATGTAAGGCTCTCATTAAACATCAAAACATCTCAAGGTCATAGAATAACAATAACCTTGATGTAAAAGTTGAAATAGGTTATGTCACAAGAAATAACTTCTAACAATACATATGGAATACAAATATGTCCCTAATTCACATAGAATTACTTAATACACATACATAACAACAATCTAGATTGAGATATAACACTGCAAGACTTGATAGTTATAAAATACTGTTGAGATTCTATAAAACAAAGAATACAATAATTTGTAGTCTGTCACTACTGAAACTAATAAATTACTGTATCAAACAAACAAACTATTAACAAACAAACTAATAGATTGCAGGATGTCATGATTAGCTGTTAGAATGTACTCAGATCCAACTCAAGTCCCTGGTCGCTGGCGCCAATTGTAATATAAAAAATAAAAGGGGTATACGTTGGGTTATTGTGATAAATGTATTTAGAAAATAAATGATGCTTACTTAACTCGGGCGCCAGATGGCTATAGGTCCATCAACCATAATATGCCAGATAGTCAGCGGCAGGGCCCCGGAACTCTTAATCACAAGCCTGGGGCTGGAACTCAGGATTGAAACTCTGAATGAAAGTTCCAAACTTTATTCCTAGCGAAGGATCTGGAACGACTTAACTAACTAAGGGCTTAGAATTAGGGTTAGGTTCTAGCCGCAATAAATTTAACAATGTTTTTACTAATTGGAATCTATTAGAGGCAACTATCACGACATCCTGCTAGTCGTTAGGTAATTAGAGCGGTAAGCTACTTTATAATATATTATGTGTACAGAGGTACCTGATGTCTTCCAGTAGGAAATCTCACGCTCCTTCCGCACGTGGGTCCCACGATCAAGACGGTGAGAAGAAACCAACAATGGGATTCACATTCCTGGACACACACTGTCCCCCAAGGGTACGGCGCTAAATAAGCTGAAAGGAACATCAAAACACACATCAGTATGCGAGCACATGTTACACTCATGATGAACCTCAATCAAAATAACAAAATTACGTACCGCATTACACAATAGGAACTCCAGGGCGGATAAGCAGAGAAATTAAGATTCCAAAGATCTCCAAAGACCTGCAAAACACCAAATCCCTGAAGGGCTGGAACACGACGCTATGTGTCCAAAAACAAAAACTACCAAAACTTACCAAAATTTATACTATAAAGTGATCAGAATGTAGGGCTGAACATCCCCTTACAACACCATTATATTTGGCGCATGGATGGCCGAAAATAAAACGAATTAAAATTTAGGAGTCTTCACTCCAAGACGATAGGCTTGTGAATAAATTCCTTCGCTTGACAGCTGACATCATTGACAACTAAACTTTTTAAAGGTTTGGCCTGAGACGCACTGTCTAGGTCTTGGACCATACAGCCTAGAGCCGTGAATGAAAATGAGTCCAAATTTAGCGTGTCTATGCACGACAAAAATAAATATAACTATGAAATTCGAAATTATGTATTTATTTATTCACATAGTATCCATGTAACGGAATAGCACGCACGTTACAAGACCCAGCAAAAGCCCATCCAGACTCTCGTGGAGGCGCCTCCTGGAGGCGCTCAACAGAGACAAGGCGAGCGGAGGCGACAGGAGTGCTGCCATCAACACTCTCACGAGGCGCTCGACTCACGATAAAAAAAGGGTAAAAGGATCTCAAAGGTAAACTACAAAAAGGTAAAAAATATTTGAGGACATTACACAATTTATACCTTTATCTACTAGGTAAGTACTCTAAATTGTTAAGAATACATTTTTAGGCACTTACTTGAATCTTCTAGGCCGCCGGACTGCATATTTCGCACTCGTCCGGCGGGTAATGGTCGTATGTCACCATCCCGCAGTCACACCAGAAATAATTCGTGTTCACTAGATTTTCCACTACTACTGCGTAATATAAGCCATAATTCATATTTAGGACCATGTGCTCGGGTTGACCCGGCACTAGGTCGTTTATCCTACCGCAATTTATGCATAAATTGCGCCAAATAAAATGGCCACTCCCATGGCCAAAATAGTTGCTCATTAATAATTAAAATAAAATACTCTCTAAACATAAAATCGTCGACTTCTACTTCCATATTGAAAACGTCTACTACAAGACTGAAGATTTTTGCAAGATTGTTAGTAAATTTATACTAATAATGCTTGAGACCCAGCAAAAGCCCATCCAGACTCTCGTGGAGGCGCCTCCTGGAGGCGCTCAACAGAGACAAGGCGAGCGGAGGCGACAGGAGTGCTGCCATCAACACTCTCACGAGGCGCTCGACTCACGAAAAAAAAAGGGTAAAAGGATCTCAAAGGTAAACTAAAAAAAGGTAAAAAATATTTGAGGACATTACACAATTTATACCTTTATCTACTAGGTAAGTACTCTAAATTGTTAAGAATACATTTTTAGGCACTTACTTGAATCTTCTAGGCCGCCGGACTGCATATTTCACACTCGTCCGGCGGGTAATGGTCGTATGTCACCATCCCGCAGTCACACCAGAAATAATTCGTGTTCACTAGATTTTCCACTACTACTGCGTAATATAAGCCATAATTCATATTTAGGACCATGTGCTCGGGTTGACCCGGCACTAGGTCGTTTATCCTACCGCAATTTATGCATAAATTGCGCCAAATAAAATGGCCACTCCCATGGCCAAAATAGTTGCTCATTAATAATTAAAATAAAATACTCTCTAAACATAAAATCGTCGACTTCTACTTCCATATTGAAAACGTCTACTACAAGACTGAAAATTTTTGCAAGATTGTTAGTAAATTTATACTAATAATGCTTGAGACCCAGCAAAAGCCCATCCAGACTCTCGTGGAGGCGCCTCCTGGAGGCGCTCAACAGAGACAAGGCGAGCGGAGGCGACAGGAGTGCTGCCATCCACACTCTCACGAGGCGCCTCCTGGAGGCGCTCGACACTCTCGGTTTATACCTACAGTTGCCCGCTCCATCTACTAAAAATGGACGTGATTCAAGTGACTGCGTTAGCGGCTTTATATGCCTATTAATATTATAATATTATTAGACATTAATATTAGAAATGCGCCGAATGTGCCTGTCGCCTCCACGAGTCTGGACCGTGCATAACAAACTTGAAGGGCTTGGGTTAAAGGTCACTCCCAGCATGAGTGGTAACGTTATCGAAGTCACTAAAACCAAATCAGTTGGGTTTCTTAATTTAACATTTAGTAAAGGCAAGTGTTGACATGAAGTGTTATTTTTTATTATTTCAGGGTTCCCTATTCTCTACGCATAGCCCAAGCGTATCATTTAGCATATAAGTCACTCAATAATACAAAAATTTATTTAACAAAATATTTATTATTAAAAAACAGAAACGGGAAAATAAACATATTTACAGAAATAAATGTTTGTGATCAAATGAATAAACCCTAAAGCACAAAAAAATTGAGATAGGAAACATATTGATAGGGTTAAGCGCTAAAAGTATAAATAAATATTTACAAATCAATTAATAGACAAACAGACACTACGTGCATGAAATCTACATAAAGTTATACTTATTGACATATAATTTAAAAATCTTAAATAACTAAAACAACTCTACAAAATATATAATTTTGAATTGAGGTCACAACAACTCTTTTAAGGGCTCCGTACCCAAAGGGTCAAACCCTATTCATGAGACTTCGCCGTCCATCTGTCTGTCTGTCCGTCACGAGGCTGAGTATCTCATGACTGGTGATAGCTCTCGTTTGGTACGGAACCCTCCGTGCGCGAGTCCGACTCGCACTTGGCCGGTTTTTGTCGGTGTGTTTCGATTATGGTATAATATAATAAATCTCTTCTTCTAAGTCGTTACTTAAACAATTGAGCGGGCCTTAAAATCCCCATAAACTCACACTCGACACAGTCCCAAGTTACAAAAAAATGTTTATTGCCGCACGTTATGCAAACATCTGCACTCATAAGTATTTGTTGACCCATTGATAAACCTGCAATAACTTAGAGAAAGTTTACAACCCGATAATATTCCTATTTATCATTGTTAACAAATATCTTTAAAGAAGACAAACAAAGAGTTAGGCAAGAAACCATTGTAAGAAACAAAGCCTTTAATACTTTGTGAGTGCACCGCCTGCATCTATTACAGCATCACATCTGCTACGCATGGAATTCACAAGGACTTCGCAAAGATTTGTGCCCCGTAATGAGTCCCAAACTTGATCGACATGTTCACAAAGAGCTGATTTAGTCCGTTCAGCTCTTGTGTCCCATCTCTGAACTATTATACCCCATAAATTTTCGATTGGGTTTAGGTCCGGAGATTGAGATGGCCATGGGATAACATGCAAATTAGGTTGCTGTTGAATCATATTCCGAACTAAGTGGCACCGATGTATAGGACAATTATCCTGAACAAAATTAATTACAGGAACATCTTCCTCCGGATAAAACGACCTTACTGTTGGTAACATGGTATCGTTCAGCAATCTCATGTAATTAGCACCGTTAGCCCATTCAGGGATAAAGACCAGTTCTCCTGGTCCAGCGGAACTCATCCAGGCCCACATGTTAACCACGACTGCCAGATTCACTGTTAGGGGTAATATTTCTTGGCTCGTAGCGCGTATTATTCACACGCCATAAATGCCGACGACCTACTTGACTCGACTTAAAAGATTTTTCGTCAGAAAATATGGTATGTGAAAAATCAAAATCCTTGTAATCGCGAGCAAATCGGACTCGTGCTGCTTTATGATCGTCCGACAGTAAACATTTTTTTGCTGGTTTTCTGTGTCGAATGCCTGCACGACGTAGTGCCATACGAACTGCTTGCGCACTACTGTCATATTCGTTCGCAAACAGCCGTGTCGGAGTAAAAGGCTGCTGCTCGTATGTCGTCACCATGCGCTCCAGCCGCTCCTCCGTGAAGACACGTGGTCGCGACACTCTAACTTTATTTGCCAAGTGACCCTGGCTGTCGAAGCGGTTGATCCAAAACCGCACGGCGTTTCTCTGTAAAAAAACGTAGCAGAGTTAGCTAACATGATAGATTTACAAAAAACAATAAAACAAAGATATAAAACTACTTCTGTCTCTCCCTATCCAAAACGCTTTAACATTAAATCCCTTAAGCTTTAAAAACTTTCAAGACCAACTATTATGAAAGAGAGCAAAGCTGTTTTATTTTATACCACTAAGGTGGCGGACAAGCTTACTGCCCACCTGATGAAAAGCGATCACTATGGCATATGAACGCTTGCAACACCAGAGGCGCTACACATGTGCTACCGAACCAGGCGCAGATTGTGACGACCCATTGTTGAAATTTTTGGTCACCCATCCAAGGAGTGACTTTAGTGAAAGTTCGGTTCAGTAGTGATCGTTTGGTCAGCGGGGCCACGACGGCCACTCTTATTTAACGACAATAAAAATGCCTAATTACTCACCGACATATTCAGCTCCTCGGCTATTTGTGTTATATTAGCTCCTTTGTTGCGCAGGTGGATTATGTTGGAGCGTTGCATAATGTTGAGGTTCCTGCGTGAACTCATGACTATTGACAATATTGATAAATTATCTATTGCGAACTTGTGGCGCCAGCAAAGGGTAAGATGAAACTAATGCGTCTGCGTCAATGTAAAGAAATGGTTACCATACCATTACGATTTGTCAAAAAAATGCTCTTTTGTTTCAAAAAAAGTGAACACCATTGGTCAGCCATTGTCAGCCATAAAATGGGCGGGTCGCGTTACAATGACTGCTTTCAAGGGAAAAGGTTCAGGGAACGTGCAAGCTTCAAGTTTAGTAATATCACCAAACTCGAGGCTTCACCACCATAAGGGTGACTATCGCTAGCAGTTTGCATGGGCTCCCTGCGGTGAGCTGGGATTCATCGACCAATAGCAGTATAGTGACCCGCACAACACATTTTTTTATGTGCCCGAGTAAACAGATGTATCCTTATATAATGACTGATGAGCGTGTCAACAGCGAAATTATTATCTAAATAGCCTGTGCATGAGAGTTATTTTTTACGAGAGAAAAATCTTACATGGATGCTATGCCTGACCCCCACTTACTCCCACTGGAGATTATGGCTCGCACTATTGTGTCCAGCGAGAGAACGTCCACGTCCAGAACAGAGGACGAGGCGGCCACGCTGTGTGTGCATGAGATTGATAGAAACCTAAATCCACTTGAATCCACACGTGAGTCCCACGACCACATCGTTCACTAAACTCCAGAACGAGTCCGACTTACCGCAGTCCAGACTGCACCTATTGTGGAGCCGACCCGACTGGGTCAATAAGACACAAGATAAATAATTGTAAAATATTGAAGGACGGATAAGTAAAACCAATTTAAGAAAATTTTAAAAATATTTATTATAAACAACTACTTAAGTACTACATAAAAAAATTAGAATTAAATGAAACCTAAACTTAACCTAACCTAAACCTAACCTAAACTTAACCTAACCGGCGGCGGTGGTTGGGGTGGAGGCGGCCCTGCGCTGCCAGGCGTCCACCCCGACATCGGGACATAAATCCGATCCGATACCGACGCCGGGGCCGGTTCTACTGTGGCGTGTATATGTGCCAAAGATGAAATCGACGCCGCCGGCGTCGGCTCAACCTTCGCCGGATTCCTCGTCGCCGGCTCCACTTTCGTCGGCGTCGGCTCCACCTTCGCCGGCTCCTTCGGCGCCGGTGCCGCTTTAGCCGGCTTCTTCTTCAACGGCTCTGTTGGCGTTGGCACCGCCTCCGCCAGCTGCGTCGGCGCCGACGAAGGCAAAACCGGTGCATTAAAACAGCAAAACAACCTGTAATAGTAAAAAAAACAATATGTTAGGTATTGCAACTTCGCTAAGATGCCTAATGTTTATGCCTGTAAGTAAGTGTAAAAGAGATCGGTCAACAAATTAGAGGCCTAAGATAACCTGCTCGGGTAAATGAAACTAACTTAGTACCAAAAAACAAACAATAAAATAAAAATACAATCAAGCCGATTCGGAGGACTTTGCTAACAAACACTACGACACAAATCAATCAATCAAATCAACCTATAGCAGTCCACTCCACTCCTGGACGTTACCTCTTCTAAATTGCGCCACAATATACGGCGGGGGGTTTTCCACGACGTAGACACCCGATAATTTAATATCTTTCTAATATTATAAATGCGAAAGTTAGTGTGTGTGGATGTTTGTTACTCTTTCACGCTTAAATGACCGAACTGATCTGGCTGAAATTTGGTTACAGGGATAGATTAGGGTCTGGAATAACACATAGCCTATTATAGTATTCACGAACATTGTTTTTGACACAGTGCCATCAGATTACAAGGCAAGAAGGATTAACCTGTCTGTATTTCGGTATCAAAAAGTTTCTTTTGTAAAAAAATAAAGGTTCCACTTCTCCCGCGAGCCGTACTGCCTTAGATATCGAAAAATGTGCGAGGAGAACCAAACGAAAAAAGTTGACCGCCATGGTTGCCAAAGCAAATCGACTATTCGGAAGATTGGCAAACACGAATAAATAATAATTATAATCATAATAATATCACGAACAAACAGACATGTGGACAAATAGACAGAATTGCAAAAAAAGTGGATTTTGTATCTATTCTATTGAGGGAAGATTTGATTGTTGTTTAGTCTGTTGGGAAGCTACACTATCGCCGGGTGACTAATGCTATATTTATTCCCGTGTTTTCACGGGGACACAGTATGGATCGTTCTCGTTATGACTTTTGAAGATTTATCTAAGATTATACTGATTATATTGAGGCGACAGAGGGCAACATCAGTGTAAACGGCTAGAGGTCTCGAGCGGTGCGGCGGCGGTTACGCCATCCCGGTTCAGAACCCATTTATCTCAAAACAAAGGGCATGCATCATTATTGCAGTTGACCCTTCATTTATTATCACAGAAATGCTCAGAGTCTGTCAGAGACACCTAACAAATTCAAAAGTAAATTATCTCCGTGGAGTCACTTCCATAAAGAAAATAAAATCACGTTAACAATAGAAATCACCCAAATACAAGTAACTATGTCAAACACAAGTAACTTTGTTTCTATGCTAGTTTTAGTAGTTCTCACCTCCAATTAAAGCACATTTTGGTCGGACTTTTTGTTAGTAACTGAACTATAAGTTTACAGTTCACCAAAATGCTAGCAAGATCCCTAATGTAAATATATTGTAAATCACACACATTACACCTTATAAAGACGACGACAGCAAGCTCTTGTGTTCCAATTGCCTTAAATTAAATAAACACTTTACAAAAAGTCAATCATTGTTTACAGTATAGTTTTGGTTATCCCGATGTTACCCGACACACAAAGCTTTAGTGTAAGGGTTTCATTTTACAATTGTTTGAGCCGCAAAAAGGTCTTAAGGGTCAGCTTAAGTGGACTCTGACTAAGTTCTACTTATAACTATATTTAATACTAGCGGACGTCACGCGATTTCACCTGCCTAGTTCCCGTTCTCGTGGGAATACGGTAATAAAATATAGCCTATGTTCACCGCAAAGAGTGTAGCTTCCCAACAGTGAAAGAATTTTTCAAATCGGTCCAGTAGTTCCGAAGCCTATTCGATGCAAACAAACAAACAATCAATCAAATCTTTCCTCTTTATAATATTAGTATACCTAGATATGAAATAAATATAGTTACTTACCTAAGCTAAACTGATTTGGTAGTGCGGACTGTGACGATGGTGGTAACGGCGCTGACGACTAGGTATATTTTGTCTGTAATGTGATAAAATTAAAACAATTGTCAGTATTACTTCATAATAAAGAATTTCCTAAAAAACCTACTTTAACTATCTACCTACAGTCTAATGACCACTGCTATTATGCTTAGGTCCGCTTCGAAGAAATTTGTTATTAATTTAAACTTTATGTGCCCCCGCGCTTTAGGCGGCCAGGTCGCGCGGCCAGGTCGCGGCGGCTGGCCGCGGTAGCTGCGATCCATATGCGACCACGTTGCGACGACATTTTGTTAGTTCAGTTCACATCGTGCTCCAAAATGGATGTCGAAGAAGGAATTATTATTGCGCTGATTTTATTATTACAAAAGTGAAAGAAAAAAAGAACAAAAAACAAATTTTGGATTCACCCATTGTTACGGGATAGGCTTACAAAAGGAATATATCATGCATACTTTCCAGACGTATTGCAATTTGAAGATAATTTTTTTAACTATATGAGAATGTCTAAAAAAACTTTTTATGGGATATTGAATATACTAAAACCACATATTACTGGATTCAGCACATTTCGGGAGTGCATCTCTGCTGAAGAAAAATTGGTTATAACTCTGAGGTAAGATGTTACTGTTTATTTAGTTTTATTAGTTTCCTATTGAGCAATTACTAATACCTGTGCTTATTAGTACTACAAGTGTTTAAAAAATCGATATTTGTACAGTGTAGTATATTACAATTTAATACGTTGAACGCCGAGGGAAAAACCATGTTTTTTTCCGTTTAGGCCATGGTGGGTGGTCAACGTGTTGATAAATTTAAATATATTTTGTATATTATACTATTGTATAACTATTGTTTTTAATGGAATGATAAACAATTAAAGAGTTTTAGAAATTATTTATTATTAAAAGTACAGAAAAAAACAATCGAAAACAATTAATGTTTCGGAAACAATTCAATCAAATCCGAACATTCAGATTTGTTTGAGTGAGGAAAAGTAAGGTCGCTAGAAGCTGTGGAGTAGGAAGTAGATGGACGTTGACTTTCTTAACGTTGGTAAATACTTCGAGAATATTCTAATGTAGATGTATTTGGTTGAGAGTAATTTTCCATTCTTGGCCGAGTGTAATAACCTGTATGACCTTGACTATGTTCAAAAGAAGTATTTGAAAATCCATAGCCAGTAAATTGGGGATTGCATTTATATTTTTCTATTACCTGAATCAATTCAATTTGTGCTTTTGATTTTAATGGTTCTGGTATTTGTTTATATCCACTTAATAACGATAACATAAACATTTTATCATAATCTTGGATACCATCTTCTTGTCGAACTTTAACGCTTTGCTCTAACACTGATGTAAGTCTATCCAGTTGTCGTGCAGAGCAGTCGTCGTTATCAGTATTTTTCTTTCTTTTTTTGCGAGTATTTTCAGTAGTATCAGTCAACTCATTTGTTTGATTATCGTTTTCATCCGGCGTCGTTTCTGATAAACTTGCACTGGTCTCATTCATTTCTAAGGTTGGCATTAAAAATTGTAATTGATCAAAGTAAATATAAGATGATTTACACTTAGCAGCTGAACCGCTTTTGGCGCCCTTACGTCTTCTTAACTCTCTCGTAAAGGTGTCTCTTATATTTTTCCATTTCTTTTGAAGACTTAATCCTGCAACAAATATTTTTTATTGTTTCAGATATTTAGGTAGTGGGTGTTCATTTGCAGAAATAAATCATAACTTTCGAATAGGTCACACCACAGCGCGGGTAATTGTGTATGATGTTTGTATTAAAATATGGCAGCTTATGAAACACATTGCGTTTACTGAACTAGATGAGTCAAAATGGTTAGAAGTGGCAGAAGGATTTTTAAAAAATGCACAATTTCCTAACTGCATTGGAGCCATTGACGGAAAGCATATTGAATTGATAAAACCTGCTCATTCCGGTTCACTATACTTCAATTACAAAAACTATTTTTCACTGGTTTTGCTTGCGATATGTGATGCGGGTTATAAATTTATTTATGTGGATATAGGAGCCTATGGCAAATGCAGTGATTCAAATATTTTCAAAGAGTCAATATTCTACAGAAAACTTATGGATGGTCATCTTAATGTACCGCGTGGGACATCTATAGAAGAAAATGGTCCATCCATGCCATTTGTTCTTGTTGGCGATGAAGCGTTCCCGCTAACAGAAAACATAATGAGACCATATCCTGGGAGAAATTTAGACAACAAAAAGAAAATTTTCAACTACAGGCTGTCTCGTGCACGTCGTTATATTGAATGTACTTTTGGGATATTGTCGAACAAATGGATAATTTTTCATCGTCCCATTAATGTAGGAACAGAGTTTGCAATTGTTATAGTCCAAGCATGTTGCGTTCTCCATAATATCGTGCGATCAAACGATGGATACAGATTTGAAGATACATTGCATATATAAAGTACTATTAATGATATACCTTCTACACAAAATTTAACAGGTAATAGAACTTCTATACAATACAGGAATCAATTCGCAGATTACTTTATTAATGCAGGAAAGGTTCCGTGGCAAGACAGACTGGCTTTCACATCATACATACTATTTAACGCATTTTATATGTATAATAATAATAATAAAAACATAATAATTGAAAATACTTACCAAGTTCTCCTTTTTCTTTTTCTTCCAAATTTTCCCCACCAAATAAATCGGTCAGCTCCAACCATAATTGTCTTTTTAAATTTTTATTCGAATAATCATCCGACGACTGATTCCATAGAGAAGAATTTCGATAATGAATCGCTCCGTATCGAACGCCATCCTGTATACAGAAAACACGTGTGGCCGCTGCGTCCAGTGCGCGCACACTGATTTCTTTCATACGAAATGGTGGATCTCTTTGGTCGCGGCGGTCAACTGGCCGCGTGTTGAGTCGCGATCGCGAGCGGCCAAAACGTGGCCGCTGGTTGCCCAATGCGCGCACTTGCATACGTCACGGAGGAATTAGTTGGCCGCCGCGACCTGGCCGCCTAATGCGCGGGGGCACTATAAAGATCCCTGTGTGACCCTCAGCTATACCAAAGCTACACCCGGCAGAGGATTTTAGCAGATTTTGAGTTCCAAACATCGGCCTATAAACGGACCAGATCTATCGCTAGAATGAAGTGATGATTCATAAAGTTTTTACAAAATTCAACAAATCAATCATCACTACTTCTACAAACCAAACAAAGGTAAACTAAAAAAAAAAAAATATTTGAGGACATTACACAATTTATACCTTCATCTACTAGGTAAGTAAGTACTCTTAATTGTTAAGAATACATTTTTAGGCACTTACTTGAATCTTCTAGGCCGCCGGACTGCATATTTCGCACTCGTCCGGCGGGTAATGGTCGTATGTCGCCATCCCGCAGTCATACCAGAAATAATCCGTGTTCACTAGATTTTCCACTACTACTGCGTAATATAAGCCATAATTCATATTTAAGACCATGTTCTCGGGTTGACCCGGCACTAGGTCGTTTATCCTACCGCAATTTATGCATAAATTGCGCCAAATAAAATGCGTCCACTCCCATGGCCAAAATAGTTGCTCATTATATTAAAATAAAATACTCTCTAAACATAAAATCGTCGACTTCTACTTCCATATTGAAAACGTCTACTACAAGACTGAAGATTTTTGCAAGATTGTTAGTAAATTTATACTAATAATGCTTGAGACCCAGCAAAAGCCCATCCAGACTCTCGTGGAGGCGCCTCCTGGAGGCGCTCAACAGAGACAAGGCGAGCGGAGGCGACAGGAGTGCTGCCATCCACACTTTACGAGGCGCCTCCTGGAGGCGCTCGACACTCTCGGTTTATACCTACAGTTGCCCGCTCCGTCTACTAGAAAATGGACGTGATTCAAGTGACTGCGTTCGCGGCTTTTTATATGCCTATTAATATTATAATACGAGGGCGGCACTGAACATTTCGGGAATCCAGGAAGTGACACAACATTACTATTTAAAAATGTATTTATTGCTTTTCGAAGTATTCTCCGCGAAATTTGACACATTTTTCCATACGATGGAACCAATCAATCGAAGCAACCATTCCATTCGGATGTTGACGTCTCCAAAATGGCCGTTTTGTAGGCGTCCACAACTTCATTAGGGTTTTAGGTCGGGGCTGTACGGTGGATGGTCTAATAATTCTATGTTTTCTTGCTCTAAAAACTCTTTTTGTTCTGTGCGCGGTGTGAGAACTCGCATTGTCCTGATGGAGGATGATGCGGCGGTTGCAGTTCTCTTTACGGAGTTTAGAAACGACCTGTGTCAAACAAATTATAGCATACCATTCTGCATTACCCGTTCTTTGTCCCTCAAGAGGAATAGTCGCAACAAGGCCGGTTTCGGAGACAAACGTGGCCACCATTTTTTTTGCAACACTCCGTGTACGAACAATTTTTGTTGACTTTAACTCATTTTGGAACACCCAAACTCGTAACTGGTTATTTTGTTTCGGGTTCGTACGCCCTGATACGTCTCCTGATACGATGTTGTATACAGCATTTTAGGATCCTGCGTGGAATCTTTCGAGAGTTCTGACGCACCAAGTAACGCGAGCCGCTTTTTACTCTTCACAGAGCGAATGCGGTATCCATCGGGAAAGCAACTTTTTACACCTAATTGTTCATGCAAGATTATTTGTATTTGACTCATGCCAATGTATAAAGTTGCCTGAATTACGCTATTTGTCACATGTCGATCTTCCTCATCAGCTTACGCACAGCATCAACGTTTTCTTGGGTGACTGCAGTTTTTGGACGACCTCGACGGAGATCCGGGGTGCTAAAAAATTCTGAATTCTTTTTTTCTGTTACAACAAAGTAAGGTTCTTTGTGTTTGGCTGTTTTTAAATCCTCAATCCATTGTTCTGGACTATAAATTAGTCCATGACGGCGGCTTGCACTCTCAATAATCCCTAATTCCATATCGTTAGGCAAAAAGGAATGCCCTGACACTGAAAACTTATGATCTATAGCGGTTATACTAGTGTCCGGATCTTGTACAAGCTTTAGGAGGGAAAGGGTGGTCTTTATGTTGCGATTTTCTCCGGTGCAAGAATCTGAATACATAATAACATGATTTTGTCGGCGATGGGCTCACCACCTGTTACGTGGGACCGAATTGTACACGGTGAAATGTGGGCCGGTATAGGCCTCTGCCTACCCCTTCGGGGATAAAGGCGTGAGTATATGTATGTATGTATGTATGTTTGTTAAGCCGTGTAAGTCTTTAAATGATTGACGAGACAGACTGCAATGTCTTGGGAGCCTCGCCCTTCTACCTCATTCCAGACATTTATGTTTCCTGTTTCTTTATTAAACAGTGTATTCCCAAATTACAATTAAATACAGATTTTCTTATAATATGCTACCGAAGTGCTTAGTTTTGGAAAAGGTAAAGCTTTCTGCAAATCGAAGGTTAATATGTATGCCTCATTAATCTTTTTGGAATCTATTTGTAGATTTTCCATTGCGGAATCTGCTTTTCTTTGATGCAGTTCCTTTTCAACCTCAAACACCTTTGCGTTTTCGTCATCAGTCCATCCTGCCGCGGTGCTTTGAAATGCTAATTAAACTTTGGATTGAAAATTAAATTATAATATTTTTTTAAATTTTTATGTTCGGTATTTGCTGTTACACATTTTTCTTTATAAAGATCGTACATCTTTTGCAAAAGGTACATGCGCCTTTAAAGGCTCTTTTTTTGCTGAATTGAAAGAAATAAAACAAATCAAATAATTTATGAAAACCAACTTAATTTCCATATTACTCATTTATTTCTGAAAATAATCAACATACAGATCAACACGTTTGATAAAACTTCAATTACAAAACAACTGGTTTTAAAAACCTCCAAAGCGGGCTTTTTTAGGAATATAGGTACTGTAATATAATAAATGGGAAATGTGGTTTATAGGGGATAAATGCATGATACTTAAATCTTGCGCCAGATGGTTATAGGTCCATCAACCATAATATGCCCTGGATAGTCAGCGGCAGGGCCCCAGAACTTTTAATCACAAGCTGGGGCTGGAACTCAGGATGGAAACTCAGAAGGAATGTTGCAAACTTTATTCCTAGCGAAGGATCGAATACAATCTTATCTATACTAAGGGCTTAGTATTATGGTTAGGATCTAGCCACAATAAATTTAACAAGGTTTCTATAACTTGGTTTCTACTAATTGAAATTTATCAGAGACAACTATCGCGACATCCTGCTAGTCGTTTGGTGATTAATGCGGTAACATAATTTATATTAGGTGTACAGAGGTACCTGCTGTGTCCCGGTAGGGAAACTCACTCGCTTTCCATACTCCACCTGGGTCTCGCGACCAACACGGTGAGAAGTATCAACGAACGTGGTTTGTATTCCTGGGCACACTCTGTCCCCCAAGGGTACGGCGCTAAATAAGCTGAAAGGAACATCACAATACACATCAGTATGGGAGCATATGTTACACTCACAAGATGATCCTTAATCAAAATGGCAAAATACATACCGCATGGAACGAAAATATGCTCTTCGGCAGACTCACAAAGAGGCGGGATCGAGCCGAAAGAGTCATTAAACAATCTGCAAGAAATACCAAATCTATTAAGTCTTGGACACGACGCCATCCATCCATAAGTTATTCAAAAATTACAAAAACTTACCAAAATTTATATAAATACAGGATCAGGATGAAGGGCAGAACATTCCCTTACAACATCTGATTTGTTTGGCCCATGGATGGCCGAAATTAAAAACAATTCAAAAAATAGAAGTCATCACTTCCAGTATAGCCTAGCGAATGAATGTTTCCGTTTGACAGCTCACATCATTGACAACTAAATTTTTTAAAGTCTGTCCAGAGACGCACTGTTTAGGTCACGCTCCATACAGCCCAGAGCAATGAATCAAAATGAGTCCAAATTAAGCGTGGCACGACAAAAGGAATAAAACTATGAAATGCGAAATTTTGTATTTATTTCATCACATGGTGCCCATGTAACGGGATTGCACGTTACAGTACTTAACATAAATATTTTTTTTGACTCGACCATTTCATTGGCCAGACGAACCCTAAACTCGCACTGCGTCGTGGTGGGGTGACTCCGCTTAAAAATAATGTAGACATTCAAAATTGTTGCGTTTAAAAGCCGCCGAAAGACCTTCTTATACCATGCCAGATTCCTTGCCCTTTCGATGGGGTGTGATGATAAAAGCCGGTCCTTTTTATCAACACTCCCCATCGTCTGGTTGTAATCTAGCACGGCTTGTGGCTTGTATCTGTAATGCCCATACTTTTCTCTTCCACCGATTTGGCCCCCATGGAAAGTCGACAACACCGAAATGATATTCTTATCACGCCACAACAAAACTGAGAGGTCCCGATAATAGTACGATCTCGCCAGGCCGCAAATCAGCCTTTGGCCATACCTTTTATGGACAATGGTACAAATTCCCTATTACACGGAGCGTGCCAAGGCTCCGTGTAATAGGGCTCCGCCTTCAAATTCGCGGCGAAGCGTGCGGTAGCACATGACCTTGGCCGCGGTTGCGGCTCGTAACGGCATGTTACTGCGCGTTATCGCGACACCATTATATTCAATGGCCTGTATGTGACGAGACTGACCGTATTGACTCGGTCGCCAAGTCACTTGCTGTACTACACTGCCTCCGGTGGTGGCTGGGATGATCGAAGTCTTATATCTTTTACATCCTCTAAGCCTACGTCGTTCGACTAACTCGAATAGTCCTCTATTTAGCATGTATCTTCCTAGAAAGATATCATCATCGGGGTCTTCGCTGACCACACCGGTGATTTCGCTATACTGATTAGCTCCGAGTGTCTTTGATCTTCTCCATCCAAGGAGGTTTACATTAGGTAGTATTTGCGGCTCTCGCCGCTGTGGCTCCACAGGCAATGGTTCGTCGCCCCCTTCGTCATTATGGTCAGGTGGTGCTTCATCGCGCTGCCTAGCGGCAGCACTTTCTGCGCGCGCCGGTGGTGCTCCTGCATCTCCATCATTCTCATCGGCTGCGCGAGCTCTGCCAGCTGGCGTGATAGCGGCGATTGACCAGCGGTCATCGGGTTGACCTTCGCGTTGGGATGCTGCAAATATCCTCTACTATTCTTTGGTAGAGGATGGCCGGTGCGGGGAGGGTTTCGTAGAAACCATGCGTGTTGGCAGCGGCTCTGCCAAAATGCCGTTCATCATTGGGCTCCCGTGCCCTGAGAAGATGCTTCACGCCCATCTGGTCCTGGTAGTCGCCGAGACCTTCAAGGTATTCCCCTGCTCCAGCTGCAATGACAGCAGTCGAGTAGCCAGAGACGAAGCGAACCAGTTGGTCCTGCTCGCGGCTGGCTGTTCCACGTTTTTGGGCGATGAGCGCTAACTCATACCAGTACAATATGCAGTGGTAGTAAGCGTGTGCGCTTGCTGGGATCGCCTTTGCGTAGTATTTGTCGACGTCTGTAATTGCCTTGTATTCCTGCTCAACCAGGTGGATGTAGCCGACAGCATCTGCATTAAACTCCTTAGAGCTATCTTGGTTAACGAATCCTGCTTCACCATCAATGATGAATGAGTCTTTCCAAAGTGGATCGTTTGTGAGTGGTGTTTCGGTGGTAGACTTCATCTTTAGCGGCGGTGGCCTACGGCCAACTTTATTTTTAGGTCGTTCAAAGGGCAATTTCTTGCCTGCTGCTTCGGTAGTAGCATTTTGCTTATTTGGCTCCATTAGCGCGGTAGCGGCTGAAATCGACATTACGTCGGTCACCTTCAGTTAAAAAGGTCCGTGCCATTATTTTTGAGATAGCGGGCCAAAACGGGGGAATCGTAAAAATTGTCCATAGTCAAGATATGACCTCGATTGAGTAACGGCCGGACGAGGTAGAGAACTATTTAAGCCGTAGCGTTCGTAGGCGCCTGCTCATCCTGTCCATTGTCCTCGTCCTGTCCTGTCGTTCCGTGAGCCGTGTCTTTATCGGTATAGATGAAGAACTTCCACAAATAGCCGGTACCTGATTCGCACAACTTATAGGACCTAATACCGACTTTCGCCGACTTAACGTCAGTAGTCAGTTCATTGTCGTCTACGAAGTGTAAAAGCCTCTACAGCAACACAAACCGGTTGTAGGACATGAGCTGTTTAAAAAAGGCCAGGGTGAGATAGCCGTTAAAACGCCAATAATCTCTTTCCACGGGATACGGAAGTAACCCCTGGAAAATGGGAATGGCAATAAAAACGACCATCTCATCCCTGATGGTCCTCGATGCGCGAAGAATTTGGCTTTTGTTGCAGTGGCTCTGTCAAGGTTTCATAATGCCGATTCGTTTCTGTGACAAGCAGCTTGAACATTTCGTGGTCGAAGAACCTATAGAAAATATCTATAGGCCAGGGGTTCCCAACCTGTGCGCCGCGGCGCCCTGGGGCGCCGTAGAAAGTCCAGAGGGGCGCCGCGAGCTGCCCCGCGGCGCCCCTCTCAAAAAATAAAAAGATCACAAAAAGAATAGCCCGCCAAGATTTTTGCCAATTCTGCTTAAGCCGGCCGCGTTCCGAACTGGTGGTGGTACTAACTTTGATTTGTATTCATGAACGTGTCGCAAGTGCCTATGTAGTAGGACTATGCGACATAAATGTTTATTTAGTTTCGAGTTTGACCCGTCGCCGTCGTTTTCCGAGTCGTGAACTCCGCTCTAAAACTCCTTTGCAAAAAAGGGTCTGGCTGTCAAGACAACTATTTCGATTTTTTAAAACTAATCTACGCGGTGTCTGAGAATAGTTAAGTAGAAAGTTGCCACCTTCCGCCCAAGGAAATCGGCCAAGTCCTCACCGCGTTGACCATCTTGAAGAGTCTCAGTTGATCTCTCAACTTAGGTGGTGATCAGATCGATAATAAACGAGTGGCTGGAGAGGAGCCATGGCAATCTCTTCTACCGGTTGTCACCGATAATTAAGGGCACGGATGCTTCGAAAAGTATCTGTGGCGATTAGGTCGGGAGACCACGGCTCAGTGTCAGCACTGCGAAGGAAGCAGTGAGGACACAGCGCTCCATACAGAGCATAGCGTGGGCGCCGGGTCCTAGTGGCAGGTCTTGACCTGAACATTATCTTGCTGGAGACTACGGTGCAAGCGATGATTTCCAACGGGAGTACGTGGGACACCGCCGCGTCTTTCTGCGAGCAGGTCATTCTCGTGAAAGAGATGGCGGGGAGGGAGCAGGGAGATAACTCTCCAACCCGAGATATCCAGTCTGCGGCGAGGGTGCCATACACTCGATTTTGCCCATACTATCGGACTCTATGACCGGGGGCCTAAGGTCGGGGCGGGGGCTGTTCACCGTCCTTACAGAAGCAGGACCAAGACGACAGCGTGTCGTTAATTTTTTTCGCACGATACACGACCCAGGAAGCGAGAGTGACACCCGAAAGCTTCCAAAGGCGCGGGGAAGTACTCGAACCAAACGAAGTAAAGTAGATGACGTCGCTGTGGTAGCCAAGGTCTGTCGGGAATTCTGGGACATCTTTCCCGAGGCTCCCGACCGTAGGTAGTGGTAGAGCACCGTATGGCTTCAGTCGGTAAGATTTCGGCACACAGATTCCACAAGTAAAAAAGTAAACAGTTTCCCTAGATAACGCCGGCTCCACATGTTTTCCCGGATTTAGTCTGCATAATGACTTGGCCGAGGCTCCATGACACAGGAAAGTGGCTTGTGCGGAGGATTACTAGTCGAGGGGGGGGGGGGTGCTTACACTTGATATGATGGGGAGCCGTGAAAAATTTCAAGACTTATAAGGGCGCCGCGGCCTGCAAAAGGTTGGGAACCCCTGCTATAGGCCTTGAGCCGCAGGCACACTAAGGCATTAATTATAATTATTAATTATAATATAAAATATAAGGCATTAATTATATTATTAATTATAAAATTTTATGTAAGTGAAAATAACAATCCCAATATTATGTAGAACAGCACATGCTATAATTACATTTGATGCTCCTAATTGGAGACATGGAAACTTACGCTTCCAAACCCCAAAAAATCTCTCCACTACATTCCTGTTCCTTATTTGGGCGTAATTGTAGTTAATCTCCGCTCTAGTTGTAGGCTGCAAAAGGGGGGACAACATAAATGGTAGGGAAGAATAGCCACTGTCACCTACCAAAATACATTCCAGGTCTTGCCTAATAAAGCGCATATACGCTCGGGAGTTTCTAAATATTCGGCTATCATGGGAGCTCCCCGGTCATCTTGTAACTATATCCAGTATTTCCATATTCGGGCCAACTATGACTTGAATATTAAGAGAGAATATGCCTTTTCTATTTCTAAACGCTTCTGAATGGTCTATATTTCTTGGTCTATTAATTTTGATGTGGGTACAATCAATTGCTCCAACTATATTATTTAATCCGTGATTTGAATTTCTTCCCAAGTCCTCAAATTTTATTTTCATGCACTGCAACTGTTCTCCTTAAGCAAAATTTATGAATCTTGTCAGTAGTCTAGCAAGTGCTACAGATACCTCTGCCACAATACGGCATACTGTATGCTGACTGACATTAAAAATGTCACCACAAACAGTCTGAAAAAGAAAAATTCACATGAGTGATGGTAAATTGACATGAAAATGTTTTTGCTATCTGTTCGCTTAGATCTTTTAAATGACTCGAAGGCTTTTGGTACAGTTTTCAGTATTATTATGTATATGTAATACATATATTAGATAAAGTACAGAGACGCTGAGCTGTAACATTATTAAAGTTGCGCGGATTAGCTAGTCATGCTTCACTAGTGAAATGTTTAGTATGTATTTAGTATGTAAGTATTGTTATCAGCTCTAGATTCATGATTACTTGTGATACAAGCTTGGATTGGGCTGTGAAGTAGGGGAAATGCAATGCACTTTTTTCATTTCACATTACTGAAGTTAGTAGTAGTGTGATAATCATATTGATAACTTACCTGAAAGCTTCCTGTGGCAAAGAATCGCAATGCTATCAATAGTTTCGTTTGATTTGTCAGAGGCAGACCCCTGTTAGTACTGCGTACAGTATGCTGTAGGTGTTGAACCATTAATGGTAGAATAACACTCGTCACGGTGTTTTTTGTAAAACGGAATCTCGCTTTAAAGTCATCCTCGTCATAAAATTCAAATAGATCCTGGTTGTATCTGTTTCGGATGTACACTTTTGGTCTGCGAATTGTTCGAGTACGATTATTAGCAGCATTCACGGCGGCGGCAATATGGTCGATGCGGTTAAGTATCTGGTCAATTCTTTCAATATTATCCATGATGACGAGCGTAGCAAGTTATCGTGTAAGCAAAGAATAGTCGGTGTCCGGAGATGTAAGCCAAGTCGTATATAAAATGATATCAGAAACAGCACGGAAATCAGAAACTAAAACGTGAACAACGGAGTGTCACACTGACATGAATTACAATACAGATAATATAGAAATAATCAGTGTTACGTTTCTTTCCTACAAATTTATAATTTCAGTAATATCTCTTTGCGTAACTATTGGACTTCAAAGTTATTTTAAATAGTCGCGCGGCATTTTTACGCATTTTTATATGTTGATATAGTAAAGAGAAAGATAAAGTTTTACATTTTAACGAAACTTGTAGCATTAGTAAATATTTTACCAGTGTATAAATAATATAAGCTTTGCGTGTAACGTACCGCTTTCGTAGTTTACTTTGGTTTTACTTTGCTTTAGCTTAAAGGAGTACTTAGCTTAGTAAAGTCTAAGTACCGACTGTGAAATTGAAATAAACTTCGAGATGTGAAAGTACACTTTGCAAAGATTACTTTGATGCGAAGTAAAGTTTTGTCTATGAATCTCGGCCTAAATGTGGGCCCCGACTGACCACGAAACTCTTCGCGCTGTCCCAAAAACGAACCGACGTCGTTGGTTCAGTCGAAAGTAATGTTGTCAATGAAAAGAAATAAAAATACACGTGTTTCTGGAAAATCGCCAAATCTTTATTAATTTTTAAATATAACACGTTAAAAGGAGTGTGACATAAATGTCACACTGCATCAAAAGGGGTAACTAGAGTGACCTAACTGAGGTGGAATAATCGGAAACAATTATTATGTTTATTGTAGCACAGAGCGACGCCACATTTCTCACACATTGTCTGTGAGACACCGGAGCATTATGGAAATTTGCATCGTACTCTCTTTTCAGTCCAAACAGGCCAGTGACCAGTCTGATCTTGCCTGACTGCCATTGGAGGAGCATGTTGTGCTGGACCTTTGTGACGTTTCGCTTGTATTTCGTTTTCGATAGAACGACGGTTCTTCACATTGGATGGAATACCAAGCTTACATAAAGTTATAGCAACTTCAAGCCGAAAATCAGCAGAGTTCAAAATTTTATCCTGCGAGCCCTTTGCTTTGTTTATTCTCTTATAAAGCAGCCATGCATTGGCCATAGTCAAATCTAATAAATGGTAAAACATTCGCACCTGCCACCTTTTACTACGAAGTAAAAAAGTGTACAAATATTTATTGTTAAAAATTACAGAGAAACATAATTATTACATATCTATATTTACATTATTACTATCTAAACTAAACCTAAATAAGGCCCCCGTGGCATTGTGCCCAAAAGACTAGCAGCATTCCCCCTTTGAATAGCAATACCTATTCGTTGAGCGAGAAAACTGCCAGCCCTTGGGTCACCAGTTGACTCCACAAGGCGCTTTTTCAAATTCTTGAAAAATTTTTGCGCATTGGGACCCCATGGACCTAGGGTCTCGACACCGACTGGACAAAAACGATACGATGAGTCGAGACCCTTATATTTATTAATTTTAATATTTTCAGCCGCTTCCGCTGCGGCACTGGCTTTTAATTTTGTTTTAGGAAGATGGGACGGGGCTAGAGTGTCAACACAAGTTGCATCCCACACCAGGACCCGACCCATCTCCCACGGTATCAAAGTTATACCATCCGGTCTCCTGCCATCGTCCCTGAAAACGCCGTTTGGCTCTAAGAGCGCAGGCACATTGGCGGTGGCAAGAGCACGGCGGATGATGTCATTCAGCGCAGCGTGGCGTGAGAAGCGGCCTGCGCTCTTTAAACATGAAAGACCATGATGCCCCAAAGTGTCAACGTTAAAACCGCAGGGGCAACGATGTGGAGCGCAAAGCGTGACGCCAAGTCTCAAACCAACTGAAATTCTTAGGATGTCCGGTTCCAAAAAAGTTCCGGTGTTGGCTATAGGGAAAGCTTTCAACCAATCACCGGATTCCTTTCTACTGAGCGCTAATAATCTGGCCCGATCCGGGCCTAGACTAGCATTTAAAAAGGAGTCAAAGGTTAATTTTGACATAGCGTCGTCCCAGCTCCGTTGTAAATTTGGATGGGTGGGTAAATTTTGACCCGGACAAGCCATTAGCCAAGCATTCTTGGCATCTGTAAGGCCAGTCGTCTCATAGTCTGTAAGACAATTCGTCAGAATTTTACCTACGAGACTCGACGTGGCATGTACAGATGACAAAACGAAGTTGTATTTTGTAGCGACCCATTATGCTATCGATAAGATCCACACCACCCATGTGCCGATTGTATTCGCCGACAATATTGGGACGATCAATAGATATGTACCGTTTATTCTTTTTGTCATAACGCCTAACCTGAGCTTTCGGCGTTTCTCCTACAAAGCTTGATGCCAAATTTACCACCTTGTTGTCCTTCCAGGCTACGGTTGATATATCCACACCATTGACATCAGCAACATACTCAATAGAATAGCCTCTGTCTTTCTTAGACATATCTTTGTCAGTGGGTAATTTGCAGTCTGGAATTCTGTTTCTACGTACAGTACCAAGACTAAGTATACCATTTTTCCACAAATATTCTAGCAGTGGCAAAGATGTAAAATAATTATCAAAGTACAGTCTATAATTTTGGTTGTGAGGTATTTTTCGTGATAAGCGCATTACAACATTGGAGGATGCACCTAGATCAGGTTCGTCGGGTAGTACAATATTTTCTAAGCCCGTTTCAGGTTCGACTTCGTATGCAAATCCAGAGACGCCACTGAGAACATATATCTTATAACCCCATTTGTGAGGTTTATTTGGGTTATATATCTTCAAAGTGTTTCTTGCTTTCGTAGAGCATATTTGTTCGTCGACGCAAAGATATTGCTCAAAAGGAACTTTGGCGAACATTTGATTCAATTTTTGAACAAGAGGTCTAAGTCTGAACAGTCTATCGTGTTCTAAATGTATGCGGGGCAGATTTTGGGAATTATCATTGAAATGGATAAATTGACGAATCTTTTCAAACATCTTTACAGTCATCACTTCTTGAATTATAGGAGTCCCAATGGTACTATTCCAATGACTGGTAACCCGAGGAAGTTGAATCAAAGACATGATATACACTATGCCAATAAATTGCTGAATGTCTGTTGTGGAAACTCGAAAAAAATTATTGGGATCCTTTTGTACAATATATAAATTGGTTTGTTTAGCAATGAATTCAATCAAATCTTTGGGAAACAAATACAAGAAAATCTGAATCGGTGTATCTAGCTCTAAAATATCTAATGGTAAGCTTTCATTTCCGAGAAAACGCAACTGTTGCTCGTTTAAAAGCAAACTTTTCTTCTTCCATCGCAGACAAAGTTTTTGTTGTGGCTTTTTAGGATGAGTCACAGGTTGAGTTGATAGCGGTTCTACAGGCAAAGCAGATGTAGATGGAGATGGATCACTGGTTTCTAAACTATGAATAATCTCATCAAGATTCACGTCAGCATCTTCATTTTCATCGCTAGGAATCTGCTGTAGGTCCAAAATATTCTCATCCTCGTAATCTGGATCTGCAACACTGTCATCATCATTTTCCATGCCATCTTCACTGTCTTCGTATATATTTATCATCTCGTCTATATCATTATCACGAAGAGGTCGCAAGGCCATTCTAAAAAGGAAAAAACAATAAATTAGATTTTAGATTCTTAGCAGAGAAGAAACTACCCACATTAGGCAATGTGACATTTATGGTACAAACACAACAGTAAACCAATCTCATTGGAAACATTCAATAACGTAAATATTTATAGCACATTATAAAATACATGAACTTACCTTGCAATTTTTTAAAAAACACACAGAATATACTAGGTTTTTATATTTATTATAATTTTTTTAAATCACTGTACGTCGGTAAATCGATCAGCTGAAGAACAACGGCTATTTAGCGACTCTAACACCATCTACATTTTTTGTTCTGTACTACGTCGATAGATCGGTTTGTCACCAATAAAATACATTGACATAAAATACGTTCCGAAAAATATATGCAATTTTGAAGGCAAATAATCAGTTTGTGACAGAAATGTTACACCACGCTACAGAGGGACATTACAGGGATATTACAATCTTATACCTAAGTAAATATAACATTAATTAATAATCATGAGTATGAATTATTCAAATTTATCAACTACACTTAGAGGTAGGATTGATCCTGCTAATTTCCTTTTATTCAGCTTAAATGCAAAATAGATAACACTGGGAAACAGTAGTTTTGTTTTATGAAGTTTTTTTACCTGATTTTGTATGATTTTGCCATGCTGATTCCAAATCTGTAGTCAGTTTTTTTCTAACAGCTCTAGTTTTTGAAATATGAACATATTACATTTTTAGCCAAAAGTACTATAATTTAAGAAATAAAAAATGTATTGCTCTTACTCAACATGAAAAAAACTTTCTTTTATGTGCTTTTCTGGCATGAGGGGTCGCTAAACATCAGTCTTGTTTTGAATGCTCCAGCAGTAATCAGCCATCATATTTGAATTCCAACGACCCTGGTATCGCTCTTCCATAGTGCGGATGTCCTGATGAAATCGTTCTCCTTGTTCTTCGCTGAAGTCGCCTAAATTTTCTGGGAAGCGGTTTAGATGGCTGAAGAGAAAGTGCATCTTGATGCTCATGTTACATCCTAGTCTCTGGAAGTGCAACATAAGCTGCTCAACGTGTTAAATGTAGTCTGGAGACTTTTTATTTCCTAAGAAATTTTGCACAACCCAAATAAATTCAATCCATGCAGATTTCTCCTTATCTATCATACAACCAGTAAAATGTTGATCCTTTATTAGTTTTCTGATTTGAGGACCGTCGAAAATACCGGCTTTAATTTTTTCTGTGCTCAATTTCGGAAATATTTTACTGATATATTTAAAACATTCCCCATCCTTGTTTAGAGCTTTTACAAACTGTTTTATCAGACCTAACTTTATATGAAGAGGGGGTAATATAATGCGGTCTCTGGCTACTAGAGGTGCATTTATCACATTCATACTACCCGGTACTAAATTCACTCTCAAAGGCCAAACTTTTTTAGTCCAATGTTCTGACTTGGCTCGGCTATCCCATAAGCACATGAAACAGGGATATTTGGTATATCCTCCTTGTTGACCCAAAAGAAAATTAACCATTTTAAGATCAACGCATATCAGCCAGTTATGTTCTATGTGTTTAATTTTCTCCAAAACCAAGGCTATCGTGGGATATTCCTCTTTAACTTTTGTTGAATGTGCAATGGGCAAACAGCCCATTTTATTTCCATTATGTAAGAGCACACATTTAAGACTACGTTTCGACGAGTCAATAAATAAACGCCAATCTCTTGGATCATAGTTTGTGAATCCCATTTTAGCCGCCAAACCGGGAATATTGTTACAAAATACAAAATCATCTTCTTCAGAAAAAAAAGGAATCAGATGTTTTTCTCTTGTACGGTAAACTGATACTTTAGTCTCTGGAGTTATGAGATTTCTTTCTTTAAGTCGTGAAGCAAGGAGTTCTGACCCTTTCTTTGATAGACCAAGATCTCTTATCAACTCATCTAGGTCATTTTGGTTGAATGGTCGAGGTTCAGACGTACTCGGAAAAGAAAAGTCACGGTCCCCATCATCATTGTCTGAAAGAACTAGTGGTGTAAAATTTGAAGTAGTTTGCGTATCAGCGACCGGTTCTTCACTAGTATTTAGGATTGGCCTAATAGCCGATTTTAAATTAGGGTAAGTCCATTTGGAACAATTTTTGCGGTTTATTCCGGTAATTTTCACAACACAAAAATAACAATCATTGTGATGATTAGTCGGTTCACGCCAAATCATAGGACTTTTGAACTTTAAAGTGGATCTTTTTTTATTAGCCCATAAACGCAATGATGTTACGCAACAGCCACATACAAAATTTGGGATCCAAGGCTTGCTAAACACTTGTAATGGCTTACCAAAGTAGTCCATATAGGCCTTTTTTATAGAATCAGACGCACTTAAACGACGTTCTCTAAACATATAGTCACCACAAACAGCACAAAAACTATTCGGATCATTTAAACATGTTCTTCTTAATGTAGACATAGCGGTTTATTTATGAAATTTTGTAATTTTATGCACTAAAAATTTATTCAAGTAGGCCGAGTAACGATATTTCAAGAAGTACCTATATCATTAAAACTAGAGCTGCTAGAAAGAAACTGAGGGTAGATTTGAAATCAGCGACGTCAAATTAGTAAGAAACAGTTCAGAAACTTCATAAAACAAAAAAAAGTGTAATTTTGTTTACCAGTGTAATTGATCCTATTAAAGCAACACTTCCGATGTATAAAGTAGGAAGAAAAGACCATGCATTATTCATTAAGAATGAGCTTAATCCTCCAGATGGGGTTGCATCATAGCCTATAATGGTGTCATCCTGTGTATTTGAATCACACTTAAGCTGGCATTTTATTTTACCTGGACTTTTTGAGAAAAACACAGTTCGATTCAATTCAGACTCTTCTCTCATTATGGATAAAGATAAAGAAGTCATCCCAGGGCAATCTAGAATTGCTATAGCTCTATCTATACTAGACACAGTCTTAATAGTTAGGGTTGCTCCAATAGCACAAGAAAAACATCCTTGAATGCTGAGATCTCTTGCCTTACAAGTACTTTTTTCTTTTCGTATGCTAACAGTCAAATTTTCCAAGTCTATCTGAATTTCAAATAGTTCTCCTATTGTGTTCCTTATGTAAGGCAGGCCCAAACCTTCCTGGTTAATTATAGATACCCCCTTACTAATAGGTAATCTTCCTTCTTTTATTACTTCTTTTATATTTGTTTGCATGTTCGTGATTGAATACTTCCAATTAATAGGGAGTACTTTAAGTATATCCTTACTCATTTTACATGTGTTGTCCAAATCCATTGCAGATTCTTTTGTAGAGCATCGAACATCTCCAATTGAGCCAGATTCTAACTCTTCTCTTCTTTGACAGGTTGAGATGTGAGTCATCATTTCAGACTGAATGAAGCAGAAATCTGAATCAATAATTGGGCTAGATCTAGAAACCATTGCTATCCTCATCTTTTGTTCCTTATGTGGATCATCCCCTGAGAGGAGTGCATCAAAGTCTTTCATATTGTTTAAATTATGAAATTTAAATGATAAAGATAGAGATGGTATCCATGATGAACATCTATACACTTCGTAGGCTCTCATTTCAGAATTTATCATGTCAACCATCAAATAAGAGCAACCAGGATCACATCTTCCACAATTATTCCCTGCACAGCCAGGTGGATTGTAACAATAATATTGTGTTAATTTGTTCATGGAAGAAGGGAATTTCTCATTCCTAAAAGAGACATCCTTCATGAACTTTTCACAATCATCTAAGTCTGAACAGGCTGATGTTCCTGCACACTTAGCAATGTTATTTGGAATAGGCTTCACTTGAGCTGTATAATAAAGGAATTCTTTCTGACAATTGTAGTATTGAGCTAAAGTTTGTATCGAAATATAACCCATGAGCTTTCCACTGTTATCCTTTATGTTTATACATGTTTCTTGACCTTGAGGAGCCCCTGATATCCTTAGTGATGTTTTAATTGTACATACCTTCAATCCTTCTAATGATAACTCACATTCCTCTTGGGATGTCACCAAAGTAGTAGACTCTGAGCAACTTAAACCCAAATCAGGAGCAATTATCAGGAATAATATGAATGCTGATAACATGGTTCCAGCTCTTTGTCTCTGGAAATTGTATCTCCTATTATAGCCGTTGTTCTGTACACTTCTCGTACTTTGAGATCCATTTACAATTCTAATATTTGTAAGTTCTTCATTGCCTCCACCAACAGAACTATCATCTCTCGATGGAACTGTTGAGTATTTTGACCTATATTTCCTTATTGTTTTTTTCATTTTACTTGCCATAATATTAGTTTTATTGTGAATACATTTAGTTATTAATAATGAAGTGCATAGAATTATTAACGTTGATACTGACATAATAGACGCAATTACTATTTTTTCTGAGTGGTTTTAACAGACAGGATTTAATAATTTCGCTATGCATATATAGCAATTTATATCAGAACAAGGATTGTAATCTGAACAATCCATGAGCCCAGTTCTTATTAGAGCAGATTCACCATAGAGCTCATAGGTAGGCACTGAACCTACTAAGCCAGTTCTGAAAGGAATTCTAAAACCATTAATAGATTCATCCCATGTTGAAATAATCTCAATGGATCCCATATAAATTTGATAAAAACTTATCCATGTGCTGTGTATAATTAACTATATTAAAATTATATCTAATAAATAGATTAAGTATAACAACCCTACTACATAAATACTTACTAAAAATACTTAAATGAAACAATTATAATGATAACTTTACATCTGAGTATTTTTATTTAAAATATATTACTTACATAAGAAGTTATATTCAGTGCTACTTGAATCCCTGGGAGACCCGAGCCAAGGTCATCACCAAGAATTGATAGAAATTTTAATTCGATTTCTGACAATTCGGGTACTGTAGAGGGTCCACCTCCAGTGCGTGAGTGGAATGCTCTTAAATTGGGACACTTACGTTTCAATTTCCCCTTGTAATCTACCCAATACTGAAAGGGTAAGGTTTTGAACAATTAACACTTTGGTAAGTACATATTGTTATCATTTGACGCTTTGATTATTTACACTCTAAATAATCAAATGTTCGAATTGAGCAAATGCAATTGAAAACATAAAAACTCACATTTGACCAATTTTTCCAGTCTTTAATAGCACCGCCGACTACGGCATTTAACGATTCGGCTAACTCCGTCCACATCCTCCGGGACGTTGCGCGAGCTTGAGCGCTTTTGTTATAGCCCACAGCAATATCTTTGTGGGCGTTTAAAAACTCCCACATCACTTCCAATTGCTCAAAAGAAACTCTCCTAGAACTCATAGTTGCAATGAATTTATTCTTTGTACACGCAATATTTAGCACAGGTGTGACAGGACAAACGCTTAGACGATAGTGATTGTAAACTAGAGGACTTAAATAACTAGAGGACTTAAAACCAAGACATAACTAAAATATTTCATCCGTCCACTTATGTTTTTCAAATTCCCTCGTAAATTTCATTTCAAATGTCAACATACTTACGTCACAAAAAATGTCGTTCAAAAATAAATAACTCGATAACTTATGGGTCGACTTTATGAAGTGGTTTTAAAGAGTCTCTAACGTCTCAAATGATATATTTATTTTTGTTCGGGTCGAAAAAAGATAATTGTTTAGGAGAACTTGATATTTAGCTATACTAGTTGAAATATTATATTCTTGGTTCATGAAACCGGAAAACCGTTAAAATTACGAGAATTGTTTTAGAACGTTTGATTTTATGACATTAGAGCCGGCGAGTTGCTACCAAACCGACCAGAGAGAATTACGCATGTCAGAATTCGAAACATTGCAGCTCAATCGAAAAGGCTCATGGTACAAAAGAAAAACCTGCCAGGTTATGTGTCAACTTGAGCTGCTCTGCGCTTGGCAGGTTTCGGAAAAGTTTATGGTAGGCGCCCAGGACAGTCCGAATCAACATGAAATATTCCATTAGCACAAGTAATATTTTCATGACAATTCTTCTCATAGATGCGAATGTTATTTCCAATAACCTCAATATAAGAATTCATTTTGATAACTTTGGTATCAACAAAACTGACTAATTGAAACAAACTAATACTAATAACTACTTCCAATCCCGGAAAACCATGTATTTCTCTTGTCCTGTAATTCTCTAGTCTGTTACATGTTTCATTATGACCTGGTGAGCATTCTTTATTTATGTGAGCACAGTAGAATTTGTCTCCGTTGCAATTCTTTTTGTAATTTTCATCATATAAACATTTATATTATTGGTACAGTTATATGTAAATTTGTTAGTCGCATTATACATACTGATCAAATCTTAGTTTGTGAGAATAGTCACTAACACTGAGGAGTCATTCATAATGTGCATCATTATCTCTCCAAAAACTGTCAACCCTTCATTGTACTTTGTATTTTTATTTTTCCACATCCCATTAACCTCACATAATTCTATTCCTTCTATAGGATTTATGTAAGTGAAATTCTTGGTTGGCATTTTCAAAGCCTTTTCAACTACAATCTGGTGATTTTCATTGTTTGAAAATGATTTCAAATGATAATTGGTTACCAAATTATTTGATAGACACTCTCTCAACACACATGAGTAATTTCATAGTATCCTTTCTTTACATGAGGCCTCCATTAAACAAAATGTATTATTTTCTATCATCATTAATGATATTCCTTTTGTGCAAGAAGAATAAGGTTTCCAAGAAACAAAATTAGAACATTTGGGAATATTTTTCATTAAGAGATTTCCCCGCCTATAATTTTCATAGTATCCCTGAGTTTGTGGATCATTTAGCTTAAAGGACTGAGATTTAATAGGTCCTAACCAAGTGATATATGCATAATAATGTATCAACATCTTTTTGCTTGTAAAATCCCATATAGAAATGGAAGTAAGATATTCTCCCCATGTTGGATGAATAGCTTTCTTTGGCTTCTGATTCTTAACCTTTCTTATCCAGTTCCCAGATTTCATAAAACTATCTAATGTCATTTGTGAGGATTTTATGATTGCATCTGAAATATCATCATCTAAATATTCGACTTCATCACTTCTCAAAGATCTAGTTCTTCTCTTATGATTAGCATTGTCATTAGGATAATAAATGTAACTATAAACATTGTTGTTAAGAGTTTCTCTTTTAATTACTGAACCATCTTTGAATTCCTCAAATATTGCGGTGTTAACGTGTTGCACAGACAAAGCGTGGGTCCGGACGGTGCACATACGGGTATTTGAATGATCTACGCGGCCAAAATTATTTCTATCGTTTATTTGAGTTGTGATGACGAAAATAAAAGAAATAAGTTATTATAACACAAACACAATTTAAATTTCACAAAAAAAAAATGGAAAACACAGGTACAGTCAAGGTCTTTCAGAGCGATACACTTCCTGCACTTTTCAATTTGGTTATGTTCTATGTCAAACTCTATGGATTGACGTATTATGAAACAAAATTGAAAAGAGCCGGAAGTGTATCACTCCATGCGCCCTTGACTATAGTTAGGTAACATTAAATAGACATACATTGTATTTAATAACGTTTATTTATTTTTAAATCTAATAATTATTATTATACCATTTAAGATTAATACATTATTATACATTGCATTGTAATTAAGTGTTTATAATCATATTATATTTAGGTACATATTTGATTGAAAACAAAATTGAAACATTTCTATTGTCTCAGGCAAAAACGAATTCATTTTCCTTTTGTGTGTAGTTCTAGTGGCACTGTGGAAGGGATCTGAGCTTAAGAGGAGTCTATTTAAAATGTCTTTATTACAGGATTCTCTAGAGAATTTTCTTGAATAATCCTGTCTGTATATCCTGAAGTGTTTGTTGCGCGCTTCAGCTGCTTCCTCAGATAATTGTCCAATAGGCACTAATGCTTGTTTTATTATGACTGCTCCGTGTATAAGTATCTTGTGTAGTGTAGGTGTCATTGGGTGCCATGGGTACAGCCTCACGTAGAGAGCAGCCGTTTCATTTGCGTATATTTCATATTTTTCCACGGCTATTGTGTACCCACTTGATATTGTTTCTAAAATTACTTTCATTCTTTAGATGAGTTCCTCATCTACTCCTGTAATTTCTGATGCCAATTTGGGATCCTCGAAAAATCTCCTGCTTGTGTTGCCATCATTAGTATTGCCAAAATTTGCTTTTGGCATATCAACCAATAAGCCCGTTTCGTGGCGAAACAGGTTTTGAATTTCCAGTTTCTTTTCTTTCACCATCTGCTTTTCCTCTTCGGTTTTTCTTTCCCGATATTTTTTAATGGGGAGTTTGTATGCGAGGTGCAAAATAGTTTCAAAAAATCTTATTCTCGCATGCAGAATAGACAACCCAAATTCAGTGGCTTCCTTAGATATGACTCTTATGTCATCTAATTGGTTAAAATCTTTTGATGTTTTGCCACATATGTAGCAACGACTCGTTGATGTCGTCCCAGTAGCTGCGTTACAAACTTTTCCATCAACCATTGTATTATGAATTGGTAATTAACCATAAACTCCTTTCCATCAATGTCAACTTTAGTCGCGTTTAATGAATCTACAGATGTTTTTATGTGGTTGATTTCCTCGTTCGTAACGTCAATAGTCTCTTTGACAAAGCGGAAACGTATTGGTCGACAGAACCTGGGGGATGATGGTGTTGGATTTTCCCATAAAATCTTTTCATTGTTCTTGCCATAAACTATCCCCAGAGGTACAAAGCAGCTTTGAAAAATATTTGCATCCGAATATGCTTCGTTATCTAATTTCTGTTTAAACTGGGCTTGTTGTGATCCATCACAACCCCATTTGCAAATCATCTTCAAAGTGTCCCGCTCATGCTCTTCTATTGTAAGTAAGACTTCTTCTAGGAATTCCGACAATCGCCTAACGGTAATCTCGACTAAAGGTTGCAACTGGATTTCAGCGCAGGTAGTCGTTACCGTGCATCAAACTGTAACACGTTATTATTTCGTACTGGCTTCGCGTAAGATCAGCATTTATAAACATTTTTAACGCTTCCATGGGTGTCAAGCGATCAGTTTTCTCACATTTTGAAGAATCGTATGCTTTCTTGTATTTCCTAGCACTTTCCCTTTTACTTAGTTCGTTAAATCTGAAATTCATTCACAAAAAAATATGTTAAATTACTCATTAATAGGAATCTGTTGCATTTGTTTCAAATAATAAGATAACAGTAGTCATAACTCACATAAAACCATGAGAGAAAAAATACTTCCCTCATGGTTTTTTTAAACTCGCTAAGTTTGTGTCAAACTTTTGCACGTAGGAGGGTTCCGTACCAAAAAGCCGCAGGGCACTTGTTTTAGTATATGTATAGCGTTTTAGTATAGTATATGTATAGTATAGCGGCTACAATATGGACATGAGTACAGTATGGAACCCTGTTAAGAATGCAGAGACAGCAACAAAAGTGGGACAATCTCACACAGTAGTTGGCAAAGTTAAGAATACATACTGTTGTGTATTTTTTTGCCAAACAGCATTTTTGACTTTCTTGGTGTTGGTATCTGTATTTTTGTTCTCGAATACTGCCACATATTCTTTTATACAGTTGCGCAATAATGTCTAAAAGAAAAAAAAAAAACATTAAGAATTAGTGTTGGTATCTGTGCTTTATATCTCACAACACAACTTCTTTTACGCAGTTTCTAAAAGAGAATGCTTATATCAACTAGGAACTACCTATGCTTGTGCGGTAAGTTGGAGAACGCTAGTGAAGAATCCCTTCTCAAGCTAGTCTCAACTTATACGCACGCGTAGTATAGATTATATCAAAATAATAGATGTAGGATCTTACCTTTTCTATTGATTCCAAGTTAGCGGAACGCTTCCTTTTATTTTCCGTCAGAGAGTTCTTTGCGAATTCCATTTTAATCTTTTACTTTATTATTGGTAAGTACGGAATATCACGAGGTAAAAATACCACGAGACGTAAATGAACATCAACCTATTTTGAAATGAATGTAATGAAACCCAAACCATTTCTTTTTGTGCTTTTAGCAGTAACTTTCCAATGTTTTGTCAACAAAAACTAAACCAGATGGGCAACAGATGTTTTATTACCTTGACAATGACAGCTACGTTCAAAAACATGCACTCCATAGTGTGAGTTTACTTTTCTGAATTTTTAATATTATTTAACAAAATGGCTACTTGTTTGACCCTATTCTATTTATAACAGCTGATAACAACGTTTTATAAATTATTTTGTAATGCGTTAAAAAATCAAATTTTTTTATTGTAGAACATAAATATTTTCAAGTTTCAGAACGGTTGCGAAAATGTTACCAGTTCAAAGAATCTTTCTATTATTTAGTTAAACAGGACTGGCTCATTGTTTATTAGTCAAGTCTTGGTTAATCAGTGGAGTAAACCTTAAACAATGTTTAAGTAAAACGGTCAAAAACGACGGTGTTAAAAGTTTATTATTAGTAAGAGTATTGGTGAATTTATTTATTTTTTAATTGAAGAATTAATATTCAGAAAAATACCTTTCAACCAGAGCCTGTCGCATCATAAAGCCACTGCTATTAGAAAATTCAGTCACTTGTGCAACATCAACATCATTACTGACATAGATATCATCCCCGTTCAATGGCACCAAGTCATCGACCAATAACGATATATTGTGTAATGTTGCACATGCACATATCACAGCCACAACTTCGAATCGACTTTGAAACCCATTCCTAGGAGACAAGGAAATCTTCTTTTCCAAATACCAAAGCACCTGTATCTCGTGTTCTATTTTGGCTTTTATTGTAGTTTTTTTGCGGTATTAAATTTGGTGATAAAAATGGTGTTAAAAGCACATTGCCAAGTGCGTATCCACTGTCTCCTAAAATATACACCAGTATTTAGTTTCTGCTTAACTGAACTATAAATAAAACTATAGTGTGTGCTTCCAGGCCATCGAGCTATTAAAACGTAAAACTACAAGTTTGGCCCTGTGACTGCTTGAACATTAATAGAAAAGTACCCTTTTCGGTTCCTATAAACTGCTGAAGTTATTCCTCCAGGGCTTTTTATTTTAATGTGGGTACGATCTATGCATCCAATGACTCCAGAAAAAAAAGCCAATTCATAAAATTTCTGTCTGTAACTAAAATAAAATCTCAGTAAGAATTTTTTCACGAAAACTATATAGGTATAGGTATTGATAGTTCAACTCATCTTTGCGCGCGGCACTATGTGTGGGTAAACCTCGTACAAACACAGTGACTTCGTGTGCGTGACAAGAGGTACAGTGAAGTAAGAACAAGACGAAGGGGTTATTTTGATAGTCTTGCTAAATATCCTCTCGCACGGAGCTGAAGTTGCCATACTTGCGTAAAAGTATGGCAAGGTTGGGATAAATGTGGCAGTTAAGCTGCCACCATTGTAATGGACAGTTAAATTTTCCACTGTCTTTGAACATAGGTAGTATGTTATCTTTTAAGTATGAGTCCACTTCCTTGATTGCACATGACAAGGGTGGCCCAATTTGCTGCTGTAGCGACCCGACAAGATTGTTCAAAATGGACCATGGTGAAAGTTTATCTAGTACCACCGGTACGGAAGCTGAGGATGAAAGAGTTTGCTCTGGTTGGCTTTCTCCTTGTCATCGCCGTCTAATATCAGCTGCAAGTGTCTCTTCCAGCAATTTCTTGGCTTTTGCTGCGTCATTTGTATCGGTGAACACATTTAATTTGTATCTTGGGTCTAAAAGAGTACATATCGAGAATGTGTCGCTTCTCTCAACACCTTCTAGTCGCTTATCTAGGCCTGTCCGAAGTGCTGTAATTACGTCATTTGTTATAACAGTAAAGCCTTCCATTAGCAGTTGATCACACGAATCTTTAAGACAGCGTGTCATGACTATGATGGTACTGGCTGTCATATAACTTTCACCACTCATGACTTTTGTTGCTTCGTCGAAAGGTTTTAATACTTTGCACATTGCACAGTTCGTGAAATAATGTCCATTCCTCGACTGTTTAAATTGGTAAATCTTTTTTAAGTACGACAACAGTGGCACATATTTGATTTTCCAGTTCAACATAGCGCTGCAACATATAAAATGTCGAGTTCCACCTGGTTGGTACTTCCTGTATTAAGCGCTTTGGTGTCACGTCCGGCTTTTCCTGTGACTGCGCTTTTAGCAATTTTTCTAGTGCTGCTGGGCACCGATTCTCGCTTCACACGACATGAATGCGTGAACAGAAATCGACGGGTGACGCGTCGCCTGTGTCATATTTAGGAACGGCGAAACATGAGACGGACGACGTTTCACCCGTAAATTTGCGTCCACGCATTCACATCGCGTGGTCGAGAATGGGCGCCCTGTACTTGTTTTAAAATGCCGACTACAGTTTTAACTTTCTCTAAACAAGTTTGGACCAAATTCAGGGCATCTTGGACTATAAGGTTTAAGGTATGGCCGCAGCATCCGTAATGTTTCCACCCTATATCAGCTATGGCTTTTTTAACATTGGCTGCGTTGTCACTTACAATAAAATTTACTTTATTGGTTAAGTTCCACTCGTTCGTTGTTTCGAGCAGAGCAGCTTTAATATTCGCACTGCTGTGGGTATCCTGCTTTAATATTAGCACTGCTGTGGGTATCCTGCTTTAATATTCGCACTGCTGTGGGTATCCTTAAACTCGGCGCATTTTAATAAAAATGTTTTTTAGCACAAGATCCCTCGTAATATAGTGTCCCGTAACAGATAGCTGTCTCACGGGTCAATGGTGCGTATATAGAACCCGTGACGTCCATAAGTCTGTGGTTAAAGAAATGAATTCGATATCATTTATTTCTTGCCTTTTTTTGAAGAACAGTTTGGTCGTATAATGTGGGAATTAGTATGTTAACACAGTTTTCCGTGATAGCAACTCATATCCAGGTATGTGTCGGGCAAACTTTCTAAAAGCTCGTTCTTCTACTAAAGAGAAAGGGTGATAACTATCTATAAATAAATCAGCACGGTCTCTCTATTTGTCTTTTCTTAGATAGTGTAACTTTTTTTCCTATTTCAAAGCTATCAATGCGCTGTTGCGCAGCACGGTATACTGGTAAGGTTATGGTACTTGCAGCAGAGGAAGTAGAAGCTGACGCAGCAGTGGAACTGTATGCGGAGGGCTGAGGTTGCCTTTGACTATGTTCTGGGGTTGTATAAGCATGGAGGTGTTTTCGCTTCAAATGTGTTTTCAAATTCGCAGTTGAAGTTTTGAAGCTATAAACTTCACCACAACTGTTGCATCTCGCTTTTTTTTATTATCCTGTTTTTGAAAAAACTTCCACAAAGCACTAGATGAAAATACATATTCACTCGAGACATTTTTACAAGATTTTTTATTGATACTTCACTATATTTACACTTAAGTAGGTATGTAATCCTGATTAATTATATGTCCGTAAAAACGCTAACTATAACACTAAAATAATAATATAAATGTTAATAATTTTAGAAGAAAGTACTCAAACTTGTACACCAGCAAAGCAACGTTGAAGTTCAAAAAGACTATGATGGTCAATGGTCAGTCAGTTTTGTGCAGTTGCAAGCAATCATCGTAACTCAATCCACCCATTTTATTATTGATCGATGTACATACTTTAGGGTTCTGTATCCAAAAGCTATAAACAGGACCCTATTCGTGACACTTCGCCGTCGGTCTGTCTGTCTGTTTGTTCATCACGAGGCTGTATCCCAGGAATCGTAATAGCTAGAGAGCTGAAATTTTCACAGACGTATGTCTGTCACCGCTATACCAAAAAACACTGAAATCAGAAATTAGGGGCGGTGGGGATTCAGGGGCGCTTCCATACAACAAACGGGATTATTTGCTGCTTTTTGGTAAGAAACCCCACGTGCGCGAGTCCAACTTGCACTTAGCTGGTTTTACGAAACAATAGTCCTTTTTAGGATTTCGATTTTTATGGGCAATAATAATTCAGAGATGGAACAAAAGCTAAATGAACTACGAATGTAGTGGTATGGTAGCTTAGTTACTCATATATTATTATATAAGACATGTTATTCTCTAATAAAGGACAGTATACTCAAGATATTCACGAGTTTCACTCATCTCCAACGCACAACCTTACATGGCGACCCTGCCATACAAGGCGCGCTCGGGCGTACCCAATGTGTCCGCCTGTGCCGAGGCGAGGCGACACCGCGAATAATATTCGTAAAAATGTGATCTTTTGACCTCGAACGTTTTCTTTTTACCTCGTTTTGTTTTTTCGTGCATACTCGTAGTTCGATATCAGTTAAAATCATGGGCAAAAAGAAGAAGAAAAATAAGAAAATGGCGTGGGTGATGAAAAGTACTACGCAACTCCAAAAATAAGGTACTCTACCCTAAGTGCCACTGACGTTCAAAGTGTATAAGAAGACCCGTAATCTTTGAGAAAATGTAGAAAAAACGTAACAAGGCGTGTCCGTGCGTAGTGTACCTATGTGTAATTAAAGTGCCGAAAAGTTCAAAGTGCTTAAAAAATTGGTGTGTGTGGTTCGCAAAAACGTTGAACATGCGTTACAAAAATGCATAGTAACTTTGCAAATTATCTTATTTATCACTTTCACTACGCATATAATGTTAGAGACTATTGGTGATAAGTACCTAAGTGCTTTACGGAACATTTTAGAGACATTTAATTCGTTGTGATGTTTTATTTTGATTTGATCCTTCATCAAAATATTAATGGGTTGATCAATAAGTCTGACAAGTTCGGTATTGGTATTGCTGCGTTAACCACTCAGGACATTACTGGGGGTTGCATTTGAATTACGCATCCTCGATAGGGGACGGGGTGAAGAGGGGGGGGGAACCCCCCCCCCCCCGACCCCTCCCCAAAGTTAGGAGATCAATAGTTTCCACGTAATTTAGATTTTTATTTTTTTTTTGAGGTTAAGTTCTATAAAATCGACGACATAATCTTTCTCCAAATAAAAACTCGTCGACAAACCAAAAAAAAAATAACCACGAAGGCTAAGGCGCCTTAGCCTTCTAACCTAACCTATCCAAGCCGGGGTGGTTACCATTGAATGAAACAATCTCTTTAAATTTTATATACATGTTTTATTGCTTTAATCAATTCTTGAAATATTTCAAACAATTACGTCTCCACAAATACTCCACTATACAGTCGCCAAAATTTTCTGGATGGTTATAATTGTCGTTATAGAAGAATCTCTTCACCACCCGCCACTGGGACTCTATACCGTTGAGTATAAGTCCCATCAGTAGCCACAAAGGGATTGTCTGGATCACTATGGTTAACTTTTTTATGTATGTAACCATACTGATCCAGACAATCATAGGCCCGCCAAAAATCCATGTGGATAGAAGTTCCAGGTTTCACATGCTTTTGAATTAAAGGTTTTAAAATCTCCGCTGATCTTATATTCTCTGGGCATACTTCAAGACGCAAGTCCTCACTGCCATCTTCAATCAGGCCCAGGACCCAGTGGCCCTCAACTCTGCGACCTTAAACCAAATAATTCAATATTACTACAAATACTGATAAAAATATTATTTAAAAAAATAGAACTATTTATATTCACATTACCTTTATTATACTTTCGTTTCCCAAATTTGGATTCGTCTATTTGGAAGACTTTCCCCGGGCCACCTATTTTTTCCTTTTCCTCTTGCATTTCAATCTGATACGCAACAATAACCTCTCTGCAGTACGAGTACCAATCCGTTATGGTGACCCGGGAAAGACATTGGCCAAATTCATCCCTGTAGGGGTCCTCGTGTATGACTGTATTATGACTCCACCGATAGGCAAAACAACCACATGAACCAGATTGATTTTCACGTTGTCAAACCACGTGCCTTCAGTCCGTGATTTTCTTGTTTTGCCTTTGCAAGTTCTTTTTGCACAATAATATTGACCGACTGTGTTGTTAGCCTTCAAATCAATGTGGAAGGGAACTCTATGTACAGGACAAATCTTTTCTCCACAGACAAGGCCTTGTTCAACAGCAAATGCGATCCCTTGCTCCCTGGTTCCCAACTGACGGATCAATCTTGCTAGGTTCCACATTGCCTGAACCTCCTCCGAGTACAACCTCCGTTTTACAAGTGGTCCCCCGTCATCCCCAGATGACTCCTCATCACCACCTACAAAACAATAACCAAATTCAATTTTTCTGGGTAACAAAAAAATAACCTAATCTATCCTAGTCGGAATGCCCCCTATCGATTATCGCCACAGAGTCTTATTCCACTTACCATGACTCCTCTCCAAGTCCACGGTTTGCCAACTACATGATGGCTGGTCCATTTCGTCATCCAAATCAAAATTGCATACAATGTCCAAAATACACGCGTAAGTCGATAGATCTCGAGAGTCCAGAAAGAAAAGCCAAGTCAAAACGGAAAAACGGGTAACGGAGTCCAATATAAATGCCAAAATCGTAAAAACACCATAAAACGCACACAGAAACACAAGAGAGCACATTCACGCGACTACGAGTAGAAACTGAATGCGAGATGACAGATGACACCATCACGACGTTCCGTTTCATTGTTATATTTTGTATTGTTTTTGTTCTTTTTTCTTTTGTTATTTTTTTATGACACGTGAAAACATTTTAAATAGAATTATGAGTAAAATATTAAATAACTATAATGAAAAATTAATAATAAAGTCACATTTAACAAAAAAAAAAAGTTCCGTTACACGTAACTTCAAACACGTATAAAAAAAAACTACGCGTCTCCTGGACACAAATATGTTGCCATTTGAAAGGGGTGATCAACCCCTTTAAAATGACACCCCTCCCACCCCGCTATCGAGGATGCGTAATTCAAATGCCCACCCCATTACTGTTGATGTACTATGCGTTACTGAGCACAACATGACAGAAGGTAGTGATGCCTATGTCACATTACCAAATTTTAAACTAGCGTCCTATTATATTAGACACAATAAACATGGAGGTTCATGTATATTAGTTAAGAAACATTTAAAATTTAAGCAACTTAATGATATCTCCAGTGTGTCAATTGTAAACATAATAGAATGCTATGCAATAGAAATACTAGGACATCAAATGATTCTACTTAGCATTTATAGATCCCCGGACTACAGTGTCGGTTCTTTGGATACCTTTTTTACAACATTGAGAAAAATGTTAAATCTCATACCCTTAAGTAATAAGAAAGTTTTCGTCAACATTGACATTTTAAAGAATACCCGTATGTGCAATAATTTCATTGAACTACGAGACTCTTCTTCGAAACCCTTCTAAATTCAATACTCGTGCAATATTCTGTAATGATGTTGCACGCATTTCTTTATATTTCTATAATTTTGTGATTTATTATCCCACAGGCATTAATTATCGCGGTATAGTTGAAAAACCTCCAGGTTTACGTGGCGCTCAGTCTTCGCGTCTTTTGTGATGCGGTGCGAGTGGTGCGACGCAGCGTGGTCCCCGTACAATACAGTGGCAGCGACTGACAAGCGACTGACTTCGACATTTACACAGCGTCAATTGCGCTGGCGCGGGTGGCGGGAGAGCGGACTGACGCCGAAAATATGAAGCGGGAATATTGAAGTCAGCGCTGACGCGACAATACAATACTGTCTTGAAATCAATTTATGCGATGGCAGAGCCAGGTCAGCACTGACTCGGCAGTCGACTGACGTCTGCTACTGACCCTATGTAAAATAGCCTTAACCTTATGGCTGATTTACACAGGGTCAGTAGACAAGTCAGTCGCAGTGCCAATGTCGGCGCCGTGACTGACTTTAACTGTTTACATAAAGTAAGTAGTAGTAGTGCGTTTCTCACGGTGAGCACACGTGTGTGAAGTCAGTGGGAAAAATGAATTCGCGAAAACAACTGACACGACGATTTAATTATTTGTTGAAAAATTTATCAATTTTGCTGTTGAATGAGTTAATAGAAATGGTAGAAAATGAGATAACTAAAAATAAACGACAATGGGTAAGAAAATGGATTGACGATAGAAACGAAACTGGTGGCTCTGCTTTGTTGCTGAAGCAATTGCGATTTGAAGATCCTGCGGAGTACAAACTGGCTATGACGATGTCACCACAGAATTTTGACGAATTGCTGTCAATGATATCGAGCTCTATCTATAGGTGCCGCTCCATTAGAGGCAGCCTCGGGCTGATCGGCTCGAGCACCGGCTGAGCACGCTCACCTCGCGGCAGCGTCGGCTCCATTTGAGCAGCCGCGAAGCTCTTGCCGCTGCCCGAGCCGTCTAGTTAGTTACTGACTATGGCACCCAGTGCACGTCAAGTGGCTGCAGCTATAATTGTACTTAAACATTGTTTAAAAAAACGAAGTAAACAAAAGAGAAAACATCGTTGGTGGATTAAGGAGTTATTTCGTCAGCGCAACGAATATGGAAATAGACTTTATTCAGACATGTATTTTGAAGGTGTTGAAGAAACAGTTACGAATTTTACTAGAATGGGTTCCAGTGATTTTGACCAACTGTGCTCGTTAATAGAAACTAAAATTGGAAAAAAGGATACAAATTTTCGAAAGGCGATTACAACAAGAGAGAGATTGGCTATAACATTGAGGTTCTTAGCTACAGGTGATTCATATTGTAGCCTACAATATCTATTTAGAGTGTCGAGACAGTCAATCAGCAAAATTGTTCCTGAAACATGTGCTGCTATAATAGAAATACTAAAGGAATATGTACAGGTAAGTAATAAATCATTTATATTTATTTTAATAAGAATTTTTATTATACAAATCAATACCAAAATTAAGACAGATCTAGTATATCTTCACCTACAGCCTGAGAGGCTGTTTGGGAATGAAAATTTGAGGTTGAAGGAATACTGGTAGAGTTTAGGAACTGGTGAGGAATATTTTCCGAAGTTGAAGTTTCTTCCGCAGCATGCACATTTGGACGAGCTCTATCAGAGTGGGAGTTTGCCCCATCTGTTTGGGTAAAATATCCACGATACGGTTCTGGAGCATTCATCATCTCGCATTGAAATATCACGTCCATAATCCCCCTTTTAGCATACACTAATGTGGTATTATTGTACTTTCGCAGTTCAGCTGCTACATATTTCCCAAATGCATCATATGAGTCATCGGTGTGGTTTAAAACTTTCATAACTTCATCTATATTTATATAATAATAATAATAATAATAATAATAAATATTCTTTATTGTACACCATAAAAAGATTACATGTTGAGAAGAAATGCAGAACATTGTATGTACAATAGGCGGCCTTATCGCTAAAAGCGATTTCTTCCAGGCAACCTTTGCATGGATAGAAATGATTGAACTGATAAAGGCAGTGCACAATAAATCTAAAATACACATAATTGTACTAACAATAAAAATATACATGCTTAATGCTTATACTATATGCATGCACAATCTGTAACAATATTAACACAAATACAAATACATAACAATATTAACACAAATAGATACCGTTCAGCATTAAAATACACAATAAACACCTATGCTGTAATACAACTATTCACACTGAAACTACAATCATTAACAGAAGAAGAAGACACATAAAGACAGGGTTAAAAACAGACAGTATCATATCATGACTATAATTAATCCAACAGAAAGTGATCCTTTAGCATCTTTTTGAAAGACACCAAAGATTGGGCCCGTCTAATTGAAATTGGCAAAGCATTCCACAAGCGAATTGCTTGCACCATAAATGATTGATCCATAAATTTTGTGGAATGCTGTGGCATTCCCAGTTGCAAATTCTCTGATGACCTTAATAACCTTGAATGTGTGGCATGAAGGAACTTGAAACGTTCTTTGAGATATGGGGGAGTACGAGGATTGAACAGTATACTGTATAATAATGATAGTATGTGAGTATTCCGTCGAAGGCGAATTGGGAGCCACTTGAGCATTTTTCTGAATTCAGACACATGATCATATTTGCGTAGGCCAAATATGAATCTAATACAAACATTTTGAAGACGCTCAAGCTTGTCAAGTTGCTCCTCAGTAAGATTAAGATAGCTGACATCCGCGTAATCAAGGATTGGGAGTAAAAGAGATTGTGCAAGCGCAACCTTAGTGGCAGTGGGAAGAAAACTACGTAATCTGCGCAGTGATCCCGCAGATGCAAATATTTTGCGCCCAACCTCCTGCAGCTGACGATCCCAGGACAGAGTTCTGTCGATGTGTATTCCCAAGTACTTAACTGTTTCACAAATAACAATAGGAGTGCCATTAAAAATGACCTGAGGCAACTGTGTGTAGTCGATACGTGATATCATGGTAGAGCTACCCACGATTATTACTTGGGTCTTTGATGGATTTACCTGAAGTCCATATTGAAGGCTCCATTCACACACCCGCTCTAAATCCATATTCAATGCAGCGATCGCATCGGGCAATTGACTCACTGGCGCTTGTGTGTATATTTGTAAGTCATCTGCGTAAAGGTGGTAGGATGAAACAAATTTTTGTGAGATAGAATTTATAAAAATAGCAAAAAGTAAAGGAGATAGCACGCCACCCTGCGGAACACCAGCTGAAATATTACACCAAGAAGAAACGGTTTCCTCTATACGTATACGTTGCCGGCGGCCAGACAGGTAACTTTGAAACCAGTCAACCACCATAGGAGATATGTTAATAGAGCATAGTATGCCAAGTAGGATTTCAAAATCAACTGTGTTGAAGGCATTACTGAAATCGAGCAACGACATTACTGTAAGTCTGCCCTTTTCCATGCCTGTTCTTATATCGTCCGTAACTTTGACCAGGGCTGTCCCAGTACTATGTCCGGGACGGAATCCAGATTGAAAAGGATTTAGTAAAGAGTTAGTACATAGGAAGGTATTTAACTGATTATAGACAAGGCGCTCAAGAACTTTAGAAAAGAAAGGTAGTATAGATATAGGGCGGTAGTGGGAAAAAGATGATGGGTTACCTTTTTTTGGTAATGGAATGATTTGAGCTTCTTTCCAAGCAGAGGGAAAGAGACTACTTGCAATAGAAAAATTTAAGATGTGTGTCATAATAGGAAGGATTTGATCAAGGACAGGTACGATCATGTTACGACTTATACAATCATTTCCAACTGCATTTGATGTAATTGACATTATGCTCTTCTTAACACCACTATCAGTGAATGGATCAAAACAAAAACATGGATAATTAGGAGTTGGAAGTGACGAAAGATATTGTAGTGTATTTATTTTGGCGTTTCCTCCAAAATGCGACGAAGATGAGAAATGCACATTGAGTGCTTCGAGATCAATTGTTTTAGGAATAGTGTTTTCTTTGGGTCTTCCAACTCCTATGGTTCTCAGGAATTTCCACACTTTAGATGGATCACAGTTGTCAATTGATGCATGAATATACTGGCGTTGTGCATTTCTACACACCTTATTGCAGTGATTACGTATTACCACGTATCTTTCAAAATTGCTTGCATTTGGTCGACACTTATATTTATACCTAGCTGCAGCTTTCTTAGCTATTACGTCCTTAATAGAATCAGTGAGCCAGGGAGCAGGCATGTGTTTGATTTTAACAGGTCGAACCGGAGCATGGACATCAAAAAGCTCGACTAAATGAGTGTTAAATAAATTAACTTTTTCGTCGATAGATTTCGAAGCTATTAAGGAGTTCCAGTCTATTTTATCAGCATCTTTACGAAGACTATCAAGGTTCATGCCACTAAAATTGCGCTGCAATAGTATTTTACATCTTGCCTTAGGAGGACGAAGTTTATATGAAAGGTAAAGTAGATCGTGAAAAGAAAAGGCATCAGCATTACATTGACCATGTCTAATGACATGCTGCTCGGATGACACTAAAATAAGGTCTAGAAGAGAAGGTTTTTTGTTAGGAAAATGATGGGTAGCATTTAGAGGAAGAATGGCAAGATTGCAAGATTGAGTTAAACGGCGAAAAGATGAAGCGCGAGCAAGAGAGCGAGGGTCAGTTTTTATAAGGCAGGTATTGAAATCTCCCAGTATAATTGTGTGATTGTAAGCAGAGACTAGATTTTCTAAAAGACTTTCAAAAGAGTGGAAAAAGTTGATGTGTGATGAGGGGCAATAATAAACTCCCAGTAAAACCTTAGTATGATTTAGCTCCACTTCCAGAAATAGATGCTCGCCAGCATTCGAGGGTGGTGGCTGTGCTGACACATCGATGATGCGGAAAGGAATTTGTACACGTAAATATACTGCAACACCGCCACCAGCCTCGTCAGCCCCACGGTCGTTTCTTATTAACTGGAAACCTGGGAGTAAGTAGGAGAGTGACGAGTGGTATGTCCTAAACCAGGACTCTGAAATAAGAATCGCATGAATATTCTTACAGTCAAATGTAGCCAGCATCTCAGGAAAATGGGCGGGAATACTCTGGGCATTTAAATGGACTACATTAAAACTTTCAGGAACATCAGAAAAATTATACTTCAAAGTATTAGCGAGTGATGGAACGCCATCCAAACTACTATCAGCTAATAATATGTTAGCTTGGCTATTATTATGGCTCGATGCCGTGTGGTAACTGTCACTATCACTGTCGCTATCATAACTCAAGTCTGACATAGTTAAGTAATGAAATTAAATTAATATTAAATGAACAGGTATGTTTAAAAAACGGTAATGAAATTAAACTAAGTATGTACTTACAACAAAAATATAACAACAATTAGGTATCAGTCCGATCGTTTATTCACCCGCCAGTCGAGTGTCTGAGTTTATAAAAGTTAGGTAGGTACTACAGGCGAGTAAGTATTACGTATGCAACAGTAACTATGAATTCCGAATAAATTAAAAATTATTTTACAAAACATTAACATTTAGCTTCAATATTATATTATAACCCATAATTCAATGTAAGCAATGCAACCCTGTGCAAAAACGGAACGCCATAGCTGCATTACAAGTGTCGCATTTTGACACTGACAGTTGACAGTTTTGGCAATATACGTCACTACTTTCATTTTCCTTCACCTCAACTCTCAATTTTCATATTACCTATTGTGTTTATAATACAATTGGCATGGCAGTGAATTTATGCACTAAGCTATTAAGTTATATCATTGATACAAATACAGAAGGTAAAGTGCTTAACATAGAAGTATAAATTGAAGTGAAGGAACCCAATAGAAACTTTAAATACAGTCCTAAACTATAAGTGAAGCGTAGAATAGCAAATGTGACTACTCGACCACTGCAGTACCAAGGATGATACATAATTGGACACATCAACTGCCTACCGTTTGGTAGCTGCAGCACGTCTAGGCTTGCTGGTCACATTCCGGGGGGCTTCAACTGGCTTGTCATTGGCGTCATCAATCTTTGAGAGCTCCTGAAGAGAAGTTATGCGATGACGCGAGCCCTTCGAGTCAATCAGATGGATAAAGCCCTCTCTCGTCCAACTTTTGTGTACCCCAAACCTTTCACGGGCAGCCAGAAAAGCGTCGTGGCGAGATTTTGTGAGGAACTCGGAAAGAGTCACACCAGATCCCTTAAGCACCTTTTTTGAGAACCAGATCTTATCCCTTACTACAACGTTCTCAAATTTTACTAGAATTGGTCTGGGTTTATGGGTACTAGATGGACGGCCCATTCTGTGACACCGCCTAATATCTGAAGGAACAAATGTGCCCAGTCCCAGCTGTTGCTTCACAACATTCACAATCACAGAAGCTGTCTCTTCAGACTTATTCTCTGCTATGCCATGAAAAAGCAGTATCTTACGTCGCCCATGCATTTCAAGGTTGTCCACTTGACCAGAGATCCCATCCACCTGACGCTGAAGTATATTCATAGCCTCCAACATGAAAGTTCTGAATAGTATGAAGTCATTTGCAATACCTGATGCAGCAGAAGAAGGTGTTATAGTGGTAATCTGCTGCAGCCTGGCCTCAAAGTTAGCAAGACCATCAAGAAATGCCATTCTTAAACTTGACATATTCTCCTTCATGTTGTGCTCCATAGTGCCGTTACAATTTCTGTGCCAATCAATTGGAAAACACTCACACTGGTAGGTGACTTATGCTAACTATTAAATATGTGCATTAAAAACAATAAATTAACTTTTATTTATTTATATTTACAATTTAAAGATAGAGCAATTTTAAACAATACTTATTTTTACAAATACCCTACTAAAAAAAAAAAAAAAAAAAAAAAAAAAAAAAATCATTATATTATATCATCTTCATATGAATCAAGTTTTCTCTTAGTGGGTTTTGATGAAGTATGCTTAGATTTAGTTACATTTTTATCTGCATCATTAGACAACACAACGGTAGAAACAGATGCTGAACTCTCATTTGAGTTGGTATTATCTAATACTTCTGCTGAAGCATCTCGTTCTGCTGCTGTCGACTGTTCCTGTAAAGTAATATATTATTTTAATTTATTTATTTTTACTTTCTAGATACCTACAACGGAAGAGGAATGGCTTAAGGTGTCAAGACAGTTTGAAGATAAGTGGGATTTCTCCCATGCCATTGGGGCTCTGGACGGAAAGCATGTGATGCTTCAATCACCGAATAATAGCAGTTCAGAATTTATAAATTACAAGGATTTTCCGAGCATTGTGCTGCTTGCCCTTGTTGATGCTAACTATAATTTTTTATATGTAAATGTTGGCTGTCAAGGACGAATATCAGATGGTGGAGTATTTAAGAATAGTACATTGTATGCGAAATTAGAAAAGAATGAGCTTAATTTGCCAATGCCGAGAGTATTACAAATACCATATGATATCAAAGTTCCTTACGTTATACTAGCAGATAAAGCATTTGCCCTAAATAATTACACTATGAAACCATTTGAAGGAACTCCTATTAAAGGCACACCTGAAAGAATATTTAATTACCGTTTATCCAGAGGGCGAAGGGTGGTAGAAAACGCATTTGGCATTTTGAGTTCAAGATTCAGAGTTTTAAGAAAACCGTTGTTGCTTGAACCATCGACAGCAACTAAAGTAGTATTAGCAACTGTTCATTTACACAATTTCTTAAGTAATAGAAAGGAATCATGTGCACTGTACACTCCAGCAGGATCATTTGATTCCGAATTCAATGGAAATATAGTTCCAGGAAGTTGGAGAAATGATGGCGATATGACATCATTTCTTCCTTTTCGTGCATTACCTCGAAGAGCGGCAAATGAGGCGAAAGTAATTCGTTTACATCTAGCAACTCATTTCATTACAAATAATAAAATATCTTGGCAGGATAATTTCTAGAACTGTACTTACTGTCAATATTGTATCAATAGTGTCACGTGGAGATGATTTATCAGCCAAAAAGTTGAAATGATCATAGGCAAACCATTTAGATATATATATATCATCACGTCCTGAAATGAAAAAAAAAAATTATTACTAATTTAGTAAACGTTATAGTTGTTTCATTTCAACACAATACTTTTACCTATAACAAAATGTAATTATATATTTTTTTACTATTTATGTATATTTGTAATCTATATCTATACAAATATTTTAGAGAGGAAAGATTTGTATGTATGTAACGAATAAACTATAAAACTATTGGACCGATTTAAATTTTTCATCTTAAGAAAGCTAAAATATCCCTTATTAATAATTGTTAATAAAAAAAATGGGATTTCTTATTAAAATTCACAATTTTAAAGGTTTTTTAAATGTTTAAATAAAACTAATATTGCAAATACAATATGAAAATCTTACCTGAACCAGTAACTAAACTTTGTTTATGTCTAGATTTTTCACGTCGGTATGACCCACAAAGTGCGACCATTTTCTTTTTAAGCACTGCCATTGGTATTCCGAGTTCTGCACTGATAGAGTTCCACGCATCTTCTTTCAGTGATTTATTATAATAATTATTATTAAATTGATCCCACAGTACTGCATGGGTTTGATATAATTTAATTAACTTCAAACACTGTTCGTTATTCATTTTTATTACGCTCGACCCGCGGCAAAACAAACTGTCTCTACTGAACGCGCAGCTCGCACTGAGCCGCCTTTGAGCACGCACAAAAACCGACTCAGAACGGCTCGGGTCGCGGCAGGCTCACTTGGCTCACGTCGCGGCACGCCTCGACGTGAGCTCGTGTCTCCATTATGCATGCTCGAATCGAGCCAGACCGCTCGGCCTGAGGCTGCCTCTAATGGAGCGGCGCCTTATCAACGATATGATACATTCATGAGAGATTCTTTACCAGCCAAAATTAAACTGGAAATAACGCTGACATTTTTGGCTTCAGGAATGTACTATCGGTTCCTTAGTCACTTTTATCGTGTAGTGTGCTGGGCAATATATACGGCACTAAAAACACATATTAAGGTAAAAAAAAAAATATTATTAAATTTTTAGAAACTTAAGAAATACAACATCAAAATAGTATTAAGAATTTTCATAGGCACGCATAATCGTGTTAACAGCAGTGTTATTTTAACTTTCAGCTTCTTCGTTGATCGTGGTGCTGTAATTCAAACCTGAAGGTGTAATAATAACCTGCCTGGGGTTTACAAATGTGGGGTTCGTTGATCGATCGGAAGGATGAAATCCTAAAGAGCTGTTGCTAGTGGCAGGCTCGGCAACCTCTGGCGGGTAAAATGTTATGGTGTTGTCGCTTGATGCAGTCATTGGGTTGGGCTCCAGGGAGTAAAATCCCATGCTACTTGTGCTGCTTATTGTAGTTGCTGCCGGACTAGGGATAAAATAGTTAAGGGATGAAGAGTGTGCATTTCTGTATACTTCTTTTGTTGTATATCAGCCAATCTAGCTTTCGATAATATTTTTTGGATCTCTTCTTGTGCAATAACAGATTGTTCTTCAGACAGTTTTTTTAGTTGAGCCGCCACATCTTTACCGAAAATTGCAGCGTCACGCGCTTCTTCAGATGGTGACATATTAACATCATTTGACACACTTTTTAAGTCCTTTATCATGGCGGCCATCAGAGATATTTTGGAGCGTTTTGATCGCGGAGGCCCAGATTGATTGGGAGCTGTCACAGACTTTCGAACTGGCGTCTGGATGGCTAGAGTTGGCGTTTCAGTAGAATTATCATTATTTTCAGTAGATCTTGATACATTTTCAGCTCCGTAACCAACACCCTCAGCTTTACCCAACTCAGCGTCATCGTTGCTGGTTCCTGAGTTATCCTGTTATTGAGAATAAAATGTAATGTTTAATAAATCATTAGTTGATGATAATACGTATTTAGGTTGTAATTTTTTTTTTGTTTACAGATTCCAGAACGAGAGGAAGAATGGAAAATTATTGAAGACGGTTTCAATACCAAGTGGAATTTCCCTTCATGTAATGGAGCAATCGATGGGAAGCATATTATAAGTAAAGCTCCTCCAAATAGTGGAAGTGAATTTTATAATTATAAAAAAACCAATAGTACAGTATTGTTAGCACTTGTAGACCACGACTATTGTTTTTCATATATAGACGTTGGAACGAATGGAAACGCGTCTGATGGAGGTGTTTTCAAAAATTCCTCATTATATCGTCGGTTGGAAGATGGATTACTTCGTACAAATGGAGTAATAGTTCGTGATGCAGCATTTCCACTGAAGAATTTATTTACTAAAATCCTATCCAGGTACGCAGCTAAGTACTGCCGAAATAGTCTTTAACTACAGGTTGTCGTGTGCAAGGCGCATAAGTGAAAATGCTTTTGGTATACTGGTGTCTAGATTCCGAGTGTTCGAAAAAGCAATTCCAACCCATGTGGACACAGTTGATGCCATTGTCTGTGCAGCCTGTGCCCTGCATAATTGGTTGCGAAAGCGTTCAAGTTCCTACATAACATCTACTTGTGTAGACAGAGAGGACAATGATGGACAAATAATAGAAGGAACATGGAGATCGGAAATAAATCCACTACCAAGCATTTCAGAACAACAAAGAGGCAACCATTCCATGACTGCTAAAGAAAAAAGAGACCTATATAGGAACTTTTTTATGACTGCTGGAAGTGTGCCATGGCAATTGGATAGAATTCATTAATTTTATATAGGTACCTAGGATGGAAATAAAATAAATAAGTTACAATAAATACTTACCATTGTTTTCCTTTTTACAATAGCATTTTTTATAAAGCCGTCCAGTTCTTGAAACCACTTGACTTTTGGGACATATGCATTCCCACTAGCGCCAGATCTGGTGGATTTTTGTATCTTGTCGAGCTCTAAATAATATGTAGCCCTTATGGCTTTAATTTTATTTTTTACTTCAGTAGAAGTGAGCCCTTCTATTTGCATTTGTTGAGCCATATTTTGCAACGCTGTTGACCGCATTTGTTTATTGCGGTAATTTAGGGATTTAATATCCCAAAGGCACTCGTTTTCGCCATATAATTGCACCAATTTTAAGGTTTCGTCTTCGCTAAGCTTACGCGTCATTTTTATCGCCAGCGAAAAAAAACGTGGTCACTCTACAACGCAGCGGCAGTGACTAACCACGCACTGACTTGTCTGTTTACACGGGGTTTATTTGGCTGGCGCGAAGGTGCGCGGGTGGCGGGGGGCGCCAACTGACTTTAAAATATTCGTGTCCGAATATTCAAGTCAGCGCTGACTTCAAGCCACTGTACTGACTTAAAATCAGTTTTTACACAGGGTTTTTTTTCGGGTCGGCACTGACTTGCCTCGAATTTGTAGTCGGTTACTGACCCTGTGTAAATCAGCTTTTACTTAAACTCGCGCTGCGTGATTGCGGGGTGACTCCGCTTATAACTAATGTTAGCATTCAAAATTGTTTAGTTTGATAGCTGGCAAAAGATCTTCTTGTACCATGCCAGATTCCTTGAACTTTCGAAGGGGTGTGATGATAAAAGCTGATGCTTTTTATCATTAGCCCCTACGTCTGATTGTAATCCAGCACGGCTTGTGGCTTGTACCTATATATTTCTCTTTCACCGATTTAGCCCCCATGGCAAGTCGACAACATCGAAATTATATTCTTATCACGCCACAACAAAACAGAGAGGTCACGAATGTAGCTCGTTACGGACTCGCCAAGCCGCAAATCTGCCTTGGCCGTACTTTTTATGGACAACTGCACAAAATCCATGTTGACACGGAGCGTGCCAAGGCAGCCATTATTTTTGAGGTAACGGGCTAAAAGGGGAGAATTGTAGAAATTGTCTATAGTTAAGGTATGACCTCGATGGAGTACGTACTCGAGACGAAGTCGAGAACTATCTGGGCGGTAGCGTCCGTCAGTCATCGTCCCTTTACCGGTATAGATGAAAAACTTCCACAGCCGGTACTGGATTTGCTCAAGTCATAGGACTTAATACCGACTTTCGCCGATTACGATTACGTGACAGAATCTGCGTATTTTGCGTCACTGGCATCATACAGATTGGGATATCTTCGCACTTCTTCTATAAGTTTTTCTTTGTTCACAATGGATACGTTCAAAACTTGCGAAATACTCTGAATGAGATCGAGCGTTTGGATAAAGCGCAATTATGTCTTAAATTTGGCAAGGTCTTTACTTAAAGAAATACTCTGTTTAAATTATCACTACAAAGCATCGAACTATGAAATTTTTATCAAGTCAGACTAAAAATAAAAAATATGTAGATAAATATACTCAGGTAAACTTAGATCATGATCAGACACAACATAGCTGATAATACAAACAAATTATTTTGTGTATAACTATGTAACGATCCTTCATCAAATTATTAATGGGTTGATCAATAAGTCTGACAAGTTCGGTATTGGTATTGCTGAGTTAACCACTCAGGACATTACTGTTGATGTACTATGCGTTACTGAGCAGCACAACATGACAGAAGGTAGTGATGCCTATGTCACATTACCAAATTTTAAACTAGCATCCTATTATATGAGACACAATAAACATGGAGGTTCATGTATATTAGTTAAGAAACATTAACCCCCTTATTCATAATCGTTTATTAAACCTATTTTAGTTAAAACACATTTTAAGTCTATTGCTGTCTCTAACCATACTCTGTCATTGGTTAGAGACAGCAATAGACTTAAAGTGTGTTTTAACTAAAATAGGTTTAATAAACGATTATGAATAAGGCCCTTAAAATTTAAGCAACTTAATCATATCTCCAGTCAATTGTAAACATAATAGAATGCTGTGCAATAGAAATACTAGGACATCAAATAATTCTACTTAGCATTTATAGATCCCCGGACTACAGTGTCAGTTTTTTGGATACCTTTTTTACAACATTGAGAAAAATGGTAAAACTCATACCCTTCAGTAATAAGAAAGTTTTCGTGTGTGGAGACTTCAACATTGACATTTTAAAGAATACCCGTATGTGCAATAATTTCATTGAACTACGAGACTCTTCTTCGAAACCCTTCTAAATTCAATACTCGTGCAATATTCTGTAATGATGTTGCACGCATTTCTTTATATTTCTATAATTTTGTGATTTATTATCCCACAGGCATTAATTATCGCGGTATAGTTGAATAAGCTTCAAGTTTTCCGTGTCGCTCAGTCTTCGCGTCATTTTGTGATGCGGTGCGAGTGGTGCGATGCAGCGTGGTCCCTGTACAAAACAGTGGCAGCGACTGACCAGCGACTGACTTCGACATTTACACAGCGTCAATTGCGCTGGCGCGGGTGGCGGGGGGAGCGGACTGACGCCGAAAATATGAAGCGGGAATATTGAAGACAGTGCTGACGCGACAGTACAGTACTGTCTTGAAATCAATTTATACGATGGCAGAGCCAGGTCAGCACTGACTCGGCAGTCGACTGACGTCTGCTACTGACCCTATGTAAAATGCCTTAACCTTACATAAACTCGCGCTGCGTCATTGCGGGGTGACTCCGCTTATAATGTAAGCATTCAAAATTGTTTAGTTCGATAGCTGGCAAAAGACCTTCTTGTACCATGCCAGGTTCCTTAAACTTTCGAAGGGGAGTGATGATAAAAGCTGATGCTTTTTATCATTAGCCCCCACGTCTGGTTGTAATTCAGCACGGCTTGTGGCTTGTACCTATATATTTCTCTTCCACCGATTTTGCCCCCATGGAACGTCGACAACATCGAAATTATATTCTTATCACGCCATAACACAACAAAATAGAGAGGTCACGAATATAGCTCGTTACGGGCTCGCCAAGCCGCAAATCTGTCTTGGCCGTACCTTATATGGACAACGGCACAAAATCCATGTTGTCAACAACAGCGTGCTGAGCTCATTCGCTGCCAAGCAGTCCTGAAGATGCCTCGTGTGTAGGCGAAACACGTGTTGACAATTAGTCACATTGTGAAGCGGAGTAGTGCTAATTACCAACAATCTGGAGGGGTACAAGTAATTTTTCCTATCCCGCATCCAAAATTCCTTTCCTAAGGAGTTCGGTTCGTCATTCCTCCCATACAATTAGGATTAACGAATCGAGGGTGTGAGGTGGCTTCTCCCCTCCCCCCTCCTTTTATTGTCATTTTACATCATTGTATTCTAGACGAGGGAATGCAATAAGTTATTTCAATTAAAATTGGATGAGCATCGATTCATGTTAATTGAATGAATAAAATATGCCAAATTATTATTTAAATTAAACCGTTCCCTTATTAAATTGACAATTTGTTGAGCATCGTTTCTATTTTTTATCCTAACGCCGAATTTATTTAAAAGGCCGGCTGCTATTTCAAACATTTCCATCATATCGACGCTTGAAAGGCAAAAATTACTAAGCGACATTGTATGAACTTTACAGGAGTGTGATTTAAAGTTAAAATTTTTTGAAAAAAAATTATTATAAATTACAATATAGACGGATTTAGATTCTGTTAACATACATACGTACCTAATTTTTATGGCTATTTTTGATATTAAAATGAGCCCTGTAGCTCTCGAATAAAAGGCAGTTTACGTCGCTTAGATAAAAAACCCCATTTTATAAACAGGTAAAACTATCTAAGCTATCACTGAATGTTATGTACAAACAAGTAACATTATTTAAATTGCATCTGATAAGTTTGGAGCAACATGTAAAATTATTAAAGCTATTGATAAAGATTTTTGAAATAACAGGCAAAAGTAAATAAATACAAACACTTAAAAATTTATAGACAAGAGTATTTATCTAAATGAGTTTCTAAAATAAAACACGGTAAGTTATCTAAATGTTATTTACTTTAAATCTCTTTAATACAAAATGTACCTATCTTAAATAATAAAATGAAAAATCTTAGTTCGTAAGCGTCAATCAATACATATAATAAAATCGTAACAGGTCGCTGTCTGTACATGAAATATAAATAAGAAAAAATATTATAGGGGGGCTTTATGAACGCAATAGAACCCAAAACAATGATTTTTAGAATTTTTGTCTGTATGTCTGTATATCTGTTTGTCTGTACGGTTGTGCACGCTAATCTCAGTAACCGCTCAACCGATTGCAATGCGGTTTTTTTTTTATTGTGTTGAGGTTTGCTCCAGTTAACATTTAGCGTTTGTTTTATGTAAATCGGTTTAGAAATAAAAGAGTTATAACACTTTTAAGAATCAGATATTTTGAAAATTTTAATTGTAGGGGTTTCTTTGAATGTGAGTGAACCTAAACTGGCGTGTTGGCTTAATCATAAAAGAGCTTAATGATTAAGACAATTCAGTCCACGCCTTCGGCGCGGACTGAATTGTTTTAAAATAGACTTAATCATTAAGCTCTTTTATGATTAAGCAAACAGGGCAGTTTCAGACGCTGCTTGATGACTCTGATGAAGAAATACCTTTCCTTTTATACACCTTATGTGACGTAAACGAAGTTGCGGGCTCAGCTAGTATTTAAATATAAAGTACTTTTTTTTAACGTGTGAACATAAATGAACGTAAACTTTGTCAAATATGGGTATTTTTTATTGAAAATCAATCTTCAATCACTTATTTATTATTTGACTGTTGTTACCACATAAACAAACACAATAAACAAAATAACTCCTTAGGGACTATCTACTCTTATTAAGTTCTACTAATTCTGAGATCAAAATAATCAAGTTACAAATCCAAAAACACAAAAGAAAATTATAAACACAAAAAAAATAATTATAAAAAGCTTTGTAGTTTGAAATCTTATAATTAGATTAACATGATTATCAAAACAAATTATCTTTCAAAACAATAACAAACAAAATAGCTTAACTGCTCTGCATTATGACAACTTAAATTGCCATAAACTTTTGACAACCAAAACATTCTCACATAACAAATAACAATAATATAACAACTTACATAATTTTAGGGCAGGAATAATCAATCAGTCTTTAAAAACAAAAAAAAATATCGTGAGATCTTGTTTTAAAAAAATACCTATTTTAACAGTTCAATTCACTATCTTCAACATCTGATTCCGGTAGCCAATCTTTTGCGTTAGTTGCTCGTGGAATGTTTACAAATTCGTGCTTGAAGCAATTAGGAATCACTTTATCAGTGCAAAGTTTGACAAGATATTTGGCTTTTGCTATGGGCAACTGAGATCTACAACACGGTAGAAGTGATGATACCTTGGTTTTTGACTGAACTTCAATATCAAAAGATGGTGCAGTGGCATTCATAGATGTTTTATATTTAACAACTTGCTTGTCCTTTTTGAAAGTCATAACACGGACCTTGCTTATTTTTCCTGTGAGATTACCCTTAAAATATTTGTCACTAATACTATCCCATCTATAAAAATCTTCATAACTCAGCCTTTCCACTGCAAAAGGTGATGGATTCTGCCTAGCTGTTGCAAAAACAGTAAACCATTGTGATGGTGCATAAACGGTTGTATTTTTTAATTTGTTTTCTATAATAGCATGGACACTATCCACGGGCATGTAAGTGTGTCCAGTCAAAAGGAAGTTTATTTGAATGGTGTTTATATTATTGCATTCTTGTAACGAGGAATGCAACATTGCGAATACAGTACGGTTACGATTTTGGCCCGGACAACAGTCGCAGTATAAAAGTAATCGAGTGATGTTCCCTCTAGCATCCACTGATTGAATATATTTATGAAGTATAGTCGCAACCTCGTTAGCGCCACGCTTGCCGTTACTCTCATCCCAATAGAAACAGAAAACGTTGCGAGTTCCATTTTCATAAAAACACAAATTATACACTGCTAGTTTTCTACTGTAGTACAGCAGCATAGATTGCATAAGGTGTATTTAGGACTTTTTTGAGATCGAAACTAACACAAAGAGTTTAAGGATCATCTTGTGAATATTTTTGTGAACTTTAAAACGGGCATAACTTTCTTCTTTTTCTATTTCATGGTCTTGCTTCTCTTTTTGTTTTTCAGGATTATCATTCTTTTCAAACTGTAGACACTTTAGGCACTTGTCTTTTTTAGGCACGTGAAAGCCAATGTTAAAGTTCTCTTGAAATATTTTACGAAAAATTCTCTCACTCACAACGTCTATACCCTGTTCTACATAATGCTTTTTGTAAAGGTTGTATAAATTGTAACACAATTTATAACACAGTGTTACTCACCAACTTGCTCAGAGGGAGGTTGCGAAGTTACTCTATCCCAGGGCGCCTTTCTTCAGAGATTCCAGTGTGCGTGCAAATGGTAGGCCAGGGCTCTGACGAAAACAGCCAGGTAGGGTGTACACACATATATTTATATAGTACACAGTACACTACAGAGACAATGAGATTACATACTTAGAAACAGAAGGCACAGACATACATAAGAAAAGTAGGTATATACCTAGGCTCTAGTACTACGCTACTACTACTACGCACTATTTCTAAGCATAAGTTCACCAATGCGGCTACACTATAAGCTGTTGGTGATTTATAAAATACCAGCCTTATGGTTTGAGTTGAGAGCGACACAGCGATACAAGACCGGTGCTAACTTCAGGCGGAGGCGGCAGTTCCCTCTCTTTATGCACTCCGCTCGTGCAGTCCACGTATTTGTGGGTGTGGCTCCTATCACCTAAGACTGGGCCGCTTCAGTCCGTACTATGAACCCTGTCGCGTAAAAGACACACACGTAAGTTGCGGCCACACGACAGACGCAGAATAAAATGCCCCGCAAAAAGAAATGGAGACTCACCAGTTTCCTGGGTAGAATGCAGCAAATACTTCATCATAACCTCTACAAACGGTGAGGCACTAATGCCAGAGCTTGTGCGAAAACCTTTTCGAGGCACAGCTCACCAAGCCAAAAAAGGAACCGACTACCTCAAAGCAGCTCATATATCTTACTCCTAGAATATTCTCGCAATCTTTAATAAAACCTGTTTCTCCTTAATGCAAATCATCGGTTGCCACAGACAAAACTTGTCACTTGTGTCAAAGGAAAACCACAGATAAAAAAACCAGCGATGAATTGATTAAGGGCGGCTTTACACATTGTCAAGCCAGAGACCAGATTGCTACACAAAAAATAAATGCTACAAAATTTAACATATTTTTAAATTCTTGGGCAAGATATACTTTGCTCAAATCTTGGCGACAATAGTGCGAAGGTACAGCTGGTAAATTTTTTATAAACTTCTTAACAGCATCTAAGGTTGATTCTTTAGTTTTATTTGGTGGTTCACATTTTCCTCTCATATCTTCTTTTGCACATCCCCAAGTAGCGTTTTTCACAATACTATAAATTGTTTTATCTGAAATATTTAAAGTAGCTGCTAAAAATTGTTGGCAAACATATCTTCTACCTTCTCCTTCATTAATAAAATATTTGATTGTATAGTTTCGTTTATCAGAATCTGAGCGTTTGCGTTTAACATTTTCTTTTTGAGAAAGAGACACTAACCAATCACGACGACGTACTTTATCCAGCCTCCAAAAGAAATTAAATAAACTCTGCCTTCTTTCTTCAGTCACAGACCCGCAGTCATTGCCACATTTCTTACCACAACAAGGGTTAGCTAAAATAGTTTTTGCTGGTACAACTACACCTTTCTTTGTTATATATTCAAGACCAGAAGTTCTATTTTGAGACCGTTTTTTTCTTGAATTATTTTTTTTTGTTTTGTTAGCTGATTCTCCAACTACTTCATCATTAACATCTTCTTCAACGTGTTGACTTTTTTTTGTGTTTTTCTTAGTGCACCTTAGGGGACACATCCGCACCGCCGGCACCGGCCTTTGCGACTTCTTCGAATTAATATATCAACAATATATACAATATCTTTTAATTTTGTGGCTAAAATATCCCACGCATTTTTTTTCTGATTTGAGTCTTTGTACGACTCGCATGTTAAGTCCCAAAGGCATGGCAAGGCTCGAGAAGTTCTGTAACTACTTGTCGTTCTTTTTCTTCTCGTGCCATTTTTTCTTCGAATGATTTAAAGGCCTGTAGTCATCTAACGAGTAGTCCGACAGTCTACTGACTGCTTGTTTTAATCACGTCTTCTTAACTGCTTGTGTCGTCGATTAAGTCGATTTCGCCACTGCCTTACGCCTGCGCTTCATTTTCTGTAGTTCATGAGAGTTTTCTAGGTACTTCAGCTTGGATCTTTCCTGCCGTGTTCGTTTCGGGCCTGGGACACATCCGCACCGCCGACGCCGGCCGCTGCGACTTCTTCAAATGATTTAAAGGCCTGTTTTCATCTAACGAGTAGTCCGACAGTCTACTGACTGCTCGTTTTAAACACGTCTTCTTTTGTGCGACTCTTCCCAAAAAGGGTAAAATAGATCGTGAAAAGCGAGGACTTTTGCTTAATCACCTTCGAGTTTATTTATCTCGGTAAAAATTCCGCTTCAAATAATTATCTGTAGCGGATGTTCTTAAGCCGCCTGGTGCATGTGATAATATACCATAGAATCTTATTTGGCCATGTTCTAAATTTCTAGTGCTGGCCGCTGAACAGTTAATGAATTTCGTAATCGAGCCTCTTCATCGCTTTCTCGTGGGGTAAGGTTTAGAGCCAGTATAACTGCCCTCTTGCACATATTGTGGTAACACACAGCATGCTATTATGATTTTACCCACCATGAGTGAATCATAATGCAAAACCCCGTGGACCAATAGGTATCTAAAACGTCTTTTAAGATTCCTATCGTCGTCTCAACACTGTTCCGCGCATGACAGTGGTAATTGTTATAATGACTTTCTGGAGTCCCGGAATTAGAGTTAAAAAATGGAGGCATTAAATATGACCTTTGAGCATAGCCGGAATCTCCTGAAATAACCATAACCGTAACCACTGCTCGTGTCGTCGATTTGGGTGATTTCGCCACTGCCTTACGCCTGCGCTTTATTTTCCGTGGTTCATAAGAGTTATCTCGGTACATCGGCTTGGTCTTTCCTGCCGTGTTCGTAGCGTCATATGGTGCCGGGGACACATCCGCACCGCCGGCACCGGCCTTTGCGACTTCTACGAATTAATATATCAACAATATATACAATATCTTTTAATTTTGTGGCTAAAATATCCCACGCATTTTTTTTCTGAGTCGAGTCTTTGTACGACTCGCATGTTAAGTCCCAAAGGCATGGCAAGGCTCGAGAAGTTCTGTAACTACTTGTCGTTCTTTTTCTTCTCGTGCCATTTTTTCTTCGAATGATTTAAAGGCCTGTAGTCATCTAACGAGTAGTCCGACAGTCTACTGACTGCTTGTTTTAATCACGTCTTCTTAACTGCTTGTGTCGTCGATTAAGTCGATTTCGCCACTGCCTTACGCCTGCGCTTCATTTTCTGTAGTTCATAAGAGTTTTCTAGGTACTTCAGCTTGGATCTTTCCTGCCGTGTTCGTTTCGGGCCTGGGACACATCCGCACCGCCGACGCCGGCCGCTGCGACTTCTTCAAATGATTTAAAGGCCTGTTTTCATCTTCCGAGTAGTCCGACAGTTTACTGACTGCTCGTTTTAAACACGTCTTCTTTTGTGCGACTCTTCCCAAAAAGGGTAAAATAGATCGTGAAAAGCGAGGACTTTTGCTTAATCACCTTCGAGTTTATTTATCTCGGTAAAAATTCCGCTTCAAATAATTATCTGTAGCGGATGTTCTTAAGCCGCCTGGTGCATGTGATATAAATTTTGTAAACCGTAGCGCGGCATCATTAGCTCCAATCATCGCTGCAAACAGTCCTTGCATATTGAAAATGTTATTTATGGTGGCTTGCCAACCAGGAGGAATAGCTTCATTAAGAGTGTAACAGGCGCCTCTAGCATTATTTGCTCTCTCTCTCTATGTAGAACGGTAACATTAACATGTCCCGCTGTAGACGAACCGAAGGAATTTTGGCATCTTATCCGATTCTGTCTCTTGCTTAAACGTTGCGCATCTGGAACGGCTTCAACAACTTTAACAAATTGTACGTTACCAGGAAGTGTCTTTGGCTCGATATACTTACGAACTGTCGGGGATTCTCGGCCTATGTTGGTCATTTTGTAACGGTCCCGTAATTCATACAACACTGTATTCACCCTGCACATTAATTCGGGGCAGATTCGTAATCGTGCGGAAACTGAATCGTCATTTGGAAAATCAAAGCCTAGATGTATTCTGTGAACCGAATTAAGATTTTCATATAAAACTAGAAAAAAAAGCAGTAAATTTTGGGGTCCCCATACTCAGAACTGAAATTCAGAAATTATTTTTTTATCAAACTTATACGTGTGAGTATCTATAGATAGGTCTTCAAAAATGCTATTGAGGTTCCTAACATAATTTTTTTTAAAGTAAATAGTTTGCGCAAGAGACACTTCCAAAGTGGAATATTTGTGTCCCCCCTCTAACTTCTATACTAAGTAATGAGGAAATCCAAGTGAAATCCATGTTTTAAACCGTACTGACGACGCAACCAACACGCGCTTTCGGCTCCTTGACTAACTGCACACTAACTGTATGCGTTAGCGGTGGACAGCATGCGGCGACACTACACGACTGTAGCGAACTGCGCGAAGTTGACGGTACGACTGTATGCAGTTGATAGTGACTTCACACGATTGCAGCCGACTGCGTGCAGTTGATATCATAACTGTATGAAGTCGAACATAAAACTGCATGCAGTTAAATATATCGACCGCGCGCAGTCGCTGCGATGCAGTCCGTGTGATTGCAGCCTTAGAGGTTACTAACGGGGATACATAGTATTCATAAACATTATGACTTGCTGCATCTACTAGCCCAAAAGAGCCAGAAGGAATTTGTTCATCCTGTGCCTGGGGTACGGCAATTACAGAGAGGTTAAATTTTATTTCTTCGCCACCGGCGGTAGATGTATTCCCAACACTTGTCAGGTAATGAAATAAATTGTTTGGTATTACCAAGTCTTCGGGAAGCAGATCTTGATGTTTGGTCTGCCCTAATCGAAATTCTCCATTACTAAGAGTTAAATCGTGAATATAGCAATTCAAAATTGTTGTCATTGAATGCTGAAACATAGAAAAAGGTAGCCTCCGATCAATACGGGGATCTATACCTCTAAAACTTTCATAAGTCCGTTCGACTTGATCTACATAACCTGCAAAATCGAAGCTTGTGTTGTCGATTAGGGCGATTTCGCCGCTGCCTTACGCGTGCGCTTTATTTTCTGTGGTTTATAAGAGTTATCTATGTACTTTGGCTTGTATCTTTCCTGCTGTGTACGTAGCGTCATATGGGGCCGGGGACACATCCGCGCAGCCCCTGCGAGTAGTCCGACAGTCTCCTGACTGCTCGTTTTAATCACGTCTTCGTCACTGCTTGTGTCGTCGATTGGGTCCGTAACTTAATTTCGAGAGACATATGTTCGATTATTGGAATATCGACTGAACGATTGTGCGAATAGAGTTTATTGCGAAACAATTTTTTGTCGCCAAACGCTGCTTCGACTGAACGATTCTTTGAATATTTATTAATCGATGGACTGATCTTTCGAATGATAAATTCAGAGTAGTTTCACATGCAAATTGATTGGTAGTTATGAAGAAAACAAAAACCTCAAGTCGTAGATGCGGCGGCTGGGTCTTGAGGTCGGTATTTCACGGACCTCAGATAGGGCCACCTGCGGGATCCAGCCTTCAGGTAGGGGGCCTCAGCATCGGCATCGAGCCTTCAATGAAGTATCTGGGGCTCGTACTCGATGGCCGGTGGAACTTCGGATACCACTTCCGAAACTGAGTGCGGTCCCAAAACTGAGGGGGGCATCAGCCGCACTCTCGAGGTTGATGCCCAACTTCAGGGAATCCGGGCTCCCTACAGGAGACAGTACCTGGGGATCGTGCGGAGCATAACCCTATACGGGGCCCCCGTATGGGTAGAGACCCTGATGGCCAGCAATGTGGCTATATTGCTTAGCCCACAGAGGGCGATGGCCGTCAGGGTGATAAGGGGATACCGCACAATCTCAGGTGAGGCGGCATGTCTCCTAGCCGAGACCCCTCCATAGGACCTGGAAACAAGAGCCCTTGCGTCACTATATAATGACCTACGAGGCGCTAGAGCGGGGCCAAAAGCCTGCGTCTCGAGATCGAGGCTCGACGGTCCCAGCTCCACCAAGAAACCGTGGAGACATGGAAGATGCGACTTGAGCAAAACGAATGGGTATTTGCCACAATCGCGGTGGTCAGACCAGTCATGGTCGAGTGGCTAGAGAGGAGACACGGTGCTCTCTCCTACCGGCTGTCACAGATACTTTCCGGGCACGGGAGCTTCGGTAAGTATGCATGGCGAGTACATCGGGAAACCACGGCCGAGTGCCAGTACACCGTCCTTACAGAAGCAGGCCCTAGACGACAGCGTGACTTGAGACATAACACCCGAAAAACCACCCAAAGACGCGGGATAGCACCCGAACCCCCCTAGATGAGGCCGTAGTGGTAGCAGTGCGTCTGTTGTGAGTCCTGGGGGTATCCCTCCGAGGGCTTACCCGGGGCTCCTAACCGTAGACTGTTAGCAGGACACACGAGGTTTTTTAAGAGTTTTATTTGTTATGTTAGGTTAGAAGTGTCATTAACGCGCGAAGGCGTGCTGCGGCAGCGGCCGCTGAGCGCCAGAAGCCCTATTGGTAATCTGTGCAATTCGGGTTATGATAGGAATGAGACATCGGGTAGGGTTACGTTCGGAACAAATATTAATTTTTTTTTCAAGTTTCTAACCTAACCCACAACCGGGTCAGGTTCTGAATAATAAATCAATTTGCATGTAACTTCTCTGAATTTATTATTCGAAAGATCAGTCCATCGATTAATAAATATTCGAAGAATCGTTCAGTCGAAGCAGCGTTTGGCGACAAAAAGTTGTTTCGCAATAAACTCTATTCGCACAATCGTTCAGTCGATATTCCAATAATCGAACATATGTCTCTCGAAATTAAGTTACGGACCCTCGTCGATTTGGGCGATTGCGGCACTGTCTTACGCCTGCGCTTTATTTTCCTTGGTTCAGAAGAGTTATTTCGGTACTTTGGCTTGGATCTTTCCTGCCGTGTTCATAGCGTCATCTGGGGCCGGGAACACATCTGCACCGCCGCACACTGGCGAAAACGACTTAAAAGTGGCAGAAACCTTATTTATTATTATTTTTTTGTATTCTTAGTATTCATTTTTGTTAATAATACACAATATGGTCGTAAATGACTGTTGTTTTTATTATATTTAATGATTCATGATTAAAACGCTATAGATAAGTTGAAAAACTCAAAATTTTCTTTGATTACATTAACTTCTACTGTTGTAAAAGTTATAGGTTTTCTCGGCTGTAATTGTCTTAAACCAGAAATGTATGGATCTGGAGATACCATTAATTTTTGGAAAGTGTCTTCCATCGCCAATTGACGCGAAAACTTTCGTGAGAATTGTGTTCTGTATTTTCTAATATCTTTATTTCTGCTTTCTTGAGCATCTTCACTAAATAGGCCTATGTAGCCATAGGCCTAATTATTGAAGTATTGCCTATATTCTCCACAATCAGAGGCCCGTGCACTAAAATTTTGTGTAAAGTGGTTGGCATATTAAACCATGGGTAGTTAAGTTAAATACAAATCTTGATGCAGTTTGTAGGCAAAATGTATTAAATTCCTTAATTCATGCCTGTAATTTCGCTGGTATCACTGGCATGTAAGAATAGTGCACGAGCAGTGTTGCCATCAGTTGAAGTGCCTCCTCCTTGACGCGGCTTATCTACATGTAACCCTATTCTTTCCCAAACCTCTTTCTGGATTCGTGTCTTTTCAGCAGCAACAATGTTTTGATCTCTTGCACCCCTGGCTTGCCACTTGCCTAGCTTTAATTTATATCCTAGATGTAAAACGCACTCGGCCGGTCTGATCCATGCATGAAGCGAAGAAATTCCAAATTCGGATCCCAGTTGGCGGCTATCTGTGGAGTTATTTGACGTTTCAGTCATTACTTGAGCCCAGTTTGTAGGTTATATTTTGTTTGTGTTCAAAAAAAATCCATGTTTACACAATTTCGCGAAGTTGTGTAGACATGGATTTTTTTGATTCAATCGACTATTTAATGATCGAAGAAGACTATACAGCGCTAAATAAACTACTTAAATCCAGATTGCAAAACAAAGACTAGTAAAAAAACGACCCGATAATATGTCTGAATGGAATGACACAGAATTTCACAGGCGATTTCGTCTCGAAAAACATAATTATTTATTATTATAAATCGTATACTCGTAGGTACTACTACATACCCGAATCTAATTGAATAAAGAAATTAAAAATCAAGCTTAAACTAGGTAGTTCACAACTTAGAAAACTGCATCACAATTGCTCACACACTGCATCCCTGTTTTAATTTTGCTATAGAAATTAACAAAAACATAATTTTTTTTTTTCACACAAAAGAAAATAAACAACACGCACGAACAAAGTAAGGTTATGGTAATAAATACAGTAAAGTCAATAGTGACACCCGCTGTCACTGCAGCGAAAGTTGGCTGTCTCTTTCTAAAACCTAAAAATGTACATAAGTGCGTCCTGCTCTCGCAGATTTAGTGTGAATATAGTAACAAAAACAGCCAGTTAGTTAACTGACCGCTATCGGTACATTGAAAAATTAAAATATTTTATTCTATTGTTAAAATCTCAGTTAAAGTTATCGACTAGATTATTATCTGACGTTTTGTGTGTTATGTGTTACTAATAACACATTTTTTTCAAATTATTTATGTCCTTCGATGTAAGTTTTTGTTAGAGCATTTATCATTTTTCCATCGAACATGGTCAATTTTTTTTTTCACGGACATTTCACACAACGCTATCTGATCCCAAAGTAAGCTAGGAATAACCTGCTTGTGTTATGGGTATCAGACCACGGATTTAAATACTTATATACTTTTTAAATACATACTTATTATATACATAGAAACACCCAGACTCTTGAGACTTTCAATTCAAAATAGAATTTCAAATCATGTTTAATACAGCATGTTTCCGTTTTTGTTGGTGTAAGCTCGGTTTTTGATTTTTTACACTGACTACCACTATTTTTGATATTTCTGCAGTCTCGTTAGCCATTTAAAGCCTCAAAGGTCGACAGTACCTCGGTGATGAGACCCTCAGATGTAACAATAAAATTATTTTAACTTGTCCTCAATTGTTGCTTTTCTAAAAACATTTTTTGAGTGGTGTTCTTGATACCTCCTGAAATCTTTATTTCTAGATCCAGCGGCTTCTTTAGACAATTTTCCTATTAGGATAAGACCGAAATTGGCAATGATGTCTGCACCATGAACAGGTCTTTTATGCACACTTGCAGGCGTATAAAACCATTTATATTTCTCAATGTACAAAGCCAATGTAACATCTGTAAATTCCTCAAATTTAAATGTATTTATGGGAAGCCCCGATGACAATGTTTTTAAAATGACAGAAAACCGCTTAATAAGATTTTCAAGATTTCAATATTTAAAATCTAGTCTGTAGGATATGTGCAAAATACATTTCATGAATTTGATTCAGAAAAATCTAAGGGTGTTAAGTCCGGGCTCCTCGGCGGCCAAGCCACGGGCCCACCGCGGCCTGTCCACCGTTCACCGAATTCACTATCTAGGTATTCACGCACTGCACGTGCATAATGAGCAGGACAGCCGTCGTACTGATAGTACATATCTCGTAAGTACGCCAGCGGCACAGCCTCTAACAACTCAGATATTACTGTACGTAGCATTACTAGATATGAACTACCAGTAAGATGACCTTCGAAAAAGATGGGGCCTATTAATTGATCGTTAATGATGCCGGCCCAAACATTAACACTAAATCGAACCTGATGCCGGTCCTCCCTTATTACGTGGGGATTAATCAAAGCCCAGTAATGTTCATTATGCACGTTGTAAAGGCCCACTCGCGTAAACAATGATTCGTCTGTCCACAGGATGTTAATGTTACGTTGCAACAACCACTGACAAAACGTGATCCTTGCGGGTCCATCATTTTCATAAATCACGTGAACCCGATGAAAATGGTAAGGGTGCAATCCATGGGAGTGTAAAGTTTTCCACACATAATATTGGCTCACATTGAACACGCCTGCTGCCATTCTTGTATCTCGCCGTGGGTCTCGTTCGAAGAACTCAATGATATCTTCTTCGATGTCTGGAGAGTCATTTAGACGTCCACGGCCTTGTGCATGTCGCGGCGTTCGGAATTGTCCGTAGTCCAGTAAGCGCTGGGTCGCAGCCAAGATGTTTGCTGTCGATGGAACTTGAGCATTATCAATTCCTCGTAGCCGTAGCCCGTTCAAATTCTCGGACCGGGAATACAACCGCATAGCTGCTTCTAGGTTGCAGTTAGCAACGGCATACATCTGGACCATTGCTAAATATTCCACGTTGGAATATTCGTACTGACGACTCATTTTTGCAATGCGCGATCGCGACGACAATACTGCGCGCGAGTCATAGTCGAACTGCGCGCCGCGGTCGGCGCGGTCGCCGAGTGTATTTACCTACCTACAAGACGTAACTAGTCGAGTACCTACCGACGCGACGTTACTTGGCAACGAATCCACGTGGACCGGTGCGTTCATGCGTTGTGATTGGTCGAATTTTCCCGGCGCGGTGACTCTTCTTACTGATTGGAACGTTAGACATTGAATGAAAAATTGTAGTAGAAAATCGTAGTAAATGTATTTCGTGTTTAAAGGAATAACCAGGAGTTCTTATTTTGATTTTGGCATACGATGGAGATTTTGACATTTTCGTAATTTTTTATTGTTGATTTTCAAATTGACAGTGCCGATCGGTTCTGTTATCAAAACTGTGCCTAAACCTTTCCGTTCCAAAACGACTATAAATTCAACCAGTATATGTATGTTAAAAAAAATAATAAAGATTAGCATAACGATTTATTCTGTTTGGTTGGTTTGATTTTATTATGTATGTATTTACAAAAAAAATGTATTTAAGTAGATTTATCAGTGGTCTAGATCCATAGCACAAGCTTAATTAGCTTAAATTGGACTATACAATTACGTTGTGTGTAATTGTCCAAAATATTTATTTATTTATTTATTATTTTTTAAATACTTTATTGTACACTAAGAAAAAATACAGAGTGAAAATATGTTACAAAAATAGCAGTACAATTGGCGGCCTTATTGCTTAAAGCAATTTCTGCCAGGCAACCTTTGGATGGAAAAAAATATGTTAGTTGATGACTGGTAGTTGTTGGCGTTCAAATTTAAAACAAAAGTAAAATTTTCTAAACTTGAGACAAACATAACCTCACAACGGCTGTCTTTTTTTTTTTCAAAATCAACGGGTACGATTCCCAACTAGGATTATTAGTTTTTCAAAAATCTAACGATGAGGTTTTAAGTTTCATCAAAATCGGGCTCGTGACTCCTTTGAGCATCTTGCGCTATTCCTTATAGTTTCTCGGATTTGGCCATCCAATCCCTTTTGAAAAATTCACCTTGTATATTGAAGTTATATTCATCTATTATTACTTAAGTAGCTGATAAAAAACGAAAAAGAGTTTTAAAATAAATAATGCAGTCAATTATGAATAAGAGTAGCTCGTCAGAATCTGCTTTGGAAGTTCTGGAGTGGATTTCTAATATATCAGTGCCTAGAAACTTACGAGAAAGAAGTAATCCATTTGAAATGTTTTCGGATACAGAATTTCAAGCAAGATATAGATTTAATAAAAACACTGATATACCTAAGTAAAATTATAAGCCCTGCTCTAGCTTCTATTACACAACGTAAATATACATTGTCTGTGTTGGAACAAAAGACCATGGGCAAAAATGTATGGACCTTGGTCCAATATACCAACAGCGATAAAACCTATGCTAAATGAAAGCATTTGAAGAGTAGGAATATTTAATACTACAACATCAAGCCGAATTGAGCGCGAACATGGTGTTTAAAACCTAACCTTATTACATTATTTTAATAAAAATGGTCGCAATTGATCATAGTTTCGCGTGGTACTTAGAGACGATGTTTACGAGATAACCTATATATTACATCAATTTTAGGGTTTCGTATTATATTACATCATTTTTAGGGTTCCGTATTTTATTATATCATTTTAGGGTTCCGTATTTTTGCACTAAAGCAAATGGGTATATCTTTTTATATAAAAAACAACAAATATTACATTGTACATTTATTAACAGTTTTGTATTAAGAACTACAGTTGAAGCCGCATATTATCTCCTCTAAATAATGGTTGTCTTACATAAAAATATTTTATAGATCAACAAAAATGTCATCTAAATGTAGTGCGGGTCTATGAAATCCTTCCCGTCTACCCAGTCCCAAATACCATATAATAGAGATAACATGGGCACAACTCCCTACCGTGCGTCTACCCGTAAGACAAGTACAATAATAATGTATTATCGCATCTCGGCCTACTTGATCGCGATCAATTAATGTATAAGTGTAATATATTCTTGACCTAACGTGTCGAGATTGTACTCGTCCTCTGAGTAGCCATACGTTAGTTTGTATAATATTACATTGCTGCAAGTCTTGCAAGTTATTTTGCCTATATATTTCAATTGTATAGAGACCGTTTCCACGCAAGTGTTCGCTAGCATACGATCGTGCAAGCTTTAGCTGATAAGAGCCAAGGGAAATGAGAATCAAATCATCAATGGTTAATATGGGAAAGTCTTGCAACTCAGGAAGATTTGCATCCATTGTTTCAAACGTTACTCGTTGTCTGTTAAGATTTTTGAATGTTACGTAATCATATAACAGATTTGGAGAGTTCATCTTTATGTTTATTATGCTCAAAATATCACGGGCAAGTCTATTATCAGTAGCTACTTTATAAAATGCATTAATAAGAGCAGCTGCAATTTTAAAATCAACAAACATGTGAGGCAATGCTCTATTAAAATAATCTTGGCGTAACAATTTGAACCTGTTCTTAAACTTGCCATTAACTACTTCCACCACCCAACGAATGATAGTGACTAATCTAGATTTATTGGCCTGCTCTGTCGTCAATTGGCTTTCATTCCTATCCTTTGTGGGAGGAAAATGTGTTTCATATCCTAGCGATTCGAGGTCAATGATGCAGTCTCTGAACCCCCTATCTAAAATTAATACATCATTTGGTTCAAAGAACACATGAAATGCATGAGTCTCGTCTGCACACAAGTTGCTAATAATCGTTGCATCACTAGTTGTTGCGGGGTATGGACCAAGGACATCTATTATATAACCGTCACTGCAGACAATTAAGAAGGGTTTCAACAAGTTTTGAAACTTGTGGTGACTGTATGTCAACCTTTGAAAGAGAAAGTTGCTACTTTTTTCAATGTAGACATATGTTCCATCACAGATGATTATAGCTTTTGTATTGTTGTCATTACCAAAAATACTCCTTGGTAAAAACAAATTCCTGTCCAACATATTCTGTCTCGAAATATTGTCCATGCCTAAATGAGTACTAACAAAATCGGCCGTTAAATGTTGTCTAGCTAGTGCTAGTTTCCTTTCCAGGGTTCTGCGTGACATATTAAATAGGCTCGATAGTCTTTCATTAGACTCACCTGTACGCAGTTTCGATAAATATACGCCAATTATAGTACGAGGATAGTTAGTCTCTGGTGCCAGGGAAGGAGTTCCTTGTAAAAGCACATCAAATTGCTCAATAGTGAGTCCAGTCCAAAAAACCATGTCATTGTTACTTAGCGATCCCAGTAACTCAAATTCGATCCTAGTTCCTTGATTAAGAGCCGATATTAACATATTTGTCATATCTGTGAAAAAATCAACGCAAAAATCGTGCGACACGTTACAGTGCTCAAGTAACGAAACCCACATGTTACTTTCCAAATGCTCTTGACAGACTCTTGCACTATTCGGAATATACAAACGCTGTGTACGTAGAACATATACCCTAATCGTGGTGGGTATTCTTTTTCGTTCAATGTTGGGACAGTAATTAAATATGCAATGATTTGCTGTGTTTGGTGCTCTAATATACTCGGGTGAATGAAAAAGTTCAACAGAAACGATCTCCGCCGCAGGTTCCACGTTAGCCGCCGCATTTTCTTCTGCATTTTGCATTGCTGCAAAAGCAGCATTAATCCTTTGCCAACAACGATGACAAACATTTTGTGTGTTATTATACACAGCCTGCAAAGAAATATGTCATTGTAAAAATAGTTATGACTACTTTTAACTTTTCGATTTCACACACATTCTGTCAGTTGCTAATCGACTGCGTTACCATAGAAACATAGTCGGTTAGCAACTGACAGAATAAAAGTGTGTTTCTATCTTTTATGACAGTAATAGCAACTAAAAAAATAAAGATTCTTTTCATATAAAATGAAAATATATTTAAATAAGTCCATACCTCGATCAAGGCATTTTGTCGCACATATTCTGCAAACTGAGGTCGACTTTGTGGAATATCTGCTCCCAAAGAATGCCGTCTTATTCGTAGTACGCGCGAGCGCAGACATATTACACAGCGGCTATCTGCCATTACACTATTCACCAGTCAACATTCACCAAGAGCGTTTTCTAAAATCGTGTCCTATTAGAAGTCTGATAATCACATGTAGGTAAGCAACATCGAAGTCAATTAAAACGGGCCGGGGTCAGTAAGTCGCAAAACAAGCCGATAGTAACACAAAAACAAGGAGCGTAAACAACGTGCGAGCAACGACTGACTTCACATTCTTTTGTTAGGACCGCAAGGGCGGGCGAGGGGTAGGAGAGAGGGGAAAATGTGTGCATAGCAACGCGGCACTGGCGCGGTGGTGAGGGCGTATGCGCAGGTACACAAAAAATAGAAAAAAAAGCTTTTGTTTTCAGTTCACGCTAATAAGAATTTTTATGATTTCTTAGTTTAGAAAATGTATCAAAACACCATGTTCGCGTTAAATATTGACTTAGCCGTCATAATATAAAATGAAGTGTACTCCAAAACCGTTCATTTGGAATCACATCCAAGGTTGTTGAGGGATTGGACCAAAATTACCCAACCATAACTCTGCGATTTTACGCAACAGGCACATTCCAAGTTGTTATAGGTGACGACATCAACGTGCTTAAAACTAGCGAGGAGATATATCAAAATGCCTAATTTTGACCAAAGTGAAGTAAAAAGTATTTTTTTAGAATAGCAGGATTTCCAAACGTCATAGGTTGTATTGACGGTACGCACATAGTCATTGACTCTACTACTGAAAATTTGAAAGAAAACATAGATGAAATACCTCTTACATCAGAAAGAAACGATTTTCGACGTTTATTGGTGGAACAGTATTTCAGGTTTGTCTGGTTTTCAAAATCTTACTACTAATACCTACATGAATATAATATTATGCAAGCCTCATCTCAGAGGTTAAAATTATTTTTGTTTTCATCATAGTTAGCAATAGTGTCCGACCGAAACTGGTTTTCCAGCCGAAACCGAAACCGAAACCGAACTTTCGGCCCCAGGGTCAGTTTCGGCCGAAACCGAAACCGAAACCGAAACTCACGTGTTCATATTGAAAAAAAAAAAAAAAAAAAAAAACTGCCAAGTGCGAGTCGGATTCCCGCACAGAGGGTTCCGTTACAAAAATTGGGTACGTTTGTTGTGTGGATGCTTTTTTCTGATTTTAATAGGTATTTTTTATTATAGCGGCAAAAGAACAGGGTAGCTGTGTCTCTTCGACATCGCCAACTCTTTCAACACCTTGCCCTGGAGCTGCTTTGGGAGGCGGTTATTTACCATGGAATGCCTCCATACCTCCGTCGAATTGTCAGGGCCTACTTTTCCGAGAGGGCCATAACTTGCCCGAGCTGGCTAGGGCAAGGTCGGCGAGATGTGTCGTTCGGTATTCCATAGGGATCGGTCTTAGGACCGCTTCTGTGGAACATCAATTACGACACACAAACACATTACGGCGTAATGTGTTACGTGCGTTTCGTGTTACGACGACACCCTCATTACAGCGCTAGGAGAAACACACCGAGACGTAGCCCTAAAGGACACCTGCGGGATCCAGCTTACGTATAGGGGGCGTCAGTTAGCATCGGCATTGATCTCTCGATGACGTATCTGGTGCTCGTACTCGATAGCCGGTGGAACTTCCGATACCATTTCCGAAGTTTGGTCCCATAACTGAGGGAGGGGGGCATCAGCCGCACTCTCATGGTTGTTTCCCAATATCAGGAGACCTAACGCACCCTGCAGGAGACTGTACCTTGGGATCGTGCGGAGCATGGCCCTATGCGGGGCCCCCGTATGGGCGTAGATCCTGATGACCACCAATGCGGCTAGATTGCTTAGCCCGCAGAAGGCGGCGGCTGTCAAGGTGATAAGGGGATACTGCACGATCTCAGTTAAGGCGGCATGTATTCTAGCCGGGACCCCTCTATAGGACCTGGAAGCAAGGGCCTTGCGTCATTGTTTCAATGGCGCAAGGAGGCGCTGAAGCGGGGCCATAGGCCTCTTCCTGTGAGCAGGTCATGCTCGTGATAGAGACGGCGGGGAGGAAGCGTGAGAGAACTCTACCACCCAAGTTTCACAATCTGCGGCGGCGCCCCATACTATCAGCTTCCATGACCTGGGCCTGAGGACGGTGACGGGGGTTGCTCACCGTCCTTACAGGCAGGCCTTAGACGATAGCGTGAAGTGAGAGATTCATGCACGCACCCCTAAAGAAGCGGAATCTTAAGTGAACAACCCCTCAAAGACGCGGCCGCAGTATGCATCATTTCGAGGGCATACTCGGGGCTCCCAGCCGTAGGCTGTTAGGTACGATCCGCGTGATTTTTAGTCGGTAGAACTACCGTACAGTGAACATTTTAGGCCTCTATCTGGCACGGTTCCAGCGATACAACCTCGCGACTAATAGACAGACGGACGGCTAGGTTTCAAGTCTCGTTAATAGGGTCCGAGTTTGACTCGCACTTGGCCGGTTATTTTTTCAATACGTGCAGCAAGTTCCACCAAGTGCCATCAATCAACTGTATAAATCTTCTCAAGTGTGTGTTCTAAAGATGAGTTTCTTTCTTTTAAGTGTGGAATTACTCATAGATGCTATTGCGAACTCCTACCGACTAAAACCACACGGTGCCCTGCTACTAGCTCTTGGCTGGTTTTGGTTACGTTCTAGAAGTATATAACTAAAACTGGACAACAGCGAGCCGGACTAGCGCACGTAGAGTTTCGTACAAGAAAAGCGGCAAAAAATCACGTATGTTTTAAGGGAGGCCCTTTTTAATATTATTAATTTGTCTATTTTTATTATTAGTTGCTATAGCGGCATCATCTGTAAAAAAAATAACTGTCTAACTATCACGGTGCATGAGTTACAGCCTGCTGATAGTCAGACAGACAACCAACGAAATCAACGGAAACGACAACAAAGGGGTAGGGTTATGTGGGTTATGTAATGTCCTAGATCACCTTTTTAGGATTCCATAAAAATTGTATTGTTAACTATTGATTGGAAGGAAGTCCTTTGGAAATCTTCGGTTAGTAACATATTAACTGGTGGGGCGACCCCAACCACGTCCCAAGCAGAGCCAGGCACTCAAAATTCACGAACACGTGAGTTTCGGCCCGGCCGAAAGTTTCGGCCCATTTTGGCCGAAACCGAAACTGCGGCCGAAACTCGATTTTTTGGCCGAAACTGGCCGAAACCGAAACCGAAACCGAAACTTCGGTCGGTCACTAGTTAGCAAACCTCCCAACTCTTGAAAAGGCACCTATGCTATAGCCTCCTCTTTTGTTCAGAAATTGTACCACTTGCAGGCAGGGTCGGCTAGGGCCCTACAGGGTCCATGTAAAATGTATTCTTGATGATATAAGTAAAAAAGCGGAACTTCCGATATATTATATAATATTAAAAAATCACTTATAAATTTAAAAAAATCCGTTTAAATTCCAAGTCGTGTTTAGCATTTTCTAGAGCAACTTTCTTTAACTATATATCCAAATCCATTATAATTCGGGATTTCTCCAATTTCATCTTTTCATGTTCTTCTTGAAGTTTTAATATTTGTAATTTCTTGTCTATTAACACATCTTCGTTAATCTGCTTCAACGTTTTTCGTTTCATAAATGATGCACTAACATTATTAATGTTCCTTTTTTTTTGTTTCAGTTAAACACACCATTTATTTGTTTTGGTGTGTTTAAAATGTCATCCATGGCGAACGCTTTCTTTTTGGATATGGTTCAGCAGAGTTGTGGTTCAGGGTCCAAATCCTGTGTCGTATCTAACACTACAAGAATGTCTTCAGAAGGCTGTGCAACTAGAGAATTTGTTTTATGTACATCATCTGAAATAAGTTAATAAAATTCATGAACACATGCAACACCATTTATCTTTTACCTATATACTATTAATAATAGAGGATATATAAACAAACGTATATGTTGGCCTATATATGTCTAAAAAAGAGAAAACATAACAAACAATATCTCTAATTTACATAAGCATGTGAACCAATGAATCTGATTGACACACAACTATATTCTAGGCAATCTGCATACATGAACTCACACCTATTTGTACCCAAAAGGGGTAAGGAGAGGTGATAGCACCCACATTGCACCAATGTATATTTACGTCCTAAAATATATAGGCTCATCCTTTGAGCCTATAGCCATGAACGAGACACTTGTAAACTGCGGAGCAGTTGTAATACGGTGCTGATGAATCAAACTCATTGCATAACTGTTGGAATTGAGGCGTCAACATGGCTACTATTTTCTCATCGACTGCCGTTGTCTTAGGACAAAATGTTCCTCCTCCTGTCTTGTAGGTCTCGGTCTAAAATTTTAATGAATGATATTAATATACTTACTTAATAAGTATTTTGCAAGTCAGTGAATTTAGTTCACAATTCATTATGCATAACTATTTATTAAAGTTAAGTTTATAACATCATGGAGGTGAAGTTTGTGAATTGTGAGTTTGTAACATGGGTTTTAGGAATAATCTCTGGATCTACTGAAACGATTTAAAAAATTCTTAAGCCATTAGAAATGTATATTAAACCTGAGTGTTACAGGCTACTTTTTATCCCGGGAACAAGTTCCTGTGGGAAACAGATAGGAGAACTACCCCATGCGGGCATCCTCTAGTATCAAGTAAATACAGCAAATGGATACTGTTTTTGGGTTCTAACGAAATTGGAGACACTACTTTAAAAAAGTACAAACTTACCTTATCTACGCTTATGTTTTTTCTCGCTTTCTTTTTTAAATTATAATATAGAGTATGTAACTGTTTTTCAGGTTCTGCATCCAGTTTTCGACGTCGTATTATATTTACTTGTGAGCGCAAACCAGGCTTTTTTTTATTGCTTCAACGGTAGTCCCGTCAGTCTTTTTGTTATTAATTATGTTTACAAAGTCCTGAGCTACATCTATAAGCAGCATCTTGTCTCTTTCCGTAAATTTTTTACTACGTTTATTACCATGCTCCATTTTGTTCAATTTGATAATTTTATTGGAAACGTATGGCGAAATATCACAATAATATACAAATGTACTGTGTAAACCACGTGTGGATACAAATGAAAACGATAAAAGTTGTTAAATTCTAAATAGTAGTAGATACAGACGCAGGGAAGCAAGTAGAGTAATATGACAATTTGTTTGGTTTTGGCGTCTAGTCAAATATATCATTGTGTCAACTTTTGACAATGGCATCCGCCTGGCTGTATGTACAGCCAATGATAAAAATAATTTATAGAAAAATATGTTTTTTAAAAGTAGAAATAGCCCTAATAATAAATAAATAATAAATATTTGTGGACAATCTCACACAACGTCATCTAGCCCAAATTAAGCTAATAAAAGCTTGTGCTATGGGATCTAGACGATTGATAGACATACTTATAATATTTGTTAATACATGCATATCATACATAGAAAACACCCAAACTCCGAAACAAACATTTGTGGATCACACAAATAGAACCCAGACCTGGGAATAGAACCCAGGACCTCCAGCGTGGCAGGTGGTTACACTAACGACTGCGCCACGGAGGACGGCCCAGCGTCTAGAAGACCATCACATAAGTGAACTACGACACTTCCCGGCTTATCCAAACCAGCGATCTCTGGTCGCGCCCTATGTAAATATCATAATTCCAGACAAAACCATCTTCCGTGCAGAGTTTATAGATTTTTAAGCCATACTTGTGAGCTTTTTTGATGGGTTGTATTCACGAAAAGATATCCTCCCTCTAAACGGCATCATTGACTCGTCTATGACGATACATTCATGGGGTGTTTGTAAGCTCTTCCAGTTGTTGATAACAAGGTCCAAAAGTGGTTTTATTTTGTACAGACGTTCGTTCGGATCTCTCGGTGCTTCATTATCAACAAAGTGCCAGCAACGTAATAAACAAAAAGGCGGTAGGTGTGAATAAAGTTAACACATATCTTTACATTGAAAATTTTAATTAAATTAGAATAATTCAAGTTTCATAAAGTTTTGTTGTACTATCCTTCTGTGTACATGATAATAAGTGAGTACACACGTTTGTAGCAGTACATGTGAGTTACTTACAGCTTAAATACCACCTGCCAGCATTCGTCACACTACACTAAACTATTTATCACTATCACTGAGTTGCTGTCCTGAATATCATGTCTCAGCTTGAGGAGGTACAGTCTGCGCAGAAGACCTTGGAGGAAAACTTTTTCCGGAAGATGGATGAGCTCCAAGTCCAGTTACAAGGTAGTACTGCGGCCAAAGACACTGTGGCTAAGGTAGCTGAAGAGTTCCGCACATTCAGGGAGCTAATATTTAATATCCTGGGCCTTCTTCGGAAACAGATTGCAGAATGTGCCAGGGCCACGGATGCAGTTGACAGTTGGCAGCGAAGGAAAGCCTTGGTGTTCAGCGGGATCACAGAGATAGACCGAGAAAACTGTAAAGACACTATTATGGAGTTGCTGCAAACTAAGATGGCTTTGAAGGATATTCCAGTTACATCTATTAAGACCTGCCATCGTCTCGGGGCTACTGGTACTGGTCATCATCGTCCCATCCTGGTAAGATTTTGTGATTTGAACATCAAGTCTACAGTCTGGAATGCGAAGTCTAGACTCAAAGGGTCCTCTATAGCAGTTAGGGAGTTCCTAACTAAGACCCGGCAGACGCTGTTTGTCAAGGCAAGACTTCATTTTGGAATGCGCTGTTGTTGGACACAGGATGGTAATATCTTGATTAAAGCGCCCGATGGACGTCGCCACAGGATATCTACTTCTGAAGAACTCTCCGCCATTGTCGAAAAGCATCCGAAAGCGGGGTCAGACGTGAGTGCTCGAAAGACATAAATGCCTTGAACTTCAAGATGTTTCTCAAATGACCTCTTGCATTACTTGTGATGGTGGTGTTTATCTGGACATTGGTTATTCAACTTGATTTATGTTTATATCTATATCTTTAATTCTTGTACAGGGGTGCCTACTGATGTGATAAAGATTCACTTTCTTTACTTAAACCGACTTGTATTGTAGTGGTTCACTTCACTTTCATTTTTATTTGTATCAAAATCAAGCATGACATGTCAATGTCAATGTCATAATTTTGACAAGTAGACATTAGGGTTTTAACACACTGGGCCGATGGTATCTGGACATTAGCTATAGACATTTTATGAGGCAACGAAACAAAATGCCGAGATAGGTGCAGTGTATTCGTGCATTTTTCATTTATTGTTGTTTTTGTTTTCCTTTAATTTGACACTGTACCTAATCATATTTAGTGGGCACCCATAACTGTTTATTGTTTGTTGGTGTGTGTTTGCTGGTGGGTGGTGCAGAGATATTGAGATTAGCTTAACTTGCTTCTGCATAGCACAGGAATATTTTAGTATTGTATTGTATTGTATTGTCTGTATTTATTTATTTCATATTTTATAATATTTATTTTATTTGTTTACTATTATGAGTAGCTCATCTGATGAGGACTTGTCCTATCATTCTGCATATGATGGGGATTTCGTATCTGGCTCTGAAATTGGTACACTAGGTGAACAACTATGTACGCGTTTTGGAACTGAATCGGGCAGATCACTGAATGTTTGCCATATAAATGCTGAAAGCGTGCCCTATCACTACAGCGACCTCTTAGAAACGTTTTCAGATTCCCAGGCACATGCCATTTTGGTTTCAGAGAGTTTCTTTAAACCTAATCATCTTTCTACATGCTATGCACTCCCGGGTTTTATTCTGATACGAAACGACAGAGAGGGTAGGGAGAGGGGTGGAGTTGCAATTTATCTCCGTAGTAACTTTCCTTATAAAATTGTAGCCTCATCTCCCCCGCAGTACGCTGCTACTGCGGAATTTCTCTTCCTCGAGGTGTGGGTTAGGGGGATAAAAGTCCTTCTTGGAGTTGTCTACTGCCCCCCTACTGTTGACTACTTCACTGATTTCGAATCGGTTTTAGAATCCTTAGGGCCTGATTATGAGCATCACATCATCATGGGTGACCTTAACACTAATCTCCTCATTCCTAACTCTTCTCGAGCTATTAGGCTACGGCACATTGTTGAGTCGGCTTCGCTTTATATATTACCATTACAGGCCACACATCACAATGTGGATGTACCTGACACATTGCTCGACCTAATTATTACCTCTTCTTCTTCTTTAGTTCGCTCTCATGGACAGCTTCTTGCTCCTGCTTTCTCTCATCATGATCTCATTTACTTGTCCTATACTCTCAAGCTACCAAAATTGAAACCTAAAGTTCTGCACATGCGTTGTTTTGGACAGGTTGACGTCAATTCATTGCGGAACGATGCTTCTGAGATTGATTGGGAGCTACTGGTGGAGGCTCAAACTATTGATGATAAGATTCAAGAGTTTAACAAAGCTGTAATAGGCATCTACGATAAACATGCACCCATTAAGAGGGTTAAATTAAAGCGTCCACCGGCACAATGGATTACGGATGAGGTCCGTCTAGCAATGAAAGGTAGGGATCGGGCATTTCGTAAATTTAAAAATAACAGATCGGATGTTAACTGGGACCTATACAAAACTGCTAGGAATCGTTGCAATCAGGTGATACGTAACTCTAAACGCCGATATATCTTTGATAGTATTGCTTCGTCTTCATCCTCAGATATATGGAGATTTCTGGGTACACTGGGAATTGGTAGGAGTAGGCAGTTGGAGTTTCCAAAGACAATTGGGTTGGATGACATAAATAATCATTTCTCTACCTCCAATGCCATGGCTGATCCAGTTAAAAGGCAAACGGTAGACTCTCTGGCTGTCCTGCCGGTTCCCTGTTATGCTCCTTTTAAATTTTCTCCAGTCTCGGAGGATGAGATTAAAAAGATCATCATTTCGATACATTCCAAAGCAGTTGGCTGTGACAACATTAGTCGCCGCATGATTACCACCATCCTTGAACAGCTCCTCCCTGCTATATCTCATATCATTAACTTTTCCCTCGATTCTGGTCAATTCCCTAGTTTGTGGCGTAAAGCCTACGTACGTCCCTTACCCAAAATTACAAACCCTTCCCTGCCTAAACACTTTCGTCCAATATCCATACTTCCTTTTCTGTCTAAGGTATTGGAAGCATGTGTGCACAGCCAACTGTCTAAATTTATTTTCCGTAATGCCATATTGAGCCCTTTTCAATCTGGTTTTAGACCAGGTCACAGCACCACTACTGCCCTTCTTAAGATAACTGGTGATATTAAGGAAGGTATGGAGAAGGGTATGGTTACAGTGTTGGTGTTAGTGGACTTCTCTAATGCTTTTAACAGCGTCAATCATGACATCTTATTGGCTGTTCTTGCTCACATAGGAATCTCATCTGACGAGTTGGAATGGTTCTCCTCTTATCTTCGGGATCGCCAGCAATCAGTTTCTGTTAATGACACTTCGTCACACTGGTGTAACCTAAATGCTGGGGTCCCACAAGGCGGTATACTCTCTCCTCTTCTATTTTCTATATTTATTAATTTCCTCATTGCTGATCTTCAGTGTGCGTATCATCTGTATGCTGATGACTTGCAGATGTATAGTCAAGCTAGGGTTGATGACATTGCGGAGGCTATTGACAGCTTGAACAGGGATTTAGACTCTTTAGGGAGGTGGTGTGACAGGTTCGGCCTATCAGTTAATCCGGAGAAATGTCAATGTATAATAATAGGTAGCTCCCGGATGATGAGCAGGCTGGAGGGTGTAAGTCTGCCACAATGTACATTTAGGGCTCAAACTATACCGGTTACCACTACTGTAAAGAACCTGGGATTGTATCTTGATTCCACTCTTGATTGGCGTGCTCAGGTTACTAATGTCAGCCAGAAGGTTACTGGAACACTACGGGCATTTTACAGACTTAAAAACTTTCTTCCTGTAAGTACCAAGATGACGCTTGTGCAGATGCTAATCTTTCCTATTATTGACTATGGTGATGTGTGCTATTTCGGCCTGAATGCAGATCTGCTCTATAAACTTGACCGACTTCTCAATAATTGCATTCGATTTGTTTTCAATCTCCGAAAATATGATCACGTCTCGGCTTATCGGGATGAGCTGGGTTGGTTACCCATACGTCGCCGGCGTAGTTTACGTGCGGTGACTATGGTTTATTCAATTCTACACTCTCCTCATGCTCCTACTTACTTGACTCCTTATTTTCAACTGCTCTGTTCAAATCATAACAAAAACTTGCGCTCATCTAAAAACCTTCTTCTTCGCTGTCCCTCTCACTCCTCTGATTTTATACACTGCTCTTTCGTTGTTCAGTCCATTCTCTTCTGGAATGCTCTTCCTCTTGAAGTTCGGTTGGCTACTAGTAGGGAGTCCTTCAAGGAAAAAGTACGACTACTTTATAGTGTACCATGACTTAGAGAATCTTTGTGGTTTTGCTACTATCTTCGTTTCTGCTTGCTGCTTGTCAACATTTTTTTTTTCTTTTTTTTTTCTCTATTCCCCTTTATCTCATCTCTGATTTTTTTATTTTTTTTTTAGTTTATTTATGTAGCTTTGTATTTTTTATTTAAGTATGTATATGTATATGTGTGTATATGTGTATGTATATGTATATGTGTGTATATGTAGGTATGTGTATATGTATGTGTATTTATGTGTATATGTATGTATTTATATATGTATGTAATATCACATTGCGTTTTTTATGGCCTCTTGCATTATTTATAAAACAGTTCTCAATATATCCCTGAGTACCTACTTTATCTTGTCTCTGCATCACCCTCAGGTAGACTGGTAGAGAATGCCTAAGGCATTAAGTCCGCCTTGTACTATGTGCTAAAGTTTAAAATAAATAAATAAATAAATAAATAATATTGATGAGAACCGATTATACGATATGTTTACGTTGAGAAATATTGGATGGTAATAAATTGGATCTAGTATCCAATATGATTCATATGTCGGAAGTTTCACGATACCCATCAACATGTACAAAGCAATAAATTTCAACATTTCTTCACGTGTAATATCTGTCCATTGATTCATGCGGCTATGAACTGGTATGTTGGCCTTCTGTTTCAGTTGAGCCGCGTACAAATTTGTTTGAATGACCATAAGATCTAACACTTCATCGGTTACTATACGTCGATAAATCGATACAACAGATTGTCCGCCTTGGATATGAAGTGTTGGGCTGCTGGTAAATAGCCGACGTTCCAGTGGTAGAATATCATGACTCCAGCCATTTTCTCTATCTATATCATTAATTTCTTGAGGAGTAAGACGCATAACCTCACGAGCAGTCTGCCTTCTGGCTCTGGTTTGCATCGATGTCGTGCTCGTTTCTGGTCTGGGTGGATTTATGACGGTATCGGATGAATCATCAGCTGGTGAGTCTCTATCATAGTCACCATAGTCAGTTTCGGTTACAATGTTTGAAAGGGAAACATCACCTGGATCAAAATCAGGATCATCGACGTCGTCATCAGCAAAAATACTCGGTTCTTGATCTGAAATATCAGTATCTGGCTCGTCCTCTATACCGCTATTGCTGCCGTCCGTCATCATTACTCCATTCAAAGTCACTCTCTACTAGTAAACGTCGCAATTCCTCAGTTGATAATCGGCGCGACATTTTCAAGAAATAAAACTCAGAAAACAAAAAATGCCGGTTACAATGTTTGAAAGGGAAACATCACCTGGATCAAAATCAGGATCATCGACGTCGTCATCAGCAAAAATACTCGGTTCTTGATCTGAAATATCAGTATCTGGCTCGTCCTCTATACCGCTATTGCTGCCGTCCGTCATCATTACTCCATTCAAAGTCACTCTCTACTAGTAAACGTCGCAATTCCTCAGTTGATAATCGGCGCGACATTTTCAAGAAATAAAACTCAGAAAACAAAAAATGCACAATGTATAACCTCAAAGCCAATATTGAAACAATTACATGAACATAATTCAACAATACGACAGTGACATAAAAAAAGACACTGACAGGTCTATAGAAATATAATAAAGTCTATTGTATTTAACGCGGCGACAAACTAATCTTATTTAGGATTTAAAAAATAATTAAAACGGGTAGGAAAAATAATGGGTTGGCAGCTACAGTGAAATAGCATTTTAAGTATAAAGTAGCAGCTTTATATTGAGATCTACGCTTTATTTAAATTTAAAGTGGCAGTGATTTTTTGGTGAAGCAACTGAATTTATTGTTAGGCGACAACTTGGCGGCGAATATAAAGTAGAAAATGGGCTTTTATATATTATGCAATGAGGTTGTTTATAAAATTAACTGAAATGAGAATAAAATATGCACGTGGTAATAAAAAACATACTTTTTACGACATTTTATAAGGTCTAAATAAAGAAAATTGCGGCATGCAAAAAATATTATTGGTCTATCTCATAGATTTAGAATGTCGAAAAATCCTAAATCTATGGTATATCTATACTATTATTATTATTCGGTTTAGTAATAATTAGTTTCCTTTCATCGTCAATAAACGGACGGTGTTTTCAATGTTTTTTTTTACTTTTGAATTTAGTCTGGCACTCGGCGGCCGCTACCGCGGCACGCTCGCTTTGCTCGCTCGCCTCGAGCTTGTTGTGGTCACAGTTCTAACCTAACCTAACCCTGCCCTTCTACACTACATTACATTATACCAATTGAATATTCGATCAAATACATATATACCAACTGAACATTCATGAAATGAGCATTATATTTTTTGATCAATAGTGCAAATGTTGTTATCACAATTAAATATTCGATGAAATGAAAATTATGCTTTTGCTCCACCACCCACGCCGCGGCCACCGCTCTGCTTCTTTGCAACCAGCGCATTTGTCGCCTTTTTTAATATTTTATGATTCTACATACAAAAATTCTGATATCTTAATACTTAAAATTTGGACCCGTTTTAATTTATATAGCTGCTTGCAAATCACTACCCGAAAGTGTATTTTTATATGCAAGCCAATAGTTGCTAATAATACAATGTTTGATATCCCACTGTTAATATTAGCAGCCAAGTCATTATTTTTAATACCTAGCATATTATTTCATTTTTCCTGTTTAATATATTTGCTATCTTATAGTGGCAGCCGTTATTTAGTTTTTATAAATCTTACGTTTTGTAGCTTATTATAATATAGTTGTTGCTAAAATATTTAATCACTGCCAAGTAATTTTTTTTGGAACCATGTAGTTAGTCGCCTAATACGTTGTTAGTCGCCTCATTAATAATTTGCCTTTTTTAAAACTAACCACACCCTGAACCACATATGTTTCATGAACGTGCAGAAGCAAAAATGTCTCTCTACGCTCATGAACCACATGTGTTTCAGGGTTGAATATGTATGGGGACTTGCCGGGCAATTTAACATTTTTGCATAGGGACTGGGAACCTGTACCAGGTTAACTTAACCTCATTTGACCTAATTTACAAAAGTAAGTCATCTTTAACTTAATCTCATTTAACCTAGTGAGGTTAAATATTGAAAAAAAAAAACTTACAAAAGTAAGTGTACTTTTGTAAGTTTTTTTTTTCAATATTTGGGGGCAAAAAAGAATTAAAAAAATTCAGTTCAGCTATTTTATTCATAAAATTCAACTTAACCTATTTTTTTTTTACTTTTACATTTTTTAATTTTTTTTGGATTCTATAATAAGTTAACCTACAATGTCAGAATATATTCGGCCCAACATTGTTCTCATATATGTGGACTAATCTTAATATACCAAGGGCACTTCATCTTCAACTCGTATGATATGGTTCTAGACCACACTGCGTCTTGCGCCATTGGTACGTTACAATGCATTTCTATTGGGTAATTACTACAAGTATATGTATAATACAACATCCTTTACATCACATCTGTCCTTATACTTTATATCGGTGGACATTGGTAAACCAGACGCCAACATTTTCCACTGTTCAAACTGGTTGTCTGTTAATTTACATTCGTCCATAAGACATGCTTTAGTGTGTAACGGTCCACTAAAATTAAAACTACTATTACTTAACAAACCAGTTAATCTACTTATATTAAAATGACATTCAACTAAACTATTCATAATCATGGTTTTGCCGGTTGACGGCGGACCCAAAAAAAAAACAATTTATTCTTCTTTTTACTTAACCTATTAAAGCGCTTATGTGTATCAGTAAAAAGCTTTTCTAAATTAATTTTATTAATGTTTTCAAAATTTCCTTAAACTTGAACTTAATTTCTTCTTGAACGGTTTCGTCCATCGTCCCGTTCTCTTGTTCAAACTTGTTCTTTGTTCGCTTGAATCGTTGTTTTATCGATTCCGAAAATTCCAGAACTCTTGCGATGTGGATGTAAGACCTGATTTTTTCGGCATATTGCTTGGAGCAGACAAAGTTAATCCCTTGAGTTGTGCGTGCAAATAGTCCCATAGCTTCTGCTTCCGTGAAAGCACCGTTTTGACATAAAAGTACAATAATATCTGTATTTCGGTAATTGTTCGAGCAATCGCTTCTTGGCTCTGTGTTTGTACGGTTTTGTTGGCCATCCAGAATTTGCCCTGCTTCGCCTGAAACTTGATATCTGGTTCCTCCATTTTGACAGTATCGGCTTGAATAGTTGCATCCACCATTCCATTGTATTCTTCAAATGACTGGCCTTCATGTCGAAGTACTGTATTTCCCCCTTCGGGACAATCAGCTTGGTATTGAGCAATTTTCCATGTATTTCCAAGTATATTGCGTGGCGGCAGAGGCGCCAGATGACTTTTTGCCCTTAGGGCGTGGCGGCGCAGAGGCGCCGACGACAGGGCCCGTGGAAGGACCGACTGGAGTGTCAGCAGCCGCAGCGACACTGCGGGCTGCGTTGCGAGTGTCCGATGCGATAGGCGGACGCAACCGGGGCTCAGGCAAAAGTCTGCTCTCAACCCCTCCGAAGCGCGCGTTCATGAACATAATTTCCTCCCGAGTCATTGACGGTTGTGGAGGGGGTGCGGCGCTGGCCTACCGCTTCATCCACTCTAGCTCCTTCTGCACATATTGGAGCTCGCCTTTGAGATACACAATCTCGTCATTTACTTTGAGGGAGACTAGCTCCCTCACGTGCTCCAGGATGGAGCCAGACGCGCTCTTGAGCCTCTGGACGCTCTGTTCCTTTAGGCAGGAGGACTTGTACGCTATTTCCTGAATGTACGCACAAGCCTCCTCTACCGCCTTTGATAACTGTTCGGACCTCGGTCCCCGAACAGTCATCGACGTCGGCGCCTCTTCCGGCGCAGGTTGTTCGCAGAGGAAGGAGAGTCGCCTCTCCTCCCGCCGTCTGCTCTCCTCTTTTTGCGCGAGCTCCCGCTCCGCCTGGAGATCGAGCTCGCGCTCTTCGGCCGCGATGAGGTCGGCCTTGGCTTTCGCCAAGTCCACGTACTGCTTTGTCGTAGGCGGGCGGCCACGCCCTTGTTTACCGGGTTGGCCCCGAATGGTGTTGAAGCCAGCCGACTCATCTCCGTCACTGTCTGACTCCCCAGGACTTTTGCTGTTGCAGCGCTTACGCTGCCACAGCCTTGGGGTCGAAGAGTGACGGGACGAAACCGTCTTCTTCGACTTGCAGCTGCTGTCGGACTCCGACAGCATCTGCTCGTCACACCTCAAAGTGACGGCGTCGCAACGGGACAGCGCCACCTTGACTTCTTTGAGACCCGAGATTGGGGTCCCGGGTCTCACCACTCTTCCTCCTTCAGCCACTTCGCTCAGTAATCGGTTGTCCGTGTTTAGTTTGCCAGTATCCGTTATTAAAAATAAGTTCTCGTCGTTTTTGTTTTTAGTTTCATTTTCCATTCTGTTCCCACGAGCATGAGACGAAAAGGTACACTCCCTGGGTGACGCTCATTCCACGGAGCGGGCTACATACTGTAGGGTTCGTCAGGTGCCCGTATTTAACGACTTCGCTGTCGGGTGTTAAAGACTGTGTCCTTGTCGCGCGCCGGCCAATAAAGGCAAGCCCTCCGGTCCCAAGGACACCACGTACCGATTGGAGCCACCAGTCAGATGGTGGCGATGACCTTGGGGATTACGGAACGCGAGGAGGATGGCTGGTCCTCCCCAACACCGACGCAAGTGCAGACCCCTGCGCGAGCAGTAGGCCTACGCGTCCCCGACTCTCTCCGCTTCTACCGGCCGTATCGGGGAGCGTACAACAAGCTGCGTCGCGGTGCTACCACCGGTATCCGGGAGCTGCCGCGACGCTGCAGACCTTGCAGGCCCGCCAAACCACGACCCCCTCGTGCAATGGGGTCAACTTTGGTCGGAAAAAAAGACCAACAACCACTGCGCTTCTACCGGCCGCAGCCGGGAGTGGACTTCACATTATGTCGCGGCGGTGAACGCTGAAACCGCAGGCCTAGTAGGCTCGCCATACCACGACCCCCTTCGACATGGGATCGGTGGTCGGGATATTGGTTCATCGACTTACAGGGGCAGCAGATTTTAGCGCTGCGCCTGTTAGCCGACTATCCAGGATGCACTGTCTTAGTCCAGTTGCCACTCCCCCCGGGCATATAGCCCGAAGGGATAGGAAACCGGTCCAAACTCACGAGGAGGTTTCCCGACCTAGCACCCCAAAAGCAGTTATTGTCAACATTATATAAACCAGTCATTACCAACATAGCTTACGTTTATTTAACATGACTGAGAAACAAAATCCGATGTAATCAGTCTTATGAAATAACTAGATGATCCTCGCGGCTTCGCCCGCGAGTATTTCGGTGCCCGTTCCCGCTTCCCGTGGGAACATATTCCCGGGATTAAAAGTAGCCTATGTGTTATTCCAGACTATAAGCTATCTCTATACCAAATTTCAACCTTATCCAATTGCCGGTAAAGCGTGATTGAGTAACAAACACCCAAACATTTTCACAAACTTTCACATTTATATTATTAGTAGAATAGTAGGACTAGGTAGGTAAGTACTTTGCACTAATCTAATCGGTATTAGTTGTATGCGAGAAATGAAACGGTACTAATTCTATAAAATGAAGAACATCTTTATTTCTAAAGGTGGGTACAGACTATGTAACATATTACATAACTTGTGTTTTATAACACGTCCACATTATGTAACCTTGTTATTCAACATTGCAACATAAAACAATACTGTACACATAGAATAACAATGCAATATAACAATCTTATGTAACCATTGTCGTTTGTCGTTCTTCAGTGCTATCCACAATGTCGACACGAGAGGACGGCTGCGGCAGCGACTGTTGTATTTTTAAATAACAAAAGAAAAACAAAGAAACGTAGATGCTGGGTTCGTTCTAGTTTATTAACCAGAGAAAAATACTGTGGCGAAACTATGGTCAATAACCTTATTAATCAAAAAACGCTCAATGGAGAATTACGTGACAACGGGAATATTATAAAGGCAATTGTTTAAGTGACTATGGAAGCTCGTATCACTATGAACTTTGCTGTGTCCCTATGAAAATGTCTGTATCCTGATGATATTATGCTATATTTTAAGAAATAATAATAAACTATTATATTAAGAACCGGATTTTGTGGCAAATCGTGCATCAATTGAGGTCTTGAATACCCTAATTGTAGGCACTTTTGCCATGGAAGGGTTAAAGAATACCTACTTGATTACGCATTGACATCAAATTATTAATTGTAAGCACTTGAAGATAATAATTAGTTACCGTTGTGCTAATAATTAATTATCATCATCATCTAAGCGTTGTTCCTGACACCGATGGTTGCTCATTCCAATGCACTTAGGTACTCAGAATTAGAATTCTTACCTTTCTTACATATATACGGTCAGAGTGGAAAGACAGTATGTTCCATATATTAGTGTGTGTACTTAATGGTATTTACTAGGGTTCCACAATCTTCAATGCCCAGGTCAACATCAACGGCGAGCGGTGTACTTGCTGACCAACCGAGGCTTTGGTGCAGATGCTCTTGCGATGTTGCAAGAACAAACTGCAGAATCCTAGATGCTCCATCGACTATCAAGTCGTAACACAGGCGCTAAAAATGAAGATTAGTAAAGTGCATTTAGAAAATAGCCTACAGTAAAAGCATATCAACTGCCAGGGAACGACTCTGGCATTGATCGCACCCACAAAACTTACTGTAACACAGCTTCAATGAGGATGGATATTTTAATTAATAAATAATAAAATAATACAATAACGATTTTATTTGTAGAATAAAGCTTATTGTGCCCGAGTACTTAAAACATTTTGCAAGGCATGCAAATATTTAATATGACGGCACACTTCAAATGTGATCCTAATGACAAGTGACATTGACAGGTGACATAACACCGAGCGCTGGAGGGGCGGCCACGCACGACATATCAGGACGTCGTCAGTCGAGTCTCGGGCATTATTGGTGCAACGATCGACCGGTGCGCACGCGCCCACGTGCTCTGGTGGAATGTTATAACAGTGTAGATTTAGTTAGTCCTAGGAGGTTCTTTGTGTTTAGTGTTAGTTATACGATTGACTAAATGAGTGTTAACTAAACCACGCATTATTTCTTTATGCCACGATTCCTGGTTTCCTCGCCGAACTACCTACAAAGTGATGGTTACATCGGAATGTAGCAACGTGCCACCTGACACCACTCAGTCCTACAAATAAAATACTTCATGTAACCTGACCGGACAGCGACAACGTAAAATAGAATTAAATAAAGGGAGTAAAGGAGGGAGCCCGCCACACACCCTCGGTGTGTCAATCCTCACGATCACAACAGTAAAATGTTACCCTTGTGACGGTATGAGGCTCCATACACCTACAATAATATTGACTCGAATAGCATTGCATCAATATTTATTTCCATATGTCTGTTCAAACTTAATATTACCCCAACAACCATCTATATTGATTAATATTATTGTAAGTGTATGGGGTCTCTAAGGAATGCCAAACCGAACTCCTGATGGAAAGGACTATAGGATTATTAAAAGCTATAGGAATAAACAAGCAGTTTTCGGTAACTACTAGTATTTTAAATTGAAGAGCATTGGAAGTGCACTTACCTTGAACTCTTGTTGGTAGGTAGGCGCTGCTCCCAGCTTTGCGTTCGGGGTCTTGATTCACGACCGCGAAATATGCACACAGGAGTTATAACCGTAACTCTCGAGACTGTGGCTGATGATAAGCGATGTAGCGCGATCTGATGGGTAATCACAGCGGCCGATAGCGGAGCGGAGCGTTAAGAGACGGGTGCGTGCGTATCTTCCAATAGCTATGGCGGAATGTGAATGTAGGAAGCGGGCGGGATAGTGTTGCCATAGACAATACACAAAAGTAAGATGCGTTTAGTGCGTGAGTGTTGACATATAATAATTATAATAAATACCATTAAATACATAAACTAAAAAATATGTATGCGTCGGTACTGGCGCATCCAACTTCGGGGGGCTTAGAGGATTCTTCCTCTACATTGAATAAACAAAATAAAAAAAATAAAAGGAATGAAAACTTATGAACTAAAAAATAATTCAAAAGCGTAGGAGTTATTGCGTGGGTAACGGGCAAAGCCGAGTTACAGGACGAATGTATTCACCAGAAGAAGTCTTAATTCTGACGACTCTAATTACACCATCCTTCCCGGGAAACACCTCTGATACAACCGCGAGTGGCCACGATAAAGGATGCGTATTGTCATCCTTAACAACAACTACTGTTCCTATCGTCACAGGTTTGGACGGCATATTCCACTTATGTCTAAGTTGGAGAGAGGTAAGATATTCTTTGCTCCAACGTGTCCAGTAACTTTGAACAATTCTATTTAATAATTGATAGCGGGTGAGTCTGTTATCTGGTAATAGGGGTTCAATGTGTTCAGCGGGTAAATATTTAAGCGGAGTAACATTAAGAAAATGATTAGGCGTTAGGGGGGTTGGATCCGATGGATCCGAAGAAAGTATGCAAATCGGACGGCTATTCAAAATGCCTTCAATTTGCACCAATATTGTACTGAATTCTTCATAGGTGAGTATTTGACTCCCGATAGCTTTAAATAAATGAGACTTAACACATTTGACATTAATTTCAGGCAACGAATTAAAATTGGGCCCGAAAGGTGGGCTGTGCTGAAACTGAATCTTATGTTGAGTTAGATATTTATTCAGATCATTTTTATAATTAGTGGACTGTATAAGCGTGTAAATTTCGTTCAATTTTCGTTTCGCACCTATGAAATTAGTGCCTCCATCGCTGTACAACACTGAAACAGGACCCCTGCGTGAGATAAAACGTTTAAAGGCAGCGAGAAATAAATCTGTACTAAGATCACTTACTAACTCTAAATGGAGCGCCTTTGTTGTGAGACAGACGAACAAGCAAATATACGCTTTATGACTTTTTACTCCACGACGCCTTATGTGAGTTACGTAAAAGGGTCCCGCGTAATCAACTGCGGTATGCACAAACGACTTTACTTGTGAAACTCTAATGGATGGAAGATCACCCATAGGTGGAATTGTAGAACGAGGCCTAGCTTTAAAACATAAATTACATTTATGTACTCGTTGGCGAATCAAATTTCGTGCAGAAAGAATCCAATACTTTTGGCGAGTCAATGCTAACACTAGTCCAGGACCGGTGTGTAAATTGTCGGTGTGATAGTGGTCTACTAAGAGCGACACTATACGTCCTTTAGATGATAGCAGTATTGGATATTTTGTATTGTAATTTAGTTGAGAATGAGTAAGTCGACCACCTACTCTAATTAACCCTTGTTCGTCAAGAAAAGGGTTGAGTTTTAAAATAGCCTGATTTGGACAAATTTTAGTAGCCTTAAGTGCTTGTAATTCTACCTGAAAATACTTAGACTGATCGAAGCGGACCGCATAATATTCTGCGTATTCTAAATCGTATACAGAAAGTATACCGCGGGATTTGAGAATCTTTGTGAAACGTAATACATAAACCAGTGAACGAATAAATTTTACCCAACTCGAGCAACGCTCAGCAAGTTCGTCTATCATGTGAACGTGATCGGAGACAGGTATGGTATGTGCATGGAGAGAAGCTATTTTAATTTCCGGTAATTCTGTCTTCTCGTTATGATTGATTTTATATTCCTTCACAGGCCATGCATTTATAGGTGCGGACAGCCATTTCGGCCCGTGAAACCAAAGATAGTTATTTATTAACCCTTTAGGTGTCACAGGGCGCGAGACTATATCGGCGGGATTTTCAACCCCACGAACGTGATACCAATGGGAAGCAGGCAGATATTCATTTACCTGAGCGATGCGATTAGCTACAAAAGTTTGAAACTTATGAGCGGGAGAGTGAATCCAGGTAAGGGTTACCGTAGAATCAGAGAATGCGAATATATTGTTTATTTGACACCGCTTATTAAAAACAGTGCGCACAGAATTAATTAATTTTGCGAGTAAGACCGCCGCGCAGAGTTCTAAACGCGCTAGCGTTTTATTAGAATCTGACACTTTGGATTTAGCGGTCAGTAGATTCACATTAAGAGCGTTTCCGTTCTCAGCCGTTTCTATTCGTACATAGATAACAGCACCATAACATTGCTGGCTGGCATCCGAGAAGCCTATTAGAGTAATTCGACAAGCGGATGTTAAACCTATATGTCTCGGTATTTTTATTTCAGATAAACGCGACAACTCCCTATGAAAGTGTTTCCATTTAGACAGAATGCAACCCGGGACCGTCTCGTCCCAGTCCAGTTGTAATTTCCAACATTCTTGTATAAGCAACTTCATGTATGCGACCACTGGACTGATGATTCCAAGCGGATCGAACAAGCGCGCGGTTACGGAAAGGATCGAGCGCTTAGTGCATGTTAAAGGCATGTCGATCACTATTTTAAAGTTAAAGGTGTCATCGTTAGGTTGCCATTGCATACCCACGATCTTAGTGTCAGCATGAGGATCCTCATCAAACTTGACAGCGAGACAGCTCTTATGAATTGACGGGATACGTGACAATAGGGTATTGTCATTAGAGATCCACTTAGTTAAGTTAAAACCTCCAGATTCAAACATAGCGACCATTTCCCTATAGGTGTCTTCAGCTAAATCTACATTCTCTATGGAACTAACGTAGTCGTCAACATACATGTGATTGTCAGCTTCGTAAGCCGCCAGAGGATATAAAGCGCGACAGTCTGACGCGAGCTGGTTTACGACTCGCATTGCCAGGAAGGGTGAGCTGGAGACGCCAAAACAAACGCGGTTGAAATGATAGCTTTCAATAGGAGAATTGGAATCGAACCTAAATAATATTCTTTGATATGCATGATGATCTTGAGTAAGTTTCACTTGAAAATACATTTTTTCTATGTCCGCGGTTACAGCAACCGGGTACATACGCAAATTGAGAAGCAAATGAAAGATGTTGTTCTGTAATATTGGTCCCGTATAAAGCAAATCGTTAAGCGATTTACCTGACGTGGTTTTACACCCAGCGTCTAAGACCACACGCGTTTTAGAGGTTTCTTTGTCAGGGCGATAAACGGCCCGATGCGGCATATAATAAACTTGAGAGTCTAGAAAGCTATTTGACACTTTAGTGAGATAACCTTGATCAATATATGTTTGAATAATGGCATTATAATCGTTGCGTAAGTTAGAAGCGTCTAACTTTTTTTCTAAATTTAAAAACCTGCGTTTGGCGATTGTGTACGAATGCCCTAGCTCACTGGGAGGGTATTTAAAGGGAAGACTAACCGTATATCTACCGGTATCGTCGCGTGAGTACGTAGACGAGAACAGCTTTTCACATGCTGCGTCGTCCGTGCTAATGTGCTTCTTATCTGGCACCTGTTCTATCTCCCAAAAGCGTTGCGTTAATTGTTCGAGAGACACATCTTGAGTGTGACATAAAAAGGCCTTGTCGGACACGGAGGAATGAGACATGCGATCGCGGGGATGCTTGTTTGCCACTAGCGAATAAGGTAAAGCATGCGCCTTTCCCATTGCGACGTATCCGAGCGTGGTTTCTATCGCGATTACTGATGAGGTTGGGGATGTAATTTTTTGCGACCCTAAAATCATGGGGAAGAGTTCATTACCTAACAAACAATCTATACCACCCGGAGTATAGTATCGTTCGTCAGCCATAGGTAAATTTTGTAAATGGGTTAATTCCGCTGTATCAATTTCCACGTTAGGCAAAAAATCTGTAATAGTGTCTATAACCCGTGCACTAACCGAATAAGAACAGCGGGCATCAAATCGCGAATATATTTTGAAATGCGTAATTCCATAAGATTGGCTTTCAAGTTGACCTATGCCTTTAATGACAGAAGGAGCGTAAAGTATTGTTAAGTGCAAACGCTCACAACAAGACTTCGTAATAAAGTTACTCATAGACCCTGAGTCCAAAAACAAACGTATACGATCCGATTTATAATTTGCATATACACAAGCAGTCGGCAACAAAACCGTGGTCGCGCTGTTTGAATTACGCGGCGGAGGGATCACAGCCGATAACGACGCGATATTGCCACTATGTGACCGCGCCTCCCGCAAGTGCGAGCGGGACGGATCATCTGCCGATGACGCATGAGTCGACATGGAATGCTCGGACGGCGCAGTAGACGCGTTTGCCTGCCTCGATGCGTTGCCGGTAGCATGGTTTCTTGTTGAATTTGATGCGTTCAAATTATTTTTATAACACAGTAAACTATGATGAGACCGATTGCAAATCGAACACCTATTAACAGATCTGCAAGCACTCACGTGATGAAAACCTAAACAATTAACACAAAAGGAATGTTTACGAACTATTTCATTTCGCGTTTCAACAGTCTCTTGAATAAAATGTTGACATTTGAACAAAGGGTGAGCGGAATTATTGTTACATACGATACAATTTTTTATGTTAGAAGTATCGACTGATTTCAAATTAGTAGGGCGGGTTTGCGTAAAAAATGACTTAGGTTTATTTAAATGAGAGGCGGTTGAAATCCGCTGAGCGCGATAATCACCTTTTTGGGAATGTGATGGTGAGCGGAGCGTTTGGAGTTTGCTTTGTTCTGTCAAAAATGTTTTGACGTCACTATATGTAGGTACACTCAAATGTCTATGAGATTGTTCAAACAATTCAAGCATAGGTTTATCAAACTTGCTTAATGCTAAATGAGTTATTATGAAATCTGATAAATCTGTGATAGGTAGACGCAGGCAGAGCTGCTTCAGCTGAACAAAAGTTCTCCAAAATCTGATCAGCCGATTGCCCTGGCTTCTGGTGTAACATTTGTTCTAAATAGCACGACGCCTGAACCCTGGTATCGTGGTATTTAGCCAGAAGGGCTTGCCAAATAACATCGTAATTTTGTGCGGTAGCAGCTATGCCTGAACAAACAGTAAGTGCCTTACCCGAAAGGCAACCTATCAAATATTGAACCTTTTCGGCGTTGGTGAGACGAGTATTCGTATGTATCACACTACAGAAATTTTCATAAAATATAGGCCACTTACCATAAGTACCATCGAAACCTGTGAGTTTAAGTGGGGGTAATTTGATATTAAAATTATCACTTTTCTTTTTATCGTCGAGTTCTTGTCTCAGAGTAGTTTCCGTTTGCTTTATGAAACAGTATAATTCATCAAATGTATTAAAAACACTATAACTCGGCTGTACCTGCGGATTATCTTTTAATTGTTCAATTAACAATTTATCGATAGTTTCGATGTAATCCGATCGGGTTTTATCGATAGATTGAACCCGAGCGAGAAACATCATGCGTACTGTTTCATCGGTAACCTTGAGACTTAAGTTGTACACTTCTTGAACTATGTGAAACAAACTTTGTTTTTTGTATTCTAAAAAATTTATCATGACCTGACTTTCGTCTGAACTTTTACTATGGGATTTGTCTTTAGAAGCCATGATAATATAATTGATACGAGATACGAGTATGTATATAAGTGGGTAGGTAATAGAAATATTCAGCGAAAAAGTATAAAATTCGAACAACGATCAGCTGTTAGCTTAAATCAGCTGTTTGCGGTAAAGTATTCAGAGAACAAACCCAATATGGAGTCTGCCTAACAATCAGCTGTTAATCGTTTGAATACCGTTATGTATCGGCTGCGTTGCCCAGTACCGTCACAATAAAATAAATATATGTGGGTATAAAATTAACGTATAAATATGAGTTTTATCTACGATTACAATTCGAAAGATAATATGAAATTGTAATGAAATTGGGGAAAACTACGTTAAATTTATGACGGTTGAGAAAATTGTTAATTTTGGATTGTCCGTTTTACTTTATGCCAAAACTCCTAATTACCAAAAAATATCAAAATGATTGCCTAGAATCGGACAACCGGACTAACATGGCCAGGATGGTCCAAGTCCTGGGTAGCGATAATTTCGGGGGGCGCTACCTGCCAGCGGGTTGATTATATATAGGTAAATATGATTATGATAAATAGCGTAAATGCGTTATAGAATATGAGTACTTATGAGTAATATAAAATATGCGGTGTGAAAAGATAATTAACTTTTCTAATGCGTGCGGGTGGCGTTAAATATAATATTTGCGTTGAGTATTTATGAGTAATATACTAAATATATATATGCGTATGCGTGAATTTAATAGGAAAAGAGGTAATTAATATTATTAGTAGAAAGAATGCGTTAGATGGAATATCCGGACGGAGGACCACACTTGGAAGTGCACTTACCTTGAACTCTTGTTGGTAGGTAGGCGCTGCTCCCAGCTTTGCGTTCGGGGTCTTGATTCACGACCGCGAAATATGCACACAGGAGTTATAACCGTAACTCTCGAGACTGTGGCTGATGATAAGCGATGTAGCGCGATCTGATGGGTAATCACAGCGGCCGATAGCGGAGCGGAGCGTTAAGAGACGGGTGCGTGCGTATCTTCCAATAGCTATGGCGGAATGTGAATGTAGGAAGCGGGCGGGATAGTGTTGCCATAGACAATACACAAAAGTAAGATGCGTTTAGTGCGTGAGTGTTGACATATAATAATTATAATAAATACCATTAAATACATAAACTAAAAAATATGTATGCGTCGGTACTGGCGCATCCAAGCATATTTTAAAAACTTATGTACGCCCGCCCGAATACCGAGTCCGTTGGGAACGAATGCGAACTATAATTATTGAAGGAATGATTACGGGATTAACAGAGGCAGCAGGTAGGTGTTAAACCAAATACTATCTTAATAATAGAATATCTTATGATAGCTATTATCATAAGATATTCTGTTATGATAGCTATTATCATAAGATATTCTGTTACATAGGTAATAAACAGATCTTATGGTACTAGTCTCTTAATTAACAGAGTCAAATAACAGTGCATCTTATGGTACTAGTCTCTTAATTAACAGTCATATAACAGTGCATCTTATAGTAGGTACTAGTCTCTTAATCAACAGAGTCAAATAACAGTGCATCTTATGGTACTAGTCTCTTAATCAACAGAGTCAAATAACAGTGCATCTTATGGTACTAGTCTCTTAATCAACAGAGTCAAATAACAGTGCATCTTATAGTACTAGTCTCTTAATCAACAGAGTCAATTAACAGTGCATCTTATAGTACTAGTCTCTTAATCAACAGAGTCAAATAACAGTGCATCTTATAGTACTAGTCTCTTAATCAACAGAGTCAAATAACAGTGCATCTTATGGCTCTAGGCTCTTAATCAACAGAGTTAAATAACAGTGCATCTTATGGTACTAAGCTCTTAATCAACAGAGTCAAATAACAGTGCATCTTATAGTACTAGTCTCTTAATCAACAGAGTCAAATAACAGTGCATCTTATGGTTCTAGTCTCTTAATCAACAGAGTCAAATAACAGTGCATCTTATGGAACTAGTCTCTTAATCAACAGATTCAAATAACAGTGCATCTTATGGTACTAGTCTCTTAATCAACAGTCATATAACAGTGCATCTTATAGTAGGTACTAGTCTCTTAATCAACAGAGTCAAATAACAGTGCATCTTATGGCTCTAGGCTCTTAATCAACAGAGTTAAATAACAGTGCATCTTATGGTACTAAGCTCTTAATCAACAGAGTCAAATAACAGTGCATCTTATAGTACTAGTCTCTTAATCAACAGAGTCAAATAACAGTGCATCTTATAGTACTAGTCTCTTAATCAACAGAGTTAAATAACAGTGCATCTTATGGTTCTAAGCTCTTAATCAACAGAGTTAAATAACAGTGCATCTTATGGTACTAAGCTCTTAATCAACAGAGTCAAATAACAGTGCATCTTATGGTTCTAGTCTCTTAATCAACAGAGTCAAATAACAGTGCATCTTATGGAACTAGTCTCTTAATCAACAGAGTCAAATAACAGTGCATCTTATGGTACTAGTCTCTTAATCAACAGTCGTATAACAGTGCATCTTATAGTAGGTACTAGTCTCTTAATCAACAGAGTTAAATATCAGTGCATCTTATGGTACTAAGCTCTTAATCAACAGAGTCAAATAACAGTGCATCTTATGGTACTAGTCTCTTAATCAACAGAGTCAAATAACAGTGCATCTTATGGTTCTAGTCGCCTAATCAACAGAGTCAAATAACAGTGCATCTTATGGAACTAGTCTCTTAATCAACAGAGTCAAAAAACAGTTTATCTTATAGTACTAGTCTCTTAATCAACAGAGTCAAATAACAGTGCATCTTATGGTACTAGGCTCTTAATCAACAGAGTCAAATAACAGTGTATCTTATAGTTCTAGGCTCTTAATCAACAGAGTCAAAAAAACAGTTTATCTTATAGTACTAGTCTCTTAATCAACAGAGTCAAATAACAGTGCATCTTATGGTACTAGTCTCTTAATCAACAGAGTCAAATAACAGTGTATCTTATAGTTCTAGGCTCTTAATCAACAGAGTCAAAAAAAACAGTTTATCTTATAGTACTAGTCTCTTAATCAACAGAGTCAAATAACATGGTTCATTAACAGACTTGAAGAATTTTACAGTATCTCGTATACGAAAATAAGACGTTGCTGAAGCTATAGTCTGGAGACATCAAATCCGCATTCGCATCTATTCCATTTTATCCATGTTTTCGTAAGGGAATTCTTCAAAAATGTCATTCAAATAAGGCGCAGGAGCAGTAATATCATTATGACGTTCCCAGCCCAAATACCAAGCAATAGTCATAACGTGTGCACAACAACCTACAGTTCGTCTGCCTACTATGCAGCTGCAGCAATAACCAGTAATGGCTCTCAATGTGTTTGCAATGTTACCATTAATTAGCAGATATGTGTGGTAAGTACGGCTACCAACATGCCGAGATTTTATTCTACCACGAAGTAAATAATTGTCTGCACCTAGAACAGGTATATCATTCTCTATTGTGTTATTTATTTCCATAACATATGTGCCATTATGACGGACATGCTCACCATAATATGACCTTGCTTGCTTAAGCTGGTACGTTCCAAGAGCTAACCTCTTCAAATCGTCTATGCGAAGAATTGGAAATTGATCCAAATGGGGATGGTGGTCGTCAATATTCTGAAATACGGCTCGTCTTCGATTTAAATTCTCAGATTCCACTATATCAGCCAGAAGATTACGAAGATGCAATCTATTTCTAGCTATTTCTAAATAGTCAGCGTATTCTGGCTTGTTTTCTAATTTTTTCCTAAACATATTTCTTGTGACCCGTAGGGTGAACTGTTTCTTCGAACCCGTGGGGTGGATGATCGCTTGTAGCCCGTAGGGTGAATTTCTGGATCCCGTAGGGTGGACCCTGGAATGTTCCAGATGACGGGTTAGCTGGAACCCTTTTTCCCGCCTATTCGCTAAGACAGCCGATCCCTGTTAACCATTTCAGGAATCGGGAGTCTTACAATGTTTGCTTACATTACTACTTTTACAGAGACATTTTTTCACACCCCTGTAACTACCCCCCTATAACAGGGTTGACCAACAGCCGTTAATTTTCACTGTTTTAAAATCTAGATTACATTATAAATAATTTAACTCACCCAATGATGGGGTACTTGATGCTTGCAGCTCACAGAACACTTTTATCCTACGGAAAGAAGTACAACTCCATACAAAAAAAATGCCAACACGGAGCACGCTAGCGCCTCCATTTAATGCCCAGGAACTAATACATTTGGCGCGAGTTTTAAACGTGCTATTACAGAATCCTTTTGAAGCTTTCGAATGATCAGAAGAATGATCTTACTCAAAATCATAAAAATTGTCCATTTTTATGATTTTGAGTAAGACCATTCTTCTGATCATTTGTCAAAGGTTGTGAATGCGAAAGTTTGTGAGTATGGATGTTTTTTACTCTTTCACGCTCAAATGACTGAACGGATCTGGCTGAAATTTTGTACAGAGATACATTAGTCTGGAATAATACATAGGCTACTTTTTATCCCGGGAGTAAGTTCCCACGGGAAGAACAAATTTTACGCGGGCGAAGCTGCGGGCATCAGCTAGTATGTTTATAAAAGAAAATACATATTTCAAGGTCAATAAAAACATTTATTTCAATATCAGTAAAGTTTAATGAATACTTAATGCGAAAGTAACTCTGTCTGTTACGCTTTACAGCCTAAAGAACTGAACGGATTTTGATGAAATTAAACATTTTGCAGTATATTTATTTTCCGCTTCAGCGCCTTTTTTGATGCTTCTTCTGTGTACTGCCTATTCTGCAAAACACAATACCTTTTTAAGCATATACTTATGGTGGACATAATTATGAAAATTTTATTATCATTATAATGCTCAGCCAGTTAGTTTTCTTGAGATATTCTTTAATTGACTTTGTAATAGTAGGGCAAATGATCCAGATATGTTCTTGTTCATTAAATTTTGAACATTTTCATTTGCTAGTAATTTAGGTAAAATTTGATGATTCTTACTTCTTTTCCTTAATCTCATAATCTCTCTCAATTTTTTTCTACACCTTAAATATAGTTTCCGTTTTCTTGGGGTTAATTCTGCAGATCTCTTTAAATCCAGTTCCCTTAAAATTCCTCTGCCAGTCTGTGGTACCTGGAAATGATGAAATGCATTTATTAAAATCTGCAGGAATTTGAGTATGGCTTGAATCCCCGAAATTAGATTCTGATACAATATCCCTGTTTTAATAATATCACTAATACTACTAATTCTAGCGGTGACCAGTAAAGTTTAATGAATACTTAATGCGAAACTCTGTCTGTTACGCTTTACAGCCTAAACAACTGAACGGATTTTGATGAAATTAAACATTTTGCAGTATATTTATTTTCCGCTTCAGCGCCTTCTTTGATGCTTCTTCTGTGTACTGCCTATTCTGCAAAACACAATACCTTTTAAGCATATACTTATGGTAGACATAATTATGAAAATTTTATTATCATTATAATGCTCAGCGCAATCAAGCAACCATCGAAATTTATTTGCTCTTTCAATTTTCCTTCTAAGGTCTTTCTCAATGACACGTCACAACCATGCTCGTTCAAATATTTATTCACAATTGTTGCAGCACTCTCGACAGTTTTCACAAAATTATTATTAACATATATTAAACTAGCGCGCATACTTTCGTATTCTTTAAAACTGGTGAATAAGTGGCTAACCTCTGTATTCTGGTCTGCAAGCATTGCAGTTTGGCATTGATTGCACTTGGTTGCTAGTTTATTTAACATAAACCCACACACATATGCACAAGCTTGTATTTCACCAGAACACTGAGGCATAGCAGTTACTGTAGCTTCAACATCATACATTAAATTATAGGATTGTCCGATATTACTTGTATTTGATGACTGTTCAGCAATATTTTGTGTCAAAAACGACTTTAAATTATTTCGTCTTCACAATTTTTATTTTTACTTGTATGCAATAAATTGCTAATCATTGCGGTTTTGAGTGCTGCAACAAATTGTATGCTGTTGGGATTAGCATTGCATCCACAGTTGCTGCGGATGCACCCGAAACAATTTTCGAGTGGATCTTGATTGAGCCGCCTTGTTGATACACTTCCTATTTGTAATGTCTTCATATTGTGAAAAAGTCGCTCCACGGCATTCAGGGTTCTTAAAAACCCATCTATCGATGGCGGCTTGGCCCTGGCACCTAAAAATGTCATATTTTGGAACAATACTTTCATTTCTTTGAAATAATTCAGGTGTGGACTCCTTTGAGTCAAGTTATTCTATGCGACAAGTCCCGGCGTCGTGGAAGATCGCGTATGTGCATCCTGTGCCCAAGAAGGGTGATAGGACCGACCCGGCCAATTACAGGCCTATAGCCGTCACCTCACTATTGTCTAAGGTGATGGAGCGTGTAATTAATACACAGCTCCTGAGGTACCTTGAGGAAAACGACCTGCTCAGTGACCGGCGGTTCTTAAACAATGTCAGCAAAAGACTAAAAATAAATAAAGATATCTTACTATTGGCGATTTTTGCGAGCATTCCTGCTGCCACCGAGTGACTTAGTGCTTGGGCTGCTAATCTAACTTTCATTTTTTGCTTGAAATTAGGTTCTATTTATGTTGTTTAGTTAATGCAGGAGCAAACACAAAATTAGGGTTAGCGTTATCTTTTTCATAGAACTCCTTAATGTGCGCCCACTTTGCTATACCTGTAACATTAACAAAATTATTTTTAACTGTGTTTTTTGTCTTTATTATCACAGTCACAGTAGTTCACAGTACAGTCAGCCTCATATGTAGATATACACTATTGAAATTTCGTGTAAGCGACGTACTATCAATATATTTTATTGACAATTTCATTCCCTGTGAATCCTTTGATTTAGTTTTATTTTGGAACGTATGAACTGGTTTACTACTTGTACTTACATTATTACGTGCCTCTGTATGTTTGAGTCAATAAACGCAAGAGTCGAGGCGCCATGCGCCAGTAGCCGCAGTACCCGCGCCACTGACTGGTGCCGCTGTATACGCTGCCTGGTGCCCGCCCGTACCTACCCGCGACCGTTCATCTGATTTTCCTAAAGTTCTTTTCGTTTTATTTCTATCGCCTACAACTTGTATGTAACAATACACTCTATTTTTAACAGTATTGTTACAACTACTTATGAGGCTGACCGTACAAGCAATAACTGTAAAAATTACCTGTTACTGGTTTCCCATCATTATATAGTACTTGAGAACATTCTATATTATATTTTAAAAAGTTGTTCCGAAAACATTTTATAAGGTGCGGTGGATCCATAATGGTGACCATTTCGTGGCCGTTGAAATCAAAATATGGTTCAGCTACTGAGGAACCAAGTGAATTTAGGGCTTTGACATTAACTCCAAAGTTGTCACAGACAGTAGCCACAATACTCAAACCAGCCTGGAAGCTTGCTTCTAGCACCTGAAATATAGATAAGTAGTTATTTGAATTAAAAAGTACTACAGTACTTCCAGTGGGGACACAATTATTCACCTAAAGGGTGATCAGCTCTACTATATGAGCCATTTCTCTCATTACCACTGCGCTAGATGTTTCTATGACAATCGAGACAGATGGTTTAATGTGCTCTCCGAGGCACGGTAGTAGGTACCCTGACCAATACAAGTAGAAATATTCTTGCACACAAATATTTACACTGAGCAGGAATCGAACCCATGCCTCTTGCGTGGCAGTCGCGTGCACCACCGCCACGACACAGATGCTGTCTACTATTGTAACTAAAAGCCCAGCATTAATGAACTCTAAAACAACTGCATCAATTTAAAAAATACCTCTTTCTATTAAGAGTGCAATATTAGGTAATAGGGTGCAATTATTACGTTTTACGTCTCTATAATATAAGGAACACAAACCTCTTTGATGAGAGCTGATAATCGGTCTGCAGTGACACAATCACCAGAAAAGTAAAAAGCTAGTGGTTGTTTCCATTTCTTTCGGATGCCAATGGCCATAAATAACAGCGCATGTGTTGCTGGCTCCATAGTTCTGCCTTGATTACCATGATCTTGATAACCATCAATTACATCTTGTTTGGTGTTATATGACAAATTTTTGCGTATAGACATTTCATCAAATGCCAAAATACACAAATTTTCTTCAGGTTCCCGATTTTGTGTTATGCTTTTAACGGTTTCAAATATTTGGAGGTTTATACCACATTTCATGGGCATCCTATTTAAAAGAGCCTTTAGAGTACATACCTTCACTAGTGTCAAAAACCAATGTCAAACCTAAAATTTAAATTGCGTTCCAGAAAGACGATCACAGGATTATGGACATACACGTTGTCTTTGTCTGGCGTATAGCGCTTTTTCATCTAGCAAAATTCGCCCAGGTGTTCGCATGTGATGCTAAGAGAGTTGACTCCCCCTGTTGCAGCTAAACCACTGTTTACTTAGGGAGAACTTCGCTCCCTATAAAAATTATTATAAAATTTAAATTACTTTGACACACAGACGCCTTCGCGACGAGTATGATTTAATTTTATGAAAAATGGTTTCTTGAACTTCGCGCGCGGTCCTATTTATGTCTTTGGACAGCGCCTCTGGCGGCAAGTCGGGTCCCTACGTCTGACGTCACTTGGTTACGTCAGTGCTGTGTTGATGAGACTAGTTGTCGGCAGATGGCGCTTTCATATATTGATCTAAATTTCAATTTTAATCATCTAATGTTAATTAATTTATGCACTCGTTGTTGCACAACGTTACAACATAACAGATACTTTTATGTCCTAATGCTGTGGCTTCTCCCTGCCCAGTTTGAAGAGCTGCTTGAATCGATTCATAGCACTCTATGCATATGGTATTGTCACGGGATACCTACAACACAAACAGTTTCCATCTGTCAAATTATTCTTATTATTATGCTGTAATGCACTCACAGTTCCTGGGATGCATGCGTATCACTGCATTTGTCTAATTTACTTATTAAAACAGCTGACTTGTACAACATCGTATAGCTTTTTTAAATATGATATTTTGTAATACATAAGTAACTATAATAATTCCCCTTCAATCTATTGCTATCTAATAAATGATCTATTGCAGCAGTGAACATTGAAATCGTTGAGTAGTTTTTAGGATCTTGTTCATTAATTAATACCCATACAAATATAATATTTACTGATTCAGCTTTTTGTAGCATTTGTGCATGTATCAGTTTTAGTAGCTTTTTCCACATAAACCCAATGTGTATTGTCAAAAAGTGTCTTCTAGGATTGCCAGCAGACCTGGTAAGTTTTAGTGAGTGGCTATCAAATGATGGCAAACATAACTTATTTTATTTATAAAAGTATAAGTACTTATTTAAGTACATATTATACTTTTTATAAGATTTCTAAGATTTATATAATATTTATCTATACTCTATACTAATATTATAAAGAGGAAAGATTTGTTTTTTTGTTTGTTTGTTTGTTTGTAACGAATAGGCTCCGGAACTACTAAACCGATTTGAAAAATTCTTTCATTGTTGGGAAGCTACATTCTTTGCGGTGAACATAGGCTATATTTTATTCCCGTATTCCCACGGGAACGGGAACTACGCGGGTGAAACCGCGTGACGTCCGCTAGTATAATATAAATATTCACGGACATTTCACACAACGCTATCTGATGCCAAAGTAAGCTAGGAATAACCGCTTGTGTTATGGGTATCAGACCATGGATATTAGTACTTAAATACTTTTAAATACATACATATTATACATAGAAACACCCAGACTCTTGAGACAAACATTTATGGGTCACACAAATATTTGTCTCCTGTGGGAATCGAACCCACGACCTCCAGCGCCGCAGGCGGTATCGCTACCGACTGCGCCACAGAGGCAGTCAATATATATATACAACGTGAACTTTTGTATAGCGCAAAGCTCAGACACCCCAACTAGAGTTCCGCTTCAAAATACTGTATAAAAAAAATTAAATTAAACTAACGAAAACTGACCAAGTTATAAATAAGCCTTTACAGTTGCACTATTTTAGGTGTAGGTATTATACACAAGGCAGTTAGTCACTATTCGAGTGGTATTGATAATAACGTTAAGAAGCCATTTTCATAAGTGGTAATTATGGAACAGTGTTTTAGACAGAAACCGGTCAAGTGTGAGTCGGACTCGCGCATGTAGGGTTCTGTACCAAAATACGTCAAAAGCGCACGAGCCCACTTAAATGTTATTTTGATCTGTTTTTAGGGTTCTGTACCCAAAGGGTAAAAACAGGACCCTATTCATAAGACTTCCTTGTCCGTCTGTCTGTCCGTAACAAGACGCTATCGGAACCGCGATAGTTCGAGCTAGTTACAGATAAAATCAGATAAAAGGGGGCGATTAAAAGGGATTCCATACAACAAACGCGATTATTGCTGCTTTTTTAGTACGGAACCGTCTGTGCGTGAGATCGTTTCGCATTTGGCCGGTATTTATTATAATAGCGGCAACAAAAATACACTGTCTGTTAAATTTTCAACTGTCTAGCTATAATAATGGTTAGTGAGATACAGTTAGGTGACAGAGGGACAGTGGAGTGTAAGTAAAAGGGTCAAGCTGTAAAGCCTATGAAAGTAGGTACCTATGTGTTTAAGGGCTGAATAAAAAAATCTTTCTTTCTAGCTGTTACCTATTGATTACGGAACCCTAGAACTGCAAGTATGTACATACTGGCATTTACGAGTAGTAGTCAATACGATTACGTGGCTATTCATAATGCCTGCACACACATTAATGGACTAGCAGTGTCGGAAAGAGTTCTGACGGGGTAAATGAGGATTAGTATGGCGCCAATAGGCTGCGTTGTCAGTATTGTGTAACTCAACCCCTCTACGCGTAAAAGTACACAAAACACTTACACTGTTATTTTTTTAGCCACCACTCATTAAAGTTCACCCGTTGCACTTTGTCACCTTCCGTAATTCCTTCTGCCTTTCGATATTGGTATAGCAGCCTGTGTGTCGTGCCTCTGGTGTTCCAAACGTCCATAGGCTAAGGTTAGCAACGATTAAGTAGTCTGTAAGCTTTTCTGTCACCTTAGTAGTATAAAAAAGTTTAATAAAAGACATGTTGTTACACGATCGCGTATTTTGCACAGCGACACGGGATGCGGAACGGCGACACGTATAACGTCGCGCTCGTTTTATCGGTCACTGACTTGACTGGTGGCCAGCCAGTCGAGGGCATGGGATCGGCTGGTGGCGGATCGCTTTTGATCACACGTAGTGATGTTATTTTATGAAAATAACTTTACGATATTAGAGTGTTCAATGTGTTAAAATTTTTCGTAAAGTTTTGAAAAAAAATAACATAGGTTGAAACCGGGTCCGTTGGATAATGTTACTGATTCTGATCAAAGTGTTTTCAGGTTTGCGCTATACAAACTTTCATGTTGTATATAGCATCATCTCTTTTAGGAACTCCGCTTTGATCACAATTGAAACTAGCTTATGTATTGGTGCAAGAAGGAATTGACGAAAAATGCGTGCCACCACTGTCGCCGAAGCGCCAGAACGATCGGGCAGATGGCCGCCCGGGTTGCCGTGAACAACTTGGTCGAACCCCTGACCAAACTGTCAGTCACATTTTTTTACATTACACGTTATTCATATGTTGCTTGATAGTAATAAAATAAATACTCACCAGCGTTGGCGAAACCCATGACGCTAATGCATTGTAACTTAAGTCATTTAAATTCAATAATGACTGCCACCGGCGGAGCGGAGTTATCAATTGAAGCGAACAAAAAACACAGCGACGCATTGTAATACAATAATTTGAAGTTTTAACGTAAAAAGTACACTCTTTTCACAGCTAAAATCGTAAATTCCAAGTACTTTTACTACTAATAAAAGCAATTGCCTAAACGACATAACAACGAAAAGGAGTACCGAATACATTATGGCGGCCAGCCACTTTTGGTTGACGTAATAGTAGATATTTAGGAATGCCAACTAAAAATAATCGATAAACTCAATCGATAGTTTTGATCATTAATATAGATTTTTGAAATTATGATTATACCTTATAATATTGTAGGATTAGTTTTCTTATGTTATTAATATATTTAACCGAAAACATCATCGATCAGATTGGCGATCAGAACAAGCCTCGTGTACCTACCACATAACTGCGGGCTATGTACTCATTTCTATATTTCTATAAAAATCATTCAAGATAATGCTAAGTACTATAATTATTCAACGCAGGTTTAGACCGTAATATTCTTACTAAAATATGTCCTTTATAGCACTTGTCAATTTGAATGATGCCATTTTTGGGCAAGTCCAATAACATCGCTCTCGCGCAAGCGCGTACAATATTTTTTTTTTTTTAAATTAATTTATACTGACTTTGGTTACTTAGACGATATGCCAACTCTAGATTCCATAAAATATCAGCAGCGTATTCGTGTATGTCCAAGTTTGAACTAAGTGTTCTACTTTAGGAAAGCGGTGGTACTTTACTCTAGTAAAGTACCACCGCTTTAATTCTAATTAAGCGCTGAAGCGGGAGGGGCGCCCCTCCCGCCTCAGCAGTAGTTTATTGCAAAATACCTAATAATGTATAATTGCGGTGCGAACGAACGAAATTCATAGACGCAAAGTTACGCGACGCGAGCTGTACTCAATGTATGGACGTTCCTGTCTTTCAGTAGAATAAATATATTTGTCAATGGTAAACATAGATAATACTAGCTATTGCCTGCGACTTCGTACGCAGCTTTTTATATGTGATTCTTTAGATTGATATAACTTTTAAATTTACGAACCGATTGACATGAAACAAACACTAAATGAATCGGTCCATGTTAAAAGGGCGGTAGTCCAGGCACCCTAACTTTTGGAAAATAACAAAAAACTGTGCCCTCAAAAATATGTCAAGGAGACTATTCTTTTTTTATACTTTGCTTAAAAGCTAAGCTTTTCCTTCATAATTTAGCATATATTTTAGACCTTTATACATAGTCGTGTTTATGATATTCCTGTTTAAAATTGGTGGACTGATGCCCTTTTAGCATCTAATAAAGATTATTATGAAAAATATAATAAATATATTATAATGGACTATAAAATATCTCTTGAATGGGTATGTTAGGTAGTTGCAAATGTTGCATAAAATCAAAGCAAAGAACCAACACATTAGTATGCTCATTATTCTGGCAATCTTCTCATTCTGGTTTGATTTTGGTATAAAACTTCTTACTTTTCTTTTCATGAACCTGTAACTCTGCCTGTGCGCATCTTTTGGCTACTTCATTGAGATGTGGGATTTTGAGCTTGACCTTCAACTCTTCGCACGTGCAGCATGTGTCCATTTGTGGCTGGCCAAACCCCAACTTGAAATTGCTGGAGCGGGGCCAAAGGCCCGCTTATCGAGAAATCGAGGCCCAGCGGTCCCTACTCTACCAGGAAACCGTGGAGACATGGAAGGTGCGACGTGAGCAACCAAAGGGGGGATTCGCCACAATCGCGGCCGTCAGACCGGTCATGGACGAGTGGCTGGAGAGGCGACACGGTGCTCTCTTCTACCGGTTGACACAGATGCTTGCCGGGCACGGTAGCTTCGATAGGTATCTGTGGCGAAAACACCGGGAAACCACGGCCGAGTGTCAGCACTGCGAGGACCACAGCGATGACACGGCGCTCCACACGCTGGTGGAGTGCACGGCGTGGGCACAACAGCGCCAGGTCCTCGTAGTGGGTCTGGGCGTGGACACTCTCTCGCTCGAGACCATGGTGCGAGCCATGCTCTCCAGCGGGAGTAAGTGGGACTGCGCCGCCTCTTTCTGCGAGCAGGTCATGCTCGTGAAGGAGGCGGCGGGGCGGGTACGGGAGAGAACTCTCCCACCCGAGTTCCGCGTCGGCGGCCTGGATGCCGCCGACGTGTCTTCGCCGAGGACTATCGGCCACCATGACCGGAGGCCTGAGGACGGTGAGAGGGCGGCTCACCGTCCTTACAGAAGCAGGCCCATGACGGCAGCGTGATGTGAGCAATTCACGCACGCCCCCCCCCCCCCCCTTAGAAGCGGGATCACACCCGAAACCCCCCAAAGACGCGGGATAACACCCGAACCACCCCCTGGGCGAGGCCGCAGTGGCGGCCGTGGGTCTGTTGGGAGTTCTGGGACATCCTTCCGAGGGCTTCCCCGGGGCTCCCAACCACAGGCTGTTGGGCGTGACGTGAGGTTTTTTAGTCGGTAGGAGTCGGGCATAACATCCATGAGGATTTTCTCTCACGTTAAACAAAAAAGAAAAAAAAGCCGTATTTTGCTTCCGTTTTCTTGATTTTGGTTCTTCATCCATTCTTCTAACAAATAAATCGCAAAATAACATTTCCGTATAACCTCAATGTCCGCAGCTAATTGACAGACACAATGACAGTTCAAGTGTCGCCACAAAGGTTCCTTGTTAAAAGGGCGATAGTCGGTGGACTGACGACCTTTTTACAAAAAAGTTGAATTCAGGTCCCAATTTTTCGTTCTTATTTGAATGGACTGATGTCTTTTTGATCCATATCCAACTCGAGAAGGAGTATTGGGGTATTTTCTATGAGATGGCATCACTAACTCATTTCTCCAAAAATGGTGACTCACGCCCTTTTAACATGGAGCGATTCAAATGAGGAGCAAACCGCAAAGCAATAAAGAAAACTGCATTGCAATCGGTGGCTGAGATTAGCGTGCACAAACGTTCAGACAAACAGACAGTTACGATTTTGTTATATGTATATTGATTGATTGATATTGATGATGATATTGATATTGATTGATAGATTGATGATGATATTGATATTGATATTGATTGATAGATTGATATTGATATAGTGAAAGCGGAAACTAAGCGCTGGCAATATAATATGACTTTATCGACGTATATTAAAATGTATCGATTATAGATTTTAATCGATTCATTTATTGTTGAATTATTTATTTTAAGAATATGCCTTACATGTTGGCAACACTGGTCAACAACTGCCATAATTATTGATAGTCAGGGCGGAAAATGCAATAAAAACTATTAAAATGTTTTCGTGTTTTCCCATTGTGCAAGGATGTTTTATTGTCAAATTAAATCGTAAAAGACATTTACAGAAATTAACACAATTTTCGATTTAAAACACGCTTTCGTTTTAAGTGATTCCATAAAAAAACAATGCCTTTTCTACGGATGTCCAGCACAGACATAGAATATTTAATTAATAACGTGGGCCCTAAAATAAAAAAGGAAGATACTGATTTCAGAAATTCCATATCAGTTACAGAACGTTTAGCCATCACATTGCGATTTATAGCCAGTGGGGATTCATACCAAAGCCTTGAGTATGTATTTAAAGTATCAAAACAGAGTATTTCTTCTATCGTACCAGAAGTGTGCACAGCAATAATAGACTCATTAAAACAACAACAAGCGGCAGGGGTTCGGAAATAGTTTGCTGATTTTTTTAACAAATGTTGGATGTGTACCGTGGCAAACAAATTACTAGTTTGTTTCGACTAGATTAGAGTTTTAAACATAAATAAAGAGCTATAATTATAATGTCTGTTTTTCATTTAGGTACTTAATCTAAAATATTATCATAAAAAGAATTTTTTACCTTTGAACCGCCCGCTTCGTTTGTAGAGCGAACCTTATTTTTATCTTTTAAAAATAATAACAACTCGAATCCAAACCATTTTGAAGAAATTTCTTCTGCTCCTGCCACCGATCTAGGCTTTTTTAGTTCTCTTTGTAACTGTCCGATTAAACTTCGCATCTTCTTTTCAACAACACTTCTGTATCGAACTTACAAGCCAAATCCATCCATGCGTCATGTTTTCTCTTGTCTTGTGTTAACGTCCACATTATCTGAAACATGTTATATAGCAATGTCGTATAACATGTTATGTTACATAGTCTGTACCAACCTTTAGGATAAGAATGGATTAGTTACGACTAGCTGATGCTCGTAGTTTCACCATCTTCACCGCAATATTCACATTTGTCATCCGGGAAATGGTCATAAATAGCAAATAATGAACAAGTTTGACACCAGAAAAAATTATGATTTAAAAGATGAAATATTTGCCGGTCACTAAAAAGAACAAAATGAGTCGGTAATCCAGCGTTCGGGTCGGTATAAGTCTTGCAGTTATAACATTCTTTTGCTAGTATAGGAAGGGTTGCCGGGTTGGTCGGTTGGGTACGGTACGGTGTCACATTGAAAAGGTCAGATTTCTTACTTTTTATTAGTGAATAGGTAGTAGTAGTAGTAGTAGTAGAAACGTGCAACCTAACCTAACCTGGAGGAGGAAGGAGTGAATATTATTGATGGTGTAACTAATATTAAATGTGTTGCTAGCGTCATCCAGGCAGATAGTACGACGGTGAAAACTGTGGACGAAACACACCCTTATCGCGAGTTATTATGTAAGTACATTGATATTACTAAACCTGCATCGTACAAGGAAGTGCCTATTCACGGTGTTTATCACCACATTGAGACGCCTTAGCACCCCATATGTATCACAAGGTCAAGGAAGAGTTTCGCATAATGCAAGAGTTAGGCATTTGTCGCCCGTCCAAAAGCCCATGGGCGAGCCCACTCCATGTCGTACCCAAGAAAAATGGGGAGATACGCCCTTGTGGGGACTATAGAAAGCTTAATGCCATCACTAAGCCCGATAGGTACCCAATCCCTAGGTTATCAGATTTTACTCATATTCTCGCAGGAAAAAAATATTTTCGAAAATCGATATAAATCGCGCATAACATTGCATACCGGTAGCACCTGATGACGTCGAGAAGACTGCAATCATAACGCCATTAGGTTTAAGGGAGTTCCCAAGGATGAGCTTCGGCCTCCGGGGGGCTTCACAGTCATTTATGCGGTTCATGCACCACACGGTATTGCAGGGATTAGACCAGGAGACCAGGAACCATACTTTTGCATATATAGACGACATAATTCTCGCGGATTCTGATGAAAGTCAACATCGCAAACACTTAGAAGCCTTATTTGAGCAATTCGTCAAATTTGGTATTACGATTAACGTCTCTAAATGCGCATTTGGTAAGTCTGAAATAGATTTTTTAGGGTATCGTGTTACAGCAGACGGGATAAGTCCCCTAGGTGACAAGATTAAGGCAATCACTGATTTCCCCAAACCCGAAAATGTAGAACAATTAAGACGGTTTTTGGGGATGGTAAATTTTTACCGATCGCATATACCTAATGCAACTAAATCGCAATCTATTCTTCATAATTATTTACACGGTTCCAAAAAGAAAGACAAAACACCCATTAGCTGGACTCCAATTGCTGAGCAAGCTTTTGAGGAATGTAAGTCGAGTCTTTGCCAGGCGACCACACTAGCGCATCCGGTCAAAAACGCTTCACTTGCACTTATGACCGACGCGTCCGATACGTGTGTGGGCGCAGTTTTACAACAGCGTATTAATGATACGTGGTATCCATTATCCATTAGGTTATTTTTCTAAAAGTATGTCGACTACGGAACGAAAATATAGTACGTATGACAGAGAACTTCTAGCTATTTACCTATCAATCAAACACTTTCGGTATTTGATTGAAGGACGTCAGTTAACTGTATACACCGATCACAAGCCTTTAACGTATGCTTTTTCTAAGATAAATCACGAAAACGAGCTTCCTAGACGTACACGCCATTTAATGCTTATTAGTGAGTTCACAACTGATATAAGACACTTGAGCGGGCAGGACAATATAGTCGCAGACACGTTATCGCGCGTCGCAACAATAGATTGTCCCACGGCGATCGACTACGAGGAACTTGCTCGAGAGCAGGAATGCGACGTTAGTATTTCGCACTTATTAAAGGATGTGAATCACAAAGATAATTTCAAAAAGATAGTTTTACCTATTAGTTCTAAAGCAATTTATTGTAATGTGAGTAATGATAGATTAAGGCCGTATCTGACAGAGAAGTTTAGGCGAATAGCGTTTGACTCCATACATGGTTTGAGCCATCCCGGGGTAAGAACTTCGCGTAAGCTCATGCGGGATCGTTTTTTCTGGCCTGATATGAATCGGGATGTAGGGCATTGGGCCAAGACGTGCATACAATGTCAACGGTCCAAAGTAAGTCGTCACACTACGTCAGCCTTAGGGACGTTTTCACCCTGCGATAGGTTTGAACACATCCACGTCGACCTGATAGGACCTCTGCCTACGTCGACAGAAGGGTTCAAATATTGTCTCACTATAGTTGATAGGGCGACGCGATGGCCTGAATGCATACCGATTAGAGATATGACTGCAGAAACGGTATCACGTGCCTTGTATGAGGCTTGGATATCTCGTTTTGGCTGCCCGAAGAAGCTAACTAGCGACCAAGGCCGCCAATTTGAAAGTCAGTTATTTAGCTCACTTATGAAATTATTAGGTATAGAAAAGTTAAGAACTACGCCGTATCATCCTTGTAGCAACGGGACTGTAGAAATTTGGAATAAAGCTGTAAAAACGTCGCTAACCGCACGCCTATGCAACTCAACCACACCCTCCTGGGTTGAGGAATTACCAATTGTTTTATTAGGTCTTAGGACAGCAGTCAGAAGCGACAATGGCATAAGTGCCGCAGAAATGACATACGGTACTACGTTACGCCTACCAGCTGATTTTTATGACTGTCGAAATAACTTAAAATTGGATGACAGTTGCGAGTACGTTAATAGATTAAGGGAAACTATTAAGGAATTCCAATCCGTAACCACTAGGAAAAACAGTGAATCGAATATATTTGTTTATCCAGACTTAGAGAAATGCAGTTATGTTTTTATACGTCACGACGCTGTACGCAAACCGTTACAGCCTACTTATGACGGACCCTTTCGCGTATTAGAAAGACGAAACAAAGTATATGTGATTCAAATGGCTGGTCGTAAAGCGAGTATATCAATTGATAGATTAAAACGGGCATATTGTATAAATGACGATAGTTATATGGTAGAACGATCAAATACTGATGCTCCAAACAGCGTTCCGCTTACCACTCGGACCACACAAAGTGGAAGAGTGATAAGGCGACCCGTACGATTCATGTAAACAAGTAATACTAGTTGTCGAACGCAGTTTTCTCTATATACTTACTGAAGTCCATATTTCCTAAGCACCTTAATAACTATTGTTTCTTATGCTGTAAGTAATTGTCATGTACCTATTATTTATACATGTTTGCAACACGACGTCGCTCGGTCAAATAAACAAACGGAAGCAACTAACATTTTATGTACGTTCAATATAAAACTGTAAAATGAGTTTAGTAAAACAAGTGACGCCAGGTAAAGATATGTAAACCGATTTCATTGTAGTTAGTAGGTACTATGCAAAGGAATAAAAGAGGAGGAATGATGAGTTGTGACGAACGAAAGAGTTAAACGGCGTTATCATGGTGTACGCAGTGGACTCCCAAGGGGGTGAATAATTAACTATAGCAGGGCGGGACACCATGGTAACTACCACTAAAAAATGTATGAAAGAGAATTAGAGTTTAGTTTTTTAGTTAAGAAATGTCACAAGCAAACCCGACTATATTTGTTATAGTTAAAATTGTAGAAAAAGTAAGCAATCACTAAAAATACAATTATGCAGTAATAATTGGAGCAAACCAATCTCAGCATTTTATGTTTAATTTTAAGTAACGTTAGTTTTAGCGCGCATTATAGCTATATGATTGTAACGTGTGACACCCAAGTTCAATGACCATTTTGGTTAACATGGGGCAGCAACATGCAAAAAACTCCCAAGTTGTCATTGCACAAACTGGTGCAGACAATCAGGCGAGGTCAGTAATTGAAAAGAAAATTGAGTTACAAGGGATACTCATCTTTATTGTCATAGCAGTAGTGAGCTTAGCCAGTTTTTACGTTGTAGTTAAAAAGTGCAGTAAATATGTAAAAGACAAAGTGATGAGTGATTTAGTGTTAAAGGTGGAAGAAGGTCGTGCCGTTAAGAGCGAGCACACAGCCACCCCATCACCCCATCACCCAACCACACAATATGTGTGAATTTCTTAATAATTGTGTAATATTATTTGATTTTTTTGGTGTAATTAAGCAAAGATTTTTGTGTAATTATGTATACTTACTTTCAAGTGTATATTACAGTCATGCCATATTTTTGTTTCGTAAAGTGAATCAAACGAGCTAAATTGTAAAACATTTTATTAACACGTAAATCATAACAATGTATAACTTCCTTTGTACTTAGTCGGTTAAGCGACTTAATAGTAGTCATGCACTGTTTTCTCAACAAGCGTAGGTGTAAACTCAGCACATTCCTTCCTTTGTACTGTACGTGTATAATTGTTTACATTGTATCTTTTATCAAGTACGTTGTAATGATAGGGTGACCATAAGTTTGTATCGGATAAAGTCGACAAACATTGTGTTAGGGTGACCAGATAATTTTTGGGATTTTTTTTTTTAAATGTTACTAAAAATATTATATTAACTATTTTTTTTAGTAAGAGGGGGAATACTGTGGGAACACAGGAATGCATGTCAGCATTATATTACGCAAGCCTGTATGACGAACAACCTCTCGCCAGTCACGGTACTGTCGGGCAGCGAGTAGGTCGATTTATACGTCGGTTTAAAGTTGTGTATCGAGTCGGACATTATACGATATCACAGTGACCTTCGAACTTTCATCTACTGCCCCTAATACTGTGGCTCAACAACTTACATATGGAAATGCTCCATATGTATAGGGCCAATTACTTGTGTTCAGCGGCGCCCTCCCCTACCGCCTCTGCCTTCGCCCTCGCGGCAGCTGCGAGGCCAGAGGCGGACCACCGCGCGCGAGTTGTCACCATGGCCGCGCGCCACCTCTCGTGCAGCTCGCTGACGTCTGCGGCAGAGAGCCGCCGCCGGGGCTCGCGCAGCTCCGGGAGACGAAGCCTCTCGTACAGCCGCCGTTGATCGCGGCCGATGGGCCTTGAAGGCACCTCGGCCTCCCCCTCGGGCGGCACCAAGAGGGGCTGCCTTGAAGGTACCTCGGCCACCTCCTCCAGTAGCACCAATAGGGGCTCCGTTTCCCTCTCCTCCGGCGGCACCAATAGGGGCTCCGTTTCCCCCTCCTCCGCAGCAGGGCGAAAGCTATATAATAAAGTACCAAACATATAGTAGTGCAAAAATTAGTAAGTACACGATAGGTTATTTTTAAACTATCGCGGTTTCTAACACTCATACTTATAGAATTCGGGACTTCACGCGAAATACTGTTTACTTACATTCACCGACGTTTCGAGCACGTTGCAGCGCCCGTGGTCGCGGTTGGACTGAAGCAAGGATCGACAAAAACCACGAAGTTATTTCTTGTCGAACGACCCTCCGTTGCGCGTTGTTATTACAACGAAGGATAAGACCGGCGACACACAACACTCACTACGTCAGTTTTAATTGGCACAGTTTTACGTTCAAGTTTATTGATCACTGAATTCCACATCCCGGAGAGCTTGTATCCATCATCCCTATTGAAATTTTTGTGTTTTCTGATTTCAATGGCTTCACGCACCTACACGCTAGCTTTATACTTGAATACCTAAATATTCACCGTTATATTGTCTACCACCAGCACATGTGGAGCCTTCGACGAAATTCAGTAGCACGCCGTAGTTGAGAAGAGAAGTATTTATATTTCACTAAATAGAACAAAAATCTTGTGAAATAATAACCTCATCCGTCGTTTTGTACGCATTTCAATAGATAGGTAATATCATTCGAAAATATCCATTTGTTTTTACAATTATGTTAAGTTAAAATACTTACCGCAAAAATATGGCAGGCATCTTTTAGTAGGTATCCGCGGACGGATGGACTTACCGCGCTGTAAAAATAAAACAATTATTAAAGATTTTAACTTTAAAGTTTTAATTTATGCAATACACAAAATAAATACACTTACATCGAAATAATTATGTAAAGTTACTTAAATTTTTGATCAGCCGTCCATTCGAAGTGAACTAATCAACAAACTTTTAAAAACTTAAACTTTGACTTTTTAATAAAACTGTATGAAGGCAAAGACTTCAGATACATACATTCAGCCAACGCGATGTAAGCAAACAGTATTTCGCGTGAAGTCCCGAATTCTATAAGTATGAGTACACGATAGGTGATAATATTCATTTTATTGTATAAAATGCACCGATTGCTTAGGTTATATAATGGTTTAAAATCTTACCAGCATGTCATCCATTGCATGCATCTATAATAATATCAAAATATAATAGGTTAATAATTAATAAAGCAAAGTGATGATATCGACATGCTTACAATGGTTCAGTATCTGTTTCAAATAAACAACACAAGGAAAGCGTTTATTCGAACGCCAGTAGTGCCTGTTAGAGTAGCATGCATAAAGCCACGAGTGCGCACTCCACACAGACACCAAGTCATGAAAATTTGTTAGTATTTATACACTACGCCCATATTAGTTTACAGCTATGTAAGTATGTGATATTATGTTTCTTTATCAAGCCACACCGAAAGTAGATACTGCGCAAGTGCCGTAACTTTGAGTTCCAACTCAATTTCAAGTTACAGCGCTAGCTTTATACTTGAATACCTAAATATTCACCGTTATGTTGTCTACCACCAACACATGTGGAGACTTCGACGAAATTACTTATACTTATATTTCACTAAATAGAACAAAAATCTTGTGAAATAATAACCTCATCCGTCGTTTTGTACGCATTTCAATAGATAGGTAATATCATTCGAAAATATCCATTCGTTTTTACAATTATGTTAAGTTAAAATACTTACCGCAAAAATATGGCAGGCATCTTTTAGTAGGTATCCGCGGACGGATGAACTTACCGCGCTGTAAAAATAAAACAATTATTTTATCTTTAAAGATTTTAACTTTAAAGTTTTAATTTATGCAATACACAAAATAAATACACTTACATCGAAATAATTATGTAAAGTTACTTAAATTTTTGATCAGCCGTCAATTCGAAGTGAACTAATCAACTAACTTTTAAAAACTTAAACTTTGACTTTTTAATAACACTGAATGAAGGCAAAGACTTCAGATACATACATTCAGCCAACGCGATGCGTTTCATTCTATTCTTGTCACATTTCGCATTTTTATTCCACCGCTGTGTGCCGCATGCAACCCGAGTTGCCAAGCTCCCGAACAGTCGATTGCTTTGGCAACCATGGCGGCCAATTTTTTCGTTTGGTTCTCCTCGCACATTTTTCGATATCTATAAATTAAATTAAAAATTTCTTTACTGCACAAAAAAATTATGTATTACACTAACATGATTGTGTTGAGTCTCGTAGTCGTAGAGGAAGATACGTTACTTACTTAATATTTACTACTTACCTATTTAAATGCTATGTATAGGGTTTATATATTCACAATATAAGATGTAAAAAACTATATATAATATAGTAAAAGTTGTAAATAATTGATACAAACAAAGTTGGGTTGCACAACCAGTGTCATGATTTACGTCATGAATCGGACAGGCTGTCTCACATTTCTTCCACAACGTGTGGTGCGAGTGTTGGGCGATACGCGATTTGGCACCTCAGTAGTTGTTCGAGTAGTAAAATCGCTATTTTCATCTAAACAATATGCGGATTTTAACTTATCTATTAACTTTACGACCTGACATTTGGATGGTGTATACCTTGCTTTTCCTATCTAGGACACGAGATGGGCCGTTATAATGTTTGCTGTAAGGGTTTACGAATGGCATCGTTTCAGACAAATACATAATCACACTTTCCAAGATCGGGATGAATAAATATTTTCGGGTCACTATTATGTTTAAACTTCACTAATTGAAATTTATTTATGGTTTCCCTTAATTTATTTACGTATTCACAGCTGTTGTCTAGTTAATTGTAAGAAGTGTCGTTGAAAAATCGGCTGGTAAGCGTAAAGAAGTTCCGTACGTCATTTCCGCTGCGCTTATACCGTTCACGCTCCCAACCGCTGTTCATCTTGTTCTGTTTGAGTTGGCGCATGACACGACGCGGACCGCTTCACGCACCGCCTCACTATAAACGGTCAAGTCGCTCGACGTGCCGCATGTGAAGTTCGACGCCCCGCCTCTCATTAAACGAGCCCTTAGAATATAAGCATAGCGGTGTCCACGTGTTGTTTATGCACTGTTGCAAAACTGCGCCGACGCACGTGTCCGAGGCGGTCATTAATGCAATCGTTGCGTCCGTTACCAGGTGGGCAAGGGTCGCCGCGTTGCATAGGCTCAACTTACAATTCTCGAAAGCTTCGTCCGCGTCTGGGTTCCACACTATAGGTGTCTTATCTTTTTTCTTAAGAGTCGTGTAAGTAACTATGTAATATCGACTGATATAAGACTGCGTTGGGTATGTGCGCACGATAAAAGTTTACAATGCCCAAAAATCGTCGCAATTGCTGGATAGTTTGGGGCTTGGTAAAGTTGAATAACGCTTTCACTTTGTCTCCCAGCGGTGATATTGAAAGGGCTTGACGACGACTGTAGAAATAATATTTTTAACTTTGTCAATGACGTATTAATCTCAAGAGTGTCGACGCTGAAAGTCATCGTAAACACCTCGAAGCAATATTTTGGCAATTTAGCAAATATGGCATAACCATTAATACTGTATATATAGGGTGTAGTGGGGCCCTACCAACACCTCCGGGCCCAAGTCAACCTCACGTGCAAGCTCGTGCACCTGCTGAACAACGGACGAGGCTCTGACGGCGGCGGTCCATTTCAACACGGCGATGGGCTCACCACCTGTCACGTGGGACCGAATTGTACACGGTGAAATGTGGGCCGGTATAGGGCTCTGCCTACCCCTTCGGGGATGGAGGCGTGAGTATATGTATGTATTAATACATCTAAATGCTCTTTTGGCAAAACCGAAATCGATTTTTTAGGCTACCATGTCACGTCTGAAGGCGTCTTCCCTTCGTCTGTGTAGGCGGCAGCGCGCGGGACCCCGCGTCTGTGGAACCTGTGGCGGGCGGCGCGCGCGGCGTCGGCTGATGTTCTTAAAATGGCGATTTCTCCTAACTTTTCTATGGCAGCCATATAAAATACTTACCTCACTGGAATCGTTATGAAACAAGCTAATAATAAAATGATAGATAAGACCAGTTTTCTCTTGTAATGTATTGCTAATTTCTATTAGAAATATGGGTTTGTGATTTTTCTCCAGTTTTATGTAAAAAAGTCGTTAAAATAAAAAAACCATTGCAAAATTTCAAAATGTTTTTATTTAATTTCTTAGAATACACCCTATTTCACATTATTCAACAGAGAAAATACAACTCGTCATACATTTTTTTTCAATTTACAAGCTTCTGAAAATACAACTCATTTCGGCGACCCGACCGCCGAGCACCAAAAAAAGGTTAAGTTCATGCCATGATTCTGAGAAAACTGTGCTTCAGATGGCTTGGATTCTTATTTCATTCGTAAGTATGGTCCTTACATTTTTTTTACACAGAGTTTTGTTTGACAAACGTGTTTAGTTTATTAGAAATTGAAGAATGAACCAAGTACTTAAAAAGAGGCCCAAAATGGGTGGTCGTAAACTTTGAGTCACAGGTTAAGTTCTGATGTATTTATTTTAAATACAAATTTACAGTCTAAAAGTACATGACTTTTCCTAATCGATAAGCACAAAAGAAAGCTGTGCTGACATACAAAAATATTTCAGAAATGAACACAGAAAGTTAACAATTTCGATCAAAAAATGATGTGAAATGATGTACACAGTACAAATACATCGCTAGCACAACATGGATACGACCAGTATTGTTACACTTAAACAAAAATTAAAGAAAAAAAAATGTATGTATCGTTTTATCGAAAAATACATACTGAAATAAAACAAACTTTGAATATTCAATTCAATTCAATTCAATTCAAATGTTTTGTTATCAAAAAAAATAACACACAATAAATAACACACAATAAATAACAATAATAAAATAAAAATACAACCAATATTGCTACACTTGAACTAAAACTAAAGAAAAAGTACATGCATTTATCGAAAAATATAAAATAAAAAAAAAAAAAAACATTAAAAAAAAAGATCTAAGGAAAAAATGCTTTTCGCGCAGATCATACATTGCCTTGGAGAGAGTTACTGATACGCCGTGGCACCCCCACCGCAGCATAAAAAAAAAACAAAAAAAAAAAAAACAAAAAAAAAAACAAAAAAAAAATTTTGCAAAGTAACAACTAAATTTATATGTAAAAAAAATTTTAGGAAAAATTTTAGGAAAAACTTTTATTTACAATTACCGTGAAACATAATTTTCATATTATTAAATATGGAACGAGCAGTCCATTTTTACTATGCAGATTGAAAATTTTGCAAAGCAACAAGTAAATTTAAATTCTAAAAAATGTTAGAAAAAAATATTGGAACTGGGGCAATCCCTTTGCAGCAATACCAATTCGCTGAGAGAGAAAACTGCCAAGCCTCGGCTCTGAAGTTGGGAACACTTTGTCACCTTACGCAATTTGGCCCACATGCTATTACGTACAAAAGTTTGGTACGAAGATATACTTAAATAAGTAGATAAAATACGATAGATATGAAAGTTATAAATAATGATAAAATTAAGAGAAATAAATAAATAGATAGATAGATAGAAAGAAAGAAATAGATTACATACGATAGATATGAAAATTATATGGGAGAATGGGTGAAAAGCATGAAACAGGGAGTCATGCAGAGAGGTTTATTGCAAGCTGCACAGAAAGTGGTGACCAGTTTTCTGCAGTGTGCGCATCTGCACCGTCTGCGCTGAGAGAGGGTCATGGGGTAAAGCTCCAGATGGTGACGGAGATCCGCTATCTGTGCAACTGCTGGTGAAGGTGCGGGTGCGGGTGCGGGTGCAGATGGAGGCATCAGGATAGGACGAGGTTTGGAGTGGCGGGATAAAATATCATTGATTAATTTTATACGAAAATCTCTATGAGGAAGAAAAGAAGAGTGCTTGCATATAACATATGCATTTAAAACGGACACATTTAGAAGCCTTCTGAATAGCTTCTTGTACCATACTCTTGTACGTTTTCTCTCAATAGGGTAACTAGACAGGAGCTGATCCTTCTTATCCACCCCACCCATCATGATATTGTAGTCAGATATCAAGATGGGTTTGGTGGATTGTTGGGAGTAATCGATGCCGTTGCCATGGTATGTAGAGGTCATAGCAACTCTATTTGCATCTCTCCATACCATGACATCGACGTCCCCCGAGGTCAGACCCGCGATCTGCCCCTGCCTCATGTCTTTCTTTGTGAGAGAACTAATAGCTTGTGGGACAAATTTACGGTCGGTTCTCAAGGTTCCCACACAGTCAAAGCCGATACTTTTTAGGTGTCGTGATAACGCCGGAGAGTTATAGTAGTTGTCCATCCACAAGGTGTACCCTTTGTGCTCCAGTCCTGCAATCATTTGCAGGACTGTTGCAGGTGTAGCCGCCGCTAAGGGGTCAGTGTTATGCTGCGGTGGAGTTCTACTGGCAGCGTGAATCGAGAACCGCCATAGATAGCCGGTTCTCGATTCACAAATTTCGTAAGATTTAATGCCACGGCGTGCAGCTTTATTCGGAATTAGCTGGCTGAATTTCAGCCAGCCTTTCCACATCAGTAGACTCTCGTCCAAGGCAATGTTTTGATCTGGCGTGTACATTTCCTGAAATTTTTTGTTCAAGTGTGACAATATTGGCTGTATTTTAAACAATCTGGCCTCGGATTCCGTCAGGTTTTCCGCACACATGTCCTCGTTGTTATTAAAGTGAATACACCTACAAAGAATTAAAAATCTGTCGATAGACATGTGTGCGCTAAAACCTGGCGTACAGAATATGTCAGCAGTGGCATTCCAGTACTCTTCCAGGCGCGACTTCACCACGACTCCCATCGCTAGGATAATTGCCATCAAAACATACAGTTCACTCACGCCCGTTTCCCTCCACCTAGTGATGCGACTCGTGGGATGGAGCCTGCCGCTCTGGATGAGCTGGGATGCCATCTGCTGAGCACACCTGTTGGTCTCCGAGGCAATGTGCTCCATTATTTCCTGATCCCATATGCCAATGAAAATGTCATACGGGTTGGAACAAGGAGTTGTCGGTCCGACATTAATTTCGGAGAAAATTTCCCGCCTCAATGATGGTACAATTGAGGTTTCTGGGAATTTTCTCCAGTCAAAATCAAATAGGAGCCAGGGCTTCTCAGTCTCCTCGTCGGGGACGTTGGCGTCAGGTCCTTCGCCGGCAGCAGCAGCACTAACCTCAGCAGCCTGGGAGGGCTCGGCAGGTAGCGGATCGTCGCAGTCCAGTGGAGTTTCCGCAAAGGTCTCCACAAACCGCGACGTCCTGTCTACCGCGAGGCCCCCTTCGGCGTCGTCATCGCTGTCGCAAGACTCCGGCTCGCTTCCTGTAACAAATATGCTGGTACATTCTCACGCAACGCTATCTAGCCTCACTCTCAGGCTCGCTTCCTGTAACAAATATAGTGGTACATTCTCACGCAACGCTATCTAGCCTCACTCTCAGGCTCGCTTCCTGTAACAAATATAGTGGTACATTCTCACGCAACGCTATCTAGCCCAAATGAGGCTAAACAAAAGTTGTGCAACAGGATCTAAATAAATGATAGATTGCTTTTAAATCTGATGGAACCAGTCAGTTTACCATTGCCCTAGGCTACACATAAAATCAAAAGATACGTACCATAATTGACCAGGAAGTCGACTTCGAAGTCGGAGAGGTTGCGACCGCGATGACGAGGAGGTCGGTACTGCTGCTGGGTGCTGTGTACATCCACGTACCTGAAATAAAAGCAGTGTTTACTTATATCCATCTATCATCATAGATATCAAGGTAGGTTTTTTATCCCTGGAATATTTTCTAATACGATACGGGAAAGAATACTGAATTTCGCAATCTTTACAGTTAAAGATAGGTACGTAAAATACTTACACTGCCGACGAAGGCACAGAGTACGACGACCCCGGCGACGCTGGTGGTAGCGCAGGAGGCGACGGAGAGGCCCCAGAGGGTCCCGCCTCTGCGAAATCCGATCTAGATAGACATTTCAAAAACATAAGTCACAACATCCTAGCAAATATTATTACCAGAGTATAAACAAAGAAGACGCTCCAGCAGAGCTACTAACGTTTGTTGTGGCGCTGGTGCCGTCTGGGAAGGAGGTGGACGCTGGGACGGTCCCGCCACTGCGCAATCCGATCTAGATAGACATTTTAAAAACATAAGTCACAACATCCTAGCAAATATTATTACCAGAGTGTAAACAAAGAACATGCTCCAGCAGAGCTACTAACGGTTGCAAGACGCGCCTCCTCTTGACATGTAGAGGGACCTCCAGCCCCCGGCCCGATGGGAGGTGGTGAATGTCCATCAAGAGTGAGTCACTAAACCAAAATGATTATAATTAATAAAAATTTAAGGTTTTAAAAACAAATGAATAGCCGTACGGAACCCTAAAAAGAAAGCAAAAGCATTACCGGTCAGCATCCGACGGCTTTGATTTGCCGCGGGCCCCGTGACCTCTCACGGACTCCACCACCTCTCCCTCCACCACCGGCAACGGCGCCACCACCGGCAACGGTTCCACTGGGGCGGAACCGCCTCGGCCACCTCGCGTGCGGGCTCCCCTGCCGCGACCCGGGCGGCGAGCATTAGGGCGTCTTCTAAGATAAATACAGAGAAAAACGTGAAGGAAATTACAAATTACATTTTTTGAAGTGTGTCACAGGTGAAATCAGAGGCCACGGCTTGTTCTGAATTTAAAAATAACTAAATATTTAATAAATTCGTCCCTGAAAATCAGAATTTGCAATTTTACGGAGAATGTATGTCACGGGAGAAGCCGGGAGTCACGGCTAGTGGTATTTAGAAAGAAAAAAAAAAAACTTCCAAAAAATAATTCGTTACCGAAAATAAAAAGTTGCAATTTTACGAAAAATGTATGTCACGGGACAAGCCGGGAGTCCCAGCTAGTGGTATTTAGAAAAAAAAAAACTACCAAAAAATAATTCGTTACCGAAAATAAAAAGTTGCAATTTTACGAAAAATGTATGTCACGGGACAAGCCGGGAGTCCCGGCTAGTGGTATTTAGAAAAAAAAAACTACCAAAAAATAATTCGTTACCGAAAATAAAAAGTTGCAATTTTACGAAAAATGTATGTCACGGGACAAGCCGGGAGTCCCAGCTAGTGGTATTTAGAAAAAAAAAACTACCAAAAAATAATTCGTTACCGAAAATAAAAAGTTGCAATTTTACGAAAAATGTATGTCACGGGACAAGCCGGGAGTCCCAGCTAGTGGTATTTAGAAAAAAAAAAAACTACCAAAAAATAATTCGTTACCGAAAATAAAAAGTTGCAATTTTACGAAAAATGTATGTCACGGGACAAGCCGGGAGTCCCAGCTAGTGGTATTTAGAAAAAAAAAAAACTACCAAATAATAATTCGTTACCGAAAATAAAAAGTTGCAATTTTACGAAAAATGTATGTCACGGGACAAGCCGGGAGCTAGTGGTATTTAGAAAAAAAAAAACTACCAAAAAATAATTCGTTACCGAAAATAAAAAGTTGCAATTTTACGAAAAATAAATAAATATAAATAAATATTCACGGACATTTCACACAACGCTATCTGATCCCAAAGTAAGCTAGGAATAACCTGCTTGTGTCATGGGTATCAGACCACGGATATTAATACTTATATACTTTTAAATACATACATATTATACATAGAAACACCCAGACTCTTGAGACAAACATTTATGGGTCACACAAATATTTGTCTCCGGTGGGAATCGAACCCACGACCTCCAGCGCCGCAAGCGGTATAGTGATACCGCTTGCGGCGCTGACTGCGCCACAGAGGCAGTCGAAAAATGTATGTCACGGGACAAGCCGGGAGTCCCAGCTAGTGTTAAAAAGAAAAAAAAAAAAAAATAACCGTCACTAAAAATCATGTCCATAGCTAATCAAAAACTGCACTAAACTCGGAACAAAATGGTGGTTTACTGTCACCAGTTTCACCGACTGTGGCCGATTTATGTCTGCTTGAACTGTGGCCGATTACGTCACCTTTGACTTTCTTTTAATTTTACACAAAATTATTGAAATAGATTTTACATTAAATGCTTGAAAACAATAAAAGAATACATAAAAATACATAAAATAACGATAGATTGCCATCATTACAGTATTTATTCTTAGTAATTCATCCAAATGTATGGGCTTGGCGCCGCCATTACGCCGACGACGCGTAAAAATTTCAATGAACGTTCGTTGAAAATAATATTTTTGGTACAAAATCTTTATGAAATACACAATCTAGGAATAAAAACTGTTCAAACACTTACCCTGACATGATTTCCTGTGGTATTTACACTTTTTCACTAAGACACAAATAAACAAAAAACAAATATATTCAACCGTCCGTGGTGACTTCGGCGCGCAGAATGGCGAGCGATGAAGGGAACTTTTCAAACGAGAATCATGACGTGCAGTTATGATTTAGAGACATAACATGTTCTATATATCTATCCCGTTTCTTTCTAGGAACGCTCCATAAAAGTTTGAGCAGGATAGAGCTATTACAGTGCATGCTACAAGTGGTACAGTGCGCGCGAACTGTTTGGCGCCAAAGTGTTCAAATATTGAATTCAACAGATGCGGACATTTCATATTGCGATGCATTTTTCAAACCAAAGGACATCCGGGAAAATTCCTATAAACCGAATGGTGTTTTTATGCCGTTTTTTTTCAAATATCATCGGGATGAACCGGAATACAAAAACACGCCTTATTAGTATCGATATTTGAAAAGATTTTCTTACCTGCGAGGTTGTAGGTGAAGTCTGACACTCGAGGTATCGGATACCTATCTGGCTTTGTAACGGAGTTCAACTTCCTATAATCACCGCACGGATGTATCTTGCAGTTCTTTTTGCAAACTACGTGAAGAGGACTGGCCCATGCGCTCTTTCATCGTCGTCGCATCATATTAACTTCATCCCTAACCTTTTATACTTATCCGGAGCTAATGGTCTAGCCCCAACAAAAACTGGAGGTCCAACTGTCTCGATGTTACGACAGATAGATACCGTGACTGGGCACTTACTTGTAGGATAAAAGTTTGGTAATGTCATGATATTTACATAACCATTTATGATGAGGGTGGTTATCGCTTGCAGTTTTCAAGGTAGGTTGAGACATACTAACGATAGATGCTATAGAATATAATTTGGTTACCTTATCAATTAACTTACGTGAGGTCCACGATAATTCCGTGATGAGTTAAAAAATCTGCACCTAGTATTGGTTGCGTAATGTCCGCTATCACAAACGTCCAGGTGTAAGGCCTGCGTAATTTTAAGTTTACTTTTAGTGTTTTCACACCGAAAGTTTTTATTTCCGTGCCATTAGCCGCGAACAGTTTGTAGTCACTGATTTTACACACATTTCGTCTAATTTTAGTAACCGGTATAACAGAGACGTTTGCTCCCGTATCCACAAAAAAATCGCATGCCACTGTTTAGGTCCGTGATGCATAGACGGTTCGATGGTGATACTGAACAGACACCCGTCGCTGTCTGCACGAATCCTAGTTTTTTTGATTTTATGAATCTTCTCGTACGCACATGGTTTCACGCATTTCTTAGCACTTGCCTTGTAGCATTTCTTAGCGAAAGCGTGGATTCCATGACCTTATCCGCCATCGTGGCGAGTTTTCCTAAGTTTGTTATTTCGCTAGCGGTCATAACGGCGCGTGTTGCTGCTGGTAGATTTCCAACCCACAGCATACGAAGGGTTTCTTTCTGGAAATTATTTCTGGCTAGTTCACTCATCTTCCTAAGAAGCTGGGAAGGTTTTTGATCGCCTAATTCCTGCTCCTTTAGTAGTTTCTGTACCTGGCGCAGTAGACGCTCCTTCATCGTATTGTATTTCTGCGTGGTAGGGTTAAGTACAATGTCGCTCACCTGCTCGATGTTTTCTTTGCTCAGCTTGGCTACAGTCGTGTTGTACTTCGATTCATCCGATAATTTCTGACCTGCTGTCACCGCCTCGTACTGTACGTAACCATAGTCGTGGTGCATCTCTCCAGAACTCAGGGATCTTCGATGCGCTAGGGCGGAACCGCTTTTCGACTGCTTTCACGTTCTAACTAAACTCATGTCCGAATATTTTCTTTTTCGAATTTTGGTTCAGTATCGGCGTCACCACTGTTGACTGTGAGTCTCGTAGTCGTAGAAGGAGAGAAGTGAAAGATGGTGTATGAAGCTAGATTATATTTGAACCAGAACTAATGCGACCTACTCGCAGTCCGACAATCCCGAGACTGGCGAGTCGTAGTTAATATCTATGCTAATATTATAAAGAAGTAAAGTTTGTGTGTTTGTTAAATTGTAAGGGGTAATCTCGGGATCTACTGAACCGATTTTAAAAATACTTTCATCAATAGAAAGCTACGTTATTGTGGAGTGTCATAGGCTATATAGCATCACGCTACAACGAATAGGAGCGGAGCAGTAATAGAAAATGTTTAAAAAACGGGGGAAGTTTTAGAACAAAATTGTTTCTCTTACAAAAGTTCTAAAAAAAATGCGCGATAGCATGTGTCTATCTTTGGGTTGGTGCACAATAACCATTTTAATGGCAATCAATTTTTTTCTACAATAATGCCACGCGATACCTCTTTCATAAACGAAATTGTTCTTAAAAATAATGCGACGGGAATACATGCGACGAGAAACCTCTCTCTCTCTCTCTCTCTCTCTCTCTCTCTCTCTCTCTCTCTCTCTCTCTCTCTCTCTCTCTCTCTCTCACTCTCTCTCTCTCTCTCTCTCTCTCTCTCTCTCGCTCTCGCTCTCTCTCTCGTAGTATTGAATATTCACGACGAGACGCTACGGGAGTAAACGCAACGCGACGGTAGTAATTGCGACGGGAACAGGTAATACTCTCTCTTATGTGGCGCAAACGTAGTTGCGCGGGTCAGCTAGTGCTATATAAAATTCTTGTAAAGCTGTGTTCATACTTAAGGTATAAAGCTGGGTCCCCACACATGCTGCCGACATCGAATGTATCTTTGTGTTGCAGAAAAGGGCTGTCCGGGCTATCTATGGTATGGGGTTTCGGGAGTCATTAAAAGAAAAGTTTAAGGATATCAACATCCTTACTGTGTATTCACAGTACATATATGAAAACTTATTATATACTCATAAAAATAATAGTAAATTTATTAAAAATAGTGATATCCATAACCTAAACTTAAGAAATAAGAATAAATTGGCTGTACCTACATTTAGGCTTAATAAAATAAGCAATTCTTTCGCGGGCAATTGTATTCGAATGTACAATACCTTGCCGACAGCCGTAACAGGTTTGTCAGTTAATAAATTTAAAAAACTAATAAAACTTAAATTGTGCCAGAAAGCTTATTATAGCATTAAAGACTTTCTAGAAGACAAGGCTGCCTGGCAGTGACACGAATTGCTCCTTTCTACATTTAAAAAAAAAACTGTATTAGATACTAAGATGAATTAAGAAGGAACGGACTGAGTTTCTTGGGGTGTACTTCTCAGTCTGTAGCATTTCCGAACCCCCGGTAGAGTCACAAAAATTTTGACAAACCTAAATAATTTTTTTAAAAATTTCAAAGGAAATAAGTTTTATTTTATTTTATTTTATTTTGCTTCCTTGGACGTTCTACGTTCCGTCATACATTTTAAAATAAAATACTCTGTCCTTCAAAATACTTCACCAACAACTAAACGAAAATCGCACCTGGCGATGCGCTTCGGTTGTCGTGTTCGGCAAAGTATTAGTTTGTGACCAGTAATGTTTATTATTTCGATTATACATCCCATTATTAGAAAAATTGGTTTCGTCAGAGAGTAAAATATTGAAAAGAAATGTCTGTCGTTGTCGAGTTTCCGGTTCAATCATAATCAAGCCATCTTAAATTATCTCCTGGATGTGACTTTTGCATAATGAGTCTGGAGCGGAAACATTTATTTATACTTGTATTTTTTGAAAACTTTGAGTTGATTAAGTGTTAGACTCGAGTTCGATCCTGGGTCTGGGGTCTTGTTTTTGTATTTTTTTTAATAAATTTTTAAAAGCAATCGTATTAAATCTCGCTATAGTGGATGTCTTTAGTGTAGGCAGGAGACGATCTGTGACGGCGGAGCTGCTCACCAATTATATGCTTTGCTGCTATACTTACTCTCAGCTGCGGCAGTCGGCTGCGTGTTCTAGGGGCGCGTACGGAATTGAAAGTCAAAGTCAATGAAAACCAGCGTTAGTGAACCGGGTATATTTCGCGAGTAAAATGGTTTACATGTCTTGATCGGACCGAGGGAAGGAAGTGACTGCGGGCACACGAGACGCTACTTTTCTACTTGCAACTCGGCAATAGAATTGAATCAGCCGATGACGTAATCATGGTGTGTGTCCCCACACTCGCTAAAATAAATGAAATAGGCATGTACTCGATGTTAAATCATAATAACAGCATACTTCAAGATGATTTTTATGAATATTTTAAATAGCCTACCTAGTCGCAGTTGTTGTAGTACTAGAGAAAGATTAAGGGATTTAAAAAAGACAACATGGTTTTACTGAGACCCATTTCATGTAAAATATTTATGTCATTAACTAGTTCTGACTTTGAATATTCCCTGAATATCGTTGGACATAGAATTTCTAAACAAGACACCAATTACAGAAACGCAATTTTACTAGTAGACCGATTGTTAATAACATTAAAATAGCTCAGGAAATTCATTTAATAGTCTTTGCGACGTCTTCAAAGTATATCCTCAACTAAATCCTAATTCTATAAATTAACGTTTCATCAACTTTGGTAATTTCACTTACTAACTTAGGCTTTTCAAAAAATCGCCTAGCCGTATTGCCATCATTAGTATTTCCAAAGCCTGGTTTTGGAATATCTACTAATAGACCTAATTCCTCTCTAAAACGTGCCTGAATTTTTTTCTTTGTTTCGTCTTCTAACTTTTTGTCTTCTTTACATCTTGCCTGCCATTTTCCAGTTGGAATCTTATTGGCTAAGTGTAGAATAGATTCAAATAACCTTATTTTGGCGTGAAGCACTGACATTCCGAATTGAAGTGCTTCCGCGTTTACACTTTTATGCTTAGATAGATCGTTAAAATCTTTTGAAGTTGCACCACATAAATAGCAGCGCATTGTGGACAAGGTGTCAGTGGCGGCATTACAATTTTTTTCATCGACCATGGTAAATAAAAGTGTGTGTTTTACTTCAAACATAGATTCATTATGTAGTATTACTCTTGTTTTTGCAAGTTTGTTATTTGTCTTTTTATACAGGATGTTGATCTGCATTTGTGCATTACTTGCACACATGACTGTACTGCCTACACTCGTTGATATTTCGGGATAAAACGAGACACCTTTTTTTACACTTTTTTTTTCTGCTCAAATTCTTTTCTATTTGCTACGGAAACTCTACTGCTTATACTAAACCAATATTAAGTGAAAAAATGGGGCAGTAAAATTAAGTTCTTAATAATTATTAAATAAAATAAATTTAAAAAGCAACTCGTATGAATCGGTTCTAAATATTCTAATATTACCTACATAGGTACATTTTCACCGTTCATTCAAAACCGTTTCTTCTTTGCCTACAGTTTAGTAGGCACATACAAATGTGTAGGCATAGGCAAAGAAGGCCTGCGGTGGCGGCGCGGCGCGTGTAAGTTACCCCTCCAACCCCCGCGCAGGAGCGAGCGGCTCAGGCGGCGCCTTTGATCGGTGAATTTGAAATTTTGAATTAATTAGTCGCTCGCCCGCGTTCAGCGTGAGTATAACCGCACGCGCCGATATCTACGTAACGTCCGTAACAACACCGGTAACTCGTTCCAGGTCCGGTTTAGTCTGAATGTGTGGGCTGGTATCATCGGTGATCATCTACTTGGCCCATATTTTATTGACGGTCGTTTGAACAGTGCTACATACTTGGTGCTACTCCGACATGTGGTTAATGAGATGCTCGATGACATTCCACTCGCATTTCATAGGGACTTGTACTTCCAACAGGACGGTGCGCCACCTCACTATGGACGCCAAGTGCGCGAATATTTAAGTGAAGTGTTTGGTACGCAGTGGATAGGCCGTGGTGGACCGGTAGCCTGGCCGCCGCGTTCACCCGACCTAACGCCCTTAGACTTTTATTTGTGGGGAGATATTAACCCTTATCGTGGCAAGATTTTTTTTATCAAGAATAGTAAAAAAAATGTTTATAGGTAACTTCATTGGACTATAAAAGAGATAAAAAAAATAAATAAAAAAATCAAAATATGAAACTTTTGGAAAAACAAGATGTATATTATTCTATACATTGCTACACGTACAGTGACTACTGCATTTTTAGTAATGTATATTATGCTATACGTTGCGATGTTTAGGGAGAGTTGGAAAGTTACTGGTAATTTTTAACATATACTAAAATACTATAGTAAATAACATGAATTTAAATAAAAATAACTGTCTCAGTGGATGCAAAAACGTTTAATCATAATTAAACAATTTATTTTAATTATAATAATTCAGAAACTCTAATGTTTGCGGTGGTACTCCGAAAAACAATTTCGATTCTTTACATAGCAAAGATGAACCTTACATTTTGTGCACATAGTACTTGCCTGGCCAGCTTTGCAGTACTTGCATCTCTGATATCCGGTTATTTGTGGCCAATGGTCATATTTGTCATACCGGATATCATCGCATGGTCTTTCAGATACCGGTTTTTTTTTATTTTCGCTTTTTCGGGAATGGGAATTGCCTCTAAGTTTTTAACTGAAACGCTTCGACCTCGTTTCAGTAAGCCGCTGTAAATTTCATACCTATAATCTAATAAAATGTAAATTATTCTATATATATTATTATTATATTATTATATATTATATTATTATTTTTATATATATATTATTCTATATATATTATTGCAATGTATATTATTCTATACATCACCAACGAACGGTAAATTACTGCAATATTGTGGCATTGTATAGTATAATATACGTTAGTAAACAACATGACAAAAACATACTAATTGTCATAGCGACAATCAAATATTATATAAAATGTGTACGAAAAAACATTTAGCCATGTTCATTTTATAAAAAACATGCATATTTAGGGGTACAAATATAAAAATAAAATTAAACTTACCTTAGAGAAACTTGAGCGACGCATCTTGGCGGTTATTTTTCGCAACTGATTCAAAATTATGACAGATAAAGTAATATTTGTATTTTTGAAGTTTAGAGGAACGTTCAGAAATGTCATGTGCTTAACAAAATTTGGTTAGAAATGATTTTATTGTGATCGCTTAATTTTCTAAAGTTGTATGTATGGTATACTATACAAAATGAACATAAGGGTTAAAAGACTTGTTTACAATGAAGACATTGTGAGTGTTACACAATTACGTGAAATAATTGTTTTGGCATTTGAACAAATAAAAACAAATGTGCTAGTGCTTCGCAGCTTAAAACGCAACTTAGTGCGCCGCGCCAATCTGTGCATAGAAACTGGGGGTGAGCATTTTGAACAATTATTGCGTGTTACATGATTTTGTAAATAGGTATTTAAGCTTTGATTCTCAAATAATTCTGTAAATAAGTTGATTTAAAATTTTTAACTACGCCAGAAATGCTTCATTTCAGAATACTTTTCTCATACCTAATGTTTACTAACAGTACTTAATGTTTTTGTTTGCAATTGCATGATAAATAGCGTGTTTCTGCCGGTCCTAAGCCCTTGAAGTAGAAGGGAATCTTTTAAATCAACATAAACTCATCATCAAATCATTAATATCAAATCAAAAAAGTACATAAAGGTCACCGAACTTGTCAGCTGGAACTAAAAACTCATGAAACCTAATAACTAATGGCTCCTCTACACTGCCCGCAAAGTTCATAGGCGAAGTACTCTAGAAACTTTGTCTAAGTTCGAAAAAAGTGCGTCACTACACACTCAGTGGTGTCAGTAGCCTGCGCACGCACATTGCCGCCGTTTGTAATGAACAAAGAAATTTGTGTGGCAGAGTTTCCAGGAACAACATAATTTGCTCCTGACCACTGTTTGACGCTGATAATTGGATCACATACACCAAAGCACTAATTATAGCTTAAATCACGCGCCGGCAAAGCACCGGCACACACGATGTCGGCCAAGTAGTGTAGAGAGGTACTTCGTGAACGCACTTCCCGCATCTTTGGGCCCATTGACTGAGGCGCAAAAATCGACAGCAAATAAAGTCGCCTGAGGGAAGGTATAGTTTTTGACGAGGTAAGCCGAAGTGCCTCTTTACACTATCGTATTCATTTAACTTCGTTCAACTTCGCAGGCAGTGTAGAGGAGCCATGAGATGCGATACGTAGCCGCATTATCTAGGTACCTACTATTGTCTAGCTTTAAGCCCAGGCCACACCGCCAGCGGGCGGGCGAGCGAGCTAGGCGGGCGGGTGAAGTGAGATATTGAAGTTATGCAAACTACGCGACATTGCCGAGCTAAACTATGGGGTTTACACCAAAAACTACATACGGAAGGGCGAACCGGGTAGTGCGGATGAGACTAGACACGTGGACACTGCTATTCGAATGACAAGCGACGACTAGTCTGAGTACCCGAAACGGGGAGGACGGTAGTTAAGCTAGCGAAGCGGGCACGTAGGTTATTCGGCAGCTCGCAGTGTGCCTAGCTCGCTCACCCGCCCGCTGGCAGTGTGACTTGCGCTTTAGCGTTGGCTCGGCGACGTAAACATTAAATACACGGGTGAATATTTTTTCTTCGTAAATCATATTTAACTAAAAACAGGATGTTTGGGGTTTTGTTATCTACGTATATGTTTGTGTTGCTTGCAATCGATAATACCTATAGTACACTACGCACTGAAGGAGGCTTGTGCACGACCAAATCAACAGCTTGTATATTGAATCTCATCCTTCGTTACATCAATCGACTCGTGAATAAACCTTATTCTTATAGGTCTGCAATACCTTGGAGAGGATGGCCTTGGATTTTGCCAAATCAATTTAGAACCAGTACCAGAATTAGCCAATAATCTCAGTGGCACAAAGGAGCTCTGAAAAATATTTGCATCTGAGTCCGGGGAATTTTCAAATTTCTGTTTAAATTGGCTTTGTTGAGAGCCATCGCAACCCCATTTACAAATCAGCTCAAGATTATTCCTCTCTTCTTAATTACATCGCTCCATGACTTCTTCTAACTACTCACACAATCGAGAACTACATACATACATACATACATATACTCACGCCTTTATCCCCGAAGGGGTAGGCAGAGGCCTATACCGGCCCACATTTCACCGTGTACAATTCGGTCCCACGTGACAGGTGGTGAGCCCATCGCCGTGTTGAAATGGACCGCCGCCGTCAGAGCCTCGTCCGTTGTTCAGCAGGTGCACGAGCTTGCACGTGAGGTTGACTTGAGCCCGATGGTGTTGGTAGGGCCCCACTACACCCCGAGAACTAGTATGGTCTAATACGTCTTGCAACATTACCTCGACATATGTGGATGTTATACGAAATGCCTCTGGTTTAGGATAACACTCTTTTTTAGATTTCTGTAAAATCGAGTAACATGGAAACCGATGTGGATCTGCTTTTCTTACAATATTATATTGTTTCCTTGTAAAATCACAATACACGCACGAACATTGACAGAGCTTCTCTAGGTGAGATGATCATCGGCATTTGCTGTGCTTTAGAAATGGTTTTGCGGAATTTAGAAGCTCTGCGTGGTGATTTTGTTATGTCCTTTATAATTTTGGAAGCGTCTACATTGCCTGTGGCCCGCAAGCTCATCTGTGCGGCAAATGTTAATTCTTCGGCATCCATTTGTTCTCTTAAATCCTTTGTCTTTCTCCTCTTTGTGCGCTCACTACTGTAACGTAACGGGAGTCAGGGGTGTCGGTGTGGTGTAAATAAGTTGTCGGTTCACGAGAGAAAGACATAATACGCAAAAGTGAAATGATCTGTCAATCCAAGTAATTATGCCGAAATTGAAGGTATATTGAAATTTAAGATACAATAACAACTGATCTAACATAATCTACCGCCGGAGAATCGAAATATTTATGTTAGTGTAATAGGAACTTGTTCATAGTAAACCATACTTTGTCAGTATTAATATAATGGATAAATATTATGGTTAAAAATTAACTTTTTTAGAATTTAATACAATACAAATTGGGTCGACTTTTCGGTCCGATACTCACTATTCACGTATCGATCCACTAACGTATCGAAAGCCATTGCATCGATACAAAAATCTATCATCAGATATATCAAAAGTTTTATCACCCGTTGCGCCACAAGCACACACACACGAAAAAAATATTCTTAAATGGTCGGTGGTTGCGAACATTTATAGGGCAAGAAGTAATAAATATTATTTGTATCGATATATCAGAAAATGTACCTACCTAATTTATAATTTATTATGTATTATTGTAATCAGTTATTGTTGTGACATGTATGAGTGATTCTGTTTTGTTGTACCTAACTAAATTATAATTTAGCGTGTATGTGATTCTGTTTTATTGTTTCTGGCTATCACCTTTCAACGTTTAAATTTGTGCTACGTTAGTGTTTTTTAAAATGATTATTTTTCAATGTACAAAATTAATGTTAATTTTAATTTAAATGAATAAGTTAATGACCCGTATTTATGTTTAAATTCTTAGTTGCCACAATGCACGCTCATGTTGGCTTAATAATATATTTATATTGTGTTGCTGTGCCCTAACAGGGGCCATAATGAAGCTTTTATGTATCTAATTATTATCTAACAAACATTGTGGAAAAGCAAATAAATACTGAATACATCTGCCACAGAATTACTAAGAAATTGTGCAGCTAATTTTACATTTTTTTTTATAAAAATTAACATGAAGAGCAGAAAGTTAATTTTTAAATTTTAATCCTTTTTGTTCCTGTAAGTAATATAACTGCCTGACTTATTAAAAATCAACGTGTCCTTTATCTGAACTAAGATTACATTCTGCGAAAATGTTGCGGGCTAATTTTATCATATGCGATGGATCTAACAAGCAGTTAATATTGCAGTCTTTTGTTGGGGGCTTAAAACACGTTTTTAAATAGTCAACATTAGAAAAATCGCAACCTAGGAGCTCATAATTTTAATGTTTGTAGCAGTGCCATATCAAGTTAAAGATCTCACCATAGTGATTATATCCACCAAGAGCTTAATAGCTGTTAAAATTAATTGCGATTGAATGCTGGCCGATATGTTATTAATAAAAACGTACCCAATGGGGCATTACATTTCTTTCGTATATAATATGAAACCAACATTATTACGAGTAACACATTATTCACTTTTTGCTTTACCACTTGTAAATTATTCCACTATTTTTGCTTTTATAAAAATTGTTGAATAAAGTACAAGTGGTAAAGCACAAAGTGAATAATGTGTTACAACAAGTTCTACCAAGTGCCAACCATCAAGAAAATAAATGTTATTACAAGTACTTCAGTAGCTAATGATTCTGAATCGTTATTTACTATACCACCATAATCGACAAAACCCCAGTATTTATCCATTTTCTTATCATATGTCAATTCTGACTTAATATACATTGCATCCAATGTAATACTTACATCTTTTAAAAATCTACCGTCTGTTTCTTTTTATTACCATTTACGTCAAACTGTCGTTCCAAGAAAGAGACACAATCCCTTTCATCGTTGTCCAGCTCGGAACGTTTTTCCCTCTGACATGAAGTAATGCAATATAAACCTTATGACGTTAAAATTAAAGTTTAATTAAATTTGGTTTTTGTGATTGCTTAAGCATTCCAGTTAGAAGTATAAGTTCCTTGGTATGTCCGCCATTTTCGAAGACTTTTTCCGGTTTAGTACACTTTGTTGTACACCTCTCGAAAGCCCAGTAATGAATTGTTCATCTAAAGTTTCAGTAAAGTAATGAAAAGTTACATCTGTCCCTGGAGTATAGCTGCTACAATCGGTGATCGGTCTAAAAGTCCGTGGTGACAGCAGTAGGTTCTATTGCATGTTACTGTATTATGTACCTACGTAACTTCCTGATAAGTAGGATCAAGGGCGCTAGACAAAATGGTTTCACTGCACACTCTCGTATACCTATACGAGTAATAAATTTACTTCGCAACAACGGTTGATGTTAACTATTTTAGGTATATTTACACTCTTACGCACGAGGATTTCAATTTATTGGTACCACTGTCAGTCGTAGATCTTGCAACAGTTTCCATACACACTTTTCGGCCCTTGGATTCTTCACTCCCTTTTTGTACGTATTTATCAGAGCGTTATATTTACTTCGCAACAACGGTTGATGTTAACTATTTTAGGTATATTTACACTCTTACGCACGAGGATTTCAATTTATTGGCACCACTGTCAGTAGTAGTTATTGCAACAGTTTCCATACACACTTTTCGGCCCTTGGATTCTTCACTCCCGTTTTGTACGTATTTATCAAAGCGTTATATTTACTTCGCAACAACGGTTGATGTTAACTATTTTAGGTATATTTACACTCTTAAGCACGAGGATTTCAATTTATTGGCACCACTGTCAGTCGTAGTTATTGCAATTGTTTCCATACACACTTTTCGGCCCTTGGATTCTTCACTCCCTTTTTGTACGTATTTATCAGAGCGCCAACGATATAGGTGTGTACGGCAACATTGCGCGAATATAAAGGAATCTGGGCGTCATTGAGTGGCCCTGACGACTCGACGAAAATCAAATTAACCGCAGTTACTTTATGCTGGATCTTGTCCATTACATTGAGACCTTTTTCGTTCTGGTTTCTTCTTAGTTCTAGGATCTTAAAGCGGTCTTTCATTTCTGCTAAAACGGTGTACACACGATCTTGCAGTAAGGTTGAAACTTTATATCTTCCTTCGATAGTGTCGTCATCGATGAATTGAATGCCCTGGAGCCTTGAAGCGGCACCCGCCCCCTGGACATCTATGGGTTCAAAGCCCAACAAATTCCTATTTGGTACCAAATTTCCCGGAACGAAACCATCGGGAAGTGGATTATAAGCAGCGTTATTCTGTTGTGACGCTGTAACTCTTCGTGCCGTAACAAGAGGCGAAATGTAGCACTCATACGAGTTATGATTTGCGGCGGCTATTGGTCCGAAAGAACCACTTGGGTGCACAATTCCATCAATGTTTAATGGACCCAATGGTATAGCGGCCGGTGGGAGATTCATCTTCACTTCTTTCCCATCTTGAGTTATAACTGATGATATGTGTGAAATATAATCTGCTATTGACTGGGGAATCGCTTGATAATCAGGGAGTACTTCCCGAGCGTCAGTGCGTAAATTGAGGACGTTTTGACCCGCTTGGCGGGCAGTTTCAAGGATTTCTAGATTTAAATGCACTGACATAGCGTGAGTGAACATACTGAGAGGGAGGCGTTCATGCAAACGGGGATCTATTCCTCGCATCTTCTCATAGGTCTCATTGACTAGGGGTATGAACCCCGAGAACTCAAAGTTCTGACAGTATACATCTTGAGCAGCCAGCAATGATGAATGTGGTCCAACATCGTACAAAGGTTCATCACGATGTGGCGTAGCGCTAGTGCTTGGAGTCACTGTTTGCGCTGGTTCTTTGGGCTGTTGTTGTTGCTTCTCTTTCTTATTCTTGCTATTCTTAAAATTTGAAGAGCGTTCCGTTTCTCGGCCCTGGTTACGCGCTTTGGCCTGAACGCGGTTTGGATCAAACTCTTCGGGTTGATAGCTCCAGTCTTGTTGTTGTCTCATGTTGACCTGATGGTCATAGGCACGTTGTGCATCGCGCATATCTCGGCGGTTACCACCGGAATTATGGCCTCTGCCACGTGGATTGCCACGATTAGTATTATACATCTCAAATAGAGGAATTAATTGTCTAAAAACGACGGTGTGAAGGTTCTTTTTTCGTTTAATGTAGTGTCGGTGGTATATGTTTTGGTTCATCATCATCGGCTTATCAAAATCTCACCGATAGTCATGTGGGCCGGTGACTGCGGCTATTGGCGGACATTACCCCCATGTTAAAATGATAGGTACTTACAGTTTCTTGAGTATCAGTTTGTGTATTTTTGTAGTGTCTGCTTAAATGTTTGGCCAAGAAAAATGACCAAACAGTAGATTTTTTTGGTGGAGCCATAATTATGTATCACTATTAGTATTAAATAAGTTGTCGGTTCACGAGAGAAAGACGTTACACGCAAAAATGAAATGATCTGTCATCACAAGTAATTATGCCGAAATTGAAGGTATATTAAAATATAAGATACAATAGCAACTGATCTTACATAATCTACCGCCAGATAAGAGAAATATTTATGTTAGTGTAATAGGAACTTGTTCTAACCTAACCACCAAAAAACCTAACTTAAAAAATTCGTAACTTAATCAAATATAACCTAATTTCCAAAATTATATTTTTTGGCAGCTTAACTGGTCTTCACCCAATTCCCGCAAAAAAAAAAAAATTAATCCCACTTTTAGTTACACAGACGAGGGGCTAGCCCTTCATCTGTGTATTTATCTCATTTTGAACTTTTTGAGATACGGGGATAGTCGACGGCTCGCCGTCGTCGTGGGCTTCCCCAACCCCATCATCCCTTAAAATATTTTTTTTTAACAAAATTTTTTTTGGGGCTCTTCGAAAAATTTTTTTTTGAATTTTTTTAACTACCTACCTAACTAACCTAACCTAACCTGACCATTAAGGACGGGTGTCTGTATGCCTGACCTTTTGTAGGTCATTGCCCTCGTCGCCTGCATCGTCTGAGAATGCGCCCGCTGCAACGCCGGTCGTCAGACCGGTTCGCACGTGGATGCCGCCGCGTTCATCGACACCGATTGACTCGCAGCCTCCCGCTCGCCGCGCGAGGCTAAGGCCTCATACGCATTGTCCGGTTAGCCGGAGTGCGAACAGCCGTCCGGCTAGCCGCAGGATGCGGTTGCAGTTGCGGTTAACCGGGTGGCGGCTAGCCGCAACTGCAACCGGACAGTGCGGATAAACGTTGCGGTTTCATCGGAACATTTCATAGCATGCAGGACCATTTCCAAGATGGACGCTGAAGAAGTTGCAGCTATTTATTATATTTACATGCAATATATAAAGAAAAAAAAGCAGAGAAGAAGGTTCTGGGTACATCCTTATTTGCAAACACGAGATGAGAGCAAGCAATTTGAAATATTTTTCGAAGAACTGAAAAAGTATGATGATAAGTTTTTTGCATACACTAGAATGAGTCTGAAATCATTTGAAGAACTTTTTAGAATTTTGGAAACCAGCATAACAAAGATGGACACACAATTTCGGAATTGTATTAAACCTGAACTAAAGTTAACGTTAGTGCTAAGGTAAGTGAAATAAAATTCATATCTAATTTATTTTTATTTATTTATCAAAAGAATGACCATAGCACGGTTAAACATTTTGATTTTCACAATCGTCTGGTATAGAATTAAAAAGATCCATGTAAGACGAGTGTTGACTGTTCTGAGACTGTTGACTGTAAGTTGATAATGGCGATTGTACTTCGATGTTTTGCAACGAACTCGCTGCAGAGCCTTGAGAAGGTGGTCGTCCAATATCCGATGATTGCATAGGCTGGGTGTAGGGATTATATCTAGAATAATGTGCCGTTTGATATCCACGATTGGTATCGTTTCTTCCAATACCCCACGATGTGTTTGGATAGTTGCAAAGCTGCTGTGCATCTTTAATTAGCCTTAAAATATCTAACTTTGTCTGCATTTGCAAGTGTTCTGGTATTTTCTTATATTCTTTAACCAAAGACAAGAAAAAAAGACGATCCTCGTCATCTTCCAAATTCCTTCTTTCTACATTTTTAGTTAACACTCCGACTAACTGTGCACCAATAGCGTCATCATCTTTTTTATTCTTACGTCTCTTTGGCGTCAATGGCGTATTTAATGGAAGATTGTCTTCATTCTGTGTAGTCATGTTTACATCTTCATTTACTGTAACATTACCATCTGTGCTATTAACAGTTACTGTATCTTTTAAAAATAAAAGATTATCGTAGAATACATATGGAACCTTCTTTTTTGCTGCAGACCCGCTTTTGCTCTCCTTTGCTTTATGGGCCTTTACAAAAGCGTCGCGAATGTTTCTCCACTTTTTTGAAGATCCAAACCTGTAAAAAAAACAATTGTTTCAGATATTTAGCAACTGGTTGCTCATTTGCTGAATTGCATTACATCTTTAGGATTGGAGTTAGCACCATTGCCGAAATTGTTCGCGAAGTATGTGCAGCAATATGGTATTGCTTAAAAGAGATATAGGCCTACCAGAACCAACACAACAAATGTGGCTTCAAATTGCAAAGGATTTCTTCAAGAGAGCCCAGTTTCCGCATTGTATAGGTGCTTGTGATGGGAAACATATAAGAACTATAGCACCTAACAATAGTGGATCTATGTGCTATAATTTCTTCTTGATGGCGATTTGTGACAGCAACTTTAAATTTGTATTAATTGATGTTGGAGCATTTGGTAGATTCGGGGACTCAGCAATATTTCAGAATTCGAACTTTTATAAAAAAGTGCAGGAGAATCGTTTGAACATTCCTGAACCTGCGCCGATTTTAGAATCCAATAGCACTGCTTTCCCCTACGTCTTTGTAGGAGATGAGGCATTCGCCTTAAGTACAACCATGATGCGCCCATATCCAAGACGTGACTTAAATGTTACGAGAAGAACGTTTAATTATAGGCTCTGCAGAGCTAGACGTTACATTGCATGTACTTTTGGGATACTTGCGAATAAGTGGCGCATTTTCCATAGACCCATTAATGTCAACACCGATTTAGTTAATGATATTATTAAGTCGGCGTGCATTTTACACAACTTCGTGAGAGACAGAGATGGGTATTCTTTTGAAGACTCGCTAAATAATCCACTGACTGACACAATTGCTCAAGATAGTGTGCGCAGAAACAATACAACTGGATTGAGATATCGAGAATTATTTGCAGATTATTTCATGAACGAAGGAAGGGTAAGCTGGCAGGATAATCACATCTAATTAAACTGTGACAACATATAATTATTAAACTATATAAAGTAATTGTACTTACCGAGTTGTTTTTTTTTATCCTGTGGTAAATCAGCTCCATAGGTATCCACCAACTCCTCCCAAGCTTTTTGACGTAAGTTTCTATCAGAATATTCTGCAGATTTCGTATTCCAGAATGCTGGCCTGTTTTGAATTTCAATTATAAACCGTTCGGCATCGAAATCCATAGCCGAAAATTTTTGTCGCGAGCGTCTCGTCTGTAATGTATACTTAATACGTGCACCTTCAATGGCGAGCAACCGTAAACTAGCAAACCGCAGTGCATCCGTGTAGTGCGTACAGCGACCGTCCGGATAGCCGTCAGTCGGGCCGCAGCGCTCCGAGCGACCGGAGCGGTTGGGCGGCAGCCGCATCACAGTGCGTATAAAAAATACTTTTGCGTATATATTTTGATTGCGGTTAACCGGACGGCTGTCCGCACTCCGGCTAACCGGACAATGCGTATGAGGCCTAACCGGTTACAGCAATCCTGATGATACGACTGTGTTGTTGTGAGTTATTTTTATCTCAGTGATTTCTTAGTGCGGTTGTGTACAGTGAAATGAAATACTTGTAAGAATTTAATTATTTTTATTATGAATAAGTTTATAGTAATAAATGTTCTTAAAAATAAATCTTAAGAAACAAGTAATGGTTTTTACTTTCTCTTGGGATTCTTTGGTTGTGACCCTTGACTATAATGCGGTTGCGGTTGCGCCGCGGGTTTGCCTTGCTGTTGAGCGGTTTGAATTTTTTCTTTTAAATTGCGAATGTTTTCGTTTGCCTCTGCGATTTTGGGTTTTAATTCATTTAATTCTTTTACATCATTATGAATTTTTGATGTTGTTTCTGATTTATCTTTTTCTATGGTTTGCTTTAAACTTTCAATTTCTTGTGACCCATAAGTTTGTTTTGCTTGTAAGACTTTTACTTCGTTTTCTAACAATCTTTGATTATTTTCTAAGTTGGAGTGATCGTAATTTTCTGCAGATCTTGTTGTTCGGGTACTCGCTACTATATCCATTTCTACAGATTCCGGTTCTGGTTGGTGCTCTATTGGCGTGTCAATTAAGTCAGTAATTGGTTGATGTCCCAATATGATTCCGCTTTGTTTATGATCCGTCATCCTGTATCCCATTACCATTGGATTCGGTTGTGGATTACGCATTGCCGTGTATAATATATTTTGTCCATGCGACATTGCTTCGATTTCTATTCCAGTTTCTACCATTATATTTAAGATGCTGTTTTCGTGCTGTCCGTCAGAGCTGAGTAATAGTATTATTCCAATCCCAACAGGCGGTGTAAATTCGAGTTCTGGTACATCAGTTATGTTGTAGACTTGGGTAGGTACTGTTCGTACTGCCGGACATGCTATATGGCAAAACCGCGTACTGGTTCAGTACCCAGTACGCGACAAAATTTAGCAGGACCCAGGACCTTTTTCGGACGCGATATACCGCTCGCTCGGGCGCGTACAGTCGACGTTCGGCCGCGTCCGAGTCCGAGATAGAATATATTATACTATCTGTGGTCCAAGCGACCGGGTGACCGGATTGATGAACGCTTGGGAACATTTTGTTCCGTAGTGTATATCAACTTAACGCGTACGAGTAGTAATGAATACTGTTGAATGTTATATGAATACTCGAGGCACGACTGCCAGCTTAATGGGCTCAGGAGATGGTCAAGCGACTTGAGTCGATATCAAGTGTACATACACGTCGATGCATACACACGTGCAAAGAAATCATGCACACTGAAGCTACTTTCATTCATATTTTAATCGACTTGTCAAGTGCATATTGACCATATAAGAGCCCATTAGTCGAGGCACGTGTAGTACCTGTCAGATAATAATACATTAAACGAATAATATTTATTATTATGATAAATGAAGAAAAAGTGACATATTTAATTTTTTAATTATCTCAAAAACGGTGCGTGCTATCGTAAAAATAATGGCAATTTTGACCCCCCTTTGAAACCCCCCATCCGCCAAATATACATTACGGAACGATTTTTTATACCACTAAGGTGGCATAATGTTGCCTGTGGGTTTATTTGTTGGTTTGATATCAATCGTCAAAAAGGGGCCATGCTGGCGGTGTTGCAGTCATCCTCATCAGCTAGCAGTTTCATAGAGGAGAATGATTACAAGGTAGATTTTTTTTCTAAATCTTGTACCTATCTCGAAAACCTAGCGTGACCTAGACCTTATTCTGTATAAATCAAGGTCTATTACACATACATTTTATAACAGCGACATCTGGTGCAACTGGAATAATTCCGATACGTCCACCCTATCGTATCTGTTTTGCCTGGGTTGCACTAGATGGCGCATAATGGCATGCAAATTCAAAAGAACTTTATGTACATAAAAATAAGGTGTATTTTTCTTGATACGATTTATGAGGGTCAGAACAATCATGACACTGTATGTACTCGTACGAAAGACCAGGTACTGGTCCGGGTTCAAGAGAACTTTATGCACTTGTAAATAAGGTCTATTTTTCTTAATACGGTTTATGAAGGTCCGACACCTGTCAGAACAATCAGAACACTGTATGTACTTGTACGAAAGATCGGGTACTGGTCCGGGTACTGTTCGAATGCCATATGGCACGGTTCGGAAAGCTATGCCATATGTCAGGACATGATCGGGTACTGTTTTGCGCAAGTCTATTATGTTGCTGTACAAATAATTATCGACCGTTGCTAATTCGTATTTTATAGGTGCAGCTGCGTTGTGGTTCACCGCTGACTGGACTCCGTCACGCAATACTGCATTATGTATAGCTGGTTTTGACTTTAAGTAATCGTATTTTAGGAATCTCCAGGCATTATTGCGAATGTGAAAGGTTCCGTCTTTTGGTATATGCTCTTTTTCATATATTTGTCCGATGGTGTTTGTTGCGTTTAAATACTTTGTTGCGCTTGCAATTAATGCAGGTAAATAAGAGTTTTTTTCGATACTCTCTCGATATAATCTATTACTTTCGAGATCATATATTCCGTTGTGATACCAGTATTCTAAGCGGTTGTCTATGAATTTACCTTGACAAGCTGCGCTTTGATGTTCTCCTGATACTTGTCTATGTTGACTTTGATTTGTTAAGTCCCCGATTTTTTTCCGTACAGTACTTGTGGTTTGATACCGTCGCCTAATTTAACCATACCGTGTCTTCCCATGTCCTCCCATACTCCTATTGTTGTTTGCGAGTTTGCGTTGGCGTATTGTACATTACCCGATGAAGCTACAAATGGTGTTCTGTTTCCCAAGTTATATATTTTCATGTATGTCTTTTTTTACTCTTGCTGTATGATTGGTTTCAATGATGTCATCGTATTCTTTGTGCGTTAAATAGAAGAATAATTTATCCCATGGTAGCGTATGTATGAAGGTTTTTATTATTACCCTTCCGTTAGCAGCAGATGCACTTGGCTCCTCCTTAAAATAAGTACATAATGTAGTTTTTATGTGAAAGTTAAACATTTTTTTGAATCTAAATTGTTTAACTTTCATTTTATTGTCGATACCATTTGCGACTACTGTTGGTAATATGGTGTTTGTGGAATCCATACTGTTTTTATATCTAATACCTTTTTGTCCTTGTGTTGCTCGAAATCTGGGATATATTGTACCCAAGACTCTTTCTCTTAAGTATTTTGTTCCTATTCCAGTTAATGCCGCTAATCTTGCTGCAGAGTCGTATCTAGATTGTGGGTGATATATGCGTACACTTGCGCTAAAAATTTTTCGTCTGCTTGTTTAACTAAACTTTTAGCTACTTCTTTTAATTGTTTTTCGTCTTTTCTAGCTGCAACACCCGCTTGATATTCCAATTGTATATTATTATATGTTATGTCGTGTTCTTGTGCGATTCTATCTAAGTCGTTTGTCGGCTCCCCAACGTCAAGGTCATTACCCGGTCCAAGGTAATTGTAGCCTGGTAGCGTGTAACCGGTTTGAGGTGTGTTTCCCTCGTTTGTCGATTCCATACTGGTTTGAGTTGGTGTTGTACATGTATTTATAGGTACGTAAAATGAAAGGGGTTGTTTATATGTGTGTTTATTTATTAATACGCATGCAGTGAGTCATTGTTTCTTATATACTATTGATTATATAACGTAATACTAGTGATTATATAACTTAGACACTAGTGATTATATACCTTATAAACTAGTGATTATATATGCTTATTCGATGTTTGTTTCACACATCGCTCTTCTAAAATGGAGTCGATTTCTTGAATTAGATTCATTGATGGTAAGTTATCGTAAGCGTATAATTCCCAGAAAGCCTCCCATATAAATGGGTCTAATTTAAAATATCTGGTGGTTCTATAGAAGTAGAACGATATAGTTCTTGTGTCCACCGCTTCGTTGGCCTGTGCGACAGTTACGTATGTGCAAAATTGGGTAATTACTTGCAGTGTACAACACGCAGTTTCTTACATCTTGTCTTTGTTTATATTTTACGTCTGTAGACATTGGTTGACGGGCTGCTAATAGTTTCCATTGTTCGAATTGGTTGTCTGTCAGCTTACATTCATCCATGAAGCAGGCATTTGTATGTATTATGCTTGCAAAATTAAATGATGAACTTGGAGTAAGACCAGTTAAGCGTGTAATGTTGAAGTGCATGTTTACCAAGCTTTCCATAATCATAGTTTTGCCTGTACTTGGTGGACCATAGAAAAACAAATTGTTTTTCTTTTCGGTAAGTCCGTAGAAATGCGACTTTGTTGCTGTAGCAAACTGGTATACATCTATATTGTTGTTTTGCAGTAACTTTACGAGGTTGTCCAATCCTTCGCGTATTGTTGACGGGTCATTTGCCATTGGGTCTTGTTGGATCTCTGTAACCTCTGTTTAACTGGTTCCTGAAATACCAATGTTTTGGCAATTCGTAGTGCTGTTGCAAGTCTGTCTCCGAAGTTTCTGTTAAATTGAATCGCAACCCCTTCAGGCGTTGAGCATAGTATTCGTGTTGCTTCCCCTTCGTCAAAAGCCTTGTTTTCGCATAGGTAAAGCACAAGTTCTTGATTTTCTCGTATAAGTTTTGCACGTCTTGAGTTATATTCGAATCCTGCTTGTTGATAAAAGGCATTCTGTTCACCTCGAGGGTCATTGTCGGAGATTGGACACTGATTTAACTGTTGTTCATGATTGTTGGTATCTTGAGGTAATTCTTCATTGGCATAAGGAGCGCTGAAATCCAGCCTTCTGGTCTCGTTCTGCGCTTTGTGTTCGAAGTACACGATTTCCCCTTTGGGTATTTCGAGCGTTATTTTTGTTTTGTTTAGGATCAAGACCCAGCGAATGAGAGACGCACATTGCAATTTTTTTATCACTTGGGGTGAGAATTTGTTTAAATGTTGTACGATCATCACCGTTAGTAATGTACTCCAGAAGACACTGAACACATGCAATTTGAGAACACTTGTGTTCTTTGGATCTAATAGTTTTTCCAAGGCGACTATTAAACCCCCAGTTTTTTGCGGTGGAGATGTATATGATGTGGTAATGTGTTCTTCGTGTTCCTGTATGACGAGCGATGACTTTCCAAGGAGACAGTTTATTTCGACTTGGGTAATGTTGTCTTTCGCCCACTGTGCAATCCAGTGTGTCGTCGTTAGTTTGCGGTTCTTCGCTGCTGTCGATGCCGCTGCTTGCTTCATGTCTTGTTGTTGTCGTTTCGTTGGGGCTTGTTTCAGATTCCACGTATTGGTTTTCTTCTTCGGTGCCATAAGTAGCGTGGGTGCTGGATCGGACTGAGTCGATGGACTCGTTTCTCTGTCTTCGTCTGTTGGCGTTAATGGCGATATTGTCCCGGTAAAATAAAATATATGAAAAAAAAAATACTTGTCACTTTCGTACAAACATATTTTTATGTTATAGAGATAAGTAGGCATATGCCTACTTTTATATCGTAACACACAATTTAACCTAAAATAATAACAAAAAATAATGACAAAATCTGTTAAAAGATTCAAACTAATAAATTGATAGAGTTGTGAAAAAATATGTACTCCGTTATTTTGTGGCAGCGGCCATTTGGGCCGATTTTTTTCAAACAACTAAGAACACTCCTGACTAATATAACCTTTTTTTTTTTTTTTTTTTTTTTTTTTTCTTTTTTTTTTTTTTTTAACGTGAGGGAAAATCCTCGTAGGATGCTATGCCGGACTCTTACCGACTAAAAAACCTCACGTAACGCCCAACAGCCTATGGTTGAGAGCCCCGGGTAAGCCCTCAGGAAGGATGTCCCGTGACTCCCAACAGACCTACGGCCGCCATTGCGGCCTCGCCCAGAGGGTGGTTCGGGTGCAATCCCGCGTCAATGGGGGGTTTCGGGTGTGACCCCGCTTCTAAGGGGGGGCGTGCGTGAGTGCTCACGTCACGCTGCCGTCATGGGTCTGCTTCTGTAAGGACGGTGAGCGGCCCTCTCACCGTCCTCAGACCCCCGGTCATGGAGGCCGATAGTCCTCGGCGAAGACACGTCGGCGGCGCCCAGGGCGCCGACTGCGGAACTCGGGTGGGAGAGTTCTCTCCCGCACCCGGCCCGCCGCCTCCTTCGCGAGCATGACCTGCTCGCAGAAAGAGGCGGCGCAGTCCCACTTACTCCCGCTGGAGAGCATGGCTCGCACCATGGCCTCAAGCGAGAGAGTGTCCACGCCCAGACCCACTACGAGGACCTGTCGCTGTTGTGCCCACGCCGTGCACTCCACCAGCGTGTGGAGCGCCGTGTCATCGCTGCGGTCCTCGCAGTGCTGACATTCGGCCGTGGTTTCCCGGTGTTTTCGCCACAGATACCTACCGAAGCTACCGTGCCCGGCAAGCATCTGTGTCAACCGGTAGGAGAGAGCACCGTGTCTTCTCTCCAGCCACTCGTCCATGACCGGTCTGACGGCCGCGATTGTGGCGAATCCCCCCTTTGGTTGCTCAAGTCGCATCTTCCATGTCTCCAGGGTTTCCTGGTGTAGCAGGGTCCGCTGGGCCTCGATTTCTCGAGACGCAGGCCTTTGGCCCCGCTCCAGCGCCTCCTTGCGCCATCTGAACAGTGACGCAAGGGCTCTCGCTTCCAGGTCCCATGGAGGGGTCCCGGCTAGGAGACATGCCGCCTCACCGGAGATCGTGCGGTATCCTCTTATCACCCTGACGGCCATCACTCTCTGTGACTAATATACCCTTCAAACAAATAAAAAAACTAAATCCAAATCGGTTCGTCCGTTCAGGAGCTACGATGCCACAGACAGACACACACATGCGCACACAGACACGTCAAACTTATAAAATCCCGTCGTTCTTGCGTCGGGGGTTAAAAAAACTAGCTTTCATAATGAAATTACATAAAATTAAAAAATACAAACAAATAAACAATGATTACGACGACGTGAATGCGTAATTAAATCTAGTGACTCCAGTCCTGACTTCGTCGTAAAATGCCCTAAACAATGTTAAGTTCTACTGTAGGAGTACAAACAAGGAAATTAAATTCAATTTTGTTAGCCCTAATTTTCTCGACTACAGATTTACCTGAAATATCCGTTATTACTCATCGTCTTCGAGTAATAATAACGCATTAACGAGACTTTCGCTGCCGTCAGTAGTAGAACTTTCGGCAGCGAAAGAGTCCGTTGCTGTGCTAGTACTGGCACAGGGTCCACTGAAGAGTTAGGCCGGGTTCCCACTACGCCGGACCGGCAGATCTGCCGAAAACCGGACACCGGACAGAGTGTTCACATTACATCGGATCCCGGAAGAAATTCAGACAGTCCTCAGTTGAATTTGGACCTGCGCGCACAATGGACGACGAAATTGTTGTGTTGTGGTGGTATCTTAATAGAAGGCAAAATAAAAGAAAACATTGGGTACACCCTATTTTACGGGAAAGATTTTCACTTGGAACATTTGAAACATTAATGGGTGAACTTAGAAGAGACGAATCAAAGTTCTTCAATTATTTTCGAATGACAGCAACCACTTTTGACGATTTACTGGGACGACTAGACATAAGAGTACGAGATACAAGTTTCAGAGAATGTATTTGCCCAGAACAAAGATTAGCCATATGTCTAAGGTAAGATAATTTTATGCACTAGATTGCGTAATAATAGTTTTGACGTAGGTACCTACTTAAGACTGTATGAATGAATGAATGTTTGCTATGTATGTTTGTTTCATGTATGTGTGTGTGGGAGGGTGTATGTATTTGATAATCATTATGAATTAAAAATGCAAACAATTATTTAAGTATTTATTTGTACTCAAACTTAAATCCCTTCAAAATCTAAGTAATCTGAGTCTTGGGAATGTATGGAACGATTACTAGATGCTGTACGCCAGAAATGCTTCATTTCAGAATACTTTTCTCATACCTAATGTTTACTAACAGTACTTAATGTTTTTGTTTGCAATTGCATGATAAATAGCGTGTTTCTGCCGGTCCTAAGCCCTTGAAGTAGAAGGGAATCTTTTAAATCAACATAAACTCATCATCAAATCATTAATATCAAATCAAAAAAGTACATAAAGGTCACCGAACTTGTCAGCTGGAACTAAAAACTCATGAAACCTAATAACTAATGGCTCCTCTACACTGCCCGCAAAGTTCATAGGCGAAGTACTCTAGAAACTTTGTCTAAGTTCGAAAAAAGTGCGTCACTACACACTCAGTGGTGTCAGTAGCCTGCGCACGCACATTGCCGCCGTTTGTAATGAACAAAGAAATTTGTGTGGCAGAGTTTCCAGGAACAACATAATTTGCTCCTGACCACTGTTTGACGCTGATAATTGGATCACATACACCAAAGCACTAATTATAGCTTAAATCACGCGCCGGCAAAGCACCGGCACACACGATGTCGGCCAAGTAGTGTAGAGAGGTACTTCGTGAACGCACTTCCCGCATCTTTGGGCCCATTGACTGAGGCGCAAAAATCGACAGCAAATAAAGTCGCCTGAGGGAAGGTATAGTTTTTGACGAGGTAAGCCGAAGTGCCTCTTTACACTATCGTATTCATTTAACTTCGTTCAACTTCGCAGGCAGTGTAGAGGAGCCATGAGATGCGATACGTAGCCGAATTATCTAGGTACCTACTATTGTCTAGCTTTAAGCCCAGGCCACACCGCCAGCGGGCGGGCGAGCGAGCTAGGCGGGCGGGTGAAGTGAGATATTGAAGTTATGCAAACTACGCGACATTGCCGAGCTAAACTATGGGGTTTACACCAAAAACTACATACGGAAGGGCGAACCGGGTAGTGCGGATGAGACTAGACACGTGGACACTGCTATTCGAATGACAAGCGACGACTAGTCTGAGTACCCGAAACGGGGAGGACGGTAGTTAAGCTAGCGAAGCGGGCACGTAGGTTATTCGGCAGCTCGCAGTGTGCCTAGCTCGCTCACCCGCCCGCTGGCAGTGTGACTTGCGCTTTAGCGTTGGCTCGGCGACGTAAACATTAAATACACGGGTGAATATTTTTTCTTCGTAAATCATATTTAACTAAAAACAGGATGTTTGGGGTTTTGTTATCTACGTATATGTTTGTGTTGCTTGCAATCGATAATACCTATAGTACACTACGCACTGAAGGAGGCTTGTGCACGACCAAATCAACAGCTTGTATATTGAATCTCATCCTTCGTTACATCAATCGACTCGTGAATAAACCTTATTCTTATAGGTCTGCAATACCTTGGAGAGGATGGCCTTGGATTTTGCCAAATCAATTTAGAACCAGTACCAGAATTAGCCAATAATCTCAGTGGCACAAAGGAGCTCTGAAAAATATTTGCATCTGAGTCCGGGGAATTTTCAAATTTCTGTTTAAATTGGCTTTGTTGAGAGCCATCGCAACCCCATTTACAAATCAGCTCAAGATTATTCCTCTCTTCTTAATTACATCGCTCCATGACTTCTTCTAACTACTCACACAATCGAGAACTACATACATACATACATACATATACTCACGCCTTTATCCCCGAAGGGGTAGGCAGAGGCCTATACCGGCCCACATTTCACCGTGTACAATTCGGTCCCACGTGACAGGTGGTGAGCCCATCGCCGTGTTGAAATGGACCGCCGCCGTCAGAGCCTCGTCCGTTGTTCAGCAGGTGCACGAGCTTGCACGTGAGGTTGACTTGAGCCCGATGGTGTTGGTAGGGCCCCACTACACCCCGAGAACTAGTATGGTCTAATACGTCTTGCAACATTACCTCGACATATGTGGATGTTATACGAAATGCCTCTGGTTTAGGATAACACTCTTTTTTAGATTTCTGTAAAATCGAGTAACATGGAAACCGATGTGGATCTGCTTTTCTTACAATATTATATTGTTTCCTTGTAAAATCACAATACACGCACGAACATTGACAGAGCTTCTCTAGGTGAGATGATCATCGGCATTTGCTGTGCTTTAGAAATGGTTTTGCGGAATTTAGAAGCTCTGCGTGGTGATTTTGTTATGTCCTTTATAATTTTGGAAGCGTCTACATTGCCTGTGGCCCGCAAGCTCATCTGTGCGGCAAATGTTAATTCTTCGGCATCCATTTGTTCTCTTAAATCCTTTGTCTTTCTCCTCTTTGTGCGCTCACTACTGTAACGTAACGGGAGTCAGGGGTGTCGGTGTGGTGTAAATAAGTTGTCGGTTCACGAGAGAAAGACATAATACGCAAAAGTGAAATGATCTGTCAATCCAAGTAATTATGCCGAAATTGAAGGTATATTGAAATTTAAGATACAATAACAACTGATCTAACATAATCTACCGCCAGAGAATCGAAATATTTATGTTAGTGTAATAGGAACTTGTTCATAGTAAACCATACTTTGTCAGTATTAATATAATGGATAAATATTATGGTTAAAAATTAACTTTTTTAGAATTTAATACAATACAAATTGGGTCGACTTTTCGGTCCGATACTCACTATTCACGTATCGATCCACTAACGTATCGAAAGCCATTGCATCGATACAAAAATCTATCATCAGATATATCAAAAGTTTTATCACCCGTTGCGCCACAAGCACACACACACGAAAAAAATATTCTTAAATGGTCGGTGGTTGCGAACATTTATAGGGCAAGAAGTAATAAATATTATTTGTATCGATATATCAGAAAATGTACCTACCTAATTTATAATTTATTATGTATTATTGTAATCAGTTATTGTTGTGACATGTATGAGTGATTCTGTTTTGTTGTACCTAACTAAATTATAATTTAGCGTGTATGTGATTCTGTTTTATTGTTTCTGGCTATCACCTTTCAACGTTTAAATTTGTGCTACGTTAGTGTTTTTTAAAATGATTATTTTTCAATGTACAAAATTAATGTTAATTTTAATTTAAATGAATAAGTTAATGACCCGTATTTATGTTTAAATTCTTAGTTGCCACAATGCACGCTCATGTTGGCTTAATAATATATTTATATTGTGTTGCTGTGCCCTAACAGGGGCCATAATGAAGCTTTTATGTATCTAATTATTATCTAACAAACATTGTGGAAAAGCAAATAAATACTGAATACATCTGCCACAGAATTACTAAGAAATTGTGCAGCTAATTTTACATTTTTTTTTATAAAAATTAACATGAAGAGCAGAAAGTTAATTTTTAAATTTTAATCCTTTTTGTTCCTGTAAGTAATATAACTGCCTGACTTATTAAAAATCAACGTGTCCTTTATCTGAACTAAGATTACATTCTGCGAAAATGTTGCGGGCTAATTTTATCATATGCGATGGATCTAACAAGCAGTTAATATTGCAGTCTTTTGTTGGGGGCTTAAAACACGTTTTTAAATAGTCAACATTAGAAAAATCGCAACCTAGGAGCTCATAATTTTAATGTTTGTAGCAGTGCCATATCAAGTTAAAGATCTCACCATAGTGATTATATCCACCAAGAGCTTAATAGCTGTTAAAATTAATTGCGATTGAATGCTGGCCGATATGTTATTAATAAAAACGTACCCAATGGGGCATTACATTTCTTTCGTATATAATATGAAACCAACATTATTACGAGTAACACATTATTCACTTTTTGCTTTACCACTTGTAAATTATTCCACTATTTTTGCTTTTATAAAAATTGTTGAATAAAGTACAAGTGGTAAAGCACAAAGTGAATAATGTGTTACAACAAGTTCTACCAAGTGCCAACCATCAAGAAAATAAATGTTATTACAAGTACTTCAGTAGCTAATGATTCTGAATCGTTATTTACTATACCACCATAATCGACAAAACCCCAGTATTTATCCATTTTCTTATCATATGTCAATTCTGACTTAATATACATTGCATCCAATGTAATACTTACATCTTTTAAAAATCTACCGTCTGTTTCTTTTTATTACCATTTACGTCAAACTGTCGTTCCAAGAAAGAGACACAATCCCTTTCATCGTTGTCCAGCTCGGAACGTTTTTCCCTCTGACATGAAGTAATGCAATATAAACCTTATGACGTTAAAATTAAAGTTTAATTAAATTTGGTTTTTGTGATTGCTTAAGCATTCCAGTTAGAAGTATAAGTTCCTTGGTATGTCCGCCATTTTCGAAGACTTTTTCCGGTTTAGTACACTTTGTTGTACACCTCTCGAAAGCCCAGTAATGAATTGTTCATCTAAAGTTTCAGTAAAGTAATGAAAAGTTACATCTGTCCCTGGAGTATAGCTGCTACAATCGGTGATCGGTCTAAAAGTCCGTGGTGACAGCAGTAGGTTCTATTGCATGTTACTGTATTATGTACCTACGTAACTTCCTGATAAGTAGGATCAAGGGCGCTAGACAAAATGGTTTCACTGCACACTCTCGTATACCTATACGAGTAATAAATTTACTTCGCAACAACGGTTGATGTTAACTATTTTAGGTATATTTACACTCTTACGCACGAGGATTTCAATTTATTGGTACCACTGTCAGTCGTAGATCTTGCAACAGTTTCCATACACACTTTTCGGCCCTTGGATTCTTCACTCCCTTTTTGTACGTATTTATCAGAGCGTTATATTTACTTCGCAACAACGGTTGATGTTAACTATTTTAGGTATATTTACACTCTTACGCACGAGGATTTCAATTTATTGGCACCACTGTCAGTAGTAGTTATTGCAACAGTTTCCATACACACTTTTCGGCCCTTGGATTCTTCACTCCCGTTTTGTACGTATTTATCAAAGCGTTATATTTACTTCGCAACAACGGTTGATGTTAACTATTTTAGGTATATTTACACTCTTAAGCACGAGGATTTCAATTTATTGGCACCACTGTCAGTCGTAGTTATTGCAATTGTTTCCATACACACTTTTCGGCCCTTGGATTCTTCACTCCCTTTTTGTACGTATTTATCAGAGCGCCAACGATATAGGTGTGTACGGCAACATTGCGCGAATATAAAGGAATCTGGGCGTCATTGAGTGGCCCTGACGACTCGACGAAAATCAAATTAACCGCAGTTACTTTATGCTGGATCTTGTCCATTACATTGAGACCTTTTTCGTTCTGGTTTCTTCTTAGTTCTAGGATCTTAAAGCGGTCTTTCATTTCTGCTAAAACGGTGTACACACGATCTTGCAGTAAGGTTGAAACTTTATATCTTCCTTCGATAGTGTCGTCATCGATGAATTGAATGCCCTGGAGCCTTGAAGCGGCACCCGCCCCCTGGACATCTATGGGTTCAAAGCCCAACAAATTCCTATTTGGTACCAAATTTCCCGGAACGAAACCATCGGGAAGTGGATTATAAGCAGCGTTATTCTGTTGTGACGCTGTAACTCTTCGTGCCGTAACAAGAGGCGAAATGTAGCACTCATACGAGTTATGATTTGCGGCGGCTATTGGTCCGAAAGAACCACTTGGGTGCACAATTCCATCAATGTTTAATGGACCCAATGGTATAGCGGCCGGTGGGAGATTCATCTTCACTTCTTTCCCATCTTGAGTTATAACTGATGATATGTGTGAAATATAATCTGCTATTGACTGGGGAATCGCTTGATAATCAGGGAGTACTTCCCGAGCGTCAGTGCGTAAATTGAGGACGTTTTGACCCGCTTGGCGGGCAGTTTCAAGGATTTCTAGATTTAAATGCACTGACATAGCGTGAGTGAACATACTGAGAGGGAGGCGTTCATGCAAACGGGGATCTATTCCTCGCATCTTCTCATAGGTCTCATTGACTAGGGGTATGAACCCCGAGAACTCAAAGTTCTGACAGTATACATCTTGAGCAGCCAGCAATGATGAATGTGGTCCAACATCGTACAAAGGTTCATCACGATGTGGCGTAGCGCTAGTGCTTGGAGTCACTGTTTGCGCTGGTTCTTTGGGCTGTTGTTGTTGCTTCTCTTTCTTATTCTTGCTATTCTTAAAATTTGAAGAGCGTTCCGTTTCTCGGCCCTGGTTACGCGCTTTGGCCTGAACGCGGTTTGGATCAAACTCTTCGGGTTGATAGCTCCAGTCTTGTTGTTGTCTCATGTTGACCTGATGGTCATAGGCACGTTGTGCATCGCGCATATCTCGGCGGTTACCACCGGAATTATGGCCTCTGCCACGTGGATTGCCACGATTAGTATTATACATCTCAAATAGAGGAATTAATTGTCTAAAAACGACGGTGTGAAGGTTCTTTTTTCGTTTAATGTAGTGTCGGTGGTATATGTTTTGGTTCATCATCATCGGCTTATCAAAATCTCACCGATAGTCATGTGGGCCGGTGACTGCGGCTATTGGCGGACATTACCCCCATGTTAAAATGATAGGTACTTACAGTTTCTTGAGTATCAGTTTGTGTATTTTTGTAGTGTCTGCTTAAATGTTTGGCCAAGAAAAATGACCAAACAGTAGATTTTTTTGGTGGAGCCATAATTATGTATCACTATTAGTATTAAATAAGTTGTCGGTTCACGAGAGAAAGACGTTACACGCAAAAATGAAATGATCTGTCATCACAAGTAATTATGCCGAAATTGAAGGTATATTAAAATATAAGATACAATAGCAACTGATCTTACATAATCTACCGCCAGATAAGAGAAATATTTATGTTAGTGTAATAGGAACTTGTTCTAACCTAACCACCAAAAAACCTAACTTAAAAAATTCGTAACTTAATCAAATATAACCTAATTTCCAAAATTATATTTTTTGGCAGCTTAACTGGTCTTCACCCAATTCCCGCAAAAAAAAAAAAATTAATCCCACTTTTAGTTACACAGACGAGGGGCTAGCCCTTCATCTGTGTATTTATCTCATTTTGAACTTTTTGAGATACGGGGATAGTCGACGGCTCGCCGTCGTCGTGGGCTTCCCCAACCCCATCATCCCTTAAAATATTTTTTTTTAACAAAATTTTTTTTGGGGCTCTTCGAAAAATTTTTTTTTGAATTTTTTTAACTACCTACCTAACTAACCTAACCTAACCTGACCATTAAGGACGGGTGTCTGTATGCCTGACCTTTTGTAGGTCATTGCCCTCGTCGCCTGCATCGTCTGAGAATGCGCCCGCTGCAACGCCGGTCGTCAGACCGGTTCGCACGTGGATGCCGCCGCGTTCATCGACACCGATTGACTCGCAGCCTCCCGCTCGCCGCGCGAGGCTAAGGCCTCATACGCATTGTCCGGTTAGCCGGAGTGCGAACAGCCGTCCGGCTAGCCGCAGGATGCGGTTGCAGTTGCGGTTAACCGGGTGGCGGCTAGCCGCAACTGCAACCGGACAGTGCGGATAAACGTTGCGGTTTCATCGGAACATTTCATAGCATGCAGGACCATTTCCAAGATGGACGCTGAAGAAGTTGCAGCTATTTATTATATTTACATGCAATATATAAAGAAAAAAAAGCAGAGAAGAAGGTTCTGGGTACATCCTTATTTGCAAACACGAGATGAGAGCAAGCAATTTGAAATATTTTTCGAAGAACTGAAAAAGTATGATGATAAGTTTTTTGCATACACTAGAATGAGTCTGAAATCATTTGAAGAACTTTTTAGAATTTTGGAAACCAGCATAACAAAGATGGACACACAATTTCGGAATTGTATTAAACCTGAACTAAAGTTAACGTTAGTGCTAAGGTAAGTGAAATAAAATTCATATCTAATTTATTTTTATTTATTTATCAAAAGAATGACCATAGCACGGTTAAACATTTTGATTTTCACAATCGTCTGGTATAGAATTAAAAAGATCCATGTAAGACGAGTGTTGACTGTTCTGAGACTGTTGACTGTAAGTTGATAATGGCGATTGTACTTCGATGTTTTGCAACGAACTCGCTGCAGAGCCTTGAGAAGGTGGTCGTCCAATATCCGATGATTGCATAGGCTGGGTGTAGGGATTATATCTAGAATAATGTGCCGTTTGATATCCACGATTGGTATCGTTTCTTCCAATACCCCACGATGTGTTTGGATAGTTGCAAAGCTGCTGTGCATCTTTAATTAGCCTTAAAATATCTAACTTTGTCTGCATTTGCAAGTGTTCTGGTATTTTCTTATATTCTTTAACCAAAGACAAGAAAAAAAGACGATCCTCGTCATCTTCCAAATTCCTTCTTTCTACATTTTTAGTTAACACTCCGACTAACTGTGCACCAATAGCGTCATCATCTTTTTTATTCTTACGTCTCTTTGGCGTCAATGGCGTATTTAATGGAAGATTGTCTTCATTCTGTGTAGTCATGTTTACATCTTCATTTACTGTAACATTACCATCTGTGCTATTAACAGTTACTGTATCTTTTAAAAATAAAAGATTATCGTAGAATACATATGGAACCTTCTTTTTTGCTGCAGACCCGCTTTTGCTCTCCTTTGCTTTATGGGCCTTTACAAAAGCGTCGCGAATGTTTCTCCACTTTTTTGAAGATCCAAACCTGTAAAAAAAACAATTGTTTCAGATATTTAGCAACTGGTTGCTCATTTGCTGAATTGCATTACATCTTTAGGATTGGAGTTAGCACCATTGCCGAAATTGTTCGCGAAGTATGTGCAGCAATATGGTATTGCTTAAAAGAGATATAGGCCTACCAGAACCAACACAACAAATGTGGCTTCAAATTGCAAAGGATTTCTTCAAGAGAGCCCAGTTTCCGCATTGTATAGGTGCTTGTGATGGGAAACATATAAGAACTATAGCACCTAACAATAGTGGATCTATGTGCTATAATTTCTTCTTGATGGCGATTTGTGACAGCAACTTTAAATTTGTATTAATTGATGTTGGAGCATTTGGTAGATTCGGGGACTCAGCAATATTTCAGAATTCGAACTTTTATAAAAAAGTGCAGGAGAATCGTTTGAACATTCCTGAACCTGCGCCGATTTTAGAATCCAATAGCACTGCTTTCCCCTACGTCTTTGTAGGAGATGAGGCATTCGCCTTAAGTACAACCATGATGCGCCCATATCCAAGACGTGACTTAAATGTTACGAGAAGAACGTTTAATTATAGGCTCTGCAGAGCTAGACGTTACATTGCATGTACTTTTGGGATACTTGCGAATAAGTGGCGCATTTTCCATAGACCCATTAATGTCAACACCGATTTAGTTAATGATATTATTAAGTCGGCGTGCATTTTACACAACTTCGTGAGAGACAGAGATGGGTATTCTTTTGAAGACTCGCTAAATAATCCACTGACTGACACAATTGCTCAAGATAGTGTGCGCAGAAACAATACAACTGGATTGAGATATCGAGAATTATTTGCAGATTATTTCATGAACGAAGGAAGGGTAAGCTGGCAGGATAATCACATCTAATTAAACTGTGACAACATATAATTATTAAACTATATAAAGTAATTGTACTTACCGAGTTGTTTTTTTTTATCCTGTGGTAAATCAGCTCCATAGGTATCCACCAACTCCTCCCAAGCTTTTTGACGTAAGTTTCTATCAGAATATTCTGCAGATTTCGTATTCCAGAATGCTGGCCTGTTTTGAATTTCAATTATAAACCGTTCGGCATCGAAATCCATAGCCGAAAATTTTTGTCGCGAGCGTCTCGTCTGTAATGTATACTTAATACGTGCACCTTCAATGGCGAGCAACCGTAAACTAGCAAACCGCAGTGCATCCGTGTAGTGCGTACAGCGACCGTCCGGATAGCCGTCAGTCGGGCCGCAGCGCTCCGAGCGACCGGAGCGGTTGGGCGGCAGCCGCATCACAGTGCGTATAAAAAATACTTTTGCGTATATATTTTGATTGCGGTTAACCGGACGGCTGTCCGCACTCCGGCTAACCGGACAATGCGTATGAGGCCTAACCGGTTACAGCAATCCTGATGATACGACTGTGTTGTTGTGAGTTATTTTTATCTCAGTGATTTCTTAGTGCGGTTGTGTACAGTGAAATGAAATACTTGTAAGAATTTAATTATTTTTATTATGAATAAGTTTATAGTAATAAATGTTCTTAAAAATAAATCTTAAGAAACAAGTAATGGTTTTTACTTTCTCTTGGGATTCTTTGGTTGTGACCCTTGACTATAATGCGGTTGCGGTTGCGCCGCGGGTTTGCCTTGCTGTTGAGCGGTTTGAATTTTTTCTTTTAAATTGCGAATGTTTTCGTTTGCCTCTGCGATTTTGGGTTTTAATTCATTTAATTCTTTTACATCATTATGAATTTTTGATGTTGTTTCTGATTTATCTTTTTCTATGGTTTGCTTTAAACTTTCAATTTCTTGTGACCCATAAGTTTGTTTTGCTTGTAAGACTTTTACTTCGTTTTCTAACAATCTTTGATTATTTTCTAAGTTGGAGTGATCGTAATTTTCTGCAGATCTTGTTGTTCGGGTACTCGCTACTATATCCATTTCTACAGATTCCGGTTCTGGTTGGTGCTCTATTGGCGTGTCAATTAAGTCAGTAATTGGTTGATGTCCCAATATGATTCCGCTTTGTTTATGATCCGTCATCCTGTATCCCATTACCATTGGATTCGGTTGTGGATTACGCATTGCCGTGTATAATATATTTTGTCCATGCGACATTGCTTCGATTTCTATTCCAGTTTCTACCATTATATTTAAGATGCTGTTTTCGTGCTGTCCGTCAGAGCTGAGTAATAGTATTATTCCAATCCCAACAGGCGGTGTAAATTCGAGTTCTGGTACATCAGTTATGTTGTAGACTTGGGTAGGTACTGTTCGTACTGCCGGACATGCTATATGGCAAAACCGCGTACTGGTTCAGTACCCAGTACGCGACAAAATTTAGCAGGACCCAGGACCTTTTTCGGACGCGATATACCGCTCGCTCGGGCGCGTACAGTCGACGTTCGGCCGCGTCCGAGTCCGAGATAGAATATATTATACTATCTGTGGTCCAAGCGACCGGGTGACCGGATTGATGAACGCTTGGGAACATTTTGTTCCGTAGTGTATATCAACTTAACGCGTACGAGTAGTAATGAATACTGTTGAATGTTATATGAATACTCGAGGCACGACTGCCAGCTTAATGGGCTCAGGAGATGGTCAAGCGACTTGAGTCGATATCAAGTGTACATACACGTCGATGCATACACACGTGCAAAGAAATCATGCACACTGAAGCTACTTTCATTCATATTTTAATCGACTTGTCAAGTGCATATTGACCATATAAGAGCCCATTAGTCGAGGCACGTGTAGTACCTGTCAGATAATAATACATTAAACGAATAATATTTATTATTATGATAAATGAAGAAAAAGTGACATATTTAATTTTTTAATTATCTCAAAAACGGTGCGTGCTATCGTAAAAATAATGGCAATTTTGACCCCCCTTTGAAACCCCCCATCCGCCAAATATACATTACGGAACGATTTTTTATACCACTAAGGTGGCATAATGTTGCCTGTGGGTTTATTTGTTGGTTTGATATCAATCGTCAAAAAGGGGCCATGCTGGCGGTGTTGCAGTCATCCTCATCAGCTAGCAGTTTCATAGAGGAGAATGATTACAAGGTAGATTTTTTTTCTAAATCTTGTACCTATCTCGAAAACCTAGCGTGACCTAGACCTTATTCTGTATAAATCAAGGTCTATTACACATACATTTTATAACAGCGACATCTGGTGCAACTGGAATAATTCCGATACGTCCACCCTATCGTATCTGTTTTGCCTGGGTTGCACTAGATGGCGCATAATGGCATGCAAATTCAAAAGAACTTTATGTACATAAAAATAAGGTGTATTTTTCTTGATACGATTTATGAGGGTCAGAACAATCATGACACTGTATGTACTCGTACGAAAGACCAGGTACTGGTCCGGGTTCAAGAGAACTTTATGCACTTGTAAATAAGGTCTATTTTTCTTAATACGGTTTATGAAGGTCCGACACCTGTCAGAACAATCAGAACACTGTATGTACTTGTACGAAAGATCGGGTACTGGTCCGGGTACTGTTCGAATGCCATATGGCACGGTTCGGAAAGCTATGCCATATGTCAGGACATGATCGGGTACTGTTTTGCGCAAGTCTATTATGTTGCTGTACAAATAATTATCGACCGTTGCTAATTCGTATTTTATAGGTGCAGCTGCGTTGTGGTTCACCGCTGACTGGACTCCGTCACGCAATACTGCATTATGTATAGCTGGTTTTGACTTTAAGTAATCGTATTTTAGGAATCTCCAGGCATTATTGCGAATGTGAAAGGTTCCGTCTTTTGGTATATGCTCTTTTTCATATATTTGTCCGATGGTGTTTGTTGCGTTTAAATACTTTGTTGCGCTTGCAATTAATGCAGGTAAATAAGAGTTTTTTTCGATACTCTCTCGATATAATCTATTACTTTCGAGATCATATATTCCGTTGTGATACCAGTATTCTAAGCGGTTGTCTATGAATTTACCTTGACAAGCTGCGCTTTGATGTTCTCCTGATACTTGTCTATGTTGACTTTGATTTGTTAAGTCCCCGATTTTTTTCCGTACAGTACTTGTGGTTTGATACCGTCGCCTAATTTAACCATACCGTGTCTTCCCATGTCCTCCCATACTCCTATTGTTGTTTGCGAGTTTGCGTTGGCGTATTGTACATTACCCGATGAAGCTACAAATGGTGTTCTGTTTCCCAAGTTATATATTTTCATGTATGTCTTTTTTTACTCTTGCTGTATGATTGGTTTCAATGATGTCATCGTATTCTTTGTGCGTTAAATAGAAGAATAATTTATCCCATGGTAGCGTATGTATGAAGGTTTTTATTATTACCCTTCCGTTAGCAGCAGATGCACTTGGCTCCTCCTTAAAATAAGTACATAATGTAGTTTTTATGTGAAAGTTAAACATTTTTTTGAATCTAAATTGTTTAACTTTCATTTTATTGTCGATACCATTTGCGACTACTGTTGGTAATATGGTGTTTGTGGAATCCATACTGTTTTTATATCTAATACCTTTTTGTCCTTGTGTTGCTCGAAATCTGGGATATATTGTACCCAAGACTCTTTCTCTTAAGTATTTTGTTCCTATTCCAGTTAATGCCGCTAATCTTGCTGCAGAGTCGTATCTAGATTGTGGGTGATATATGCGTACACTTGCGCTAAAAATTTTTCGTCTGCTTGTTTAACTAAACTTTTAGCTACTTCTTTTAATTGTTTTTCGTCTTTTCTAGCTGCAACACCCGCTTGATATTCCAATTGTATATTATTATATGTTATGTCGTGTTCTTGTGCGATTCTATCTAAGTCGTTTGTCGGCTCCCCAACGTCAAGGTCATTACCCGGTCCAAGGTAATTGTAGCCTGGTAGCGTGTAACCGGTTTGAGGTGTGTTTCCCTCGTTTGTCGATTCCATACTGGTTTGAGTTGGTGTTGTACATGTATTTATAGGTACGTAAAATGAAAGGGGTTGTTTATATGTGTGTTTATTTATTAATACGCATGCAGTGAGTCATTGTTTCTTATATACTATTGATTATATAACGTAATACTAGTGATTATATAACTTAGACACTAGTGATTATATACCTTATAAACTAGTGATTATATATGCTTATTCGATGTTTGTTTCACACATCGCTCTTCTAAAATGGAGTCGATTTCTTGAATTAGATTCATTGATGGTAAGTTATCGTAAGCGTATAATTCCCAGAAAGCCTCCCATATAAATGGGTCTAATTTAAAATATCTGGTGGTTCTATAGAAGTAGAACGATATAGTTCTTGTGTCCACCGCTTCGTTGGCCTGTGCGACAGTTACGTATGTGCAAAATTGGGTAATTACTTGCAGTGTACAACACGCAGTTTCTTACATCTTGTCTTTGTTTATATTTTACGTCTGTAGACATTGGTTGACGGGCTGCTAATAGTTTCCATTGTTCGAATTGGTTGTCTGTCAGCTTACATTCATCCATGAAGCAGGCATTTGTATGTATTATGCTTGCAAAATTAAATGATGAACTTGGAGTAAGACCAGTTAAGCGTGTAATGTTGAAGTGCATGTTTACCAAGCTTTCCATAATCATAGTTTTGCCTGTACTTGGTGGACCATAGAAAAACAAATTGTTTTTCTTTTCGGTAAGTCCGTAGAAATGCGACTTTGTTGCTGTAGCAAACTGGTATACATCTATATTGTTGTTTTGCAGTAACTTTACGAGGTTGTCCAATCCTTCGCGTATTGTTGACGGGTCATTTGCCATTGGGTCTTGTTGGATCTCTGTAACCTCTGTTTAACTGGTTCCTGAAATACCAATGTTTTGGCAATTCGTAGTGCTGTTGCAAGTCTGTCTCCGAAGTTTCTGTTAAATTGAATCGCAACCCCTTCAGGCGTTGAGCATAGTATTCGTGTTGCTTCCCCTTCGTCAAAAGCCTTGTTTTCGCATAGGTAAAGCACAAGTTCTTGATTTTCTCGTATAAGTTTTGCACGTCTTGAGTTATATTCGAATCCTGCTTGTTGATAAAAGGCATTCTGTTCACCTCGAGGGTCATTGTCGGAGATTGGACACTGATTTAACTGTTGTTCATGATTGTTGGTATCTTGAGGTAATTCTTCATTGGCATAAGGAGCGCTGAAATCCAGCCTTCTGGTCTCGTTCTGCGCTTTGTGTTCGAAGTACACGATTTCCCCTTTGGGTATTTCGAGCGTTATTTTTGTTTTGTTTAGGATCAAGACCCAGCGAATGAGAGACGCACATTGCAATTTTTTTATCACTTGGGGTGAGAATTTGTTTAAATGTTGTACGATCATCACCGTTAGTAATGTACTCCAGAAGACACTGAACACATGCAATTTGAGAACACTTGTGTTCTTTGGATCTAATAGTTTTTCCAAGGCGACTATTAAACCCCCAGTTTTTTGCGGTGGAGATGTATATGATGTGGTAATGTGTTCTTCGTGTTCCTGTATGACGAGCGATGACTTTCCAAGGAGACAGTTTATTTCGACTTGGGTAATGTTGTCTTTCGCCCACTGTGCAATCCAGTGTGTCGTCGTTAGTTTGCGGTTCTTCGCTGCTGTCGATGCCGCTGCTTGCTTCATGTCTTGTTGTTGTCGTTTCGTTGGGGCTTGTTTCAGATTCCACGTATTGGTTTTCTTCTTCGGTGCCATAAGTAGCGTGGGTGCTGGATCGGACTGAGTCGATGGACTCGTTTCTCTGTCTTCGTCTGTTGGCGTTAATGGCGATATTGTCCCGGTAAAATAAAATATATGAAAAAAAAAATACTTGTCACTTTCGTACAAACATATTTTTATGTTATAGAGATAAGTAGGCATATGCCTACTTTTATATCGTAACACACAATTTAACCTAAAATAATAACAAAAAATAATGACAAAATCTGTTAAAAGATTCAAACTAATAAATTGATAGAGTTGTGAAAAAATATGTACTCCGTTATTTTGTGGCAGCGGCCATTTGGGCCGATTTTTTTCAAACAACTAAGAACACTCCTGACTAATATAACCTTTTTTTTTTTTTTTTTTTTTCTTTTTTTTTTTTTTTTAACGTGAGGGAAAATCCTCGTAGGATGCTATGCCGGACTCTTACCGACTAAAAAACCTCACGTAACGCCCAACAGCCTATGGTTGAGAGCCCCGGGTAAGCCCTCAGGAAGGATGTCCCGTGACTCCCAACAGACCTACGGCCGCCATTGCGGCCTCGCCCAGAGGGTGGTTCGGGTGCAATCCCGCGTCAATGGGGGGTTTCGGGTGTGACCCCGCTTCTAAGGGGGGGCGTGCGTGAGTGCTCACGTCACGCTGCCGTCATGGGTCTGCTTCTGTAAGGACGGTGAGCGGCCCTCTCACCGTCCTCAGACCCCCGGTCATGGAGGCCGATAGTCCTCGGCGAAGACACGTCGGCGGCGCCCAGGGCGCCGACTGCGGAACTCGGGTGGGAGAGTTCTCTCCCGCACCCGGCCCGCCGCCTCCTTCGCGAGCATGACCTGCTCGCAGAAAGAGGCGGCGCAGTCCCACTTACTCCCGCTGGAGAGCATGGCTCGCACCATGGCCTCAAGCGAGAGAGTGTCCACGCCCAGACCCACTACCAGAACCTGGCGCTGTTGTGCCCACGCCGTGCACTCCACCAGCGTGTGGAGCGCCGTGTCATCGCTGCGGTCCTCGCAGTGCTGACATTCGGCCGTGGTTTCCCGGTGTTTTCGCCACAGATACCTACCGAAGCTACCGTGCCCGGCAAGCATCTGTGTCAACCGGTAGGAGAGAGCACCGTGTCTTCTCTCCAGCCACTCGTCCATGACCGGTCTGACGGCCGCGATTGTGGCGAATCCCCCCTTTGGTTGCTCAAGTCGCATCTTCCATGTCTCCAGGGTTTCCTGGTGTAGCAGGGTCCGCTGGGCCTCGATTTCTCGAGACGCAGGCCTTTGGCCCCGCTCCAGCGCCTCCTTGCGCCATCTGAACAGTGACGCAAGGGCTCTCGCTTCCAGGTCCCATGGAGGGGTCCCGGCTAGGAGACATGCCGCCTCACCGGAGATCGTGCGGTATCCTCTTATCACCCTGACGGCCATCACTCTCTGTGACTAATATACCCTTCAAACAAATAAAAAAACTAAATCCAAATCGGTTCGTCCGTTCAGGAGCTACGATGCCACAGACAGACACACACATGCACACACAGACACGTCAAACTTATAAAATCCCGTCGTTCTTGCGTCGGGGGTTAAAAAAACTAGCTTTCATAATGAAATTACATAAAATTAAAAAATACAAACAAATAAACAATGATTACGACGACGTGAATGCGTAATTAAATCTAGTGACTCCAGTCCTGACTTCGTCGTAAAATGCCCTAAACAATGTTAAGTTCTACTGTAGGAGTACAAACAAGGAAATTAAATTCAATTTTGTTAGCCCTAATTTTCTCGACTACAGATTTACCTGAAATATCCGTTATTACTCATCGTCTTCGAGTAATAATAACGCATTAACGAGACTTTCGCTGCCGTCAGTAGTAGAACTTTCGGCAGCGAAAGAGTCCGTTGCTGTGCTAGTACTGGCACAGGGTCCACTGAAGAGTTAGGCCGGGTTCCCACTACGCCGGACCGGCAGATCTGCCGAAAACCGGACACCGGACAGAGTGTTCACATTACATCGGATCCCGGAAGAAATTCAGACAGTCCTCAGTTGAATTTGGACCTGCGCGCACAATGGACGACGAAATTGTTGTGTTGTGGTGGTATCTTAATAGAAGGCAAAATAAAAGAAAACATTGGGTACACCCTATTTTACGGGAAAGATTTTCACTTGGAACATTTGAAACATTAATGGGTGAACTTAGAAGAGACGAATCAAAGTTCTTCAATTATTTTCGAATGACAGCAACCACTTTTGACGATTTACTGGGACGACTAGACATAAGAGTACGAGATACAAGTTTCAGAGAATGTATTTGCCCAGAACAAAGATTAGCCATATGTCTAAGGTAAGATAATTTTATGCACTAGATTGCGTAATAATAGTTTTGACGTAGGTACCTACTTAAGACTGTATGAATGAATGAATGTTTGCTATGTATGTTTGTTTCATGTATGTGTGTGTGGGAGGGTGTATGTATTTGATAATCATTATGAATTAAAAATGCAAACAATTATTTAAGTATTTATTTGTACTCAAACTTAAATCCCTTCAAAATCTAAGTAATCTGAGTCTTGGGAATGTATGGAACGATTACTAGATGCTGTACGCCAGAAATGCTTCATTTCAGAATACTTTTCTCATACCTAATGTTTACTAACAGTACTTAATGTTTTTGTTTGCAATTGCATGATAAATAGCGTGTTTCTGCCGGTCCTAAGCCCTTGAAGTAGAAGGGAATCTTTTAAATCAACATAAACTCATCATCAAATCATTAATATCAAATCAAAAAAGTACATAAAGGTCACCGAACTTGTCAGCTGGAACTAAAAACTCATGAAACCTAATAACTAATGGCTCCTCTACACTGCCCGCAAAGTTCATAGGCGAAGTACTCTAGAAACTTTGTCTAAGTTCGAAAAAAGTGCGTCACTACACACTCAGTGGTGTCAGTAGCCTGCGCACGCACATTGCCGCCGTTTGTAATGAACAAAGAAATTTGTGTGGCAGAGTTTCCAGGAACAACATAATTTGCTCCTGACCACTGTTTGACGCTGATAATTGGATCACATACACCAAAGCACTAATTATAGCTTAAATCACGCGCCGGCAAAGCACCGGCACACACGATGTCGGCCAAGTAGTGTAGAGAGGTACTTCGTGAACGCACTTCCCGCATCTTTGGGCCCATTGACTGAGGCGCAAAAATCGACAGCAAATAAAGTCGCCTGAGGGAAGGTATAGTTTTTGACGAGGTAAGCCGAAGTGCCTCTTTACACTATCGTATTCATTTAACTTCGTTCAACTTCGCAGGCAGTGTAGAGGAGCCATGAGATGCGATACGTAGCCGCATTATCTAGGTACCTACTATTGTCTAGCTTTAAGCCCAGGCCACACCGCCAGCGGGCGGGCGAGCGAGCTAGGCGGGCGGGTGAAGTGAGATATTGAAGTTATGCAAACTACGCGACATTGCCGAGCTAAACTATGGGGTTTACACCAAAAACTACATACGGAAGGGCGAACCGGGTAGTGCGGATGAGACTAGACACGTGGACACTGCTATTCGAATGACAAGCGACGACTAGTCTGAGTACCCGAAACGGGGAGGACGGTAGTTAAGCTAGCGAAGCGGGCACGTAGGTTATTCGGCAGCTCGCAGTGTGCCTAGCTCGCTCACCCGCCCGCTGGCAGTGTGACTTGCGCTTTAGCGTTGGCTCGGCGACGTAAACATTAAATACACGGGTGAATATTTTTTCTTCGTAAATCATATTTAACTAAAAACAGGATGTTTGGGGTTTTGTTATCTACGTATATGTTTGTGTTGCTTGCAATCGATAATACCTATAGTACACTACGCACTGAAGGAGGCTTGTGCACGACCAAATCAACAGCTTGTATATTGAATCTCATCCTTCGTTACATCAATCGACTCGTGAATAAACCTTATTCTTATAGGTCTGCAATACCTTGGAGAGGATGGCCTTGGATTTTGCCAAATCAATTTAGAACCAGTACCAGAATTAGCCAATAATCTCAGTGGCACAAAGGAGCTCTGAAAAATATTTGCATCTGAGTCCGGGGAATTTTCAAATTTCTGTTTAAATTGGCTTTGTTGAGAGCCATCGCAACCCCATTTACAAATCAGCTCAAGATTATTCCTCTCTTCTTAATTACATCGCTCCATGACTTCTTCTAACTACTCACACAATCGAGAACTACATACATACATACATACATATACTCACGCCTTTATCCCCGAAGGGGTAGGCAGAGGCCTATACCGGCCCACATTTCACCGTGTACAATTCGGTCCCACGTGACAGGTGGTGAGCCCATCGCCGTGTTGAAATGGACCGCCGCCGTCAGAGCCTCGTCCGTTGTTCAGCAGGTGCACGAGCTTGCACGTGAGGTTGACTTGAGCCCGATGGTGTTGGTAGGGCCCCACTACACCCCGAGAACTAGTATGGTCTAATACGTCTTGCAACATTACCTCGACATATGTGGATGTTATACGAAATGCCTCTGGTTTAGGATAACACTCTTTTTTAGATTTCTGTAAAATCGAGTAACATGGAAACCGATGTGGATCTGCTTTTCTTACAATATTATATTGTTTCCTTGTAAAATCACAATACACGCACGAACATTGACAGAGCTTCTCTAGGTGAGATGATCATCGGCATTTGCTGTGCTTTAGAAATGGTTTTGCGGAATTTAGAAGCTCTGCGTGGTGATTTTGTTATGTCCTTTATAATTTTGGAAGCGTCTACATTGCCTGTGGCCCGCAAGCTCATCTGTGCGGCAAATGTTAATTCTTCGGCATCCATTTGTTCTCTTAAATCCTTTGTCTTTCTCCTCTTTGTGCGCTCACTACTGTAACGTAACGGGAGTCAGGGGTGTCGGTGTGGTGTAAATAAGTTGTCGGTTCACGAGAGAAAGACATAATACGCAAAAGTGAAATGATCTGTCAATCCAAGTAATTATGCCGAAATTGAAGGTATATTGAAATTTAAGATACAATAACAACTGATCTAACATAATCTACCGCCAGAGAATCGAAATATTTATGTTAGTGTAATAGGAACTTGTTCATAGTAAACCATACTTTGTCAGTATTAATATAATGGATAAATATTATGGTTAAAAATTAACTTTTTTAGAATTTAATACAATACAAATTGGGTCGACTTTTCGGTCCGATACTCACTATTCACGTATCGATCCACTAACGTATCGAAAGCCATTGCATCGATACAAAAATCTATCATCAGATATATCAAAAGTTTTATCACCCGTTGCGCCACAAGCACACACACACGAAAAAAATATTCTTAAATGGTCGGTGGTTGCGAACATTTATAGGGCAAGAAGTAATAAATATTATTTGTATCGATATATCAGAAAATGTACCTACCTAATTTATAATTTATTATGTATTATTGTAATCAGTTATTGTTGTGACATGTATGAGTGATTCTGTTTTGTTGTACCTAACTAAATTATAATTTAGCGTGTATGTGATTCTGTTTTATTGTTTCTGGCTATCACCTTTCAACGTTTAAATTTGTGCTACGTTAGTGTTTTTTAAAATGATTATTTTTCAATGTACAAAATTAATGTTAATTTTAATTTAAATGAATAAGTTAATGACCCGTATTTATGTTTAAATTCTTAGTTGCCACAATGCACGCTCATGTTGGCTTAATAATATATTTATATTGTGTTGCTGTGCCCTAACAGGGGCCATAATGAAGCTTTTATGTATCTAATTATTATCTAACAAACATTGTGGAAAAGCAAATAAATACTGAATACATCTGCCACAGAATTACTAAGAAATTGTGCAGCTAATTTTACATTTTTTTTTATAAAAATTAACATGAAGAGCAGAAAGTTAATTTTTAAATTTTAATCCTTTTTGTTCCTGTAAGTAATATAACTGCCTGACTTATTAAAAATCAACGTGTCCTTTATCTGAACTAAGATTACATTCTGCGAAAATGTTGCGGGCTAATTTTATCATATGCGATGGATCTAACAAGCAGTTAATATTGCAGTCTTTTGTTGGGGGCTTAAAACACGTTTTTAAATAGTCAACATTAGAAAAATCGCAACCTAGGAGCTCATAATTTTAATGTTTGTAGCAGTGCCATATCAAGTTAAAGATCTCACCATAGTGATTATATCCACCAAGAGCTTAATAGCTGTTAAAATTAATTGCGATTGAATGCTGGCCGATATGTTATTAATAAAAACGTACCCAATGGGGCATTACATTTCTTTCGTATATAATATGAAACCAACATTATTACGAGTAACACATTATTCACTTTTTGCTTTACCACTTGTAAATTATTCCACTATTTTTGCTTTTATAAAAATTGTTGAATAAAGTACAAGTGGTAAAGCACAAAGTGAATAATGTGTTACAACAAGTTCTACCAAGTGCCAACCATCAAGAAAATAAATGTTATTACAAGTACTTCAGTAGCTAATGATTCTGAATCGTTATTTACTATACCACCATAATCGACAAAACCCCAGTATTTATCCATTTTCTTATCATATGTCAATTCTGACTTAATATACATTGCATCCAATGTAATACTTACATCTTTTAAAAATCTACCGTCTGTTTCTTTTTATTACCATTTACGTCAAACTGTCGTTCCAAGAAAGAGACACAATCCCTTTCATCGTTGTCCAGCTCGGAACGTTTTTCCCTCTGACATGAAGTAATGCAATATAAACCTTATGACGTTAAAATTAAAGTTTAATTAAATTTGGTTTTTGTGATTGCTTAAGCATTCCAGTTAGAAGTATAAGTTCCTTGGTATGTCCGCCATTTTCGAAGACTTTTTCCGGTTTAGTACACTTTGTTGTACACCTCTCGAAAGCCCAGTAATGAATTGTTCATCTAAAGTTTCAGTAAAGTAATGAAAAGTTACATCTGTCCCTGGAGTATAGCTGCTACAATCGGTGATCGGTCTAAAAGTCCGTGGTGACAGCAGTAGGTTCTATTGCATGTTACTGTATTATGTACCTACGTAACTTCCTGATAAGTAGGATCAAGGGCGCTAGACAAAATGGTTTCACTGCACACTCTCGTATACCTATACGAGTAATAAATTTACTTCGCAACAACGGTTGATGTTAACTATTTTAGGTATATTTACACTCTTACGCACGAGGATTTCAATTTATTGGTACCACTGTCAGTCGTAGATCTTGCAACAGTTTCCATACACACTTTTCGGCCCTTGGATTCTTCACTCCCTTTTTGTACGTATTTATCAGAGCGTTATATTTACTTCGCAACAACGGTTGATGTTAACTATTTTAGGTATATTTACACTCTTACGCACGAGGATTTCAATTTATTGGCACCACTGTCAGTAGTAGTTATTGCAACAGTTTCCATACACACTTTTCGGCCCTTGGATTCTTCACTCCCGTTTTGTACGTATTTATCAAAGCGTTATATTTACTTCGCAACAACGGTTGATGTTAACTATTTTAGGTATATTTACACTCTTAAGCACGAGGATTTCAATTTATTGGCACCACTGTCAGTCGTAGTTATTGCAATTGTTTCCATACACACTTTTCGGCCCTTGGATTCTTCACTCCCTTTTTGTACGTATTTATCAGAGCGCCAACGATATAGGTGTGTACGGCAACATTGCGCGAATATAAAGGAATCTGGGCGTCATTGAGTGGCCCTGACGACTCGACGAAAATCAAATTAACCGCAGTTACTTTATGCTGGATCTTGTCCATTACATTGAGACCTTTTTCGTTCTGGTTTCTTCTTAGTTCTAGGATCTTAAAGCGGTCTTTCATTTCTGCTAAAACGGTGTACACACGATCTTGCAGTAAGGTTGAAACTTTATATCTTCCTTCGATAGTGTCGTCATCGATGAATTGAATGCCCTGGAGCCTTGAAGCGGCACCCGCCCCCTGGACATCTATGGGTTCAAAGCCCAACAAATTCCTATTTGGTACCAAATTTCCCGGAACGAAACCATCGGGAAGTGGATTATAAGCAGCGTTATTCTGTTGTGACGCTGTAACTCTTCGTGCCGTAACAAGAGGCGAAATGTAGCACTCATACGAGTTATGATTTGCGGCGGCTATTGGTCCGAAAGAACCACTTGGGTGCACAATTCCATCAATGTTTAATGGACCCAATGGTATAGCGGCCGGTGGGAGATTCATCTTCACTTCTTTCCCATCTTGAGTTATAACTGATGATATGTGTGAAATATAATCTGCTATTGACTGGGGAATCGCTTGATAATCAGGGAGTACTTCCCGAGCGTCAGTGCGTAAATTGAGGACGTTTTGACCCGCTTGGCGGGCAGTTTCAAGGATTTCTAGATTTAAATGCACTGACATAGCGTGAGTGAACATACTGAGAGGGAGGCGTTCATGCAAACGGGGATCTATTCCTCGCATCTTCTCATAGGTCTCATTGACTAGGGGTATGAACCCCGAGAACTCAAAGTTCTGACAGTATACATCTTGAGCAGCCAGCAATGATGAATGTGGTCCAACATCGTACAAAGGTTCATCACGATGTGGCGTAGCGCTAGTGCTTGGAGTCACTGTTTGCGCTGGTTCTTTGGGCTGTTGTTGTTGCTTCTCTTTCTTATTCTTGCTATTCTTAAAATTTGAAGAGCGTTCCGTTTCTCGGCCCTGGTTACGCGCTTTGGCCTGAACGCGGTTTGGATCAAACTCTTCGGGTTGATAGCTCCAGTCTTGTTGTTGTCTCATGTTGACCTGATGGTCATAGGCACGTTGTGCATCGCGCATATCTCGGCGGTTACCACCGGAATTATGGCCTCTGCCACGTGGATTGCCACGATTAGTATTATACATCTCAAATAGAGGAATTAATTGTCTAAAAACGACGGTGTGAAGGTTCTTTTTTCGTTTAATGTAGTGTCGGTGGTATATGTTTTGGTTCATCATCATCGGCTTATCAAAATCTCACCGATAGTCATGTGGGCCGGTGACTGCGGCTATTGGCGGACATTACCCCCATGTTAAAATGATAGGTACTTACAGTTTCTTGAGTATCAGTTTGTGTATTTTTGTAGTGTCTGCTTAAATGTTTGGCCAAGAAAAATGACCAAACAGTAGATTTTTTTGGTGGAGCCATAATTATGTATCACTATTAGTATTAAATAAGTTGTCGGTTCACGAGAGAAAGACGTTACACGCAAAAATGAAATGATCTGTCATCACAAGTAATTATGCCGAAATTGAAGGTATATTAAAATATAAGATACAATAGCAACTGATCTTACATAATCTACCGCCAGATAAGAGAAATATTTATGTTAGTGTAATAGGAACTTGTTCTAACCTAACCACCAAAAAACCTAACTTAAAAAATTCGTAACTTAATCAAATATAACCTAATTTCCAAAATTATATTTTTTGGCAGCTTAACTGGTCTTCACCCAATTCCCGCAAAAAAAAAAAAATTAATCCCACTTTTAGTTACACAGACGAGGGGCTAGCCCTTCATCTGTGTATTTATCTCATTTTGAACTTTTTGAGATACGGGGATAGTCGACGGCTCGCCGTCGTCGTGGGCTTCCCCAACCCCATCATCCCTTAAAATATTTTTTTTTAACAAAATTTTTTTTGGGGCTCTTCGAAAAATTTTTTTTTGAATTTTTTTAACTACCTACCTAACTAACCTAACCTAACCTGACCATTAAGGACGGGTGTCTGTATGCCTGACCTTTTGTAGGTCATTGCCCTCGTCGCCTGCATCGTCTGAGAATGCGCCCGCTGCAACGCCGGTCGTCAGACCGGTTCGCACGTGGATGCCGCCGCGTTCATCGACACCGATTGACTCGCAGCCTCCCGCTCGCCGCGCGAGGCTAAGGCCTCATACGCATTGTCCGGTTAGCCGGAGTGCGAACAGCCGTCCGGCTAGCCGCAGGATGCGGTTGCAGTTGCGGTTAACCGGGTGGCGGCTAGCCGCAACTGCAACCGGACAGTGCGGATAAACGTTGCGGTTTCATCGGAACATTTCATAGCATGCAGGACCATTTCCAAGATGGACGCTGAAGAAGTTGCAGCTATTTATTATATTTACATGCAATATATAAAGAAAAAAAAGCAGAGAAGAAGGTTCTGGGTACATCCTTATTTGCAAACACGAGATGAGAGCAAGCAATTTGAAATATTTTTCGAAGAACTGAAAAAGTATGATGATAAGTTTTTTGCATACACTAGAATGAGTCTGAAATCATTTGAAGAACTTTTTAGAATTTTGGAAACCAGCATAACAAAGATGGACACACAATTTCGGAATTGTATTAAACCTGAACTAAAGTTAACGTTAGTGCTAAGGTAAGTGAAATAAAATTCATATCTAATTTATTTTTATTTATTTATCAAAAGAATGACCATAGCACGGTTAAACATTTTGATTTTCACAATCGTCTGGTATAGAATTAAAAAGATCCATGTAAGACGAGTGTTGACTGTTCTGAGACTGTTGACTGTAAGTTGATAATGGCGATTGTACTTCGATGTTTTGCAACGAACTCGCTGCAGAGCCTTGAGAAGGTGGTCGTCCAATATCCGATGATTGCATAGGCTGGGTGTAGGGATTATATCTAGAATAATGTGCCGTTTGATATCCACGATTGGTATCGTTTCTTCCAATACCCCACGATGTGTTTGGATAGTTGCAAAGCTGCTGTGCATCTTTAATTAGCCTTAAAATATCTAACTTTGTCTGCATTTGCAAGTGTTCTGGTATTTTCTTATATTCTTTAACCAAAGACAAGAAAAAAAGACGATCCTCGTCATCTTCCAAATTCCTTCTTTCTACATTTTTAGTTAACACTCCGACTAACTGTGCACCAATAGCGTCATCATCTTTTTTATTCTTACGTCTCTTTGGCGTCAATGGCGTATTTAATGGAAGATTGTCTTCATTCTGTGTAGTCATGTTTACATCTTCATTTACTGTAACATTACCATCTGTGCTATTAACAGTTACTGTATCTTTTAAAAATAAAAGATTATCGTAGAATACATATGGAACCTTCTTTTTTGCTGCAGACCCGCTTTTGCTCTCCTTTGCTTTATGGGCCTTTACAAAAGCGTCGCGAATGTTTCTCCACTTTTTTGAAGATCCAAACCTGTAAAAAAAACAATTGTTTCAGATATTTAGCAACTGGTTGCTCATTTGCTGAATTGCATTACATCTTTAGGATTGGAGTTAGCACCATTGCCGAAATTGTTCGCGAAGTATGTGCAGCAATATGGTATTGCTTAAAAGAGATATAGGCCTACCAGAACCAACACAACAAATGTGGCTTCAAATTGCAAAGGATTTCTTCAAGAGAGCCCAGTTTCCGCATTGTATAGGTGCTTGTGATGGGAAACATATAAGAACTATAGCACCTAACAATAGTGGATCTATGTGCTATAATTTCTTCTTGATGGCGATTTGTGACAGCAACTTTAAATTTGTATTAATTGATGTTGGAGCATTTGGTAGATTCGGGGACTCGGCAATATTTCAGAATTCGAACTTTTATAAAAAAGTGCAGGAGAATCGTTTGAACATTCCTGAACCTGCGCCGATTTTAGAATCCAATAGCACTGCTTTCCCCTACGTCTTTGTAGGAGATGAGGCATTCGCCTTAAGTACAACCATGATGCGCCCATATCCAAGACGTGACTTAAATGTTACGAGAAGAACGTTTAATTATAGGCTCTGCAGAGCTAGACGTTACATTGCATGTACTTTTGGGATACTTGCGAATAAGTGGCGCATTTTCCATAGACCCATTAATGTCAACACCGATTTAGTTAATGATATTATTAAGTCGGCGTGCATTTTACACAACTTCGTGAGAGACAGAGATGGGTATTCTTTTGAAGACTCGCTAAATAATCCACTGACTGACACAATTGCTCAAGATAGTGTGCGCAGAAACAATACAACTGGATTGAGATATCGAGAATTATTTGCAGATTATTTCATGAACGAAGGAAGGGTAAGCTGGCAGGATAATCACATCTAATTAAACTGTGACAACATATAATTATTAAACTATATAAAGTAATTGTACTTACCGAGTTGTTTTTTTTTATCCTGTGGTAAATCAGCTCCATAGGTATCCACCAACTCCTCCCAAGCTTTTTGACGTAAGTTTCTATCAGAATATTCTGCAGATTTCGTATTCCAGAATGCTGGCCTGTTTTGAATTTCAATTATAAACCGTTCGGCATCGAAATCCATAGCCGAAAATTTTTGTCGCGAGCGTCTCGTCTGTAATGTATACTTAATACGTGCACCTTCAATGGCGAGCAACCGTAAACTAGCAAACCGCAGTGCATCCGTGTAGTGCGTACAGCGACCGTCCGGATAGCCGTCAGTCGGGCCGCAGCGCTCCGAGCGACCGGAGCGGTTGGGCGGCAGCCGCATCACAGTGCGTATAAAAAATACTTTTGCGTATATATTTTGATTGCGGTTAACCGGACGGCTGTCCGCACTCCGGCTAACCGGACAATGCGTATGAGGCCTAACCGGTTACAGCAATCCTGATGATACGACTGTGTTGTTGTGAGTTATTTTTATCTCAGTGATTTCTTAGTGCGGTTGTGTACAGTGAAATGAAATACTTGTAAGAATTTAATTATTTTTATTATGAATAAGTTTATAGTAATAAATGTTCTTAAAAATAAATCTTAAGAAACAAGTAATGGTTTTTACTTTCTCTTGGGATTCTTTGGTTGTGACCCTTGACTATAATGCGGTTGCGGTTGCGCCGCGGGTTTGCCTTGCTGTTGAGCGGTTTGAATTTTTTCTTTTAAATTGCGAATGTTTTCGTTTGCCTCTGCGATTTTGGGTTTTAATTCATTTAATTCTTTTACATCATTATGAATTTTTGATGTTGTTTCTGATTTATCTTTTTCTATGGTTTGCTTTAAACTTTCAATTTCTTGTGACCCATAAGTTTGTTTTGCTTGTAAGACTTTTACTTCGTTTTCTAACAATCTTTGATTATTTTCTAAGTTGGAGTGATCGTAATTTTCTGCAGATCTTGTTGTTCGGGTACTCGCTACTATATCCATTTCTACAGATTCCGGTTCTGGTTGGTGCTCTATTGGCGTGTCAATTAAGTCAGTAATTGGTTGATGTCCCAATATGATTCCGCTTTGTTTATGATCCGTCATCCTGTATCCCATTACCATTGGATTCGGTTGTGGATTACGCATTGCCGTGTATAATATATTTTGTCCATGCGACATTGCTTCGATTTCTATTCCAGTTTCTACCATTATATTTAAGATGCTGTTTTCGTGCTGTCCGTCAGAGCTGAGTAATAGTATTATTCCAATCCCAACAGGCGGTGTAAATTCGAGTTCTGGTACATCAGTTATGTTGTAGACTTGGGTAGGTACTGTTCGTACTGCCGGACATGCTATATGGCAAAACCGCGTACTGGTTCAGTACCCAGTACGCGACAAAATTTAGCAGGACCCAGGACCTTTTTCGGACGCGATATACCGCTCGCTCGGGCGCGTACAGTCGACGTTCGGCCGCGTCCGAGTCCGAGATAGAATATATTATACTATCTGTGGTCCAAGCGACCGGGTGACCGGATTGATGAACGCTTGGGAACATTTTGTTCCGTAGTGTATATCAACTTAACGCGTACGAGTAGTAATGAATACTGTTGAATGTTATATGAATACTCGAGGCACGACTGCCAGCTTAATGGGCTCAGGAGATGGTCAAGCGACTTGAGTCGATATCAAGTGTACATACACGTCGATGCATACACACGTGCAAAGAAATCATGCACACTGAAGCTACTTTCATTCATATTTTAATCGACTTGTCAAGTGCATATTGACCATATAAGAGCCCATTAGTCGAGGCACGTGTAGTACCTGTCAGATAATAATACATTAAACGAATAATATTTATTATTATGATAAATGAAGAAAAAGTGACATATTTAATTTTTTAATTATCTCAAAAACGGTGCGTGCTATCGTAAAAATAATGGCAATTTTGACCCCCCTTTGAAACCCCCCATCCGCCAAATATACATTACGGAACGATTTTTTATACCACTAAGGTGGCATAATGTTGCCTGTGGGTTTATTTGTTGGTTTGATATCAATCGTCAAAAAGGGGCCATGCTGGCGGTGTTGCAGTCATCCTCATCAGCTAGCAGTTTCATAGAGGAGAATGATTACAAGGTAGATTTTTTTTCTAAATCTTGTACCTATCTCGAAAACCTAGCGTGACCTAGACCTTATTCTGTATAAATCAAGGTCTATTACACATACATTTTATAACAGCGACATCTGGTGCAACTGGAATAATTCCGATACGTCCACCCTATCGTATCTGTTTTGCCTGGGTTGCACTAGATGGCGCATAATGGCATGCAAATTCAAAAGAACTTTATGTACATAAAAATAAGGTGTATTTTTCTTGATACGATTTATGAGGGTCAGAACAATCATGACACTGTATGTACTCGTACGAAAGACCAGGTACTGGTCCGGGTTCAAGAGAACTTTATGCACTTGTAAATAAGGTCTATTTTTCTTAATACGGTTTATGAAGGTCCGACACCTGTCAGAACAATCAGAACACTGTATGTACTTGTACGAAAGATCGGGTACTGGTCCGGGTACTGTTCGAATGCCATATGGCACGGTTCGGAAAGCTATGCCATATGTCAGGACATGATCGGGTACTGTTTTGCGCAAGTCTATTATGTTGCTGTACAAATAATTATCGACCGTTGCTAATTCGTATTTTATAGGTGCAGCTGCGTTGTGGTTCACCGCTGACTGGACTCCGTCACGCAATACTGCATTATGTATAGCTGGTTTTGACTTTAAGTAATCGTATTTTAGGAATCTCCAGGCATTATTGCGAATGTGAAAGGTTCCGTCTTTTGGTATATGCTCTTTTTCATATATTTGTCCGATGGTGTTTGTTGCGTTTAAATACTTTGTTGCGCTTGCAATTAATGCAGGTAAATAAGAGTTTTTTTCGATACTCTCTCGATATAATCTATTACTTTCGAGATCATATATTCCGTTGTGATACCAGTATTCTAAGCGGTTGTCTATGAATTTACCTTGACAAGCTGCGCTTTGATGTTCTCCTGATACTTGTCTATGTTGACTTTGATTTGTTAAGTCCCCGATTTTTTTCCGTACAGTACTTGTGGTTTGATACCGTCGCCTAATTTAACCATACCGTGTCTTCCCATGTCCTCCCATACTCCTATTGTTGTTTGCGAGTTTGCGTTGGCGTATTGTACATTACCCGATGAAGCTACAAATGGTGTTCTGTTTCCCAAGTTATATATTTTCATGTATGTCTTTTTTTACTCTTGCTGTATGATTGGTTTCAATGATGTCATCGTATTCTTTGTGCGTTAAATAGAAGAATAATTTATCCCATGGTAGCGTATGTATGAAGGTTTTTATTATTACCCTTCCGTTAGCAGCAGATGCACTTGGCTCCTCCTTAAAATAAGTACATAATGTAGTTTTTATGTGAAAGTTAAACATTTTTTTGAATCTAAATTGTTTAACTTTCATTTTATTGTCGATACCATTTGCGACTACTGTTGGTAATATGGTGTTTGTGGAATCCATACTGTTTTTATATCTAATACCTTTTTGTCCTTGTGTTGCTCGAAATCTGGGATATATTGTACCCAAGACTCTTTCTCTTAAGTATTTTGTTCCTATTCCAGTTAATGCCGCTAATCTTGCTGCAGAGTCGTATCTAGATTGTGGGTGATATATGCGTACACTTGCGCTAAAAATTTTTCGTCTGCTTGTTTAACTAAACTTTTAGCTACTTCTTTTAATTGTTTTTCGTCTTTTCTAGCTGCAACACCCGCTTGATATTCCAATTGTATATTATTATATGTTATGTCGTGTTCTTGTGCGATTCTATCTAAGTCGTTTGTCGGCTCCCCAACGTCAAGGTCATTACCCGGTCCAAGGTAATTGTAGCCTGGTAGCGTGTAACCGGTTTGAGGTGTGTTTCCCTCGTTTGTCGATTCCATACTGGTTTGAGTTGGTGTTGTACATGTATTTATAGGTACGTAAAATGAAAGGGGTTGTTTATATGTGTGTTTATTTATTAATACGCATGCAGTGAGTCATTGTTTCTTATATACTATTGATTATATAACGTAATACTAGTGATTATATAACTTAGACACTAGTGATTATATACCTTATAAACTAGTGATTATATATGCTTATTCGATGTTTGTTTCACACATCGCTCTTCTAAAATGGAGTCGATTTCTTGAATTAGATTCATTGATGGTAAGTTATCGTAAGCGTATAATTCCCAGAAAGCCTCCCATATAAATGGGTCTAATTTAAAATATCTGGTGGTTCTATAGAAGTAGAACGATATAGTTCTTGTGTCCACCGCTTCGTTGGCCTGTGCGACAGTTACGTATGTGCAAAATTGGGTAATTACTTGCAGTGTACAACACGCAGTTTCTTACATCTTGTCTTTGTTTATATTTTACGTCTGTAGACATTGGTTGACGGGCTGCTAATAGTTTCCATTGTTCGAATTGGTTGTCTGTCAGCTTACATTCATCCATGAAGCAGGCATTTGTATGTATTATGCTTGCAAAATTAAATGATGAACTTGGAGTAAGACCAGTTAAGCGTGTAATGTTGAAGTGCATGTTTACCAAGCTTTCCATAATCATAGTTTTGCCTGTACTTGGTGGACCATAGAAAAACAAATTGTTTTTCTTTTCGGTAAGTCCGTAGAAATGCGACTTTGTTGCTGTAGCAAACTGGTATACATCTATATTGTTGTTTTGCAGTAACTTTACGAGGTTGTCCAATCCTTCGCGTATTGTTGACGGGTCATTTGCCATTGGGTCTTGTTGGATCTCTGTAACCTCTGTTTAACTGGTTCCTGAAATACCAATGTTTTGGCAATTCGTAGTGCTGTTGCAAGTCTGTCTCCGAAGTTTCTGTTAAATTGAATCGCAACCCCTTCAGGCGTTGAGCATAGTATTCGTGTTGCTTCCCCTTCGTCAAAAGCCTTGTTTTCGCATAGGTAAAGCACAAGTTCTTGATTTTCTCGTATAAGTTTTGCACGTCTTGAGTTATATTCGAATCCTGCTTGTTGATAAAAGGCATTCTGTTCACCTCGAGGGTCATTGTCGGAGATTGGACACTGATTTAACTGTTGTTCATGATTGTTGGTATCTTGAGGTAATTCTTCATTGGCATAAGGAGCGCTGAAATCCAGCCTTCTGGTCTCGTTCTGCGCTTTGTGTTCGAAGTACACGATTTCCCCTTTGGGTATTTCGAGCGTTATTTTTGTTTTGTTTAGGATCAAGACCCAGCGAATGAGAGACGCACATTGCAATTTTTTTATCACTTGGGGTGAGAATTTGTTTAAATGTTGTACGATCATCACCGTTAGTAATGTACTCCAGAAGACACTGAACACATGCAATTTGAGAACACTTGTGTTCTTTGGATCTAATAGTTTTTCCAAGGCGACTATTAAACCCCCAGTTTTTTGCGGTGGAGATGTATATGATGTGGTAATGTGTTCTTCGTGTTCCTGTATGACGAGCGATGACTTTCCAAGGAGACAGTTTATTTCGACTTGGGTAATGTTGTCTTTCGCCCACTGTGCAATCCAGTGTGTCGTCGTTAGTTTGCGGTTCTTCGCTGCTGTCGATGCCGCTGCTTGCTTCATGTCTTGTTGTTGTCGTTTCGTTGGGGCTTGTTTCAGATTCCACGTATTGGTTTTCTTCTTCGGTGCCATAAGTAGCGTGGGTGCTGGATCGGACTGAGTCGATGGACTCGTTTCTCTGTCTTCGTCTGTTGGCGTTAATGGCGATATTGTCCCGGTAAAATAAAATATATGAAAAAAAAAATACTTGTCACTTTCGTACAAACATATTTTTATGTTATAGAGATAAGTAGGCATATGCCTACTTTTATATCGTAACACACAATTTAACCTAAAATAATAACAAAAAATAATGACAAAATCTGTTAAAAGATTCAAACTAATAAATTGATAGAGTTGTGAAAAAATATGTACTCCGTTATTTTGTGGCAGCGGCCATTTGGGCCGATTTTTTTCAAACAACTAAGAACACTCCTGACTAATATAACCTTTTTTTTTTTTTTTTTTTTTCTTTTTTTTTTTTTTTTAACGTGAGGGAAAATCCTCGTAGGATGCTATGCCGGACTCTTACCGACTAAAAAACCTCACGTAACGCCCAACAGCCTATGGTTGAGAGCCCCGGGTAAGCCCTCAGGAAGGATGTCCCGTGACTCCCAACAGACCTACGGCCGCCATTGCGGCCTCGCCCAGAGGGTGGTTCGGGTGCAATCCCGCGTCAATGGGGGGTTTCGGGTGTGACCCCGCTTCTAAGGGGGGGCGTGCGTGAGTGCTCACGTCACGCTGCCGTCATGGGTCTGCTTCTGTAAGGACGGTGAGCGGCCCTCTCACCGTCCTCAGACCCCCGGTCATGGAGGCCGATAGTCCTCGGCGAAGACACGTCGGCGGCGCCCAGGGCGCCGACTGCGGAACTCGGGTGGGAGAGTTCTCTCCCGCACCCGGCCCGCCGCCTCCTTCGCGAGCATGACCTGCTCGCAGAAAGAGGCGGCGCAGTCCCACTTACTCCCGCTGGAGAGCATGGCTCGCACCATGGCCTCAAGCGAGAGAGTGTCCACGCCCAGACCCACTACGAGGACCTGTCGCTGTTGTGCCCACGCCGTGCACTCCACCAGCGTGTGGAGCGCCGTGTCATCGCTGCGGTCCTCGCAGTGCTGACATTCGGCCGTGGTTTCCCGGTGTTTTCGCCACAGATACCTACCGAAGCTACCGTGCCCGGCAAGCATCTGTGTCAACCGGTAGGAGAGAGCACCGTGTCTTCTCTCCAGCCACTCGTCCATGACCGGTCTGACGGCCGCGATTGTGGCGAATCCCCCCTTTGGTTGCTCAAGTCGCATCTTCCATGTCTCCAGGGTTTCCTGGTGTAGCAGGGTCCGCTGGGCCTCGATTTCTCGAGACGCAGGCCTTTGGCCCCGCTCCAGCGCCTCCTTGCGCCATCTGAACAGTGACGCAAGGGCTCTCGCTTCCAGGTCCCATGGAGGGGTCCCGGCTAGGAGACATGCCGCCTCACCGGAGATCGTGCGGTATCCTCTTATCACCCTGACGGCCATCACTCTCTGTGACTAATATACCCTTCAAACAAATAAAAAAACTAAATCCAAATCGGTTCGTCCGTTCAGGAGCTACGATGCCACAGACAGACACACACATGCACACACAGACACGTCAAACTTATAAAATCCCGTCGTTCTTGCGTCGGGGGTTAAAAAAACTAGCTTTCATAATGAAATTACATAAAATTAAAAAATACAAACAAATAAACAATGATTACGACGACGTGAATGCGTAATTAAATCTAGTGACTCCAGTCCTGACTTCGTCGTAAAATGCCCTAAACAATGTTAAGTTCTACTGTAGGAGTACAAACAAGGAAATTAAATTCAATTTTGTTAGCCCTAATTTTCTCGACTACAGATTTACCTGAAATATCCGTTATTACTCATCGTCTTCGAGTAATAATAACGCATTAACGAGACTTTCGCTGCCGTCAGTAGTAGAACTTTCGGCAGCGAAAGAGTCCGTTGCTGTGCTAGTACTGGCACAGGGTCCACTGAAGAGTTAGGCCGGGTTCCCACTACGCCGGACCGGCAGATCTGCCGAAAACCGGACACCGGACAGAGTGTTCACATTACATCGGATCCCGGAAGAAATTCAGACAGTCCTCAGTTGAATTTGGACCTGCGCGCACAATGGACGACGAAATTGTTGTGTTGTGGTGGTATCTTAATAGAAGGCAAAATAAAAGAAAACATTGGGTACACCCTATTTTACGGGAAAGATTTTCACTTGGAACATTTGAAACATTAATGGGTGAACTTAGAAGAGACGAATCAAAGTTCTTCAATTATTTTCGAATGACAGCAACCACTTTTGACGATTTACTGGGACGACTAGACATAAGAGTACGAGATACAAGTTTCAGAGAATGTATTTGCCCAGAACAAAGATTAGCCATATGTCTAAGGTAAGATAATTTTATGCACTAGATTGCGTAATAATAGTTTTGACGTAGGTACCTACTTAAGACTGTATGAATGAATGAATGTTTGCTATGTATGTTTGTTTCATGTATGTGTGTGTGGGAGGGTGTATGTATTTGATAATCATTATGAATTAAAAATGCAAACAATTATTTAAGTATTTATTTGTACTCAAACTTAAATCCCTTCAAAATCTAAGTAATCTGAGTCTTGGGAATGTATGGAACGATTACTAGATGCTGATGGCGAAGCTGGAATCGGATTCGATGTCTGAGATGAAGTTGATGGTATAGATGTTGTTGCCTGTTGATTGCTACTATTATATTGCGTAGAGTATCCAGGGTAGTGTTGATCTTGCGTAGGTATTGGCTGTTGATTGACGCTATTATGTGTGTAGTATCCAGAATACTGATCTGGTCCGGTTATCTGATTATATGAATCACGCCTATGTCCGTAATTTGGTCTCTCATAATTCCTACTTTTAATTTTTTGCAACATTGTCATGACGCTAGCTTGAAATTCTAAAGTCTCTTCGATAGTTAAAGTGTTCAAGATTGGTATAATGCCTTTGAAGAAAGATAGATGATGGTTTTCCTTTTCTGGGTTTATTCTGGAGTCCAAAAACTTTACCATCCTGTCATTTACCTCTTTATTATCAATTTTTTTTTTATCTTTAATTAAAGGTGAACGAAAATCTGATTCCATGCCTACTTCAGTCTCGGTTCTTGCTTTTTTTGAAACTGACTCATGTGGTGGTCGAGGTTCGGAGACTTTTTTCAAAAACATTAATTGCTCGTGATATAAATAATTTCGTGTCTTTTTGGTCGAAGATCCAGATTTAGACTCATCTTTTTGTTTCTTTACTGTCTTAAGCCACGAATCTCGTATATTATTCCATTTAGTTGAAACCTGTTTTCCTGAAATCAATAAAAAAATATCATAAAACAATACAATTTGTTTCTTGGTGACGTATAAAGTAATAATGTATTAACAAAAAATACTTTTTTTTCAGATATTTAGCTTCAGGATGTTCATTCAAAGAAATACATTACTCATACAGAGTAGGCGTTTCGACAATAAGTAAACTAATAAAAGAAATGACCCACGTCATTTGGGAAAACCTAAAGACAGATTTCCTTAAGCTGCCTGATACTGAGAGAGAATGGGAGGACATCGCTTCAGGATTCGAAAGAAAAGCCAACTTTCCTCACTGTCTTGGAGCAGTAGATGGCAAACATATCAGAATTTTGAAACCAGCCAAGAGTGGTTCTATGTTCTTTAATTACAAGGAGTATTATTCTTTTGTATTAATGGCAGTTGTCGATTCAGAGTACCGATTTATTTTTATTAGTGTGGGCTCATTTGGCAAGGAATGCGATTCTAGTATATTAAAGGATAGTACATTTTGGCAAAAGATCAATGATGGTACTTTAAATGTACCAAAGCCTAGACCGCTTCATGAAAACTTGCACGAAGAATTACCGTTTATACTTGTTGGCGATGAAGGCTTTGCTTTAACACCTAATCTCCTACGTCCATATGGAGGTACACATTTGAATACTGATAAAAAGATTTTTAACTATAGACTAAGTCGAGCAAGAAGGTATGTTGAGTGCGCTTTTGGTATTCTGGCAAATAAGTGGCGAATAATCCATCGAGCTATAGATCTCAACGTAGACACAGCAATTCAAGTAATTAAAGCTTGTGCAGTCTTACATAATTTTGTAAGAGAAAAAGATGGTATAAATTTTGAAAGTTACCAAAATATAGAACATAGACAAGAACAAGAAACTACACCCATGAATCGAAATGTGTCGAGTCGAGGTGGCCCTAATGCCAACGCTATACGGAAATTATTTACTAATTATTTTGTTTCAGATATTGGTTCCGTTCCGTGGCAGGCAGCAGCTATAAAATAAAATTTATCAATGCATTTACATTTTATCAATAAAACATTAAAAACTCACCGTACTGTTTTCTTTCTTTTTCATCCAGTTCATCGAAGTTTGGTTTCAGTATTAAACATACTTCACGCCATGCTGCTAACTTTAAGTTTTTGTCTTTATAAACGTCTTCGGTCTTATCCCACAGAACAGGTCTCTCTTGGACAAGCGTAATTAAAGTTTCTGCTTCAATATCCATGCTAAACGTCTACTTTTACCAGAACATGCGAGCCGAATGACGTGAGTGGAACACGGGCGGGGCGAGGGGAGCACGAGCGGGGCGAGCGGGGGACAGATACCGGCACAAACTCGTTCACATTACTCCGGGCCCAGTCGTTCTACCGGCAATTCGTAGTGACAAAACGTTCGGTAGAAATGCCGGGCTCGGCAAAAATGCCGGACCCGGGATAATGTGAATAGCTTCATATAAATTGTACAGCCACTAGCTCTTCCGGCAGATTTACCGGCGCGGCAGATCTGCCGGTCCGGCGTAGTGGGAACCCGGCCTTACATTTGTCTACCCGCATGTAAGCTTACTATGTAATTGGTTGGTTGAAATGTGTTGCAACATATACCTCTCACACTCATATGGGTACGTATCCTAAGAATGGCGATCAGCATAGGTAATTGCATGCGATTTCTTAATTCTGTTTTTATGGTTCCCATTACGCTGAATATCCTTTCTACCACGGCATTACTTGAAAAAATGAAAGACAGCTTATTGTAAAATTTGCTAATTCTTTATATATCGGATTTCCACTGGCATTTTAAATTTTCTGGACGTGAATCCAGAAGTTTTCTATGTCATGAGGAGATACATTTCAAACTATTTCCTCAATGCGCATCGTGCTTAATGCGCGCCATTGGTTGATAATAGCATCCCGATCAATATCGGATGCACCTAACTGCCAGGGAAAATCTTCTGTTTTCGGCACGCTGCGCTGGTTGAGAGGCATACATTGCATGGTGCAAAGAGTTGAATTTTTTTCCACCACGGACACGTTAAGTGGCAACCTGTCAACTAACTCTCTTATTAATCTTATTAGAGATTCGCCCACGACCTTGAACCCCGTATAATTTCATCCCTAGTGAAGATATTATTAATATACTGTTTTAAATTCAACCACCCTATTACTTTTATTAATCTCTCCATACACCTACCTGAAACTCCAGCGTTTACCGGGCGTATGTAGCTCTTTTTCGGTATCGTGTAAGTACTTATTGAATTTCATCTTTGGCATTTAAAAATCCAGTAATGGGAGCTGTCTCAATTGAATAGCGACCTGTTTTCCAACATCATACTCGTCTTTTTGTTGAGAAGAGCTGGAAGATTCTATAGTACTGTTTAGTTGTTTCAGTTCATTAATAGCTGCTGCGATTCCGCTCATTTCTTGGGCAGTATTATGTGATTTTTAGCTTTACCCGGGGTTTTTTTTCTTGATCTATCATCAGATCAGACACAAGAAAAAAGTATTTTTAAATGGTATTGCGAACATTTATATGGCAAGAAGTAATAAATATTATTTGTATCGTCTGTTAGTAGTTCAGTAACGAAATTAGAAATACACAGTCGACAATCAGGCCAAGAATAGGAGTTTAACGCTGATGTGAGAGTGTATTTTCTTTATCAATTTTCAAGGTTAATATGTACTTAATTTTTTGTTTCTGAAATAGCATTTATCCAGAAGTTTCTATTGGTTAATCGTAAGGGTGCCTTATATCCTACGCCAGAAGGATTTTTAGTATTAAAAATTTTGAAAATTCTACCACTACTATCCAGAAGTTTCTATTGGTTAATCGTAAGGGTGCCTTATATCCTACACCAAAAGGATTTTTAGTATTAAAAATTTTGAAAATTCTACCACTGTAACCTTCATGGCCACTTGGATTGCATCTGCCACAGAATTACTAAGAAATGGTGCAGCTAATTTTATATTCTTTTTTTTTTCTATAAAAATTAACATGAAGAGCAGAAAGTTAATTTTTAAATTTTATTTTGTTCCTGTAAATCATATAACTGCCTGACATATTTAAAATCAACGTGTCCTTTATCTGAACTAAGATTACATTCTGCGAAAACGTTGCGGGCTAATTTTATCATATGCGATGGATCTAACAAGCAGTTAATATTGCAGTCTCTTGTTGGGGGCTTAAAACAAGTTTTTAAATAGTCAACATTAGAAAAATCGCAACCTAGGAGCTCATAATTTTAATGTTTGTAGCAGTGCCATCTCAAGTTAAAGATCTCACCGTAATGTTTATATCCACCAAGAGCTTAATAGCTATTAAAATTATTGCGATTGAATGTTGGCCGAAATGTTATTAATAAAAACATACCCAATGGGGCATTACATTTTTTTCGTATAAAATATGAAACCAACATTATTACAAGTAACACATTATTCACTTTTTGCTTTACCACTTGTACCTTATTCCACTATTTTTGCTTTTATAAAAATTGTGGAATAAAGTACAAGTGGTAAAGCAAAAAGTGAATAATGTGGTACAAAAAGTGCCAACAATCATGTTATTACAAGTACTTCAGTGGCTAATGATTCTGAATCGTTATTTACTATACCACCATAATCGACAAAACCCCAGTATTTATCCATTTTCTTATCATATGTCAATTCTGACTTAAGATACATTGCATCCAATGTAATACTTACATCTTTTGAAAATCTACCGTCTGTTTCTTTTTATTACCATTTACGTCAAACTGACGTTCCAAGAAAGAGACACAATCCCTTTCATCGTTGTCCAGCTCGGTACGTTTTTCCCTCTGACATGAAGTAATGCAATATAAACCTTATGACGTTGAAAATAAAGTTTAATTTTATTTGGATTTTGTGATTGCGTAAGCATTTCAGTTAGAAGTATAAGTTCCTTGGTATGTCCGCCATTTTCGAAGACTTTTTCCGGTTTACAGATTTGACAGTGACCTGTCATAGATTTTATGAAATGGTATTAGACTATTGTTCATTAAATCTTCAAAAGTTAAAGGATACGCGCCATATATAAAGTAAACTAATCTTATATGTAATTTTTACTGAACAGTGAGCATTTATCCCAAATACTTGTTAAAAACGTCGGGCGTTACTACACTTTGTTGTACACCTCTCGAAAGCCCAGTAATTAATTGTTCATCTAAAGTTTCAGTAAAGTAATGAAAAGTTACATCTGTCCCTGGAGTATAGCTGCTACAATCGGTGATCGGTCTAAAAGAGTCATTTTGTAGTTGACAGTTGAAGGGTCTTGGCATACTTGTGTTTCTCCGTGGTGACAGCAGTAGGTTCTACTGCTCATGTTACTGTATTATGTACCTACGTAACTTCAAACTAAGTACCAACTGCATGTCGTAGATCTTGCAACAGTTTCCATACACACTTTTTGGCCCTTGGATTCTTCACTCCCGTTTTGTACGTATTTATCAGAGCGTTATATTTACTTCGCAACAACGGTTGATGTTAACTATTTTAGGTATATTTACACTCTTAAGCACGAGGATTTCAATTTATTGGCACCACTGTCAGTCGTAGTTATTCCAACAGTTTCCATACATACTTTTCGGCCCTTGGATTCTTCACTCCCTTTTTGTACGTATTTATCAGAGCGCCAACGATATAGGTGTGAAGGTTCTTTTTTCGTTCAATGTAGTGTCGGTGGTATATGTTTTGGTTCATCATCATCGGCTTATCAAAATCTCACCGATAGTCATGTGGGCCGGTGACTGCGGCTATTGGCGGACATTACCCCCATGTTAAAATGATAGGTACTTACAGTTTCTTGAGTATCAGTTTTGGGTACAGGTTCTGTATTTTTGTAGTGTCTGCTTAAATGTTTGGCCAAATTTATTGTGTTTCCCTTTGTTTTTACTTCTAGGAAACAAAGTTTACACTTGCCTCCACTCGGCGTTCTTGTGAAAAATGACCAAACAGTAGATTTTTTTGGTGGAGCCATAATTATGTATCACAATTAGTATTAAATAAGTTGTCGGTTCACGAGAGAAAGACGTAATACGCAAAAATGAAATGATCTGTCATAACAAGTAATTATGCCGAAATTGAAGGTATATTGAAATTTAAGATACAATAACAACTTATCTAACATAATCTACCGCCAGAGAAGAGAAATATTTATGTTAGTGTAATAGGAACTTGTTCATAGTAAACCATACTTTGTCGGTATTAATATAATGTATAAATATTATGGTTAAAAATAATCTTTTTTAAAATTTAATACAATACAAATTGGGTCGATTTTTCGGTCCGATACTCACTATTCACGTATCGATCCACTAACGTATCGAAAGCCATTGTATCGATACAAAAATCGAATGGATCGAATTCCTTTGTATCGATCCACACAGTATCGGATCAGATCGAACATCCCTCTCGACTTATTACATGATAAAAGTTACATACTGTGCGTACAACGCTCGGCCGTGCAGAGGGATAGGATGTCCCAGCAACACATTCAATATGTTGCACGAGTTGCTGTGGTTCCTGGAAATATATATAATATACATTACAAATCATTGATTGCACGTGGACATACAAAAAAAACTAGACGCAGTGTTGTTAACACAACATTGCTTATACACTGCATGCATACATTCAGTTACCACCCAGCCAGTATGTGCCACAGCGCTAGCTGCAACCAAGTGGCTAAGAGTGGTTCACATAGATAACTAGCTGACAAAACGAGGACTCAGGCTTAGTATAAGTATTGAACTTGTTAGGTTTGGTTGAATGAGACATAATTATGGTAATATGACAATACTTTGTTATAGCTCTATAACATTGCACATATATTTTTATATCAATAATGACATACCTCTCTCATAAGGATGTTTGTGTCGTACAAATCGAGGGCAATAAAACTGGGTCTGCTCCTGAAACATCAAGTATTTAGTTTAGTTAACCACTCAAATTTTTTGTTCAGAAGAAACTAAATGATAGTTTGATAATGCCAACTTACGATTGTAGGTTGTGACACTGTTTGTTGGTCAATTGGATGATTAGCTAGAGTAGAGGGGCTGTTGTCAAATTCAAAATATCACAATTGTTATAAGTAGCTCCTACAAACATAACTGCTGATATTTACAAATTAATAAAGGTTAAATACCACAAATGGGTTAATCTCCAAATGCTTATCACCAACAGATAGCCTTTACCACCCATTAAAGCCAGTATCCGCTCCTCAATGTCAGATAGCTCTACAATCTCTATTCCACCACCAGTTTTATTTCTTGTACGATACCGCAAAGCTTCCTTCTTTACGGCACTTTTTTTGTCCGCTCAATACTATAACCAATTTGAAAACTTTTTAAGCAAACATTGGTGTGTTAAATTATTGAGATTGTCCATTGCTTCCAATTTTTGACACAGCCTCCCAAGCTATTTAGTTGAGGGGAGAGTTGCTCCCAGAGTTTTCTTGAAGCATCTCTCGCACTCGGCATTCTCGAAAACCCTTTGACCAAGGTCGAGTTTTGTTCCAAAAACTCTTAAAGAGTTTCAAGTTAAATCCGAGAGGGATGCGACGCTCTTTGTGTAGAACTACAAGAAACAATATTTTTATGTTAGTAAAGGTATAGACAACTTAATATATCTAACAATAGCTTTAAAATGTGTATTCATTTACTTTCCTCATATTCAGTTTAAAGAATAAAACGGTGAGAAACTTTATTTAAATCTTCCACAAGGACGGCTTCATTTTGTATTGTCACCGTACTAATAAGTCAACAAAATTTTTTTCATAAACATTTTGTAAAACACTAAGAAAAATTCAAATTATTTTAGATCTTATAAATGTAAAAAAATATTAGAATTGTTATTTTATTGTTGTACGTCCAAATAATATAAACTAATTCACAATGTGTAAGAGCATTAAATTAAAAAAAAATCGGATTAGTAAGAAATCACGACTTAACTATGCGTCATTAGCACATCTCTAGTAAGGCAAACATTGATTAGCAGCTTACTTCACTTCGCAAGTGCGAGTCAAATGTCTTCAACATGCTAACTTCATGCGAAGTGCCTTGGCCGGTGAAGGGGGCTCTATCACCTAAGTGAGATTCGAGTTCAAAGCTGTATTTTACCAAATAGCTCTACTGGTATGTAATTAGGACTCGAGCACCTTTTCTGATCAACATATTGCTTTCGCTCTTCTTCGTTGCCTTCTTGGATCTCTTGGGCTTTTTCCTGATCCTTCGCAATAGTTAACAGCTTGGAAGTTATTTCGGGAATAAAGTTCTCGGAGAGCTTTATCTGTTGAAGATTGTGTGCATTGTCCTCCGAAGTTCTCAGTTCACGGCCAATAGTTAAGTAGGCAGGTGAATAGCTGGCATTTGCGCAGACAACACTATTCATGGCAAACCTTACTTGGTCATTAGGTGGGTCCACACCAGACGATCTAAAATGGATCGGCGATCCCGCGATCCGCGATCCAAGAACGTGACGCGTGAAGCGTGGATCGTACTAGGCCGATCCAGTTTGTTGAACTGCGATCCTGAACCTACGCTCCAAGCGATCCATAGGCGATCCGTGCGGCGACGTCGAATTGCCGTGGCAGCGGTAACCTTTATTTTGCTTAAATATTTGCGCAAAAAATCACGAATAATAAAAAGACGGTTCTGGGTAAGAACAATATACAAAAATCGCTTGGAATCTGGCACTCAGCTTTATGCAGAGTTAGTGTCAGATAAAGCTGAACATAATTTTGTAAGAATGAATGTTAATAAATTTGAGATATTGTCTTCGTTACTGAACAACAAGCTAAGAAGGAATGATACAATTTATAGAGATGCTATTACTGTGAAGGAAAGATTACTACTTACATTGGGATTTTTAGCGACTGGAGACTCGTACGTCAGTTTGCAGTATCTTTTCCGCATTTCCGAACAGAGTTTTAGCCACCACACGTTTTTAGTTCATTAGTAATTAAACGATTAACCAAGCACTTGAAATAAGGTCCAAAATAGGTACTCATGAACTATGCATCACAGGGTGAGTTCTGTACAATTTATATTACATACAAATATATATTCTGAAACTACATGAGTTTCCCTATTCAGAACAGTCAATAAAAAGGTATGCTGCCTTACAATTATATTTCAGAAATCAACAATGAAATTCAAAAATTTTGAACAAAAAATGAGAGTGGTATGCAAGTACATGGCTAACATAATATGGATACGCCCAACATTGTTACACCTGAACAGAAATTAAGGAAAAAAAAGTGTACATACTGAAATAAAACAAACCTTTTATAAAATTATTTTAACCGACTTTTAAAAAAAGATTACTTAAAAGAAACAGACTTTTGCCAGTCTTACTGACAGGAGAGGTAATGAGACACTAGATGTAGTTTAGTCTGTTTATTATAACAAAAGGTGTAACTTATATACTAAAATATAACGTGAGTTTTTGGGGAATTACGTTATCTTATGTTATCGTGAGTTATCTCAACGGTGCTATCTTAAAATGATACGATGTATGAAAACGTGCTGCAACAGACTTTAAAAAACGAGGTTACATTGCCTGATACAAGTATTTAATGAAAATAACTGAAACTGAAATGAAACCAACCTTTTATTATAAATTTTTTACCAATTTCAAAAGAGGTTAAATAGTGAAATAAAACAAACGTTTTATAAAAAATATTTTTTTAACTGACTTCAAGAAAGGAGGTTAGTTAAAAAATAACAGGCTCTAAAAAATGAAATTGTTTTAACCATACATTGCCTTGGAGAGAGCTACTGATACGCCGTGGTACCTCCACCACAGCATAAGTGCAACAATCAGGCCACCTTGGGATGGACAACATAATGAGAGCAGTTTCTTTTTATTAGGAAAATTTATATATGAATAATAAAATATGTGGAAATGACGAATGTACACGCAACCGTTTATGCCTTATTTTGCTACATTATTTATTAATTTATATAAATTTCATGCACAAATGATTATTGTAAAGGCATTATCCACCTATCAAACATTGGATGATGCAGAGAAAAGTTTGAGTAGGTGCTCAAAAAATATGGTGAAAGGATTAAGAATAAAAACAATTATGGTAAAATTTCCTAAAAAATGTATGAATGTTACCTTGGGAACCTTGTCACCTTCTGCCATTTAGCCCACAAACCATAAGCCCTTATAAGCGTTTACGTACGTAAGTGTGGTACAAGAACTATACAAATAAATAAATAAAATATTGGCAAGACATTCAAATATATACATATTATTAAATTAGGAGTGTATGGTGAGGAAGCAGGGTTTCATACAAACCGTCCTGTTGCAATCAAGACAGGTGTTCACCATCTTTCTGCAGACCGCGCAATGTCGCCTCAAGCTCTGCTTTCCCCTGACCCTAAAGGGAATTCGTCCAGCCGGTGGGTAACGTTATGACGGTACCCACCGGCTAAACACACTATGGTGTGTGTCGGTAAAGGAAAATCTAGCGGTAGAATTGCGGGAAAAGAGGGATTTGGCCAGACGGATACGGAAATTTCTATGAGATAGAGAAGGTGTATTGTGCCGGTGAATAATATACGAGTTGAGGATGGAGACATTCAAAAGTCTTTTGAAGAGCTTCTTGTACCACACCAGTGTGCGTTTGCGCTCAATGGGGTGCATGGCTAAGAGCTGATCTTTTTTATCAACCACACCCATCATGATATTGTAATCCAATATCAAGATGGGTTTGTTTGATCCTCGGATGGCCTGGACAGCGTTGCCATGGTATGTCGAGATCATAGCCACTCTATTAGTATCTCGCCATACCATGACATCGATGTCCCCCGAGGTGAGGCCAGTGTCTGCCCCGGGCTCATGTTTCCCTTCGTCAGCCTTGTGATGGCTTGTGGGATAAACTTACGGTCGGTGCGCAAGGTTCCCACGCAATCGAAACCAATCGATTTTAGTCGACGTGCCAGTGCAGGCGAATTACAAAAATTGTCCATCCACAAGGTGTAGCCCTTGTGTTCCAGGCCCTGTACTAATGGATCATCATTACGCTGCGGCATAGTTTTCCTATGAGCGTGAACCTCGAACCGCCATAAATAGCCAGTTCGAGATTCACAGATCTCACAAGTTTTAAAAACGTTTGGCATAAGAACGTTTAACGCGATTTGGCAACGAATGTGTCGTATGGGTCAGCACTCGGAGTTGTCGGACCGGAGAACGTTTCCCGCCTCAATTCAGGTAAAATCGAAGCAGTCGGAAAAGCTCTCCAGTCATAATTATCTATACCCCACGGCTGCTCCGTCAGCACGGCGGAGACATCGGCGGGAGCCACATCGTCTAGCTCCTCGCTTATGTCCAGGGCATCAAAAAATTCCAGCGTGTCGCCGATTTCGCCAGCAACGTCTGTATTGGAGTCGAAGCCCCTGCGCATATCCTCATCCAAGGGCGTCTCCATCAGGCTCCGAAACGCCCTTGGAATGAAAGGGTAAGCCATATCGCCATCCTCGTCGTCGCTGTGGGGAGAGTTACTCCCAAAGTTTTCTTGAAGCATCTCTCGCACTCGGCATTCTCGAAAACCCTATGACCAAGGTCGAGTTTTGCTCCAAAAACTCTTAAAGAGTTTCAAGTTGAACCCGAGAGGGATGCGACGACGCTCTTTGTGTAGAACTATTGTCACCGTACTAATAAGTAAACAAAAGGACATCGGGCACCTTTGTATGGGACACTTACCTACAGCGAACAAAAATGAAATTAGGTCTGGTGGATAGGCAATTGAATCTAGTTTACAATGGTATAGGTCCCATATCTGTGAGCCGTGGGAATAAGGAGAAAATGGACATTAAAAAAATATGTTTTTTTTTACTTTTTTTGTGCAATAATTCAAGAGGAAAAAAGGAATAAAAAAAAAACATGTTTTTCTCTTTACTTTTATTCTGCCGCATCCAAATCTACAATAGTTTCGTCTAAAAACGCCGCAGGTGCGTGAAATTCTTCTTGATATAATAGCCCAAGATAAAAAGTATACCACACTGGCGATATGCGCGCAACTCCCTTCAGTGCGGCGGCCGTGTATACAGGAACAGTAATACCCTTCGAGGTTTTGTCTTCCTTGCAATGCCGGATTTATTAGTATATATGTATAATAGCGTTTTGCTCTTATGTGACGAGACTGTATTCTGCCTCGTATTAATATTTTATTTTCTACCAACTCTTTGCGATGGTATAATTCCATTATATACACTCCGTTTGGCCGCATGTGTTCATGGCAATAAGATTTGGCCAATTTCAAATGGTATATTCCCAAGGTAAATAAAAGTAGCTCGTCGTAAGTTAATTGTGGAAAATCTCTTAATTCGGCATTGTTTGCCTCTATCGGCGTGAATGCAACTCTTTGCCTGTTTAAGTTGTTTCGAATCACGTAATCAGCCAATTCATTTTCTCTATTTATATTCTCATTTATTATATTTATAAACTCTGCGGCATGAGCGTTATCTCTATATGGCTGATAAGTGGCATTGATAAGTGCTGCAGTTATATTTTGAAGTCTTTTTTAAAGCGACCATTAATAGTCTCTACCACCCAACGACACATAGTGATTAGACGTGATTTATTTGCATCTACTGTGCTCAACTGCTCTCCTCTCGTCCTTGTTGGCGGCATATGTGCATCATATCCATGCTCTTCGATGGCAGGGATAGAGTCTCTAAAGCCGCGGTCCAATATGAAAATATCGTTGGCGTTCAGAAACCAATGCCAAGCTTCCTCCTCCATCATGTGACGCATTATTTCGGCATCCGTAGTAATAGCTGGATACGGGCCTAATACGTCTACAATATAGCCGTCTGTGCATACAATTAAAAAGGGTTTTATTAAGTTGCGGAATTTGTGCAGGCTATACGTTCTTCTCTGAAAAAGGAAGTTGGAGCTTTTTTGCACGTATATGTATGTTCCATCACACACAAGAATGGCCGCAGGTTCATTCTGGTTACCTCCAAAAATATGACTCGGGATGATTAAGTTGCGAGCTACTACATCTTCTCTCGTCATGTGATCCAAACCCAGATGGCGGGGAACAAACTCTTCAGATAAACATTCTCGAGCTATTTTTAGTTTTCGTTCCAATGTTCTTCTCGACATATTAAACATAGAAGCTATACGCTCGTCTGGTTCACCTGTTCTTATTTTAACTAAATACAGTCCCAAAACAGTAGCAGAACTGTTGGTTCTATCACGTAGAGAAGATGTTTGATTCAAAATATTATTGAATTGAATTTTATCCATACCCGTATAAAAATGTAGTTCATTGTCATCTATCTCCTCAACATTTTCGAAGTCCAACTGAGTTCCTCGTTCCAATTTCCATTCATACAGCTCGATAATATCGAGAACATGAGCACTATTAAAGTTTTCATGAAGAGGTATTTGCTCATTAAGTAGATCTTCCCATTCATTGTTTATCATATGGGGTTGGCAAACTCGAGCAAGTTTTGGTATGAATAGCTTATTAATACGAAAAAAATGTAACCTGACATATTTTGGCACAGCATTTGCTGGTACGTTTCTGCAGTTTTGAAAAACACAGCGTCGAGCAGTATTAGATACACGCAAATATCCAGGAATAGTCATAAGACCTATGTCTTGTTGTTGTTGAACGTCAACTACTATTTCTTGGACTTCCTCTTCTTGTACTTGCTGGGGTAATGGTTCTTGAACTTGCTGAGGTAATGGATCGTCTACTGGCCGGACTTGCACTGCCCGATAAAATCTCAGCCAGCAAGGGTTGCATATTGATAGTGTACCATCAAAAGCAATCTGTAACAAGTTTATTTTACGGTTATTAATTGATAATCATAATAATAAAGGTCACAACGAAATACACTATGACCAAGGAATGAACAGTTTCAATGGTTGAAAAGGACTGGTATGACGTCACAGCTGGCTGACGTGGCTGTGAGTACTTATTCATACAATGTAGTGTAGTAATATTTTAGGGGGCATTCTAACCGTCATAAACAACTTTTTCTATGGAACCAATATGGAAATCCCGAAAGAAAAAATAGCTGCCTAGCTTTTGTTACAGGATGTATATAACAGGAATGTTTAATATATATAATAAATATTGAGAAACTTACCTCCCGTGGCATTATTTCTTGTAATAATAGTACTGCATAGTCATGATATCTTTCTAAAAACATTTGTGTAAGACGATGTCTTCTACGACGTAGAACAGATCGCTCACACGACACACTACTATTTCGTCGTTCCATTTCACAGCCAAATCCAACACCAAGGCAAACAAAATCCAGTAAACAAGCAGTAGGTAATTAGTAGACTCAGAACACAATGGGAACACAGTAAAACACAGATCGCTACGACGGATGACGAAGGACTGCGTTGTAGTAAAATAAGCTAGCTACTTGCGCGAGCGCAACCAAACCTGTTTTACGACAATGGGCGAGAAAGAGAACGCAACATGCACACCCACTTATCGGATATCAGTCAGGTTGACTTTACGAAAATACCACGGAGTGATATTTTAACTTACTGAGCGGTCATATTTAGTAATTAGGACAAATAGTCAACTTAAAATATGAATTTCATTTTACTTTTATTTCCATTTTCCCATTGTTATGAATTAAAATAACCACATAATATTAAATATGATTGGAAGCACTATGATTTAAAAGTGTTTTGGTTTATGTTCGCGACTTTAAAAAAAGCGGGTAAAAAACGCCCAATGTCCTTTGTTTCATAAACATTTTGTAAAACACTATTGAGCCAAGAAAAAATCAAATTATTTTAGATCTTATAAATATAACAAAAATATTAGAATTGTTATTTTATTGTTGTACGTCCAAATAATATAAACTAATTCCAATGTTTAAGAGCATTAAATTTTAAAAAAAACGGATTAGTAAGAAATCATGACTTAACTATGCGTCATTAGCACATCTCTAGTAAGGTAGACATTGATGAGCAGCTTACTTCACTTCGCAAGTGCGAGTCAAATGTCTTCAGCATGCTAACTTCATGCGTAGTGCCTTGGCTGATGAAGGAGGCTTTATCACCTAAGTGAGATTCGAGTTCAAAGCTGTATTTTACCGAATAGCTCTACTGGTACGTAATTAGGACTCGAGCACCTTTTCTGATCAACATATTGCTTTCGCTCTTCTTCGTTGCCTTCTTGGATCTCTTGGGCTTTTTCCTGATCCTTCGCAATAGTTAACAGCTTTGAAGTTATTTCGGGAATAAAGTTCTCGGAGAGCTTTATCTGTTAAAGATTGTGTGTATTGTTCTCCGAAGTTCTCAGTTCACGGCCAATAGTTAGGCCGCGTTTCCACTGACGCGGAGCTGGGCGGAGAGGAGCGGAGAAGAGCGGTGAAACGTGGTCAGTGTTTCCACTGAAGCGGAGCGGAGTGCAGTGGAGCGGAGTGGAGCGAAGCGGAGTGGAGCGAAGCGGACTGGAGCGAAGCGGAGTGGAGCGAAGCGGAGTGGAGCGGGGCGGGGCGGAGCGGGGCGGGGCGGAGTGGGGCGGAGCGGAGCGGGGCGGAGCGGAGCGGGGCGGGGCGGGGTGGAGCGGAGCATACTTTTGGAATTGCGCACTTTTGCGGCAAGCAATCATTTTATATCTTTCTCTACTTGAAGACGAAGATAACGAATCAGATGAAGTAGCATTGACTGTTGCGACTTTTTTGAATTCGAAGAGAAAACATAGATTCTGGATTTGCATTTGTAGGTAGTCAGTCGCGTATCCCATAAACACGGAAATTGTCTAACACTTTCAATGAATCTCTCATCCATTTTGATACGTATGCATCTAATGACGTAACGATGAACTGAGGCACTGTGCGCGCGAGTCACGCGACACGGGCGACGTCATGCATTCCCCCCGCGTCCCGCTCCGCTCTCCCTTTCATCCACATAATCCTCGCTGTCCTTCGCACCGCACCGCCCCGCCCCGTTGTCCTCCGCTCCGCACCGCCCCGCTGTCCTCCGCACCACACCGCCCGGCGCCCCGCTGTCCTCCGCACCGCACCGTCCCGCTGTCCTCCGCACCGCACCGTCCCGCTGTCCTCCGCTCGGCACCGCCCCGGTATCCTCCGCTCGGCCCCGCCCCGCTATCCTCCGCAACGCATCGCCTCGCTGTATTTTTACTATGAATATCCGCTCAGCTCTGCTCCACCCCGCTCGTGGTGTTTCCATTGAAGCGGAGCGGAGATTTCGAGCATAGTGATTGGTCAATTCGTGCACCGCCAAGCTCCTCTCCGCCCCGCTCCGCGTCAGTGGAAACCCGGCCTTAAGTAGGCAGGTGAATAGCTGGCAGATGCGCAGACAACACTATTCATGGCAAACCTTACTTGGTCATTAGGTGGGTCCACACCAGACGATCTAAAATGGATCGGCGATCCCGCGATCCAAGAACGTGACGCGTGAAGCGTGGATCGTACTTGGCCGATCCAGTTTGTAGAACTGCGATCCTGAACCTACGCTCCAAGCGATCCATAGGCGATCCGTGATTCAGACGAACTCTTGGTTGAGATGGAATTACACGTGCAGCGGCGGCGTCGAATTGCCGTGGCAGCGGTAACCTTTATTTTGCTTAAATATTTGCGCAAAAATCACGAAAAATAAAAAGACGGTTCTGGGTAAAAACAATATACAAAAATCGCTTGGAATCTGGCACTCAGCTTTACGCAGAGTTAGTGTCAGATAAAGCTGAACATAATTTTGTAAGAATGAATGTTAATAAATTTGAGATATCGTCTTCATTTTTTTTTAAATTCCTATATATAGAGTCCTAATTTATGGTTTGGAAAACTTACAGCTATTATGTCTTACAATTCAACAGGTTAACAACAGAGAGCCAATTACAAGTTTTCACATTTTGCTATTTGTTAGTGAACAACAAGCTAATAAAGAATGATGCAATTTATAGAGATGCCATTACTGTGAAGGAAAGATTACTACTTACATTGAGATTTTTAGCGACTGGAGACTCGTACGTCAGTTTGCAGTATCTCTTCCGCATTTTCAAACAATTTTAGCCACCACACGTTTTTAGTTCATTAGTAACTAAACAATTAACCAAGCACTTGAAAAAAGGTCCAAAATAGGTACTATTGAACTATGCATCACAGGATGAGTTCTGTACAATTTATATTACATACAAATGAATATTCTGAAACTACATGAGTTTCCCTATTCAGAACAGTTAATAAAAAGGTATGCTGCCTTACAATTATATTTCAGAAATCAACAATTTTGAACAAAAAGTGAGAGTGGTATGCAATTATAAAATTATTTTAACCGACTTTAAAAAAAAGATTAGTTAAAAGTAACAGACTTTAAAAAATGAGGTTACATACATTGCCTGATACAAGTATTTAATGAAAATAACATACTGAAATGAAACTAACCTTTTATTATAAAATTTTAACGGACTTCAAAAGAGGTTAAATAGTGAAATAAAACAAACGTTTTATAAAAAATACTCTTTTAACCGACTTCAAGAAAGGAGGTTAGTTAAAAAATAACAGGCTTTAAAAATGAAATTGCTGTAACCATACATTGCCTTGGAGAGAGCTACTGATACGCCGTGGTACCTCCACCGCAGCATATGTGCAACAATCAGGCCGCCTTGGGATGGACAACATAATGAGAGCAGTTTCTTTTTACTAGGAAAATTTATCCTATTCAGAACAGTTAATAAAAAGGTATGCTGCCTTACAATTATATTTCAGAAATCAACAATTTTGAACAAAAAGTGAGAGTGGTATGCAATTATAAAATTATTTTAACCGACTTTAAAAAAAAGATTAGTTAAAAGTAACAGACTTTAAAAAATGAGGTTACATACATTGCCTGATACAAGTATTTAATGAAAATAACATACTGAAATGAAACTAACCTTTTATTATAAAATTTTAACGGACTTCAAAAGAGGTTAAATAGTGAAATAAAACAAACGTTTTATAAAAAATACTCTTTTAACCGACTTCAAGAAAGGAGGTTAGTTAAAAAATAACAGGCTTTAAAAATGAAATTGCTGTAACCATACATTGCCTTGGAGAGAGCTACTGATACGCCGTGGTACCTCCACCGCAGCATATGTGCAACAATCAGGCCGCCTTGGGATGGACAACATAATGAGAGCAGTTTCTTTTTACTAGGAAAATTTATATATGAATAATAAAATATGTGGAAATGACGAATTTACACGCAACCGTTTATGCCTTATTTTGCAACATTATTTAATAATTTATTTAAATTTTATGTACAAACGGGCACTGCGAGGGAGGCGATAACTGATCTTGCGGTGCAAGCATCAAGCGGAGATATTACTTTGGAAGAGATTGAATGGTCGATACGAAGCTTGAAAAATGGAAAGTCTGCGGGAATTGATAGGATATCTGCTGAAATGATCAAATTAGGTGGTCCTTGCGTCCGGGACGCCTTCTGGTCATTGAGCAATCTATGCTGGAAGACTGGAAGGGTCCCAATGGACTGGAGGCGTGCTATCGTCGTGCCCTTGTATAAAGGCAAGGGCTCACGTATGGAGTGCGCCAACTATAGGGCCATCAGTTTGATCAGTATAGCAGCTAAAGTGTATGGCAAAATTATTGAAAGGAGAATGAGGGTGGAATCTGACGGATTACTGTGGGAGGCGCAGGGTGGTTTCCGAAATGGAAGGGGATGTATGGACCAAGTTTTCTCGCTCCGCAACATTGTAGAGAAGCAGCTGGCTGTAGGCCGGAAGGTTTTCTGCGGTTTTGTGGACATGGAGAAAGCATTTGACAGAGTTGTACGGAAGGATCTCTGGGATATATTGCCAGGATACGGGATTGATGGTGCGCTGCTTCGTGCTGTGCAGTCTACATATGTGGGATGTACGGCATGTGTGCGGGTGGGCGGCAGCCTGTCTCCCTGGTTTGACGTCAACATTGGCGTCAGACAGGGTTGCGTGCTGTCGGCTCTGCTGTTTGTCCTGTACCTGGACGATTGTCTTAAGAGAGTAAGATCGATGAATGTTGGATTGCGAATGGGTGACTTACTTGTGAACTGTTTGCTGTATGCAGATGATGCCGTGCTCATAGCCGAATCGCCATCAGAACTACAGTCACTAGTCACAACGATGAAAGATGATTGTCTAATGAGAGGCTTACATTTGAACGCGACTAAAACGAAAGTGATGGTATTCGAAAGAGAAGAGGACAGAACGAATGCCAGGATAACTGTAAATGATGTAGTGCTGGAACAGGTGGATGAGTTTGTATATCTTGGATGTGCATTTAGCAGGGATGGACGGTACACCGCTGATGTAGAAAAGAGGGTAACTGCGGGAAATAGTGTGAATGGAGCGTTAGGCAAACTTTTAGGTACCAAGGCCTTAAGTCAAAAGGCCCAGCTCGCAGTACACAATGCGGTGCTGATACCTACGCTAACGTATGGAAGCGAGAGTTGGGTATGGCAGGAAACGCATGAAAGTAGAATAAACGCGGTCGAGATGCGCGCGCTACGCAAAATCTGCGGAGTAACGCTCGCAGATCGCGTTCGGAATGAAGATGTAAGAAAGAGAGTTGGTCTGAAAGAGAGTGTCGGTGTTAAAGTAAGGAAGGGCATGCTACGATGGTTCGGGCATGTGGAACGAATGGGAGATGAAAGAATGACAAAACAGATATACAACGCGAAAGTGGATGGACGTAGGAGTCGGGGAAGGCCACGACACACCTACCACGACCAAATTAATCATGTGTTAGTGGAGGGTGGTGTCAAGAGCCGTAGGAACCGACGTGCATGCATGAAAAGAAAAATGAAAGTTGAAGAGGCGAGTGAGGTGTGTATGGACCGTGCCGTGTGGCGCTCGGTTCTTTCTGCCTACCCCGCAAGGGATTTGGCGTGAAGATAGTATTATGTACAAATGATAATTGTAAAGGCATTACCCACCAATCAAACATTGGGTGATGCAGAGAAAAGTTTGAGTAGATGCTCAAAGAATATGGAGAAAGGATTAAGAATAAAAAACAATAATGGTGGAATTTCCTAAAAAGTGTATGAATGTTTCCTTGGGAACCTTGTCACCTTCCGCCATTTAGCCCACAAGCCATAAGCCTTTATAAGCGTTTACGTACGTAAGTGTGATACAAAAAATATACAAATAAATAAATAAAATATGGGAAAGACATACAAATATATACATAATAATAGATTAGGAGTGTATGGTGAGGAAGCAGGGTTCATACAAACCGTTCTGTTGCAACCAAGACAAGTGTTCACCATCTTTCTGCAGACCGCGCAATGTCGCCTCAGGCGCTGCTTTCCCCCTGACCATAAAGGGAACTCGTCGAGCCGGTGGGTAACGTCATATTGTGTGGTTGCAGCAGACAGTCTCACGGCTGTGTCGGGATAGGAAAATCTAGCGGTGGAATTGCGGGATAAGAGGGATTTGGCCAGACGGATACGGAAATTTCTATGAGATAGAGAAGGTGTATGGTGCCGGTGAATAATATACGAGTTGAGGATGGAGACATTTAAAAGTCTTTTGAAGAGCTTCTTGTACCACACCAGTGTGCGTTTGCGCTTATATATTTTTTTTTTTGAGTAACCTAATGCTTGTAGTAGAAATCATGGTAAAATATAGGATCTATACAAAATTTACTTGATAGAATTTTATGGCACAGAAAGGGAAGAGTGTTCTTTGTACTTTGTCATTATGTTGTAATCTAAAGATTATATGCATGTTATCATGGCTGAATTGGGGATTCTGTCCATTGGTCTGGAACATCAGTAAGCCCAGACAGCCAATTCTTGAATAGTTCAGACCTCACATGGGGTGTCCCCTCAGCAAATCTCTTGATGTAATCAGGATTGCGCCGGAACAGGTCCACAACTGAACTGAGTTGTTTATTGAGTAAGACCTCCAAAATCTTTGGTTTGGTGATAACTTCAATAACTTTAGTTAAGACCATTCCATCATTATTGGAGGCCACAAACCCCATTGTGTCGTCCGCCAAAACTCGTAAGATTCCAAAATGGGATGTCTACTCATAACCAGATTTGAGTTTTAGGGGTTCACCTGTCATGTGATCAGCATGGTGACTGGAACAGGTGGATGGAGGTTTCCTAGGCTGGACAGGTTTGGCGGATGGAGTAGAGAGACTTAGAGTCTTTTTATCTAGGGCAGACATGCAGTTTGCGATGCTGCATGTCATCTGATTCCATTGGTTAGCAGTATGTTCTAAGGTCTTCTCAAAGTCTGACTTTTGTGTCAAGATACTCTCTGCAGCTTGGACCATATCAGTGGACAGGTTTGCTAAATCAACGATTAACTCTCTAGAATTTTTTGTAGTGGCTGCAGAATAAGCTACTATGGCCATTTTGATCATTGAGTGTATTACTTGATATCCCAGATTTGTAGACATTATAAGTTCATCCAGGAGTTGAGGCATGTCCTCGCCAGTAATGTTCACTAGATGTTTGTATTTGTTTGGAAGGTCCAACCTGGTGTCATGAACCAATGAGGAAATCTTGGTGAGAGTGCTAATGATCTTGGGATCAAGGGGGTCATTAAGTTGTTTCCAATAATTCTTGAGTTCACCAAGAAGGTGGGAGACATCTGGGACGTCTATAGAAGTGTTCCTGCCAGATGAGGAGGGAAGAATTCCTGTTAGTGGACTTTGTCCCGTAAAGGCATCATTGCAGTTATCAATAATCTCTTGAGAGAGCCCTGCATCCGTGATGGACAAAGGCAACATACGGTTTTCTCGGGACATTGTTATTTCCTCCGATGTGGATTTTGTTGGAAGCCTATGGAGATGGGATGAGCTTTTTGAATTTGGAGGGGGTGAAGGCGAGCAGATGGAGAAAGAGTTGAGAAACTTAAGCACTTTCTTGAACATGCCTCTTTGGACTTTCTTTTTCTCAATGGGGTACATGGCTAAGAGCTGATCTTTTTTATCAACCCCACCCATCATGATACATATTATTTAATTAGGAGTGATCTGCCCCGGGCTCATGTTTCCCTTCGTCAGCCTTGTGATGGCTTGTGGGATAAACTTACAGTCGGTGCGCAAGGTTCCCACGCAATCGTACATATCATATATACATCTGTTGGGCCGTATGCTTGTCTGCCACCTTAGTGGCATAAAAAAAAACGATTTTAGTCGACGTGCCAGTGCAGGCGAATTACAAAAATTGTCCACCCACAAGGTGTAGCCCTTGTATTCCAGGCCCTTAACCATTCGCAGCACTGTCGTTGGCGTCGTAGCTGCTAATGGATCATCATTACGCTGCGGCAAAGTTTTCCTATGAGGGTGAACCTCGAACCGCCATAAATAGCCAGTTCGAGATTCTCAGATCTCGCAAGTTTTAATGCCACGCGTGCAGCTTTGTCCGGAATGAGCTGGCTGATATCCAGCCAGCCCTTCCACATCCGCAAACTCTCGTCCAAGGCAATATTGCGGTCAGGGATGTTCAAATCTTGAAATTTCTTATTCAGGTGAGACAATATTGGGCGTATCTTAAATAACCTTACCTCTGAAGGGTCCAGGTCTAGCCCACACATGTCTTCATTATCTACGAAATGTAAGCATCGCATTAAAAGTTTGAAGCGGTTTAAGAACATGTGTGCACCAAACCCTGGAGTATTAAATATGTCAGCAGTGGCATTCCAATACTCATCAAGTCGTGACTTGACAACAACCCCCATCGCCATAATGATGCCAAACAGCGCATATAACTCATGGGCGGTGGTGTTCCGCCACTTGGTAATATGACTTGTGTGATGGAGATTGTTAGTGCGGAGTAAATGGGATGCCACCTGCTGAGCATATTTATTCGTTTCAGAGGCAATGTGCTCCATTATCTGCTGATCCTATATGGCAACGAATGTGTCGTATTGGTCAGCACTCGGAGTTGTCGGACCGACATTGCTGGGGGAGAACGTTTCCCGCCTCAATTCAGGTAAAATCGAAGCTGTCGGAAAAGCTCTCCAGTCATAATTATCTATACCCCACGGCTGCTCCGTCAGCACGGCGGAGACATCGGCGGGAGTCACATCGTCTAGCTCCTCGCTTATGTCCAGGGCATCAAAAAATTCCAGCGTGTCGCCGATTTCGCCAGCAACGTCTCTATTGGAGTCGAAGCCCCTGCGCATATCCTCATCCAAGGGCGTCTCCATCAGGCTCCGAAACGCCCTTGGAATGAAAGGGTAAGCCATATCGCCATCCTCGTCGTCGCTATGGGGAGAGTTACTCCCAAAGTTTTCTTGAAGCATCTCTCGCACTCGGCATTCTCGAAAACCCTTTGGCCAAGGTCGAGTTTTGTTCCAAAAACTCTTAAAGAGTTTCAAGTTGAACCCGAGAGGGATGCGACGCTCTTTGTGTAGAACTACAAGAAACAATATTTTTATGTTAGTAAAGGTATAGGCAACTTAATATTGTAACCTTAGGGGTTAGGAGAGAGAGAGAGGAAGAAAACAATTAAATAGTATACAAAATTTATTTAAAAAGTAGGGGTATGTAGGTGAAGGTTCTCTCGGGGGGGTTCGGTATGCTCGTAACCGTAGGTTGCAATTACACTTAGAAATAAGAATGCCACTGTCCTGCGTTAGTCCCCGGGTAGGATCGGAGCAGCGGCCGTGCAGCAGCAGTAGCAGGGCTCTGGCCGTGCAGGTAGGCGCAGCGGCAATGCGACCGACGTCACGTAGATGATGTGAAGAGTGAAGGGTGAACGTGAACCCTGGAATCGTAATTTAGTCGATTTACAGTTTGTCCTAGTTTTCCTACTGACTGCAACATCACGAACACCACAACGACCACTCCCGGAGATGGCTAAGCAGGAAGCAAGTGGCATCGTAGGCTACCATGGTTTTTGATGATGAGGCAGTCATACAAAGCAAAGTTATAGAATAGTAAGAAGACTTTACACAATGGGAAAGCCGAATTGCGTGATAGACTAGTTTGGCTGTAGGTAGTTGCCATTAAAATTTAGCAGTGCAATCCTTACATAAAATGTAATTAAGCCTTACATATATTTTATAAGCACTAGCAAGGCTGTACTAAACAAAATTAGAAAGAATCTAGCAATTATGAAATGAGTTGATGATTCGAGTTACCTACATAGTAATAAATATAGATTAAGCAACACTCACCCAATAAACTCGGGGTACACTCACTGAATTTAATTTTACGAAATAATTCTTTAACCAAACTATTATAAAGGAATTATTTATGCAGATTTTTCTACGCAGAATTAATTTAACGGAGCTAATGAGCTTCTCGGCGTGATACGTGTATGCGTTAGGACGATCTCAAGTGCTGTGCACCGGCTGAGTCTGGAATGATCTCCGCGCGCGCGCCCGCTGTAGTAACTGGTTAGGTATATGTAGATATAGGTATCTAAGCTAATGAAGGTTTGCTTCCGAATTAATTTATTTTGTTTAAATTTAGATAGAAATATAATTTTGTAACTGAATTATTAAGTAGTTTTAACATAGTATTGGTGTAGCCAAACTATGGTATATTAGGAAGTGTAACGAACCGTTACAATAAATCTAACAATTGCTTTAAACTATGTATTCATTTACTTACCTCATATTCATATACATCACTTAGTTATAAAATTTTATTTACTAACAAAGTTGTTATAAATTATGTATAAATAGGTTAAGGTATTTATCTATGGGTCTATGCAACATGAAAATAAAGTTTTATTATTATTATTTCTCTTTATTTAAATACATTAACATATAAATTACATTTTTAAATATACGTATAAAAAAGGTACATTTAAAAATATAAAAAATAGTGTCCCACCGGCATCGGGTACAGGGACCAAGCTACCGGTGGTTAGGACTTCAGAGACAGGAACTTCCTCACAATACGTGCCGTGCTCAGAAGAACTGCCTTCTGCATCAAGCCCTTGACCCAACTGTCCACCGCAAGCCTCTTAAGGTGTTGGTCGAGGCTTTTGGCTATTAGTCCATGCACAGAGATTACTATCGGTACAATAATAGCTGAGTCAATACTCCATATCAATTATTATTGCAAGGCGCTCTAGCCGATCTATTATCACTATGTCAGGTCTATTTGCAATAATAGTCCTATCAGTGATAATAGATCGGTCCCAGTACAACGTGATATGGTCACTTTCGAGAACTGGGTCAGGCACATATCTATAATACGGTACTGTAACGTTGTGGAACAACGGGTGCAGATATTGATTAATATTAGAGTATTAAAATAGAAATTTAATGAAAATAAATGAAAGCGCCATCTACCGAGTAAGTGTCACAACGACGGAAGCCTTCATTCATAGTCATAGATGCGGTCTTGACGGTTGAGTAGTTTCGAGTGGTGCCACTAGAGGCGCTATTCATTAATATATAAAGCGTTGCGTTAATGCAGGAGACCGCCAGATTAATATTTAAAATAGCTCACGGACGTATAAGTGTCGTTGGAAATTGTGAGAAAAACACAAGTTTAAAAATCATCGTTTATAAAAATATTTGTCAAGTATAAGGAGCAAATAGCTCTAGACAGAAGACCCCATCATTGGGTGAGTTAAATTATTTATAATGTAATCTAGATTTTAAAACAGTGAAAATTAACGGCTGTTGGTCAACCCTGTTATAGGAGGGTAGTTTACAGGGGTGTGAAAAAAAAACATATCTGTAAAATTAGTAATGTAAGCAAACATTGTAAGACCCCCGATTCCTGAAATGGTTAACAGGAGTCGGCTGTCTTTGGGGAATAAGCGGGAAAAAGGGTTCCAGCTAACCCGTCATATGGAACATTCCAGGGTCCACCCTACGGGTTGTCAAGATCCACCCTTCGGGTTCCAAGCAGGAACATCCACCCTACGGGATCCAGAAATCCACCCTACGGGATCCAGAAATCCACCCTACGGGTTCGAAGAAGCGGTCTACCCCTCGAGTTCTACGAGAACCTGCCGACCTACGGGTTGTCAAGATCCACCCTACGGGTTGGGAACACCGTGCCAGCCGAAGTTGTGGACGGCACGGCTACGTCGCTGACGGCGTCAATCGAAGAAGGCTAACCCAAGATAAGTCGAACCCTGCGAAGTCCTTCGGGAATCGCAAAAATCCTTGCTGCCTGAAGTTACCACACCCACGACCCCCAAGTGCTCAATTCAAATAAATTATTAATTTTTTATATTCTAAAGTCTATCTTTTCTTTTCTCTCTCCTTTCCTGAAAGCAATAGCTTTTCAGTACCTCTGATTCGATAAGGTTATATTTCAAAGCAAGCTGTTGATGGATAATCCTAGCTACTTGGTTGTGTCTATGCAAATACTCACTATTGGCAAGACTAGAACAACCTGAAATAATATGCCTGAGGGATTCTCCGGGACGGCGACATGCCCGACATATGTCAACCGTACCATCCTTTAGGATATACTTTCGGTAATTATTAGTCATCACCACTTCATCAGTAATTGCAAAAATAAAACCTTCAGTTTCTCCAAAGAGGTCACCGAATCGTAGCCAGGATACAGAAGATGTTAAATCAATATCGGGCCCGTGTAGGGCCCGATAAAAACGACCATGCAACTCCTTACTCATCCATATATCCTTACGATCATTGAGACTCTGTATCACAGGTTTATGCCAATTCTCTTTAGCCAGAGCAAGCGGGGTAAGTCCTTTGTCAACTACAACCACATCACGATGCACATCCGCGTCAACGTGAAGAAAATATTCCCTGAGGTTGCACACCTCACGATTATGGAGGGTCTTAGCATTAGGGAAACCACGACCCCCGCACTTCCGCGGCATGTACAACCTCATCACTGATGAACGCGGATGATGCATTCGGTATGTGGTGAGTAACGTACGGACTTTCCTATCCAGGGCTTCAAGTTCTGTCTGAGTCCACCTGAGTATGCCAAAGGAGTACATCAAAACTGGCATGACCCAATCGTTATAGGCGCGCACCTTGTTACCACCTGATAAAATACTTTTAAGTACTTTTTTCAAGCGGCCAAAGAAGCGCTCCTTCAACGATTGTTTCATACCAACTTCACAGATGCCTAACGCCTGCGACATACCCAGGTATTTATATGTTTCGGTTGCAGAAAGACATCCAAGTCGTGTAGAATCTGAAAGTTCTACGCCTTCAGATTCTATTATCCCGCCTCTATTTACATGCATGACCGCACATTTGTCAACACCAAACTCCATCCTGATAGAATTACTAAAAACTTCTGTTATCTTTAGTAATTCTGTCAGTTGCAGCTTGTTGGATGCAAATAGCTTCAAGTCATCCATGTAAAGGAGGTGGGATATAACTTGGCCATCCCTCCGCAACCGATAGCCTAACCCTGAATTCTCTAACAAAGTACTCAGAGGATTCAGTGCTAGGCAAAACCATAATGGACTGAGACTGTCACCCTGGAATATACCCCGCTCAATCCTTATAGGCACACTGTTCCCGCAAACCCGTCGACATCCTGGATAGCACAAGACTGTTTTCCATTGCCCCATACATGTCTTCATGAAGGCACATAGAGTTGCATCAATTTTATACAACTCCAGTACCCTCAAGAGCCGAGCCATGTATGCGGCACAGAATCGAAAGCCTTCTTGTAGTCTATCCAACATGTCGCCAGATTCTTACGGTTACGGCGTGTCTGTTGGCTAATGGCCATATCATTATATGGAGCTCTTTAGTGCCACGAGACCCACTTCTGCATCCATTCTGAGAGGTGGACAAGATGGAATTGTCAATTAAGTGGGACTATATTTTCTCTCTCAGAATAGATGTTAGAAGTTTATAGAGCGTGGGGAGACACGTTATTGGTCTGTAATTCTTTGGGTCTGTGGCACCACCAGACTTAAACAAAAGATGGGTAACGCCAGTAGTGGTGAAATCTGGCAACGATCCTGACTCTAGGCATGATTCGAATTGAGATGCCAAACGCCCATGTGAGCTCTTAAACCATTTTAGCCAGAAGTTATGCAATCCATCTGGCCCTGCCGACTTCCAATTCGGCAGCAGACGGACTGCACTGGAGACATTATTCGGTGTTATTTGAATTGGCTCCATGGTTTTAATAGGCTCACATGAACGTTCAACATCTCGCATCCAATCACCCTCTGTGTGACCTACGGGCATCGACCAGATGTTGCGCCAAAATGAAGTAGTGGCATCATCATCCGGTCGATGCACTTCGGTCCCATTAGAGTCAGGACGCTCCCAATTTCTGTAGACCCATCTTTTGTCTCTCTGGAATGTGCGATTTTGTGAATACCGATCCACTCTTTTTTTGTATCTACGCACACGATTTGCCCACGCATAAATTTTTTGCTTCAGGTAGTCTATGCGTTCTGTGACTCGGGCTAAAAAATCTCGAGGTCTAGTGTTAGTCCCCGAGAAAGCCCGGGTCACAAATCGCATGACTCTCGGGCGGGTATTTCCCGACAAGCAAATCAGCTTTCCAATGAGTGCCCTAGTCTCAGAAATACGACGCTCAATTCTGCCCTGCCAAGCCGGCACTGCTTGCTTTGGTCGTATAACAATGTTATCATTAAGAAATTTTACATTTGCTATACGACAAGCTGCAACGGCTCCGCAATACAAAATTGAGTGTGTATCCCCGAGATCTTCACTATTATCGAAATAATTCGATTATAGCGAATCCAGGGCACACACTAGAGCTATGTTTTTTTCTATGCGTGAGCAAACGCGGTAGACGCGGTCTAATTTGTACTGGCATAGATCGATATTCAAGCATGGCACACTCCAAAGCACTCCTTAATAATTGTTCGTTGTAATGGGTACTTACGTTTGTAGCATTGGTATTCATCACATCATCGTTACAGTTATTTAATTGTAAAGTAGTTGTAGAAGTTAGTGTCACAGGTTACGATGATGTTGATGGCAGACCAAGACTGCTACACACGTCCGAACGTAGCCTCTCAAGTACGGTAGCATCCAACAGATGACATCGTTGTATGGCCCGCACTTGATCCGATAGACGCTGTGCTGACACGTTGACTGATGGTTCAAGTTCCTGAAACAGAGGCAGCATTCTGACACGATACGCAGTGAGGTTGATTCCTCCCTCTGTAGCCCTGAAATATGCCCGCATGACGTTCTCATTCAATGAATTCGACCATCGCATGCGGTGCACATCACCACCGGAGGCGGGGGCCCTGTTCGAAGCTGGTGGGCCTCGGGGTCCCAAGCGAGACGGTGGCCGGCCTCTCCCCGGCCGACGTACAGGTGTTGGCGACGTCGGCGGAGAGAAAAACTCATCACTCGACGATGAGCTCGACGCCTCTGCGATTCCCCTTGTCGCTGTTACACATTCACGGGGAAGAGAGGCGGAGCTGAGTGATGAGTCCGGAGGTGTAAGGCGTGCTTCTCGTTTCTTGGCTCTTGTTATCATATTTTGCTGGATTTAATTATACATTTTATTGTGTATTTTCCGATACATGACAGCTGTCATAGACTTCCAATTCTTTTCTATTCAAAGATTTTTTATTACTATTATTCTTGAAGTATTTATACATTTTTGATAAAATATTCATTATAAATCTATATTTGTTGATAAATGATGTTAAAATTCTGTAAAATTTATGTTTTTAAAGCAAAAAGTAATTAAAACTACAGCAAAATGTTGACAGGGATGTTGTTATTATTATTTCCTTTATTAATTATATTCAGTTTAAAGAATAAAACCGTGAGAAATTTTATTTTAATCTTCCACAAGGACGGCTTCACTTTGTATTGTCACCGTACTAATAAGTAAACAAAATTTGTTTCATAAACATTTTGTAAAACACTATAGAGCCAAGAAAAATTCAAATTATTTTAGATCTTATCAATATAAAAAAATATTAGAATTGTTATTTTATTGTTGTACGTCCAAATAATATAAACTAATTCCAATGTTTAAGAGCATTAAATTAAAAAAAAACGGATTAGTAAGAAATCATGACTTAACTATGTGTCATTAGCACATCTCTAGTAAGGTAAACATTGATGAGCAGCTTACTTCACTTCGCAAGTGCGAGTCAAATGTATTCAGCATGCTAACTTCATGCCCAGTGCCTTGGCTGGTGCAGGAGGCTCTATCACCTAAGTGAGATTCGAGTTCAAAGCTGTATTTTACCGAATAGCTCTACTGGTACGTAATTAGGACTCGAGCACCTTTTCTGATCAACATATTGCTTTCGCTCTTCTTCGTTGCCTTCTTGGATCTCTTGGGCTTTTTCCTGATCCTTCGCAATAGTTAACAGCTTTGAAATTATTTCGGGAATAAAGTTCTCGGAGAGCTTTATCTGTTAAAGATTGTGTGTGTATTGTCCTCCGAAGTTCTCAGTTCACGGCCAATAGTTAAGTAGGCAGGTGAATAGCTGGCAGATGCGCAGACAACACTATTCATGGCAAACCTTACTTGGTCATTAGGTAGGTTCACACCAGACGATCTAAAATGGATCGGCGATCCCGCGATCCGCGATCCAAGAACGTGACGCGTGACGCGTGGATCGTACTAGGCCGATCCAGTTTGTTGAACTACGATCCTGAACCTACGCTCCAAGCGATCCATAGGCGATCCGTGATTCAGTTGAACTCTTGCTTGAGATGGAATTATACGTGCAGCGGCGGCGTCGAATTGCCGTGGCAACGGTAACCTTTATTTTGCTTAAATAATAGGGGTTAAAGTATAAAATTGCCGTTTTATTGCAATAGGTTCTTTCTTAACATATCTTTTTGAACATAGTTTCTATGATGTTCTTCTTTTAAAAAATGTGAAACATTTGAAAATCGACTTTCAATTGTTTTTGATATTCAACTTAAACAAGAAAGATGGATACTGCGAAAATTCGAGTAATTTTTGAATACGAGTTCCGACGCGGAAGTAACGCGGCAGAAACAGCCCGCAATATCAATGTTGCGTTTGTAGAGGGGTCTACTAATGAACGCAACATGCGATTTTGGTTTAAACGCTTTCGTGAAGGAAACTTCGACTTGAAGAACGAGCCACGAGGAAGACCGCCCACACAGGTGAATAACAATTAATTAAGAGAGATGGTGGAAGCCGATCCTAGTCAAACTACCCAGGAATTAGCGGCATGGTTTAACGTTACCTTACCCACAATATTGACTCATTTGCATCAAATCAATAAAATAAAAAAATACGAAAAATGGGTGCTTTACGATTTCACCGATCTGCAGAAAGAAACGCGTGTTGAAACTTGTGTTGCCTTGTTGAATCGGTACAGAAATGAAGGAATATTGGATCGAATTGTGACATGTGATGAAAAGTGGATTCTTTATGATAACCGTAAAAGAAAAATGCAATGGCTGACCCCAGGTCAAACGCCACAACAGTGTCCTAAAACGAAACTTACCAATAAAAAGGTAATGGTAACTTCTTTCTTTCTTCTGAAATTGTTCCATATTTTTCTTGAACCCGTTTCACTACAAAGTCTTCTACTTGTCCTCTTTTTTAAATATATCTACTTTTCTAAACGGCGCCATCTCATCGTAACTTTATTTCTATAAAAATGCACCGAATTCCTCTACCCTTATCCATTTAATCCCATCCCTGAAATTTACCTTCTGCTTATTTTGCTCATTTGAACGTTGTGTACTACAATCTTACTACGTGTAGAATCCGTGTCAAGTTGTGGGTCAGATTCAGCAGCTGGGTCTCGAGGTCGCACTTCATAAATCCGAGGCTCTGCGCTTCCACGGACCTCGGATGGGGCCACCTGCGGGATCCAGCCTACAAGTAGGGGGCGTCAGCATCGGCATCGAGCCCTCAATAAAGTATCTGGGGCTCGTACTCGATGGCCGGTGGAACTTCGGACATCACTTCCGAAGTTTGGTCCCAAAACTGAGGGGAGCATCAGCCGCATTCGCGCGGCTGATGCCCAACATCAGCGGACCCATCAACGCTCCCTACAGGAGACTGTACCTGTGGAGCGTGCGAAGCTTGACCCTATATGGGGCCCCTATATGGACGGAGACCTTGACGGCCAGCAATGTGGCAAGATTGCTGAGCCCGCAGAGAGCGATGGCCGTCAGGGTGATAAGAGGATACCGCAAGATCACCGGTGAGGCGACATGTCTCCAAGCCACAACATCAGCGGACCCATCAACGCTCCCTACAGGAGACTGTACCTGGGGAGCGTGCGAAGCATGACCCTATACGGGGCCCCCATATGGACGGAGACCCTGACGGCCAGCAATGTGGCAAGATTGCTGAGCCCGCAGAGAGCGATGGCCGTCAGGGTGATAAGAGGATACCGCAAGATCACCGGTGAGGCGGCATGTCTCCAAGCCACAACTTCAGACCCATCAACGCTTCCTACAGGAGACTGTATCTGGGGAGCGTGCGAAGTATGACCCTATACGGGGCCCCCATATGGACGGAGACCCTGACGGCCAGCAATGTGGCAAGATTGATGAGCCTGTAGAGAGCGATGGCCGTCAGGGTGATAAGAGGATACCGCAAGATCACCGGTGCGACGGTATGTCTCCAAGCCAGAACCCCTCCGTGGGACCTGGAAGCGAGAGCCCTTGCGTCACTGTTCAGATGGCGCAAGGAGGTGCTGGAGCGGGGCTAAAAGCCTGCGTCTCGAGAAATCGAGGCCCCATTGGTTCCTAATCCACCAGAAAACCGTGGAGACATGGAAGGTGCGACTAAAGCAACCAAAGGGGGGATTCGCCACAATTGCGGCCGTGACCGGTCATGGACGAGTGGCTGAAGAGGAGACACGGTGCTCTCTCCTACCGGTTGTCACAGATACTTAGCGGGCACGGTAGCTTCGGTAGGTATCTGTGACGAAGACACCGGGAAACCACGGCTGAATTTCAGCACTGTGAGGACCGCAGCGATGACACAGCGCTCCACACGCTAGTGGAGTGCACGGCGTGGGCGCAACAGCGCCAGGTTCTGGTAGTGGGTCTGGACGTGGACACTCTCTTGCTTGAGATCATGGTGCGAGCCCTGATCTCCAGCGGGAGTAAGTGGGACTGCGCCGCCTGTTTCTGCGAGCAGGTCATGCTCATGAAGGAGGCGGCGGGCGGGTGCGGGAGAGAGCTCTCCCACCCGAGTTCCGCAGTCGGTGGCCTGGGCGCCGCTGACGTGTCTTCGCCGAGGACTATCGGCCTCCATGACTGGGGGTCTGAGGGCGATGAGAGGGTCGCTCATCGACCTTACAGAAGCAGGCCCAAGACGGCAGCGTGACGTAAGGAACTCACGCATGCCCCCCCTTAGAAGCGGGATCACACCCGAAACCCCCCAAGACGCGGGATAGCACCCGAATCACCCCCTGGGCGAGGTCGCATTGGTGGCCGTGGGTCTGTTGGGAGTCCTGGGACATCCTTCCGAGGGCTTATCCGGGGTTCACAACCATAGGCTGTTGGGCGTTACGTGAGGTCTTTTACTCGGTAGGAGTCCGGCATAACATCCATGAGGATTTTCCCTCACGTAAAGAAAAAAAAACACTCGTGACATGCGTCCGTGGCCCGTGTTTTAGCGCAATTAAACATGACATGAAATGAAAGAAAAAGACAAATATACACGAGGCGAAATTTAAGAAAGAGACAAGTAGATCACATAGCTCCGGCACTGCAGCGAGATTAATCACGACGCCATATGGAAGAAAGGGGCAAGTGCATCACATAACACCTTCATCCACCATAACGCGAAGCGCCCGCGCTTTTGCTGGCACTTGGCTCATTCATCCACGCACGAAAGTCATTTAAATTTAAAATGTTTAGATTAAAAATATGTTAAGTGCCCATATCACTTTCATTCAGTGCGATTAATATTTTATATTGGTACATAGCCCCTTCATGAATTATTTATTCTAAAACTAAGCCTAATTCACGTCACTTTAAGGTTTAATATAGTTTATTAGCATCTATCACCTTCATTTAATGAATTTCATTCACTCACGTCTTCAATTATATTATCACCATAATCACATAACTCACCTGCCGGTTTAACGAAACTCCAACCTTCACGCGCACCGATGTATTTGCGGTGCAAAAATGTGTACGCGTTCGATAATCGCATAAAATATCAGATCACTATCATCCCATGTCGTTAGCGAACCCAATGTATCTAGAACTCAATGTATGTTCACACCTAGACACATGCATTCCAATGTATTGCTGTGAAAAATGGTCGTATAATTTAATAATTCACATTCACAACATTTACATCGTCTAAAATATCACAAGCAGAACAGTGACCTAAGGCAGGTGTCTCACCGACAACGAGAGAACGAGTAACTATCGACTATTTTCTCGCCCAAGAAACGTACAATAGATATACATTCCGTGTAAACAAAAGAGATGCGTTTACAAATAGTTCATCGCTGACTGTTCATTCACTAGTTTGTTCGTTTTGTTTCTCGCTCAGCGATTCTCGCTCTACTCGTTACTCGTTCGCCGATGCCGGTGAGACACCTGCCTTACATACTCTGTATTGTCAAAATATACTTCTTTATATTAATTCAACGCATTAAATTTAGGGGTTTCGTCGAACAACTCGTCCACAGATGCAACTAAGCTTTGCAGCTTTCGCCATTGTTGGGAATCTTGTTCAGCCTGGAATTTGATTCGGACCAGCGCTTTTTTCCATAGCTCCAAGGCTTCGGTGTCGCGAACGTCGTTTGTGCGGTAGACCTTGAGATCCACATAGTATTCCCCCGATGTACTTGCTGATCGGCGCTCCGTACCGTTCGCAACTCTGTCCACGAAGTACGACGACACCACCGTAGGACTCTCTAAGGACTCCTCGCTCCGTTTACTAAGCCCAAATATGTCCACTGATGGCTTAATCTTTTTTCTGAAACAAAAAATAATATTTAATTACTTTTGGTAACATAGATTACGATTACGTTCCTGTGAATTATCATAGAAACCATGAATTATATACGAAACATACTTTAAACATTATTGCATATATTATATTACTGTCACTGGAAACAGATATTGGTTAAAATAATAATAATTACCTCATACTGGCAGGAGATGTTCTCGATGATGATGGTTTGTTTCTTTTCCCGCTTTTATTGTTCGATCCCTGGTCATTTTTGGAGCTAGTAAAAGGGTGATCATACTCTGAGTCAGACCTGTAATTAAAATATAATTTATCAATACATGAAATATATCATTGTCATCATCATAGCTCAGTCCTGAGTGCGTTTAGTGCCTGGGCTTTGATGTCGCGAGATTGTTTTCCTACTTTTATTCCTCAGTGAGGTGTACTGTTTGATGTAAAACAGTTAATATCTAAAAAAGAAATGCTAGCAAGACTGTACGAAGTCATCATCAAGTATTAGCTATACTGAGTCCTAGGGTTCGTTCAATACTTGGCTTCGATATACTTGTCTGGATATACTTGGTGTTACATAAGGGTATATCAAGCCGAAACAGATAGCATCAGCTAGTCGTTTAGAACATATTTTGATGTAATTCTAACAACGAACCAATAAAAAAGTGAATTACTATACCACTGCAGAGTTGATAATATTTATCCTGTTCTGTCAGTAACTTTTTTGATTGGTAGCGAACCAATCAAAAAAGTTGACACAAATCAGAATATGTTCTAAACGACTAGCTGATGTCACCTGTTTCAGCTTGATATACCGTTATGTAACATTCTGTATATGCTTTCCTAAATACAGACAAAATCTAAAACAAAAGAAAAATACAATGCAAATAAGACTGTGCGAAGTCACCTCTAAGTGTCAGCCTCTCATCGGAATACTACGTGATGCTATAATCATCATCATAGCGCTAGTCTTGGTTGCGTTCAATGCAGGATCCGCTTTCCTACTTTTATTCTTTGTGATGTACATACATACATAGGCTCACGCCTGTATCCCCGAAGGGGTATGCAGAGGTGAATAATTCACCCACATTTTGTCGATAATCACAAACATATCTTTGTGATGTGTGAATGACAAATATCTGAAAATATACAAGAAAAACAAACAAACAAAAAAATTAGAAAAAAAGAAATACTCACATTTTAACGAAGTTCGCAGAACTTTAAATATAAGTAGAAATATTACAGCCGAGCGTGTCCAAAGATTTCAACTTATCGTAAGCGTATACTAATGCGTTGTATAAACGTTAACCAAAAAGCAGTACATTATAAACAAATCCAAACGTAATACGAAGTCTAATTTAAAAATATATGTAAGCCGTTAAGAAATTATGAAAAAACTAAACATTTTTATTTCTACGTATTGTAATCAATAAAATAGGTATGACTTGTTCAGTCATAATTTGTAATAATGCAGAAATACTTAGGGCTGCCACGTTTCTATCACATAATTTGCATACAATCACTTACTATAAATATTCTGGGACAATACATTAATCATGTTTATATATTTCTAAATACATACATATATTAAGCGTCGGTAGCGTAATGGTTAAGGCGTTGGACTTGGGATCGGAGGGTTAGTCCTGGTGTTTGCACTACCGACGTGAATCCATTCTTAACACAAGCTATTTACCTCAACAGGAGGGTTCACGAGAACACTAGTAATTTTGGTTACTAGTAGTCTTTAAAATAAAATAGATTATTTACACCCACATACAGAATAAACCATCATGCACATGCATATGACATAAAGTTTTACCCTGAGTGGGGTATCGAACTCACGACCTGTGATTTCGCAGTCAGTGTCGTTTTATTGTCTGTGTTGATTTAACTATATTGAATTGATAAAGTATAACAACCCTACAAAAATGGCCAGACTGCAGAGATTGTATTTGTGAGTGTATGGTATGAGATGAGGGAGGTATGAGGTATATTGGTTTGGACTTCTGAATGGTAAGAGATTTTCCGGTATCTGGTGATGGCAATAGGCTTGCCTCCTATTACGTAGAAAACATAATGTATGTAACCCTACAAAATAGCTGATCGAATTAGATTTTAATGTGTTGGCTTAAATATTCCATCAGATTTAGCAATTTTTTCTTGTGTGTGTGAAAGATGTGCAATGGGCACAAAACAACATAATTAGGGAGGTGACTGATATAGGCTAATTAAAGAGCTATATCTACATTTTAATTTTTTTAATTTATACTTTTTTTTTTGATATTTTTATTTACTTACTTTAGAGTTACTGCCAACCTTTCCTCAGGATGAATGGACTTTCATGAGGAAGTTTTCTGAAATATGAAATAAGGCATAAGGAACAATTATAAAATTGTATCACAATGAGTAATACAAGGTTTCAGGATTGATAGTAGCGCGTGAAAAGTGTGAATCGACATTTTATAAATAGAATTTGAGAGGATACAATTTTAAGTCCGTATGTTTTATGTGAAACAAGCCTTTGGTAAATCTTTGTGAATTTAGTGGGTGTACCCAGTTTTCTCTATTACGATTGCGTCTCTTTCTTTTTTTGTACATGAAATAAGCATTGACTCGAATTCTCTGGGTCTCCATTTTCACAGACGCGCTCTTCACTAGAACGAACGTCGTGAACTAAACTGACTGCCTCCGCCCTTCGTGTGCGTTGTGTTGGCGGTGCGGGCAGCCGCGGGCATCAACAGGCAGACGCGGTCTTTATTGCGTCGCGGTCAATACCCTTTTCTTTGGCATTAAATACATTGTATAGCAATATCGCTTTTGTGGATGCTATTTATAACTAAAATAGGTATTTGTAGTATCTATATTGTGGAACTCAGGCGTTAAGTAGCCATCTGGACACCCTGGAAGCATATACTCGTAGCTGCCAGTGTAAGAAATCGGCTACGTAGAGTACGAATTGCATATCCTATTTTTCCTCACTAGTCGAGGCATATCATTAAACGTTAGCAAGATTATAAAGAGGAAGCATTTGATTGTTTGTTTGTTTGCATCGAATAGGCTCCGAAACTACTGGACCAATTTGAAAGGAGAATGGGCAAAATAGTATGGAGCCTGGGCGATCCGCGGCCAAACTTGATTTTGTTGTTTTTTTATGTAGTTTGGTCCTATAATTACTGTGTAGAAGTTTTATTGCCGCGACGCACTTATATAACGAACTAGCTGATGCCCGCAGCTTCGCCCGCGATGGCGCTGTATGTGAAATTTTGCTGAATTTTCTTTGCTATAAACCTCACGGAGCCCGAGACCTTTCCAACGAATGCAAAACCGTGGAAATCAGTTCGTGCGTTCTGGAGTTATAGCGTCAGGAAGGAAAACCCGACTTATTTTTATATAGTAGATAAAACACATTTTTGTTTTTGAGCACTTTTAATAGTTTTACAAAATATTCTGGCTTATATTCGGAGCTTAAATGATAAAAAGTAAAGCAAAAAATCTGGATAGTACCATTTAGATATTATATAATGCATATAAATAACGACATTGTTATTAATCGAACAATCATAGTATTACGATGTGATACAAAAGACTATGTATTACATTTCTAGTGGTCATGCTGTGTGATAATACTTAAATCTGCTGCGGGTAATCTTATCTCTTCAGTTTGGTTTCTTGCCCAGCCTAAGTACCATACTACGCACATAACATGTGCGCAACATCCTATTGTGCGCCTTCCACTCAGACATGAACAACAATAATGAGCGATAGCTTCTCTTGCGTCTCTTTGTCGATCAATTACAATATAGGAATAATAAATCCTGGACCTTACATGTCTAGATTGTATTCGAACACGTAACAAGTAAACGTCTTGCTCTTCTATATATTCACTGAGACGACTTATCTGTTGCTCACGATAGACTTCAATATTATATAAGCCCTTTCTTAAATGCTCAGCATAATTATTACGAGCTAACTTGACTTGATACGTACCCAGAGCGAAAAGGATAAGATTTTTTTTTTGGAAAATCGTCGAAAAAAGGCTGATCGCCGGTGATACTTTGGAATGTTGCTCATTGTTGGAATTATTATCCTTTTCCAACAGAGATTCTTTCAGGTCAATTCTCTCATAACTTACTGAGTTTATTGTAACTGGCATCTTGTCCATTATATTGTTTAAGATATCATTCAAGTCATTCCTAGGGTTATTAGTATTAAACTCTATAGTATTTTTAATACCTTTATATTGGACTGTTATACTTGTTTCCCAAGTCTGTGATGTTAAAGAATAAACAGGGTATTTTTCACCTACTGGCTTAACCTCCCATCTGTACCACACACAAGATACTCCGTGAGTACATCTAGATCCTACACAGGAATATGGCTCCATGTGGCAACCATACCCAGATGGATTAATACTTTCCTTAGATAGCAAGTTAAGCTCATATCCATTTCCACATTCTGATCCATACCAACACTTACCTGCTCCTAGACAATTCCAAGTCATCTCATTAGTTATATCATAATCAGTAGTATCATACAGAGAACTAAACCTAGCAACATTATATATCCCATTTAATCTTATGGAGAATCTTTCATTATTAACATCATTGAAGCATGCAGTCTCACCATCCTTCAGCGTCATTGAATATGTTGATAGATCATAACATTTGGAATTGTAACATATCCTACCATCACTCTTTATATATAGATTCTGGTCACATGAGTATACACCTGGGGTCACAGCAGAAGTAAGAGCTAACCCTGTTGTCAATATATTACCAACTGAACCCCGCCTTGGTTTTCCAATCCTTTCTGTTAGTTCTTGCATCATAACAACCCGTTGTTCTGATCGTTTAAGCATGTCATTTACATCCCTATAGTCAGTAGATCTATTATAAACAATATCTGAATACAATGGCTCTTCTCTACAGTTGATGCTAGTCTTAATGAGTTTAATTCTCTCATCCTCTATCATCCTCATCAACTCTGTATCTTTATATATCACCAACTTAAAATTTATGACAAGTACTGGATTAATTATAAATATAGAGCATCAGGACATGCTAACATAATATTTGGAAATGTAGAACTAAAAGAGCTCATTGTAGAAAAGCCCCACTGTAGGTTGGAAATAGGAATGTCATATGCATGTGAGGCATGTTTGGAGCAGCCTACTGCAACTATAGTTTCTAAAGAAGTTAAAAATGAAGGTATGTTACAATTTGAAAGCAATTGCACCTTTGATGTACCCACATTATCTTGCAATATAGAGATGTACAACATAAAGCAAATCAGCAAGAACAAGTATTGTAATATATATGTCCCACTGCTGAACCAAAGTGTAGATATAGTGTTCGAATATGAGTATCGTGGTGCTTTAACAGATATGAAAGTTTTGAGGGCTGAAACAGCCACTGATGCTATATTAGGACTATTAAATGATCAAAGTTTTATATACACCCTTTTATCATCATTAAGCACATTCTTATTGTTTACTTGATTAGCTACATTCGGTATTAAAATTGCTAGACTTGGAGTTGTAGCACTAGGTAGGAGAGAGGCACAAAATGCATAGCCATACTGTTTTAATTGGGTGCAGAATATAAATATATTATTATACATTTAAGGGAAATGTAACCAGCATATACTAAAAATGTTAGATCTTAAGTAGTATTATATACATTATTTAAGTTTAGTTTTAAGTTTCTCAATGCCTTCTATATCAAGCAGATAAGGACTCTTGCTTTCTATTCTGCTAATAGATGATCCATCAATGTTGCATTTAACTGTACATGAATCAGTGCTACAGTCTATAGCTGCACTATGGAAAATAATCTTTTGACCTTTCTTATCTATTTGGATATCTCCAATAAGTCCTTTTACTGGGAAATTATGGGGAGATGCTATTAAGTTGTAGTAATTATTATTATAGGGATGGGATTGTTACATTTGTTGATATATTGATTGAAGTTGCAGTACACACTACATGTTTCACAATCAAAGAAGGATAACATCTCCCCTGTGTAAATATTGTTACATTTCCATCTAATCAAGCCAAACATTGCATTATCCATCCTATATCTTTTTTGTGGAGTGTTATTGGTAATGTTATAAGTCCTACCGTTGTTTTCAATGACACAATCATCAAATCCATCTATGATGATTTCGCCATTCATCACTGTAATAGTGTTTGTTTTAACAGGATATAGATATAATAAGCTCAGTAATATCATAACATATGCCAAGCACCCCATTATAACATAGACAGTAGTATCATACAGAGAACTAAACCTAGCAACATTATATATCCCATTTAATCTTATGGAGAATCTTTCATTATTAACATCATTGAAGCATGCAGTCTCACCATCCTTCAGCGTCATTGAATATGTTGATAGATCATAACATTTGGAATTGTAACATATCCTACCAGTAATAAAATAAATATACGTGTAATAAAATAAACGTGAAATATTTAGTTTTAAGTATTTATTTCAAAGGAACAAAATTTAACACAACGTTGCATGGACGCAAGGAATAGTGAAGGGGCGCGGTGCGGTTAGTTGGCCACGGACCTACAAGATGGCGCTGTGTACATTCAAATTCCAACATCCTCCCTTGGACGTAAGCCCATCTTGCATGAAAGGTACTGCAGCTTGGCCTGTGAGGTAGGCTTGGTGAGTATATCGGCAGTCATCTCTTCAGTACTAATATATTCCACATTAATCGCCTTGGTACTGACTTTATGCCTCACAAAATGGTGCCGGACATCTATATGTTTGGTTCTGGAATTAAAACTATCATTATTTGAAAGTTTAATACAGCTTTGGTTGTCACAATAAATACAAATACTTTTTTGATCAAGATATGGCCAAAACTGAACCATCAGCTGTCTCAGCCACAGTGCTTCTTGGGTACATGAAGAGAGAGACATGTACTCGGCCTCTGTTGTTGACAATGCAACAGTGGGTTGTCGCTTTGAGCTCCAAGATATGGATCCTCCCTGAAACAAGAAAATATATCCTGTGCAGGATCTTCTATCTTCTTCTGAATTAGCCCAATCAGAGTCACAATAGGCATGAAATGTTTCTTCCTCTTTACATTGAGTGTATGTTAAACAATAATCTTCTGTATTCTTTAGATATCTCAGCACACGTTTCAATGTTACCCAGTGTTTCATTTCAGGTTTATTATTATATTTACTAAGGTAGTTTACTACATAACTGATATCTGGTCTTGTGCCTTGAGATATATACAGCAAACATCCTATTAATTCTTGGTAAGGAATATCCTTCAGTATTAAACCTTCTTCATCACTCGAATATAATTTTTTAAGCGGATCCATTGGTGTCTTTACTGGCTTACAGTTCGACATGCCATACTTATACAGTACTTCTTGTATATATTTCTTCTGATCGATAAACATTAAACCATTTTTTCTATCTCTTGTTACATTTAGTCCAATAAAATACCTTAATTCACCCATATCTTTCATGTAAAACTTTTCGCATAACTTTTGTTTCACATAATCTTTTGTAGATTTACAGTTTGTGAACAAAATCAAATCATCTACATATACTGCCAAGAACATAACATCTTGTTTATTTGAAATTTTGTAATATATGCATGGGTCAATGCTTGAACGAGATAGACCTATTTGTCTCAGTGTGTTGTCTAATTTAATGTTCCAATTCCGACTGGCTTGTTTCAGACCATAAAGTGTTTTTTTCAATAGACAAATATTATTACTGCCGTTTTCATACATAGGCGGCTGCATCATATATATTTCTTCTTTAACATCGCCTTGTAGGAATGCTGAAACTGCATCCATTTGATCTATGTCCATGTCAAGCTTCGTTGCCAGTGCCAGTAAGTATCTGAGCGATGCATTCCTTACCACGGGTGAGTAAACTTCCTCATAGTCTATGCCTTTACGTTGAGCACAGCCTTTTATTACCAATCTTGCTTTGTATTTTGTAATATTGCCTTTCTCATCGGTCTTTGTCTTGTACACCCACTTACAGGGTATTACTTTCTTGCCAGGTGGTAAATGAGTCAATATCCAAGTTTTATTGTCTATTAAAGACTTATATTCATCGTCCATAGCTTTTTTCCAATGCTGTGAATTTAAAGATTCTAAAGCTTCTTGTAGACTTAACGGGTCATTACATATAGCTAGGTTTGCATAATATAGGCTGTCATTGATCATACCTCTCTGATTGCTCTTTGGTCTGACTGTGATATTAGAAGAACACTGTTCAAATGAACTGTCACTATTCAACTCTTCACTACTGGGTACATAAGTTACATCATTGGCATCTGAAAAAGAAAAACTCTCCTCCGAGTTGGTGGCATTGAGTTCATGAGCAAGTGTCTGGGATTCGTTTGAACTTGTATCTGCACATGGTGAGCTTGCTCCCAACGTCAATGAGATTGTTTGCTCAGTTGTATTATGATTTAAAGAGTCTTGAAATTCTTCTACAAAAGCAACATCCCTACTCTTGATAATTACTTTCTTTTTTAAATCCAATAATCTGTATCCTTTTGTATTCTGACAATAGCCAACAAATATCATTTCTGTAGACTTTGGGTCCCATTTTTGTCTCTGCTGCTTCGGTACATGAACCATAGCTTTACAACCAAATATCTTCATATGACTGATGTTGGGTTTCTTTCCTGACCACTTCTCCTCTGGGGTCATGTCATCAAGCACACGAGTTGGGGATCTATTTGTGATATATGCTGCAGTTGACACTGCCTCTGCCCAATATGGTTTTGGTAACTTAGCATCGCTGAGCATACACCTGGCTCGTTCTACAAGCGATCGGTTTTTTCTCTCGCTTAAACCATTTTGTTCTGGAGTATAGGGCGTTGTAGTCTGATGCTTAATGCCAGAATCTGAAAGATATCTTGAAAAAGTTTTGTTACAATATTCAGTACCATTGTCAGAACGGAATACCTTTATTTTGGTCTGTAACTCGTTTTCAACTTCACATTTAAAGTTATGAAAAACTGATGTAATATCTAGTTTGTCTTTAAGAAAATATACATATACTTTTCGAGAGTAATCATCTATAAATGTAACAAAATATTTAGCCCCCCCCACTGATGGACATTCCATGGGGCCACATATGTCAGAGTGAATGATTTCTAAAGGTGATATAGCTCTGGAGCCTTCATTTTTAAAAGGTAAGCGAGTTTGCTTACCATGCATACAAGCTATACATGTAGTTTCACTACCTTTCACAATCTTCACCCCTTCAGTGAATGTTTCCAACTTTTTTAAATCAGAGAAGTTTAAATGTCCCATTCTGCGGTGCCAAATATCCAAAGTCTCAGTACTTATGACTGTATTAAAAGCATCTCCCCCAATTGTATTCAGCTTGTACATATTGTTGACTAAACTGGCTGTTGCGACTAATTTTTGCTCCTTATTGTAAATATTACAACCCCTGGAATGGAAATTAACTTGACAACCATTTTTTACTAACTGGCTAACTGACAACAAATTACTGGACAGTTCTGGTATAAATAAAGCATCTCTCACCTGGACTAGGTTCACTTTACCATCATTTCCGCCGAGATGGAGGTCCAAGTTACCCATTTTCTGTACCGTGACTGAAGTATTGTTTGCTACCTTTACACTCCGTATCAAAGGTGATTTAAGGTTATATAACCCTTCTGAACTTCTTGTCATGTGCATGGAAGCACCGGAGTCCACATACCAGTCATTATCCATTGAGGAAGTAGCTGAAAAAACTGCAGCATAATTTGTGTTAGCACTTGAATCTACCTGCTTTTTATTATTTAAAAAATAACAATCCCTGCTCAGATGTCCATATCTATTGCAGCTGTAGCACCGAGGCCCACGGGGCTTAAACTGGACATTAGAATTATTCTTATTCAGATATTTGGCTTTTGTGTACAATACAGAAGTATCAGATTCTTTTTTAACTTCCTGTAATAACTTTACTTTAATAGAATCTGCACTTATAGTTACACCAGAGCTCTCAATACCCATTATCATTGGTTTGTACTGATCGGGCAAACCTGCCAACATTAACGTTCCCAACCACTCATCATCGACCTTGAACCCGATATTTCTCAATTTGTGAGATGTAGTTACTATCTTATTTACATAATTTTCTATGTCAGTGCAACTATCTAAATTTGTATTAATAAGATCTCGTAGTAAAGCTACTTTCCTGCTCAATCCGGAGTCTTCAAATGCAGACTGAAGCTTGCTCCATACTTCCCTTGCACTTATTGCCTGTTCAATATGATGGTAGTTATTGGGTTCGATGAGGAGAATAATTTTGCTTTTGGCCTTCACATCCTTCTTTGGATCAGCAGGTTCGTTACAATCAGGATCGGTACAGGACCACAAGTCTTCATGATCGAGATAAGCTTTTACAGCGAATTTCCACGTGTTATAATTATCTCTTCCGGTCAGTTTATCAATATGTATGGAGTTTAATGACATTTTTGCAGAAACTGAATGGAAATATTTACTTAGCTGAAAAAAAAATGCTTCGACCGGCGCCCTAACCTCACTTTAGAATACCGCGTGTACTTATCGGAAACTAAACTATCACTTTTATCGAAATTTATATATATTTCGATCATGGGAGCGGCCCATAACCTATTGTAATAAAATAAACGTGAAATATTTAGTTTTAAGTATTTATTTCAAAGGAACAAAATTTAACACAACGTTGCATGGACGCAAGGAATAGTGAAGGGGCGCGGTGCGGTTAGTTGGCCACGGACCTACAAGATGGCGCTGTGTACATTCAAATTCCAACAGAATCCACCAAAAGTGACACCCGTATATTGTCAGGAATCCGATGACGAGTAATTCTCCTACATCCCGCAAACATGCAGCTCGCTGCGTTGTTAGCTACTCGAGAATACTCTTCAATCTGTAGTGTGCATTCGTGAGGAACATTGTTTGGATTCGGGTGTACAGCACGTTGAGCTCGCTGCCAGCATGGTCGACAAACATATTCCAGACCGTTGAATTGAAACTGGAACAAACATAATGACATTTTACTAACCCAAATACAGTAGGGACATTACAATGTTTATTGATAAACATCGCTGTAATTGAAACAGCACAGAAAAAAAAATACTAAAAAATGTTTCGGCTCCACCACAAAAGTCTGGGACTACAAAGTCACAAGATTTAAAAAAAACATACATATTAATGTACTACTTATATAAACACAAAATGTATAGTGCATACTGAAATAAACGGAAAATAAAATGATATCATAATGATACGAAGTTTATTTTAAAGACCCTTAATATTCTACTCAATTAGTAAAATCGTATTCATTGAATCATTTTATATTTTCGTCCAAGCATTATTATTAAAATACTTACTTGCTGTGGAGCAATAGCATCAATAATATATTGAGCGATTCCGGCATTTGCCTCGAAAAGACCACGCGTTATCTCGAATCTTCTTCTGTTAATCACTGTTCGATTGCACAAAACACAAACTGGTCGATTTTCTGCCATATTCAACAAAATCCCAATCGCAAAAACAGTATCAAAAGTTCAAAAACGAAAGCCAAGTTATCAGGTTAGGAAGAAACAAAGTCCGGAATGCAAATGCAAAATAGAGGTCAAAAGGTTTCAAAGGAATCGATATGTGAAATCGCACAGTACACAACGTCACGAGAGTAATCGAAGGACTGCGCGGACGCAGCGCACGGCTCAAGCGGCGCTATTGTTTGTGCTCATAGCTGATTGGTCCGTCGCTAGTGCAGATAGTTACACTCGTGGAGGACCAATCAGCGCAGGTAAATCAACACTAGGAACCAACTTAAGTAGCTTGGTAGGGTTGATTTGATTTACCTGCGCTCGAACACAATGTTCTATGAAATTCCATTATGTTTACATGTAAATATATATTTTCCTAAATAGATTGCAGCGAAACGTTCTTAGTAAAAGTTGTTCCTAGTTATCACTACTTTCATTTGACACTACTTTCATTAATGGCCGCCGACCGCCCAGAAGTGCCCATTCTCCTTTCTTTACACTCTTCCCTGTGAACATCGGCTATGTTTTATTCCCGTAGTCCCACGGCTACGGGGGCTAATAGTAAAACGCGTGACGTCAGTTAATAGGACGGTTTGGCCCGTTTTGAACGTTCAGATGATAGCTCAAATGAAATTTCCGGTCGGCCGCGATTATTCTTCAAACTTTTTTCCGTGATGATAGGAAGCGAAATGATGTCTCAAGCCAATCCTTATTATTTTTCATCGAATTTACAAGCTTTTGACCATCTTGACCTATATTTATATTTAGGTTGTGTCATTTTTTTATTAAAATTAATATCAACTTTATCATCATATTTTGTACGTTTTCGCAACTCAAAAATTTAAAATTTTAAATATTTTTAAAAGTATCTTTCTCCCGAGCATCGCATTATGTTAACAAGTTCATTACTAGAAAAAAATATTGTTTTTGAACTCGTTCCTAGAACAAAATAATTTATGTCGCATAATAGAAATCAAATAGTAAAACTAAAAAAATCACTGTAATTTTTAAAGTAGCAAAAAGTTTTTTTAGTTTCGAGATGCTGATATTGTATGGGTTGTTTGCAAAAAAAAACTAAACTTAAATTCACTCCAATACATAACTAAAACTTCAGCTGATTTTGAATGTAGTAAAAATCGTAGTGTTATAAATGTATTCCTTGGTTTTATATGTTTAATTACCAAATTAAATGTTGCTAAAATCCATCCGGTCGATTACAACCTATTCCCACATGCCTGATACATCAATACGCCTGAATCTCAATTAGTCTTAAAAACAAAATACCTGAAGTTCAATTCGTCATGTAACCAAATTACCTGTTTTTCGAATAAACTTAATCCCAATATGACTGAATCCTTAAATAACCGAATGGACTGAATTTTGGCAGTCACTGACATTTCCAATTAAATATTGAAACAGTCCCGATATATTTAAATATTTCTTCCCGATCCAGAAACTGTTTAGCTGGAAAATTAAATACAGGTTGCTTTTTGAAAATGTGAAAAGTACACATTCATACGAAAATATATTTGAGTTGCACGGGGATTAAAATTAAACGTAAACTTAAATAAAGACAAAGCAAAATTTATTGGGCTTTATAACCACGAGATAACATAATATAATATTTTTATAAATAAATAATAATTTGAGTTAATAATATATTATTAATTATATTATTTCATTCGCTTCCTTATTAATAACATGTTTTTTAAAAAAGTTATTTCACTAATTTCTCCTTTGCTGAGCTGATCTAGTTGCTTGTGGTACTTGTCATCAAAAAAACATTCAACTTTCCGTCTAGGAGCTTCAGTGAATAAAGAATTCTCAATTCGAGTATCCTGATAGGATGCTTCTTTCTTTAATTTATAAATGAAGCGAACTAACGTTGGCTTATGCGGCATGCGCGTACGTAGAGCCGTCTGTGCCAACCTTCTACAGCTTATTACCGAAGGTCCAAATTTAAGCCATTGCTTTTCCATATATTTTGCAAATGCCCGCATTGCTTCTGTTTTTGGAGCTAATTTACATATGTCTTGCCAGCCACTATTAATTTTCAACTGTGGTAGTAACGGTAAATTAGCAGACATGCGAACAATATTACGACCAGTAGTGGTGTCAGCATTAATTTTTTTTGCTTTCTTCCAAATAGCTCGGCTGTAGTGGTACAAACATCCAGTCAATGAACAATTTGGAAAAATCTCCTTGCAAGCATTGATTTGAGCTATCTCAAAATCACATTTATACCTATAGATATGTACACATTTGAAACATTCTCATCTGTTCGATAGAATGGATGCAAATAGTCGTTTTAGCCAAAGAGATCCCACTAAACTGGTCATACGAAGATGTCGGACAACGTTGTGTCATAAAAATGCATTCAGCATGTGTGTAAAAATATATAATAAAATACCACAGCCGCTGCGGGAACTACCGCAACACCTGTTCATTAAAAATCTAAAGAAATGGCTCATTCAGAAATGTTTCTATGATATTGAGGAGTTTTTTAACCTCAGAGAACACTACAAATCATAGCTGACTTGTTTTGTCTATGACATGAATGATTTAAATGAAATGGGCAATTTGTATTGTTTACTTTATTAATAAAATGACTGCTCTGGACCACGGATACTTTAGTTTATATAGTATATTGACATTCCAATTCATATTATTTAAAAAAAAAATGGTTTTAAATTTTCAATGAGTCAATTCAAATAACAATATTTAGTCTACCCAATTTGTTATGTATTTGATATGCATGTGTGTTACAATATTGTTCATGTTATTATTTTATAATTATTGTTATTATAATTTTTATAATAACAATAATAATTATAAAAGTATATTAGGTAAAAAAAATGCTTTGGTAATTAGGTATCTGAAAAATATTCTGGACTTATAAAATCACAGAGTCGCTGCAGTTCCTGCATAGAGCAGGAACGTACGCAACAGTGGCCTATCGGTATTACTTCAACATCTCCTGTTGGTGCGCCATCGTAGGGAAAATCTTTAGAAGTTTGGCACACTGTGTGGAACAGTACTGTGCTCAACGCCTTAATACAGTGTTTAATGGATACGCCTGCCGCTGCGGGGTAAGCACAGCAGCTTACAACCAGCAACACCAACAAACTAGTCGCAGATAAGAAACGCATTATCTAGAAATGTTTTTTCATGATTCCCTAGCCAGCCAAAAAAACATATATTTATTTAAATGAATGCTATTAAATGTACACTTATAAAAAATTAATGACTATTGCCGATAAGTGAAACTAAACGTAAAACGTCGTACGCGCTGTCACTGTTACTGTCAGACTGTCAGTGTGTCAGTCATCGTTCGTGTCCTTAGCAGTTGAGATCGTATTCGTACTCCTGTTTGTGCAATAACGTTTGACTAACATCATGGCGTCTCCGAAGCCTCCGTTCGCGTTGTGCTGTGACATTGTTTGCAGTATCGAGTGTAGTGCAAGTTTTAGACTCTAGTGAGCCACTTGTGCCGAGTTCTTCTTCTGGCCCTACGTGTGTGCCCCGTATAAACTGAAACAATCTGCGATAAGTATTTTCGGTCTTGTTCGGAAGGAGTGCATAGAGAATTGGCACAACGTTAGTAGATTTAGTACTTGTACCTACATCGACATGTAAAGTAAAGCACTGGTAAAATGGTTTTGGTACTCTTTTAAAAGTACCATCGCCAAAGTACTGTGCCTGTTGTCCAACTCCGACACGTAAATGTCGCTTAGCCGTTAATGTGCAAAAAATCAAAACTTTTTCGTCCTCACCACTATCTGAGACTGAAAAGTTTTCAGCTAATACATTAGGTACTTTGACATCTTTTAAGTACGTAAACTCAGTCGTTTGTTTCAAAAAAGCATGTCTTGATCTATACAGCGAGCTCTTTTTCTCTTCATAAGCGCACATAGTAAAGTTAGGGTCACACTTCTTTATTGCGACTACATTTTTCTCGAAGATTTTTTTAATAGGTGTCATTGACTCGCATGCATCCTTCTTAGAATTATAAACAACCATATCTTGAATGTTCTCATTATAATGTGGTTTACATATATGTACACTCCTTCGTCTGTGTAGGCGGCAGCGCGCGGGACCCCGCGTCTGTGGAACCTGTGGCGGGCGGCGCGCGCGGCGTCGGCTGATGTTCTTAAAATGGCGATTTCTCCTAACTTTTCTATGGCAGCCATATACAATACTTACCTCACTGGAATCGTTATGAAACAAGCTAATAATAAAATGATAGATAAGACCAGTTTTCTCTTGTAATGTATTGCTAATTTCTATTAGAAATATGGGTTTGTGATTTTTCTCCAGTTTTATGTAAAAAAGTCGTTAAAATAAAAAAACCATTGCAAAATTTCAAAATGTTTTTATTTAATTTCATAGAATACACCCTATTTCACATTATTCAACAGAGAAAATACAACTGGTCATACATTTTTTTCAATTTACAAGCTTCTGAAAATACAACTCATTTCGGCGACCCGACCGCCGAGCACCAAAAAAAGGTTAAGTTCATGCCATGATTCTGAGAAAACTGTGCTTCAGATGAGTTGAATTCCTTTTTCATTCGTAAGTATGGTCCTTACATTATTTTTACACAGAGTTTTGTTTGACAAACGTGTTTAGTTTATTAGAAATTGAAGAATGAACCAAGCACCTAAAAAGAGGCCCAAATTGGGTGGTCGTAAACTTTGAGTCACAGGGTAAGTTCTGATGTATTTATTTTAAATACAAATTTACAGTCTAAAAGTACATGACTTTTCCTAATCGATAAGCACAAAAGAAAGCTGTGCTGACATACAAAAATATTTCAGAAATGAACACAGAAAGTTAACAATTTCGATCAAAAAATGATGTGAAATGATACGACCAGTATTGTTACACTTAAACAAAAATTAAAGAAAAAAAAATGTATGTATCGTTTTATCGAAAAATACATACTGAAATAAAACAAACTTTGAATATTCAATTCAATTCAATTCAAATGTTTTGTTATCAAAAAAAATAACACACAATAAATAACAATAATAAAATTAAAATACAACCAATATTGCTACACTTGAACTAAAACTAAAGAAAAAGTACATGCATTTATCGAAAAATACAAAATAAAAATAAAAAAAAACATTAAAAAAAAAGATTTCTAAGGAAAAATGCTTTTCGCGCAGATCATACATTGCCTTGGAGAGAGTTACTGATACGCCGTGGCACCCCCACCGCAGCATAAAAAAAAAACAAAAAAAAAACAAAAAAAAAAAAAGGATCGCACTTCAGGCAACCTTGGGATGGACAGGATGGACAACACGAACGAGCAGTCAATTTTTACTATGCAGATTGAAAATTTTGCAAAGTAACAACTAAATTTATAGGTAAAAAAAATTTTAGGAAAAAGTTTTATTTACATTTACCGTGAAACATAATTTTCATATTATTAAATATGGAACGAGCAGTCCATTTTTACTATGCAGATTGAAAATTTTGCAAAGCAACAAGTAAATTTAAATTCTAAAAAATGTTAGAAAAAAATATTGGAACTGGGGCAATCCCTTTGCAGCAATACCAATTCGCTGAGAGAGAAAACTGCCAAGCCTCGGCTCTGAAGTTGGGAACACTTTGTCACCTTACGCAATTTGGCCCACATGCTATTACGTACAAAAGTTTGGTACGAAGATATACTTAAATAAATAGATAAAATACGATAGATATGAAAGTTATAAATAATGATAAAATTAAGAGAAATAAATAAATAGATAGATAGATAGAAAGAAAGAAATAGATTACATACGATAGATATGAAAATTATATGGGATAATGGGAGAAAAGCATGAAACAGGGAGTCAGGCAGAGAGGTTTATTGCAAGCTGCACAGAAAGTGGTGACCAGTTTTCTGCAGTGTGCGCATCTGCACCGTTTGCGCTGAGTGACGGTCATGGGGTAAAGCTCCAGATGGTGACGGAGATCCGCTATCTGTGCAACTGCTGGTGAAGGTGCGGGTGCAGATGTAGGCATCAGGATAGGACGAGGTTTGGAGTGGCGGGATAAAATATCATTGATTAATTTTACACGAAAATCTCTATGAGGAAGAAAAGAAGAGTGCTTGCATATAATATATGCATTTAAAACGGACACATTTAGAAGCCTTCTGAATAGCTTCTTGTACCATACTCTTGTACGTTTTCTCTCAATAGGGTAACTAGACAGGAGCTGATCCTTCTTATCCACCCCACCCATCATGATATTGTAGTCAGATATCAAGATGGGTTTGGTGGATTGTTGGGAGAAATCGACGCCGTTGCCATGGTATGTAGAGGTCATAGCAACTCTATTTGCATCTCTCCATACCATGACATCGACGTCCCCCGAGGTCAGACCCGCGATCTGCCCCTGCCTCATGTTCCCCTTTGTGAGAGAACTAATAGCTTGTGGGACAAATTTACGGTCGGTTCTCAAGGTTCCCACACAGTCAAAGCCGATACTTTTGAGGCGTCGTGATAACGCCGGAGAGTTATAGTAGTTGTCCATCCACAAGGTGTACCCTTTGTGCTCCAGTCCTGCAATCATTTGCAGGACTGTTGCAGGTGTAGCCGCCGCTAAGGGGTCAGTGTTATGCTGCGGTGGAGTTCTACTGGCAGCGTGAATCGAGAACCGCCATAGATAGCCGGTTCTCGATTCACAAATTTCGTAAGATTTAATGCCACGGCGTGCAGCTTTATTCGGAATTAGCTGGCTGAATTTCAGCCAGCCTTTCCACATCAGTAGACTCTCGTCCAAGGCAATGTTTTGATCTGGCGTGTACATTTCCTGAAATTTTTTGTTCAAGTGTGACAATATTGGCTGTATTTTAAACAATCTGGCCTCGGATTCAGTCAGGTTTTCCGCACACATGTCCTCGTTGTTATTGAAGTGAATGCATCTACAAAGAATTAAAAATCTGTCGATGGACATGTGTGCGCTAAAACCTGGCGTACAGAATATGTCAGCAGTGGCATTCCAGTACTCTTCCAGGCGCGACTTCACCACGACTCCCATCGCTAGGATAATTGCCATCAAAACATACAGTTCACTCACGCCCGTTTCCCTCCACCTAGTGATGCGACTCGTGGGATGGAGCCTGCCGCTCTGGATGAGCTGGGATGCCATCTGCTGAGCACACCTGTTGGTCTCCGAGGCAATGTGCTCCATTATTTCCTGATCCCATATGCCAATGAAAATGTCATACGGGTTGGAACAAGGAGTTGTCGGTCCGACATTAATTTCGGAGAAAATTTCCCGCCTCAATGATGGTACAATTGGGGTTTCTGGGAATTTTCTCCAGTCAAAATCAAATAGGAGCCAGGGCTTCTCGGTCTCCTCCTCGGGGACGTTGGCGTCAGGTCCTTCGCCGGCAGAAGCAGCACTAACCTCAGCAGCCTGGGAGGGCTCGGCAGGTAGCGGATCGTCGCAGTCCAGTGGAGTTTCCGCAAAAGTCTCCACATGGCGCGACGTCCTCTCTACCGCGAGGCCCCCTTCGGCGTCGTCATCGCTGTCGCAAGACTCCGGCTCGCTTCCTGTAACAAATATGCTGGTACATTCTCACGCAACGCTATCTAGCCTCACTCTCAGGCTCGCTTCCTGTAACAAATATGCTGGTACATTCTCACGCAACGCTATCTAGCCCAAATGAGGCTAAACAAAAGTTGTGCAACAGGATCTAAATAAATGATAGATTGCTTTTAAATCTGATGGAACCAGTCAGTTTACCATTGCCCTAGGCTACACATAAAATCAAAAGATACGTACCATAATTGACCAGGAAGTCGACTTCGAAGTCCGAGAGGTTGCGACCGCGATGACGAGGAGGTCGGTACTGCTGCTGGGTGCTGTGTACATCCACGTACCTGAAATAAAAGCAGTATTTACTTATATCCATCTATCATCATAGATATCAAGGTAGGTTTTTTATCCCTGGAATATTTTCTAATACGATACGGGAAAGAATACTGAATTTCGCAATCTTTACAGTTAAAGATAGGTACGTAAAATACTTACACTGCCGGCGAAGGCACAGAGTACGACGACCCCGGCGACGCTGGTGGTAGCGCAGGAGGCGACGGAGAGGCCCCAGAGGGTCCCGCCTCTGCGAAATCCGATCTAGTTAGACATTTCAAAAACATAAGTCACAACATCCTAGCAAATATTATTACCAGAGTATAAACAAAGAAGACGCTCCAGCAGAGCTACTAACGTTTGTTGTGGCGCTGGTGCCGTCTGGGAAGGAGGTGGACGCTGGGACGGTCCCGCCACTGCGCAATCCGATCTAGATAGACATTTTAAAAACATAAGTCACAACATCCTAGCAAATATTATTACCAGAGTGTAAACAAAGAACATGCTCCAGCAGAGCTACTAACGGTTCCAAGACGCGCCTCCTCTTGGCATGTAGAGGGACCTCCAGCCCCCGGCCCGATGGGAGGTGGTGTATGTCCATCAAAAGTGAGTCACTAAACCAAAATGATTATAATTAATAAAAATTTAAGGTTTTAAAAACAAATGAATAGCCGTACGGAACCCTAAAAAGAAAGCAAACGCATTACCGGTCAGCATCCGACGGCTTTGATTTGCCGCGGGCCCCGTGACCTCTCACGGACTCCACCACCTCTCCCTCCACCACCGGCAACGGCGCCACCACCGGCAACGGTTCCACTGCGGCGGAAGAACCGCCTCGGCCACCTCGCGTGCGGGCTCCCCTGCCGCGACCCGGGCGGCGAGCATTAGGGCGTCTTCTAAGATAAATACAGAGAAAAACGTGAAGGAAATTACAAATTACATTTTTTGAAGTGTTACAGGTGAAATCAGAGGCCACGGCTTGTTCTGAATTTAAAAATAACTAAATATTTAATAAATCCGTCCCTGAAAATCAGAATTTGCAATTTAACGGAGAATGTATGTCACGGGAGAAGCCGGGGGTCACAGCTAGTGGTAAATGAAAAAACAAAAATTTCTGTAAGATCCTAAAATAATTTAAAAATCAAAAGTTGCAATTTTACGAAAAATGTATGTCACGGGACAAGCCGGGAGTCACAGCTAGTGGTAAATGAAAAAACAAAAATTTCTGTAAGATCCTAAAATAATTTAAAAATCAAAAGTTGCAATTTTACGAAAAATGTATGTCACGGGACAAGCCGGGAGTCACAGCTAGTGGTAAATGAAAAAACAAAAATTTCTGTAAGATCCTAAAATAATTTAAAAATCAAAAGTTGCAATTTTACGAAAAATGTATGTCACGGGACAAGCCGGGAGTCACAGCTAGTGGTAAATGAAAAAACAAAAATTTCTGTAAGATCCTAAAATAATTCAAAAATCAAAAGTTGCAATTTTACGAAAAATGTATGTCAGGGGACAAGCCGGGAGTCACAGCTAGTGGCAAATGAAAAAACAAAAATTTCTGTAAGATCCTAAAATAATTTAAAAATCAAAAGTTGCAATTTTACGAAAAATGTATGTCACGGGACAAGCCGGGAGTCACAGCTAGTGATATTTAGAAAAAAAAACTTCCAAAAAATAATTCGTTACCGAAAATCAAAAGTTGCAATTTTACGAAAAATGTATGTCACGGGACAAGCCGGGAGTCACAGCTAGTGGTATTTAGAAAAAAAAAAAAACTTCCAAAAAATAATTCGTTACCGAAAATCAAAAGTTGCAATTTTACGAAAAAAATGTATGTCACGGGACAAGCCGGGAGTCCCAGCTAGTGTTAAAAAGAAAAAAAAAATTAATAACCGTCACTAAAAATCATGTCCATAGCTAATCAAAAACTGCACTAAACTCGGAACAAAATGGTGGTTTACTGTCACCAGTTTCACCGACTGTGGCCGATTTATGTCTGCTTGGACTGTGGCCGATTACGTCACCTTGGACTTTCTTTTAATTTTACACAAAATTATTGAAATAGATTTTACATTGAATGCTTGAAAACAATAAAAGAATACCTACATAAAAATACATAAAATAACGATAGATTGTCATCATTACCGTATTTATTCTTAGTAATTCATCCAAATGTATGGGCTTGGCGCCGCCATTACGCCGACGACGCGTAAAAACTTCAATGAACGTTCGTTGAAAATAACTATTTTAGGTACAAAATCTTTATGAAATACACAATCTAGGAATAAAAACTGTTCAAACACTTACCCTGACATGATTTCACACTGTTTTTACACTGTTTCACTGTTTTTACAATTAGCAATTAGTCAACTTCAACTACATCAACCGTCCGTGGTAACTTCGGCGCGCAGAATGGCGAGCGATGAAGGGAACTTTTCAAACGAGAATCATGACGTGCAGTTATGATTTAGAGACATAACATGTTCTATATGTCTATCCCGTTTCTTTCTAGGAACGCTCCATAAAAGTTTGAGCAGGATAGAGCTAGTACAGTGCATGCTACAAGTGGTACAGTGCGCGCGAACTGTTTGGCGGCAAAGTGTTCAAATATTGAACATCAACAGATGCGGACATTTGGAAAATGTCGCTTATTTTGAATTCAACACTTGAAAGGACTTGAAAGGACTCTTTACTCAAATTTTCTGACCTTTTTAGTAGTTCTAGTATGGCATTTTTATCCAAGTTCAACGTTATGGATCCATTGCAGCATGTCCTATTTTTACAGCGCCACATTGAACTTCTACTTCCGTTATTATTACCGAAGTTATATTTATGGCCATCGTATAGAATGGCTGGGTGTCCTCGTTGGTTTTTCACGAAAAACAAGTCAGTTTCCATTATTACATTAATCAATAAACCAAAATGCTATAATTATATTTATATTTTAATTCAAGTACTTAATATGTGATGACTGACGATAGATAACTGACGTTTACAATTTTATCTTCATAAACACTTCATATTCATTATCATGTGCAAGGAGGATACAAATGCATAGGTTACATTATACATTAATAACAACTGTCACAACTGAAAATATTTTCAGTAATTTTATGCATAAAGGCATAACTAATTTCAGTCATAGTGGGATGAAGACATTGTAAAATTCAGTCTAATCGGTCCTAGCGCATATTAGAATCAGTCAATTTGATAATCGTTCATTGTGCATTCAGCCATATTGAGAATAGGTTGTAATCGACCGGAGGCGCTAAAATATTGCGACTTACCTAAACTTAAAGGTTCCATAGCAAAATTAAGTTAATTTCTTATATAAATAAGGACACCACAACAGAAATGAAATAAAAGCAATTTAATTTATAATCAGTCGCACTTTCACGACTACTTACAAAGTAAACTTTAATTATAATAGGAAATGCGTGTAAGTGATCGGTCAATTTGATAGTGTCAAAACGAAGCATTAATCTACTAGAAGTCAGTTGTATTAGATAGTTCGAAATCGAATATTAGTTTTCGCATTTTCTGCCACATATTAGGGTATCTTGCCCCAATGTGCGTCGTCTGTCTAGCGCCTAAGAACTTAGATTATTCATTTACATTTACAGAATTGTAATATGGTCAACAAGCTGCAGTCAACAGACTTCATCAAAGGTTGCCTGTATGATATTATAGTGGCGATAGTATTGGGTTGATTGTGCAAATAAAACTTCAAAGTACCATAATAGATATTTCCTTTTTTGCAAAAAAAGACATAAGAAAATAAGACTTAATCCTATTCTACTAATATAAAAATTCCACCAAATTTAAGTTTAGTCTAATAATGACTGCCTCTGTGGCGTAGTCGGTAGTGATACCGCCTGCGGCGCTGGACGTCCTGGGTTCGATTCCTGGGTTGGTTCAAATATATGTGTGATTTACAAATGTTTATTTCGGAGTTTGGGTGTTTTCTATGTATAATATGTATGTATTTAGAAATATATAAGTATGTATATCCGTCGTCTAGATCCCATAGCACAAGCTTACCTATATTAGCTTAATTTGGGCTAGATGATGTTCTGTGTGAATATCTACATTTATTAATTTATATGTCGGAGAGGACACCATTCTGGTCGACATCGTCAGTATTGTTTCTGAGCTTAGAGGGCGCATGTAGGTGAAATGCGAGCATCAAACACAATTATCACTGTTTCACAATATTGTTATTGGTTTAATTTTATGAAAACACTTTCTACTGCTTTCTACACTGAATTATCCATCACGTAAGGCAGGGCAGCGAATTCAAGGCACCACTCTTTCTTATTTTCCATAACCTCAACACGGTCCAACCTGACCGTCACCAAACTCGACAGCCTCACAACAACTCAACTGTTTTCCTTCCAAACAAGCAATGGCTGCCTAGACTCCGCTCAAATACGTCAAGTATTCCTACTCTGTTTGATCGATATGTGAATGACAATTCAGCAACTTTTAATAAAATTGATAACGCTTTTAGATTATAAAAATAAATTGACTAGTATCGTAAAATTAAATGAACATTTCTAAAAGTAATTAAAAGGCAAACAAAATTCAATATTGTGCGTTCTTCATGCAAACAGCCATCAACCAGACTCCTAGCTTCCTCTGACACGCTACCCCCGATATATATTTATTATTTAATACACTAATTAAAAGTGTGCTTCAATGAACTGCCTTCGTATTATGTTGCCACGTACATAATCCACTGGCAAAACTATTGGCCTATGTGGGTGAGGATTAACTTCACTGTTCAAGACAACATCGTCTGGAAATAAGTCTTCCTTCATGTCAATAGCAATATTATGCAATACTGCACATGCCACAATAGTTTTTCTTGCAGTCTCAATATTGCCATACATACCCCTTAAAAGCAACATCTTTCCACTGTATTTCTAGTACGAATATGAGCACTATTATACTGTTCTTCTTGGCGAGTTATAGGGTTCAGTAATGGTGTGAATAAATATGGGGTGCAAGGATAACCACTGTCACCTAACAGTATGCCTGCGAATGCACCAGCCTCAAAGCGTTGTTTCAAACGACTTTCACGAAATATTCGTGAGTCGTGAACACTGCCACGCCATCTTACAACAATGTCCATAATTGTTAAATCAGCGTTGCAAACCACTTAAAAAAGAAATATATGTTACTTTTCCTATAATTTTGTCATGAATGAGTTATGACTTTAGATAACATATTTTGTAGCTTTTATTTTACATACGCAAAGTTTAATAGATTCAAAAGTAACCATGTCTGTCAGTTATGTTTTCATAATAATGATTTTTATGAAACGTTGAACTCATGAGCTTTGAACCACAAAGGATGTTTAAAAACAAGTATTTATAATAAACTGTTTTAAGCATTTCTCTTGGAAAATTACCTGAATATTAATTTATGCAAATCCTTTCCTGTTTATATACAGCTGACCATCATCTGCATTGACTTTTTTTATTCTTATGTGAGTGCAATCAATTGCACCTATGACGGTCGGAAAGTTTGCAATGGTACGGAACTTTCGCATAGATTCTTCTTGCTTCCAATGACGCTGGCATCTTGAGGAATCTATGAGAAATTCGCGCCTACACTCCGGTTATTTTTTTACATATTTTGCTTACAAACGGTTGTGAAACAAATCTGCTGTGTCATCTTGAATCTAAAACAAACAATATTGATAGGCACAAAATTCAGTAAAATAGTAATGTAACATTGATATTGCGTTGATGTTTACAAGATTTAGTACTTTCTTCATGTCTTGCCCAATTTCGAAGAGCACAAACCACTTGCATTTCAGGAGATACCGGGTATCCCCGAGGATCCTGAGCCAATTCATCCCTAATTAAATCTACAACTCTCATAACGAAACGTTTGGAAAATCTGTACTTCTGCCTAAAAACTGCCTCAGATAGTTCGACAAAGGGGTTCACTCTGATACGATGACTGTTAGGTAAGCGTGGTATGTCCAGTAACTCCACGATATTAATATCTTCGATATCCATTTCATCAACTGCGTTAATATCCATTACGAGCAAAAATAAGTACAAATATGTAATAACAACTTTTAAAATGAAAATCTTAAATGCCAACTTTGATGTTTATGCCTATTGTGATTCTGATTAGGTAGACTTTTAAACCAACGTTAAACTAGGGGTCACACAGGTTTATCTTTAGACCAAAGACAATCTATGGTTTACTACTAAACGCTTTTTGTAATATGAATTTATTTAGACCATGGTCTAAAGACGATTTAAACCTGGTTTTACAATTAGACCGTGTTTTGTAATAAGACCGCTTATGTTTAGGTATAATTGGAGATAACTTTGTTAAAACATTAACCTTTCTCTTCCATTCTATTACTTTTGGTTGCGAGCGAAATGTTAAATCAAAATGCGGGTTCTTCAACTATTTATCATTCAAAAATTTAAGAGACACATATTCCTTATAAAAAGTTTTCTTACAGTGGAGATCAAAACTTCCTCGTCTAAAACACACTTGAGTCATATTTTTAAGATACGCTCTGGGACTTAAATTATGTATGCGTCGATCTGAAATGTTACCTACATAGTTTACAAAATCTTGAGGCTGCATGGATTTAACCAGAACTTAACCATTATTTGCAGAAGCCACTGCATTTTCAAAGTCTGTGAAAGCATATATGGTTTTCTTCCGCTTTATTGATAATTCGACTTGATAGTGAAATTGATCACAGCTCATAAATGTGTGACCCGGTTCAAAATAAAAATAGAGTGATCGTTTTTGTGGCTATTTAATATAGAAAACAATAACCAGTTTTTATTCTGAGATGTACAGTTATGAAGCCACAAATGATTCGATTGGATATCTCGAAATTTAAGTCAAAAGCTGTAGTTAGCACTCATAATATCATCCTGTTTACGGCCTGTTATACCATCATGTCCATCATGCGCTATGGCAGCTAAAGGTTTCACATCCCTTGTGATTTTTCCTACTGGTACGAATGTCTGGTTAATTACGGATTTAATAAACGTATCTAGTCGTGGTAACATAATTACTTTTTCTAAATCGCCGCTAAAATATATCTGTTGAGTGTTATGTTCCGAAGTTTTGTGTAACTCATATATTTCTCTTGCCTTTTTATACTTGTCATGGTGTTTTGCCCATGACGAACATGCTTTACAATCAGGTATAGCTTGCGTGCGAACATTATGGTTTGTATCACGACTATGCAATCTGTAAGATACGCATATTTCGCTGGAGTCTTTACGTGCAAGCCCCGTTTATCAATATCTTCGTCAGAATTAAGAGAATTAACCAATATTTTATTATTTATCTTATTAGTAATAACCTAAAGTAGTTGAGAAAAATACTTTGCATACCTTCATTAAAACTCACTCTTTTGTAAAGTAAAAGCTCTATTATAAAGTAAAAGCTCTATATATTTTCTCTTAGGAACTGCTACCGTATAATTACTTGTTATAAATAGTCTTCTTTCAGAATGTGTCATGATCCAATACTTGTTGTTAATATCCAAACGTTCCTCGGGAGTAAATATAGTTGTACAACATTTTGTACACTTCATATCACAGCCTGTTTTTATATTGTACTTGCTTCTGCGTTGTATTTCCTTCTCAATTAATCTATCTTTCAAGCTGGTATCATATTTCTTTCTCTTTGTGGTTCTCTAATATATATACGTAATAATACTAAACGTAATAATAGAAAAATGAGTCTTAGACCAAAAGACAGAGCATCGAAAGTTGTATAAGACTGCATTAAAAAGAGAAAATCAACTCTGGTTTAACGGCCTTTTAGTTACTGAAAAGGACAGGGCTGCAGCAATAACCAGTCATGGCTCTCAGTGTGTGTGCAGTGTTACGGTTAATTAGCAGATATGTGTGGTAATTACGGCTACCAACATGCCGAGATTTTATTCTACCATGTAGTTAATAATTGTCTGCACCTAGATCAGGTATATTATTCTCTATCGTGTTATTTATTTCCATGACATATGTGCCACTAGATGATGCTCGCGGCTTTGCCCGCGTGAAATTCGGTACCCGCTCCCACTTCTCGTGGTATCATATTCCCAGGATGAAAAGTAGTCTATGTGTTATTCCAGACTATAGGCTATCTCTGTACTAAATTTCAGCCCAATCCGTTAAAGCGTGATTGAGTAACAAACATCTAAACATCCAAACATCTTCACCAACTTTCACATTTATAATATTAGTAGGAAGTAGGATTATGACGAACATGCTCTCTATAGTAAGATTTTGCTTTCTTAAGTTGGTACGTTCCAAGAGCTAACCTCTTCAAGTCGTCTATGCTAAGAATGAGAAATTAATCCAAATGGGGGAAGGAGAGATGGGAGAAGGAGAAATTAATCAATATCCTGGAATACGGCTCGCCTTCGATTTAAATTCTCAGAGTCCACTATTTCAGCCAGAAGATTAGGAAGATGCAATCTATTTCTAGCTATTACTAAATAGTTGGCGTATTCGGACTTGTTTACGGTTTTTTTTTCTAAACATGTTAGTTAGAGCACAGTCAATTTGAAAATCTCTCATCAAATGTTTAAAAGCTTTATTAGCAAACTCCTGCCTAAATATCTTAAAATCTTGCTTTAGATATCCATTTACAACCTCTGCTACCCGTCTACACATTGTGGCCTACGTGAACGAGTAGCTTGATCTGTTTGTGAGTTGTTTATGACTTTCTAATAATGGCTTTCTAATAATTTCAGTTTTATCTAAAAAAGTCGTCAAAATAAAAAAAAAATCATCAATTTTTCAACATGTTTTTCTTTTATTTAGTACCTTATACATTTTTTTAATTGTGTTTTTTTTATTGTAAGAACACTGAATGACTCCTGGATACTGGAATATAATCAGGGTGAATACTCAATTGCAAATGGCTATGGATATATAGGATCAAATGTGTTTGTTTACATTTTTGTGCAAAGCTATTGAAATGTGGTTCTTTTAATTACCTGTACTTGGCTGACATTTTAAATTGCATGATAATTATACAATTATTATTTTAAAATGATGTGTTGTTGAATTATATAATTATATTATGTTTTGAACTGAATTTTATTATGTTATTTATTTATATGATGAAATATTTTAAATGTTTTACATTAATGCATTGAACCGATGCTAAATGATATAATAATATTGACTGATGCCTGTTTTGTTTCGCTCTGCCTTTAGGATTGTGTGTTAGTTTTAAGTGCATGTAAATCCGACACAATATAATAATTGTTTGTGATAAATAAATAAATAAAATTCAAATTTTCAAAAATTTTACACAAATCAATAAAAAAAAATGCGTATATATTTTTTTTAACACCACAAGCTTTACAAAAAACATCTCATTACGGCGACCCGACATCTCAACCGACGGAAAAGGCTAAGTTCGTGCTATAATTTCGAGTACACCGAGGGTTCAATTGGCTCGGGTTATTAATTTATATTTAAGTATGGTTCATAAACTTATTTTACACAGAGTTTCAGCCACTACACTTTTTTAGTTTATTAGTAATTGAACAATTAACCAAGCACTTGAAAAAAGGTCCAAAATAGGTACTCATGAACTATGCATCGCAGGGTGAGTTCTGTACAATTTATATTACATACAAATTAATATTCTGAAACTACATGAGTTTCCCTATTCAGAACAGTCCGTAAAAAGGTATGCTGCCGTACAATTATATTTCAGAAATCAACAATGAAATTCAACAATTTTGAACAAAAAATGAGAGAAACCGACTTCAAGAAAAGAGGTTAGTTAAAAATAACAGGCTTTAAAAATGAAATTGCTGTAAGCATACACTGCCTTGGAGAGAGCTACTGATACGCCGTGGTACCTCCACCACAGCATAAGTGCAACAATCAGGCCCACCTTGGGATGGACAACATAATGAGAAAAGTTTCTTGTTACTAGGAAAATTTATATATGAATAACTAGCTGATGCCCGCAGCTTCGCCTGCGTAAAATTTGTTGTTCCCGCTTCCCGTATTTTATCCCCTTGGGGGTAGAATTTATCAAAATCCTTTCTTAGCGGATGCCTACGTCACAACATCTACCTGCATGCCAAATTTCAACCCGATCCGTCTAGTGGTTTGGGCTGTGCATTGATAGATCACTATGTCAGTCAGTCAGTCACCTTTGAGTTATATATATTTAGAAGATAAAATATGTGGAAATGACAAATTTACACGCAACCGTTTATGCCTTGTTTTGCAACATTGTTTATTAATTTATTTAAATTTTATGCACAAATGATAATTGTAAAATGCATTATCCACCAATCAAAAACATTGGGTGATGCAGAGAAAAGTTTGAGTAGGTGCTCAAAGAATATGGTGAAAGGATTAAGAATAAAAAACAATAATATGTGAACCTTGTCACCTTCCGCCATTTAGCCCACGTACAGTCAACGTTCATGAGTGTGTTAGCACCTTAAGGATTATAATGGCTTGTCCGGTTAAACGCGTATCTATGTGTGTCATGTTTCAACTCATACTTTTGTATGTCATACAGTATCAATACGAGAAAACATGAATGTGTGTGATGCGAAACAAAGATAACATTATGCTTGCCTTTTCATACTATTATGTTCGAAGTATGCACTGCACTGAAGCTATATAAGGTGATGCCAAAAATTGTGGTTCTACGTCAGGCAGCGCGTAGCTATGTCGGTAACGGGGCTACTACGGATAGTGTTGAAATTGGATGTTCTGGGTTCGGATTTCTTATTTTAACCTCTTTTTGTTTTGTTTTCATTAAATTTTAGGAACAAGTTAACGGAATTAGAAATAATTATTTACAAATAGTAAAATGCTATACTTCATTAACAATATATCATAAATAAAACAAAAGCTTTCAGAAAATGTTTATTTCAATTTTGAAATTAAAATAATCATCCAATGTTAATTTGTGGTTACAATATTTTTATCCATAAATATACTTTTTTATAATTAATATTGCTTATTGAGGTTATAGCTTAATTATTCATTTTCTCGTGGAAAAGAGGATTGAAACTTAACCTCAACCATACAGTCTTATACTAATTACAGGCCAGCACGTCCCTTGTAGGCTCAGTAGTCTCAATAGGCTCAACTGAAATTAATTAATAAAAATATTTAAACAGAATGGCTTACCGCGGACTAAGTAGAAATAACTTTTATATATATAATATATAAGCCTAAATTTTATATTATTAATATTTTGTGTGACCTCCGTTATTCTCAATACAACTCAGAAGACGTCTACGCATGGAGGCCACAATATTTGCACAGATATCTGTGCCACGTAAACTGTCCCACAACTGCATGCAGTGGGTCTTGAGCCGCTCAGGACATCTTTCATCCTGTGCTACCCATCTTTGCACCATCAAACCCCATATATTTTCAATCGGGTTCAAATCAGGGGATCGTGCTGGCCAAGGAATAACTTTAATGTCCGGATGTTGACTAAACCATTCACGAACTATGGTAGCTCGATGGATAGGACAATTATCGTGCACAAAACTTATATCATTAACACCTGGATAGACATTTCGCACTGTGGGTAACATTATATCTTCTAGCACGTCCACATAATTTGCACTATTTGTACGCGTAGATATAAATTCTAATTCACCCGGCCCTTGCGCACTAATCCACCCCCACATATTTACTTTTATTCTACCAGATTCAGTGTTCGGTACTATATTGTTTTCACACCAACGAGTGTTGTCCTTACGCCACAAATGTAATCTTCCTTTTTGAGATGGTTTAAACGTTTTTTTATCACAAAATATTGTTGTTTCCCAGTTAAAGTCTAAATACTCTCGTGCAAAACGTAACCGCTCCTGTTTATGGCTTTGAGTCAAAAAAGGTTTTATCGCTGGCTTTCGGTGATGTAAACCTTCAGCATGAAGTGCACGGCGAACGGTGAGTAATGACGTATGAAACTCATCGGCAAAACGTTTAGTTGGTATAAAACCATTTGTTTCATATTCCGCTACCATATAACGTCGCTGAGCCCTGTTAATAATAGCAGGTCTTCCACTTCTCCTCCGGCTCTGCAAGTTGCCCTCTTCTTGAAATCGTTTCACCCAACGACTCACGGTATTCCTCTAAAAAACAACAACTATATTACACAATTACAACCAATGAACAAAATTGCATTACAACAATATTAATTAATTAATTAACTTACAGATAAGCCAGTCTCGTTAGAAATTTGAGATATATTCAAACCATTCCAATATAGGGCCACAATATTAGCTTTTGCTTCAATACTTATGTTCGACATATTGATTTATTATAGAAGAAATCTAATCGCAATAGTAGTAATAAACACGAACAGTCGTAACTGATTTCACCAACCAACAACTTCACTCACTGCAAATAAATCCATTTAATTTCAAATCCACCCTCTAAAATTTTTCGTTAAGTTTATAATTCTACTTAAGAAAAATTTTTATATTGGTGTCAACATTTAAATCATAACTGTTAAATATAAAAACACAAAAAGTTAATATTTCAAATATCAGGTTCTGAACCATCCACCCGACCATTATCATTCGTCAGCCCACACCTTAAACCACTAAGCCACAGAGCCGCTTACGTATACAAGTGAAATTAACAATATCAATCAACGAGTAAACAATGTGTTAACTCAAGTTAACAACAGCTAGATCGATTTTCGAATGTCATACGTTGATCGAGATAAGACATCTAGCGGCTATAAGAGTAAATGTAGTTTATCATAATTCAAAACGAATATCTAGATGGCGCTGTACTCAATCTCGAAAAGTCATAATAGTGCTGACGTGTGTGTGTGAGAGTAAGTGTGAATTGTCTTCGAAGAATAAGGTCATAAGTACGACTAGTGTTGACGCGCTATACTTTCGTCAAATTCCTATCGGACTTATGAACGCTACTGTACGTAAGAGTGTCACAAAAAATATACAAATAAATAAATAAAATATGGGAAAGACATACAAATATATACATATTATTAAATTAGGAGTGGAGGGTGAGGAAGCAGGGTTTCATACAAACCGTTCTGTTGCAACCAACACAGTAGGTGCTCACCATCTTTGTGCAGACCGCGCAATGTCTCCTCAGGCGCTGCCTTCCCCCTGACCCTAAAGGGAACTCGTCCAGCCGGTGGGTAACGTCATATTGTGTGGTTGCAGCAGACAGTCTCACGGCTGTGTCGGGAAATGAAAATCTAGCGGTGGAATTACGGGATAAAAGGGATTTGGCCAAACGGATACGGAAATTTCTATGAGATAGAGAAGGTGTATGGTGCCGGTGAATAATATAAGAGTTGAGGATGGAGACATTCTAAAGTCTTTTGAAGAGCTTTTTGTACCACACCAGTGTGCGTTTGCGCTCAATGGGGTACATGGCTAAGAGCTGATCTTTTTTATCAACCCCACCCATCATGATATTGTAATCCAATATCAAGATAGGTTTGTTTGATCCTTGGATGGCCTGGGCAGCGTTGTCATGGTATGTCGAGATCATAGCCACTCTATTAGTATCTCGCCATACCATGACATCGATGTCCCCCGAGGCGAGGCCAGTGATCTGCCCCGGGCTCATGTTTCCCTTCGTCAGCCTTGTGATGGCTTGTGGATTAAATATAAAAATTGTCCATCTACAAGGTGTAGCCCTTGTGTTCCAGGCCCTGTGCCATTCGCAGCACTGTCGTTGGCGTCGGTGCTGCTAGTGGATCATCATTACGCTGCGGTAAAGTTTTCGAACCGCCATAAATAGCCTGTTCGAGATTTACAGATCTCATAAGTTTTAATGCCACCCTTCCACATCAGCACACTCTCGTCCAAGGCAATATTGCGGTCAGGGATGTACAATTCTTGAAATTTCTTATTCAGGTGAGACAATATTGGACGTATCTTAAATAACCTAACCTCTGAAGCGTCCTCATTATCTACGAAATGGAGGCATCGCATTAGAAGTTTAAAGCGGTTAAAGGACATGTGTGCACCAAACCCTGGAGTATAAAATATATCAGCGGTGGCATTCCAACACTCCTCAAGTCGTGACTTGACAACAATCCCCATCGCCATAGTGATGCCAAACAGCGCGTATAACTCATTGACGGTGGTGTTCCGCCACTTGGTTATATGGCTTGTGGGATGGAGATTGTTGCTGCGGAGTAAATGGGATGTCACCTGCTGAGCATATTTATTTGTTTCATAGGTAATGGGCTCCATTATCTGCTGATCCCGTATGGTAATGAATGTGTCGTATGGGTCAGCACTCGGAGTTGTCGGGCCGACATTGCTGGGGGAGAACGTTTCCCGCCTCAATTCAGGTGGAATCGAAGCAGTCGGAAAAGCTCTCCAGTCATAATTGTTTATACCCCACGGCTGCTCCGTCAGCACGGCGGAGACATCGGCGGGAGCTACATCGTCTAGCTCCTCGCTAATGTCCAGGGCATCAAAAAACTCCAGCGTGTCGCCGATTTCGCCAGCAACGTCTGTATTGGAGTCAAAGCCCCTGCGCATATCCTCATCCAAGGGCGTCTCCATCAGGCTCCGAAACGCCCTTGGAATGAACGGGTAAGCCATATCGCCATCCTCGTCGTCGCTGTCTGAGTCCGGTTCGCTGCCTGTAAAAATTAATACATTGATTGAAATTCCCTCGACTGTCTGTCGGTTCCATCATCAGATCGACTCCAGACCTTCATTAAATTGTACTACATTAAAGCACCTAATTAAAAAGTTAAATGCACTAGTTGTCCCTACAATTGTCGATGGTTGCCCTCGATTTCTCCTGAATCCCATCAGATCCTGACCTGGTGAAAATGGGACCACCTCAGAAGTAAACCCTATTCAACAAAAAACAATGAAATCCGTCTATAATTGACGGAAATATCGGTGAACATACATAAAAAAACATACAGACGAATTGAGAACCATAATTGAGCTGAAACGAAATTTCATCGTCTCTCAGGGCAGCACGAGGACGAGGAGGACAGTTACTAAAAGAAATAAAATATACCGCATGCGCTTGCGGGACGGGGCACCGCTCCAACTGCTTCTTCCGCTTGGCCTCTTTATACCGTTGTTGGACGCCAACTGCCATTTGGCCATCAGCGCCTTCGTCCTCTTCTGACTTGCCTGAATATTCGTTTCTGCTGCATGTTTTGTCGGCACTACAGCATAATGCGATAGCTTCATCATTAGATGGATACGTGGAATAACTGTCACCTGTTTTTAAATAAGCTGATTACACTGAGAAATGTTTGCAGTTGGTCTTGTGATAATTTGTACGGAGATAAGAATTTCAAACAGTTTTTGTTTCTATGTAGTTAACATACATCCATTTAAAAAAATATCCGAACACATGTAACGATCATCATAGATAATTAGGATTAACACATTATTTTTTGGTGTATTTTTCGTTTTGGTGATTCTTATTTGTGTTTTGCACTAATTCACTAACGTTTTTTATTATAATTTGAAGAACTATTAATTTAGTTTCGACGATGGATGAAGTAGATGTATTTCCAGTAGACAAAATTGAAATTTTTCAAGTTGCTACTATCGCTAATTTTGATTTCTGAGTGACAGAGTAATCTTTTATATGCAGATATTATATTTCTGACAGTGGGGTTATTATTAAATCATCCCTTTAACCTGATTGAAACGAAACACGTTTGCAAGTAAGTCTTGTGATAATTTGTATGTAGGTAAAAATTTCAAACAGTTTTTTTTTCTATGAACTTGACACACACATCCATTTTAAAGAAATTATATTAATTGCTAGCTGGGTTAGCGCGGGACGAATAATAAAGAATTGTATTGATAAGTATATCAATATCGATATCGATAAACTTTTATGTCCTACTTCAAGATTGAGGATTCAAGAATTTTGACTGCGTGTTAACAGGTGACTGAGCTGGCCGGTAAATTTCTTAAAATAAATTAGATAGATAGGTAGTTAAATTACAGAATTGTTGACTGCAATATTTATCTTAAATATCTCTTTGTAAACTACACGATTGGAGGTTCCGTCGGGCTAATAATGATGTGACTGTTCGATGTCTGATGTGTCTTAAAAACACTCAATAAAAAATTCAGTCACTTAAAGTGTATTCCTGCCATATCTAGTGATCGTCCCTGTGCCATTTTTATTTTCAGGACAACATAATAACCCAGAAAACTGCCATCGTTTATATTTGAAATGATAGTCAGAGGGAAACAATGGAACAAAGGTTGCGGGTTCAAGTCCCGCTAGGCCAAGATGTCTTTTTTCACTTTATCATAAAACATCAAAGTTGATTTAGTAGCCTGGTTTGTTGTATAAGCATTTTTGTTATGTGAAGACTGTTCATAAGAGTGTTATAAGTAAGATTTGTAATTATGAATAGGTTCATATATTTTGTACATCTGAATTAACTGTAACATTTTACTCTTGCATGAATTTTTTAATATCCGGCAAGACTGACATTAAGAAATCTATATCAGGATTCACATCTTTAGGTCTTTATTTTTTTTTTAATTGTCTGATAATTGTTGCAATATTTATTTTCGTTGCCTTTCTCCCGGAAACTGCAAATATATCAAGTTTCTTCATGATTAAGTAATTGTTGTTGTTCTAGTTCTAAATAATTTTCATATATTCTTTTACAAATACAAATTGCATAAAAAGAGTACATTGAGTGATATTCTAATACTATATTATTCTCAGACAATAGGAACTGCCGCAGTCTGGGGCTCAGAGATGAACGTGCGAGATGGGGCGATACCGTCTTCACAGACTGGCAGCTGCTATCAGTCTCCGTCAGCAGCTGCCAGTCGTCGCTCCGGTTCGCGTAACTTCTGCCTGGGGTCGTGTCGCTACGCGACACTGATACCCGCAGCTCTCCCAGACCTTAGATTGGGATCCCGAGCCACTACTTTTTCCTCCGCGGTAGATATTTCAATCTTGCTAATTTTGCATAAATGCGCACACTGTTGTCCTCCAGTGTGGTTGACGAAGTTCAGCCACCCAACTTTCCACTCCGTTACGATGGTCAAGTTGGCATCCAGGGCAGACGACATGGACGTAGACGCACAACACTTGGGGAACTGCCCCAATTTCTATTAAGGTGATGGATACCAAATATATATGGTCAATGGTTTTTAACAAACTTTTCGTATTAGTGCTGCACTTAGTTCACCACACTGCTTACTCTTTCTAACGTTAAAGGAACCAGTTACAAAGAAACTCCAGTTACAAAAAAGACATTCCTAGAATGGTTGCCTTTCCTGTCGTAGAATCGTTCTTCATGATGTGATGGTTTTATTAATGCCACATGAGTGCCATCGATGCATCCCAAAACGCAGGGAATTCAGAATTTTTCAAAAAATCCGAAATAATAATTTGATTAGTATTAAAATTAAGAAAGTGTACTTGTAACTTTGATTATAAGAGTAATTGTACTTGTAACTTTGATTATAAGAATAGAGTTGCGAAATAGGAGCGATTGGACCAGTTAGATGCGGTAATTTCTGTGAGACAGAGAAGCAGCATGGTGACGGTGGATTATATATGCGTTGAGGACGTAGACATTTAATAGTCTTTTGAAGAGCTTCTGGTACTACACCCTTGTACGTTTGCGCTCAATGGGATATACATGGCTAGGAGCTGCAGCCTTACTCTTGATATCAATGTCTATCTCGACCCGATACCAATACCGTTCCAATTCTAATCGAAAAAAAAAACTGTAAAAATGACATAAGTTGAACTTACTGAATTAAATCCTAAATACAATAAATCAAAATTATGTAATAATGTATATATATACAACTCACAATTAAACATTCATGTAAAGTTTCTTGGAGTGTTATTTTCAAAAAAAATATTATTGCAAAAACATGTTGATATAGCATTGCGGACAAAGCTTTGAGAGTCACTAACATTTTGCGGTCACTGATTGCATCCTCATAGGGAGCTGACCCAAAAATTCTTCTTATGCTTTACAAATCTATTGTATGCTCACATTTTGAGTATAGTTTTTATTGTTATGGTAACAATGCAATGTAATGTAATATATAAATAATTTTAAGACAAATGCTTATTATAAATAATTTAAAAATCGGGGCAATGTAATAAATAATTAAGAAAGTAGAAATTAATCGCCTAGAATTTACACAAAATGAGCATTGCAAAGCACTGTGCACGATAAATTGTATGTCAAAGAAGCAATGAAACCAGTTTTGGCTAGGCATAATAGACGACAATACCAGTTGGTACGAATTTCGCAAAACGTCAACAGCCCTAAGACACAGCTGGTAGCACTCAAAAATGCGACATAATGCCATAGATACACGACTACCCTTATTGCGCCTTCACACTAGCGTTTTTCCGGCGTAAGCGTACGATGGACGTATGCGCGGCGCCGACGCGACGTATACGCCGCGTTGGCGCGGCGTCTCCACTGGAACACATGAGTACGCTGAACAAGCGTCGGGCGTGCGCGACGTATACGCCGCGTTGGAGCGGCGTCTCCACTGGAACACATGAGTACGCTGAACAAGCGTCGGGCGTGCGCGACGTATACGCGACGTATACGCCGCGCATACGTCCATCGAACGCCTACGCTAGTGTGAAGGCGTACTTAGATTGACACACCAGCAGATTGTAGGTATGAATTAATTTTAACTTAAGGTGAAAAGCACAAACGACACAGTTTGGTCTATGATTCTCAAACTGTTTTTTGCAAATTATCGGACCGTAAAAATTGTGGATAGATTTATAGTAAACAAAACTTACAGATAATTGTGAGATACTTATAGCATTACAAAAATTCATGAGAGCTTCGCCAAATCCCTCTCCGACTTGATAATGATAATAGGCGATGATTTCATTTTCCTTAGATGTATCTTTGAATGTTTGATCCAAACGTATTGAAAATTCATCTTGGCCGCGATCTTCTTTGTTTTTGAGAGTAACATTTTATTATGAATTGTTAGATAGTCATTGATGTATATTCTCCCGTAGCCTGTCATACCTATATGGCCAGCTGTCAGAGGCGAGGTCTTCAGCCCCTGTCTCGATGCCGCCATGAAGTCGTCCTTGACGGTGCGACTGCAGAAACTGACTATTATGGGCCTGGTTCGATCCTACTCACGCGTTGGAACTCGGGATATGAAATTGATATGCGCTTTGGTGACTGGATCCTCGTAGAGATGCTTTGCACAATATCATAAAGGTTTTCGTTGGCCACCTGTGAAACTCCTTTTATTTCAATGTTGGCCATGCGCGACCACTGATCCCTCTCGTTGGCCTCTGCCTCCATCTTCTCAACTCGAGCCTGCAGCTACACAACCTGATCGCGGGTCTGCTCCAGACCAGCCACGCGTTTTTCGACGGCGCTAATTTTGTTTGTAAGCTAAAAATCAAACTCAAACTCAAAAAAACATTTATTTCGCATAATCCTAATACATAGGCACTTGCGACACGTCAATGAATACAAAGCAAATAGTACCACCAGTTCGGAACGCGGCCCGCTTGAGAAGAACTGGCAAGAAACTCGGCGGGCTGTTCTTTTGTGCACTACATATTTACAATAAGGTACTATAAACTAAAACTTCATAAGTAGAGCAAGAAGATCATTTCCAAACTTCCTTATCAATCAAATACTTACTTTTTATACACTTTTTGAATTTAATTAAGGGCATACTTTTTATTTCATAATCGTCACCCGCATAAGTGATTTTTCCTAGTAATATTCTATTAATGGTTTTGCACCAACTGTCTGCAATCACACGGACTGCATCGCAGCGACTGCGCGCAATCGCTGCGATGCAGTCCGTGTGATGGCACCCTAAATAATTATAATAATACTTGTAATAAGAAAACAATATGTAATTTTTTTTACTTTAGGGTTGTAATTGTGAGGGAGCATTATTTTTTAGTTTGTTCTTAATAATAAATTGAAGTGATTGCAAACATTTGCTGGAATCCTCTTCACAGTTACTATTAATTGAATGGTCACTTCTAAAATTATTCAAAAATAAAGTTTTAAATGCTTACTCAAATCCCATAAAATTAGGTGCTACATTTCGAGCACCTTAACTCCGAATACTACCAAAAAAAATTTCAAATGGATCTTGATTAAAGTTGCGTATGAACATTTGCATTGCCTCAAACGAATATTTTCTCCACAACAATTGCCAAAGCGATTAGATGCCCTCTATAGATTTAATAAAATTATTTACAGTTGGCACATACTTTACAAATTTTGAGCCATCACTTCTTTCCACTATGAATTTAATAAATTTCAGTGTTTGACAAGCCTCTCTCCAAAGCTCATGGTGAGGTGAGTTTCATCTAATGGCCGCTCTATACTTTTTTCCATGGGGCACATAAAAAGTTGCCGCGTTAAGTGAGTCGAAAAGTTTGTCAATTAGTATAACGAAAGGTATTACATTTTTGCATTCTGTTGACACATCACGTCTCGCTACTAAAAACCAGCAGCTACGGCTATGCTGACGCTGAATACTTGAGCCGCATTTTTTACCTTAATTTTTTTTTAAATTTAGTTGGATAAATATGTTCTCTTGTAATTTTTGGCAGTAACCTCCTCAACTCACGACGAGACTTGCCGGCTGCAAAAATTTTTTGAAAGTATTCCCACTTAATACTTTCTTAACTTTTTGATTCATTTTAATGTTCATAAATCATTTCTTTATTTAATAAATTACTTCGAATTCTTTTTAATAAATGAGGCACATCAAACAATTGAATTATTGTGACATTGTTAATACAAATCACATCATTTTGCCATTTGGTCTCTTCTGAAATACTCCGCTTTAGCTTCAGCTATTAATTGATTTATGCAGCTCGAATTTGGTGAGTCTTGGTCAGAAACCGTTGCCTTTATCTTGAGGCCAATAGCCGTAGAAAGATATTCAATCAGGTGTAATGCTCATGAGCTCTTAAAATCATATTTGTCAAACAGGAAACAAGTCAAGTCTATTAGTAAAATTTGTCCTAGTTCAAAATGGAAAAATATTATGTTTCAGAACAAATAATAAGCAAATATAGCGTGCATCAGGGCAGTATTTTGGGCCCGTTACTGTTTCTTGCCTATATAAACGTCATGCCTAAAGTTCCAAAACACTCAATAATCTTATTTGCAGATGATTGCACTATACTATTAAGTGCCAGGAACGGTAATCTGGTGCTGGATACAGAAATAAATGAATGTTTGGGAAAATTAATCTGTTGGTTAGAGGCAAATAATTTCAAATTAAACGTTGAAAAAAGAACTAAAATAATGACTTTCGAGCAATAAACTAATCACAAAAGGCATGTGGTAAGATATGGGAGGTAACACAGAAACCTTTTTTATAGCTCAAAAGAGATGTGTTCGGGCGATATGGGGTATAAAACCCACTGATAATTGTAAATTCTATTTCCAAAATCTTCGCATCCTATCATTATCTTGTCTTTATACATATGAGATAGTTATGTTTGTAAAAAGCCATTTTCACTTATGTGATACTCTTAACAGTGTGCGAAATAGTCATAAAATTCGTTGTCAACGACATAAAAAAGCAATATTAAACTATAATAATTTATTAGGAATGGTACCTAAAATATATAACAAACTACCTAAACACCTACTAACAAATTAACAATACGAATTTGTTCAAAAAGAAATTGTTCACACTATTAATAAGTAAGGTGTATTATACAATTGACAAATATTTATAGGACATAAATTTATGCTCTATTTTTTATTGATTTGTAGTTTAATTAATTTTATTGACTTTCTGTGACATGTAAAAATTCTAGTATGTAGTATTGTAAACTATGTGATGTTCCAATCTAATGCTAATATTGTACCACTTTAATTTTAATTTGCATGCCATAATTGGCTGAATATGATTTCCTCTGCATCCTATAACAACCTAGATGAAAAATACAAATGTTATGTTCAATAAAAAAAATATTGATTGATTGATTAATTGAGCCTGTATGTTTAATACAACTTCTTTTAACAATTCTTTAAGTTTGGCTGTGGATATATTTTGTGTAAAGTACTGCTACGGGCTATTTATTTTTTTTTACCATAAAAACTAAGGCATGACTGGCAAAATTTGCTGTCATATCGTTTCCGAAATTTTCGAAACCTACAAGATCGTCCGTGTACGCGTTATAAAATATTTGTGGAGTTATAGACGTTTCGTCAAATATTAATGTACAAAGACGATCTTGTGGGAGCATTCGAGAAACATTAGTTTTTAATTCCTTAATAATTAAGTCATTAATGCCCGGGGATACTTTGATCTGAGCCAACAATGACTTCAAGATTTTTATCAATTAGAACGTTAAATCTTTACACATCAATTTGTATAATTTGGGACATTTTTTGTAGAATGCAAACACATGACTGCCTCTGTGGCGCAGTCGGTAGTGATACCGCCTGCGGCGCTGGAGGTCGTGGGTTCGATTCCCACCGGAGACAAATATTTGTGCGACCCATAAATGTTTGTCTCAAGAGTCTGGGTGTTTCTATGTATAATATGTATGTATTTAAAAGTATATAAGTATCTATTAATATCCGTGGTCTGATACCCATAACACAAGCAGGTTATTCCTAGCTTACTTTGAGATCAGATAACGTTGTGTGAGATGTCCGTGAATATTTATTATCTATACTAATATTATAAAGAAGTAAAGTTTGTGTGTTTGTTAAATTGTAAGGGGTAATCTCGGGATCTACTGAACCGATTTTAAAAATTCTTTCACCAATAGAAAGCTACGTTATTGTGGAGTGTCATAGGCTATATAGCATCACGCTACAACGAATAGGAGCGGAGCAGCAATAGTAAATGTTTCAAAAACGGGGGACAAGTTATTCCTTTTGAGATCTTCGTTGCGTGTGCTGCGTAAATATTCATAGTTAGGTTAGGTTAACATATATTGAATATTAACGACGAGACGCTACGGGAGTAAACGCAACGCGACGGGAGTAAATGCGACGGGAACAGGTAATACACTCTCTTATGTGGCGCAAACGAAGTTGCGCGGGTCAGCTAGTTATTTATAAAAACATAACTTTTTCTTTCAAAGAAAACCTATGTCCCCTTTTTTCTCTTGTTTCCTTTCGAAATTCCTAGTTGCTGAAATCTACTTCTGTTCCCGAAGGCGCAATTTAAAACTTTTAACTTTTAGCAGCATTTTTTTTTCGTTATTTTTTTTCTGCCTGACTTTTCTTGCCAAGTCCTTTGAGATTTTGTCTTGCAAGAACTTGAAAGTATTCTCTGAAATCAATAAATAAATGTTTAAAAAGATTTTTTTTTCTGTCAAAATGTTGCTTTTTCTCATAAATATAAGCAACTTGAGTGAGTATTTGAATCATGAATTCGTTCAAGTAAGTTTACTTCGTTCAGTGTATCGTCCCACGATTGTTTCGTCGTATGGGACGTATCGCAGAATTTTAATAAGTATTATTTTTTCATTCAGTGATTTCCCAATGCTTTATATTTACATTTTTTTATTGTTTCGTCCTATGGGTACAGTCACGAGTTTTAATTTGGGATCCACCTTAGGATGAATATCGTGTAGCAAACTTACGCTATTTAGAGCTAATATTTTAACGAAATAATAATGTCATAATGTTTAGTTTCTAGGGGTAACCGTGCAATTATGTCAACTGGAATGAGGGCAACTAAAATGAATTTCGACCTTATTGCATTATGAATGTTCAATGTAACAACATTTAATGGAAATGTGTCCCAAATTAAGGGTCGTGACTGTACGAGTCGCAGAATTTTAATAAGTATTATTTTTTCATTCAGTTATTCGTACCATTGCTTTATATTTACATTTTTTTTTTGTTTTCAGTACAGTTGACAATACAATCTTAGATCAGTAAAATAATCGGGTTCATTAAACAACGTAATAAAAATGCCTTTTTTTTTAATAAAATTAAATATGTCGCAATACCTTCTGATCTGTGTAGGCGTCAGCGCGCGGTAGCTCGCATCTGTGTAACCTATTGCGGGCGGCGCGCGCGGCGTCGGCTGATGTTCTTAAAATGGCGATTTCTCATAACTTTTCTATGGCAGCCATATAAAATACTTACCTCCCTGGAATCGTTATGAAACAAGCTAATGATAAAATGATAGATTAGACCAGTTCTCTCTTGTAATGTATTGCTAATTTCTATTAGAAATATGGGTTTGTGATTTTTCTCCAGTTTTATCTAAAAAAGTCGTTAAAATAAAAAAACCATTGCAAAATTTCAAAATGTTTTTATTTAATTTCATAGAATACACCCTATTTCACATTATTCAACAGAGAAAATACAACTCGTCATACATTTTTTTCAATTTACAAGCTTCTGAAAATTCAACTCATTTCGGTGACCCGACCGCCGAGCACCAAAAAAAGGTTAAGTTCATGCCATGATTCTGAGAAAACTGTGCTTCAGATGGCTTGGATTCTTATTTCATTCGTAACTATGGTCCTTAAAATTTTTTTTACACAGAGTTTTGGTTGACAAAAGTGTTTAGTTTATTAGAAATTAAACAATGAACCAAGCACTTGAAAAAAGGTTCAAAAAAGGTACTCGTAAACTTTGAGTCACAGGGTAAGTTCTGATGTGTTTATTTTAAATACAAATTTACAGTCTAAAACTACATGACTTTTCCTAATTGATAAGCATAAAAGAAAGCTGTGCTGACATACAAAAATATTTCAGAAATGAACAAAGAAAGTTAACAATTTCAATCAAAAAATGATGTAAAATGATGTACACAGTACAAATACATCGCTAGCACAACATGGATACGACCAGTATTGTTGTTACACTTGAACAAAAATTAAAGAAAAAAAATGTATTTATCGTTTTATCGGAAAATACATACTGAAATAAAACAAACTTAAATATTCAATTCAAATGTTTTGTTATCAAATTTACTTAACAACAAAAAATAAAAATAAAATAAAATAAAAATACAACCAATATTGCTACACTTGAACCAAAACTAAAGAAAAAATACATGCATTTATCGAAAAATACATACTGAAAAAAAAAAAAACATTTTAAATTCAAGATTTCAAAAAAATCAAGTAATATTTTTTGCGCAGATCATACATTTGCCTTGGAGAGAGTTACTGATACGCCGTGGCACCCCCACCGCAGCATAACTAACAAAAAAAACACACTTCAGGCAACCTTGGGATGGACAACATGGAACGAGCAGTCCCGTCCTATTTTTACTACGCAGATTGAAAATTTTGCAAAGCAACAAGTAAAGGACATCGGGCACCTTTGTATGGGACACTTACCTACAGCGAACAAAAATGAAATTAGGTCTGGTGGATAGGCAATTGAATCTAGTTTACAATGGTATAGGTCCCATATCTGTGAGCCGTGGGAATAAGGAGAAAATGGACATTAAAAAAATATATTTTTTTTTACTTTTTTTGTGCAATAATTCAAGAGGAAAAAAGGAATAAAAAAAAAACAAGTTTTTCTCTTTACTTTTATTCTGCCGCATCCAAATCTACAATAGTTTCGTCTAAAAACGCCGCAGGTGCGTGAAATTCTTCTTGATATATAGCCCAAGATAAAAAGTATACCACACTGGCGATATGCGCGCAACTCCCTACAGTGCGGCGGCCGTGTATACAGGAACAGTAATACCCTTCGAGGCTTTGTCTTCCTTGCAATGCCGGATTTATTAGTATATATGTATAATAGCGTTTTGCTCTTATGTGACGAGACTGTATTCTGCCTCGTATTAATATTTTATTTTCTACCAACTCTCTGCGATGGTATAATTCCATTATATACACTCCGTTTGGCCGCATGTGTTCATGGCAATAAGATTTGGCCAATTTCAAATGGTATATTCCCAAGGTAAATAAAAGTAGCTCGTCGTAAGTTAATTGTGGAAAATCTCTTAATTCGGGCTTGTTTGCCTCTATCGGCGTGAATGCAACTCTTTGCCTGTTTAAGTTGTTTCGAATCACGTAATCAGCCAATTCATTTTCTCTATTTATATTCTCATTTATTATATTTATAAACTCTGCGGCATGAGCGTTATCTCTATATGGCTGATAAGTGGCATTGATAAGTGCTGCAGTTATTTTAAAATCAGTCATCATATTTGTAAGCGCTACATTAAAATAAACATGGCGGAACATTTTGAAGTCTTTTTTAAAGCGACCATTAATAGTCTCTACCACCCAACGACACATAGTGATTAGACGTGATTTATTTGCATCTACTGTGCTCAACTGCTCTCCTCTCGTCCTTGTTGGCGGCATATGTGCATCATATCCATGCTCTTCGATGGCAGGGATAGAGTCTCTAAAGCCGCGGTCCAATATGAAAATATCGTTGGCGTTCAGAAACCAATGCCAAGCTTCCTCCTCCATCATGTGACGCATTATTTCGGCATCCGTAGTAATAGCTGGATACGGGCCTAATACGTCTAATCAAATCAAATCAAAATCAAAAATATATTTATTTCACATAGGCATTATACAGATGCGCTTGCAAAACGTCCAGAATACAAAACAAAAACTCTACCACCAGTTCACAACGCGACCCACCTGAGAAGAACTGGCAAGAAACTCAGCGGGTTGTTCTTTTTTTTGCTCTATTTACAATTTTAAAGAATCTAAAAACTAGGCATTTTAACAATTTTTTTGAGAATCCAGCAGAGCAGGTCATTTCCAGGCTTCCTTATCCAACAAATAATTATTGATTGTATAGTAGCCCCTGCAGTTCAATTTACTTTTAACAGATCTTTTAAACTTATTAAGGGACATACTTTTAATTTCGTCTGGAAGCCTGTTGTAAAAGCGTATACAGTTACCCATGAAAGAATTGCTGGTTTTGTGCAATCTGCTATGAAAAACAGCAAGGTTATTTTTATTTCTAGTGTTGACATTGTGTCTATCACTTAACTTAGCGAAACTATGTAGATTTCTTTGTACATACATAAGGTTTTCAAAAATATATTGTGATGCTACAGTAAGAATATTAACCTCTTTGAATTTTTCGCGCAGAGAGACCCTTGGACCTAGTCTATATATAGCTCTTATGGCCCGCTTTTGTAAAATAAAAATTTTATTTATATCTGCAGCATTGCCCCACAGTAGAATACCATAAGACATTATACTGTGAAAGTAACTGAAATAAACTATTCTAGCCGTATCTACATCAGTCAAGTGCCTTATTTTTTGTACAGCAAATGCTGCTGAACTTAATCTACTAGCTAATTTTACAATATGTGGACCCCATTGTAAACCAGCATCAACCGTTAACCCTAGGAATGTGGTTTGTTCCACAAGTTCCAACTCTCGACCATTAAGTTGAACATTGGTTTCTGACTGTGCAACATTAGGCAAGGTAAATTTAATACATTTAGTTTTATTATCATTTAGTTTAAGATTGTTAGTGTTAAACCAATGAACCACTTTCAAGATTGCGTTGTTGACATCGTCATAGTTATCTATTTGTCTTTTAACTTTGAAAATCAAAGAAGTGTCATCTGCAAACAAAACAATCCTGTTGTTGTCCCCCACGTAAAAGGGTAGGTCATTAAAATATATAAGGAATAAAAATGGTCCGAGTATTGAACCCTGCGGGACGCCCATAGTAACTAAAGATCCCTCTGAGCGTGTACCATTAACATCGACCCGCTGAATTCTATTGTTTAAATATGAAGTCAGAAGGTCGAGAGCCTTGCTTCTTATGCCATAATCACACTCGCTCGGTGCTTTGTGAGTAACGGGTGTCTCATAGTTGTAAAAAAGAAAAAGTCAGTGTTTCTCAAATATTTATTAATTCTTACAAATTTTATTAAGTACCTACTATTAAATTATTTATACATTATTAATCAATTCAAATCACATTATTATTAATTATGGATACGCGTAAGTGTGGTTCCTGTGATGATTTGCTGTCGGAAGGGGTACTCTGCAGTGCCTGCCAGCAAATGCTGCATTTCCATTGTGCCAGCATAACTGAAGCTGGCTACCGTAAACTGGGAGACAGAAAGCTGACATGGCGATGCAATAGGTGCAGACAGCAGTCTGGTGCTCAAAGATCCCCCAAACCCAGTGCAACTGAACCATCTGTACTGGATGAAATAAGGAGCTTATCAGCCAAGCTAACTCCCATGGAGGGCCTCAAGGAAGAAATCTTTGCATTGAGGACTGAATTTGCCGATTTAAAAACTTCGCTGGCTTCTAAGTTCGACGAGGCTCTCAGCGAATTTAATAAAAAAATTCGAGATGTGGAGCACCGTGTGTCTCAGTTGGAGGAAGCTCGTGGTCAAGTTGCCCAGTTGCAGGCCCGGATAGAAGTGATGGAGTCGGCAGCCAATGATAGAGACCAATGGACTCGGATGTCCAACTTGGAGATAAAAGGTGTTCCTCAGATAGCCAATGAGAATTTGTTTGATGTTGTGCAGAGGATTGGGACAAAGATAAGTCATCCAGTGACAAAGAACCATATCAATTTTGTATCTCGTGTGCCTACGCGGGAGAAGGAGCGAACAAAACCGATAATTGTTAGTTTCTGCAGTCGTTGGGAAAAGGAGGAATTCATCGCTGCCTCTCGCTATCACCTGAGGGCCTCGCCCCTTACTGCTGACCAAATTGGACTGACAGGCCATGGGAGGATATATGTAAATGATCACCTCACTATAGGCAATAAGATGCTTCTGTCCAAGGCTAAGAAGATTGCAGCGGATATGAATTTTCGCTATGTATGGGTCAAGCATGCCAAAATTCATTTAAGGAAGTTGGACTCCTCTCCCGTAATAGTAGTGAGGTCAGAAAAGGATTTGGAGAAGCTTATGTAGTGGACTATGTGACTATAGGTGTTTTTAAATTGCGTAAGTCTATTGGTTTAATCTTTCTCAATTGGGGGAGGGCCCGAAGGAAAAGTTTGAGAATCTTATTCCGGTGTGTGCTTACTGTGTCTTCCTACAATTTGTTTGTGTGTCTAGGTTATTTGTCATTTTGTTGTAGATATGTCGCTTTTCCTTGTTGCTGTAAAGTCATCCTTACTGACATGTCATTAAGGCAAAGTGTCGGTTGCAAACTTGTGAGTCTTGTAACTGTTGTAGACTGGCGATCTTCGTCTACGTTTCGAGCGTTGCCTTTAGTCTATAATAAAAACTTGTTTACTGTCATTCGAATGTTGCATATAATAGTGCACTGTGCCTTGAATGTTTCTACAAAACTATTTAGTGCTACCTGCTTAGTTAATTATAATCTTGTCTTGAACTTTAATATGTCTTACGTATCGTGCCAAATTAATATTAAATTTGTGAATTATGTAGCTACAGTAAAGCTTTGCAATGGCTAATATCAAAATATACTACCAGAACGTACGGGGTTTGCGCACTAAGACTTCTACCTTGTATCGTAATGTATGCATGAGCTCGTATGATGTAATCATAGTTACCGAAACCTGGCTGGTAGACAGTATCTACGATGGTGAAATGTTTGATGGTAGGTATCACGTCTGGAGGAGGGACCGTGACTACTCACGTACTGAGCAGAAGAAGGGTGGTGGTGTGTTAATAGCGGCTAAAAAGGAACTATCTGTCCTTGAGAGGTTATGCTGGCGTAGTTCGGCGGAGGATCTATGGGTGACCTTAAAGGTTCAAAAAACCAGACCGCAAGTATCGTATAACATACACATCTGTACTGTATATCTATGTAATGAAAATAACGGTTACTCATACACTGCCCAATTACATAATTTCATAAATAATGTCAATCAACTGACACTTACGCATCCCCTGGATAAATTTATAATTATAGGAGACTTTAATTTTGCACACAAAGTCCAGTGGTCGAATGCATATCCTGGAAGTGCCGAGCTGCTCCCGCATGACATACTCTGTTCCCATATAGCCGACAGTTTGAGCACCCTTCAAATATCTAGCCTATCTCAGTACAATGGGGTTAGAAATGTTAAAGATAGATTACTGGATCTAGTCTTTTCCAATGACTCAGTCACGGTTTCTGAGTGTACTAGTGATCGTTTGGTGGTGCCTATTGATGTTCAACACAAACCCATTGTTGTACAGGCTGGATTTGTGGAAATCCATGCCCTCCCGGACAATCCCACCCAAAAGTACCAATACTCACGTGGCAGCTATGATGCTATCAAATCTGACCTAGATAGTGTAGACTGGGGTGAATTGCTGTCTGCTGGATCATTGAATGATGCTACTTGTACTTTTTATAGCAAATTGTATGAGCTAAGAGATAGGTATATCCCGGTGAAGATGGTGAGGAGGTCCACACATCCAGTTTGGTATAGTTCTGTGCTTGTGAAAATTTGGAGAGAAAAGTACAAGTACCATCGTAAGTACAAAACTTATGGTAACATCTCTGATTACCACTCATTTTCTATACTACGTAGTAGAGCTAGGGCTATGGAAAGGTCTTGTTTTGAGGACTATATGCAACGAACTGAGGCCGCCATTACAAGCAATCCAAGGTATTTCTGGAGGTATGTGAAGGGGTTGAGGAATGGTGGATCCTTACCTACATTTATGAAGTATCAGGATCAAGCTGCATCTAATGGTGAGGAGATCAGTAACCTGTTCGCATCCTACTTTCAATCAACTTTTCAGGAACCTGACCCTCATCATAGTAGCAATGCTTCAAATGAGTTCTATTTAAGTAATAGCGTGTCTTCTATCAGTACAGTCGACATATGCCCATTACGAGTACTCCGGTTGATTAAAGAATTAGACCTCTCGAAGTCTGGTGGGCCTGACTTAATTCCTCCGACATTCATTGTTAGCTGTGCAGATAGTCTTGTGGCACCTTTGTGCCTGCTGTTTAGGAGATCCCTGTCAGAAGGTATAGTTCCAGATATTTGGAAATCTGCATTTGTTACCCCCATTTTCAAAAAAGGAAATAAATCACATGTTGAAAGTTATCGCCCTATTTCGAAGGTCTGTTTATTCTCTAAGATATTGGAGCGTATAGTATACACGGATGTCTATGCAGCGGTGCGGTGTAGCCTTGGGGAGGAGCAGCATGGTTTTGTCAGGAATAAGTCCACCACATCAAATTTAATCCTCTCTAATGACTTTATATCCGATGGCATGGAAAAGGGTGCACAAGTGGATGTTATATACACTGATTATCGCAAGTGTTTTGATCGGATAGACCATAAGCTGCTATTAAAGAAACTATTGGCCGCAGGGATTCACGGAGATCTGTATAGGTGGTTTTCCTCATATGTAGAAAACAGGACACAGGCTGTGGTGCTGCAAGGTTATACATCTGCTTGGAAATCAGTCCCCTCGGGCGTTCCACAGGGCTCAATTTTGGGACCACTCCTCTTTATATTGTTTATAGCTGACATCAGCACCTGTTTCAAACATTCATACATTTTACTTTATGCTGATGATATGAAAATTCACAAGAAAATAAAAACATTATCAGATACACATGACTTACAGACTGACCTTGACAGATTTGAATTATATTGTAACTACAATAAACTCCAGCTCAATGTAGCAAAGTGCTACCAATTAACTTTCTCACGTATGCAATCAGAGGTTGGCTCTGGCTACACTTTAGCTAACCAACCTATTAGTAAAGTCAGTAGTGTCAGGGACTTAGGTGTTGTACAGGACAGCAAATTAATTTTTGACCAGCATATTGATAATGTAGTGACCAAAGCATCAAAAGCCCTGGGATTCATATTGAGAGCATCAGCCAACTTTAGAAATATAAAGCCTGTCAAGGTTTTATATTGTGCCTATGTTCGTAGTCACCTAGAGTACTGTTCCCAAGTTTGGAATCCTCAGTATGAGACCTATAAGTCTGCTATTGAGAAAGTACAGAGGAAGTTTCTAAAATATTTAGACTATAGAACACAGCAGAACTCATTAGATTATGAACATCGCTGTCGGCGGTATCATTTCCTGACACTGGAGCATAGGCGCAACATTAGCGATGTGTGTTATCTATCAGATATTGCCAGAAGTAGGGTAAATAGTGGTGAACTTTTAAGTAATATAGGTTTGAAAACTAACCTGTTGGGACTTCGTAAGCGACCTCTGCTTAATGTGACATTTTCTACAACTAATTATAGGCGAAATTCTTTTTTCCTGAGGAGTGCATCGTATTTCAATGACCTTCCACCTTTATTGCACTTTGATTTGTTCAGCACGAACGCATGTACGATAAGAAGAAACATGGCCAAGGAATTTTTTGATAATTAATTACTGAATCGTGATGCCTGGCACTGCTGGGTCAAATGTTTCACATGAGTTTGTAGTAATTGTAGTAGCGCGAACCGTTGACGTTGTGGTGTTTGCACTTACTTATGCATTTAGGTATGTTTTTAAATCACGCAGTGAATAACATCTGGACTGGCACTATGCGTATGTACATAATTATTACATATCTACATAGGACATATGTATCTGTTTTGTTTATTTATTTATTAGGTTTTTTTTTTTTTTTTTTTAAAGTAACTTAGATGGCATAACGTCAGACGGGGATGACAATGACATATTATGTGACATTGAGTGACACAGGCCAATTCTTTTTTTTCTTTTTTTTTAAATACAAAAATTATAAGCTTTGGTTACAGAAATTATTAAGCCAGTGTGAGCCAATCAAAGCAGTCAGAGTTCTTGTACAGTTTGGGTTTGGTCACTTAACTTTATACAGTGTGCATAGACGCAGGATAACTGTAATTAAATCGTGGAATAATTTTTAATATATATTTATATGGATATTTAGCTTAAGATGCGGCTGCTGCTGCTATGTGTTTCAGTGGGAAACCGATGGAAACTTTGTTTCTGATGTTCTGTTGAGCTGAGCTGAGACATTTGTAGTAGGTAGGCAGTATTATATTGTTGAGGAACATTTATCTGTTGTAGGGTAGATACTTATATTCGAAGTATTCTTTTTCTTTATTATTGTCTTTATTTATAGTTATTTATATTATAGTTAATTTTTTTTTATTTAAAAATGGAGGCTTGTTGTTAGCAACATTGTAACCTATTTGTAGTTAACATTTTTTATATTAGTCTGTAAGCCTTCTACAAGAGCAAATAAAAAAAAAAAAAAAAAAAAAAAAATAATGGTGTAATTTCCTGATTAATGTTTTATGTTGGACGCAATCAAATGCCTTAGACAGATCACAAAACACACCAATTGCATCTTGTTTATCCTCCCAGGCGTCATAAATACATTTCAATAACTCTACACCAGCATCGGTAGTCGAACGTCCTTTAGTGAAGCCAAATTGTTTCTCATGAAATAATTTGTGACTATTAAAATAGATCAGCATCTGCTCTAGTATCAATTTTTCAAATACCTTGCTCAAGGTCGGCAACACCGAGATAGGTCTGAAATTACCCGGATCTGAAGCGGTGCCAGCCTTGAATAGTGGTATAACTTTACTGTGTTTCATCAAATCAGGAAATACACCACTAGAGACGCAATCGTTAAACACAGCTGCCAAGTGGGGGGCAATGACATCTATAATACTTGATATGGATTTTACTGATAACCCCCAAAGGTCAGCGGTTTTTTTAACATTAATAGATCTAAAAGCTTTTATGATGTCGTTGCAGTTGACAACGGTGAATTCGAACGCGCCTTCACAGGCAGCTACAGATTCTGCTAATAATAGCTCGGCGGAGGTGGAAGACGACTGGAGAGTGTCAGTTATCTCTATTGGAACATTACTGAAAAAATTTTCAAACTCGGTCGCCACTTCCAAATCCCCCGATACGTGGCGATTGTTTATATTTAAATGAAACTTTCTTTCATTCGTTGTACACCTACCACATTCCGCATTGATAATGTTCCAAGTAGTTTTAATTACATTCGCAGAATCATAAATTTTATTTCTAATGAAATTAGACTTGGCTAAGGTACAGGCTTGCTTAAATATCTTTGAGTATTTCTTAACATATTCCTGAAACTCTGGGTTGAAATTATATGATTTTTCAGAATACAGTTCATATAGTTTATGGCGACTTTTATAAATTCCGGGTGTAGCCCAGTCACTGAAAGCAGAACTGCCTCCGATTGATAATGTTTTCGGGGTAAAGATTTTCCCAAACACAGTATGTATCAAATTAAATAAATCAGAGTAGGATTCTTCTACGCTAATGTAATCAGGCAATTCTGTTATTTTCTTGACTAAGTTTCTTCTAAAGGTTTCCAAGCGATGTGTGTTAACTGGGACAAAACTAATAATCTTCTTAGTTTCCCTACTATTTCTCAGATAAGAAACAGACTGGCCACGATGATCTGATTTTACAGGGTCCACTATACATTTTTTAATGGGATTTATATTAGTAAAAATATTATCAATACAAGTAGCACTAGTTGCAGTTATACGAGTAGGTTCCAAAAATATATTATACAAACCAAATGACTTGAACAAATTTAACATTTTCTCTCTCTGTAAAGGTTCCCGTGCAGTTTCTAAAATGTCTACATTGAAGTCCCCACAAAATAGGACGGTTTTTTTTGTACTTTGGCATTTAAACAATGCTTCTTCAAGTTTCTCTTCGAACTGTGCATATGGAGCATCCGGGGGACTGTATACGCTTAGTACAATGAACCGCTCAAACTCTATACTGGCTATCTCAATAACTCGTTCAACAGAGAGGTCTACTATGTCTTAACGTTCTTTACACTTTATTGACTTATTAATAATAATTAAAGAGCCTCCCCGTTTATATTTTATTCTACAGAACGAGCTAGCAACCCGGTGATTTTTGAAATTGAACATGACTTGATAAGGCCTTAACCAATGTTCTGTTACACAAAAAATATCAATGCCATTCAAGTCCATGTACAATTCCAATTCTTTTCCACCAATCAGGCCTTCAACATTTTGGTGCACCAGGTTTAAAGTATTATATTTAAGATTAATAGATTCAACGGCCTGAGAGCAATCAGATATAAAATTTTGATGTGGCTGTTGTAGAACTAAATGGCTAGATTTAACATTCCTTGATTTATACATTGTGTCAAGTTTAGTGCAAGAACGTTGCTCTTTTGTCTTATATACTAATTTAAATTACTTGGATATAAACAGCTATCCAGGGTTCTAATATCAATGTCAATTTTTTGCTCAAAAGGAGCAGGTATAGCCAGATTTTTGGCTAACATATCTATAAAATAATGTAGCGACATTGCTACCTGTCTTTTAAAATAATCCAGAAGCTTATGCTTTCCTACAATATAGCCGTCTGTGCATACAATTAAAAAGGGTTTTATTAAGTTGCGGAATTTGTGCAGGCTATACGTTCTTCTCTGAAAAAGGAAGTTGGAGCTTTTTTGCACGTATATGTATGTTCCATCACACACAAGAATGGCCGCAGGTTCATTCTGGTTACCTCCAAAAATATGACTCGGGATGGTTAAGTTGCGAGCTACTACATCTTCTCTCGTCATGTGATCCAAACCCAGATGGCGGGGAACAAACTCTTCAGATAAACATTCTCGAGCTATTTTTAGTTTTCGTTCCAATGTTCTTCTCGACATATTAAACATAGAAGCTATACGCTCGTCTGGTTCACCTGTTCTTATTTTAACTAAATACAGTCCCAAAACAGTAGCAGAACTGTTGGTTCTATCACGTAGAGAAGATGTTTGATTCAAAATATTATTGAATTGAATTTTATCCATACCCGTATAAAAATGTAGTTCATTGTCATCTATCTCCTCAACATTTTCGAAGTCCAACTGAGTTCCTCGTTCCAATTTCCATTCATACAGCTCGATAATATCGAGAACATGAGCACTATTAAAGTTTTCATGAAGAGGTATTTGCTCATTAAGTAGATCTTCCCATTCATTGTTTATCATATGGGGTTGGCAAACTCGAGCAAGTTTTGGTACGAATAGCTTATTAATACGAAAAAAATGTAACCTGACATATTTTGGCACAGCATTTGCTGGTACGTTTCTGCAGTTTTGAAAAACACAGCGTCGAGCAGTATTAGATACACGCAAATATCCAGGAATAGTCATAAGACCTATGTCTTGTTGTTGTTGAACGTCAACTACTATTTCTTGGACTTCCTCTTCTTGTACTTGCTGGGGTAATGGTTCTTGAACTTGCTGAGGTAATGGATCGTCTACTGGCCGGACTTGCACTGCCCGATAAAATCTCAGCCAGCAAGGGTTGCATATTGATAGTGTACCATCAAAAGCAATCTGTAACAAGTTTATTTTACGGTTATTAATTGATAATCATAATAATAAAGGTCACAACGAAATACACTATGACCAAGGAATGAACAGTTTCAATGGTTGAAAAGGACTGGTATGACGTCACAGCTGGCTGACGTGGCTGTGAGTACTTATTCATACAATGTAGTGTAGTAATATTTTAGGGGGCATTCTAACCGTCATAAACAACTTTTTCTATGGAACCAATATGCACAGCTGGCTGACGTGGCTGTGAGTACTTATTCATACAATGTAGTGTAGTAATATTTTAGGGGGCATTCTAACCGTCATAAACAACTTTTTCTATGGAACCAATATGGAAATCCCGAAAGAAAAAATAGCTGCCTAGCTTTTGTTACAGGATGTATATAACAGGAATGTTTAATATATATAATAAATATTGAGAAACTTACCTCCCGTGGCATTATTTCTTGTAATAATAGTACTGCATAGTCATGATATCTTTCTAAAAACATTCGTGTAAGACGATGTCTTCTACGACGTAGAACAGATCGCTCACACGACACACAACTATTTCGTCGTTCCATTTCACAGCCAAATCAAACACGAAGGCAAACAAAATCCAGTAAACAAGCAGTAGGTAATTAGTAGACTCAGAACACAATGGGAACACAGTAAAACACAGATCGCTACGACGGATGACGAAGGACTGCGTTGTAGTAAAATAAGCTAGCTACCTGCGCGAGCGCAACCAAACCTGTTTTACGACAATGGGCGAGAAAGAGAACGCAACATGCACACCCACTTATCGGATATCAGTCAGGTTGACTTTACGAAAATACCACGGAGTGATATTTTAACTTACTGAGCGGTCATATTTAGTAATTAGGACAAATAGTCAACTTAAAATATGAATTTCATTTTACTTTTATTTCCATTTTCCCATTGTTATGAATTAAAATAACCACATAATATTAAATATGATTGGAAGCACTATGATTTAAAAGTGTTTTGGTTTATGTTCGCGGCGCGAGCGGCGTCGGCTGATGTTCTTAAAATGGCGATTTCTCATAATTTTTCTATGGCAGCCATATAAAATACTTACCTCACTGGAATCGTTATGAAACAAGCTAATAATAAAATGATAGATAAGACCAGTTTTCTTTTGTAATGTATTGCTAATTTCTATTAGAAATATGGGTTTGTGATTTTTCTCCAGTTTTATCTAAAAAAGTCGTTAAAATAAAAAAACCATTGCAAAATTTCAAAATGTTTTTATTTAATTTCATAGAATACACCCTATTTCACATTATTCAACAGAGAAAATACAACTCGTCATACATTTTTTTCAATTTACAAGCTTCTGAAAATACAACTCATTTCGGCGACCCGACCGCCGAGCACCAAAAAAAGGTTAAGTTCATGCCATGATTCTGAGAAAACTGTGCTTCAGATGGCTTACATTCTTATTTCATTTGTAAGTATGGTCCTTACATTTTTTTTACACAGAGTTTTGTTTGACAAACGTGTTTAGTTTATTAGAAATTGAAGAATGAACCAAGCGCTTAAAAAGAGGCCCAAAATGGGTGGTCGTAAACTTTGAGTCACAGGGTAAGTTCTGATGTATTTATTTTAAATACAAATTTACAGTCTAAAAGTACATGACTTTTCCTAATCGATAAGCACAAAAGAAAGCTGTGCTGACATACAATAATATTTCAGAAATGAACACAGAAAGTTAACAATTTCGATCAAAAAATGATGTGAAATGATGTACACAGTACAAATACATCGGTAGCACAACATGGATACGACCAGTATTGTTACACTTAAACAAAAATTAAAGAAAAAAAAATGTATGTATCGTTCTATCGAAAAATACATACTGAAATAAAACAAACTTTGAATATTCAATTCAATTAAAGTGTTTTGTTATCAAAAAAAATAACACAAAAAAAAATAACACACAATAAATAACACACAATAATAAAACAATAATAAAATAAAAATACAACCAATATTGCTACACTTGAACTAAAACTAAAGAAAAAGTACATGCATTTATCGAAAAATACAAAATAAAAATAAAAAAAAACATTAAAAAAAAAGATTTCGAAGGAAAAAAATGCTTTTCGCGCAGATCATACATTGCCTTGGAGAGAGTTACTGATACGCCGTGGCACCCCCACCGCAGCATAAAAAAAAAAAACAAAAAAAAAAACAAAAAAAAATACAAAAAAAAAAGGATCTCGCACTTCAGGCAACCTTGGGATGGACAGGATGGACAACACGAACGAGCAGTCCATTTTTACTATGCAGATTGAAAATTTTGCAAAGTAACAACTAAATTTATATGTAAAAAAAATTTTAGGAAAAAGTTTTATTTACAATTACCGTGAAACATAATTTTCATATTATTAAATATGGAACGAGCAGTCCATTTTTACTATGCAGATTGAAAATTTTGCAAAGCAACAAGTAAATTTAAATTTTAAAAAATGTTAGGAAAAAATATTGGAACTGGGGCAATCCCTTTGCAGCAATACCAATTCGCTGAGAGAGATAACTGCCAAGCCTCGGCTCTGAAGTTGGGAACACTTTGTCACCTTACGCAATTTGGCCCACATGCTATTACGTACAAAAGTTTGGTACGAAGATATACTTAAATAAATAGATAAAATACTATAGATATGAAAGTTATAATATTGATAAAATTAAGAGAAATAAATAAATAGATAGATAGATAGAAAGAAAAAATAGATTACATACGATAGATATGAAAATTATATGGGAATATGGGAGAAAAGCATGCAACAGGGAGTTATGCAGAGAGGTCTCCATTTTAACAACAATGAGGACATGTGTGCGGAAAACCTGACGGAATCCGAGGCCAGATTGTTTAAAATACAGCCAATATTGTCACACTTGAACAAAAAATTTCAGGAGATGTACACGCCAGATCAAAACATTGCCTTGGACGAGAGTCTACTGATGTGGAAAGGCTGGCTGAAATTCAGCCAGCTAATTCCGAATAAAGCTGCACGCCGTGGCATTAAATCTTACGAAATTTGTTCTCGATTCACGCTGCAAGTAGAACTCCACCGCAGCATAACACTGACCCTTTAGCGGCGGCCACACTTGCAACAGTCCTGCAAATGATTGCAGGACTGGAGCACAAAGGGTACACCTTGTGGATGGACAACTACTATAACTCTCCGGCGTTATCACGACGCCTCAAAAGTATCGGCTTTGACTGTGTGGGAACCTTGAGAACCGACCGTAAATTTGTCCCACAAGTTATTCATTCTCTCACAAAGGGGAACATGAGGCCGGGGCAGATCGCGGGTCTGACCTCGGGGGTCGTCGATGTCATGGTATGGAGAGATGCAAATAGAGTTGCTATGACCTCTACATACCATGGCAACGGTGTCGATTCCTCCCAACAATCCACCAAACCCATCTTGATACATGACTACAATATCATGATGGGTGGGGTGGATAAGAAGGATCAGCTCCTGTCTAACTAGACAGGAGCTGATCCTGATTCCTGATCCCATATGTCAATGAAAATGTCATACGGGTTGGAAGAAGGAGTTGTCGGTCCGACATTAATTTCGGAGAAAATTTCCCGCCTCAATGTTGGTTCAATTGGGGTTTCTGGGAATTTTCTCCAGTCAAAATCAAATAGCTCCCAGGGCTTCTCCGTCTCCTGATCGGGGACGTTGGCGTCTGGTCCTTCGCCGGCAGAAGCAGCAGCACTAACCTCAGCAGCCTGGGAGGGCTCGGCAGGTAGCGGATCGTCGCAGTCCAGTGGAGTTTCCGCAAAGGTCTCCACATGGCGCGACGTCCTATTTACCACGATGCCCCCTTCGGCGTCGTCATCGCTGTCGCAAGACTCCGGCTCGCTACCTGTAACAAATATGCTGGTACATTCTCACGCAACGCTATCTAGGCTCACTCTCAGGCTCGCTTCCTGTAACAAATATGCTGGTACATTCTCACGCAACGCTATCTAGCCTCACTCTCAGGCTTGCTTCCTGTAACAAATATGCTGGTACATTCTCACGCAACGCTATCTAGCCCAAATGAGGCTAAACAAAAGTTGTGCAACAGGATCTAAATAAATGATAGATTGCTTTTAAATCTGATGGAACCAGTCAGTTTACCATTGGCCTAGCCTAGGCTACACATAAAATCAAAAGATACGTACCATAATTGACCAGGAAGTCAATGTCGAAGTCTGATAGGTTGCGACCGCGATGACGAGGAGGACGGTGCTGCTGCTGGGTGCTGTGTACATCCACGTACCTGAAATAAAAGCAGTGTTTACTTATATCCATCTATCATCATAGATATCAAGGTAGGTTTTTTATCCCTGGAATATTTTCTAATACGATACGGGAAAGAATACTGAATTTCGCAATCTTTACAGTTAAAGATAGGTACGTAAAATACTTACACTGCCGGCGAGGGCACAGAGTATGACGACCCCGGCGACGTTGGTGGCTCAGGAGGCAACGGAGAGGCCCCAGAGGGTCCCGCCTCTGCGAAATCCGATCTAGATAGACATTTCAAAAACATAAGTCACAACATCCTAGCAAATATTATTACCAGAGTATAAACAAAGAAGACGCTCCAGCAGAGCTACTAACGTTTGTTGTGGCGCTGGGGCGTATGGTGCCGGCTGGGAAGGAGGTGGACGCTGGGACGGTCCCGCCACTGCGCAATCCGATCTAGATAGACATTTCAAAAACATAAGTCACAACATCCTAGCATATTTGCTAGGATTACCAGAGTGTAAACAAAGAACATGCTCCAGCAGAGCTACTAACGGTTGCAAGACGCGCCTCCTCTTCGCATGTAGAGGGACCTCCAGCCCCCGGCCCGATGGCAGGTGGTGAATGTCCATCAAGAGTGCGTCACTAAACCAAAATGATTATAATTAATAAAAATTTAAGGTTTTAAAAACAAATGAATAGCCGTACGGAACCCTAAAAAAAAAGCAAAAGCATTACCGGTCAGCATCCGACGGCTTTGATTTGCCGCGGGCCCCGTGACCTCTCACGGACTCCACCACCTCTCCCTCCACCACCGGCAACGGCGCCACCACCGGCAACGGTTCCACTGCGGTGGAACCGCCTCGGCCACCTCGCGTGCGGGCTCCCCTGCCGCGACCCGGGCGGCGAGCATTAGGGCGTCTTCTAAGATAAATACAGAGAAAAACGTGAAGGAAATTAAAAAAATATTTAAATTGACATTTTTTGAAGTGTGTCACAGGTGAAATCAGAGGCCACGGCTTGTTCTCAATTTAAAAATAACTAAATATTTCTAAATCCGTCCCTGAAAATCAGAATTTGCAATTTAACGGAGAATGTATGAAAAGAAAAAAAAATTAATAACCGTCACTAAAAATCATGTCCATAGCTAATCAAAAACTGCACTAAACTCGGAACAAAATGGTGGTTTACTGTCACCAGTTTCACCGACTGTGGCCGATTTATGTCTGCTTGGACTGTGGCCGATTACGTCACCTTGGACTTTCTTTTAATTTTACACAAAATTATTGAAATAGATTTTACATTGAATGCTTGAAAACAATAAAAGAATACATAAAAATACATAAAATAACGATAGATTGTCATCATTACAGTATTTATTCTTAGTAATTCATCCAAATGTATGGGCTTGGCGCCGCCATTACGACGACGACGCGTAAAAATTTCAATGAACGTTCGTTGAAAACAACTATTTTAGGTACAAAATCTTTATGAAATACACAATCTAGGAATAAAAACTGTTCAAACACTTACCCTGACATGATTTCACACTGTTTTACACTGTTTCACTGTTTTTCCACTTAGCAATTAGTCAACAACATCAACCGTCCGTGGTAACTTCGGCGCGCAGAATGGCGAGCGATGAAGGGAACTTTTCAAACGAGAATCATGACGTGCAGTTATGATTTAGAGACATAACATGTTCTATATATCTATCCCGTTTCTTTCTATGAACGCTCCATAAAAGTTTGAGCAGGATAGAGATAGTACAGTGCATGCTACAAGTGATACAGTGCGCGCGAACTGTATGACGTAAAAGTGTTCAAATATTGAACATGGACAGATGCGGGGTTTTGGAAAATGTCGCTTATTTTGAAATGGACAGTTGAAGGGTAGTGAAACATAATTTTCATATTATTACATGGAACGTGCAGTCCATTTTTACTATGCAGATTGAAAATTTTGCAAAGCAAACCGTGAAACATAATTTTCATACTATTACTATCTAAACTAAACCTAAAAAAGGCCCTCGTGGCATTGAGCCTAAAAAACTAGCAGCTGGGGCAATCCCCTTTGCATAGCAATACCAATTCGCTGAGAGAGAAACCTGCCAACCCTGGGGTCACCAGTGGACTCTGAGGTTGGGAACACTTTGTCACCTTCCGCAATTTGGCCCTATATATTGGCCTTATATATATATATATATATATATATATTATTGAGAAGTATGGAAAGCCAAAAAAACAAGGGGACAGGCAAAGGGATTTACGGCAACCCACACATAAAGTGTTACTAATTTCGCGCACTTCGCACACCTACACCATCCGCGGTGGGCGCCTCGCATGGGGTAGTACTCCAGATGGTGGTGGGTAAGGTTGTGTATATGTGCGGGTGCAGGGATCAGGGAAGGACGAGGGTTGGAGTGTCGGGATAGAATATCAGTTATTAATTTGACACGAAAATCTCTGTGAGGAAGAAAACTAGAGTGCTTGCATATAATATATGCATTTAAAACTGAAACATTTAGAAGCCTTCTGAATAGCTTTTTGTACCATAATCTAATACGTTTTCTAATTACTATACTACTAATAATTCTAACGGGTCATTGTTGTGCTGCGGTGGAGTTCTGCTCGCAGCGTGAACCGAGAACCGCCATAGATAGCCGGTTCTCGATTCACAAATTTCGTAAGTCTTAATGCCACGGCGTGCAGCTTTGTTTGGAATAAGCTGGCTGAATTTCAGCCAGCCTTTCCACATCAGTAAACTCTCATCCAAGGCAATGTTTTGATCTGGCGTGTACATTTCTTGGAATTTTCGGTTTAACACCTTAGGCGCCATGTGTATCTTTTTGTCACACAGTGTCTGGAACACTGAGTATTCAAAAGTATACACATCTCTCTACTTAGTAAACGCGCCGTGTATCCTTTAGGAACACGTTTTCTATACATCTATTACACAAAAATGAAAGCCCTGGCCTGTCGCATTTTTCCGATGTAAATGGTCTGGGAATCGGTGATTTTGAAAAAAAATATAGACTTTTTAATTTTAGAGTTGTAGGTTAGAAGGCAAGTAATCAATAAAACCATTTATATTTTATTGTATTTTTATTTTATTTAGTGACAATCATTGAAGCAATTTTTACAGAAGGTCACTTCACAAATAGAACATTTGGTAACAACTTGGGAAGCTTTTCGTAGTTTTCCGTCGATGGTTTTTCCTTGTCGACCGTATTTCCTATAACATTCAGAACAACGAGCTTTCTTTTTCACTCCATCTTTCATATTCGGGACCAGATAATGTTTAGCACTGACCGAGCTAGGTGTAGCAGCCGCTGATGTGTGATTGGATCTTTCGAGCATACCTATGATAACTTGTTCACGAAACTCTGTGATTGTTAGTTTTCTTTTTGTAGGTATACTGGTTATACAGGAAATGGGCATTTACCAAGCTAGTGCCCCATATAATTTCAAACATCAGTTTCCTGTACCATTTGGTGCATCTACGTAAAGCTGAGCCATACGTCGCCATCTGGTCACTCACATCTATTGATGATTTACCAAGATTATAATCTTCAATACATGCAGGTTTGCTGATGCTTTCGCCTCTTCTGTTCCTTTCGGCGACCGTTTTTAGACCACATTGCTTTGTGGAAAGCATAAGCACATCTCGTTTGTCGCGCCATTTCATAGCTACGATGCCTTCACTTGATTGCTGAGCTGCTATTTCGCCTTTTTTTAGTTTTGTGTTGGTAACTTCCTTAGGCAAATATTTTCTGTTACTTCTCAATGTCCCTACTAAATGTGTCTTTCTTTTACGCATTCGCAGTGCAAGTGGAACACTTGTGTAATAGTTGTCTGTGTACATGGTCCTGCCCTCATTGAAAAGACCCTCTGCCAAAGATAGTACTACCTTTTCTGAGACTTCTGTGTTAGGTTCCTTCGATTTACCACAATATACAATCAGGTTCCATGTATATCCCTTTTCAGTACACAGTTTAAACACTTTTATTCCATATTTGGCTCTTTTGTTTGGAATATACTGGCGGAAAATAAGTCTGCCGCGCCAAGCGACCAATGACTCGTCGACACAAACTTTTTCTCCTGGTGTGTAGACATTTTGGTAGTTTTTTATAAACATATTGAGTACGTCTTTTATTTTATACAGTCGTTCATCAGTATCAGCAGTTTGGTTGTTGGCGAAATGGACAAATTTCAGAATAAGCTCGAATCTATTCCGCGGCATAACAGTACGAGCTAGGGGTACACCATACAGTTTGTGGTTTCTCCAGTAATCTTTGATACTTGGTAATTTTACCAAACCCATCCACCCAACTAGAGCCAAAAACTTCAAAATATCGTCTCTGGTTACTGGATTCCATAGGTGGTTTCTTGATCCAGCAGAAGAATCTGAAGATAAGAGACATTGTGTTGCGTATAGATTGGTTTGTTCTGTGATGTAATCTAGAATGTTAGGGGTTAGGAACAAGTCAAAGTAGTCTATTGGATTCGCATTAGCTAATAATCCGATATAAATATCCTTCATACCAGAACTTGGTACAGTATATTCTATGGCAGGAGGATCATCGTAACTTGGCATTTCATGTAGGATAGTTTTTCTTCCATCCACTCTTGTTCTGAAATTTGAGCATCAGTAGTACCAGAAGTACTTGGGACGTTTGGTGACTGTAGTTCTAAATTGACAGGAGCTGTCCTTGATGACCTACGCCGTTCTACTTCAGACAATGGGGGTATATCACTATCTGAAAATGTTGACAAACGCCTTGAAAACCTAGGAGGGTTCCAAATCAAACTGTCATCGTCGTCACTTGTACTTGTATCACTAAAATCTTCATCGGGCATAAAATTGGGGTCCTCAACAGAATCATCACTTGAATACTCCATAGCAAATCACTTATTTGATCGTTTCAACACTTATACTGTAACGAAAGAAAAAAAATTGAATTTATGTCTTTTCTTAAATTTTCTTCCAAAACGTGTTCTTGAGTCCTGAAACAAAAAAAAGGGTTATTTATCTGTGTATCTTTTCGAATACACATGGCCTGGGAGGTATGAATTTCAAATGAACTATTTCCCAGGCCACGTGTATCTAAATGTCACACAGATAAAAATCCCAGAAAAAAGGGGAAAAAATGGGGGGTGTCAAACTATATTACGATTTTTATGTAGTTTTAAACACTTCCGACCAAAAAAAAAAATGTGTATTTTTTGTAAAACTGTCACTTAGGGTCTGGCGCTGAGGGTGTTAAGTGTAACAATATTGGCTGGATTTTAAATAGTCTGGCCTCGGATTCCGTCAGGTTTTCCGCACACATGTCCTCGTTGTTATGAAAATGTAAACAATTACATAAAATTAAAAATCTGTCGATGGACATGTGTGCGCTAAAACCTGGCGTACAGAATATGTCAGCAGTGACATTCCAATAGTCCTCCAGACGCGACTTAACGACAATCCCCATCGCCAGGATCATCGCCATCAGGGTATACAACTCACTCACGCCTGTTTCCCTCCACCTTGTGATGCGACTCCTGGGATGGAGCCTGCCGCTGTTGAGGAGTTGGGATGCATACTGCTGAGCATACCTGTTGGTCTCCGAGGCCATGTGCTCCATTATTTCCTGATCCCATATGTCAATGAAAATGTCATACGGGTTGGAAGAAGGAGTTGTCGGTCCGACATTAATTTCGGAGAACGTTTCCCGCCTCAATTGTGGTGGAATTGGGGTTTGCGGAAATGTTCTCCAGTCATAATCATAAAGCCCCCAGGGCATCTCCGTCTCCTCGTCGGGGACGTCAGGGAAGTAACCTTCTGGTCCTTCGCCGGCAAAAAAGTCATCACCAACCTCAACGGCAGATTCCGGGACCTCAACGGCAGATTCCGGGTCGTCGCGATCCAGAGGCGTTTCGTCGCGATCCCGAGGCGTTTCGTCGAAACACCCTACCTGGCGCGACGTCCTCGGTACCGTGGGGTCATCGCTGTCGTCGTCGTCGTCGTCGCTGTCGCAAGACTCAGGTTCGCTTCCTGTAACAAATATTGTGGTACATTCTCACGCAACGCTATCTAGCCTCACTCTCAGACTTGCTTCCTGTAACAAATATAGTGGTACATTCTCACGCAACGCTATCTAGCCCAAATGAAGCTAAACATAAGTTGCGCTACAGGATCTAAATAAATGATAGATTGCTTTTAAATCTGATGGAACCAGTCAGTTCACCATTGTCCTAGGCTACACATAAAACCAAAAGATACGTACCATAATTGACCAGGAAGTCAATATCTTCGTCCCTGAGGTTGCGACGGCGACGACGAGGAGGTTGGTGCTGCTGTTGTGGACTCGCTGGTACATCCACGTACCTGAAACAAAAGCAGTGTTTACTTATATCCATCTATCATTATAAAGGGTGTTTTTTTTAGAGGTATAGAACTTTGAAATGGAATAAAACGAAGGTGATTGTTTTTATTGATATGAAAATGACTTTATTCGAAAGAAAATCTTCTGGCATTATAGTTTAAATATGATTTCTGGCATATAACCGCCACGGCTGGCTCGGACGTAGTCTAATCTAGAGGTCCAATTTTCGATGACTTTGCCAACATTTGTGGCCGTATATCGGCAATAACGCGCCGAATGTTGTCCTCCAAGTGGTCAATCGTTTCGGGCTTATCGGCGTAGACGAGCGACTTCACATATCTCCACAGAAAATAGTCAAGTGGCGTAAAATCGCACGACTCTGGAGGCCAACCTACCGGTCCAAAACGTGAAACTATGCGGTAACCAAACGTTTCCTTCAATAAATCAATTGTGGCACGAGCTATGTGACATGTTGCGCCGTCTTGTTGCAACCACTACTCCTGCACATCATGGTTGTTCAATTGATGAACGAAAAAGTCAGTAATCATAGCTCTATAGCAGTCACGATTGACTGTAACGTTCTGGTCAGCATCGTTTCTAAAGAAGTACGGACAAATTATTCCACCAGCCCATAAAACACACCACACATTCAGTTTTTCTGGATGTAACGGTGTCTCAACATACACTTGAGGATTATCATCACCCCAAATATGGCAGTTTTGTTTATTGACGTATCCCTTCAACCAAAAGTGAGTTGCACCGCTAAACAAAATTCGCTTATGAAAATCACGATACGTATTTCGGACAGAACCATGATTTTCAAAATAAATTTGCACAATTTGGAAGCATTGTTCAGGCGTCAATCTATTCATGTTGAAATGCCAAACCAAACTTAACATAAATCACTTTTCAGCTGACAAAAATACCGCCAGTTAAAACAGTTATGCCAACTTAAAGTTCTATACCTCTAAAAAAAACACCCGTTAGATATCGAAGTAGGTTTTTTATCCCTGGAATATTTTCTAATGCGACACGGGAAAGAAAACTGAATTTCGCAATCTTTACAGTTAAAGATAGGTTCGTAAAATGCTTACACTGCAGGCGAAGGCACAGAATGTATCGACCCCGGTGACGCTGGTGGTAGTGTCGGAGGCGACGGAGACGGCGACGGCGGAGGCTGCGAGACCCCAGAGGGTCCCGCCACTGCATAATCCGATCTAGATAGACATTTCAAAAACATAAGTTACAACATCCTAGCAAATATTATTACCAGAGTATAAACAAAGAACATGCTCCAGCAGAGCTACTAACGTTTGTTGTGGCGCTGGGGCCACTAATGGTGGCATTCGGGACGGCGGATGCTGCAAGACCCCAGACGGTCCCGCCACTGCATAATCCGATCTAGATAGACATTTCAAAAACATAAGTTACAACATCCTAGCAAATATTATTACCAGAGTATAAACAAAGAACATGCTCCAGCAGAGCTACTAACGTTTGTTGTGGCGCTGGGGCCACTAATGGTGGCATTCGGGACGGCGGAGGCTGCGAGACCCCAGAGGGTCCCGCCACTGCAGAATCCGATCTAGATAGACATTTCAAAAACATAAGTTACAACATCCTAGCAAATATTATTACCAGAGTATAAACAAAGAACGTGCTCCAGCAGAAGCTACTTACGGTTGCCAAATGCGTCTCCTCTTGGCGTGGAGAGGGACCTCCAGTCCCTGGCCCACTGGATACTGGAGGATGGAGGTCACGAGTGCAATACTAAACCAAAATGATTATAATTAATAAAAATTAAAGGTTTTAAGCACAAATGAATAGCCGTACGTAACTCTAAAAAGAAAGCATAAACGTTACCGTTCAGCATCGGATGGTCTAGGTCTGTCGCGGCCCCCGCGACCTCCACGACCTCCGCCTCCTCTTACGAACTCCACCGTCACTCCATCCACCGCCGGCAACGGTACCGCCGGCAACGGTACCGCCACTCCCTCCACCGCCGGCAACGGTCTCGATGCGGCACTACCTCGGCCACCTCGCACGCGGACTCCCCTGCCGCGATACGGGCGGCGTGCGTTAGGGCGTCTTCTAAGATCAGATAAATACAGAGAAAAACATGAAGGAAAAGAAAGAAATATTAAAATTAACATTTTTTGAAGTGTGTCACAGGTGAAATCAGAGGCCCCGGCTTGTTCTGAATTTAAAAATAACTAAATTTTTACTAAATTGCAATTTTACGGAGAATGTATGTCACGGGTGAAACCGGGAGTCACAGCTTGAGTGGTAAATAGAAAAAAAAACATTTGAATACGATCCTAAAAATAATTCGTTACCACAAACAAAAGTTGCAATTTAACCGAGAATGTATGTCACGGGTGAAGCCGGGAGTCACGGCTTGAGTGGTACCTAAATAGAAAAAAAAAACATTTGAATACGATCCTAAAAATAATTCGTTACCAAAAACAAAAGTTGCAATTTAACCGAGAATGTATGTCACGGGTGAAGCCGGGAGTCACAGCTTGAGTGGTAAAAAGAAAAAAAAAATCCGGCTTGCCGCCGCCATGACGCGTAAAATTACAATGAATGTTTGTTGAAAATAACTTTTTTAGGTACAAAATCTTTATGAAATACACAATCTCGGAATAAAAACAGTTCAAACACTTACCCAGTCATGATTTTCTTTTAATTTGCCACTAAAAAACACCAAACACAGAACAAATCGAACAGAATACACTGCCGGTCGCTGTCACGTAGCCGCGGGAAATGGCGCGCGATGGAGATCACTTTTTAAACGAGAATTATGAGCTGCAGCTATGATTTTAGAGACAGACATTGTACTATATACTTGTCTCGTTTCTTTCTATGAACGCTCCATAAAAGTTTGAGCAGGATAGAGATAGTACTATTAGCGCTACAAGAACGCAAACTGTCTGAAGGCAAAAGTATCGCTACGCGATACTTACACAGATGTGAGACATAGCAAGGAGTATCAAATGCGATATGTCAACGGTGGATGGGAACAGTTTGATATCTACTTAAGGCGGGTACAGACTGCTGTAACGTAACATGCAATGTAATATGAAAGGAGCATTTCATAAGTGTGGACGCAGCGCGCGCACAAACCGAGCATGTACGTACTCGCATCGTTTCCAGCATGCGCGCGGCGAATATAGCTCAGTCTGCCGAGAACACGCGAAGAGAATGGATCGTGACGACCAATTATTACTAGCTACGATAATTGTTGGTGCTTCATTAATTATCACCAACCATGTGATAAAAAATCGCCGAAGACCTCGACGATGGTGGCGTACAGAGTTGTACAGTCAGAGAGCTGGTACACAATTAATGGCCGACATGAGATTAACCGGACAATTTCAAAATTTCACAAGGATGACTCCAACGACATTCGAAAATCTGCTCAGATTGGTCGGACCAAGAATTTATCGGGATTGCACATATTTTAGGGCCTCAATTTCAATCCAAGACAGACTGGCAATAACACTTCGTTTTTTAGCTAGTGGTGACTCTTACACAAGTTTACAATATACCTTCAGGGTATCGAAACAAGCCATAAGTGGTATTATTCCAGAAGTTTGCTCCGCTATAATTGAGGAATTAAAAGAATATATCAAGGTAACTTTTATTTATAATCAAGTTTTAAAGAAAATTTTAAACAGTAAAATCACAAACCCTTCATCAGGCCTAAATCATTATAATCGTCTAAGGATTGCTGAGATTCAAGTGAAGTTACAGACGATGGCTGTTGATCAGTATCGTATTCTTCATTCCTTGCAGTGGTGTAGCCATAGTGTGCTTGTTGGTTTGTGTCTGGAGGTAGTGCGGAAGTCGACTGACGAAATGCGGAAGTTCCTGAACGATTCCCATAGCCGGTCAAATCGACATAATCTTGTCTTGTCTTCGGTGGTGCACAGTAGGATTCTTGGTATGAAGTCGGATAGTTATCTTGCTGACGATATGAGCCTTCGTAGTAGCCTTTGTCTGCTTTCATTGGGATATCAAAAATTGCGTGTTCCACAGAATTTCTAGTTTTAGTAGAATAACTTTTCATTTTAGCTGCTACATATGACGCGAAAGTAGTAGTTAAATCTGCAGCGCTTGAACTTCCTAACTTATTGGCAGTAGTTTGTAATATGCCCACTACTTCTGAAAGTACACTGTTGTCATCCTTTTTAGCTTGCTTAGCTCGCGTAGGTATATATTCATGCCGTTGAGGTGGAGCAATAAATTCGTTCTGTGGATTTTCTTGGGCAGTTGGTTGTTGAACCGTCACCTGAAAACATAAAAATGATTTATAACTGTAGACTGTAAGGACTATCTTTTGATATAAAGTTAAACTACTAGATGGGAGGGTGTAACTTTAAGGGCTACTAGGTACAATCACATCCTCGTATCTATCCATTAATAATCGTTTTTGTTTTAGATTCCAACGACAGAAGAAGCTTGGTTAAATATAAGCAACCAGTTTGAAGAGAAATGGAATTTCCCACACTGTTAAGGGGCATTGGACGGAAAACACGTTGTGCTTGAAGCACCTTTCAAAAGTGGAATTCTACAACTACTACTTTTAGCATCGTGCTTTTTGCTTTGGTTGACGCCGATTGTAATTTTTTATTTGTAGATGTGGGATGCCAAGGGAGGATCTCAGACGGCGGTGTCTTCAAGGATACAAAACTTTATGATTTGATAGAAAATCGTTTAATAAAATTTCCATCACCTCATCCTCTCCCAGAAAGACATATCCCAATACCCTACTTCTTTGTGGGGGTAGTGCCTTTGCTTTAAGTGAAAATCTGATGAAACCATATTCTGGGACACATCCAAAAGGAACTTCAAAGAGAGTATTTAATTACAGACTAAGCAGAGCTAGAAGAACAGTTGAAAATGCATTTGGTATCATATCGTCTGTCTTTAGAGTTCTAAGGAAACCAATGCTTTTACAGCCTGATAAAGCTGAGCTAGTAGTTATGACAATTGATCTTTTACATAATTATTTGAGACGTCACTCTATAACTACATACTTTAATCAAGAATTAATTGAAACTGAAGAAGGTATGAATGAAGAAACATGGAGGCAAAATAATGAAGACCTGAGATCACTATTGCCTTTAAGAAATATTCCTCGACGATCACCTGCACATTTAAATGCATTGAGAGATGAACTCTCTGATTATTTTATAAAAGAAGGGAAGATTTCTTGGCAAGACAGATATTAATAAGAAAAAAAAATTCAAACCAGTTTTTTATTAACGGGTTCATTCTCTTTCTCGGTTTGTTACGGTCGTCTAAGAACTTTAACGCTTCATAAGCAAACCATCGGCTTGTGTATGTCTCCGAAGCACCTGTAAATAAAAAAAATAAAAATAATTGATGACTGCCTCTGTGGCGTAGTCGGTAGTGATACCGCCTGCGGCGCTGGAGCACAGATTACTAAATAGTTACTACGTAACAGATACATCACTCCCATACAAAAGCGACAATACCTACGCTATATTAGCCTACAAAATTTTAATAATAATACCTGCTGCTCAGAACGAGAAGAATTGTACCTTAAACACGCGCTCATAGCGTCGAGACTGAGTTGCCCGCTGTGCGAGTGACGTCATCGTAAGAATGCGCTAGGGTTGAACCTATAATGATTGTTGTAATAAAACAAATGTTACGAATCAACCATGTTTTAATACGCTTTTAGTAGGTCGACGTGTATGTAACTAACAATGTAATGGAATGTAAGGAAAAAAATTATGAATGGTTTAAAAAAACCCTAGAAAAACACGCTTTTATAAATGCACGTTAAAACCAAAAATAAATTATGAATCACAGTAGGTAGGTTTACCTATATATTTATATTGTTTATCTTATGCCTACCCATAACTAAAATATCAAAGAAATCTAAATTTAACTGACATTACCTTTAGCGTAAGTACCGGCTATTCACCTATCCCACCCGGCCATCCTACCTCACTATGTTACACACATATATATGGTCACGCGTAGATCTCCGAAGGGGAAGGCAGAGGCATATTAGATGCCCACCTTTCATTTTTTTATAGTTTGTACCAAGTACAGGTTGTGACCCTCTGCTGTTTAAATTTTTAAACCGCCTAAAAAGGCCTTCAACTTGGCTGACTGCTATTTAATTGGCAACCGGGACCAACGGCCTAACGTGCCTTCCGAAGCACGGAAACACTCAAATAAAGGTCACAAAGTGGTCACATGAATGGTCACCCATCCAAGAACTGGCCATAGTGAAAGTTGCTTACTACAGTGATCGATTACAGAACACTGAGTCCCCGGGGCCACGAGCGCTTCGACTACCTATAAAACCTATTTACCTACAAATTCTATAAAACATTAAATTGCCTTGCCTATAAAAAACAACAATTTTATAATACCTGACTCAAATAACTCCTTAATTTACGATTTACATACTTATCACCTACCTACTTATGTTCAAACAAATAAATGGTAAAAACATTCAAATTGATAAGATTTAAAATATTACTCAGCTTTCTTCGTCTCTCGGCAATTTAAAAAACGACAAAATTTTCTTTTGTTTTTGTACTATTACACCCATCCACTGCACAATAATTACGTGGTTTCCGTATTTCGAAGCGTAAGCGCGGGAAACGTGCGGTGCGATGCGAGCGCTCAGTCGGGCGTCCGGCAGCCCTCTGCCAGTTGTATCCCCAGGGAGATGCCGAGCGGTACATAGCGCGTGATTTTGAGCGAGTGACGGAGGCCTGGCTGGAGGTCGTGGGTTCGATTCCCACCGGAGACAAATATTTGTGTGACCCATAAATGTTTGTCTCAAGAGTCTGGTTGTTTCTATGTATAGTATGTATGTATTTAAAAGTATATAAGTATTAATATTCGTGGTCTGATGCCCATAACACAAGCAGGTTACTCCTAGCTTACTTTGGGATCAGATAGCGTTGTGTGAGATGTCCGTGAATATTTATAAAAAAAAATTCAAACATAAAAAAACACAATCATTATCGCCCTGTAAAAACACAATAAAAATAAAGAGGTACATACAGCTCAGTAATTTTTAGTACCTAATAAATAAAATAAAGAAGTATTTTTTTACTACCGTAGGTAGATAGTGTTCTTGTTGTCTATGTCACACTATTTGACACTATGTGACTATTCGGACATCGAACGCGAACGAAAATAACGTGTAATTTAATAATATTATGAATAAATGATAATTAAATTTTTTCTTACCTTTTCCTGTTCCTTTCGATTTTTTTTCCCTCAGTTTTTCACGACGGTAGGATGATAGAAGACTTATAATTTTGTTATTACATTTTTCATGCGTTGTTTCCATCAAGTTGGCAATTTCCAACCACGCGTCCAGTTTCAGATGTTTTTTGTAAAAAGATTCATTTTGTGGATTCCACAGAATTTCTCTTGTTCTGTACTCCTCAATTAACTGTAATACTTTCTCTTCACTCCATGATTCATGTGTAGGTTCTGCCGAAGCTGTGTTTTCTTCCATGGTTCGCGCGCGTTCCGCAGTACAGACACAGACAACCCGTCCACACTGACGCTCCGTGCACACTGCGCGCCCCTTTGTGTTCGGCGAAAAAACCGACAAATGGTGGATCGCGGTGCTCACGCGTTGTAATGCTCTGTTCGTGCTCGTAGTGTGCACGGTTCGTGCGCGCAAGGCGTCTACACTAAGGGAATTCTGTTACATTGCATGATACATTGCGACAATATGGACGACAAATTCTTTCATTGCGTGTTGCATTGCATGTTACGTTACAGCAGTCTGTACCCGCCTTTAGGTTATGTTATGTATGTTAACTGAACAATAAAACATTTTGGTATTTAATACTAAATAATTTACTTTAGATAAATCACAGTTATTATCACAAAATCAAAAGATTATTAAGGTTGCTGTAAAACTTTAAATCTCGCTTAAATTAATCAGCCTTAAAATAACAACACTATTTATAATAAATAATAAAATAAAACTTATTTTCTTTACCACCAGTTCACAAATACAAAAAAAAAATGAAGACAGTAATTTTTGTTTTTCTAAAAATCAACAGCGTGGTGACATGTCTAATGTAGGTAAAGATTTTAATCTGCACTTTATTGCGCAACGACATGACAACAACATATAAGTTTAATTATCAATTTTCATAATACACTCATTTGCAAAAAAAACGGGCACCTAAGCAATGAACCATTTCAAATGTTAATATTGCTTTGTTTGATAATTATAGGTAGTTTTATCCTCACAATTTGGTAAATTAATAAGAAAATAATCGTTTTCATCAGTATTTCATAAAATTTTGTTACAATTTATGGGAAATAATGCTAAACCTCGCTAGTAGTGTATGTTCGCTAGTAGTGCATATGCTCATGAAGTAAAAATAAAAAAGTTTTTTCTTTGTTTTTCTTTAATAAAGTAAAAGCAGATAAATGTTTAGTATCGAGTGTGACCCCCTCTAGCTAAAATCACAGCTTGAATTCGTCTGGCCATGCTAGCGAGTATATCCCGGATACTTGCTTGCGGGATACGTTCCCACTCCGCAGTAATCACATTCTTCAGCTCTCTGATGGTCTGCGGAGCCGGATGTACTGATCTCACACGCCGTTTTAGAACGTCCCAGATATGTTCTATGGGATTGAGGTCGGGACTTCGAGCTGGCCAATCCAAACGACGAATGCCGACCTCTTGCACATACGCATTAACATCGCGGGATCGGTGGGCGCGAGCATTGTCGTCCATAAAAATCGAGTCTTGACCAATGCGGGTTGTGCATGAGGAATTAGAACTTCCGTTATGTATCGATGCCCAGTCAGTGAGCCGTTTTCAATGAAGATTAACTCTGTACGTTCCATTGAATTTATTCCTGCCCAAAACCTAACAGAGCCCCCACCATAAGGTGTGATTTCTTCAAAACATGCATCTGCAAAGCGCTCTCCTTGTCTTCTTAGCACTCGCCGACGTCAATCTTCACCGAACCGAGATATCCTGGCTTCATAAGAGAACAAAAACCTATTCCAATCTTCTTGAGCCCATGATTCATAATTTCTAGCGAACCTAAGCCTGTGAACTCTGTGCTCACGGAGTAATTTGGGGCCGCGGGCCGGGCGGTGACTGCGTATATTGGCAGCGAGAAGCCTCCTCCTGACCGTCCATAGACTAATATGCACATTTCTTACTTCTTGGAGGTTGTTCTTAAGATCCACATATGAAGATTTGCGATTTCTCAATGCCCGACTCACAAGAAAACGATCATCCCGTGGTTGGGTACATGGTTTTCTTCCAGAACCAGGCCTTCTCTCGACGGAACCAGTCTCCTGATATCGCTGCCAGGTCCTTTGGACCGTCGAGCGACTAACATTTAGCCTCCTAGCCACGAAACATTGGCTGCAACCCTCTTCAAGCAGCGCGATAATTTTGGTAGCTTTTACCACTTTATCTACCATTTTTGATACAGCCAAACAGCAATAAATAAAGCTTTGACAGTCAAGGACATGAAATTAATCGATAAAAATTGAATAAAAGTTGTGAAAGTCGATGTTAACTTCTGGAACATCGCGCCAAAAATGTAGGATAAAAGGGGTTTTCTGTAAAAATGGGCATAAAATGAAAATTTGAATTTAGGCCGTACTTTTTTAAATACCACGGCATTTTTAAAACCGGCCAGTAACGTGTACAAACGATTGAAACCTTTTTGGTATTGTATCTTTTTAAAGATGAATGAAAATCAAAACCGCCCGTTTTTTTGCAAATGAGTTGTAAGTTGATTAAGACGAGGTTTTCTTCATAATCCCGAGGATCAAAGCAATTTGTCTGTCTCCATACGCTATTTATCCCCAACCCATGGTATTTTCACGGAAACGTACGCAAATGTATAATAATCACACTTTAGAATAACAGAATATAATAACAGAACCAATAAAATATTAACACATCTTTAATATCAGTCTTAATATAATTACAACATTGGTGCTATGTTTTCCTTAACAAATAAATAATAAAAATAAAATAAAATAAAATAAAATAAATTCCCTTTGAAATTTTTCAAAAAATTATTTAGGTTTGTCAAAATTTTTGTGACTTTACTGGGGGTTCGGAAATGCTACAGACTGCGAAGAACACCCGTTGACACCCAAAAATCCCTTGACACAAAGTCTGGCTCACAATGTCTGTCTTCTCTTTTTATGGTATCGGTGCCAGTAACTATTAACAATGCCTTACATATTCGTCTCTGTACACATGGCCAAACCCATAAACATAAACATTTAATATTTCTGAGTTTAAATTGTTTCATATATTAGAAGAGAATACATAGCAGGTTTATAATTCAGTCCCATGTAATAGAGGGTGAGCCTATTACTATATTCCGGCCACTACCGGTTTCTCCGCGCACGCTTAGGTTGTGGAATTTCCACAACCTAAGCTTGCGCGGAAGAAAACACCTATCGGATCTAACCGGGCTGGAACGCACCGGACGCAGAGTGTGAGGATGAACTCCCTGTCTGTGGCGAGCGGTGCGATGATAGAACGTAGCCGTGGGCATCATATCAAACAATTCCTCAGAGCACATACCATTGTACAGGCGGTAGAACACGCATAAGGAGGCAAAGTCTCTCCTGTCGCGAAGAGGTTCCACACCAGGGCGCCGATTCTCGACCACACGACGTGAATGCGTGGACGCAAATTTACGGGTGAAACGTCGTCCGTCTCATGTTCGCCGTTCCTAAATATGAGACAGACGACGCGTCACCCGCCGATTTCCGTCCACGCATTCATGTCGTGTGAAGCGAGAATCGGTGCCCTGCTGTAAGTATAAGATCGTTGACAACTCTTACAGCTCGTCTTTGCACCGAGTCAATTGGACGAAGCTGATATTCAGGTGCTCCCGCCCAGAGGTGACAGCAGTACTCCATATGCGGCCGCACTTGCGACTTCTAGAGAAGCAGTGTTTGCGCCGCAGTGAAGTACCGCCGCGCCCTGTTGAGCACACCTAGCTTCTTGGACGCCAGCTTAGCCTTGTCCTCCAAATGACTACGGAACTGAACGTCACCGGAGATGTCAACGCCAAGGATCCCTATACTTTTGGAGATGGAAAGTGATGTGCCCTGAAATTGCGGAGCTACAATAATTGGGGTTTCGATAGATATCAAAGACGCCCAAGTCACATTTAAAGGTTTTTCGGATAATGGTGTTCTTATCTAGTTTGGTGTTTTAGCCAGTAATAAGTCAATATTATTGTTTTGCGTTATTAATATTAAGCCTGGCAATACTAACCAAATACAAAGCAAAATAAAAACACACGATAATTATACAATTTTAAGGAGTTTTACCCGGACTTAGGCACTTATGATATAATGCATACGGACATGGTCAATATTGAAAAAATAGGGCTCTGGACTTGGGAAAGTTAGAAATATTATAATAGGACTTAGTCACGTTTGATATGACTTATTGATAAGGGTACGGACTCAGAATAATAAAATGCAATATTATCATAATTCATAATTCATAATTCATTTATTCATTGCTGAACACAGGTACAGAGTAAACTTATATCTAAGGTGTTAGATGATAACAATGTGCAAACCATGTTCCGCCGATTGAGGCATGCAATACAAGAACGGCAACCACTGCAATTTGGGAATACCGATGCACAATAAAATTATAATAAATTAAATTAAAAATTTCAAATGTCAAAAAATGTTAAATAAAATTTGTAGTGTACATTAATGTCATAAATATAAATGATACAGGAAATACAGATAAATTATAATACACAAACAAAAATAGAGTCACACTTATCCTAAATGTCATAGTTTTCATTATTATTAATTAAGTATGTCAGCTGCATATATTATTTTTATCATTTAGGTACTCTTCAATTGTGTAGTAAGTCTTATTAACCAGATATTCAAACAAATCTCTTTTAAACACGTTTATACTTTCGGCATTTCTCAATTTCTTAGGTAGCTTATTGTATACTTTCGGAGCCATTGCGAAAATACTTTTATGAAAAAGAGCCGTATGGCACTTCACTAGATGTAGCGTGCCTTTTCGACGCCGACTACCTACTTCATCAAACATGGACAGGTTATTTCTTACAAAAACAGCCGTTTCGTATATGTAAAGACATGGCATAGTGAGAATTTTAAGATTTTTGAAATGGGGTTTGCAGCTTTCAGTGGATCATTTTCATTATCATCATATTAATATTATTTTCTCAGAATAATGAATTTTCATCAGTCTTTGCTATTTATACCTATAATATTAATGAGATTGGAATCACAGTTTTGTCTTGCATAATCACTTAAACATTTAAATCAATGAAAGAACAATAAACTAAACAAAATCAAATACCTCTTCAAGAAATTATACCTATCGTATCAACGAGATCGGAATCACAGTTTTGTCTTACATACTAATCACGTAAATATTTAAATCAATGAGAGAACAATAAACTAAACAAAATCAAATACCTCTTCAAGAAATTATACCTATCGTATCAACGAGATCAGAATCACAGTTTTGTCTTACTTACATACTAATCACGTAAATATTGGTATCAACGAAAGAACAATAAACTATACAAAATCAAATATCTCTTCGGGAATACAGTCATCCTCTTCACCGTCTACAGTTTCTGCATCATGCCCAGGTAAAGCTAGAACTTTTTTAAAATAGTTTAGCTCCGGAATTTCAGGCCACTCGTCTCCGAAGTGTTTTTTTAATAATTTATTAACATCATCAAGCTTCTCTTGTTTTATATTAACAGTGTTATTTATTCTGTCAGGTGACATTTGTGATATTTTTTTACCTCTTTTTGTAATGGGTAAAAGTTGACTTATATCATTTCTATAAGACATTTCACCACTTACCAGAATTTTACGTGTAACTTTTTCAACGATTATACGCTTGCATTTACTTATCTGAAAATGAAGGCTCTGTGTGTTTTTAGGTACTTCATCAGGAACATGTAAGATTGTAGCATTAGTTGACATCAAATTTATATAGTCATTTGGAGTTACGACATTTTCCAGACGCCAAATTTTTTTTCTGTAATGGCGAACACTCTGTCAGGAGTAATGAAACTATGGCCTGTTACTAGGAAATTTTTTTCAACTTTGGATATATCATTTTGCATCTCGTAAAGCCATTTTGAAACCATACCAATCAAAATGGAATTTTTATTCTGGCCACCACAACCATCAGCCACAAGCCTAACAATTTTTTTCCCGTCCAAATTTAAACTTTTTAAGCAATGATATACGTTGGAGCTTTTTGGTGCCTTATCCTCAGTCCAAACATAGGAGAAGACATTTTGAGGTGTTAAATTTGTCTTTGAGTTTCCCACAACAATAGTAAAATTATAAATGTATAACTGCCTCGAATAATATGTTGACTGGTCTGGTACCCTAGGCATAGGTAAATTTTTTTGACAATCAAATGAAAGTATAAGTATATTCGGATCTTCATCTTTTAGAAGCTGGTAAAAGCATTTAGCTCTCATCTTATGGATTCTGTATTGTGCACGTACATTTTCCTTTTCAATACGGTTTGGGCATCTTTTTATCTTTTCTAGAAGTTGCAGGCAATCGGAGCAAACATTCTGTCGTAGAGTTCCAAATCCTATATTAAAAGATGTATTGAATACCTTTCTAAAATAAGATTTGGTTACCGAGAATCCGGGTGAGACTTGATCCTCATACATTTTGTACATCTTAGTAATATTTAGACTTGGGTCTAAATAAATTCTGTTTTACCTTGCCCCTGCAGTAATGAGAATCCAAAGGCTTAAATTTCATAATACATTTTTGAACCGATTCCAATTTTGACCTAAAATCAAACGTCTTTCGGTCACCACCTCTTCTTTCGGATGCAGTAGTGCCATTTTCTGCGAATCTCTTAGTGACGCCTTTTATTCTCCCTTGTTTTAGATTTAAAACATCACAAAAAGCTTGACGGCAAATTGGTACAAGTTCATTAGACTTGTGGTCGGGAATAAAAAAATGATTGGAAAAAGATTTTGGCGTCCTGGTATTTGTTCTTGATCTTTTTCTTTGTACTGGCTTTATAGACGTATATTTCAGAATAAAATTATCTTGATCAATTTTTTTGTGACTGCTATAAAACTTCTGATGGAAGTAGAAAACTGTATTAGAAGTTAAAGTTTCACATTTGTATTTGCCTTTTTTGATGTGCTCACATGTGGGCTTTTTGGGTAAAGCATTCGCCAAGTACCTATAAAATAAATAAATAAAAAATGATAAACGCAACTTGGAATATTTACCTACCTCGCTTACAATACCCCTATATAATTTGATGAAGTCATAAACTAGTAGTAGCTATGTATCTCCTTATTTTAGTAAAACTCTATCACAATATTACATTTTATTGTTTATTTCAAAACTCAGTTTTATAATTTTTTCTATTTAGAACTCACTTTAAAGACTAAAAACAGAATTCGTTTTGTAGTCCTTATGATTTTGTAGTAAAAGATTTTTTAAACAGAAACATGTTCATAAACTGAGTTTTTAAATAAAACGAGTTTTTAAATAAAACATTTTTCAGTAAAAGACACATCAATCAAGATTGTTTACGTTTAATAATAATAATAAATATGTTAGGACAATGGTACACAACGTCATCTAGTATCCAAGCTAAGCACTTATACGGCTTGTGTTATGGTATACTAGACGACGGATATAAATACATATAATACTTTTCTTTTGTAAATACATACTTAAGATACATAGAAAATATCCAATCTCAGGAAAAACACAAATGCTCATCACATCAATGTTTGACCCGTGCAGGATTCGAACCCGCAACCTCATGATCCGCAGTCGCCATACACAACCACTGGACCACAGAGGCAGATACAGTTTAGTTAAATACCTACCTAAATAAATGATACTCCATTTGTTTAGGTACAAGTTACTAATACTAGCACTTTTAAAAAGGTATAGAAGGTACATAAAACCTCCCGAAAACGAGGTATAATTTCGAACAATCAAAATAGTCCGACCCTGTTCAAATTTATGACGTACCGGTACCGACGTACGATCTTGTTATGAAAAAATGTTATTTTACGCTTAAACTTAGCGATTTTGGCCATTTTTCTTTCCGTAATCACTTGCACTTTTCTTCTTTTTTGCTAACTCTGGAGGCACAACTTTTATTATATTGTCCATAATTAAAATAAAAACAAGGTGCGCGGCTATTACCAGCACGTGGACTGAGCAAGAATGGCGGCCATGACAAGAGTAAAGATGATGTGTGATTGGCTGTAATTGACTTGGGCTCGTATGATTTGAAACACGAAATTGACTTGGGTGGGATTGAAAAAAGAATCAATTATCGACCTTAATTTCTTAAGGAAGCCGTGGACTTTGGGAGTCACGGGACATCCTTCCTGAGGGCTTACCCGGGGCTCTCAACCATAGGCTGTTGGGCGTTACGTGAGGTTTTTTAGTCGGTAAGAGTCCGGCATAGCATCCTACGAGGATTTTCCCTCACGTTAAAAAAAAAAAAAAAAAAAAAAAAAGGAAGCCGTGGACTTGGATAGAATCGATCTTAAACGAAAACAATCGTATTTTTTTACTGAATCGAAGAAATAAATAAAATTCAAAATGACTGGTACCGGACTTGGGCAAGTTTGATATCCACCGACACGAATGACCTCCCTGCCTCGGTTTTCCCAAACGCCTACTGTATGGGGTTCTTCAAAAGGGGTCTTAGAAGGTTTTTACAGGGTCGGCAGCGCGAGTGTGGCACCTCTGGTATTGCAAACGTTCATAGGCTGTCTGCCACCTTAGTGGTATAAAAAATAAAATAAAAAAAAACTAGTTACTCTCCATTTTCAAACTCCAAAACAACACAAACTCTATCACATTACGGGTTCGTATATGAGACTCATTGTACAGCCTTTCCACTTCTGTCCGGGCATCGCTTAGTGGAGTCAATAAATATCTAATTATTTGAAAAATATCCACTATCCCCCTAAGTTACTGCATTCTGGAATCTATTGCTGTCCAATTAAAATTTAGCTCCAGAATTAGAAAATATCAAGCTGTTGTTGTTGATCCTGGCCATGTTGTAACAGTATCTTCAAATTTAAGGTCACTTGTGCACTTAGCCTGGACATTTAATGAGAAGAAACCTTTTCTTTATCTATAGATATTCTGGAGTGGCCCACTTAAAAGGAATAATAAGTGTAAATTACATATTTTATGACATAGACTTTTGCTCGTGCCTTAAGCTTGTTTATAGTGAGATAAAATTGATACCTAGTTCATACTCCTTTTCATTTGATCCTCTGTTAATATTTGCATTGCTATTATGAGAAAATGAAATTGTTTTTAAGTAGTTATTCAAACTGACCTGAAGATATTATTTTGATATGAGTATAGTCTAATGCAGCAATTTTTTTTATTTTTTTTTTTATATTCAGCTCGCCAAATTGACGTCGCCACGATGGATAGCCGTGGCGCATCTTGCGATTGGGGGCCACTTCTTACAGCGGTCCTCAAGTTGGCGGCCCTGTGATGTGCCTCTTCACGCTCCTCTTAAAGAACCCGGGGTTGTAAGATGAGGGAAACACGTGTGCGGGCAGGTCGTTCCAAGTTTTTATAGTTCGACAGAGGAACGATCTTTTGAAACGCTCGGTTCTGGCGAAGATTCTCTCCACTGTGTATGAGTGGCATTTCTGCCCGGCACGCGTTGTTCGGGATCGGAAAGGTGATGGTGGGATCAGATTGAAGAGCTCTTCAGAACATTCGCCGTGATACATTCGGTAGAAGGCAGCCAAGGACGCTACGGTTCTTCGCTGCGCCAACGGTTCGAGGCCTCCCGTCACCTCAGGACAACCAATTATTCGGACAGCACGTCTCTGTATAGCGTCAAGTGCGTCCAACAAGTACCTCGCGGAGTCATCCCAGAGGTGAGAACAGTACTCGACGCAGGGACGAATCTGCGTCTTGTACAGCAAACATCTCTGATGTGGCGTGAAGTACCGTCTCACCTTATTTAGGACTCCGAGTTTCCGCGAGGCCAGCCCAATACAACTCTCTATGTAGTTTTTGTGATTGAGCTCACGCCGGACGTCTATACCGAGAATCTCCAGGTTGTCCTTTAGTGGAACCGTAATGTTCTGAAGAGAGGGTAGGGGTAGGAATGGGGACTTCTTAGCTGTAAACGCACACGCCTGCGTTTTTCTGGCATTGAACTCGACCAGGTTGTCTGAACCCCATTGGGCAATGCGATCCAGGTCCCGGTCGAGATCCGCCACGAGTTGCCGTCTCTTTTCGTCCACGTCACAACGCCCATCCGCTGGGCGGCCAGAATAGCTCCCATGCAGAGTACTGTCATCTGCATAACAATGAATGCACCCAAGGGACAGCATGTCATTGATATGCAGAAGAAAGAGAGTTGGGGACAATACCGATCCCTGTGGTACCCCGGCATTTACCTGCAAAAAGCAGGAAGCCTGACCATCACAGAGGACCCGTATACGTCGCCCGTGCAGGAAGCTGGCCAACCAGCGGCATAACTGAGGCGATAAACCATATGCCGGCAGCTTGGAAAGAAGCGACGCATGCCATACCCTATCAAAGGCTTTAGCAATGTCTAGGCCAATAGCCAGAGATTCGCCGTGCCTCTCCATAGCCTCACCCCAGGCGTGCGTTACGTACGCTAGGAGGTCACCCGTTGATCGTTTCGGCCTAAAGCCATATTGGCGATCGTTAATTAACGAGTGATCCTCCAGATAGCGCATGAGCTGTTTGTTGATGATTAGCTCGAACACCTTGCAGATGACGGTGGTTACGGCTATGGGTCGATAGTTGGCCGGATCCGACCGATCCCCTTTCTTGGGGATCGGCTGGACGTTCGCCTCCTTCCAAGCCTCCGGCACTTCTCCCGAGGAATAGGAAAGGCGATACAGGCGTGTTAGCGTTGGAGATAATTCAGCTGCACAATTCTTCAGCACCACTGCCGGAATGCCATCAGGACCACTGGCTTTCCGCGTGTCGAGTGACTGTAGCACCGCTCGCACATCGCACTGCCGGATTTTAATATCCGGCATCGTGGCTCCACAGTTGGCGATAGTGGGAGGTTGCTTGCCACAGTCATCAACCCGGGAATTAGCCGCAAAGAGATTGGCCAGCATTTCCGCTTTCTCTTGGGCCTTGTGAGCCAGTGATCCGTCAGGATAGCGTAGCGGCGGCAGCGAAGGCTTACAAAAGTTGGCCTGCACGGCTTTGGCCAGTTGCCAGTATCCACGGCTGCCCGTCGGATGAGACGTGAGCTCCTGGCCAAGCCGCGTGACGCGCTGGGCGTCCGCTCTCTTGAAGGCCCTCTTACTGGACCTAGTGGCTCTGTTGTACGCTGCCTTGAGTTGGGCCACATTCGGGTCGCGCACAGCCCGAGCCCTGATCCAGGCGCGGTAAGCCGTCTGTTTTTGTTGAACAGCTACGGCGCACTCACGCCCGAACCAGGGGCGGGCTTTGCGGATGCTGGCAACATCAGTGTATGGAATATAGTATTCCATACCTAAAGCTATCTCACCAGCAACCGCAGAGGCGCTTTCCGATGAAGCCCTCCCTTCAAAGCAGCGCTGACTCCACGACAATTACCCTTGGAATCCTTCCAGTATTGATATTATTTCTTCTCTGTTACCCGGCAATTTTATAAACTCGGGTCGAACAGAGGCGATTGCTTAGGTGACCCTTTTTATTATTTTATATGCAGTTGAATTGTGTATTTCAGCAAAATCACCAATGATGATATAGAAACTACCACAAGCGTAGAACCGCATAGTCAGCAGTAATTGCTCTAAAGGTGGGATGGATTGGTTTCTGCAAAATAAATGATGTTATAAGTTACAATTTCTAAAACAAAATTAAAAGGGATGCTGTGTGTCTGTTGCACTTTGGTTCCTAAACAAATGCATTATTTCTGCAAAATAAATGATGTTATACGTTACAATTTCTAAAACAAAATTAAATAAGGGATGCTGTGTGTCTGTTGCACTGTGGTTCCTAAACAAATGCATTATTTTTTTTAGTTGTGAACTAGTTTAATCTTGATTTTTAATGTCCTACGTCACCACTCGCTCAAGACATTATTGTGGCATCAGCAATTTTACACAATGTGGCATGAAGTACAAATGACATAGAGCCACCATTGGACCCCGAAGTTCACATACCCCAAAAACCCAAAATTTGGCCCTACTATTGCTGACCATTCAGAACCAGAACGTCTACGCAGTAGCACCAGGGATTCTATGTTAGAATATTTTGAAAATGTAATAACTCAGCAAATGTGACCTTTTCATGAAAATAAAATAACAGTTATAAAATGTAATGTATTTTTTATTAAACATACACCATACTAATTTGGTACAGACATATCGAAGACCTTGGAAAAGGACATAGGCTATGTTTGGGCAACAGCAAGTATATAGGGTAAACCACCCAATCGTTGGCACTCCTCCAATTATTGTAAACGAAAACTACAAAAAATCGTAGAACATACATGGGGGTTAAATCGATAGGTATAGAACCCTGCTACCAGCTAGTGGCGGCTTTACACCCTAAAAGAAACACCGTGTATTTACGTTGAGTTTTACAACTTAAAAATATCACATTTTCATATCTTTTAAAACATTATATGTAGTCTGATAGTTTACCTTATTGTTTAACTGGCGAACAAGTATGGAATGAAGCTCTTGTTTCCTTTTCTCATCATTCTGTAGATGTAAAATTTTGAGTTTGTGCTCCTCTTCCACAAAAAAATTTTCTTTTCTGGCATTTTTTTTGTAGCTCCACTAACTCTAAGCGAGGTTTAGTTAATTTATCTAAGGTTGCTGTCACCCCTGCTTTGGTCACTTTTGTGGTTTTCAAATTGGGGTTTATTTTTGTTTTTAAAGATTTTAGCGTCCATGTTGACCAATTTTATTTTGAAAATGTAAGTATTTCCATTAATTATGTATTATTATTAGTTATAATAAACTGACAAGGTAACTTAATAAAGCGATTAGTATAACTCACCATTATCAGTTTCAACAATATCCATATTATCATCCTGCTCAGGTTGATGGGTATTGATTTTATAATAGGCTAAATAGTACAATGTAACACATCAATTATACACATCATCTCACATGCATCACATCTGACATACTGATTGCCTGAGCCTGTGCTATATTAGCACTCACTTTATGTGTATGAATAATCTTCAAAAAGCTAATGGCAATGGCTATTGCTAATATCAAGGTTCTATTTGGCAATAGTCAGCAATGTTTCAGTCTCTGTATAAGATTTTGCGGGTAGATACATTTTTGTTCATTATTTCATTTGTCATTTATTGTGTAATCCCTTATGCAAATGGTTCAAAGAGATCTCTAGGAAGGGGTAAAAATCCATAACATATTGAGAAAACGTACACAGAGTCCCGCAAAAGTGTTGTGAACATTATGTAAGCGATGCTAGGTTCCTGCTAACTTATGTTTATTCAGAGATAAATTACAATTTACACAATTTACAATGTACAAACCAGTCATTCGAAACATTCTTGCTTGATTTCATTCCAAACCCTATTATTACAATAGACATTTTAAATAATTGATTAAAATTGATGGAAAAGACTGCACTACTGTGTTGATGGGAGATGTATGATATGCTTTGAAGCAGTTGGTTATACACAGTGGCACGCGGCAACTTTCGCACTGATATGGCGATTTGGTGGATTTACGATTTTCGCGGAGACAAACAACACAACGTTTTGCAATTTACGATTACGCCCGGCACAACTCTCGGTGTTAGTCAGTAAAACGGGCCAGTGTGTATTAGCAATTACTTCTCTGTGGGGTTGTGCATGCGTAGGCCTACCGATGGAAGCAGTTTGCCTACGGGTTTGGGGACAATGAGCGAGATGATTGTCAAGGATAGCATCTACTAGCTGAAGGCGATAAGCTAAATGATCGCAGCGTTTCCGCATACATGATTCTACAAGAATGCGAGAGTTAAGGATGGAAACATTTACAAGGCGTTTGAAAAGTTTTAAGTACCATTTGGCACAACGTTTCCTTTCCAGTAAATAAGGCTCGAGCATCTTATCCTTCATGACAACCCCGCCCATGAATTTGTTGTAGTCCAGTACCACTTGTGGTTTAAATGGTACTGGCCTACATGATGATGATGGAACTGTAGGCAAGGCAGTAGATGAGCCATGACATGTGGAAATCATGGTCACCCTTTTCTTGTCTTGCCACGATAATACTGAGACATCCCCAGAATGTCTCGCGATCAGATCTCCCCGTTGAAGTGGAGCCTTATTTACAACAACGGGAACGTTACTACGTGAAGGTCTCAAGGTACCGACGCAGTCGGTCCCTCGAGACTTAAGAAACCTAGCTAATAGGGGTGAATTATACCAATTATCCATAAATAATCTATGCCCTTTATGTAACAGAGGAGCAATGAGCTTCTGGACGACAGCTGTACTTTTCAGTACACCTGGCGACTGGTCAATGTCGATCGAAGATTGTTTACCGGAGTAAACAATAAACGACCACATGTAACCAGTGATACTCTCGCAGAGCTCAAAGGTCTTGATACCAAACTTAGAAGCTTTGTTCGATATATACTGTTTAAAGTTCAATCTTCCTTTCCATAGGGTTAGACTTTCGTCTATGCAAATATCTTTAAGTACCCAAAACATAGTTGGACTGAAAACTAGAATTTAAATGCGTCAATATTGGTCTCAAACGATATAAACGATCAATGCTTCTATCGTCAGCATTGGAGGGTTTATAGGTCGTAACGGGGTCTGAATCTACGAAATGTAAAGCCCTTGAGAGCATTTCAAGGGCTTTACATTTCGTAGTAACATTGTTCTGAAAATCTCCGTTTTCAGAAGGGGATCAATAGAAAAACAACTAGTAATAGTTGGCATTTTGATGATCCCCAACATCATCCAGAACGAGAAAAGGCATAAAATCTCATGGCAGTTAGTGGGGTACCAAGAAGCCTGAAAAGCAGCAGAGGTAATTTTGGACGCATACTGGTTCGTCTCAGTCACAATAGCGACGAAAAGCGTCATAGCCCGAATTGTTAACGTGAACCGAACCAGTACGCTCAACCCGAAATTGTTCCTCTTCACCTTGAAAGGAATCCATTGGAGACCATTCAAAGCGGAGGTTCTGGCCTTCCAGTCTTTGGGAATTTTCCTCTCCATTACTGGCGTCTAAAAATTCATCATCTTCATTTTCGCTACCATCCTCCCGTCCAGCGTTACTCTCAGTCGCAGCCTGCATTCTCGTCTGTTGCGTCCTCAATACATTCGTCGCCAAACTTACCAGTTCAGCGGGGACATCCTCATCCGACGGCCAGATCTCGCGGAGAGGATGCCCCACTGTCCATGCTGCACGGCCCTGATTCGAATACCCACGCCCACGGGCACTCTGTCCTCTTACACTCCTAGCAACTCTTGCACCACCACGTCGTCCACCTCGTCCACCACCTCGCACACGCACACTTCTCTGACGTACATCTCTTTCAAGCTCAGACACATACAAAGCATGAGTATCCGGGGCCAAAAACTCTTCGGCGTCGTCCCCACCCTCCAGCGGCATCCCGTCTTCCCCGTATATGCACAACACGATCCCACCATCCAATGCGCTGTAAAAATAAATTCAATTATTAGCTTCTACCGCCTGTGATTCTGAATTATCCTAGAAGGTAAAACACATATAAGTAAAATATGGATTCACGTATTATCTTCAACACGTATACTTATTTATTTGTCCCTGGGCACAAATAAATACATAAATACACATACATTCACACAGCGCCCTCTATTCCCAATCGAACCTACGAGCTCGTGTTGAACAGGCTCGTGCTTAGACCACTAGACTAACGAGGCAGTCATATAAAATTGAGAAGAAATAAACTTACGAATCAGTTGGAAATCGAATGGGGGATCGGTCGCGCTCGGGGGAAGGGCTCGGGACCGCTGGAGGCGGCAACACCGGCGACGGCGACGGCAACAGCGGTGACGGCGACGGCTACGGCGACGGCAACAGCGGCGACGGCGACGGCCATGCCGGCGCTGGTTCGTTCTAAATGACACCAAAAAAAACCATCACACCCAGTTGCAATCAATACAGCAAGATGCCATAACAATAAAAAAAAAACATTACTGTTAGAGGGGCCTGCTCCCGGCGTGATGGTGACGTGAGCGGCGAGTACGCGGGCGCCACCGGCGACGACATGCTATGCTGTCCTTCGCTCTAATACATACATACACAAAAAGCGTGTTAGTACACTGCAAACCGCAACCTATTATAATAATAAAAGTAATAATAAACGCATTACCAGTGCCTCGGCGTCCGCATACAACATATCCACGCTCACGCCCTCAAGCATTTGTGCCTAAAATATACATACACCATGTTAGTAGCATGATAGTGCACTGCAAACCGCAACCTATTAGAGTAATAATAAACGCGTTACCATATTCTGCACGCCCACCTTCAAATTGTCGTCGATGTCTATGTTGAGGCCTTCCAGCATCGTCGCCTCTATTGGATCTCTCTAAAATACAAGTACAATTTTTTTATCCAAAACCACTGAAATTCATAGCAACATATTAGACAAACTTGAATTACCTCATCGCATGGGTCGTCGTTGTTGTCGTTGCTGTCGTCGAGCACGTCCTAAAATATAAGTTTTTTTTTTATCCAAAACCACTGAAATCCATAGCAACATATTAGACAAACTTCAATTACCTCATGACATGACACTGCCTCGTCCACCTCCTCCTCCTCATCGCCGCTGCTGCTGTTGGAATATAGCAGCCGAAGGAAGTCCACGCACAACTATGTCACTCGCGGCCGACAGCAGAATGAATTTCAAACTGCCATCTTCGAAAAAAAAATATTGGTCATAAAGAAAAGTAAACTTTTGATTCCAATAAAAAGGAAAAAGTCCACATGACACACTCAATTAAACTTGTTCATAGAGAAGTAGAACGTAGGTAAATCAACAATATTTCGGTTGAAAGTCGACTGGGTAGGTGCGGTGACCGGTCACCGCTTGGGGATCTACGGAATGGCGCGAATATTACACGCGGCCGCCGGCGGCCGCGCGGTGGTTTAGGGGATGTGCGAAAAAAAAATTAAGTTCCCCCCTTTTTTTATTAAATATTTGCATTTGATTTCCGATGCCAAGTCATCTCATGAAATTTGGAGAGTCAATTTTGTTACACCCAGTATATATTTGTACCGTTATCAGACCTGGTAATGTGCTTCTAGGCACTTGTAATAATGACGAAATTCGCTGCTTACTGTCTCCTGTCCGCAATTTTAACATATAAGCTGCAAGAGCAATAGCACTTTCAGGGCTATTTTATATATAGTCTGGGGGCTTCTAAAAGAATTTGTGCGAATTGTTCTTTTGAAAATCCCAAATAATAATTAACTACATAATGTGATCTGAAATACTAAAGATATTCTCAAAATCCAAATGCATTAACAAATTATCTTTTAACAAAGAAAATACCTCTTCAATTTGTTCTGCACTGAATGTTCTGATAGGATCAGAAATGGAATCAAGTAGTAAGTGATTGCTTAAGTGGTAGGAACATATCCTACAATCTGCAGGCACATAATAATTATATTCACAAAGTAAACTGACTCTCAGTGCTGATGGCACTACAAGCCGCTCAGTTGCATTACATGCGGGAAAGAAACAGTGGCGCTGCGTGCTGAGAGCTCTTATGTAGTTAGGCAATTGCACTCCAGTAGATGGAGTTGTTCTTCGCTCTTCACCTTGCACTTGAGGCACCTGAAACGAGTTGATGTCTAGTGATGGAACAGTCGACACTGTTGATTAACGATTCGAGAAGCGAGAAACCGCTCTTTCAGTTCTTCTCCAACAAGTATGGCAAAGTTGGGCTGATCTCTGCAACTGTTAAAAAAACAGAAAAGTGAGCATTATTCTTCTGAATTTAGAATAATAGAAACACTCAGGATTATGATTCCAAAAGAATATGGTACTGCCAATTTATAAGTTTTCTAGTCAATTACCTATCAATATACTACATTTTCTCTCTATTATATTGTATTATTCTTATGAACAAGTGAATGTGAAATGTGTCAATCAAGCGATCTACCATCCAGACCCATAACCAGTCTTTTAAGAGTAATAAGTACTGAAAAGGTTTTACGGCTGACTAATTTACAAATTCATTTAATAATTGATTGTGCCTATACATATGGAAATGCTCCATATGTATAGGGCAAATTACTCGTGTAAAGCTGCCGCCTTCGCCCTCGCGGCAGCTCCGAGGCCAGAGGCGGACCACCGCGCGCGAACTGAAGGCATGGCTTCTCGCCACATCTCCTGCAGCTCTCTGACCTCATCGACAGTGAGCCGCCGTTGGGGCTCGCGCAGCTCCGGGAGACCGAGCCTCTCATATAGCCGCCGTTGATGGCGGCCGATGGTTCATGAAGGCACCTCCTCCTCGGGCGGCACCACGAGGGGCTGCCTTGAAGGCAACTCGGCCACCTCCTCCGGCGACAACCATATGGGCTCCGCTGCCCCCTCCTCCGGCGGCACCAACAGCGGCTCCATTTCCTCGGCAGCAGCAGCAGGGCGAAAGCTATGTAATAAAGTACCAATCATATAGTAGTGCAAAAATTGGAATTTTTTTGAATTTTTAAGTGCATAAATTATATTTATTATAGTTGCTGGATGTAAAGGGGCCTCAAAGCAACCTCAGCAGTCCTTTCTATCGTTGGTTCCATTTCCCCCTCTCCTCTTGCAGTGGAATGAATATATATTTGTACCGTTATCAGACCTGGTAATGTGCTTCTGGGCACTTGTAATAATGACGAAATTCGCTGCTTACTGTCTCCTGTTCGCAATTTTAACATATAAGCTGCAAGAGCTATAGCACTTTCAGGGCTATATAATAGTCTGGGGGCTTCTAAAAGAATTTGTGCGAATTGTTCTTTTGAAAATCCCAACTGTACTTTTCAGTACACCTGGCGACTGGTCAATGTCGATCGAAGATTGTTTACCGGAGTAAACAATAAACGACCACATGTAACCAGTGATACTCTCGCAGAGCTCAAAGGTCTTGATACCAAACTTAGAAGCTTTGTTCGATATATACTGTTTAAAGTTCAATCTTCCTTTCCATAGGGTTAGACTTTCGTCTATGCAAATATCTTTAAGTACCCAAAACATAGTTGGACTGAAAACTAGAATTTAAATGCGTCAATATTGGTCTCAAACGATATAAACGATCAATGCTTCTATCGTCAGCATTGGAGGGTTTATAGGTCGTAACGGGGTCTGAATCTACGAAATGTAAAGCCCTTGAGAGCATTTCAAGGGCTTTACATTTCGTAGTAACATTGTTCTGAAAATCTCCGTTTTCAGAAGGGGATCAATAGAAAAACAACTAGTAATAGTTGGCATTTTGATGATCCCCAACATCATCCAGAACGAGAAAAGGCATAAAATCTCATGGCAGTTAGTGGGGTACCAAGAAGCCTGAAAAGCAGCAGAGGTAATTTTGGACGCATACTGGTTCGTCTCAGTCACAATAGCGACGAAAAGCGTCATAGCCCGAATTGTTAACGTGAACCGAACCAGTACGCTCAACCCGAAATTGTTCCTCTTCACCTTGAAAGGAATCCATTGGAGACCATTCAAAGCGGAGGTTCTGGCCTTCCAGTCTTTGGGAATTTTCCTCTCCATTACTGGCGTCTAAAAATTCATCATCTTCATTTTCGCTACCATCCTCCCGTCCAGCGTTACTCTCAGTCGCAGCCTGCATTCTCGTCTGTTGCGTCCTCAATACATTCGTCGCCAAACTTACCAGTTCAGCGGGGACATCCTCATCCGACGGCCAGATCTCGCGGAGAGGATGCCCCACTGTCCATGCTGCACGGCCCTGATTCGAATACCCACGCCCACGGGCACTCTGTCCTCTTACACTCCTAGCAACTCTTGCACCACCACGTCGTCCACCTCGTCCACCACCTCGCACACGCACACTTCTCTGACGTACATCTCTTTCAAGCTCAGACACATACAAAGCATGAGTATCCGGGGCCAAAAACTCTTCGGCGTCGTCCCCACCCTCCAGCGGCATCCCGTCTTCCCCGTATATGCACAACACGATCCCACCATCCAATGCGCTGTAAAAATAAATTCAATTATTAGCTTCTACCGCCTGTGATTCTGAATTATCCTAGAAGGTAAAACACATATAAGTAAAATATGGATTCACGTATTATCTTCAACACGTATACTTATTTATTTGTCCCTGGGCACAAATAAATACATAAATACACATACATTCACACAGCGCCCTCTATTCCCAATCGAACCTACGAGCTCGTGTTGAACAGGCTCGTGCTTAGACCACTAGACTAACGAGGCAGTCATATAAAATTGAGAAGAAATAAACTTACGAATCAGTTGGAAATCGAATGGGGGATCGGTCGCGCTCGGGGGAAGGGCTCGGGACCGCTGGAGGCGGCAACACCGGCGACGGCGACGGCAACAGCGGTGACGGCGACGGCTACGGCGACGGCAACAGCGGCGACGGCGACGGCCATGCCGGCGCTGGTTCGTTCTAAATGACACCAAAAAAAACCATCACACCCAGTTGCAATCAATACAGCAAGATGCCATAACAATAAAAAAAAAACATTACTGTTAGAGGGGCCTGCTCCCGGCGTGATGGTGACGTGAGCGGCGAGGACGCGGGCGCCACCGGCGACGACATGCTATGCTGTCCTTCGCTCTAATACATACATACACAAAAAGCGTGTTAGTACACTGCAAACCGCAACCTATTATAATAATAAAAGTAATAATAAACGCATTACCAGTGCCTCGGCGTCCGCATACAACATATCCACGCTCACGCCCTCAAGCATTTGTGCCTAAAATATACATACACCATGTTAGTAGCATGATAGTGCACTGCAAACCGCAACCTATTAGAGTAATAATAAACGCGTTACCATATTCTGCACGCCCACCTTCAAATTGTCGTCGATGTCTATGTTGAGGCCTTCCAGCATCGTCGCCTCTATTGGATCTCTCTAAAATACAAGTACAATTTTTTTATCCAAAACCACTGAAATTCATAGCAACATATTAGACAAACTTGAATTACCTCATCGCATGGGTCGTCGTTGTTGTCGTTGCTGTCGTCGAGCACGTCCTAAAATATAAGTTTTTTTTTTATCCAAAACCACTGAAATCCATAGCAACATATTAGACAAACTTCAATTACCTCATGACATGACACTGCCTCGTCCACCTCCTCCTCCTCATCGCCGCTGCTGCTGTTGGAATATAGCAGCCGAAGGAAGTCCACGCACAACTATGTCACTCGCGGCCGACAGCAGAATGAATTTCAAACTGCCATCTTCGAAAAAAAAATATTGGTCATAAAGAAAAGTAAACTTTTGATTCCAATAAAAAGGAAAAAGTCCACATGACACACTCAATTAAACTTGTTCATAGAGAAGTAGAACGTAGGTAAATCAACAATATTTCGGTTGAAAGTCGACTGGGTAGGTGCGGTGACCGGTCACCGCTTGGGGATCTACGGAATGGCGCGAATATTACACGCGGCCGCCGGCGGCCGCGCGGTGGTTTAGGGGTTGTGCGAAAAAAAAATTAAGTTCCCCCCTTTTTTTATTAAATATTTGCATTTGATTTCCGATGCCAAGTCATCTCATGAAATTTGGAGAGTCAATTTTGTTACACCCAGTATATATTTGTACCGTTATCAGACCTGGTAATGTGCTTCTAGGCACTTGTAATAATGACGAAATTCGCTGCTTACTGTCTCCTGTCCGCAATTTTAACATATAAGCTGCAAGAGCAATAGCACTTTCAGGGCTATTTTATATATAGTCTGGGGGCTTCTAAAAGAATTTGTGCGAATTGTTCTTTTGAAAATCCCAAATAATAATTAACTACATAATGTGATCTGAAATACTAAAGATATTCTCAAAATCCAAATGCATTAACAAATTATCTTTTAACAAAGAAAATACCTCTTCAATTTGTTCTGCACTGAATGTTCTGATAGGATCAGAAATGGAATCAAGTAGTAAGTGATTGCTTAAGTGGTAGGAACATATCCTACAATCTGCAGGCACATAATAATTATATTCACAAAGTAAACTGACTCTCAGTGCTGATGGCACTACAAGCCGCTCAGTTGCATTACATGCGGGAAAGAAACAGTGGCGCTGCGTGCTGAGAGCTCTTATGTAGTTAGGCAATTGCACTCCAGTAGATGGAGTTGTTCTTCGCTCTTCACCTTGCACTTGAGGCACCTGAAACGAGTTGATGTCTAGTGATGGAACAGTCGACACTGTTGATTAACGATTCGAGAAGCGAGAAACCGCTCTTTCAGTTCTTCTCCAACAAGTATGGCAAAGTTGGGCTGATCTCTGCAACTGTTAAAAAAACAGAAAAGTGAGCATTATTCTTCTGAATTTAGAATAATAGAAACACTCAGGATTATGATTCCAAAAGAATATGGTACTGCCAATTTATAAGTTTTCTAGTCAATTACCTATCAATATACTACATTTTCTCTCTATTATATTGTATTATTCTTATGAACAAGTGAATGTGAAATGTGTCAATCAAGCGATCTACCATCCAGACCCATAACCAGTCTTTTAAGAGTAATAAGTACTGAAAAGGTTTTACGGCTGACTAATTTACAAATTCATTTAATAATTGATTGTGCCTATACATATGGAAATGCTCCATATGTATAGGGCAAATTACTCGTGTAAAGCTGCCGCCTTCGCCCTCGCGGCAGCTCCGAGGCCAGAGGCGGACCACCGCGCGCGAACTGAAGGCATGGCTTCTCGCCACATCTCCTGCAGCTCTCTGACCTCATCGACAGTGAGCCGCCGTTGGGGCTCGCGCAGCTCCGGGAGACCGAGCCTCTCATATAGCCGCCGTTGATGGCGGCCGATGGTTCATGAAGGCACCTCCTCCTCGGGCGGCACCACGAGGGGCTGCCTTGAAGGCAACTCGGCCACCTCCTCCGGCGACAACCATATGGGCTCCGCTGCCCCCTCCTCCGGCGGCACCAACAGCGGCTCCATTTCCTCGGCAGCAGCAGCAGGGCGAAAGCTATGTAATAAAGTACCAATCATATAGTAGTGCAAAAATTGGAATTTTTTTGAATTTTTAAGTGCATAAATTATATTTATTATAGTTGCTGGATGTAAAGGGGCCTCAAAGCAACCTCAGCAGTCCTTTCTATCGTTGGTTCCATTTCCCCCTCTCCTCTTGCAGTGGAATGAATATATATTTGTACCGTTATCAGACCTGGTAATGTGCTTCTGGGCACTTGTAATAATGACGAAATTCGCTGCTTACTGTCTCCTGTTCGCAATTTTAACATATAAGCTGCAAGAGCTATAGCACTTTCAGGGCTATATAATAGTCTGGGGGCTTCTAAAAGAATTTGTGCGAATTGTTCTTTTGAAAATCCCAAATAATAATTAACTACATATGTGATCTGAAATACTAAAGATATTCTCAAAATCCAAATGCATTAACAAATTATCTTTTAACAAAGAAAATACCTCTTCAATTTGTTCTGCACTGAATGTTCTGATAGGATCAGAAATGGAATCAAGTAGTAAGTGATTGCTTAAGTGGTAGGAACATATCCTACAATCTGCAGGCACATAATAATTATATTCACAAAGTAAACTGACTCTCAGTGCTGATGGCACTACAAGCCGCTCAGTTGCATTACATGCGGGAAAGAAACAGTGGCGCTGCGTGCTGAGAGCTCTTATGTAGTTAGGCAATTGCACTCCAGTAGATGGAGTTGTTCTTCGCTCTTCACCTTGCACTTGAGGCACCTGAAACGAGTTGATGTCTAGTGATGGAACAGTCGACACTGTTGATTAACGATTCGAGAAGCGAGAAACCGCTCTTTCAGTTCTTCTCCAACAAGTATGGCAAAGTTGGGCTGATCTCTGCAACTGTTAAAAAAACAGAAAAGTGAGCATTATTCTTCTGAATTTAGAATAATAGAAACACTCAGGATTATGATTCCAAAAGAATATGGTACTGCCAATTTATAAGTTTTCTAGTCAATTACCTATCAATATACTACATTTTCTCTCTATTATATTGTATTATTCTTATGAACAAGTGAATGTGAAATGTGTCAATCAAGCGATCTACCACCCAGACCCATAACCAGTCTTTTAAGAGTAATAAGTACTGAAAAGGTTTTACGGCTGACTGATTTACAATTCATTTAATAATTGATTGTGCCTATACATATGGAAATGCTCCATATGTATAGGGCAAATTACTCGTGTAAAGCTGCCGCCTTCGCCCTCGCGGCAGCTCCGAGGCCAGAGGCGGACCACCGCGCGCGAACTGAAGGCACGGCTTCTCGCCACATCTCCTGCAGCTCTCTGACCTCATCGACAGTGAGCCGCCGTTGGGGCTCGCGCAGCTCCGGGAGACCGAGCCTCTCATATAGCCGCCGTTGATGGCGGCCGATGGTCCATGAAGGCACCTCCTCCTCGGGCGGCACCACGAGGGGCTGCCTTGAAGGCAACTCGGCCACCTCCTCCGGCGACAACCATATGGGCTCCGCTGCCCCCTCCTCCGTCGGCACCAACAGCGGCTCCATTTCCTCGGCAGCAGCAGCAGGGCGAAAGCTACGTAATAAAGTACCAATCATATAGTAGTGCAAAAATTGGAATTTTTTTGAATTTTTTAAGTGCATAAATTATATTTATTATAGTTGCTGGATGTAAAGGGGCCTCAAAGCAACCTCAGCAGTCCTTTCTATCGTTGGTTCCATTTCCCACTCTCCTCTTGCCATGGAATGAATATATATTTGTACCGTTATCAGACCTGGTAATGTGCTTCTGGGCACTTGTAATAATGACGAAATTCGCTGCTTACTGTCTCCTGTCCGCAATTTTAACATATAAGCTGCAAGAGCAATAGCTTTTTCAGGGCTATTTAATAGTCTAGGGGCTTCTAAAAGCGTGTGAGCGACGTGAGCGGCGAGTACGCGGGCGCCACCGGCGACGACATGCTATGCTGTCCTTCGCTCTAATACATACATACATACACAAAAAGCGTGTTAGTACGCTGCAAACCGCAACCTATTATAATAATAAAAGTAATAATAAACGCATTACCAGTGCCTCGGCGTCCGCATACAACATATCCACGCTCACGCCCTCAAGCATTTGTGCCTAAAATATACATACACCGTGTTAGTAAAAGCATGTTAGTGCACTGCAAACCGCAACCTATTAGAGTAATAATAAACGCGTTACCATATTCTGCATGCCCACCTCCAAATTGTCGTCGATGTCTATGTTGAAGCCTTCCAGCATCTCCGCCTCTATTGGATCTCTCTAAAATACAAGTACAATTTTTTTATCCAAAACCACTGAAATTCATAGCAACATATTAGACAAACTTCAATTACCTCATCGCATGGGTCGTCGTCGTTTTCGTCGCTGTCGTCGAGCACGTCCTAAAATATAAGTAATTTTTTTTTTATCCAAATCCACTGAAATCCATAGCAACATATTAGACAAACTTCAATTACCGCATGACATGACACTGCCTCGTCCACCTCCTCCTCCTCATCGCCGCTGCTGCTGTTGGAATATAGCAGCCGAAGGAAGTCCACGCACAACTATGTCACTCGCGGCCGACAGCAGAATGAATTTCAAACTGCCATCTTCGAAAAAAAAAATTGGTCATAAAGAAAAGTAAACTTTTGATTTCAATGAAAAGGAAAAAGTCCACATGACACACTCAATTAAACTTGTTCATAGAGAAGTAGAAGTATTTTTTATCCAAAACCACTGAAATCCATAGCAACATATTAGACAAACTTCAATTACCGCATGACATGACACTGCCTCGTCCACCTCCTCCTCCTCATCGCCGCTGCTGCTGTTGGAATATAGCAGCCGAAAAAAGTCCACGCACAACTATGTCACTCGCGGCCGACAGCAGAATGAATTTCAAACTGCCATCTTCGAAAAAAAAAATTGGTCATAAAGAAAAGTAAACTTTTGATTTCAATGAAAAGGAAAAAGTCCACATGACACACTCAATTAAACTTGTTCATAGAGAAGTAGAACGTAGGTAAATCAACAATATTTCGGTTGAAAGTCGACTGGGTAGGTGCGGTGACCGGTCACCGCTTGGGGATCTACGGAATGGCGCGAATATTACACGCGGCCGCCGGCGGCCGCGCGGTGGTTTAGGGGTTGTGCGAAAAAAAAAATTAAGTTCCCCCCTTTTTTTATTAAATATTTGCATTTGATTTCCGATGCCAAGTCATCTCATGAAATTTGGAGAGTCAATTTTGTTACACCCAGTATATATTTTTACCGTTATCAGACCTGGTAATGTGCTTCTAGGCACTTGTAATAATGACGAAATTCGTTTCCATATTTTAACATATAAGCTGCAAGAACAATAGCACTTTCAGGGCTATTTAATAGTCTAGGGGCTTCTAAAAGAATTTGTGCGAATTGTTCTTTTGAAAATCCCAAATAATAATTAACTACATATGTGATCTGAAATACTAAAGATATTCTCAAAATCCAAATGCATTAACAAATTATCTTTTAACAAAGAAAATACCTCTTCAATTTGTTCTGCACTGAATGTTCTGATAGGATCAGAAATGGAATCAAGTAGTAAGTGATTGCTTAAGTGGTAGGAACATATCCTACAATCTGCAGGCACATAATAATTATATTGACAAAGTAAACTGACTCTCAGTGCTGATGGCACTACAAGCCGCTCAGTTGCATTACATGCGGGAAAGAAACAGTGGCGCTGCGTGCTGAGAGCTCTTATGTAGTTAGGCAATTGCACTCCAGTAGATGGAGTTGTTCTTCGCTCTTCACCTTGCACTTGAGGCACCTGAAACGAGTTGATGTCTAGTGATGGAACAGTCGACACTGTTGATTAACGATTCGAGAAGCGAGAAACCGCTCTTTCAGTTCTTCTTCAACAAGTATGGCAAAGTTGGGCTGATCTCTGCAACTGTTAAAAAACAGAAAAGTGAGTATTATTCTTCTGAATTTAGAATAATAGAAACACTCAGGATTATGATTCCAAAAGAATATGGTACTGCCAATTTATAAGTTTTCTAGTCAATTACCTATCAATATACTAAATTTTCTCTCTATTATATTGTATTATTCTTATGAACAAGTGAATGTGAAATGTGTCAATCAAGCGATCTACCACCCAGACCCATAACCAGTCTTTTAAGAGTAATAAGTACTGAAAAGGTTTTACGGCTGACTGATTTACAAATTCATTTAATAATTGATTGTGCCTATACATATGGAAATGCTCCATATGTATAGGGCAAATTACTCGTGTAAAGCTGCCGCCTTCGCCCTCGCGGCAGCTCCGAGGCCAGAGGCGGACCACCGCGCGCGAACTGAAGGCATGGCTTCGCGCCACATCTCCTGCAGCTCTCTGACCTCATCGACAGTGAGCCGCCGTTGGGGCTCGCGCAGCTCCGGGAGACCGAGCCTCTTATATAGCCGCCGTTGATGGCGGCCGATGGTCCATGAAGGCACCTCCTCCTCGGGCGGCACCACGAGGGGCTGCCTTAAAGGCAACTAGGCCACCTCCTCCGGCGACAACCATATGGGCTCCGCTGCCCCCTCCTCCGGCGGCACCAACAGCGGCTCCATTTCCTCGGCAGCAGCAGCAGGGCGAAAGCTATGTAATAAAGTACCAATCATATAGTAGTGCAAAAATTGGATTTTTTTTTAATTTTTTAAGTGCATATATTATATTTATTATACACTCGAGAGCAATGAATCCGGTCACTTAAAGAATGTTAAAAATCTCGGAAACTAAAAATGATAGGTTAATGCAATAAATTGTATTTAATAGACAATGTAATACTCCTTAAATGAAAGTAAAAAAAATATGAGTCACCATACATTTTATTAACACAAAATTACATAAAGAAAAAACTGCTGATCTCTCCTTAAAACAAAAATAGGAAACATGAAATTTTTGAACTTTATTACGATTTTCTTGAATTTTAATACTTCGTATTGCCTCCTCGTGCTTCCATTACTGCGTTTACGCGGTTTGGCATGCTGTACACCAAGTTCCTTATACGATTTTGGGGAATATTCTCCCATTCCTCTGTGAGAGCAATTTTGAGCTCACGAAGCGTGATTGGGGGAGGGTTTCGTTGTTTTACGCATCTGCCTAGCTCGTCCCAAGCATGCTCGATCGGGTTGATATCCGGGCTGCGCGCTGGCCACTCCATACGAGTAATGTTCATCTCTTGAAGGTAGTCGTTCACAATCCTACCTGTATGAGGTCGGGCATTGTCATGCATAAATATAGCATCCTCACCTAAATTGACCATAAATGGACCAACGTGATCATTGAGGATTTCTTCCACATATCTTACGCTAGTTAAAGAGCCGTTTTCTATGATCACCAGCTCTGTGCGACTTTCAGAAGAAATTCCGGCCCACACAAGTACAGACCCACCACCGTAGGCTACTTTTTCTTCGATGCATGCTTGCTTGAATCTTTCCCCTGGTCTTCGATACACTCTGTGTCTTCCATCGTGCTTGTAGAGCATAAATTTTGATTCGTCGGAGAACATAACTTTTGACCAATCTTCAATACTCCAATTTACGTGGCTCTGGGCATACCTTAGTCTCGAAATACGATGCCCACGCTCCAGTTTAGGGCCGTTTGCAGGTCTAAGGGGTTTTAAGTTAGATTCAGCAAGCCGACGTCTACTGTCCATGCACTTGGGTTACTTCCTCCGAGGCGTCGAAACTGATTGGTGAGTTCAGTTCCTGTGAGAAAGCGATTTCGAAGCATGGTGTTCACCAAGTATCGGTCTTCTCGTGCTGTGGTACACCTGGTTCTGCCCGTTCCTGGTCTGCGTAGGTTAGAACCAGTTTCTTCGTAACGTCGGAGAACTCTTTGTACTGTTGACAGCGACACACCGACAGTCCTGGCTGTATCGCGCTGACTCCGGCCGGTTTCCAGCATTGTAAGTATTCTGGTGCATTCTTCAGGCGTAAGCGACATAATTTCAGCTTGATTAATGAATATAGAGCACTATCAACATGGTTTATGTACCCACATAAATGACAGATTACAAACAAAAGCAACACCAAATGCTGTAATTTCGTAGTTCCATCTTCGAAAGTGGCCCTTTTTCAAATTTGATTTTTTTATGATATAACTTTACAATAACTAAGAAGTTTTAATACCTTCATTTAAGGAGTATTACATTGTCTATTAAATACAATTTATTGCATTAACCTAGCATTTTTAGTTTCCGAGATTTTTAGGATTCTTTAAGTGACCCGGATTCATTGCTCTCGAGTGTAGTTGCTGGATGTAAAGGGGCCTCAAAGCAACCTCAGCAGTCCTTTCTATCGTTGGTTCCATTTCCCCCTCACCTCTTGCAGTGGAATGAATATATATTTGTACCGTTATCAGACCTGGTAATGTGCTTCTGGGCTTGAGCGAACTGTCAAAATTTTTATAGCTCTGAGTAATTTTAATTAAAATTATTAAAAATACGCTAATTTAAATGTTAAAATTTATTGAAATTAAAATATTAATGTTATAAAAGTGTAAAAATACAAAAATCCAAAGTTTTGATTATAATTTTTCGAAAAACAAAGTAATGAGTCATCCAACCGTTTTAGTGAAGTGATTTTGACGTATTATTCAAAATTTATTGCCTATTTCCTCGGTGTGGAATTAATTTATGTGTTAAAGTGTTAAATCAACTTTATCTAACGATAATATATTAGTACTTAAAATAAAATTATTGCCGGAAACATAACCTGTAGAGTACGTAACATAAAAACCTGCAACAATTATTGATATTGCCTTTTAACACATTAAAAGTTATTTAACTAGTAAGTATTTAGTTAGTTCAGCTGGTTACAGACAATTTCACTTCAAATAATTAAATAAATAACAAGTATAGATTCACAAAAGGAGTGTCAAAAGTTATTCAGTGGATAGGTGTGCCGGTGAGTTTGTTTACTTGTTGTTCACTTGTATATATGTCATAATATATTCAATGCTGATATTAAACAGGTAGATCAATCGAATCCCACCTTCGCTTTGAAAGTAATTGTAACAGTAGGTGTGTGCACCTGTTGTTCACTTGTAATATACCTAATAGTATATTCTATGTTGAAAACTGACAGATATCACACTCATACGAGTACTATCTTGCATTAATATATTGAAATCCTACTTCTATCCATCCATAGCTTTGCAGGCTGCTCCTTGCTTTTAATATAAAGTAGCTGTCTTATATAAAATTACAAAATGATGACTCGAAGAGGTCTGGCCCGTCAGGAACAGACTAAACTCCAACTGGCTTTAGAAGAACTGAAATCTGCCAAGGAGCAGGTTGTCCAGCTCAGTAATGAACGTGAGGACAATGAAACAGAGCTTATCTCTGTTGTAAAACACAACGGCAATCTAAAACAACAGTTGTCCTTGCTAAGTGTGCGGTTAGATGAAGTGACTAGGGAACGGGATGAACTGCTAAGAATAGTTAATAATTTTGATAAGTGCAGTGCAGAGTATGAACGCGCCTTGAACCGCATAGCTGATCTGGAACATGAGCTTAGGGACTCCCACCAACAAATAACCCAGCTAGAAGAGATCTCTTTGCAAGTCAGTACCCAACAAAACCAAACCTTGTTTGATGAACTAATAGATAGGTCCCCACAGTTAGTTACCGCTGCAAAACCCAAACAGACAGACATTATAGACCTTACAAATGATACTCCCAATCACACTGCAGTATCGGCTAAAATAGGTTTAGGTCATTGTAGTAACAAAAAGTTAAAACATTATATAAAAATAAATAAGTTGATAAGAAAAAATCAAAGTTTGCTTAATAATAATAAAAATTTCACCAAAAATATTAAAAATTGCAGAAACAGATTAGATATATTACATGAACTAAATTTATGCACTAAAAAGTTAGAAAGTAGTCAGAAACAGCATGCTGCAGATACACAGGAATTTAGTTATAAATTGCAACAGCTTCAAGATTCCTTGGAGTCTGTTAAGACAATGTATGATAAATCTCAGCTGATTATAAAAGAATATTCTTTGGCTATGGATAAACTTTTAAACTCAACATCTCAATATGCTGACCGTTTTAGCTCTTTAGCAGATAAATCAGAATGTAACTGCAGCCAACCCGAACCAGGGCCGAGCCCGAGCCGGCCACTTACCCTGTCTGGTCACCAGATGCATAGGATACAAAAACAGGTCAATCTAGGTCTTATAAAAGATAACAGCGAAAATAGTCGATGGATCATGTTCAGTGATGAAATTGGAAGAGACATGGGCTCAAAATTAAATTTTTGTACACAGGGGCAGTCCTTTATAAATCACTGCATGCCTTCTTCATCCTATACACAAATAATGAAGTCCATATGTAGTTATAAATTTCAACAGAAAGACAATCTGGTCATTTTCATAGGAAACAGGATAGGTATAACCAAACAAAAACTTATTAAATATTATAATAAGTTAAACTCCTTAGATTTAAATAATATTATTATTTACACACTGCCTTACTGTAAGGTTATGCCAGCTGCAGAAAATAGGATTAGATACCATTTAAATTTGTCATTGGACACAATAACATGTCATAATATAAAGTTTCATATAATTGACACTAACACTATTGTTAGAAAAAATTATTATTTTTATTTGACTAAAGGAAAGCATAAGCTTCTGGATTATTTTAAAAGACAGGTAGCAATGTCGCTACATTATTTTATAGATATGTTAGCCAAAAATCTGGCTATACCTGCTCCTTTTGAGCAAAAAATTGACATTGATATTAGAACCCTGGATAGCTGTTTATATCCAAGTAATTTAAATTAGTATATAAGACAAAAGAGCAACGTTCTTGCACTAAACTTGACACAATGTATAAATCAAGGAATGTTAAATCTAGCCATTTAGTTCTACAACAGCCACATCAAAATTTTATATCTGATTGCTCTCAGGCCGTTGAATCTATTAATCTTAAATATAATACTTTAAACCTGGTGCACCAAAATGTTGAAGGCCTGATTGGTGGAAAAGAATTGGAATTGGAATTGTACATGGACTTGAATGGCATTGATATTTTTTGTGTAACAGAACATTGGTTAAGGCCTTATCAAGTCATGTTCAATTTCAAAAATCACCGGGTTGCTAGCTCGTTCTGTAGAATAAAATATAAACGGGGAGGCTCTTTAATTATTATTAATAAGTCAATAAAGTGTAAAGAACGTAAAGACATAGTAGACCTCTCTGTTGAACGAGTTATTGAGATAGCCAGTATAGAGTTTGAGCGGTTCATTGTACTAAGCGTATACAGTCCCCCGGATGCTCCATATGCACAGTTCGAAGAGAAACTTGAAGAAGCATTGTTTAAATGCCAAAGTACAAAAAAAACCGTCCTATTTTGTGGGGACTGCAATGTAGACATTTTAGAAACTGCACGGGAACCTTTACAGAGAGAGAAAATGTTAAATTTGTTCAAGTCATTTGGTTTGTATAATATATTTTTGGAACCTACTCGTATAACTGCAACTAGTGCTACTTGTATTGATAATATTTTTACTAATATAAATCCCATTAAAAAATGTATAGTGGACCCTGTAAAATCAGATCATCGTGGCCAGTCTGTTTCTTATCTGAGAAATAGTAGGGAAACTAAGAAGATTATTAGTTTTGTCCCAGTTAACACACATCGCTTGGAAACCTTTAGAAGAAACTTAGTCAAGAAAATAACAGAATTGCCTGATTACATTAGCGTAGAAGAATCCTACTCTGATTTATTTAATTTGATACATACTGTGTTTGGGAAAATCTTTACCCCGAAAACATTATCAATCGGAGGCAGTTCTGCTTTCAGTGACTGGGCTACACCCGGAATTTATAAAAGTCGCCATAAACTATATGAACTGTATTCTGAAAAATCATATAATTTCAACCCAGAGTTTCAGGAATATGTTAAGAAATACTCAAAGATATTTAAGCAAGCCTGTACCTTAGCCAAGTCTAATTTCATTAGAAATAAAATTTATGATTCTGCGAATGTAATTAAAACTACTTGGAACATTATCAATGCGGAATGTGGTAGGTGTACAACGAATGAAAGAAAGTTTCATTTAAATATAAACAATCGCCACGTATCGGGGGATTTGGAAGTGGCGACCGAGTTTGAAAAATTTTTCAGTAATATTCCAATAGAGATAACTGACACTCTCCAGTCGTCTTCCACCTCCGCCGAGCTATTATTAGCAGAATCTGTAGCTGCCTGTGAAGGCGCGTTCGAATTCACCGTTGTCAACTGCAACGACATCATAAAAGCTTTTAGATCTATTAATGTTAAAAAAACCGCTGACCTTTGGGGGTTATCAGTAAAATCCATATCAAGTATTATAGATGTCATTGCCCCCCACTTGGCAACTGTGTTTAACGATTGCGTCTCTAGTGGTGTATTTCCTGATTTGATGAAACACAGTAAAGTTATACCACTGTTCAAGGCTGGCACCGCTTCAGATCCGGGTAATTTCAGACCTATCTCGGTGTTGCCGACCTTGAGCAAGGTATTTGAAAAATTGATACTAGAGCAGATGCTGATCTATTTTAACAGTCACAAATTATTTCATGAGAAACAATTTGGCTTCACTAAAGGACGTTCGACTACCGATGCTGGTGTAGAGTTATTAAAATGTATTTATGACGCCTGGGAGGATAAACAAGATGCAATTGGTGTGTTTTGTGATCTGTCTAAGGCATTTGATTGCGTCCAACATAAAACATTAATCAGGAAATTACACCATTATGGCATAAGAAGCAAGGCTCTCGACCTTCTGACTTCATATTTGAACAATAGAATTCAGCGGGTCGATGTTAATGGTACACGCTCAGAGGGATCTTTAGTTACTATGGGCGTCCCGCAGGGTTCAATACTCGGACCATTTTTATTCCTTATATATTTTAATGACCTACCCTTTTACGTGGGGGACAACAACAGGATTGTTTTGTTTGCAGATGACACTTCTTTGATTTTCAAAGTTAAAAGACAAATAGATAACTATGACGATGTCAACAACGCAATCTTGAAAGTGGTTCATTGGTTTAACACTAACAATCTTAAACTAAATGATAGTAAAACTAAATGTATTAAATTTACCTTGCCTAATGTTGCACAGTCAGAAACCAATGTTCAACTTAATGGTCGAGAGTTGGAACTTGTGGAACAAACCACATTCCTAGGGTTAACGGTTGATGCTGGTTTACAATGGGGTCCACATATTGTAAAACTAGCTAGTAGATTAAGTTCAGCAGCATTTGCTGTACAAAAAATAAGGCACTTGACTGATGTAGATACGGCTAGAATAGTTTATTTCAGTTACTTTCACAGTATAATGTCTTATGGTATTCTACTGTGGGGCAATGCTGCAGATATAAATAAAATTTTTATTTTACAAAAGCGGGCCATAAGAGCTATATATAGACTAGGTCCAAGGGTCTCTCTGCGCGAAAAATTCAAAGAGGTTAATATTCTTACTGTAGCATCACAATATATTTTTGAAAACCTTATGTATGTACAAAGAAATCTACATAGTTTCGCTAAGTTAAGTGATAGACACAATGTCAACACTAGAAATAAAAATAACCTTGCTGTTTTTCATAGCAGATTGCACAAAACCAGCAATTCTTTCATGGGTAACTGTATACGCTTTTACAACAGGCTTCCAGACGAAATTAAAAGTATGTCCCTTAATAAGTTTAAAAGATCTGTTAAAAGTAAATTGAACTGCAGGGGCTACTATACAATCAATGATTATTTGTTGGATAAGGAAGCCTGGAAATGACCTGCTCTGCTGGATTCTCAAAAAAATTGTTAAAATGCCTAGTTTTTAGATTCTTTAAAATTGTAAATAGAGCAAAAAAAAGAACAACCCGCTGAGTTTCTTGCCAGTTCTTCTCAGGTGGGTCGCGTTGTGAACTGGTGGTAGAGTTTTTGTTTTGTATTCTGGACGTTTTGCAAGCGCATCTGTATAATGCCTATGTGAAATAAATATATTTTTGATTTTTTTTTTGACTTGTAATAATGACGAAATTCGCTGCTTACTGTCTCCTGTCCGCAATTTTAACATATAAGCTGCAAGAGCAATAGCACTTTCAGGGCTATTTAATAGTCTAGGGGCTTCTAAAAGCGTGTGAGCGACGTGAGCGGCGAGTACGCGGGCGCCACCGGCGACGACATGCTATGCTGTCCTTCGCTCTAATACATACATACATACACAAAAAGCGTGTTAGTACGCTGCAAACCGCAACCTATTATAATAATAAAAGTAATAATAAACGCATTACCAGTGCCTCGGCGTCCGCATACAACATATCCACGCTCACGCCCTCAAGCATTTGTGCCTAAAATATACATACACCATGTTAGTAAAAGCATGTTAGTGCACTGCAAACCGCAACCTATTAGAGTAATAATAAACGCGTTACCATATTCTGCATGCCCACCTCCAAATTGTCGTCGATGTCTATGTTGAAGCCTTCCAGCATCTCCGCCTCTATTGGATCTCTCTAAAATACAAGTACAATTTTTTTATCCAAAACCACTGAAATTCATAGCAACATATTAGACAAACTTCAATTACCTCATCGCATGGGTCGTCGTCGTTGTCGTCGCTGTCGTCGAGCACGTCCTAAAATATAAGTAATTTTTTTTTATCCAAAACCACTGAAATCCATAGCAACATATTAGACAAACTTCAATTACCGCATGACATGACACTGCCTCGTCCACCTCCTCCTCCTCATCGCCGCTGCTGCTGTTGGAATATAGCAGCCGAAGGAAGTCCACGCACAACTATGTCACTCGCGGCCGACAGCAGAATGAATTTCAAACTGCCATCTTCGAAAAAAAAATTGGTCATAAAGAAAAGTAAACTTTTGATTCCAAAGAAAAGGAAAAAGTCCACATGACACACTCAATTAAACTTGTTCATAGAGAAGTAGAACGTAGGTAAATCAACAATATTTCGGTTGAAAGTCGACTGGGTAGGTGCGGTGACCGGTCACCGCTTGGGGATCTACGGAATGGCGCGAATATTACACGCGGCCGCCGGCGGCCGCGCGGTGATTTAGGGGTTGTGCGAAAAAAAAATTAAGTTTCCCCCCTTTTTTTATTAAATATTTGCATTTGATTTCCGATGCCAAGTCATCTCATGAAATTTGGAGAGTCAATTTTGTTACACCCAGTATATATTTGCACCGTTATCAGACCTGGTAATGTGCTTCTAGGCACTTGTAATAATGACGAAATTCGCTGCTTACTGTCTACTGTCCGCAATTTTAACATATAAGCTGCAAGAGCAATAGCACTTTCAGGGCTATTTTATATATAGTCTGGGGGCTTCTAAAAGAATTTGTGCGAATTGTTCTTTTGAAAATCCCAAATAATAATTAACTACATAATGTGATCTGAAATACTAAAGATATTCTCAAAATCCAAATGCATTAACAAATTATCTTTTAACAAAGAAAATACCTCTTCAATTTGTTCTGCACTGAATGTTCTGATAGGATCAGAAATGGAATCAAGTAGTAAGTGATTGCTTAAGTGGTAGGAACATATCCTACAATCTGCAGGCACATAATAATTATATTCACAAAGTAAACTGACTCTCAGTGCTGATGGCACTACAAGCCGCTCAGTTGCATTACATGCGGGAAAGAAACAGTGGCGCTGCGTGCTGAGAGCTCTTATGTAGTTAGGCAATTGCACTCCAGTAGATGGAGTTGTTCTTCGCTCTTCACCTTGCACTTGAGGCACCTGAAACGAGTTGATGTCTAGTGATGGAACAGTCGACACTGTTGATTAACGATTCGAGAAGCGAGAAACCGCTCTTTCAGTTCTTCTCCAACAAGTATGGCAAAGTTGGGCTGATCTCTGCAACTGTTAAAAAACAGAAAAGTGAGTATTATTCTTCTGAATTTAGAATAATAGAAACACTCAGGATTATGATTCCAAAAGAATATGGTACTGCCAATTTATAGGTTTTCTAGTCAATTACCTATCAATATACTACATTTTCTCTCTTTTATATTGTATTATTCTTATGAACAAGTGAATAAATAATAAATAAAATAAATATTCACGGATATCTCATACAACGCTATCTGATCCCAAAGTAAGCTAGGAATAACCTGCTTGTGTTATGGGTATCAGACCACGGATATTAATACTTATATACTTTTAAATACATACATATTATACATAGAAACACCCAGACTCTTGAGACAAACATTTATGGGTCACACAAATATTTGTCTCCGGTGGGATCCGAACCCACGACCTCCAGCGCCGCAGGCGGTATCACTACCGACCGCGCCACAGAGGCAGTCGAAATCGAAATCGAATGTGAAATGTGTCAATCAAGCGATCTACCACCCAGACCCATAACCAGTCTTTTAAGAGTAATAAGTACTGAAAAGGTTTTACGGCTGACTGATTTACAAATTCATTTAATAATTGATTGTGCCTATACATATGGAAATGCTCCATATGTATAGGGCAAATTACTCGTGTAAAGCTGCCGCCTTCGCTCTCGCGGCAGCTCCGAGGCCGACCACCGCGCGTGAACTGAAGGCATGGCTTCGCGCCACATCTCCTGCAGCTCTCTGACCTCATCGACAGTGAGCCGCCGTTGGGGCTCGCGCAGCTCCGGGAGACCGAGCCTCTCATATAGCCGCCGTTGATGGCGGCCGATGGTCCATGAAGGCACCTCCTCCTCGGGCGCCGGCCTCGCCGCCGGCGGCCGCGCGGTGGTTTAGGGGTTGTGCGAAAAAAAATTAAGTTCCCCCCCTTTTTTTATTAAATATTTGCATTTGATTTCCGATGCCAAGTCATCTCATGAAATTTGGAGAGTCAATTTTGTTACACCCAGTATATATTTTTACCGTTATCAGACCTGGTAATGTGCTTCTAGGCACTTGTAATAATGACGAAATTCGCTTCCATATTTTAACATATAAGCTGCAAGAGCAATAGCACTTTCAGGGCTATTTAATAGTCTAGGGGCTTCTAAAAGAATTTGTGCGAATTGTTCTTTTGAAAATCCCAAATAATAATTAACTACATATGTGATCTGAAATACTAAAGATATTCTCAAAATCCAAATGCATTAACAAATTATCTTTTAACAAAGAAAATACCTCTTCAATTTGTTCTGCACTGAATGTTCTGATAGGATCAGAAATGGAATCAAGTAGTAAGTGATTGCTTAAGTGGTAGGAACATATCCTACAATCTGCAGGCACATAATAATTATATTCACAAAGTAAACTGACTCTCAGTGCTGATGGCACTACAAGCCGCTCAGTTGCATTACATGCGGGAAAGAAACAGTGGCGCTGCGTGCTGAGAGCTCTTATGTAGTTAGGCAATTGCACTCCAGGAGATGGAGTTGTTCTTCGCTCTTCACCTTGCACTTGAGGCACCTGAAACGAGTTGATGTCTAGTGATGGAACAGTCGACACTGTTGATTAACGATTCGAGAAGCGAGAAACCGCTCTTTCAGTTCTTCTTCAACAAGTATGGCAAAGTTGGGCTGATCTCTGCAACTGTTAAAAAACAGAAAAGTGAGTATTATTCTTCTGAATTTAGAATAATAGAAACACTCAGGATTATGATTCCAAAAGAATATGGTACTGCCAATTTATAAGTTTTCTAGTCAATTACCTATCAATATACTAAATTTTCTCTCTATTATATTGTATTATTCTTATGAACAAGTGAATGTGAAATGTGTCAATCAAGCGATCTACCACCCAGACCCATAACCAGTCTTTTAAGAGTAATAAGTACTGAAAAGGTTTTACGGCTGACTGATTTACAAATTCATTTAATAATTGATTGTGCCTATACATATGGAAATGTTCCATATGTATAGGGCAAATTACTCGTGTAAAGCTGCCGCCTTCGCTCTCGCGGCAGCTCCGAGGCCAGAGGCGGACCACCGCGCGCGAACTGAAGGCATGGCTTCGCGCCACATCTCCTGCAGCTCTCTGACCTCATCGACAGTGAGCCGCCGTTGGGGCTCGCGCAGCTCCGGGAGACCGAGCCTCTCATATAGCCGCCGTTGATGGCGGCCGATGGTCCATGAAGGCACCTCCTTCTCGGGCGGCACCACGAGGGGCTGCCTTAAAGGCAACTAGGCCACCTCCTCCGGCGACAACCATATGGGCTCCGCTGCCCCCTCCTCCGGCGGCACCAACAGCGGCTCCATTTCCTCGGCAGCAGCAGCAGGGCGAAAGCTATGTAATAAAGTACCAATCATATAGTAGTGCAAAAATTGGAATTTTTTTGAATTTTTTAAGTGCATAAATTATATTTATTATAGTTGCTGGATGTAAAGGGGCCTCAAAGCAACCTCAGCAGTCCTTTCTATCTTTGGTTCCATTTCCCCCTCTCCTCTTGCAGTGGAATGAAGGCTGTGTACAAAACACATGATTGTGCAAAGCAGATTTAAGTAGGTACTTATTGAAGCCAACACAATGGTAAACTCAAGAACCATACTTGCAGACTAAAAGTGGCCTTTCAAACTTAGCGTCATAGCCGCAGCGACAATAGCATCACCAACGCCGCGTCACTAACGCGACGACAGAGACGCTTTGGTGACTTTGGATACCCACGACAGACGCACAGTCGCATCAGACTTTTGTTTCACGCCGCGCGACCCTATTGATTTTACAGTCTTATTATAAAACATTATGGATTTGCAACTTGTTTTACTAGAAGAGGAAGAAGATGATGATCTTTTACTTCAATACTACATAAGTTTGGAAAGAGCCTCTACCAAGTTAATGTACCAATTACGAAATGAAGAAGGTTACTTCAAGATCTTAATACGACGACACCTAAATGCGAACGATGAAATGTTCAGAGATTATTGTCGTTTTAATAAACAACAGTTCAATTTTATTTTTAATATAGTGAAAGAATACTTACACCCGAAAACAAAAAAGGATTCTATTGGTGCAGAAGAAAAACTATTTATAACTTTAAGGTATGTTTATTAAACTTTAAGTTATTTAGTTAGGGTCGATAATTCAATAGCCAGATAAATCATCATATACTTATCCAATAGATAAGTTGACTAAAATTGAAGAAATCTAAATCGAGAATCTTGTTAACTGTATATTAAATCCTTGTCTGAGCATTGAAAAATCACCCCTTCGTAATTTAGTATTGTGTATTCTTATTATTCCTCGAAGAAGGACTCGTTAATAAATTGGGTGAGTGTTAACTCTGTAGGTCCCTCTTCATTGTTTTGTGTTGCAGGTGAACAGACAGGCAAATTATCATTATTCGAGACTATTTCCGCATATTGGGATAGACTGGCATTATCCGGTATATCCGGTGACTCGGGTGTATTGCAGTCAATAGACATATTTGTTGAAGCATATGAGCTTGATGTATTTGGGCGATTACTTTCTATATCTGCTGACTCAACATCTAAGGTCTCATATGTCATGAGAACATCAAATATTGCCCTTTTTGCTTGTAATTTCCGTAAAGGTGTAAGTTTTCTTAAAACTGCTTTAAAGTGGTCGGAAAACGTCGACAAATCGTCATCTTCATCTTTATTTCTTAAATATTCTAAAATTTTCTGGCAAGACACTTCTCTTCTCTGTAGATACGTTAAAATATCACCTTTCTTTGTACGTGTTTTGGTACATTTTGGAAAAGATGGTAGGCTCGATGATAATGCTGGTGAGGATTCCCGTGGAACATTAAGTAGGGAGGGTGACGAATCATCGGTTAAGTTCGTTTCCGTGTCTAAAGGGGATCTATCTCGGGTCGGCGTCTGACTATTTTGAGACCCTTGTGTAGTGATTTCATGGGGGTCAACGTTACTAATAGTCGATCGGTCGTTTGGTACCGATTCCAAAAAGGAAAACAACTTAACATAAGTGTTAAATTTTGACCTTGGATGTTTAGGTGCTGCAGACCCAGTCCCACACTTGCTCTTGCGTTTATGACGCAAATATGTATCCTTTAGGTTCTTCCAATGTTTTTTGCAGCTGTCACCTGCAAGTAAATTTAAATGTATTTTTATTTTCCAGATTCATTGCAACTGGCGAGACATGTAAATCCCTGTCATTTGCCTATCGGATATCAGATTCTTATATTTCAACAATAATACGAAAAGATCTGAGGCTGCTTAGGCAAAAATTAATGACAATCGCAATGCCACCTTCAACAATAGAGGATTTCAAACGAATTGAAAAAGGAATGTGGGAGAAATGGAATATGCCAAACTGTGTATCTAGCATAGATGGTAAACATGTGCGTATAAAAGCACCACAACATAGTGGTTCCCTTTTTTTAAATTATAAATACTATTTTTCTATTGTGATGCTGGCTGACTGCAAGTTTGTAGCTGTTGACGCAGGTTCATATGGAAAAGAAGGCGACAGCAACATATTTAGGAAGTCGACAATCGGAAAAAAGATCGCAAGAAACGATTTCAATATTCCAGAATCTAAGGTTTTGCCGGGAACCAACATCAATTTTCCGCATTATTTGATAGGAGATGAGGCATTTCCTTTAGACAAGAACATGATGAAACCCTATTCCAGAAGATCTAGACTTGATCGCCAAATGGAGGTTTTTAACTATAGGTTATGTCGTGCTGGTCGCGTGGCCGAAAATGCATTCGGGCTCCTGAGCCAAGTGTTCAGAGTATTTTATACACCAATAGCGATTGCATCAGATACTTGCACAGACTTGATATTAGTGGCGTGTTGTTTTCACAATTTGTTACGCGATGGTTATTTGGAAATTAATAACAGGCCATACTATATTCGCGATGAAAATCAAAATCCCACCAATAACATGATTAATTTGGCAGGCACCAGAAGTACTGTACGCGATGGTATTCATGTCAGAAACGAATTAAAACTGTTCTTTAACTCCCAAATAGGTCAAGTATCCTGGCAAAACAACTACTGTTAAATAAAAAAATATATAAATATATTTAAATCCTGATTATCATTATTATTTATAAATAATTCCATAAAATCATTAAAAAAACGCCCACTTCTAGTCGTATTGCTTTTCACGATAAAACTATATCACCTCCTTAGATTATTAATATGTCTAGATAGACCGTTAAAACCTCAAAAACGGCCGAAAAATTTACTGACAACTGTTGTCGGTTAAATGTTTTTTCGTATTTTGTATCTTAGTATTTTATTGTTTAAAATGACAATATGTGTGATAAAAGTGTGAAGAAATTATAGAAAACGATGTAATTTAACCAATAAAAGTCGCCTGTCACTGGAAGCTGTCACCGCACACTAGCATCAAAAATTGGTCCCATTTTTTTTGTTCTGTTGTACCGCAATGCTCTATCTAGACATATCAATAATCTAAGATCACCTCCATTTTTTGCGTTTCTTTTTCTAAGTGGCAATCACTAGACTGGGCCCATTACTGGTTCCATCACCACATATACTTTTAAATAAAAATATAGTGAAACTGATTAATAAAAGAACTTACCACTTTTATTTAATTTTATCCCAATTTCAGACCACGTTTTGTATTTCTTTCTAGTATTCCTATAATCTTCCACGCTTAAATCATAAAGCAACGGGTACTGAGACACCAGCGTAATTAACGTTTCATCTTCTTCTGCGTTAAAATTCTCAACAAATGCCATTTTTGTAAAAACATTAAAAAATAACCTCAAATACAGCGACACTACATGCTCGGCCGAGCGTCTGACGCGGGCGTCTCACAGCGGCACTGTGACGTCAACTCACGCCGCGTCAGTGACGCTGAGTTCGAATGACGGTCCCTAGAATTTCATACATTTGTATAGAACATCTATCTGTCGCTCTGTCGCGGCGTCACAGTCGCGGCGTCACTGACGCTATAGACGCTCAGTTTGAAAGGCCACCTTAAGAAATGAAGATAGGTGTTCTCCATAGTAGAGCTGAAGGGAGGTCCATTAGACAGGCCAACACACCCAAGACTCACTGCATCCAAGCGACATACTTAAATATATAAATAAATAGTATAGGACATTTTTTATTTATTGATGTATATTTATGCATCCTATCTTTAGAAGTACTCAACGTAATGTGACAGGGTAATCTAATTCTACTATGTTATTCTAAAACCATAAAACAAATCTTAACACTATCTATCATGTCATGTTATTGACACAACGCTAACATAACTTTGTGCTATGGATCTAGTCAACTGATAAACATATGAACATTGGCATACCTCACTAAAACTATCTGATCTGGCCCGGAATTTGAACTTGTGTGACCCATAAATGTTTGTCTCAAGAGTCTGGGTGTTTCTATGTAAAATATGAATGTATTTAAAAAATTATATAAGTATTAATATCCGTGGTCTGATGCCTATAACACAAGCAGGTTATTCCTAGCTTGCATTGGGATCAGATAGCGTTGTGTGAAATGTCCATGAATATTTATATTTCTCATGCCAGAAACATTTGGTAAATGGGTCAGTACTTCATGCATGCATTACACGATAGGTGATAATAATCATTTCATTATATTATAAAATGCTCCAATTGCTTTATGTTATATAAAGGTTTAAAATCTTACCAGCATGTCAGCCATTGCATGCATCTTACTTCTTACTAATATTATAAATGTGAAAGTTTGTGAGTGTGGATGTTTGTTACTCTTTCACGCTCAAACGGATGAACGGATCGGGCTGAAACTTGGTACACAGATACATTGAATACTGGAATAACACATAGGCTACTTTTTATCCCGAGAATAAGTTCCTACGGGAAGGGACCAATTTTTCGCGGGCGAAGCTGCGGGCATCAGCTAGTCTATAATAATATCAAAATATAATAGGTTAATAATTAATAAAGCAAAGTGATGAGATCAACGTGCTGAAAATTCAAAAAAACAACATAAGGAAAGCATTTATTGGAACACCAGTAGTGCCTGTTAGAATAGCATGCAATAAAGCCACGAGTGCGCACACCACACAGACACCAAGTCATGAAAATTTGTTAGTATTTACACACTATGCCCATATTAGTTTACAGCTATGTAAGTATGTGATATTATGTTTCTTTATCAAGCCACACCGAAAGTAGATACTGCGCAAGCGCCGTAACTTTTGAGTTACAACTTAATTTCAAGTTACAGCGCTAGCTTTGTACCTGAATACCTAAATATTCACAGTTATGTTGTCTACCACCAGCACATGTGGAGACTTCGATGAAATTCAGAAGCACGCCGTAGTTGAGTAGAGAAGTAGGTACATATATTTCACTTAATAGAACAAAAATATAGTGAAATATCCGGCGTTTTGTAGGAATTTCAATAGATAGGTAATATCATTCGAAAATATCCATTTGTTTTTACAATAGTTAAAATACTTACCGGAAAGATAATTGTTTAAAAATTTTGTTGACTCGGCGCTGTAACAAAAAAAACAACTATTTTAACTTTAAACTTTTAATTTATGCGATACATACACAAAATAAATACACTTACATCGATATAATTACATATGTAAAGTTACTTACATTTTTATGGTGGTCAAAATTCTTCCAAAGTTGATAGAGAGTAATACACGTAACTAAATTCTTCGAAGTGAACTGAACTAAACTCAACAAACATTTAAAAACTTCAACTTTTGACATTTTAATAAAACTGTATGAAGAAAAAGGCTTCAAATACATACAGCCCACGCAATGCGTTTTATTCTATGGGCTAGCGACACGGTCAAACTGCACTTGTCATGCACGTTAAAATTGAATGGAAGTTGCTAATATTTATTATTATGATGAATGAAGAAAAAGTGACATATTTTATTTTTTATTATCTCGAAAACGGTGCGTGCTATCGTAAAAATAATGTCATTTTTGACCCCCCTTTGAAACCTCCCATCCGCTGAATATACATTACGAATAACCGATTTTTATACCACTAAGGTGGCAAAAAGTTGCTTGTACCTAGGTTTATTTGCTGGTTTGATATCAATCGTCAAAAAGGGTCTATGTTGGCGGTGGCGGTGTTGCAGTTATCACCTAACCATAAGGAGCAAACACATTGATAAGTGACCCGTGCCCCCCCCCCCCCCCCCCTTTCTTTTTTGCAAAGCGGGAATGCATACATGATGACATTCATAAGAACTTTATGGCGATATATAATAATAATAATAATAAATTAATAATAAATTAATTCATTATTGTCTAAATATTTAGACAATAGTGAAGATCTTAGTGATACGCACTCAATCTTGTACTGTGCGGCGGTTGCAGCTTGTCGAATAGCTAATGTTAAGTTTTACACAATCGAAACTGCTATTCGACCTAGGTCTGCAAAACCTGCTTGGCAGTGTAGGATTGAGAGGCGTATTTCTGAGGCCAGGGCACTCATCGGGAAATTAATATATTTTAGGTCGGGTAATACCCGTCCGAAGGTGATGCGCTTTGTGAAACAGGCGTTCTTTGGGACTGATATAAGTCCTCAAAGATACGCATCATGTGTCACAGAGCGCATCGACCTCATTAAACAAAAAGTTTATGCATGGGCAAATCGAATAAGACGCTACAAAGAGCGGGTTGATCGATACAACCAGAATCGTATGTTCCAAAGAGATGAGAAGTGGGTTTACAGAAAATGGGAAAATTCACATCTACCAGAGGTTAATGACGTTACCCTACCAGATAGTAAAGTTACAAATACGTTTTGGGAGAATCTCTGGTCGAAGCCTGTCGAACATGCTGAGGGTGATTGGATAAGGGATGTTGAACGGTCATGTGAGAACATACAGGTTATGGAACCAGTATCCATTGATGCAGAAGATGTAGCTTATGCAGTTCGTTCGCTCCCAAATTGGAAATCAGCGGGACCGGACGGACTGCATAATTTCTGGTTAAAATGGTTCCGAAGCTCACATGGCCGTTTAGCATCACAATTTCAATCATCCCTAGATGATGGTTCACTTCCCAATTTTATGACAACTGGTATAACTCACTTACTCTATAAGTCCGGTAGTGCTGCGGATCCCAAAAATTATAGACCAATTACATGTTTACCAACCGTCTATAAACTTTTAACATCCATTTTGAGAGTCAAAATTACTAAACACTTAGAAAAACATTCGATAATATCAATCTCTCAGAATGGATGTAAAAGTGGGGCCCGTGGCACTAAGGAGCTCCTTTTAATCGATATGACCATCAGCCAACAGGTGCGTCGTAATCGTAAAAATCTGGCGACATGTTGGATAGATTATAAGAAGGCCTTTGATTCGGTGCCACATACATGGCTTCTGAAAGTACTTGAGCTGTATAAAATTGATACAACGCTTTGTACTTTCTTGAGGGCATGTATGGGGCAGTGGAAAACGGTCCTTTGCTATCCAGGGTGTCGTCGTTTATGCGATGATGGTGCACCAATTAGTATCAAGCGGGGAATATTTCAAGGGGACAGTCTGAGTCCGTTGTGGTTTTGTCTGGCTCTGAATCCTCTCAGCACTATGCTAGAGAGTTCAGGGCTAGGTTATCGGTTGCATAAAGATGGTGGGGCTATATCGCACCTCCTTTACATGGATGACCTCAAATTATTTGCCCACACTGAATTGCAACTGATGGATTTATTGAAAGTAACAGAAACTTTCAGTAGAGCTATCATGATGGGATTTGGGGTGGACAAGTGTGCAGTCATGCATGTTAAAAGAGGTGTGATAGTGGAATCTGAAGGGGTAGAACTTTCGGATTCCACTATGCTCAATTGTCTTTCTGCAGCCGAAACTTACAAATATCTGGGTATATCACAAGCATTAGGAATTTCTGATACTGGTATGAAACAGACATTGCAGGAGCGTTTCTTCGGCCGCCTGAAAAAGGTATTAAAAAGTCTTTTGTCAGGCGGTAACAAGCTGCGCGCCTTCAATGGATGGGTCATGCCAGTCCTAATGTACTCTTTTGGTATACTCAGATGGACTCAGACTGAACTCGATAAAATTGATAGACGAGTAAGGACACTGTTGACTGCATTCCGGATGCATCATCCCCGATCATCGGTAATGAGGTTGTATATCCCGCGGAAATGTGGGGGTCGTGGCTTTTTAAATGCTAAGACCCTCCATAACCGCGAGGTATACAACCTTAGGGAATACTTTCTTAAAACAGACACCGATATGCACCGTAATGTGGTCGCAGTGGACACGGGACTCACCCCGCTTGCTATGGGCAGAGAGAACTGGCGCAAACCTGTAGTGCTTAGTACTGACGATCGCAAGGAGGTATGGAAAAGCAAGCAGCTACATGGACGCTTTTATCGGGCCTCAAATGGGCCTGATATTGATTTAAAAGCGTCCGTATCTTGGCTACAGTTCGGTAATCTTTTCGGAGAAACCGAAGGTTTTGTCTTTGCCATAATGGACGAAGTTGTTATGACTAAGAACTACCGGAAACATATTCTGAAGGATGGGACAATTGACATCTGTCGGGCATGTCATTGTCCCGGAGAATCCCTTAGACATATTGTTTCTGGTTGTTCTCGTCTTGCCAACGGAGAATATCTGCACAGACATAACCAAGTGGCCAAGATTATACATCAGCAACTTGCTCTTAAATACCATCTTGTAGATTTTGAAGTACCATACTACAAATATGTGCCCGACCCAGTTCTCGAAGATGGTCAGGTCACACTATATTGGGATCGATCTATCATCACTGACAGGACTATTGTTGCCAATAAGCCTGATATAGTGGTGATAGATCGATTGGAACGCCTCGCAATAATTATTACATACATACATACATATGGTCACGCCTTTATCCCCGAAGGGGTAGGCAGAGGCATATTATATGCCCACATTTCACCTGTGTATAATTTGTCCCACGTAATAGGTGGTGAGCCGTATTGCCGTGTTTAAATGGACAGGCGCAGGTTGTGACTGCCTGCTGTTGAAATAAAGCCTTCAACTTAGCTTAACGACTGCCATTTTACTGGCAACCGGGACCAACGGCTTAACGTGCCTTCCGAAGCACGGAAACGCTCAAATAAATGTCACAAAGTGATCACATGGATGGTCACCCATCCATGGACCGGCCATAGTGAAAGTTGCTTACTGCAGTGATCGTTTACAGAACACTGAGTCCGCGGGGCCACGAGCGCTTCAATAATTATTGATATCAGCATTCCTCATGACGACAACCTCTTTAAAGCAGAAAAGGAAAAAGAAATTAAATAGGGTAAACCACCCAATTATTGGCACTTTTAGAATGAATTATATTGGCACTTTAGTTAAGAGTATATTTCGAAAAATAAGGGAAACCTAGTTTATTTCAGTTCGGTGTTGCCCATTATGTAGTTGTAGGTATGCATTAAAAAGTAAAATAGCATTCTTTTTCTGTTAGAAATGGGCAAAATTACCTAAAGTGCCAATAATTGGAGGAGTGCCAACGATTGGGTGGTTTACCCTATTTGGATTTGGCTCATGAGGTTGTTGACATGTGGCATGTTGATTCGGCAATTATTGTTCCAATTATCGTTTCGGTCCACGGCTTGATGGCAAAGAGCCTCGATAACCATCTGAAGAGGCTCTCGTTAGACGGCTGGATCAAGGGCCTGATACAGAAGGCAGTACTTCTTGACACGGCACGCATTGTGAGGAGGTTCCTGTCTCTGAAGCCCTAACCACCGGTAGCTTGGTCCCTGTACCCGATGCCGGTGGGACACTATTTTTTTATATTTTTAAATAAATATTTATTTTTATATGATTTATTTAAAAATGTAATAGAATAAGTTAAAAATAATGAATAAATGGAATAATAATAAAATGGCAACCCCACCTTTGAGCTGTAATATATATTTTTATCGGCGTTACAAATAAATATCTTTTTTACCTATATTTGTAAATAATTCGAAGCTAACATATTAGAAAACGTTTAGGAAGCAGAAAAATGGAAAATTATAGACGAAATTGTACCAATAAACCAGAAACACAAATTTTAAAGAAGAATGACATGACATATGTCATGACAGCGGAAAATATTGAAAATATGTAACAAGAAATATATAATTATGCTAACAAGAGCCAAAGCCAGGATACTAAATGCACGACCAACATCACCGGACTCGTCGCACAGCTCCGCCTCGCAACCCATGGAAACCATACTACCGGAATTGATTGTTGCTGAGGCGTCGAGCTCATCGAGCGACGAGTATTTCTCCCCACCGACGTCGCCAACACCTGTACGTCGGCCGGGGAGAGGCCGGCCACCGATCTGCTTGGGACCCCGAGGCCCACCGGCCTCGAATAGGGCCCCCGCTACCGGTGGTAATGTGCACCGCATGCGATGGACTTCATCCATGAACGAAAACGTCATGCGGGCATATTTTGCGGCTACAGAGGGGGGAACTAACCTCACTGCATACCGTGTTCGGTTGCTGCCTTTGTTTCAGGCTCTTGAACCGACTATCAACGTTTCGGCGCAACGGCTTTCGGATCAAGTGCGGGTCATTCAACGTAGCCATTTGTTGGATGAAGCCGTGCTTGAGAGGCTTCGCTCAGAAGTACAGTGTAACATTATCATCCCTACTTCGTCTCTACCTAGTGTAACAAGTGAAGTGATTACTGACGAACTACCACCTATCGTGCCCATTGACGACGTAGTGGATGATATTGTTACAACAGTAAGTACACTATACAATGACGAATTAAGGAGTGTTTTGGAACGAGCGATTCAGGAATATAGGTTTTGTGATCCCATGTGTCGTCCACGTGTACCACGTTTGCCTACGCATAAAAAGAATTTAGCGCTGGTGGGTACCCTGGACTCTATTCTACAAAGTTATTTTGCTACTTGTGTAGAAATAAGTGATGCGCACTCAATTCTGTTTTGTGCGGCTGTAGCAGTGTGTCGAGTGGCTGGTGTTAAATTTCCAAAATTTGAGCCAGCTACTAGACCTAACTCTGTTCCAGTCTGGCAATGCAGAATTGAGCGGCGCATTGCTGAGACTAGGGTACTCATTAGTAAGCTATGCTGCTTCAGGGAGGGTAATACTCGTCCTAGGGTCATGCGTTTTGTGACTCGTGCATTCGCGGGGACTGATATTAGTCCTCGCGAATATTTAGTACGGGTCACAGAACGTATTGACTACCTGAAGCAGAAAATTTATGCGTGGGCAAACCGTATACGGCGATACAAGAAGAGAGTGGATCGCTATACTCAGAATCGCTCGTTCCAAAAAGATGAGAGGTGGGTATATAGAAGATGGGAGCAACCCGATTCGAGTATGACTAATATGTGCCTACCGGATGCTGACACCACGAGTACATTCTGGCGAGGCATTTGGTCGGTACCTGTTAGTCATACAGAGTGTGAGTGGATGCGGGATGTCGAACTTTCATGTGAGTCTATACAGACTATGGAACCAGTCCTAATAACACCTAGCGACATTGAGAGTGCGGTTCGTTCGTTGCCCAATTGGAAGTCAACTGGGCCGGACGGACTGCACAACTTTTGGCTAAAATGGTTCCATAGCTCACATGCTTGTTTGGCATCCTGCTTTCAATCATCACTTGAGTCGGGGTCGCTTCCATCTTTTATGACTTCTGGAATTACCCACCTTCTCCACAAATCCGGTAGTACTACGGACCCTAAAAATTATAGACCGATTACTTGTAAGAAGCTTATAGACCGTTGGTAAACAAGTAATCGGTCTATAATTTTTAGGGCCCGTAGTACTACCGGATTTGTGGAGAAGGTGGGTAATGTAAGAAGTAAGAAGCTTATAGACCGTTGGTAAACATCTATTTTGAGAGTAAAATTAGGTACTCATATTGAAAATAATTCCTTAATGTCTAACTCTCAAAATGGATGTAGAAGCGGGTCACGTGGTACTAAAGAACTCCTTATTCTTGACATGGCCATTAACCAGCAGGTTCGTCGTAACCGGAAAAACCTGGCGACATGCTGGATTGATTACAAGAAAGCCTACGATTCAGTGCCACATACATGGCTGTTGAGGGTGCTGGAGTTGTATAAAGTTGATGCAACTCTTAGCACCTTCTTAAAGGCATGTATGGGGCAATGGACAACGGCTCTTGTATATCCAGGATGTCGTCAGGTTCTTGGGAATGGCGAGCCTGTCAGGATCAAGAGGGGTATATTTCAGGGTGACAGCCTGAGTCCCTTATGGTTTTGCCTGGCGCTGAATCCTCTCAGTACCTTACTGGAGGGTTCAGGGCTAGGCTATCAGTTCAGGAGAGGAGGTCAAGTTGTTTCCCACCTTCTTTACATGGATGACTTGAAATTATTTGCCTCCACCGATTCCCACTTGATAGAGTTACTAAAAGTCACAGAAGCTTTCAGTAATTCTATCAAAATGGAATTTGGTGTAGATAAATGCGCTATCATGCATGTAAAGAAGGGACGAATTGTGGAATCTGAAAGAGTACATCTTTCAGATTTCACAAAACTTAAATCCATCTCCGCGACTGAAACCTATAAGTATCTGGGTATGTCGCAGGCATTAGGTATTACAGAGATTGGCATGAAACAAACGTTGGTGGACCGTTTCTTTGGCCGCCTGAAAAAAGTACTGAAATATCTTTTATCGGGCGGTAACAAGGTGCGGGCTATCAACGGTTGGGCCATGCCAATCTTAATCCATTCCTTCGGCATACTTAGATGGACTCAGACTGAATTAGACGCCCTGGATAGGAAAGTCCGTTCACTATTGACCATAAACCGAATGCATCACCCGCGTTCGTCTGTAATGAGGTTGTATATCCCACGAAAGTGTGGAGGTCGCGGCTTTTTAAATGCCAAGACCTTACACAATCGTGAGGTATACAACCTTAGGGAATATTTCCTTCATGCTGACGTGGGTATGCATCGGGATGTGGTAGCAATGGATAACGGACTGACCCCTCTTGCTCTTGCCAAAGAGAACTGGCACAAACCAGTAATACTATCAACTACGGATCGCAAGGAGATATGGCAGAGCAAAGAGCTGCATGTACGATTTTATCGGGCCTTACACGGGCCCGATGTAGATTTAACAGCATCTGTCTCCTGGCTACGTTTCGGTGATTTGTTCGGCGAAACAGAAGGTTTTGTCTGTGCAATTACAGACGAAGTTGTTATGACGAATAACTATCGGAAATATATTTTGAGAGATGGTACGGTTGACATATGTCGGGCATGCCACCTACCCGGTGAATCTCTCAGACATATTATTTCTGGTTGTTCTCGTCTTGCCAACGGCGACTATTTGCATAGACACAACCAAGTGGCCAGGATTGTCCATCAGCAACTTGCACTAAAATATAAACTTGTGGATTTGGAGGTACCGTATTACAGGTATGTGCCCGACCCAGTTCTTGAAAATGGTCGTGCCACGTTGTATTGGGATCGATCTATTATCACTGACAGGACTATTGTAGCCAATAAGCCTGATATAGTGGTAATAGATCGATCAGAGCGCCTCGCAATAATCGTTGATATCACGGTTCCACATGACGGAAACCTCGTGAAAGCCGAAAAAGACAAACAATTAAAATATTTGGACTTGGCACACGAGGTTGTCGACATGTGGGATGTAGATTCAGCGATTATTGTTCCGATAGTCGTATCAGCACACGGTCTAATTGCCAAGAGCCTCGATCAACATCTCAAGAGGCTCGCGTTAGGTAGTTGGGTCAAGGGCCAGATGCAAAAGGCAGTTCTCCTAGATACAGCACGTATTGTGAGGAGGTTCCTGTCTCTGCAGCCCGAACCACCGGTAGCTTGGTCCCTGTACCCGATGCTGGTGGGACACTATTTTTTTATATTTTTAAATATTTTATTTTTTATTTTTTAAAATGTATTTATAAATTTAATTTAATAAGTTGAACATTGTAAATAAAGGGAATAATAATAATAATAATAAAGATTTATTTCAGGCCCATAACATAACATTACACAAATAAAAATAGTTAATATACTAATACATAATTGAAAAACTTAAACTATAACTTATTAATTATGCACACGAATAATCGACGGCGCCGTTGTGCTGCGCTGCGTGGTGTAGTTTATTCTTCCTCGGAAGCGTCGGTATACTACACCCTTCGGCCAAAAGGTCTCGCTCATGAAGGTGGATAGACGTTCTGTCGGGACCCGCACCATAAACGAACGGAAATCAACGTCACGGTACGAGTCTAGCTGCTCCACCCTCGCGTCACAATTAGTCTTAATATTTATGTACTCGACTAATTCCTCAGCCTTCGTGGAATGATGCAGACGAGACACGTATAGCTGAGTCGTCGCCGTAGCCGGACGCAGCAACATGTTCGGTCCCGTTACACCGGTACCACAGTGGTTGCGACTGGAGGGCTTTCGTTTCTTCCTTTCTACTTTAATGAAGCCCTCCGAATCAGTATGTGGTTTCACAGGCTCTAGGCGTGCATTGTTATTATACGGTTCGAGAGAACGTATCTTCTCTGGACATGTCTTCTTCGCGGCAATTTTTGCGTAAGCACTTCTAGGTGACGAAGTACTTACACGTGCCGTCACCGCTACCGGAGACAGGCCACGTGCCGTGGCCGATCGTAATGCATCCCCCTTAATAGCAACAGCCGGTGACGCATTTGTTTGCGCCGCCAGATTGCTGACTGCGCACGATGACATTTCCTGCCGTTCGTTCAACTTAGAGGCGTCGGGTGACTTGGTAACCGAAACCGGGCTACGTAATAACGCCATTTCCGTACGCAAATTACCGATGATGTTTTCGGACTTCTCCAGTCTCACTTGCGTTTCTGCCAAACTTGTCTTGAGATAAGTGATATCTTTTAACAGCCTGGTGACGTCGACGTGGTCGAAGGATACGGGAGGCAGCATGTGCAGGTCTTTAGCGACGAAGGTGGGCACGTCGTCTGGATCAATTCGCTTGAGAAGAGTGATGATGTCTTGTACACTCTTCTCCGTTCCATCTCTTCTTCGAGGGGGCATCTCGTCTAATTTACCGAGTTTTTCATAAATCAGCCTTTTGCTACTGCTTATTTCATCTTCCTTGAAGCTCGACTTGCAGATCTGCAGAATGCTAACTTCGTCCATCGTGTCTATGGCATGTTGTATGAATGGCAACAGCTCATTTACTATAAGTGGCGAACTCATAGTAATAAAACCGTGCGGCGGCCGAAGCCGCGCATAAGCACAATAACGTATGAATTATTAGAACACGCGAGCACACGTCCAAGCGCTAGCGTACACTTGGCGCGAATGATAATAAGTTCTATGTTTCTTGTTGCTGTTTATGAGGGTAGAATACGGCATCTCGACTTTTTGGCGCGAAGCAGGCAAGGGCGGCTATCGCTCCGTTGTATAAATTTCCAAAATTAGAGTATTTTCAAATGTTTTGTGTGTATCAACGGTAGATTCCGAGGACTGTACTTGACTTTGACTGGGACTAAGAGGAAATGTGAAATAAAGATAAAAAAAAGAAACAAGACTTGGCATATGGTCTAAGTAACCAAAGCGTGTTCAAATTAATAATAAAAAAACGGTATCTGTCAGAACACTCAGCAGGACCTTTCCGTACGTTACGTTATAAACCTAAAAATAGGCCTTATTTTGTCTGAATAAAGATAATATTGCTATGATAGCAGTACCAGCGCCATCTAGAGCACACTGACGGCAGTTATTACTCTCACGATACGAATGAGTTAGTTCTATTTTAGAATATAGTAAATTATCTGTGGTTCTATGTTCTATTCGATCGCACTAACATTAGCAACTCAAAGGAACTTTATCAAGAAATACTATATGTCAGGACATCATCTTTCTGTATAAATTACTGTGTAGAATTGGTTATGGTACTGATTGAGTTATTCATGGGCTCCAGACATGATCATGCCTTGCAATTGTCAATCACGTTAAATATAAATGGAAGTTGTTTCAGTGTGCGTGATTTCTTTGCATGGGTGTGTGCATCGACGTATATGTACACATGATATTTTACGTGCTTGACAATTGCCAATTGATCGTGTCGGGACGGGACCCGACACGGCTAGCGACACGGTCCAACTGCACTTGTCATGTCTCGTCAATTTCATATGTATACACGTCGTTGCACCCATCATGCAAAGAAATCACGCACACTGAAGCAACTTCCATTCATATTTAACGTGCATGACAAGTGCAGTTGGACCGTGTCGGATCCCCTATAGCTTGCCGAGTGAATGTAATGAAAAAAAGTTGAAATCACGAGTTGATTGCTGTCAGTAGTTATTGCTGAAGGGGTCCCGACACAATCAATTTATGTCGATTTGATTTAAAAGCCTTTCGATTTCCGTCAATTCTTGCCGCCTTCATAGAATGCCACTCACTGTGTCTACTTCATTTTCGCAGATTTTGTATCTATAGTCCGTTCACAGTTTTTACCTCTGACAGATCGTTTTCTGTAGGTTGGTATTGCAGTAAAGTCCCCCTATGAGTGCCAGCTTCAGACATTTTACCGCATATTAGGAGAGATTATAAGATGGGACCGTTAAGACTGAGTTTTTTTATGTAAATATCCATTAGTCAATATAATTAACATTACTAAATAAGAAAAATCGTATAGTAACAGAACTACGGTCTGTTACTATAAGATTTTTCTTAAGTTTAATTTTTTTTATTTACATATAATCAAATCAAAATCAAGATCAAAATTATATTTATTTCACATAGGCATTATACAGATGCGCTTGTAAAACGTCCAGAATATAAAACAAAAACTCTACCACCAGTTCACAACGCGACCCACCTGAGAAGAACTGGCAAGAAACTCAGCGGGTTGTTCTTTATTTTGCTCTATTTACAATTTTAAAGAATCTAAAAACTAGGCATTTTAACAATTTTTTTGAGAATCCAGCAGTGCAGATCATTTCCAGGCTTCCTTATCCAACAAATAATCATTGACTGTATAGTAGCCCCTGCAGTACAATTTACTTTTAACAGATCTTTTAAACTTATTAAGGGACATACTTTTAATTTCGTCTGGAAGCCTGGAATGGATACGTAATTCAAAAAAGACACTCATCACCATCACCAAGGAGGGCAAAGGTGCTGCTTCCACATCACGAACCTCAGGTAAGCCAACCTCACAGCTAGAGGTAAATTAGCTATGAACGTACTATACAGATTGTGGCGTTCGTGAAGCGAATACCACTTTAATTGAATGGCAACACTGCCATTTCTACGATTTCTTCATACAAACCGAACAAAGAAATAAAAACTAAAGATTTTTTGGCTAGGAAGGAAATTTATAGTTCATTCGTCAGTTCAGTTCAGTCAGTATTTTAGTTCGTTCGTGTAAAATGATGTAGCTTTGGTATTTTTTCAAAAATGTATATTTATTTGTAATCAAACAAGAACGCATTAATTACGAGAATAAGGCAACCTCGCTCCATTATCAACCATTGGGCTTCGACCCGCGAGGCGCGATCATCTAGCCTGATCGGAGGAACCGCCTTATGTGTGTTAGAGGAATATTCCCTCCCAACATGTCCCAAAAAAGGAGATGTTATTGGGAATATTCTTCAAACACACAAAGGGTGGGTCCTCCGAACAGGCTAGGATGAACGCGACTGACGGGCCGATGCCCAACGCACATTTTGTATATTATGAAATAGAAACATCACTCGACTATTTGACGTCACCAGAGGTGCCAAGCAGTATTTGCAGGAAACTTTCAGACTGCGTGGCCATGAAATAAAATTCGAGCAAATGTATGAAAGTTAAATTGAATCTTTTAAAAATAATAGTTTCATAGTTCGTAAGAAGTAAAAAACCATGCCACATACAGAAAACTAATCTTACTTATATGACCGTAACGAAACCATGCCGCGATTATAAAAAAGGCACAGCGCCATCTAGTTACGAATTTTTAACTAAATATACTGACATTTTTATAATGGCAAATGTTATGATGAATAAATAATTTTCTATAAAAAACAGGCCAAGTGCGAGTCGGACTCGCCCATGAAGGGTTCCGTTGCAGCAAGAAACATAATATAAAAGTTCTTGTAGTTCGTTGTAACTTTCATTGATGTTTAAAATTGCGGTTTATGACGTATTAAAAAAACAACTACCAACTCGATCTCGTTCAAACCAATTTTCATACATACATACATATGGTCGCGCCTTTATCCCCGAAGGGGTAGGCAGAGGCATATTATATGCCCACATTTCACCCTTGTATAATTTGTCCCACGTAATAGGTGGTGAGCCGTATTGCCGTGTTTAAATGGACAGGCGCAGGTTGTGACTGCCTGCTGTTCAAAATAAAGCCTTCAACTTTGCTTAACGACTGCCATTTTACTGGCAACCGGGACCAACGGCTTAACGTGCCTTCCGAAGCAAGGAAACGCTCTAATAAATGTCACAAAGTGATCACATGGATGGTCACCCATCCATGGACCGGCCATAGTGAAAGTTGCTTACTGCAATGATCGTTTACAGAACACTGAGTCCGTGTGGCCACGAGCGCTTACAGATCAAACCAATTTTCGTTGGTAGATTTTATTGCTATGTACATCGTATATATTTCTTAGGATTTATCATTCACTTAGTTTAGAAGTTAGAGGGGGGCGACATTGGAAGTGACTCTTGCTCAAATAGCATTTTTGAAGACCTATCTATAAATACCCCACACGTACGGGGTTGATGAAAAAAACAGTTCTGAGTATGGGGACCCCCAAAATTAACTGCTTTTTTTCTAGTTTTATACACAAAGCTTAATGCGGTTCACGGAATACATCTACTTACCAAGTTTCAACAGCATAGAGCTTATAGTTTCGGAGAAAAGTGGCTGTGACACACGGACGGACAGACAGACAGACAGACATGACGAATCTATAAGGGTTCCGTTTTTGCCGTTTGGCTACGTAACCCTAAAAACATCAAAACATATGTGTACATCAGCACAGACGTATTGATTCATTATTACACACGCCCGCTTGTTATCCAGCACCGCCGTATGGTAATTTCGCGTAATTTCTTCGTCACACATGGATGTGTGAATCAGCACACTCGTGGAGAAATCAAAACACCTATGGTTTGTGAGTCAGCAGTCAACGTGTATGTTGCAGCCACACTGAGTATTCAGTGGCAGATTATATTATCAGTCGACTGCCAACGCTTATACAGTGTGGTCGCATTGGATCAGATAGAAGTGATAGCTATTTATGAGGCATTAGAAGAAGAAAGAAAAAGAAAGCGTAAATATTGCGTTCATCCCTTAAATACTCTTCGACTAGTTAAAGCATTCGAATATTATCGAATGTCCATACAATCATACGATTTATTGCTGAATTTAACGAAGAACTATATTACCAAGCAAAATACAAAACTTAGACGGCTATATCTCCCGAAGAAAAGCTGACCGTTACATTAAGGCAAGATTATTATTGTAAATAAAACAAATTACTTATTATAATTAATCAAATCTTTAATTCTGATTGAATTGATTTGCTGAACCTATTCTTCGATATTTCCTCAATTGAGTGTGCTGTTTCCGTTACAGCTGATTGAATTCGACGAACTTGAGCTTCAGGTGACTGTATGCTAGAACAGGAGCTTGTACTGTTCGTATTCGTGGTATATTCTTGGTACACCGGCGGTGACCCCTCTGCTGTATATGTTGTAGGTGATTTTAAACTTGATAAACTGGATAAACTGAAGTGCGGCGAGCTAGATCGCTACGGTCTACCTACAAACATCTAGCTCTCCGCACTTCAGTTTATCCGTGATCATGGCGCTTGTAATATCGGAAACTCGAGAAAACAGTACATGGTAAATATCCCTTTAACAGTTCTATAGTGTATGTTGTAGGTGATTGTTTGTAGTACTTATAGCCTGAATGGTTGTAAGAATACTTTTTATTTTATAAATCAAATTCATCACTTCGATTCTGAACTCACAATTTTGTCTTTCATTCATCAGGCTCTTGGTTTGAGGAAGTAAGGGAAGTAAAAACTTCTCTAGGTGATAGTTGCTTTTTATTTGAGAGCTTTCTTTTTATTTGAGAGGTCCCTCGAACTTCATCAGTTTGAGGTGGACTCAAATTCTCAATTACAGTTTGTTGTGAGTTTGCATTACTTAGTTCAGCGTTTGTATTTGTTGATAATTCATCACGAGAATGTTCGACGTTCGTAACAAATTTCTCGCCATGCGTTACTTCTCGTAATTCTGTTCAATTAGCGTAAAATCGTCGTACATCATTGTGAACTCGATCACACTTATTTGAACGAAACGAGCAAGACGTGCGTCTTGGGCGCAGGTCTCCAAGGAAGTGAGGTGAGGGAAGGGCTAACATATGCACCTCGTCTCCCCCGCGGCCGCCGCCTGATCGGTGATCTCAAACTAGTGCACAAGCATAAACACGTTTTTCAGTGCTGTCATATCGGACCGGAAAAGAACTGACCGGAATGGGGAAAAGTAAAATGTCGGACGGCAAAATTACGTGTAGTTCACAAATTAGTATACAAATTGATGGCGTGTCATAACGGACCGCAAAAAATTGGACTGCCAGACAGTAAAATTTCGTGTAGTGCACAAACGTTAGGGCGTTTGTGCACAACACGGAATTTTTACCGTCATCAGCAAGTTCACGGAATAAATTATTTAATGTAATCTTTTTGTAGTCATAGTAAAACATAGTTAAATGATATTATTTGTCTGTTCTTGAATTAAGTTAACTAAATAATAACACTTATAAAATTTAGAATTCATTTTTACCCTTAGACCATATAACACGGGACTAGCCTTTGCGAACCACCGCATACAAAAATATTCTGCCAGTTTTCATACAAGTGAAGGGGGAAACACAAAGACATATAAAATTTCATTGCATTTAAAAATGTAATCGACAAACGCGTAATGGATGTTGTGTGTTAATTGTTATTGTACAGTCAACTACAATGAAATGTACTAGTTTAATCATATAAAATGATGTACTGATGTACAGGCTTTTTATAAAGCCAAAAGACCAAATGGTCATGTGCAATGGCAGAAAACAATGCTTAAGTAAGGCGCATCCTGTGGTTAGATGATCTAAGTTTTTACCACACGAATTAATTAAATGTTTTGTTAAATTTCTTCGCTACGCATAGACACTGTAGCATATTGGAATAAATATGGTATTGCACATGACTATGACGTAGGAGTAGGGATACGGCAAAGCTCTGCTAGCCGCTATTCTATCTCCGGATGTCGTGCGCGTGTGACTGTTAGCTAACAAGTGGTTTATTATTTAATACCTCAATACCGAACCCTACAAATGGCGACCCTGCCAGGATCTATAAAGTTCAAGGTACGTGAAAATAAACCTTAAAATTACAATCAGAGGTAAATCGATAAACAGGATTATGTTTTCATACGTCATCATTGGTTAACCTACATCTACGTAAAGCTAATACTATTGGATCATTTAATTTATTCTCGTTTAACCTACGAAGTAAACGAATTTCATATTGATGAAATAATTATTTGAATACAAAACTATTCCTGTACTATTGATTGGTGCCTAGAATCCTCAGTTGTTGTTAACATATCCTGAAATCTATATTAAGCGAGATATTCATAAATTCACTCGTGTTATAAATTGACAAACGACGATTTTCAATTTGAATGTGGGTGCGGAGGTACCTATCTGCAAGATGAAAGTCATAATAACCTCTCATAATACTTTTCTGAGCTCATGTGGTTTGGCAAATAAGAACTAGCGCATAGTAAACTAATACCTAATTAAAAGTACAGTTAAGACAAGTGTATATGTGTCCATAGTTAATGCATTGTGCACGATAACTGTGCTAACTTAGCATTAATGCTATTGTATTCGTATTGTAGTGTAGATAGGCTAAGGAGACTTTATATCGAACGAAGTACCGTCTGAATTGTTCAACGAATTATTAACTGCCTACCTACAAGTTTATAGGCTTAAGAAAAAAAATATAAATACGGTATTTGCTAAACCTAGTTTGGTAGTTTATCCAGGTCCAAAATTAATGTAAGGAATACAGAAGTATTATACCATGTAATACAAGCGATTATAGCGGCACCAGGCGGATATACATAATTAACATTTTTATTTTGTTTGATTTGAAGGACAGTTTCTGATATATTTACAGTTTGTAATTAAATGAAATGCTATTAATTTACAATCTTCGCTAGAGGGTGAACTCCGTCTGTTGTCTTGGAGTTTAAACAATAATATAATTAATGTAGATATAGGGACACAATACGTCCTTGTTGATTTTAGACCTGTTTACACAGAAAATGATTGTTTTACTGTGTGGCATATTACCAAACCGCGTGGCTTTTAGAAGCTATTATTATAATGCTAGGCGATTCCCGCGGTTTCACTCGCCTGGTGAATTGTACCCGTAAGCGATAATCATGGTTATTACATAGATAGACGTACTACGATTTTATGCAGTTTCGCTTGATCGAAAATATCGTGCTTGCATATTAATAACGTAACTGTTGACAACAACTGAGTTTAATTGATTCACCATAATGAAATAACAAACGATGAGAGGAAATAAGATCCTAACTGGTATTCTATGTGAATCAAATAATTGAATTAATTTGGACCATTCTTTCAGCAATTATTTTAATTTTGGCAACAACTGAGTTTAATTGGTTTACCATATTGAGAATACGTACATACGATGTAAAGAAATAAGATCCTAACTGGTATTCTATGTAAATCAAATAATTGAATTAATTTGAACCATCTTTCAGCAAATATTTTAATTTTTATTGAAAATTAGAACGGTGCCGAGAATATTTCAATTGGCAGTTCTAGGTGAATTAGAACAGTGCCTACAATATTTCAATTGGCAGTTCTAGGTGAATTAGAACAGTGCCTACAATATTTCAATTGGCAGTTCTAGGTAAATTAGAACAGTGCCTACAATATTTCAATTGGCAGTTCTAGGTGAATTAGAACAGTGCCTACAGTATTTCAATTGGCAGTTCCAGGTAAATTAGAGCAGTGCCTACAATATTTCGATTGGCAGTTCTAGGTGAATTAGAACAGTGCCTACAATATTTCAATTGGCAGTTCTAGGTGAATTAGAACAGTGCCTACAATATTTCAATTGGCAGTTCTAGGTGAATTAGAACAGTGCCTACAATATTTCAATTGGCAGTTCTAGGTAAATTAGAACAGTGCCTACAATATTTCAATTGACAGTTCTAGGTGAATTAGAACAGTGACTACAATATTTCAATTGGCAGTTCTAGGTGAATTAGAACAGTGCCTACAATATTTCAATGGGCAGTTCTAGGTGAATTAGAACAGTGCCTACAATATTTCAATTGGCAGTTCTAGGTAAATTAGAACAGTGCCTACAATATTTCAATTAGCAGTTCTAGGTAAATTAGAACAGTGCCTACGATATTGCAATTGGCAGTTCTAGGTAAGTTAGAAAAGTGCCTACAATATTTCAATTGGCAGTTCTAGGTAAGTTAAAACAGTGCCTACAATATTTCATTTGGCAGTTCTAGGTAAGTAAGAACAGTGCCTACAATATTTCAATTGGCAGTTCTAGGTAAGTAAGAACAGTGCCTACGATATTTCAATTGGCAGTTCTAGGTAAATTAGAACGGTGCCTACAATATTTTAATTGGCAGTTCTAGGTAAATTAGAACAGTGCCTACAATATTTCAATTGGCAGTTCTAGGTAAATTAGAACGGTGCCTACAATATTTTAATTGGCAGTTCTAGGTAAATTAGAACGGTGCCTACAATATTTCAATTGGCAGTTCTAGGTAAATTAGAACAGTGCCTACAATATTTCAATTGGCAGTTCTAGGTAAATTAGAACAGTGCCTACAATATTTAAATTGGCAGTTCTAGGTAAATTAGAACAGTGCCTACAATATTTCAATTGGCAGTTCTAGGTAAATTAGAACAGTGCCCACAATATTTTAATTGGCTGTTTTAGGTAAATTAGAACGGTGCCTACAATATTTTAATTGGTAATTCTAGGTAAATTAGAACGGTACCTACAATATTTTATTCGGTGGTTTTATACGAAATGGAACGGTACCTACAAAATCGTAAGAGCTAGTTCTGGGTGAATTAGAACAGTGCTAAAAGCTTCATTATTGGCGAATTGCTTGGACTAATAAGATATTATTGCGCAGGACCATTTAAGTAAGAAGTACATGAAAATTCGTACTAAATGGTTTTATGTGAATGTTAATGATACTTACAAAATTCTAATATGTAGTTCTATGTAATTTAGAACGATACCTACAAAATTCCAACTGGTAGTCCCATGTGAATGAGGACGGTACCTACATTTATTTCTATCAAGTTGTTCTATGTAGTTAGAATGGTACTTGAATAAATTGCTGCTTACCGAATAGTTCCAAGACCATATCGAACATACCATCATTAGAAACCCTGTAAGAAAATTTCAAATAGCAAAGATGGGTAAAGAAAATTTTAAAATTAGTATCGATGGTCAAAGCTATGTTTTACAGTGGCGAATGTTACAGCCTCAAAGGTTTCAACTCTGGGTTTTTGACAGATCGTATATGCCAATGATTTATTATTTTAACAATATTAGTAATAACAGATGGTATGGGCAACGTGTTGAAACAATAACTACACAAAGGTATATTGTGTACGAACTGGCGCAATAATTTTACTAAGTAAAAGCAGACAATCATTTGAAAAGGGCTTTGACCCAAATGACATCATTAAGACACTAAGTGCAGTTCGTTAGATACAACTCATAATTTTGATGATGCCAGTCCATTTGCATTGGGGGCCATTCAATTGCTTCTGATCATGTGATGCTTCTGGTCCACTAAAAATTGCAACAATAATCGGACAGACCGTGAAAGATGTCGCTGTCCAACTAAGACGAGAAGAAGAGAAGAGTTCTTGCGTGGGCTGAGCAGTAGAACACTTGATATATTAAAGTTTCTGACGAATAGTTTTGAGCTAATTCTGTGACCAGGATGTCGGGAGGTCAGAAACATGTGCTTTTGGTGGGCTTTACGTTTGTAATTATATAAATTTAAAATTGAGTACTGTCCGATCGGAGTACTTACCAACATAATTCTCAAACACAAGACATGTTTCCATAATAACATAGGTACCTACTAAGTAATGAAAATGGGATTGTTTTCTCGATTGAGAACTTACATTCAAAATTGATAGGTATGCAGAGTGTAATTTATTTATTTTACACTTTAATGTACGCCAAGTAAATAAAATTATGGGACATAAATACCGTGCAAGGCAAGAAGATAATGGGCGGCCTTATCGCTGAGATGTAGTTTCTACCAGGCAACCTTTGGATGGAGTAAGTTGGTTGAAGGTAATGTTATGTAAAAAACGAGTAACTTAGATTTCCACTTGGTTTAGTTACCAACCAGTTCAACCCTGGATTCATCTTTGATTGATCATTGATTCTCAAATCAGTGACTACTTTAGTCGTTTTAATATAGTTAAGACTTTGCATACACCCTAATAACACACTAATAGCAATTTACTTCGTGCCATGGTTAGCGTCACAGCTGATAATGGGCGACAGCTTTCTAACATAACTTTTGTAGTATTTGCAAATTTGGTAAGTATAACTGCCTACATTTATTACATAGACCTATGGCCCAACAAAAGGTAAAGTTGAAAACAATTGGACATTGGAAATTTGCCAGTGTAAATTATAAAAAAAAAAATTGGTTAGACAATTTGCTTAACTATCGTGTCTAATTCAATTACAGGAAAATCTATTTCAGAACATATTTATGTGTCAATAGAGATAATTTACTTTCTTTGATTGAGCAATAAAACTGTGCGAGTGGGAAGCGCTCATAGCCTCCCTGACGTGTTCTACCAACGATTGCTGCGCTGAACATCTTGTGCTGTGGCGGGTGATGAGATGGGTGATCACCTTGTGACATTTAGAATTAGCGTTTCCATGCCTTGAGACTGGTTCCGGTTGAAAACGACAGGTCAGTTGTGTAAACGGGTAGATGTCTGGAGCGGCTTGACTACAGGGATGTATGTATATCGGCGCTTTTGGGGCTATAGACGTGATGTAATATACGTACTCGTATAGTTTATTTTTAACTAGCGAACTTCGCACGACTTCACCCGCGTGGCTCCCGTTCCCGTGGGAGTGCAGGGGTAAAGTGTAGCCTATGTTCACTGGGAAGAGCGTGGCTTCCCAACAGTGAGGGAGCCTATTGGATGCAAATAAACAAACAAACGGGCAATCGAGTCTTTCATCTTTATAATATTAGTATAGGTATAGAATTTTCAGAGGTATATTTTAAAACCAGGCACCGAAATGTAGAAATGAACACGCGGATAAAAGGAAACGTCCGTGGATTTACTGTTGATGTTGGATTTAAAATTGGAGGAAAGGTATATCCCAAGTACCTAATGAAGAAAAGGACGAAGAGTTGTTAACCAGTATTTATTATTGAAAGTTAATGGAAGTATTAGAAAACGAATATATAATTGTTTTATTAACTTTTGTAAAAGGTAGATGTAGGATGTAGCAAATTAAATTATTGTGTAATTGCAAAGTATTTGAAAAGAGTGGCCGTGAGTTTTCTTGCCAGGTTCTTTCTCACAGGCTCTACCTATTGCGAACCTGGCAGTAAATGTAGAATCAGAAATCATGACGTTAATAGTTACAATCTTGGTAGAGAAGATCTCTAATAGTTTTTATTAACTTTTGTAAAAGGTAGATGTAGCATATTGGAATAAATATGGTATTGCACATGACTATGACGTAGGAGTAGGGATACGGCAAAGCTCTGCTAGCCGCTATTCTATCTCCGGATGTCGTGCGCGTGTGACTGTTAGCTAACAAGTGGTTTATTATTTAATACCTCAATACCGAACCCTACAGACACAATGACATCGCAGTGAAATGTTTAATAGAGCGTGACCTCAGAGCCGACGCCATGACACCTGCGAACGGTTTTGATGGACTATTGAAAAAATATTAATAAAATATCTATATACTATAGGTACTTCCGTTAAACTTAAGTTTATTACCGCAATAAAGGTTTTTTCGTAATAATTAAACGTTTAGCAACATTATGGAACAGGATTTCAAAATATTTTGTCATGCCTATAGTGTAGAGTAGATAATGTATTTGTAACTGATCCTCAAAATATTTCTCGTAAGAAGAGTTATTTAATTTGCTCATATAAATAATATTGACTGGACAACATCAAAGTGCATTCGCGTTAGAAATAAGACAAACTTGTTTATATTCAATTTCATCATACTCTTCTAATTTGATACGCCAGCGTTGAGTCTACTACTCGGGTCTTTTACTTTTACATTACATAATTACACAAGTGGCCTATGATCTGTACCAATTTTGGACTTGTGGCTATAACGGTAAGGCCGGAAAGATTTAAATGCGAATAAAATGGCTAGAAGTTCTTATTCCGTTATTGAATAATTTCCTTCTGCACGATTCAGGGTACGGAATGCATAGCAATTGGTTTATAATTCCCTATAGAACCTTGAGATAGAATTGAACCTAAATCCGTAGTGACTACATAGGGTTGCGAAAAATCGGGATATTGTAGAAGCGGTGCGGTTGTTATTTTTTCTTTAAGTACATCAAATGCTGTTTGCTGTTCCGATGACCAATGGAAGGTAGCATTTTGCTAAAGGAGTGACGGTGTTTAGTTAATTTCGAGAAGTTATTAATGCGTCTATAGTAGCCAATAAGACCTAGAAAAGATTTGATTTGTTTAGGGCATTGGTTTTTAAAGTGGGGGGCGCGCATCCCTGGGGAGGCGCGAAGACATGTACATGGGGGCGCGGTAAGATCAGAGTGACATCACAAGAGCAAGCTATGGAAATTTTAAAAAGATGCTAAGAGATAATTTTGGCTTGAATATCTCAAATCTATACCTTTTTCATTAATATTCATGGGTAGGTTACAATAATAAAAACAAAGTTTAGAAGCAAATTAAATTTTGCTAGCAATCTAAGTTGTGCAATTTTTTATCTCTATTAAATTCACAATCGGGAATCTTGTCAAAATCATGCAAGCCCTAGATGTGCTTGCATGATTTTTACTCTTACTCTTTGACTCTTTTTGTAAGAAGTGACCTTATGTAAGTCTGGCCGTGAATCGCTAGCATCAGGATAATAAGAGGGTTACGCACGATCTCCGTCGAGGCTGCATGTCCTGGAAACCCTCCATGGGACCTGGAAGCGAAGGCCCTGCAGGAGCTGCAGTGATACCATAGGCCTGTTCCGTGACCTGTCAAATTGGGAACTCGCTACTTTCGAGGTGGTGAAGCCGATACTAATACCCTAAACTTTAGGGTTTTTATTAGTTGGAAAATCTGAGACGACTTTTACCTTCTGGGGTTTGGAGACACACTGAACAAAGCCATTAACCATGAATATGTCAGACGTGGAAGAAATTCTGTAATCTTGCAGGCTTTTATGATACGTCTTTTTGACCAATAACATTCTTGTCATGCCAAGCTACTTAAATAAACAAAAACTAAATGTTATTCTGAGTTATATTAATGTATTTTTAATATATTTTAAATTTTACTGCATGACAGTCGTTTACCGTAATTACCGGCTGCCTTGGTAGTTTTCCTGTAAGTAACGACAGGGCTGTATCCATTTCCGTGCCCTGTCCTTAAATCTGCAAAGGCAGCGGAAAGTGAGCGGGATCGGGAGAGGCTACGATTACGATGTGAATGATGAGTGTCATTACGCCTGGAGTACCTTTTTAGCTGCGTAAACATCGCTTCAACCATACGAGTCAGCTCTCCCACCTGCATTCGCAACCCGCTGTCGCTTGTGTATTGCACCACCGCCGATGTTGTTGCCACTCGAGCTACCTGAGATATTGTTGGAAATATATCGTTAATTCGGCCCGCTTAATCAGCTGCGTCTTCCACACAAAATTTACTCTGCGAAGCCAGAATTAACTGCAGACTGGTTGGTAGCTACCTACTTGCCCAGGTAGTGCGGATGAAATCAGCGGGGACGCTAGAGCCTGCAAACGTTTGTAAATGACGAAGAAACTGAGACAGCTTGCGGTCTCCCAGTTCCTCGTGCATCAGGAGCTGTTTAGTTTTTCTCTCCTGAGAAGCTGAGAGTCGCTTGATAAGTTCTTCTTTGAGCTTGCTGTATTTCCCGGTCTAGGTGCCACAATTAAGTCTTTCACTTCGGTGTAATACTGGGATTCTAACTGGGCTAGCACATACTAGAACTTGGTTTCATCACGCACTATATTAGGTAAGATGAACGGACCTTCAATTTGAGCGAACCATAACGTTGGGTCATCCGGGTTGAATGGCGGGACACGTACACCCACACGGAAGGTTTCTCCAGCGCCATTCTTCGTCAGCTTCACTTGCGCATTGTTGTCCATTGTTCTTTTTTCGTCGGGGTCACCAGTGAAGAGCCGTGGAAGCCTCCGGCCGCTTACCACTCCATACGTCAACCAGGAACTCGTGCAGGTCTAGGTATCCGCAGGTTAACACAACCAAATAAAGATATTTTATTTACACGTAGGTATATAGGAATACTAGCTGACCCGCGCAACTTCGTTTGCGGCACATGAGAGATAGAAAAAGAGAGGTTATGGTATTAATATTTTGAGTAATATAGGGGAGCGGGCACCATTATGGGATAGTTTTGTATGAACATCTGTTTCCCTAAAACCTGTAATGCAGTTCTACTCCAACTAAGAACGATTTATTCGAAATGTTATATTTTACATTGCTATGAAATTGGATTCTTCTACCATTCATACTTTTGTAAATACCGATGAAAATGTTGCAATTGAGAAAAAATACAAAAAAATAAAGTGTATCTCAATATGGGATACCATATTTTGTGATTTATTGAGAAGAGGACTCTTCAATTTTCTCCGGAGACGAGAGACGCGGCGAACGAGGCTTCGGAATCCAGTCTGCTTCTCCTCTCCGAGTCTCCCCTTGCCGCCTCCGCCCGCAGGATGTCAAGAAAACCGGGCTCGGCCCTCACCCGCCTCAGGAGTTCTAGGTTGAAATTTTCTTCCGCCAGGGAGGTGGAGCTGGAAGACTTCGAAGGCCTGAAGACTCCGGGCGAAGAAATTTTCGGGGCCCTTTTGGAAGAGGGACTTGGCTTCGTCTCCGACTGAAGCTTTCTCTTCTTAGCCGCGCCGGAAGTTCCCGCTTCTCCTTCGTCGGTTTTTTTGGATTTGGAGGCCGCGCCTCCCTCCTTCTTTTTGGGGCCCTTGTGACACATTCCCTTCAGATTTCCGAGGAAGAGATGACTCTTTTCCAGCTCCTTGACCCGTTTTCTCTTTTTGGCCAGTTTCTCTTCGAGGGTGGCGATCTCCCTCCGGGTCACGGCCCACTCCTCCACAGCTTTTACCTTTTCTGGATTTAAAGAGTCCATTTCTGGGAAAAGTGGTTGGACCGACTCCGCCCCGGCGGAGAACTACCCCCATCATGGGATATTCCATATTGGGGCATGTACCTATTATGGGATATCCCACATTGGGGAATGTACCTATTATGGGATATCCCACATTGGGATATGATGGGGGGGGATGTAGTGTGCCTTCGGGGGGGGATGTAGTGTGCCTTCACGAAGAGCGTTACCTGTGCTCGGGCCCTCCCCGTAAGTAGCGGCGAAAGCGAAAACGCGAAACAAAACACTACCGATGAGTGCCGACAGGGCTAGGGCGTCCCCCCAAGGCGACGCGTACCGGTATGCCCCCGTCGGTACGACTGCATGCGCACGCGGCGAAGGGGGCCGCCACCCTTCACGCAGCGCCAACTCTGGCGGGATGCGAGGAGCCGAGTGCCGGATAGGCACGTGGAATGTGCGTGGTGGTATGGAAGGTAAGATGAATGAATTGATGGATGTAATGAAAGAGCGATGCCTGGATGTATTGTGTGTCACAGAGACTAAGCGGAAGGGGAGCGGCATCGACGATCTTCCTGGCGGAATAATTGCTTTGTGGTCCGGAGTGGACCAAGAGGATCATGCCAGTAAGGGAGTGGGTGTCTTGCTCTCCTCCCGTTTGGCCTCTGGAGTGAAAGATTATGGATTGGTAGGCCCAAGACTCCTGTGGGTACGTATAAAACTGGGGATCACGAGAGTTTTTTTTGTCGCAGCCTATGCTCCCGTCAGCTCGGTTAATCCCCAAGTGCTCGCGGAGTTCTGGGAATCCGTTAGGGACGTCCTCGATTTGGCTGACGGGAATGAAAAGTTGATCATGTGTGGTGATTTGAATGGATGGGTGGGGACCAAGCGAGATGGCTTCGATGCTGTCCTTGGTCCGTATGGAGATAAGAGAGTGAATGATGCTGGTAAGTCAATCTTAGACGTATGCTTGGAACGAGACCTCCTTGTGGCGAACAGTTTATTCCGTCACATAGATATCCACACGTATACATGGAGACGGAAGGAAGAAAAAAGTGTGATTGATTTGATTTTGATAGACAATCGTCTTCGACAGGCTATAAGGGATACAAGAGCCTACAGAGGCCCCACTCTTGAAACTGATCACTACCTGGTGGTAAGCCGGTTTGTTGGTCTTTTCAAGAAGTGGAGGCACTGGCGAGTGCGTGTCCCTTTCGGAGACTATGAAAGGATAAAGAGTGAAAAACTGGAAGATGAAAGCGTAAGGAGTATGTATGTTGGCTTAGTCAGTGAAAGGCTTGCAAACGCGAGCCTTTCCGACTTAGATGTGGATGAATGCTGGAATATTATGAAAGAAAGTACAGTGGATAGTGCAAAAGAAGCATGTGGGAGTGCAAAGAGACATGATCATTCGAAAGGTGATGCCTGGTGGGATGCAGAAGTTCAATCCTGCGTAGCAAGAAAGAAGAAAGCGTGGTTGGATTATGTCTCATCTTTGCAACTGAATGACAGTATGAAAGACACGAAGAAAGAAATTTACCGCCTCTGCAAGAATGAAGCCAAAGCTTTAGTGAAAGAGAAGCGTGAAAGAATAAATATGATTGCGGAAGAGAAGCTGACGAGGAACTTCGAGACGAATACCAAACTCTTTTGGAGGGAGGTCAAGAAGTCTCGGAGCTGTTCGTCAGTTTCCAGAATGGATAAGATAAAGAGTAAAGCTGGGGACATTCTTGCGGACCCATTAGAGGTGTTAGAGCGGTGGAATGAGTACTTTGGAGAAATGTATGAATATCTCCCGGATGCAGGCACTGCGAGGGAGGCGATGACTGATCTTGCGGTGCAAGCATCAAGCGGAGATATTACTTTGGAAGAGATTGAATGGTCGATACGAAGCTTGAAAAATGGCAAGTCTGCGGGAATTGATAGGATATCTGCTGAAATGATCAAATTAGGTGGTCCTTGCGTCCGGGACGCCTTCTGGTCATTGAGCAATCTATGCTGGAAGACTGGAAGGGTCCCAATGGACTGGAGGCGTGCTATCGTCGTGCCCTTGTATAAAGGCAAGGGCTCACGTATGGAGTGCGCCAACTATAGGGCCATCAGTTTGATCAGTATAGCAGCTAAAGTGTATGGCAAAATTATTGAAAGGAGAATGAGGGTGGTATCTGACGGATTACTGTGGGAGGCGCAGGGTGGTTTTCGAAATGGAAGGGGATGTATGGACCAAGTTTTCTCGCTCCGCAACATTGTAGAGAAGCAGCTGGCTGTAGGCCGGAAGGTTTTCTGCGGTTTTGTGGACATGGAGAAAGCATTTGACAGAGTTGTACGAAAGGATCTCTGGGATATATTGCCAGGATACGGGATTGATGGTGCGCTGCTTCGTGCTGTGCAGTCTACATATGTGGGATGTACGGCATGTGTGCGGGTGGGCGGCAGTCTGTCTCCCTGGTTTGACGTCAACATTGGCGTCAGACAGGGTTGCGTGCTGTCGGCTCTGCTGTTTGTCCTGTACCTGGACGATTGTCTTAAGAGAGTAAGATCGATGAATGTTGGATTGCGAATGGGTGACTTACTTGTGAACTGTTTGCTGTATGCAGATGATGCCGTGCTCATAGCCGAATCGCCATCAGAACTACAGTCACTAGTCACAACGATGAAAGATGATTGTCTAATGAGAGGCTTACATTTGAACGCGACTAAAACGAAAGTGATGGTATTCGAAAGAGAAGAGGACAGAACGAATGCCAGGATAACTGTAAATGATGTAGTGCTGGAACAGGTGGATGAGTTTGTATATCTTGGATGTGCATTTAGCAGGGATGGACGGTACACCGCTGATGTAGAAAAGAGGGTAACTGCGGGAAATAGTGTGAATGGAGCTTTAGGCAAACTTTTAGGTACCAAGGCCTTAAGTCAAAAGGCCCAGCTCGCAGTACACAATGCGGTGCTGATACCTACGCTAACGTATGGAAGCGAGAGTTGGGTATGGCAGGAAACGCATGAAAGTAGAATAAACGCGGTCGAGATGCGCGCGCTACGCAAAATCTGCGGAGTAACGCTCGCAGATCGCGTTCGGAATGAAGATGTAAGAAAGAGAGTTGGTCTGAAAGAGAGTGTCGGTGTTAAAGTAAGGAAGGGCATGCTACGATGGTTCGGGCATGTGGAACGAATGGGAGATGAAAGAATGACAAAACAGATATACAACGCGAAAGTGGATGGACGTAGGAGTCGGGGAAGGCCACGACACACCTACCACGACCAAATTAATCATGTGTTAGTGGAGGGTGGTGTCAAGAGCCGTAGGAACCGACTGACCGACCGAACCGCATGAAAAGAAAAATGAAAGTTGAAGAGGCGAGTGAAGTGTGTATGGACCGTGCCGTGTGGCGCTCGGTTCTTTCTGCCTACCCCGCAAGGGATTTGGCGTGAAGATAGTATAGTATAGGGATATGATGTATGAGATATTTGCATGGCGATTCATCCCTAACAATAAAATAAAATAAATCGTATAAAATATTTATATACGATGATTTGGAATCGTGTAAGTATGACAGAATGGCGGCGACGGACGGCGTGTCCCTAGCTAGGGCACTCCTTGCGACTGGGACCAGCGGCTGGACTTCGTTTCTCCCGTCCAGCGGGTACGTCATTATGGCCTGAGCTATGGTGGTGTAAGGCGGCTTTACTGGAGAACCTGACTGGAATACTGCAGTCTGAGGGGTGACGACCCTCACTGGTACGAACTTTGGCCGTGCGCTTTGAGCTGGAGGGTCTGGGCTGGCGGCGACATTTATTGGGGCAAGGCGTCCACGTACGTTGGGCTGTACAGCCCCGTCCACCCCACTTAGGATCTCGTAGGTCCGTAGCTCGTCGGGGCTGTCTGGTGTGTGTGAGCCCGAGCCTCCCTGGTCACCGCCTCGGAGGCGAGCGGCTATGCGGCTTGCGACTGTCCGTCCCATGCTGGCGCTTCTAGCATACTGGCTTGTCTTTGGTTTTTTCTTGTGGGTCTTCCCGTCGTTTGTCACCCATCGTTTACCTCCGCGATATTCGTCTCTAAGGGCGGTACTATGTATCGCCAACGCGTCCAATGCTGTTTCCAGCGCTTCGCCCTCGAGTATGTGGTGACCTGCGCGCGTGACGTTTGTACCCTGTCGGCCTGGGCGTTCGTGCCCCTCCACTGTAGCTGGGGGTGCCACTTCTTTGTTGCCAAAAGACGTAATATACGACCTGCCCATGCTGTTCCATGTGGTCAACGTGGTGTCAGGCCTGTTGTAGATTGAAGCGACATTGTCCATGGTCTTAGGCAGGGATGACAGTGCGTGTACTGTGCTTCCAACGTACGGTAGTGGTGCAGCGATCAAAGATTTCAGTAGATTATGGGTTTGCCCGTCTACGACGGGAGTGTCTATGTAGGTGAACTGCGTGGTCACCGTTCCTCGTTCCATATTGAACGGATTAGTCAACAGTTGGTAATTATAGCTTTGCAAATCCTGTCCAACACGGCCCTCGATTCCCCGTTCTTAGCGTTCAATATTATGTCGGCTATTAATAGGCTGGCTAAGAAGAGGCAGATGATTAGGAGTATCCAAGTCTTTCTATGAGTTGCGGACACGTGCTGGTGGATGCTGGCTTCTAAATCTAGTGGTTGTGAGACGACACTATCGTCCATTGCAGTCCTACTCTACGTGCAATTAGCAAAGCACAGTAGTCCTCGGTTGTATGATCTTTTTCTTTCTTTCTTCTGCTTTCGTATTCTTCTCTCCTTCTTGTCTCTCTACGTCACGGTTCGACACTCCGTAACAAACAGCGGTTGATCACTCTGATTCCTCTCTGCTGGACTGTAGACACGCTCGTAGCCGGAGGTGGGCGGTACCATGTGCGCCCCTCTGCTAAGAACGTGGTCGGGAGCGGCACCCACGTGGGCGCGCGTCTCCGCGAATGTGCGCGATGCGTCTCGCGTCGGTAGAGAAGCGGCACCGGCGTCGGCGCGCGCCTTCTCTGCTAGACCGAGGGCACGTTCGTAGTCAGCAGTGGGCGACACCATGTGCGCCCCTCTGCTGAGAAGGTGATCGGGAGCGGCAGCCACGTGGGCACGCGTCTCCGCGAATGTGCGCGACTCGTCTCGCATTGGTAGAGAAGCGGCGCCTGCGTCGGCGCGCGCCTTCTCTGCTAGACCGAGGGCGCGTTGGTAGTCAGCGGTGGGCGAGACCATGTGCGCCCCCCTGCTGAGAAAGTGATCGGGAGCGGCACCCACGTGGGCGCGCGTCTCCGCGAATGTGCGCGACTCGTCTCGCATCGGTAGAGAAGCGGCGCCTGCGTCGGCGCGCGCCTTCTCTGCAAGGCTGAGGGCACGTTGGTAGTCAGCGGTGGGTGATGCGTCTCGCATCGGTAGAGAAGCGGCGCCCTCGTGGGCGCGCGCCTTCTCTGCTTGGCTGACAGCACGTTCGCAGTCCGCGGTGGGCGACGCCATGTGCGCCCCCCTGCTGCAAACCTGATCGGGAGCGGCAGCCACGTGGCCGCGCGTCTCCGCGAATGTGGGCGCTGCACCTCGCAGCGGTAGAGAAGAGGCACCCTCCTGGGCGCGCGTCTCCTCAGCTGGATCGGTGGCTATGAGCCGATGTTGGGTATTCGCGCCAACGTCGGCGTCGGTTGCGCGTGCTTCCACTGGGTCGCAGTACGCGTCACTTTTGCGGTTAAGGTCCGCGTTTCTATCTGCCGCACGTGTGTTTCGCGTCGTACGTTTCATGATTATTGCGCGCGCTTATTTAACTTTAGGTATAGTCACTGGGTATTTGAGAGTAGGGTTCGATTAATTATTTTAATTGCCACGAGTTGGGCGCCAGTATAATAGTATACTCGTAGAGGGTTCGTGGTAACTATCAATTAAACGCAGGCTAGCTCAAAATACTTATAATTCTATCGTTACACTTATACACAAAGGACAAACGAAGAATATTACACACTAAAGGAATACGTACATAGAAAACACACAAAAGAATACTGACTAATAAGAATACAGAAAAATAGAACTAACAACACTAACTACAATAGAAAACAAGAGAGCGGGAGGCGGTCAAGCGTAGCGGACACTTCCGAACTAAAGGAGCGGTACTGAACGACTGGTAAGCCGGGATGCTTCCTCTGGAAGCTACCTCGGCAACGCGGGCGCATGTGCATAACGGGATTCTTGTGGACAATGACTTCGGCGAGGCGCATACCAGCGTCCTCGTGCACTTGCAAACAATGCCTTTGGTGCGTCATCCCATCAAGCCGGCGATAGCACATGGACGCCTTAGTTAACCTAAAATGCGCTTAATAACCGCCATGCTACATTTATTAAAAAAAGGTACACCTAGTCTTTACAAAGATCACAACAGAATGTAATGCGCACTGATGTGTGCGGCTCTACACCAGCACACAACTCATGACACCACCGGAAACATCTAGTACACCTGATCCACTTTTCTCCAGCAATGTCGTTAGACCATTCACTAAGGCAATAAATGCACTGCGCGTCTTCACTAGTGTGGCTTTCGTCGGAACTCATCAATAGCAGCTCTTCCTCGTCTACTTCACTGGATGAACTACTTTGTAAAATCTTCTTCTTTACAGCTATCTTCTTTTTTTTATTTCCTTTATCATTTGTCTTCTTTTTTACAGGGCTCTTTTTTTCGTTTTCTTTAGCAGATTTCTCCTTTTTCTTAACAGTTTTTTGTATAGTCGTTTTAGTATTCTTTTTATTAAGTTTCTTGGTTTTTGTATTACTTTTAGAGGTCCCTGGTATTGCTTGATTTTTGATGAGCTGTTCTTGTAATTCATTTTTGTACGGTGAGAACTGGTCACCAATAAAGGTTTTCCACCTCGGAGCTGTGTTTCTTGGCCAGGTTTCTTGCATTTTGACTGAATTTTGGGTAAGGGACTGATGTCGGCCGGTTTGACACAAAATTTTGAAACTAATGAGCGTGTCACGCGTGTGACTTGTGGGCGTGTGACTTGTGGCCCTGTTAAAGTGGATGAGACCGAACTATCATACAATTCATTATTGAAAGTACAGTCAAGGCGAGTAATGCTAGACTCGATGGAGCTGAACGTGAAGAGGATGGTACTAGCAGTGGAGACTTTTTAGCACCAGAATTTGACGGTGGTGTGGTTTGTGTGTCAATTAATGCAGGTGCTAATGGAAGGTGCGCTGGTTCTGCACTTCTAGTCATCAGGAGCACACCTGATTCAGTAGCTGAAGCGGTTTGAGACATCACTGGGACGAGAGATGATTCCTCATGCATACTCCTGTCATCATCTTCTTCGTTGTGTACATCAAAAGTAGGTGGAGGATTCGCTAGTTCAAAATCTGTATTTTTCTCAACATTGTCGTCATCTTGCACTGCAAAGTCATGGTCTCTGAAATGATTGCGGTCAAATGGGAATATGCCGCTTTTACGGAATCCATTAACGGCGACCTTTAATGTGGCAGCCCTCATGTATGCCTTCCCCACTAACTCTGCTACCTGAAATGCAGTCACAACGCGTCCTGGATGATTTTTCAACCAGGTATCAATTTCCTTCGCATAATACGTTTTGAATGGGCTCATAAACGATACATCTAAAGGCTGCATTCTGTGAGATGAGTGTGGTGGCAGGCATATCAGAATAATACCATTCTCCCTACATTTATCGATGACATAAATATTTCGCGTATGGGTGAAGTGGCCATCTAAGATCAAGATGACTGGACTATCTTTACATGGACGGACAGTATTAATAAAGTGAACAATCCATTGTGTAAAGATGTGGGATTGAATCCAGCCCGATTTGTGGCATGCAAATTGAGATCCAGGTGGAGCACCATTTTTAAGTTCTTCTTTCATATTGACCCTGGGAAAAATGAATAAGGGTGGAACAAAGAAACCGGATGCACTCATACATGTGACTAGAGTGATAAGGGCTCCCCGCTCTGCCGACGAAATTCCGCCAACTTGCTTCTGTCCCTTTAAGCATAAAACTTTCTCCATTTTATGTTGTACAACGGTCACGCCAGTCTCATCAACGTTGTAAATTTTTGTCGGATCAAAATTGATTTTAGTTAGCTCTGCCTCCAAGATGTCATTAAACTGGTCTACATTCACTTTGGAAAACCCTTTCGCTCGGTTAGCAGATGTAGCTTGAGGTGTCCCTAAAACTCAAATTAGGGTTTCTTTTTAAAAATTTTCTCATCCACTTTCGGCCTGCAATCTTGCTCTCCATGTTAAACTGATGTGGCAGTCCATTCTTTATTGCCAATTGGAATGCCAAAGAACGTATGTCCGAAGCACGCAAGCCATAAAATCTTGAAACCATTATCAAAGCATATTCAGCAAGCTCTTTTTCCATGTCAGGTGAAAAAGTAGGCTTTCGGCCCATTTTCATGGAATTTAGCTGGGCTACATGGGTTTCACTTTTACAATAACGCTCCAATGTAAAAATGAAAAAAAAATCCAATGAAAAAAAAAAAAAAAGTGTCATCTCGTGCAGACGTTAAAATATTGTGATCGATGAATAAATTAATTTATTTCGTCGTTTGTTGCTATCTTTTCGTGTAAAAGTAAGCCATAAGCCGTAAATATTGAGTGTGACTGTTGTCTGACTGAGTTTCCGAGAGATATTGAAACTGTTAACAAAAATTCATTTGGAATCTCACGAGGTCCATATTGTGTACCTACCTACTTCAAAAACTAAAGAAATAAAGTGAAATACCCATAGCTTTGGAATTTTTCGCTTGGGAAATACCTAAGTTCTTTGGGAAAACCCCTAGACTGAGTGAAAATCGGAAGATTGAGTTTGACATCGGGATATTTTGATCTTATTTTTCATCACGCGCAAATGTGGAACATGTGGAAAGTTTTTAGCTACAAACGACTCTGTTAAATGTTCTAAGTGTCCTGGTCTGCATCATCGTGTGTGCGTGGATGTGCCAGCATCTTCAAGTGCTTTGACCTCCTGGCAGTGTCCTGGATGTAAGTTGAGGTTGAATGCCGCTTCTCCATCTGCAAATGTGTGTAATCAAGATACACCCAATAACATTTGCCAACACCAAGAGACAAACTTAATATTGGAAATTCGAAATATTCGTGACGATTTTAATGCGATGAGGACAGAGCTTCGAGAATTTCGTGAGGAAATGACACAACTAAAAACCTACCTTACTACTTGCCATGGCCGCATTGATACACTGGAGGATAAGTTTGCAACATTGGAGAAATTATTGAAAAATAACAATGCTTCCCATCTGGAAGAGACGATTGTGCAGCTTTAGGAAAAATTGAATGATCAGGAACAGGATTCTCTCTTAAATGGCATAGAAATATCTGGAATAACAGAGGTAAATGGTGAGAATCCTGTTCAATTACTTAACTTGATTTCCTTGAAGCTTGGTATTCCGATAGATGAGCAGGATATTGTTTTTGCACAACGTGTGGGAAGTGTACGGAGAAATCGCATGGAAGGGGAATATCAGAACCCACGTGTATTAACTGTGCGTCTGGCAAGGCGTGTAACACGAGATTGCTTGCTTAAGGCAGCACGAGTACGCCGAGGCCTGACCACCAAGGACATCGAATTGCATGGTAATTCCAGACCTATATATATTAACGAGCGCCTCTCGAAAAGCAAACGGCAGCTATTCCATAGAGTACGTGAAACAGCGCGTAAACTAAACTGGAATTATGCTTGGACTAGGGATGGTCGCATTCTTGTTCGTAGGGAGGATGGGCTTATGTTGGAATGCATTCGATCAGAAGCAGATATTGTGCGAATTTTTGGTTCCAATCGAGTTGGTGGCTGAGGATGGAATGTATTGCTGAAATTGGAATAACTTGGTTGCTGACAGAGGTAGAAAAACAATTGAACTTTTATAAATACCTGTTAGATCATTCTCAACTATATTATATTGGAATACTTGTGATTTTTTGCTTTGTTTACCTTATTTCTGGGTTGAATGTGTATACTTGCACTAGCAATCTTGATGTCTTATGTATGTATAGGGACTGGTTATTATGTATTTTAATTGTAACAGGACTCTTATATAACTCATATTGTAGGACTTGTATTGGTAATGATGAAGCTGGTTATAATGGTGCTATTTTGAATCAGGTTAATAAGATTTCTGCCACATATTCTGAGCAGACCTTTAACAGCTGTTCATGTATGGATTATTGTAGTTATTATTCTAATTTCTTGTATTTTTATATATTGTGTCAGTGTGCATTTGACTTAATTGTTGTACTTCTAACTTCATACCTTTGTTGTGGAATTGGCAATCTTAATGTATTAGTTGATTGTGGAGACTGTCTTGTAGTTGAAAGTGTAAGAATTACCATACATAGTTCATATAATAAAGCCTCTAATGTTACTGTTAAAGTCAGTTATTTTGATACAAATTTGAATCAGGTCCATACTATTACTGGTGCATTTTTTAACAACTGGTTGTGTTGTGGTAATGATTTCACGTTTCTGTACATTTTATATCAGTGTACTACATTTACTTTAATTGGTTTAGCTGCACATGTTAGTTGTAAGGCTGGTTATCTAAGTGTATTGGTTGATTGTAAAGGCTGCTTTTTGTGGAGAATTGAAGGAGTAATCATACATAATTCATATGGTAAGGTGTATAGTGTGGCTTCTGCTGTTAAAGTCAATTATCTTGAAACAATTTGGACTCAGGGCCATAATATTTCTACAGCATATTTTGATCGACCCTTTGGCGCTCATTCATGTTGTGGGGCTGGAATAAATTGTTGGATTTATGCATGTCATAGGAATGGATGTACTGGTTTCCCATTCTTATATTTATCATTATTTTTATGTACATTTAACTTACTTGGTTTACCCCAGTCTACACATCTTTATTGTAAGGCTGGCAATCTTGATGTATTAGGTGATTATGAAAGCTGCTTTTCATTTAGTGTAGGATTAACGGTACATCATTCATTTTGTAAGGCTTATAATGCTAATGGTGAAACCAACTATCTTGATATAAATATTTTGAATCTGTTACATGGTGTGGGTGTTGGGGGGTTGGCGGGAAGACATATTGGAAATGCTCTTTTTGGCGGACCCTTTAATACCTATTCTTATTGTGAGAGTGGTATAAATTGTTGTAATTGTGAAAGTTGTAACTATTTCCCAATTTTAATGACTTGTTTTCCATTTATAAATATATTATTATTATGTATATTATTATCATGTGTATTATTATTATGTATATTTGACTTAATCTGTATCCTTCATAGCATACACTTATATAGCAGATATGTATTTCTTTGTATTTGTATTAAATGGATGGGTATTTTGGCTCATAATGATCTCTAAAGTATTAAAAGTTGGCCTTCATAATGCAGGTTCACTTGGGACTAAGCATGACGAGTTTATAGCCGCCATGGAAAACCTCAGAGTGAATGTGATGGCTATAAATGAGACATGGTTAAAGGATAACGAGGCTGGGCGTGCCCCATTCGTTCCTGGGTATAAGCTTCGCCATTCGCCGCGTCCCACATATGTTAAGAATGGTCGTGGAGGTGGTGTAGGATTTTATATAAAGCGCGGTGTAAGTGTGCGGAGTTATGCTCACCCGATCGATCCCTCACATAGGCATGTGGAACAGATGTGGGTCACGCTAAACATTTCTGGATACAAACTGGCCATAGGGACGGCTTACCGTCCCCCGTGGCTGGATGTTGATTTATTCATAGACGCTCTGTCTTGTACCGTTGGTTCTCTGCTGAATGTTGAATATTTGTTGATACTTGGAGATTTTAATATAAATATGCTAGCCGCCACAGAAACGGAAACTATTAAGCTCCAAAATTTTTTGGATTGTTTGGGACTCAGTCAGACGGTACACTTGCCTACTCATTACACTATGCATGGTCCTACATTAATTGATGTACTCTGTACGAATGTTGGATTGAGTTCTGTGTCAGTTGAGTCCATTCCTGATCTGGGTGCACATGCGTTCATCTCCGCTGATTTAAAGCTTAGGAAGGCTCGTAACATTCCCAGGACGGTCTCTTATAGGCCACTTAAGTGGATATGCCCAGAACGATTGAATAATGATATTAATTTGGTGAGCTGGGACTCATTAGCCTATTTGGAAAACGTTAATGATATGGTTACAAAATTAAATAATAATATCCTTGAAATTTTTGACAAGCATGCTCCCAAAATAAATAAAGTAGTTAAGGATATTTCGTATCCTTGGATAACTAGTAATATAAAGTTAATGATGCGAATGAGAAACCGTGCTCATGCTCAATATCTGAAGTCAGAGTCAGAGAGTAAATTAAACTACTACAGAGAACTAAAGTCACTAGTTTTGAAATATTTATATTTTGAGAAAGTTGCATATTTTAAAGACAATATTAATAATAAAATTAAACATCCTGGAGCCCTTTGGAAAAATTTAAAAAGCACTTTAATACATGACAACAAAGACAAAGACCTGCCTACCCGTTTTGATAATGCTGATCTAATTTGTGACCACTTTTTAGTGGTGCCAGGCTGTGACGTGGTTTCGGAGGCTACTCTTGACTTTTACAGGTCGCATAGGTATGGTGCTGCTACTTTTTCTTTAGAGCGTGTTTCACAGTCGCATATTGCTAAGATTATTAAGCAAATATCTTCTAATGCTCAGGGTCCTGATGACATAACCCTGGAAATGGTTCTTCTAACTTTGCCAGCTACTCTTGCAGCATTGACTGCTATCATTAACGGGTCATTGCAGACTTCGCGATTCCCAGATGTATGGAAAATTGCCAAGGTACGGCCATTGCTAAAATCAAACAATCCTATAGACATGAAGGAACTCAGACCGATTAGCGTTTTGCCTACTCTTGAAAAGGTGGTTTGTCAACAATTGGTGAAATTTTTGGAGTCAAACGATGTTCTCCCTGAATTGCAATCCGGGTTCAGGAGGGGTCGCAGTACTACGACTGCTTTGTTAGATGTTACGGACAACATACTAGCTGCTCAGGATAGGGGCATGTGCACCATGCTGGTGTTATTGGATTTTTCCCGTGCGTTTGATAGTATAAATGTACCGCTTTTACTTGAAAAGATGGCATATTATGGGTTTGATCACAGTGCTGTGGCGTGGTTTCGAAGCTATCTGACAAACCGTTCTCAGTTCGTAGAGTTTAGAAGGGATACTGGCTCTATTGCTACTTCAAGCTTACGCGCATTGAAGAGAGGAGTACCTTAAGGTTCCATTTTGGGGCCTGTGTTATTTATCATGTATTGTGCCGATATAGCTAGTACCATAAGACACTGCAAATATCATATCTATGCAGATGACACTCAGATATATTTGTCTTTTAAACCCTGTGATTATAGTGAATCATTAGCCAAACTAAATGGGGACTTACAGCGCATAGCTGAGTGGTCTGAACTGAATTCACTAGTGTTAAATCCCGTTAAAACTAAAGTCATGGTGTTTGGATCAAGAGCTCAGTTGGCTGCTATTAATTATGTTCATGGTGATGTGATTTTGAGGGGTGAATCCATCGAGCGTGTTTACGAGACCCGAAACCTTGGCCTTTTAATGGACGTTAATCTACGTTTTGAGAAGCATATGCATCAAGTTCTAAAAAAATGCTTTTATCGTCTCAAAATTATTTACAAATTGCGTCCTTTCCTGACTGAGCCATTACGTATTACGCTTATCGAGTCACTTATCCTCTCAAAGTTAAACTACGCGGATGTGGTTTACGGGCCACGTCTTCTTGCTAAGACTGAGCGTCAGATCCAGCGCCTGCAAAACGCGTGCGCCCGGTTTTGTTTCGATATTCCGCGTAGGGCACACGTTACGCCGTTTTTCAATAAAAATAACATGCTCAAAATGAACGCTCGTCGCAAGCTACATCTGGCCGCGCTTTTGTTTGGGGTAATAAATAATAATATGCCACAATATCTATATGATAAGCTAAAGTGGTCAGAGCGTGTCGGCCGCCGGCCTAAGCATTTGGCTATCCCATGGCATAGGACAACGGCTTTTCGTGGTGGTTTTTGTTATGCGGCTACTAAATGCTGGAATAATATCCCGCCGCCAATTAGGAAAAAATGTTCGTTCTTATCATTTAGAAATGCGGTTTTTAATATACTACTGCAGCATCAGAAAGCAACTGAAAACCACCGTATCCCTGGCACGGCGCTATAGGCTCCATTGCACAACCATAATTATTAGCTATACAGTTGAATTGTGAGGTATTGTTGTATGAGTAAAATATATATGAGTATGTATATATATATATAAGTATATATAAGTATGTATATATATATTTATTTATTATATATTACTGCTTATTTATAATTATTATTTGTTTTAATCATTGTTTTTCATAAAGTGCAAAAATCAAACCCGAAATAGTGTAAAACTGCTATTTGTGACGATAATTAACTATTGTGCTATAAATTAATTGTGTAAAGACAAGTTTTCGAACTTTTTATTTTTTTTCGTGGTTGCGTACCAGTGTCAGTTTAAAATATCTTTTGAAATGAAGTGCTTTGTCTTTTAAAACGAGCAAAATGACGAAAATATGCTGCAGTGTGATGGTTGTAAGCGAAATATATGTCTGCAATGTAGCAATTTAACGAGCAGTGAGGCGCGCGTAATGGGCTTGAAAGGCAAACGCACGCTGCTGTACTTGTGCTCGCCGTGCCGGGAAGCATTGTTTCAAGTGCCAAAACTTATTAAATCATACGATAGTCTACGTGAGGAACTTAATGAAATGAAAATGCAGTTATCAGAATCCTTGAAAGTGCCTGTTCGTGCATCAACTTCGGCCGTGGAATCGGTTGTAACCGCTCCAGTGGCAATTACATCTGGCGACACTAATGCACTGCTTGAGGAAATTGTAGAACGCGAACGTAGGGCCAATAACGTTATACTTGTGGGCGTCAAAGAGAGTGACTCTGGCATAGGCACGGACCGTAAATCGCATGACGAATCTATAGTCAAGCAAATCCTATGTGATATGAACGGTGGTAGTGAATACTCCAAGAAGATTATTACGGTGCAGCGTCTTGGCCGTCGTGATTCTGATCACAAGAAACCCAGGCCTGTAAAGGTGGTGTTCAGGAGCCGAGAGGATGCTGTTAGGATTCTCAAAAACAAGAGTAAGGCCAGCAAGGAGGTAAGAGTTTATGATGATAAGACACCCTTACAACGCGAGCAACTAAACAAGTTACGTGACACCCTCAAGGCTAGAACTGAAAAGGGAGAGACTGACTTGACAATTAAGTACATTAAAGGCAGCCCTAAAATTGTTCATCAAAAAAACTAATTAACTCCAACAGAAACCCATACACTGACCTTACATTTAGTTATACCAATTTAAGTTCACTGCATGCAAAGTTTGACCTGCTTCTTCTGTACATAAACACAAACAAACCATGTATAGTCATTTTAACTGAAACCTGGCTGAACTCCTCAGATCGTAGTGGTACATACAACATTGCGGGCTATACACTTTACAGACTTGACCGTAAGCATAAGAAAAGGAAAATTGATGGCAAAACTCGAGGAGGAGGTGTGGCCATGTATATAAGAGATAGTGTAAATGGTATTCCGATTGTAGCTAGAATAAATAACTCATACATGTGTGATGATGTCGAAGCACTCTATATCGATATACAATTGGGCACCCATCACTTCCTTGTGGTGGGTGTGTACCGTTCAGAAAATAGAGATGAACTGATGTGGAGACCTCATGACCTGAACTTGCTTAGCAATATAATAGCCGCTTCTAAATACAATACGGTAATAGTTGCAGGGGACTTTAACTATCCCACTCTTACTTGGCCAAGCCTAACTGACATTAAACAAACGGGCCCAGCTGAACTATTTGTTAATATGTTTCTTGACAGCAATCTGTATCAACTGGTGGATAGCCCTACTCGATTTAGGGAGGGTCATGCCCCGTCACTTCTTGATTTGATTATGGTAAATGAACAGAACCTAATTAAAGACATTAAGCATAAGGCACCTATAGGTAAAAGTGATCACTGTGTATTGGAATTTGGAGTGCAATGCCAATTGCAAAAAACAATTACAAGGCCTAAAGTCAAGAGATTTTATCAATTAATTAACTACATTGACTATAGCAACGAACTTTCTAAATATATGGAAAAGTTGGACCCCTCATCAGACACTGAGGAGTTATGGCAGGGTATCCTACATGCAATTAACTGTACAACTGACAAATTTGCACCTGAGAAAACAGTTTCAAATAAGAAACCTAACAGACCATGGGTAAACAGGGACGTACTAAAATTAGTTTCAGAAAAGAAACTACTATGGGATAAATACAGAAAATCTGGAACAACAGTAGACTATAAACAGTTTAGGGAAATAAGTAATAAAAGTGTAGCACTAACTAGAAAATTGAGAAACCTGTATGAATCGAAAATATTGGAAGAAGGGAATAAAGCATTCTACTCGCATATACGCCGCTGTATTTCATCCAAGGTGAGCATTCCACCTGCCGTAAGAAATGGAAATGGTGACCTTGTTACAGACCCTGGTGATGTTGCCAATGCCTTTGCTGAGGAATTTGAGAAGGCCTATTCCAGGGAACCAGCACTACATGTTCAATGTAGCGACGCAAGGGTGGATAGTGGCTTGGGCGACATCATATTTACAGAAGACGACGTAAACAAGGCTCTCACCAAACTAAATGTCCAGTCGTCCCCAGGACCAGATCTAATTCCTAACTGCATTCTTAAGAATTGTGCTTCAACTCTAGTCACCCCCCTTACTTCACTTATGAACAAGTCACTAGAAAGTGGTTACTTACCTCAGGACTGGAAACATGCTGTGGTGACTCCTATCTATAAAAAGGGTGACAAGACTGAACCTGGTAATTTTCGACCAATTAGCCTAACTTCTACCTTTGTGAAGGTAATGGAGAAAATTATTAGCATAAAACTAACACAATACCTTAACAAGAAATGCATAATATCTTCTAATCAACATGGGTTTATGCAAAAGAGATCAACTATCACGAACCTGCTAACCTGCCTGCACTCATGGACAAATGACGTAGACAAGAAGATACCAGTTGACATTATTTACCTTGATTTTGAGCGAGCTTTTGACAAAGTTCCTCATAAACGTCTGCTCATGAAATTAAAACAATTTGGAATTCGTGGAAAGTTGCTAAAATGGATAGAAATGTACCTATCAAACAGATCTTTTCAGGTACGAGTAGGAAACACCTTATCCGAAAGGAAACTAGTTCTGAGTGGAGTTCCTCAAGGATCTGTTCTCTCGGCTCATCTATTCAACATATATGTGACTGATTTGATTGGGTGTCTTAAGTCTGAGTCATCGTTCTTCGCCGACGACGGAAAATTCTTTGCTAACCCTCTAATACACTCTGGTCAGTTGCAGGATGATCTAAACCGCATTCAGGAATGGACTAGAGATTGGATAATTCAGTTGAATAAGTCTAAGTGCAGTGTTCTTCACCTTGGGAGAGCCAACCCTGAAATTGCATACACCTTGGATGGTACACCTATTAACTCGGTCAATGTTCAAAAGGACTTGGGGGTTCTAATTACCGCTAATTTGAAATGGGAGGAACACATTGTTGGAATTGTAAAGAAGGCCAACTCTTTTATCTATATCATAAGAAAAGCATTCCAGTCGATGACCGAAGATGTTTTCCTGAAAATTTATAAAACTTACATACGGCCACTGCTGGAGTATGGGTTTCAAATTTGGAGCCCATACTTCCGCAAGGATATTGACCTGTTGGAAAGCGTGCAAAGGAGAGCCACAAAGATACCAGCAAGCCTGCGCCGTAAAGAGTACCCCTTGCGATTACAAGTGTTACGCCTTACCACCCTGGAAGAGAGACGCCTTCGAGGTGACCTTATTGAGACTTACAAGATCATTTCCCGTAGGTATAACTTACCAGACATCCACAACATTTATACATTGAGAGTGCCTGTAAAGTCATCCCGAGGACATAGCCTAAGAATAGTTCGCTCACCATCAAATACGAATACTGCACAGCACTTCCTTGGCAACCGGGTAGTTCACAACTGGAACAGACTGCCCGATGACATTGTAACAGCAGCCTCATTGAACGGGTTCAAGAATAAACTAGACCACTGGTTACGGACTAATAAAACTGTGTAATTTAAGAAACAATTATGTGTAGTGACTTTTCCAACACTGTGATATAGACACATCAGCTAGTAGCTGCTCGTCTATTAATCAATAATAATAATAATAATAACATGTTAAAAAAAAAAAAAACCCTCGTGGACAGTCGTTATCTTTTCATGGGATTAACGCATCCCTATGAGGGCATAGTAGATTTGCTTTTCGAGTCATCCACTTTTTGAGATCAACAAATAATATCTCACAAGGTTATAGAAAAGCACACATCCGCAGGGCAGCTTGTGGCGAGCTGAATGTGCGTGGCTACACATCGGTCCCGATTCCTCAGAGTTTTGTTGCGCTCCTCGACCAGTTAGCATTTAATGGGCTAACGGGAGACGGTACTCCCGGGAGTGCAGCAAATCTCAACTCTGGCTTGCCTTAATTGGCCGGTCAGAGGGAGGAAGCCAGAGCTTTATGCTCGGGGGTGGAAGTGTCATTTTCAAGGGCATAACTACGGGGAAACCCGCTCCGGGTCTGACCCGCGATGGCGAAACCGGCGCCGCACCGCTCGACACCCCTAGCCGCTCACACCGGTGTTGCCCTCTGTCGCCTTACAGGCTTAATGCCTTTGGCGATTGTATAGGGGGCCCATCTAGTGAGCTGGCGAGTCACCGTCTGCCAAAGTTTTAATATTATTATAGGTATATTGAAATGGCAGACGCCGTCTTCATCCATAGCCTAACTTAACCAGACCATCTAACACCCATCACAATAGCCCATTACGTAGTTAGCATATTTTACAATAGTTAGCTCCCATTGCAGATGGTCCATTACCGTTCTTCTACATAAGACGGATGTGGATTGTTTGCAGTGGGGGTCCCATTTCCCTTTAGATTAAAAGTCTCAAAGGGCCTCTGCATGTTGGACCTGTGTCCCCATGTAAGCCTACCAAAAGTCCGGGTGTCTTCGTAAGAAAAAAAAAGAAGATACCCGTGTGAAAGAGAGACATAATAATAATAATAATCTGCTATATTATGTACATTATGTTATTTGTTTATGTAAATACTTATAGTGTAAATATGTTTGTTATAAATAATAGTATGTTAACGAATTCACGTCGGGTACTATTATTGTTATTTAGTTTTAGTAACTATTTGTCAATGGGTTGCAGCTGAAAATCAGCGTCGTTTGCCATTTAGGTAAAGGACATTTTGCTGAGCTGTGGTCCCTTTTGGTACAATGTCAGTGTTGTCTACCTAACTTGTGAAGTGAAAACCTAAACCTGTAATATTGTGGCATTTTACCAAATAAAACATTTTTCTATTTCTATTTCTATTCAATGTTGACTTTGGTACTTTAAAAATTTGGGATGCTTTAAGGTATCCCATTTCTTTATTCTTCACAGCGTTGTAGGCACGTACCATCTGGTCAGACTCCCATTGCTTCCGTTTTTTTCTTTCTTTATCATTCATCTAAAACAAACATTCTAATATTAAAAAATATGTAGGTATTTCCAATTGTGTCGTTTACCACCTATACACTCTTAATTTTTTACACCCTGGATTTTTTTAACAGGAAACAAGGTATACCATGTACAACATTTTTTTTTTATTCGCTCTGAAGAAATATGTTGATTTTGGACTTAATAACTGTTTACTACAAAGCAACTTAAGATACATAAAGATTATGAATTAATTACGCATCAGGGCCTAGGCTAGAAACGACAATGTCGCATTTTTAATTCAAAGAACTATTATCGCTTACTCAAACTCACTGCAGATTTCATAAGTTACTTAAGTGAGCTTACATATATATTTTCTTTATAAAAGATTGTTATCGTGACCCCCATCGATCACTAATCGGAAACAATCCAGGGCGATAGAAAATTAACCGTGTACAGTGGACTTGCAAAACAAACCGAGAGCTCGGTGCGTCCACTAGATAGTGTTGTATGATTTATCCAAATTTAATTATTTATAAGGGCTATCCCAAAATAGGATACATGTACCTCAATATTAGACATCCCATATTGGGCTCACCCTGGTATCCCATATTAGGGCCATTACGTTTTTTAAAAACACATGTTCATTTATCAAAAACTTGAAATGCAGCAAGAAACAACACACACACATCAACACAAACGTTTTTAGATGATGTAGAACCACAAAATTAAACAGAAAATCAAACTTACCTTAAGATAAATAAACTTCAAACTGGTATATTACAAAAACTCGAAAACAAAATATTCACGTAAACACACTTACCGCGTAGCCGAATGGCGACTGACGCGCGAACCATAGGTAGCAGTTATTTCACAGTGGGTTTACGAGATGGCGCTGCATACAGATACAAATGTTTCGCTATCCCATAAAGGGTAACCATCCCATTATGGGGCCCGCTCCCCTAATGTTTCCCATCGCATTTACTCTTGTCGCGCCTAGTCCCGTCGCGTCGCTTAAATACATTAGAGCTGACCCGCATAACTTCGTTTGCGTCACTTGAGCGAGGAAGAGAGAGGTTTAGTATTAATATTTAAGGTGTTATAATGTTTCCCTTCGCATTTACTCCCGTCGCGTCGCTTATATTCATTAGAGCTGACCCGCACAACTTCGTTTGCATCACATGAGAGGAGAGACGTGTGGTATTAATATTTTTAACATGAAAAGTGATATAATGTTTCCCGTTGCATTTACTTCCACCTGTCCTTTTTTTGGTACGGAACTCATATAATTATGTCCGACTTACACTTGCCCGGTTTTTATCGTTCAGTTGATTGGCTACCACTGCAGACCACGTTTACCTACTCCCGTCGCGTCGGTCATACTTCAAAACTTATTAAAAGGGGTTATTGTAAGTGAACCTTAAAAGATAGGCATATGCTGTTGAAGACATTTTTTTGTAACTTTTAAATAAATAGACCTCCTTATCCTCAATAAATGAACTATTAAACTGTAAAATAATTTTCGAAATGTAACCAGTAGTTTCAGAGATCCTAGGACAAACAAACTCTTCAGTTTTATAATATTGTGAGCGAACCTTAAGAAACAGACAAATTAGGTTATTGTGATCTAACCTTAAAAGATTTTTTAGAACTTTTTAAGAGAAACAATATTTGTAATACACAATTTTTACGTATCTTTAACTATTTACGCAGCGTACGCATCGGAAGCTCTCAGACGGTAAAAGATATCTGGACTTGCACCAAGGAAGCAATGGTCTTCATCAACAAATAACCCACAAGGAGTGATGCCCATGTTTAGCTCGTTTGCAATTTCTTTGAGGGCTGTTATTTCATTTGACTTTCCTTATCTGGTGGAATCATTTCCAGTAAGTGTCGAATAAAGCATTGTATTGATTATTGATGTGCAAGGAGTTGTAGGCTTAATTTTACAAATTGGTCCAAAATCCATATATCGGAGTTAGATTGGCCAACAGTAGGTATTTCTTTCAGTAGTGATAATGTTTCCGAATGTGTCTTTTTTAGCGACTCAAGGAATTCATTTTGTTTTACAATGAATTCGTCCATCGGCATATCAGGCTCACTTGTGATATTGCCGTAATGCTGGTCCGCTGGCTTTGACCGCTTTGCTCGCTTTATCCCTAGTAATGCTACTTCAGCTCTCCGTTTTCTTTTATTTTGGATTATTTTTTGTTTTTTGCCACATATCTTTTAGTATAAGTATTTTTAATGTTGTCGTCACTACTAATATTTTTCTGTATCTCTTGCACTAGATTGTAGTCTTTGGTGTTGTATTCGGAAACTGCTGCGTAACACCTTTTTTCATACGTTCCTCGAAGGGAGAAGTTTACTCGCTTCCCAGCAAGAAATTTTGCTATTATTGAGTTGAAATGTTCGTCAGGGTTATTAGTTTCATTTAGAAGGAGACTTTCTACATTCTGTGTCAACCATCCTAGATTTTCGTAAATGTCAGCCCATATGCCACACGCTTTCAGTTGAGGGACTAAATTTATTTCCACTATATTTTCATTTTTGCAAAAATAATCCTTGTATGAGTTATAAAAACCAAAAACGTAATATAGGTACAAGTAGGACTTCCTTCAAGCTTTTATTTTTTCTTCTAAGGGTCAGTCCAGCTTTGCAGAATGATCTACAGCTCCAGTGACTGCTTTTTTTTTCTACTGATGTCGAGTGACGTGACGAAGTTCAGAGAGGTAATTTTGTTACACCTTATATATATATACACGGTGTTTCTTTTAGGGTGTCAAGCCGCCACTAGCTGGAAGCAGGGTTCCATACCTATCGATTTAACCCCCATGTATGTTCTTCTTTTTGTAGTTTTCGAGATATAATGTTCTGCATAATTCCCTATTTTTTTATTATCGATTAAAATTTTTACATCTTGTATCAAAGTTAGGAAGGAGATTATTTTGTCCATAATACTGCAATCAGTAGGCATTATAATAATAAAAAAATATCCAAGAAAAGTCGAACCAAAAACAAGTTGTAATTATTTAAAGCCACGTGGAAAAATAACGAAAAAAAAATTATATCTCGAAAACTACAAAAAATCGTACGTAACTCCTGGTCGAATCCTAAGCGAACGGTCATAGTAAAGCTTATATTGTATAGTACTTGTAGTAGATAGATTTTTACCGCTATTATACGTTTTTATATAAATATCATACAGTCCATTTTACTTGAAACCACCAACGAGCTATCGAGGATCAAACAAAGTGGTATGTAGTATGTGTAGGGGGTATTTGAGTTGTGGTATTGAGCGAGGACTTTGCTCATACACTTATCCGCTACTTAGCGGGTACATAAAAGTTTCTCTTTATGTAATTGTCGATCGCCGTGATCCTGGTATTATATGGTAGGTATTATAAGATATATTGTAGCGCTTAACTATTTAAATACCACTAACATAGTTGTAAGATTTGTACGCCATTATATTGGCAAAGCATAGAGAGACTACACTTGTAAACTAAAAACCAATTTTTGTACCTATGTTTACAAATACAATAAATTGAAATTGAAATTGGTGCCACCAGGCGAGTGGGAGATAAATTTCATCACTCTTATAGCCGGATTATTGGCACCAATAGTCGGTCCGAAGACCCCAACCATATTGAAATTGTTGTTAATAGTGGCTAGCCATCCGGCGGGAATTGCACCGTTGACGGTGTAGCAAGCTCCGCGGGCATTATTTGCTCTTTCTCGGTGTAGAACGGTAACATTACAAAAACCTGCACTTGAAGAACCGAAGGAGGATGAACAGCGTGCTTGACACTGCTTCTGGGTTAGCATCTGTACATCGGCGGTAGGTTCAGGAACTCTCACGTAATGTACATTACCAGGAATTGTCTTCGGTGTTAAGTAATTACGGACAATTGGGGAACGTCTTCCAATATCTCTCATTTTGAACCTGTTACGGAGTTCAAAAAGAACCGTATTTTCTGTACTCATAAGTTCAGGGCATATTTTGAGTCTTGCAGCGACTGTATCACCATTCGGAAATTCGAAGGCTTCTATTCGTGGCCTCGCCTCGGCGGGTAAAACGTCCGGAGGCCCATGTCCAAGTAAGTTAGCATTAGGAATGGCACCAGCGGGTATCAAATTTAGAGGGAGCGGAGGAATTTCAGGCTCTCCGTGCGCTCTTCTCGTATTAAGTACTCTGTTGGCGGTTACGAGTGGAGAAATGTAACACTCATAAACATTATGGTTCTCTGCGCCAATAGCTCCAAAAGTACCCGAGGGAGTATCACCATCTGCGGGTTGAGGTATTGCTGCTGCAGGTAAATTAAACTTGACTTCCTCGCCATTAACTGTAGTCGTATTTCCCACGCTCACAATATAGTGGAATAGATTTTCGGGATCGCACAAATCTTCCGGTAGCAGGTCCTGACATTTGGCGGAATCTAGTCTTCTTTCTCCATTCTCAAGGGTTAAATCCATTAGGTAGCAATTCAGTATTGTAGTCATTGAATGCTGAAACATGCTGAATGGCATCCGTCTGTCGAGCCGAGGATCTACGCCTCTCAGGGACTCGTATGTTCGCTCAACCTGGTCAATGAAACCTCCAAACTCAAAGTTTTGGGAATATGTTTCTTGTACTGGAATTGAGCTAGTATGCGGACCGAGGTCGTACATCGGTTCATCAACAGGTGCGGTCTCATGCTTAGCACGAAAGTCGTAAGCAGTAGCGGCATCTGTCTTCACTTCTTGCTTCGCTTGTTTCTTCTTATCTTTATTTTGTTTCCAGTTGATACTTCTTTGGGTTGGGCCTCTGCTCTTCTGAGGTCTTTCTTCAAACTCGCGTACTTTATTCCAGTCTGTCTGGAAGTTCCTGCGTTGTTGGAATTCATAGGCACGGCGATCATTTCGGCTGCCTGTTGTCTCACCACCAGCGGGCTGTCCACGCGGTTGTGGTTGACGTCTTCCATCACTACTTGAGTTCTGGGTACTTGCCATCCTGGCTGCAGTATGCAATAATTATATTTCAAAAACACTTTAAAAACGAAACTTTGGCCAAATTTGTTCATCAAGGGATAAAAATATGGGGCCTGACCACCACAACCTAGAACCGCTGATAAGATCAGCCTTCACCCCTCGCGACACGAGATCCGCGGGATTTTCTTTGGTGGGCACATATCTCCACGAAGACCCGAATGTCGTGTCTTGTATCTCGTTAACCCGATGACGTACGAAGGGTTTTAGTTGAGTTGACGGAGTCGATAACCAGGACAACACTATAGACGAGTCACACCAAAATGTGCAGCGGCCAACTGGTAAAGTGAGTGACTCCTTTATCTTTGTGCACAATCTTGCACCTAACAGAGCTCCACACAACTCTAACCTGGGCATAGTTGTAGGTTTTATAGGACTTATGCGATTTTTTGATGTTAATAAACGGACCGTGACTGAATTGAAGCTATCAATTGACCTGATGTAGATACAACAGCCATACGCTTTCTCACTGCTGTCAGTAAAAACATGAATTTCATGACTTATATAATTATTACATAGAACCCAGCGTGGAATTGATAGACAATTTAAATATTTTAAAGTGTTTACAAGGGATGACCAATCATCCGCTATATCCTGTGGAACATTAGTGTCCCAGTCACACTTAGCTAGCCATAATTTCTGTAGAATGATTTTAGCTTCGACCACACAGGGACCAATCAAACCTAATGGGTCAAAAATCTGACTTATCACTGAAAGTATGTGTCTTTTTGTTATATTTTTAAGATTATTAATATTAATAGAAAAAGTTTTACATGAATAATCATCGGATAAATCTAAATCAAGACTAGATTCATCGCCGACGTCTACAACTTGTTTTAAAATTTCAGGGCTATTTGATTGCCATTTTCTTAAATTTAATTTAGCCGATGCTAATATCGCTTTAACTTTCTGACAAAGTTCAGTTGTTCGGGTTATACTGTCCGACCCGCTCAAAAAGTCATCGACATAAAAGTCGTGCTGAATGCTCCGCTTGAAGCACGGGTCGTCAGTAGTGTCAGCGAGGCTCACTAAACACTTGGTAAGTTGGTAGATAGGTATGGCGCCGCAGCCATCCCGTAACTTAAAGGTATTTAAAAGGTACGTCTTGAGTGGTGCAGAGGGATTTTTGCGAAATAAAATGCGTTGTAATGAACGTTGATTAGGATTCAAATTGATTGACCTATACATTTTCTCAACGTCACCTGAAATAACATATTTATGTTGTCTAAATCTTAATAAGATTGAAAATAAATCGTCCTGTACTGTAGGACCTACGTACTGGATGTCATTAAGAGATATTCCCTAGGTTGACTTCGCTGACGCGTCGAAAACCGTCCGCAATTTGGTTGTCTTACTAGATGTACGTAAAACGCCATGGTGGGGCAAAAAATAACTAATGTTGTTTGTATCTCTAATTGAAAATGCTTTGTCTTCAGTCATGTGACCTAAAGTCTCATACTCGTGCATAAAATTTATATACATGCGTTTAAAAACAGGATCGCGTTCAAAACGTCGTTCTAATGATAAAAACCTACATCTAGCCATAGCGTATGAATCACCGAGAACGCTCGGGTCTGCTTTGAGTGGCATAGTGACAGTGAAACGGCCGTCCTCACCGCGCACAGTATTCAATTGAAAACTTGCTTCGCAAGCGCGCTCATCTAAGGACGCACAATATTTACTGGAAATTGAATCAAGTTCCCAAAATTTGTTTAAGTCGGGACTTGAGTCTATTTTTGAAAAATTACAAAAATGCGATTGTGCAATATTTGTAGTAATAGGTACGGAACCCGAAACTGTCCATCCTAATTTACTTTCGCATAATTTAGGCAGGTTTTTACCTAGATTAATAGAATTACATTGAATAATATCCCAAAATAGTTCGGCACCTAACAAGATGTCTATGTCTGATGGAATATTAAATGATGGGTCCGCTAAATTCAGTCCTGCAGGAATCGGTATGTACTTAATATTTACATAGGAAGCTGGCAGTGTGCCAGTAATTTTAGGTAGAATGAGGCAATTGAGATTTGCTGAAAAATTATTATAATTAGAGATAATAGTTAAGCTGCAAGATTGTGCACTGCTACTGACCAGGTTATTAATCCCTGTGACCTTTGTACTGGCATCAACCCGAGTCAATCCCAACTTACCACACAAGGACTCGGTAATAAAGTTGGCTGTGCTGCCACTGTCCAGCAGGTCTCTGGCATTATATCTATTGCCCTTGTCGCACACAACTTTCACCACAGCGGTGGCCAACAAAATACGTACCTGAGACTTAGGTTGCATATTTTCTGAAAGCGAGACACTACACTCGAGAGCAATGAATCCGGGTCACTTAAAGAATCCTAAAAATCTCGGAAACTAAAAATGCTAGGTTAATGCAATAAATTGTATTTAATAGACAATGTAATACTCCTTAAATGAAGGTATTAAAACTTCTTAGTTATTGTAAAGTTATATCATAAAAAAATCAAATTTGAAAAAGGGCCACTTTCGAAGATGGAACTACGAAATTACAGCATTTGGTGTTGCTTTTGTTTGTAATCTGTCATTTATGTGGGTACATAAACATCATCCGATCGCACTATATTGATAATAAATGTATATATGCCTACTAATTCTGACAACAACTTGATGGAATTCTCTGACTGCTTGGGCGAAATTGCGGCCATTGTAAATTGTAACAATTTGGAATGTGTGTATGTTGTTGGCGATTTTAATGCTCACCCGAGTGAATTATTTAGCAATGAAATGTTAAACTTTTGTGTAGATCAAAAATGGCAGTGTGCCGATTACAATATTCTAGGGCTAAATTCTGATACCTACACGTTTGTATGTGAGACTTGGGGTAGTAGACGTTGGCTTGATCATTGCCTTGTTACTGAGGCAGCGTGGAAGTCAATTGTAAGGGCTGAAGTTATTTACGGTACTTATTGGTCTGACCATTTTCCGCTGTGCGTGCATGTTCATATGGGGACGGTTAGGAGGACGGACACACCGAATGGGCGAGAGTGTAAAAGGTATGATAGGGCGGTATGGGGTGAGAGAAATTCAGGTCAGATAGATTGCTACCACCGGCTGTGCATGGAAAAGCTGCGAGGCATTGACTTTCCCTCTGAACTGGGTGCCTGTTGTGATGACTTCTGCACAAACGAACAACACAGAGTCATTATCGATTGTTTGTACAGAGAGGTCGTCAGTTCACTTAGGGAGGCAGCTGAAGGGAGCTCCAGGTCCGGGGAGAGTGGGAAAAGACGGCGTACGGTGATTGGGTGGAATAGGCATGTCAGGAGCGCTCATGGGGTTGCTAGGACTGCGTTTTTGAACTGGGTGTGGCATGGTAAACCCCGGACTGGTCAACTTTTCGTGGTAATGAATGAAACTAGAAAACTATTTAAACAGAAGTTAAGATTTTGTCAGAACCACGAGGAGCAGATCCGAATGGATATTTTGGCCTCGCAACGGGAGAGTGGGAATTTTAGACAGTTCTGGAAGTCAACCAAGAGGTTGAGTCCTGGACAGGTGGCTCCCGTGAGCGTTAATGGTGTAACCGAACCGAAGAACATAGCTGACTTGTTTAGAAAACACTTCCAGGTATCCTCAAAGCTGCCGCCGGAGAGGCGGGCAGGAGGGCAGGGAGATTCAATGACGGTGCCCATTACTATCACAGCTAAGGAAGTGCAACTCTTAATAAGGTCTATGACAAAAGGCAAGTCACCAGGTTGGGATGGGCTCAGTATAGAGCACTTCCAGCATGCGGGTCCTCATCTTCCGAGGATTTTGTCAATGTTATACAACTGTTGTGTGAGGCACTCATACCTGCCAGATGAGATGACGAAGACAATAGTTGTACCCATTGTCAAAAATAAAACGGGCGACATCTCTAGTCTTGAAAATTACAGGCCCATTTCCCTGGCGACCATTACGGCCAAGGTGCTTGACGGTGTGATTGAGCGACGCATAGTAAAACAGATTAAATTGCATGATGCACAATTTGGCTTCAGAGCAGGTCTGTCCACAGAATCAGCTATACTAGCGCTCAAGCATACCGTTAGGTACTACACGGATAGGAGTACACCAGTGTATGCTGCTTTTCTTGACCTCTCCAGGGCATTTGACCTGGTTGATTATAATATTCTGTGGGCTAAAATGCGCAAGCAAGGCTTACCAGAGGAGTTGGTAAGACTTCTGGAATATTGGTATGACAACCAAATTAACCAGGTCCGGTGGGAGGGAGCGTTATCCATTGGATACGGGTTGGAGTGTGGGGTGAGGCAGGGGGGGCTAACATCTCCGTCGCTCTTCAACCTATACATTGATCAGCTGATCGGGGAGCTCAGTAGCACCGGGATTGGATGCTCTATAGACTCAAATATCATAAACAGTATTAGTTATGCTGATGATATGGTGTTGCTGAGCCCCTCGCTTAGTGCACTTCGTCGTTTACTTGCGATGTGTGAAGGGTATGCTAAGGCCAATGGGTTGGTATACAATGAAAAAAAGTGTGAGCTTGTAGTGTTTAGGGCTGGGTGTAAAAAGCTAGACACGGTACCGCCGGCATATATTAACGGGGTAGCATTGAAAAGAGTGTCACAGTTTAAATATTTGGGTCATATCGTTACTGAAAATTTGAGTGATGACAATGATATGGAGAGGGAGCGGAGGGCGTTGTCGGTCAGATGTAATATGCTGGCCCGCAGGTTTGCTCGGTGTTCGCAAGACGTAAAGATGACGCTATTCAAAGCCTTCTGTCAGACCATGTACACTTGCAGCCTGTGGGTCAGACATACGCAGAAGGCCTACAACGCTCTTCGCGTACAGTACAACAATGCTTTCAGGGTGCTGTTGGGACATCCTAGGTTTTGTAGCGCGTCAGGTATGTTTGCTGAAGCGAACATAGACAATTTTCAGACGATATTAAGAAAGCGTGTTACATCACTGATACAACGGTTGAGAGGATGCCCCAACAGTATCATGAAGGTGATTGTTGATCGTCCTGATTGTCCCTTTTCATGGTATTGGGTGCGGTTACATACATACCGATCAGGAGCACCTTTACATACAAGCTTTATGAATTAAACTGTGATGATGACATTATTTATATTCACTTTATTGTTATAATTCGTATATATTGGTCTGATTATTATAGCTCATTATTATCAAAATTACATCAAAGATATTTAATATTATTTTATATATTTATTTTGTAATTCATTGAATCCAATTTAATAATTCATTTAATACAATTTATTTACTTCTTAATGTTAAAATTTTATGATATAATTATTTATTTTTGTATTCTTTATTATTATTTCTTTTGTTAATTATATAATTATGTTGCCTAATATAAAAATAATGTATGAATTAGAATAAACCATGTTGATAGTGCTCTATATTCATTAATCAAGCTGAAATTATGTCGCTTACGCCTGGAGAATGCACCAGAATACTTACAATGCTGGAAACCGGCCGGAGTCAGCGCGATACAGCCAGGACTGTCGGTGTGTCGCTGTCAACAGTACAAAGAGTTCTCCGACGTTACGAAGAAACTGGTTCTAACCTACGCAGACCAGGAACGGGCAGAACCAGGTGTACCACAGCACGAGAAGACCGATACTTGGTGAACACCATGCTTCGAAATCGCTTTCTCACAGGAACTGAACTCACCAATCAGTTTCGACGCCTCGGAGGAAGTAACCCAAGTGCATGGACAGTAAGACGTCGGCTTGCTGAATCTAACTTAAAACCCCTTAGACCTGCAAACGGCCCTAAACTGGAGCGTGGGCATCGTATTTCGAGACTAAGGTATGCCCAGAGCCACGTAAATTGGAGTATTGAAGATTGGTCAAAAGTTATGTTCTCCGACGAATCAAAATTTATGCTCTACAAGCACGATGGAAGACACAGAGTGTATCGAAGACCAGGGGAAAGATTCAAGCAAGCATGCATCGAAGAAAAAGTAGCCTACGGTGGTGGGTCTGTACTTGTGTGGGCCGGAATTTCTTCTGAAAGTCGCACAGAGCTGGTGATCATAGAAAACGGCTCTTTAACTAGCGTAAGATATGTGGAAGAAATCCTCAATGATCACGTTGGTCCATTTATGGTCAATTTAGGTGAGGATGCTATATTTATGCATGACAATGCCCGACCTCATACAGGTAGGATTGTGAATGACTACCTTCAAGAGATGAACATTACTCGTATGGAGTGGCCAGCGCGCAGCCCGGATATCAACCCGATCGAGCATGCTTGGGACGAGCTAGGCAGATGCGTAAAACAACGAAACCCTCCCCCAATCACGCTTCGTGAGCTCAAAATTGCTCTCACAGAGGAATGAGGAATATTCCCCAAAATCGTATAAGGAACTTGGTGTACAGCATGCCAAACCGCGTAAACGCAGTAATGGAAGCACGAGGAGGCAATACGAAGTATTAAAATTCAAGAAAATCGTAATAAAGTTCAAAAATTTCATGTTTCCTATTTTTGTTTTAAGGAGAGATCGGCAGTTTTTTCTTTATGTAATTTTGTGTTAATAAAATGTATGGTGACTCATATTTTTTTTACTTTCATTTAAGGAGTATTACATTGTCTATTAAATACAATTTATTGCATTAACCTATCATTTTTAGTTTCCGAGATTTTTAACATTCTTTAAGTGACCCGGATTCATTGCTCTCGAGTGTATTTAAAGCAGCTACTGGTAAAGGATTGTTATCTACGTGAGACTCAGACTGATCTAAATGTAATAAGCAGCCTTACTCTTGAAATCATTGTCTATCTCTATCCGATTCCAATACAGTTCCAATCCTAATTCCAATCGTACCGAAGTGGATACTCTGGAACGACAACTGGATTGTAATCGGGATCGAGTGCATGATCGTACAATCGCGATTAATCGGAATGATGAATGATTGCCACACTAAATAAATCAAACTCCACTAAAAACAAAACTTTTAAAATCTAGCAAAATCTTCATTTATTTACGCTTTTTCAATACTTTTAACGTAAATAATCATTAATAGTGTCCATTACATGTATAAAACGGGCATAAAAACATACTTTTTTGGAATCAATGATAGAATGTTCGCTGATTATATTTTGGCGTAGGCCATACTTCCTGTCATCACAGAATGTGCGCGAAGTACATACGTAAACAAAAACAAGCAATAAGTTTGTTAAGTTATGTTTGAGAATTCTGAGATAAACCTCTTATAACTTAACGAAATGGTATTTCAAGTGTTCTTTTTTAATTTTTGCTGATATCGGTTCTATTCTTAACTTCGTTCTTCGTAAGGACGTTCCGATAATTATTTTAAAGACAAAGTAAGTATATTACTGTAAATTTCTTCTTTCTGCGGATTTTCTTACATTTCTTAACACCTAAATATAATTTCAGCAAAATGAACACCAGGCCAACATACCAAGAGCAAAATTGCGGTATCTTTAAATGCCCTAGGAGGTGCACAAAAAGATGGGAAAGGCTGCGCAAAGCTAAGGTACCTTTAACTTTTTGTTCTAGTATTGGGCAGACAGTGTGCCTTAAATAAATGACTGCGCAGCAAGCTCAATCCATAAGGCGCACAGGGGGCGGGCCTAGTGATCATTTACCTGGCCTATACCTTGGGATCAAAGGCTCATAGCGATGATAGAAGGCCTGCAATTCGCCATAGGTGATAGGCACCTTGCTGTTAATCCCTTTCCATCCACAGTAAGTAAAAAAAGTAATAGAATCAGTAGTACTACCCCTAATCATGTCTAATATACATTTATTAAATACTAGCTGATGCCCGCAGCTTCGCCCGTGTAAAAGTTATTCCCGTTCCCGCGGGAACTTATTCCCGGGTTAAAAAGATCATAATCTATCCCTGTGCCAAGTTTCAGCCAGCTCCGTTTAGCTATTAGAGCGTGAAAGAGTAACAAACATCCACACTCACAAACTTTCACCTTTATTATATTAATAATTCGCAGAGTCAAAACATTCCCTATATGACAATAAAAATAGTAACGCCTGAGGTAGTTGGGGATATAATAAAGCTGCCCTTATCTCCTGCAGATAATGTGCCTGTGAGAGATAGATATTCCTATATTGATAAAACAATACCCAGTTTACATAATTGGTATATTATTATAATATTATATATGAAACTGATCAATTTTGAACTTTACAGATACTGCACCCATACCCTGTACACCACGACTACAATCCAGCCAAAGGCAGCCTTACACTGGTCGGTCAAGGTGTAACATATTAGAGCAACAAAAGTGTTTGCTTATGTTGCGACAGCGGCAGAGGGTTGAAGCACAGAAAACAGCTGCAACTTTCTCTAATCTTGTGGAGCAGCTATCATCCTATCAAAGATCCATGGATGATATGGCTGCAGCTACAAGAGAGAGAGGCCTGAATATAGGAAGTGCCTTCAGCAATGTTGCTAGTGCGCTCAATAGTATTGCAAATGCTTATTAGATTAACTAATTAGATAATATCTAACTATTATATCTATGGTAGTGTAAGTTGTATTTTATTGCTTTTTGTGTTAACTTTAGACATTTAAAATAAAAGTGTTTTTACTTATCTCATGTTGTTTTATTTTATTAAAATACCAGAGTTCACATAGATATTAAAATCAATTGAATACTCTAAAGCTTTTGGTAACTTTATCAGGGTGGTAATGGACAACCCTATGGCCTAAGAGACATCTCCATCTATTCCTCAAAACTCCAATTGTACGTTCTACTGAATTCCAAGCATCATAGTAAATATTTGTAATATTCTTCAGGCGTTCCGTTCCCGGAAGAGCATTTATTATTGGAGTCATTGTATACTCCCTTTGAGCATAGCCTGAATCACCTGCAATTATATTTAAATGGTTAGCAATGCTGTGCACATTACTATTAATGAAAAATATTTTAATAGTCTATACTATTGTAAATGCAAGAGAAAAAGTTTCATTTACTTGGTAAGAAGATAATAATATATTCTTAATAGGTAGTACCTATGTACTACCTATTGTATTACCTACCTATGTAGATAATAATATATTCTTAATAGGTAGTACCTATGTACTACCTATTAAGAATATATTATTATCTTCATACCAAGTAAATAAAACTTTTTCTCTTGCATGAAGCAAATTTAACATGTGCATCTTAAAAGGGTGTGCATTCCAGACAAAACTTTAATATTTTGCCCCTCCATAAGTAGCATCCACACTCATGTTTAAGTCAGCTTCACAAATCTGTAAAAATGACATAAGAAAAACTTACTAAATTACATCCTAAATACAATACATAAATAAAATTATAAAATAATGTATATGTATACAACTTACAATTAAAACATTCCTAGAAGGGTAGCCTTTCCTGTTGTAGAATCACTCTTCATGTTGTGATGGTTTTAATAATGCCATAAGAGTGCCATCGATGCATTCTACAACGCAGGGAATTTTGAATTTTTCAAAGAATCTGAAATAATAATATGATTAGTATTATATTTAAGAAAGTGTTCTTGTAAGTTTCATTACAATAACAAGAGCATAACTAAGATACCTATATTGCAATAAATGATTTGAAAATGTCAATTCAACAAAGACATTAGGTACCTATTCCTTGCATGAAAACATTAAATCATTTACTTAATTACAACTAGTTCCTGGCGAGTTTGTGGAAACTGTAGCCACTTATTCTAGATGACACCATAGTTAAGATCATCGGTGACTTCTGCTAGAGCCTTAGATACCGATTATTGAGACATCATTGAGCTTTGTGTTCCACTCACTAACCGTTGATAGCTCCCCGTGGCATAAAAAGACAGTGCCACTAATGTGTAATGTCTAAAATTAAGGTGCTTGCATTAAGAAAACAAGACAACGCACATAAAAAAAACTTGATTCATGTTCTACTTATATAAAACAATACAAACCTTGTACTTTGTTGAAATATCGCTACGCCGAGTAGGACGAGGCAGGAGGGGTTCCAAATTCATTTGTTGTTCACATGTTGTGTCCTTTATTTACTTCATAATTCCTTCTGAATTCATCGTCATCCATGGCAAATACATTGTAGTAATAACGCGCTATTCTCCGCAAATTTCGACTTTGTCTTACGTCTAATGAATGAGCACTATCACAACTTTCCTAAATACGTCCCAAACGAGCCATAACTCACTATAAAAACCTTTAAAATAATTTATAAAACTGAACTCGATTCTCAGAAAGTTATATTTCTGAAACTGGGAAATTTCGATCGCCAACAAGAACCCGTACTCGATATGTCAATGTCAAAATCACGTCAAGAGTAGCAAAAAAGTGCATCGTTCGGCTTTAGTCGATTTCGTTTAGTTCCAAAAGTTGCCACCAGAATCCAATCCAGTTTTGCGCTGGTGTCGCGGTCAAATGCTCGATTCCAATTTCAATTTCACGGAATCGAGTGTCGAGAGTAAGCCTGAAGGTGTTATGTCTAGCCTTACAGTAAACACAACGTGAAAATCTACAGCGCTTTTCTAAACGACCTACACGTAAGCAGTTCGTGCATACGTTTAAGTCCTTTGCCTTTTCTATCCTACTTTCTACGCTTAACGATCTAAAAGCGTTACAACCATAAAGAAGATGATTTTGTGAACATAATGGGCAACTACTTACTACCTTTTGTACTGTGTTGTTTTGTTTTGTGTGTGAATTGACTACAAAACTTTTTGATTTATTGGAATTATATGTGTGTTTTATTTTTATCATTACCTTCTAACGTTTCCAATAAATCAGCCTTGTGATGTGACCCAAAAATGTACAAAATTGCAGGAGTGTGGGAGAATTCTTATGGTGTTTCGGTGCTCCTCCCAATCCCTTCTGGTAGTACCGTCTAATTTTAATGTCATCATGTAGATGATGAGTGTATCCCAGTGTTCAGCAGGCTCATTCAATGCTTTTAATGCTCGTATATTCTTATTCGTGACATCTATTAGAGAACGTAGTGAAATACTAGACTCGCTTGTAATTTGTTTAGCGTTGAATAATGCCTGAATGTGGTTGTTAATTAAAAGGCGACTATTATTATATCGATCGCACAACAAATCCCAGGCCAGCACATAATTGTCACTTTTAAAATCAATATTTTTTATGATTTCGGCAGCTGAACCCTTTAGCGATGCGCGCAAGTAGTGGAACTTGTTGATACCAAAGACTTCTATATAAACTGAAGTAGACGCGCCGTACTCTAACGAACGAGATTTCAAAAGCAATCCTCAAATACACACATTAATAAGACTACACTCACTTATAAATATTTTTTTACGTAATTGTCACCACACACAATAGCAATATACGAATTGAAAAAGAGTAATAGAGAAGGCGTATGGACTCCGATTGCAAATCGAGCACCTACTTTCGAAGTTTTGACTCACAACAGTGCGAGCAACGCTGCTAATTAGCTCAGTTTATAGGTTTCAAAAATCGGTGCGTAGGGCATGTCTACCTCAGTTTATATAGAAGTCTTTGGTTGATACCATCGATACAATTATTGTTATGGATTAGGGAAACAAATGTGTCTCTAAATTCCAACCAACACTGATAGCTACCATCAAAGTGGGGTAAATCTATTTTAGGCAAGCGAATAAAATTGTTCTTTGTACCACCTGATTCCTCGGAGCTTAATACGGAACCTGCTGAAGTTTTGTCCTGCTGTAGTTGACCAGCAGACAGCAGCTTACGCGCCACGGCAAGCAAGGGGTAGTAGGACTCCTCGAACTTGAGTCGCTCGGAATAGGCATCCTCCGTATTGTCCGATAACATCTCAATCTCCGTCTGTAATTCATTAAATTCATCGTATAAGCTTTCAAATTTAGTGAAGCGACCTTCTAGTTCGAGTGTTTGTAACTCGGACAATTTATCACAGCTTTTTAATATATTTAAATGATTGGAAAAGTTTGTAACCTTAGCCTTTAAAGAACTACGTTTTTTCATTAATTTATCAGACATAGTTGGTAAGGGTAGGTACAATAAAAAAAATCTATGAAAAATAATATTAAAAGCTGTTATGAAAGCACAATGATTATGCAAAATGAATGATTATCAATTAATAAATGCGTTCCTAATGAATAGGCGCACAGCTGATGCGGTATAACGGTACGTGTGAAGGTCACGGCAGTGAGTAGCTGTACCGTTATCTTTCGATGTGTTTGCGCAATATAATAAGAAAACAAAAACTAATACGTGCGAAAAAATAGTTAATGCCAACTCAAGAACTGAAAAAGGAAATAAAATCACTTTGGCAATGCAAAATTTTAGCACAGAAATGAGGATTATAGGTAAAGTAAAGGAAAGATTGGAACGAACTCACAAATCACCCATATACTCGTCCAAAATAATCCACAGATGACTCCAGGATATCCAAATTCTTCAGTAAAAGCAGCAATAAGTCGGCACAGCACAATAGATCGGTGCGTGTCGGAGGGTCAATCGTCATGAACAGCTGTAGATAAGTAGGTACTTGAAGTCTTGATTTTCACCGTCGACGTAATAATTCCCACTTATTTTTGCCGATGGAAGGACCACTTTGTTTGATCCTCGATAGCTCGTTGGTGGTTTCAAGTAAAATGGACTGTATGATATTTATATAAAAACGTATAATAGCGGTAAAAATCTATAATAAACAAGTACTATACAATATAAGCTTTACTATGACCGTTCGCTTTAAGGATTCGACCAGGACCCCAATTCTCCGCCACTCGGATTGAATCCGTGGCCGACAATTTCCGCGATAAATGTCATCTTTCTCTTGATATGCCGTTTTGCCTATTCTCGGAGAGTCGTGGGCGACAATTGTCTGGCTATTTTCACCCGGATTACGTCGCATGGTACAGATCACACGTATTTCCTAAGTCGTATGGTATTTTATCTGTAATCCCACACTTCTGTTGTCACTAGTTTTAAGTTTATAGTTTACCTAGTTAAAAGTTAATTTTCAAACGACAGTGAAATACACTAACAATATACAATCACTGAAAATGAAACGCCACGGAGCTGGAGGTGCATTACGTGGAGAGTAGAGGAGTTTGATTTAGGTACTCGATGTTAATTTACGAATATGCTATACAACTTTGTGAAGTTCAAGGCAAGTATTTACGCCACAGTCTAGTATAATCGGGGTTTGGTCTATCTATACAGACAGTAGAACATAGGTACCTACTGTTGATAACATATCACCATTACATGTATCAATATGTTTTTAGTCCACTGTCTTGACAGTCTACTATTACAATCTAAAGCCCGGTATAAACATCGTAGAACATGTTAACATAATTTCGATTCGTCTGACTTAGGTAGGTATATTCCTCTGTCTTGGCAGTCTTCTACTCTATTCAAAGCCCGGTCTATTCAATACAGACACTAGAACATACTGTTGATAACATTATATCGATATGTCTTTTATTCTACTATCTTGACAGTCTTCTACTCTTTTATAGGCGCTGTGTACGCTAATATCCTTAGTACTGGGTCAATATGCAATATGATACATACTAATACAGTATTAGTATGTGTAAGGCATTGATGAATAAAAACCTACAACTAAATGAACTGTTTCATATACAGAACTTGCCTTATTCACTTGTCATTTGCTTTCAGATCTATGGCTCAAAATAAAAAATCCTGAATGTTTATGCACGGTTTGCCGGAAGCTGTAATGTTTACCTTACCACATTTTGAATAGCTCCAATGCATTGACGCTAATGAAGCAATAAGAAGCCACAGGCAATACCACATAATCGGTTAGTTATATTTTATCACTTCTTTTATCTCCAAAAGGGCCAGCAAGGGCATACTAACTTCACCTTATAGTATTTGTCCCACGTAATAGCTGGTGAGCTATGTGGTAATGTATGCAGGTGTGGGTTGTCACTGTCCGTTGTTGACATTTTTGAAGTATATGGTCTTCACTGTGGCTTAACAACTGCCATTTTAAAGGCAACCGGGATCAAAGTCTATACATGCCTTCTGAAGCTAGAAAACGCTCACAAATGAATGTCACAACGTGGTCCAGTGGTGGTAGATATAGCTTAGGTCTAGGATACTTACTGCAGAGATTGATAGTTGAGTCTGCTTCAAATTTAACTCCTTACCTCTTTTAACAACACAAAATTTCCATCTTACTTAATAACAAATAAATGGTGATTATTTATTTCAGGAGATAATGGATATGCCCTAAGGCTATGGTGTCTTACACTTCAACAAGACTATGAGGAAGGACCCACCAACAAACCTGAATGATGACACCTTGTCATGTTAAAGACAAGTGATGCTGGTCACAGAACAAATTTATTAATAGCCACTAATTACACAGGTCTGCAATGGTTTTCCTCTTTGAAATCTGAGTAACATTTTCTATAGTTTCTGATGTGCTGATTACGAGAAAAATAATAAAAAAAATCCATCACGTCAGGATTTTTTGATATTGATTATTTAAGATTTAGCTTCAAAATATCTGAGCGCCTACCTTTAGAAATGTATAAAACGTCATTAAAATACTTCTGCTTAATTTTTATTGCATTTAATTCGTGTAAGGGGACATATTAATTAATGCAAATCAATAATTTGATAATTACTATATTAAAAGTAAAAGTAATTCGCATTAACCATGTTGAAAACGGGTCATTTTGACTTAATTTAGTAATAAAATAAAAAAAAATACCTAGTAGTAGTAATATTGCCTAATTGTTGTAAATATTATTAGAAAAGGGTGTAATAAAGATAATCCAAAAGGCTTTTTTTATAAAGTACCCGCACTTATTTAGAAAGTTAACAGTTGAAGTGCGCATCTTGCAACATGAACTTTAAAATGTCATCGCGAAGATGTTTAAATTCTTCAAATTGTTTTTGTAATATTTGTGGGAATTTTATGGCGATAAAACAACGAAACAGCATTTCTGAGTTTGTGAAAAATATTTACAAAAGTTATTATGGAGACGTTTTAAGTAACCGAGACAAAACTTGGACACCTCATAAACTTTGTATGACTTGTTTATTAGATTTTCGCCAGTGGTCAAATGGTCAGAAAAATAGCTTCAAAATCGTTTCGCCTATGCTATGAAGAAAGGCTAAAGACCATGATAAAGATTACTACTTTGTTGTTGTGACATAACTGGATACAATTTTAATAATAAAAGGGACATAAACGAGCACTAAACTGCATTTCCTAAATTCGCACATTGATTACTTCCCATAAAATCTAGGAGCCGTTGGCGAAGAACAAGGCGAAAGATTTTACCGAGATTTGAAAGAGCTTGAAGTCTGGTATCAAGGAAGATGGAATACCAGCATGATGGCGGACTATTGTTGGTTATTGAAGCGCGACAAACCAAACCGGAAATTTAAGCGAAAATCGCATAACCGAAGGTTTCAGGAAAAAAAGACCAGGTTCCACAAATAAAATTTTCATGTAATTTAGACTAGTAACAAGTTGTTATTATATTTTAGTCATTTTTAAAGTTAAAAGTAATATACTTTTTTAAATATATATTTTTTATGAGAAAATGTGGGTCTTTTTTTCTATTTTCTTTCTGTACCTTTTTTGAAAAATCTGGAGGTGATGCACAAAAACCAAGTACATATTCGTAATCAGCGCACCAATATACCCTAGAATCAGCTATCAAATTCCAGAGAGGAAGTTATGACCCTCATTTTGCAGGCCTGTGTTATCAGTCTGACCATCTTAGCTAGAATCACATTCCTCCGTCAACAGGTCCACCACTTGCAGGTCACAGAGCCACATTACATGCAGTAGTAGAATATTAACAAGAATGTGTTAAGTGTTTTATTCAAGGAATAAATGAAAGCTAATTTCATTAATATAATAAGTTTTATTAACCCTTTTAATTTGAGAATTACTACTATACTATGTATGATTATTAATTTCAGTCAGTAAAATGACATTTAATTAGTGCATTTAATGACAGCATACAGCAGTTAAAGCATTCAGTTAATGTAAAGTGTATAAAATGTCGAAGTCTATTGATAGCCGAACATCACTATGGTAGCGGGTCACCCTTTTGTATCAGTGACAGTTGCACTTTTCATTTTACTAACTGAGATTAATAATCCTATTTTAGAACTACTAACAACTAAGAAATAGCACAGTCACTAAAGAACCATTACAGGTTGACAGTTGAAAGATGAATTCTATTTCTGTTGCCGCTTTAAAGTTGGGATACAGGAACTACATGTTAGGATGATGTTGAAGTTAGCTTCATTTTTGTGATTCTGGTGTATAAGTACACTCCTTTTTACAGCCTATGGTATTGTTCAAACCTGAAATAGATGCAACAGATTGTATTAAGAAATTATAAAACATTACAATAAGTAACACAACATCTGTCTCTCCGTTCCGACCAACTGTTGCGATATGTATGACATAAAAGATATCATATTAACATGTTGCAATGCATTAGGTACATGATAAATTGCTGTTGTTCTAGGCTAGACTAGTAGCAGTTATAGATTAACCACTGACTGTCTCGAAGAGACCCACCACAGTAGCATTCACAGAGAGTGACAATAATTTTGCATTATAAATAATAAAAGGTAAGTATTAATATAGTCATAGTACCACAGACATGCATGTGCCTGTGTTAATATAAAACTTAGCCTGCCACTCTTCTGACACCTACTGTGATGTCAAGGATTTGGACTAATTAACACCACATTAAAGTTTGAACGAAGAAATCTTGTATCTTTTGGCACACAAAGTACAGGCACTCGTGGTTTCTTGTTTTTGTTAATACTACTATGTCTGTGCATAGTAGGTAAGTACCTACTTTTAGAACATCACTTAGGAGACAGGTAGGTATTCTAATATACTGACCTCTAAAAATTACTTTTGGCTCTTGAGTTTCTCATCTTCCTTTATAACTAGTTCGGGGAAACCTCCACGCATAGCTCCAGCTGATCAATTCATCGCTGACGATTTCTAAACGTTATTGTCTTGTCTTGATAAATCTATAAAGAAAAACGGATTAGTTGAGACTAGTAACAAAATTTGAATAATTCAACAAGACATTGCATGATAAGTATTACTTACTTTTCTCTTCTCGCTCCGACCTTTAGGACGACATCAAGTTCAGCTTATTCTAGCAAACGGTGTATTTGCACATCGGAAGAATACGCTACTCCAAGTTCAGCATAATAATAATAGTCTAGCAAACGATGTATTTGCACATCGGAAGCATACGCTGCTCTTTCCTTTTCTTTGAAGATTTCATTGGATTGTTATTTTCCGTTAGCTGGTTCTAATTTCATTATTTTGTTTGAATTATTTGAAATATTTATGATAAATAAAGTTCTCTAAGACATTTGTCTTGTTTACATGTTTTTTTTAATGCAAAGTAAATATTCCGTCTACACGCATACTGCTTACTTATTTCCTTCATTTAAAAATTAATATTTTTATTTAATATGATAGTTTGCGCCCCCAATAACAACTTATTATAAAAATTATATGTATTCTCAATACGTAAGTATTATTTTAATATTATTATTAAGGTAAAATACGTAGAAAATTGCTAATCGATTTTATTGGTGCTAATATTTGAGAAAACCGGTAATACCCAGGAGAAAACGGAACGTTATTTGTTAACATCACTGTGTGACATTCATAGACAATAACAAAAGCGGGGAATTTGAAGTCTACTACCGCCCAGAATACACAATTTAGGGATCACCAGACAATTTTTAACAGCATTCAATCCACAGACTTGAGGTCTGGCGATAGACATAGGCGTGTAAATCGAGAATCGGCCTCCAGGAGTAAATTAGTATCGCGTCACCGCGCGGCGCGGCGGGCGGAGTAACATAGCAGGCGCGCACCGCACACCGCGCGTCTTGCTTTCCTCTCAATGTCCATGCGTAGACAACATACATGGGGGTTAAATCGATAGGTATGGAACCCTGCTACCAGCTAGTGGCGGCTTGACACCCTAAAAGAAACATCAAGTATATTTATATATTCCACTTTGCTTTCCACCTTACCTAAGCCGTGATACATCATTATTGTCAATGTTTTCTTTGATTATTTTTTTATTTTCCAGGTTTATAATGAAACATTTATAAAACTGGAAAATAAAATATTGACCTGAAAATTTTCTACAACATTTTCCTTGTGTTTTTATGTACTCTAAACACGAAAAAGGCTCAATTTACAAATAAACCTAATATGAATATCTTTCACTATGTGATCAACCTTGAAATAGTGAAAAAATAAGCTGTTCTATTCGATAAAATGTACTCAATTACCTATTTCATGTTTGATATGAGCCAGCATATTATGAGTGCACAAAGTTTTGTAAAATAATCTCCACATTGTGGCGAGAGATATGCCATGCATATCAGATATTTGAAAGGAAAATTGTTTTTGATTTTATATAATGTTATAATGATATAGCTAGCCTTTACTCCTTAAAAATTTTACTCCTTGATAATTTTCAACATCTAAATACATATAAAATAAAGAAATAAAAATTACACTTACATAAATATACAAATAAAAATCTATGCTTATGAGATCCTTCTATTTCATGTGCTGCTTTTCTGGTTATTAGATTATGATAAAACTTAGTCAGCTTATTAAATATACTTGCAAGAGGGTTAGGAGGCATCCATAAATTACGTGCGGTGTTTTTAAAATTTTCTGTACGTACGCTCTCGTTCATCGAGTCGCGTGTTGGGCTGACAGTAGCGTGAAAACAAAGGACTGACTACACTGTACCGTTAATTCAGATTAATTTGAGCCATTTGGTATAAAGCAAATATGGTGGTTTGACAGTCAGTAGATGTATAACGTCGAAGTATGTATATATATAAATTCTTTTATTTGCTATAAATAGGGTGGGTACAAAGGTGTTACATAATATAAATTATTCCGTGCCTATTTAGCCATCAAGACAGCATGCAAATTTCTTCATTATCTGCTTCATCACAGAGCTATCCACCTTTACTAAGCAACCTTCGTCAATGCTAAGAATCCCAGCATGAGTAAGCTTGGTCTTCGCACGAAATGTGAGGATTGCAGGAATCGCAGCAGAAATACAAATATCTGTTAATTTGATGAATATTTAGCCACTGGTTCTGGCATGATTCACTTATAATTCTGCAAGATTTGGATTTCTGATCTATCAAGTGTCCAACTCTCTTTCGGTCATTGATACGTACGAGTCTTTTTTCAAGTTGATAGCAGCGTATTCCGATTCCGGTATAATGTAGATCATATTACTTCCGCTTTGTTTCGACACAGGCACAAGTTTGCAAAATTTTATACAGATCACGACTAATAAGAGGAAGTTTTATTTCGAAAATACAATATTATGCTGTTACTCTCGATTTAACAGCCAACAACTTGTAAATCTTAGTTAATTCCGTCTGTACGTCAAAGGGGAGAGCCAAGTCGGTTGATGATCGTGATGCGATCAGATTAAGCTCTTCTTTGAGCTGTTCGGGAGCTATTAAATGAATATAAATATATATTCGTTTAATATAATAATAGATGTCAGTTACAGGTTCGATAACAGTATTTTGAATGTCCTTCAGATTTTGGATAAAATTGTTTGCAGCTATTATTCTTAAGTTAAAATCGATCAAGCCATACTAAGAAGTCATTTGCTCGTTCATTTTGTAGGCAGCATCTTCCAAACTCATAAGATGTTGACTAATATTCTTGTATTGCTTGTCAATCGACTCCGGCTCGCTTTAATAGGTTGTATTCCGCTTCAATTATCGAAGTTTGATTTATCCATAAAGAAGCCATGTACTGTTGATCATATTTAATATTTGTAATATCTTGTTTACAGTGCGACATAAAAGAGTAGAAAATAAATGAGGGCGCCACCATCGAGCAGATGGTAACACTGATAATTATGATTAACTAATCTTGATATTAGATTTTTTTTACGCAATATTTATGATTGATGTATTAACAATGGTTTTTAGCTGTATACATGTCTTACCTATTATCTGGCCTATATGCCAAAAGATATAGACAGAGCTACATTTTAACCCACTTTGCATGGAATTAATTTTGTTGGCCCTTTTCCTCTGTTACGTGAACGAGGGAAATGCTATAACCGTAACCGGAATTTATAAAACAACCACAACCACTATTCAAACCAAAATTCTCAACTCAACATACAGGACAGACTGCATACACAAAACTATTAAAATAATGCTCAAGCGTCTGTAGAGCTACTGTTTATGGAGCCTACTAACTCGACGTCATCCTTTACCCGACCTCCTTCAGGTAAATAAATAATTAAAACCACCTAGGAATTAAAAAGCATTTATTCATGATCACAGAAAACTAGTCAATATAGTTCAATGCGATCATCTACATTTTGTTGCGACGAACAAGTACTAGCACTGAAATTTACTATCTCTTGTTCTCCCATTGGCTCGTCACTGGTTTCTGCTTCAATCTCATCATCACTGCTGCTGCTGTCTTCACCAAGTTCAATAACCGATTTATCTATGTCAGTATAAAGTGTTTTGCCACGATCATAATATTCTTTTTCAATTTTTTTAACATGATTGCAACAATTCATCCAATCCTGTTAGGTAATAGAATGAAATGCTTCAATAGCCAATTCCTTAATGTCTTGTGCACCTACATTTTTTGCAGCAATCTTTCGTTTTGCCAAAGCCCAAATCAACTCGATGGGATTCAGATCACAGTGGTATGGCGGTAGCCGTATCACTGTGTGACCATGTTGCCCCAGAATTTCGTCAATTTCGTAAACTGGCATAGGTTTATGTCTTTTTACTAGCTCTACAAGACCAGGTTTCATCAAATCTTGATCAAATGATATGTTGTTATCTTGTAGCCATGACCTTAGTTCATTCACCTTACTTGCTGATGTTGGAGTTTTATTTTTAATTACAGAGTGATAAGGTGCATTATCCATGACAATTATGGATGGCTCTGCAATGTTAGGAATGAGCTTTTCGGTCACCCATTTTGTAAAATTTCCCCGGTTCATTTCTGAGAGATAATCCTCTTGCTTATTCACTCCACTAAAAACTACAAGTGCATTAGGCACAAAACCTTTTTCACTTCCCGCGTGTACTAGAATCCAACGTTTTCCTTTTGATATATCAGAGGTGACACCTTCAGTGTAAATAGACTGCCAGCATTTCTTGACTTTTTAGCTAGAGTGAATGTACCTTTCATCCAAATATATAATGTCCTTCTGTAGTTCCTCTGGTAGATTTCTGTTACGTATGATGGTACGTAAGTATTCTTCACGTTTATGTGTAATTATAGATTTTTCCATCAAAGCCTGTCTGTTAGACTTGCACTTTTTAAACTGGAATCCAATCTTTTTTCACGACTTCCATCATAATTTATATCATCTTTTAATTGCAATAATAATTTACTAACTGTTGGCACTTCTTTCTCCACAGTGTAAAAAAAATTACTTTCTGGCGGATTGCGCAGATATCAAAGTCATCCAAATGTTTTGGTGGTCGGTCGACCTTTTCGGTGCTTAGCAGGCGTAGAAAATTTTTCTCCATTTTAAATACCATCCTGGGCTATTCTGCGTACTGTACTTTCAGAAACACCTAAAACAAAGAAATTTATTTCAAAATTTACTAAAATTTGTTGTGACAAAGCAGCCAGGATTCTGGGAAATTGCCCAGTCGGCGACGATGTGAAAGATTTTTCCTTGTAGCTGGGTCTTGTCTAATAGTAATGTACGGTCGAAGTCATTAGTGAAGTTCAAATTCCACAAAGTAATGCGTGCACTTTAGATTAAGAAAAAATATTTTCCTAATGTTAGCGAGTAGGCGGGATATTCCGGGGTTTCATTAGTGTGTGTGTTTTATTGAATATCTGTATACCTACTCACACGCACTGACTGTAGGTATTATGTTACATATTGCATATAATGTATGTTACGAATGTAAATAAAATTTAACGTATTATGAAGATTAGTTGCATTTAAGGATTGGCAAAGTTTTTCAAGTATCAAACTATTTGGACCGCGCTATAATAATGATAGTCTTTGATTATGTTTTTCTAAAAAATGAAATGAAAAATAAAGAAATCACTAATATGTTCGACAGTTCAGGGGAGCTTGGTGGACTGCTTGTGGGAAATTCTTGCAGGCACATAAGACGACACAATGGTTTTGCAAATCGAACCGCCGCGCCACCAAGAATGAATCGCCACTTACCTGAACACCTTACGTGCCGCGTGAAAAATTGAGTCTTTCCATTTGCGCCACACGGCCCACCGGTGAGCCTTCCTTGCTGTTACATTCACGCCGTGCGGGTCACCCGTGAGCCTAATGACTGGTTTAGCGAAAATGCTTACTACAGGCCGAATTCTACAGATATCGAACAAAACCTTGGACGTGAGCCGCAAGGCCCCGTAGTTTAACCGATGTAGCGTGGTTTTCAAATCCATTAGATTTTTTTTTGTTTTATGAAGGTTATTGTAATGACACCAGTGTTGTTCTTATCGTAACAGGGAATATTTTAGTTTCACGTATTACTTATATAATATTATTATAATAAAATACAACCATAATAATGAAACATTTATTTAAATTGTAGAACATTTATTTTTGCTCTTTACCGCCAAATAAAAATACCACTTTAAATTATGTCACAAAGTAGGTATCTAATTACTTTTAATCACATTTGCAGCTTTTTTCAATATCACATTATTTAGTCTTCTATTCATATCATTAAAATTAAAAGGAACTTAAAGATAATACCTCTTTCTATGTATATATATATATATATATATGTATATAGTTTATATATAAAATATTATTAGGATATATATTTATATAAATATCTGTACTAATATTATAAAGCATAATCATACCTATTAACTAAGTCTATAATCACATTATTTATGGCACTTCTTTTCAATATCACATTCTAATCAACTATTATTATTGAAATTAAAAGAAAATCTTATTAATATTATCACTTTCTATGTATCTATTAGCTACATAACAATAATCAAACATGAAGTTTATTAAAGCAAGGTAAACAAAGAAAAGGTTTATTTGGACAACTTTCGCAATATGTTGATTTTTTTTTTTATTTTGTCTTAGCCTGTCTGCTACCCATGATCGGCACGTTTTCTGCGTAACATTGGCGACAGGTTCTTCGAACTTTTCTAGACAAACCGTCTTTCTTTTGCAGGATGTGTTTCTTTCTTTTCGGTCTTTCTATAATGGGTGCAGTATTTTGTGGGACTGTACAAAATGTCATCATTATAGACCTTCAGAAATCTGCCATTTGTAATTTTTTATTAGTTACTGATTTATATAGAGTCAGAGCATTAACCATAGCAGTATTGAACAACAAATCAATGGCCAGCTTCTTGTACCATTTGACCGTCTTTCTTAATGGAGACGAGTATGCGGACATCTGATCTGACAAGTCGACTGCGCCTTTGGCTTTGTTATAGTCGATTATGATTTGCGGTTTCATGACGATATTGCCTCGGCGCTTTCTAACATTCACAAATTCCTCTGAGTGTTTGGTCGACAAAACCAATACATCTCTTTTGTCTTTCCATTTCATTGCAGTGATACCATCTCGACTTTCTCTTGCTACGTATTCTCCCTTCTTCAGTTTCGTGCTGATTACTTTTTTTGGCAGATGCCTCCTGTTCTTTCGGATCGTTCCCACCAAATGCGTTTCGTTATCTAACAAAGTCCTGGCCAATGGAATGCTTGTATACCAGTTATCGGTATAAAGTGTATGACCTTTATTTAAAAGGCCACTTAGCAAATCCATAACAACATTGTATGTAGTGGTATTTGCAGTTTCGTCATTTTTACCTGCGTAAACATTTATTCTATAAGGATATCCCGGAATACAACATAACTTGAATTCTTTGATGCCGTATTTGTGGCGCTTTTGTTTGTTATATTGTCGAAATATAATCCTGCCACGAAACGGGACCATACTCTCATCAATGCATAGATCTTCGCCAGGTGTGTAATGCGTCTGGAATTGCTGATTTAATACTTTCAGTAGATAGCGAATACGATGGAGCCGGTCCTCTTTATTTGCTTCATCGTTTTCATAAAAATGAAGCATCTGCAACATTAACTCAAACCGATTCCGTGGCATGATTGTGCGCGGAAAAGGATGACCTATAATATTATTTGTGGACCAATATTCCGGCAACCTGGGAAGTTTTGTTAAGCCCATAAATAGGATCAAACCAAAAATTTTTTTTATTTCCTCAAGATTAGTAGGAACCCATTTACGGAGCCTTGCATGTCGTGATGCTTCTTCTGTTCTAACAATTTTGTTCAAAGCGAATAGATTAGTTTTGTCAGCAATATCTTGCAGAAGGCTATCAGGCACCATTAGTTGAAAGAAGTCGGCTGTAGTTGCGTTTCGCATGCTTAAGCAAAGATTAGTAGGCAAACCAGGAAGCTCAGTGAAGGGTATTACTTTCCGTTGGTTACCTTTAGGACTTGACCAAACCCCCGATGGTGGTGTGTTACCTGAAAAATAATATGAAATAATTTTGTACCAAAATAAACAACTTCAACTTATGTTAAACTAGCTTTTGCGTGGATCTCGTTTATAGTGACAAAATCCCTAATCCCATGGGAACAACGTATTTCAGTGGGATAGAAAGTAGCCTATGTGTTAATCCAGGGTGGCAGCTACCGCCATACCAAATTTTGTCCAAATTGGTTTAGGCGTTTGAGCGTGAAGAAGTAACAAATATACTCACATACTCACTCACAAACTTATATACAGGGTGGAATTTAAAGACGGTAGTTGGAGGCAAAGTACCCTTAATTTTGATAATGGCAAGTTTTGCTGAAAGGAATTCCTTTATTTTCAAAGGTAAGTAAAACTGCATTTAAAGATTTTTGATAAATCACCTGTTTGGGCCGGGAATCGAACCTAGATGTGAAAAAAAAAACATCCTGTATTTTATGACTCCAACCGAAAGAGTCTTTAATAAGGAACAATTTCTTTTAAACAACATAGTATCTTAAATTAAAGGAAGACCTAGTAAAATGTTTTTTATTGTAAAGCTCACTCACTATCATAAGAAAAAAAAAACAGTGTTATTGAGATTCTTCTCCTTTTTTTTGAAGTTGGTAAAAAAATGTTTTAGTTTCTGTGAATGGGAATATTCGTTCTGGTCACTTAACCAACCAACTTAAAAAAAAATAGGAGTTCCTCAATTAGACTGTTTTTTTTTTCTTTAGATAGTGAGTAAGCTTTACAATAAAAACATATTTTACTTGATCTTCCTTTATTTTAAGACACTATGTTGCTTAAAAGAAATGGATCCTTATTAAAGACTTTTGCGGTTGGTATGATAAAATACAGGATTTTTTTTTCCGTTCCCCAGGTTCGATTCCCGGCTCAAGCAGGTGATTTTTCAAAAATCTTTGAATGCAGTTTTACTTACTTTTGAAAATAAAGGAATGTTTCCTTTCAGCAAAACTTGCCATTATCAATATTAAGGGTACTTTCCCTCCAACTACCGTCTTTAAATTCCACCCTGTATGTTTGCCTATAGATGTTTGACATCAAAAAAATTAAACAAAAACATACTCGTACTACGGTACCTATATGCAAATACTAGCTGATGGGTTGCCGGCAATCCACCACAGGCGCAAACACAAGGGTTACGAACCGCGTCCGAGATCTAACTGTTTCGATAGGAAAGTATCTGCCATCACATACCAAAAGTATCTGTATAAGTTTTATTTGTTACTAGCTGACCCGCGCAACTTCGTTTGCGCCACATAAGAGAGTATTACCTGTTCCCGTCGCATTTACTCCCATCGCGTTGCGTTTACTCCCGTAGCGTCTCTTCGTTAATATTCAATACTATGTGAGAGAGAGAGAAAGGTTGTATTCCCGTCGCATTATTTTTAAGAACGATTTCGTTTATGAAAGAGGTATCCCGTGGCATTATTGTAGAAAAAAAATGATTTCTATTAAAATGGTTATTGTGCACCAACCCAAAGATAGACACATGCTATCGCGCAATGTTATTAAAACTTTTTTAAGAGAAACAATTTTGTAGTACATATTTTTACATAACTATAAATATTTACGCAGCACACGCAACAAAGCTCTCAGAAGGAATAACTTTTCCCCCGTTTTTGAAACATTTACTATTACTGCTCTGCTCCTATGCTATATAGCCTATGACACTCCACAATAACGTAGCTTTCTATTGGTGAAAGAATTTTCAAAATCGGTTCAGTAGATCCCGAGATTACCCCTTACAATTTAACAAACACACAAACTTTACTTCTTTATAATATTAGTATAGATATAACTGATAACTGAACGGTAAAAGCTGCTGTACATTTGTCTACATCATCCAACTAAGATAACAACGTTCCAGCTTGAAATTCCGCCAGACACCTCATGAAAACTTTATAAATTATTGCACGGGTACCACTACGGATGGTTTTATTCATGATGATAAACAATTAACACACTTAGCTGTCTTAAAATCAGGTCCTAAGAACAAAATTTGTACGAATCTTCGCTATCGCGAGATGCAAGATGTCTAAAGTTGACACTGTTGACATTAAAGTCTCGAATTCGAGTTTTGCCAGGAATTCGGAATTCTTTAGTTTCAAAATAATTAATTTCTACTCTTTTATGTCGCACTGTGAAGTGTGAAATGTCCGTGAATATTTATTATTTATTATTATATTATTTACTGTATATTGTTCCGCAAACCTTTCGTCAAGAACGCCGAACAAGCTATTTGCTATGTAACCGATACCGTTTATAAGGCCACGGCGCGTTCTTGCTCGCGTGCGACCGTGGTGAGTCAGCAGCAAGAGGTTATAATCCATGACCTGGTTGTGATATGAGTACATGACAGTGGGACGGTGTTTATATAATTTGAACACAGCAGCAGCTGATTTAATTGTCGACTGTAACGTTTAAACGCATCCGTGATCGAGGGAGGTCACCCATCAGCTGATGCTGCTTAGTACTGGCAAATATACGACATACTACATAACGACGTAAGCGTTTTTTGATATATCGGTATCCGCCAAGTATCCAATACTGTTTTCTAATAAATGATGTAGTTAATCTCACGCCACCGTGATAATGTTATTTTGTGGGCGTAGTCAACTATGATCTCGGCTAACCGGGTATCATTTGCTATGATAATATGATGTTTCATATCTTCGCTAAGCTATAGTGCCGTAGTCTCCCCCCGACTTGTAGAACTCCTGATTTATCTCAGAAGGGATGAAAATTTAGTAGATTGATTTTTGAATTAATTGCACTATCAGTTTGCATTTTGGATATTTCCTGAGAAAATAATAGCATTTGATGATGTTTTATAATGCAAACTTTAGCTTGATTCAATTCTAACACTGTAGGTACGGACAGTTATTTCTATGTATTTTCGTTGTAATGAAACGACGCACCCATGCTAGAATTCTAATTGATTTTGTAAAATTATATTTATCTATAATATCCGCGAATATGGGCGATGTACGGGTTCAAAGACCGTACCGACATGTGTTAGCATATTACCTATTGTATTTTCTAGCAAAACCTTTTTGACAGTGACTGCAAGAAAATCGCATGCTTTCAGAGTGTAGTGTAGACACATTATGCCAACGCAGGTCTGAATTGTAATTAAAACTTTTGGGACACTGTGCATTTGAATCGTTTATTTTCATTGTGTCTCAAGATGTGATGCTCGAATATGAAAGTATAGTTTCCTATCAGGAAATCGTTTAACGCAAATAGTACACTTATACAGTTGTACACCCGAGTGATAAGCGTTGTTGTGCTGTGTTAGATAACAACCTGTCCATTTCAACACGGCAGTAGGCTCACCACCTGTTACGTGGGACATAAAAGTTTCATGTGAAATGTGGACGTGTACTATGCCTCTGCCTACCCCTTCGGGGATGGAGGCGTGACTATATGTATGTTTTATTCCTACCAACGGAGCTCATAACCGTTAGCGATCATATTTTTTTATTCCTACTGTTATTATTACCAAGACCAGTTTCAAATCATATTTTTTTTATACAGAACTTTTTTCTTCATAAAATTCAATGATCATATTTTTTTTCACACCTTATTTATACATATTATTTCGGTAATTTAATACGGTGACACCGATGCTCTAAGCTTATTCTTATGGATGGCTGCGTGTGTTAGCATAATAATATATGGTATTTTCTAGCAAAACCTTTTTGACAGTGGCTGCAAGAAAATCGCATGCTTTCAGAGTTTAGTGTAGACACATGTGCCGACACAGGTCTGAATTGTAATTAAAACTTTTGGGACACAGTGTGCATTTGAATCGTTTATTTTCATTGTGTTTCAAGATGTGATGCTCGAATATGAAAGTATAGTTTTCCTATCAGGAAATCGTTTACCGTAAATAGTACACTTATAAAGTTGTACACCCGAGTGATAAGCATTGTTGTGCTGTGTTAGATAACAACCTGTCTATTTCAACACCGCAGTAGGCTCACTACCTATTACGTGGAACATAAAACAGGTTTTTGGCCTTATTGCTTAAAGCAATTTCTGCCAGGCAACCTTTGGATGGAGAAATATGTTGGCAGGAACGAATTCGAAGTTATTGGCGTATAATTTATTAGATATATTCCTATGCATTAATAACACATACATTTTAAGACGTAAGCAGTAAAATTATCAAGTGGAATACAATTACCGGTAAACGATGATCTCAACTCAAGATGGCTAAGAATTTAAAGAACATTTGGGTTATTGTTGTTACCACCATGTTTTCTAATACAGCCAAAAAAAAGTTCAAGATGGTCTTGGCTTAGACGGTATGTCGAAATATAAGACATATTTTTTTTATCTTCAACCATTTCGCGATACATATTTTTTAAACTTTCTATACATATAATGGCTCCAAGAAATTCAGTCATTCTTTGGGTTTCTATAATTCTTTTTTTAATTATATTCATTATAATTCTAGGTTCTCTCTATTTGGACGCCGGATGATTTTTGTTTGTTTGACCTGAATTTCCAAAGAAAGAATGTAAGTCTTCGCTTTATTTAGGAACTCTATTATAGTATGTTTATTTTTATAGCTCATAGGGCATTTGTAGCCATATTAATGACATTTTTGAGAATTTAATATGTCAAATAAATTATTCATCAACATTATAAAATTAACGGTTCCAACACTATCTGAAAAATTGGAAGACTTTAATACTTCATCACAAAGTTGAAGGGCTTTCGCGACACTCGTGCTTAGCAATTGCGTTGCCAGCTAAACTTTCATTACCTGATTCCGAAAGTGTATTTGTTTTGGTGAAAGTTTGTTAGCAAATCGGAGACCTTCATTTTGCTGCAATTTGTTTAAATTAATGAGCAATTGCCATTTTATTTTTTTATTATTTTGATCATAAAATATCTTTTTATTTTCAAACGCATTTCTTACGAGTTTTATTACGTGACAAGGATCTATAAATATATACACATTTTCCAGCGTAGATGGATGGCTAAAAAACGTTTTCATATCAGATATGTTAGTAAATTTACAGCCTAGAGTCTCTACAGCAGTAAAATTAGCTTTGCATCCATCAAATGTTAAACTAACGACCCTTACTCCAACTTTATGACACTTTTCTAAGCAAATTTTTATCAAAGTCGATTTAGTTTCAGCCCTAATACCAGCTGCAAGGAAATAACCAACAGGCAATTTCCAATTCTCAGTTAATGAGACCACCATGAAAACTAATACCTGTGTCGCCTTTTCTTGTTGGGGACCTGCGCCAAAATTAACTAAGCCTAATTTTTTGTCTCTGAATAGTTTTTGCTGACGAATAGCCATTTCGTCAAAAACAAGAGAGCACAATACGGGTTTATTAGATGGATTGGTTTTAGATTGAATTTCTAAGGCTTTAAATGCTTCCTCAGTGAAACCTGGCTCTGCTTTAACTGATCCATACCAACTGCAGAGTGTTCGTGGATGTGGTAAGGCGTTATTATAAGATTTTCTGAAAAATTTATACGCTGCTGCAGAATAATAATGCAAAGTAAGTGCAAATTTACGCACACGTGTGGTGTATTTAATTTTTTTTTTGGGTGACCTAACTTTTTTTATTGCATTCAGATAAGCTTCCACGGCTGCGGCTTCAAGCATAATTTTTTCCTCATTTTCAATAGGAAAATTTAATTTTTTTTTTTTACTAAATCTGTCAATTTTTGATTTGGAGATTTCAAATATCTACATTTCCTTTTTAATTTCCTATTATTATTCCAAAAGAGATTTTTGGCTGCTGTTATTTTTTTAAATTGGTTTTTCAAAGTAATCTTTCTGGGCGTGTCGAAAATTGAATCCGTTTCTGAAACATGGACACCTTCTAATGATGTGGGTGATGCATTTCTTTCCAGCTCCGATCCTCTAGAGTTTATAAGGGTTCAGCACATTTCTTTAGATGTCGTCTACCAGCTTTCGTGAAGTAACTATCTTGCTCTCGAAAATGTTCAGAATAAATGCGAGAATGCTCTGACGGTAACCACGTCTCTTCGCATCTGTTCTTTTGAACAAATTTAATCCATTGCTCCCTTTTTTGGCCAGGACGAGAAAATCTATAAATGAAAAAAGCACTCAAACTCGATCGCAAAATAAACCCGACAATTGTACTCAGCGTATCAAAGATCTCGATAAACGATACTCAATATGGAATTAGTAACAGCAACCTGGCCATATTAAATTGTAAAATAGACATAAAGTTACACAACGCACCAAAAAACCCCTTAAACGACACCCAACTTGAGATTTTGTATATATCGCGACGGCCTTTTGGATCGCAAAATAGTCACCGCATTGGACCGCAACCGGCAACCGGGACCAACGGCTTTACGTGCCTTCCGAAGCACGGAAACGCTCGCACAAAGAATGTTACAAATCGGTCACCCATCCGTGCCGGCCCCAAAGAAATTTGCTTAACCACAGTGATCGGTTACAGAACACTGAACAAGCAGGGCTACGAGCGTTTCCACCAATTTACTAAAAATAGTAAAATGTGGTAATCTAGTATGACTCTGCCTGCTCCTCCGGGAATAAAGGCGTGACCGTTACATACATATGTATGTATGTAATGTAGCAACATATTAGTAAAACAATTTTCGAAATAGGTTCAATAGTTGCAGATCCTATTCGTTGGAAACAAACAAACAATCAAATATTTCCTCGTTATGATATTAATATATTATGGGATATTTTTAAATGCACCTCTGTTTAATTTTTCTGCACACTAGATAACTCCACTAATTTACTAAATGCAAACCAGAAAAATAAATGCTGTGCAAAAAAACCAATTGATTATCTAAACATGTCCTACTTAAAAAACTTAAATATTACTCAGAACGAGATTACCTTTTTAATCGAATTCAGACCAAAAATGTGGTTCGTACATCGAATATATGATTTGTGACACAGAAATACGAATTGCATATCAAAAATACTAACTTGCACTCTAAATAGTACTATCTTATAACGGAATTGGTTAGGTTAGGTTCTTAGACCATATATCACGGGACTAGCCTTTGCGAACCACCGCATACAAAAATATTCTGCTAGTCATAGCGGGTGAAGGGGGAAACACAAACACATATAAAATTTCATTATATTTGAAAATGTATTAATCGACAAACGCGTATTAATGGCTGTTGTGTGTTAATTTTTATTGTACAGTCAACTACAATGAAATGTACTAGTTTAATCATATAAAATGATTTACTGATGTACAGTGCTTTTTATAAAGCCAATAGACCAAATGGTCTATTGGCTTGGCAGAAAACAATGCTTAAGTAAGGCGCATCCTGTGGTTAGATGATCTAAGGTTAGGTTAGACTTTTATTTTTTTGATCAATAAAATTTAATTTTGTAGAGGTGACTGATTAAATTGAGGTTTTACTTAGAATAAACGATGCTTTTAAAAGTAAATTAGACAATAGATTTTCTTAAAAAAGTTTTGATATTTTTGTTGAACAATGGAATTTTTAGATATACTATTCTGATAATAATTAGTAAAACAGTTCTGCAAATACCATTAAACAGTATAATGAATTTGGATTATTTAATGTGCATAATTAGTGTGCAAGTCAGTATTTTTGGTTTAACTTTGAAATATTTTGTTCGGAAAAAGGGAATAAACAGATATCGATTTAAATACATGCCATATATTATGACCCAAATAGTGGGAGTTGAACCCACCCATCTAGTAATCAATACTCGCAATAAGTCACATTTGACCAACACTAGAAGTGTAAGGTACTTATATTAAGTAAACGTAATTACGTTATAATGTACTTACTTATGATAGGTGACACCCGTAGTAGACTTATTGTTTTTCTGAGAATAATTTCGACAGTTTCTCAATACACAACTTGGCATTTTTACGAAAAAGAAACTATACGTAGAAATTATCACCAGGTGACACCCGTAGTAGACTTATTGTTTTTCTGAGAATAATTTCGACAGTTTCTCAATACACAACTTGGCATTTTTACGAAAAAGAAACTATACGTAGAAATTATCTGAAACAAAAACAAAATAAACATAAGTAAAAACCTTTCTCGATTTTGTCGTATCTGTTTGGTTGATCTATATTTTTGTAGTAGTCACGCGCCAAATATGGCGTAGATGTATCTGTTGCAATTTAACTTTTGTAAAAATGAAAATAATGGATATATTAATTACTTACCAGATATAAATATCAAATCACGTTCTAAGTGCGTAAGTAGATATTTTCAAATATTAAAATTACAAAATTATTTAGAAATACGTCTACTACACTGATCACTGCTTTAAATAAACATGTCTACCTCGCTCGCTTACTCGCAAATGACTAAACGTGCGGGGGACAATTGGCTCCCGTACGAGTGGACAATTTTGAAGTACCGATCGCCGCGTCTAGTGTAACATAGAAGTCATTGGATAAAACTAACATCCTTACCGAGGTATATTTTGAAATCAAAATTTGTTAGTATGACGGAAATATAATATGTCGTATAAACATGTACACGGATCAATAATATCTTCGAAAATATATGTTTGTTAAAATATGCACGCACTGATACGTATAGGAACCATTTTGGACCAATTGTATTATAATTAAACAGAAAGGGAAACACACACACATACATGGATACTTTGAAATGCGAAATTCGTCAATTAAAATTTTAATAAGTCTAATTATTCGAGTCATTTTAATTCTTGTTTTACTCTGAAGTATATTTTTCACGAAAATCCACTTTAATGTATTGTATGCAGGCGCAGAATATTTGCGAATAAAGGTAATAAAATGTTGCTTACGGACTTTTTGATTTATACTGTTTCGGTCTCCTCCGCTCGCTCTGTTTTGCCAGATAACCTTATATCCTAGGATCCCTTTAAGAACGACCTTCAGCGAGCTGGTTATTGGATGAAAAGTGTTTTATATTAAACTAAATATGTCACTAATTAATTTGCAATGAGTTGCCTAAAAATTTTCAGTCCAGAATATGATAAATTAAGAATTTAAAAAAAAATTACTATTTACTGGTTTGCTTAATAGATACTGATGAATATGGAGACTGCCTACACCACAACTGTACTTCGGGATGAGTATAGGTTCGCTCGCAAAGAAACACACGTCCGTTACACCTGGCGTTTAATCAACGACAAAAATATCAACCTACCTACATTACATATCCTTCCTCTTAATTAGTGCTTACTCACTAGAGACTTACAATTAACACACACTAGATAATTTTAAATAACTAACTTAAATACTAACAAAACTTAATCTATCTCAAACCCATATCGTGTTACGGGTTTTCGAACACGCTTGGGAATGTCCACGGGTGGCGATGGGTACGAGGTGGACGGAATATGAGTTGGACCAACGCTCCCTGGTGGTTTACGAGCTTTCCCATCCTCCCTCTTTACCTCCTGAGGCTCCAGCCCAGTCGAGTTCGTCTGTCCGGCTATCACCTCCGGTTGTACCTCAGACGATGTTCGTTGTATCGGGTATTGTGAGTGTGTGATTCCAATTTCTCTTAATTTGATCGATATGTCTTTTGAGTGTTGGACCGTTTTGCCTTTCCACTATAAAGTTCCGCTGGCCTAACTTGCCTCCTATTTTGCCATTTACCCATTTCTCCCCTACCCCATAGTTTCTAACCCAGACTTTATCTCCTATCTGGAAGTCTCTTAATCTACCGCCAGCATGTGCTACTTGTTTGACTTGACTATTTCCTACCTTTATTTGAACTTCATCTTCCCCCTTTAAACAATCCAACCGTGAGCGCAATTTCCTTCCTAGCAGGATAGCGGCCGGAGACAACCCGGTCGTAGCCTGTTCAACGTTTCTGTACGCCATAAGATACGTTTGTAATGCGACGTCCGGTGCTATGTCGTCTTTCTTCGCCTTTCGAAGCGTTCGTTTACAAAGCTTAAGGCCGGGTTTCCACTGACGCGGAGCGGGGCGGAGAGGAGCTTAGCGGTGCACGAATTGACCAATCACTATGCTCGAAATCTCCGCTCCGCTTCAATGGAATCAGCACGAGCGGAGTGGAGCAGAGCTGAGCGGATATTCATAGTTAAAATACAGCGAGGCGATGGGGTGCGGAGGACAGCGGGGCGGTGCCGTGCGGAGGACAGCGGGGCGGTGCCGTGCGGAGGATAGCGCGGCGGTGCCGTGCGGAGGACAGCGCGGCGGTGCCGTGCGAAGGACAGCGCGGCGGTGCCGTGCGGAGGACAGCGAGGGAGAGCGGAGCGGGATGCGTGGGGGATTCGTTATCTTCGTCTTCAAGTAGAGAAAGATATGAAATATTGCTTTTTAGGGTTCCGTAGCCAAATGGCAAAAACCGGAACCCTTATAGACTCGTCATGTCTGTCTGTCTTTCTGTCTGTCCGTCCGTACGTCACAGCCACTTTTCTCTGAAACTATAAGACCTATGCTATTGAAACTTGGTAAGTAGATGTATTCTGTGAACCGTATTAAGATTTTCACATAACACTAGAAAAAAGCAGTAAATTTTTGGGTTTTTTTTCATTAATACGTGTGCGGTATCTATAGACAGGTCTTCTAAAATGCTATTGAGGTTTCTAACATAATTTTGTTCTAAATTGAATAGTTTGCGCAAGAGACACTTCCAAACTCCAAACTTCCTCTAACTTCTAAACTAAGATAATGATAAATCTAAAAAAATATATAAAGTACATTGCCGTAAAAACTTCCAACGAAAATTGGTATAAACGAGAACTAGTAAGCAGTTTTTTTTTAAACGTCATTTTCACCTAAAAAAAATCACTACCACAGCGAACGTGTTAAAACATCAATCAAAGTTACAACGAACTACAAGAACTTTTATACTATGGTACCTAACTATGGAACCCTTCATGGGCGAGGCCGACTCGCACTTGGCCGGTTTTTCTATTTGAGATAGTCTTTCAGAGAGATTGAGTGTAACTGAGCGAAAAAATGCGCGATTACTAAAGTATGCTCCGCTCCGCTCCACTCCGCTACGCTCCGCTCCGCTCCACTCCGCTACGCTCCGCTCCACTCCGCCACGCTCCACTCCGCTCCGCTTCAGTGAAAAAACTGACCACTTTTCACCGCTCTTCACCGCTCCTCTCCGCCCAGCTCCGCTTCAGTGGAAACACTGACCACTTTTCACCGCTCTTCTCCGCTCCTCTCCGCCCAGATCCGCGTCAGTGGAAACGCGGCCTAACTGCCGCCTCGGCGGCCCCGTTCAAGGCAGGATGAAAAACGGCCGAATGAACCACGTTAATACCGTTTGTTTTCATAAATGTGTGGTATTCCTTACTAACTATACGGAGGGCCATTATCCGATACTACAACTTTAGGCAACCCAAGACGCGCAAAAGTTTCCCTCAACAATTTTATAACTTCTCCTGCAGTGGTCGTTTTCACACAAAAAATTTCAATCCACTTTGAGGTAGCATCTATTAACACTAAAAAGGTTTTACCATCAAAAGGGCCTAAGAAATCAAGGTGTAGCTGCGTCCAGGGTTCGGGCGGGTAGAGCCAGGGCTGTGGCGGCGCGCGGCTCGGCGCGGGCTGCACGAGCGTGCAAGCGGCGCACGCGTGGCATCGCTCCTCAATGTCGGCGTCGATGCCCGGCCACCACATGTAGCTACGCGCTAACGCCTTCATTTTTTTCACAGAAGTAATTTTAAAGACAGTAACGACGCAAAAATCCGTTTTTGGGAAAGAATGAATACTGAATAAAGTTCAATATCGTACGCCCATAGACAAGGAATTAAAAAATAATGAAGATTTAGGGTCATAATCATTACTATTAAAAACTATCCGGAAGCGGATATGTTATATTTAGGTACGAATGATTGACCTATATTTTTTACTTAATAATTTACATAATTTTAGGTTAAGTTTGTTTTACTTACACATTTTACATTTTCTACTTAGGTAAGTATACAATTATATACCTTTTACGAGATAATATCCGATAAAAACATACCTGAATCTCAATTCTCAATCCAACGAGAATTGCGTAAATGTTTACACAACAAAAACAAACCTTGACCTTTATTACAGGCGACTCTTGTCTGTCACCAATATATCTTAGAAAATCACCTTTTTATACACTGAAAATACAATACACTACGATGCGTTCTATAATAGCATAAACTATTTATTTTAAAGTACAAGTACCAAAAATAAACTGGATTTTCGACATTTTTATCACAAGAGATACGTGACAACGCTGTGCACAAAAGACGTAATGACATATATTTAGAGTTGCCATACTAGGTGGCAATCTTTTTTTTTAAGCTTTAAAATTGTGACATGCGCTGAGACAATCGACCTACTACTGATAAATCCGTTCGAACAAGGAGTAAGTGTAATATGTATTGCCAGAAAGTCACGCAAATCATTATCTGTCAACTGTATCGAACGGCCAGTTTTTTGAACCGAATAAGCGTTGTTTCATTGACAATTTCATTTATAATATCAGGCAAAAAAAAAGATTAGAAGTATTGTAAAGAAATAAAGAAAGAAAGAAAGAAAAATAATTTATTTGCAGTAATAAAAGCGTACATCAAAAAAAGAAAAAAAATGACTGACTGTAACTGACAACAGTGTAGCTTGTCTTGTAAAGGTGAAAGAATTTCAGGGATGGGCATAGTGACTACATCATAGCAGTTGTAGTTGGGACAGATTTTAAATGTTCCATCTATTCAAACAAGATTCCTTAATCAAACCATCAACTCGGTTTTGGGGGACTAATAATGTACCTATTATGTTCAAATGTAATGTTACTAAATAAATAAATAATAATAATGAAAAATCGTTTACTCTGTTTTAAATATTCTCTCATTTTTTCTCCAGCAAATATTAAAATTAATTTTCGTTTTTCTTTGTAATCGCTCATTTTATTTTGAAAAGCAGGTTTTTTGGTCACAAGATGTAATCCTTTATCTTTAAGAACTTGCATGTTTTCATCAAATATTTGAATGACTGAAGTAATTAGGTCTTTTAGTACTGCTTTTGAACATATTTGCATTTGTTCTTTCGTTACCCTTTCCTCTAAATTATTCGGGTCGTGACGTTTTTATTGTAGCATTACATTCTTCCTTTTTTGCACATCGACATAGTTTTGACCCATCCTTGTTGGTTCTCTTTAATGTGTATTCATAGCCAGCTCTACACAACAGCTCTCTACCTCTTTGGGTAATAGACCGGGCGCTAGAGGTAACTGAGTATGCATAACGTGAGTACCGAATTTCGCCAACGGATTTAAGTGAAGAAAAGGTCAAAGAATAATAATGTGAATCTTGCCGGTGTATTTTTTGGTCCATATTTTATTAACCCCTCTTCTCTTATTCGTAAGGAATGTATTGAGCACATGATATAATATCATTTTAATGATTATTTTCGTGATAATACTAAGAGCATAAACTGCGTTACGCGTGTGCACGCACGTGAGCACGTCGCGGGCCACGCTTCTGGTGCACGCACGTGAGCACGTTCGCGTGCTTATGCGTGGGCATCGGCGCGTGCATCCGCGTAACGCAGTTTTCTCAGTACAATTTTGACGTTGGAGGTGTACAGTCGAGTAATTATGGATAAATTAATGTTGTATTATTTATCAAGACGACGGCGACGACGAATTGCCAAAAAAAGACGCCAGCCAGTAAGCCCGTACGTTGAATCTAGGTTACTGTGCGGGGAATTCGTGGTGAAGTTTGGTATATTAAGAAAAAATGAAAGGTTTTTTTTCAAATATTTTAAAGTTTCATTACAAGTCTATGATGAATTATATTCAAAACTGGAGCCCTGTTTGAAGACTAACAATCTACGATTGAAATCTACGTCAATCGTATCACCAATGGAACGATTTGCAATGACATTGCGGTAAGTAAAGACATTTCGATATTAATAATCATCTTTATTCATGTAAAAAAAACAGTCATTATTTAACAAAAGTTTAGAACACTCATATTTTTTTGCCAATTTATGTAAGGCACATTACTGTTTAGCCACATCAAGCCAGAAAGAAGAAGAAGTTCTTATTGTTTCGGCAGTGACACCTGAATAAGGCTTAAAATGTTTTTCTTGATGTGGTGCACTCTGTTCTTAGGGCCGAAACACATAACCGCACACTTATTAATCATCATATTAATCACAGTTTCTTACATTTATTAATTATATTTTGTTATTTCTAAATTACACAGTTTTATCGTTTTCGTTTTTTTTTATCTATACCTACTTATTCACTTATTTTTTTATATAATCACAACAGTCATCACAGTGTCTTGCATAAACGTTACGTTACAATTAGTTTTTGATTATTCATTTGAAATACACTAATAAAATCACAGGTTCAAGTTTAAAATAAAAAAAACACAATAACAGTTAAAACAGTACGATAAGTCTAAATGTCTTAATTATAATAATATACCTACCTTACAAAGTATTAATTATAATGACGCATATTGATTGCAAGTTTTTACATAATATGAATATTTCCCTTATTAATTATTCCCTTCTATTACTAGATCGGGTACTAATATTATTTTAAATTCTTATTTATCATCACAATCATAATCACAGTTTACTACATAAAAGATTAAATTTAAGAAGAGGATATATGAAGGAGCAATGTTATGAGTAGGTTCAAAAAAAAGGTCCATTAAGTAAAAAAAGGGGTCTATTGATACACTTTTTTATTTGACCCCAAAATAGGGTTTAAGATAAAAGTGTCCGAATCGACCCCGTTTCTTTCCTTATGAACATTACACCTCAAGGCTTGTAAACTTTTGGCGAATGCCCTTGTATATCATAATAATTGCACATGAGACCAGAAAAATATAAATATAAAATTGCGCTTTTTACTAACTTAAATAGTTCTTCATGTTCTTCTCTTTCTTTTGTTCTTAATAATTAAACAGTCTTAATCAAATCTTCCAAGTCTTTCTTGTTACCTATTTATTCATTGTTCGTGTCTGATCTTATATTTAAGGATTCTAAATCATTCGATACCGTATTTTGCGTTAATGAAAGGTCATCAATGGTAATAATCATTTCTTTTTCTATATCAACCAAAACTTCTAATACTTTTGTACGAAATAATAATTTTTTAAAGCAACTCCATTTTTTTTATAGTTGGTAATAATGACTTAAAAAAATTCAAGTCTTCGTCCATATTATCTGCAGTGTTATTCTTCACGCAATTTAACAACTCTAATTCGAAATCAGTTGGCGATTCGCACTTACGTTTCTTGGAAGATCGTGTTTCTTTGGTAACGCTGGAGCTGGTGCTAGGTACATTAATCAAATCTTCTTCAATAATCGTATTATTTTGTGAAGTTCTCGGTGACGCGTTTTGCTCTACTGACTGATTAAAATCGTCTGCCGATTCTTCTCCTTGAGTATTCGAGTTTGAATCTAAAAATGACAGCATGTCATAGTAAATGTATGTTTTATTTGCCCTGGAACCGGAGCCTGATTTAAGTTTTTTTTTAGTGGACCTCACTCTTATATAAGTGTCTCTTGCAGTTTTCCATCTTTGCTGCAGCTTTTTCACTGAAACAATAACACAGGTATTTTATTTTATTACAGATATTTAGTTAGTGGACATACCTTCGTCGATATTCATCTGGCGTATCAGACAGGACTAACCACGGTCAGAAAAATAGAAACAGAAGTTTGTCAAATTATAATTGAAAGGTTAAAGGAAGAATGTATACCAAAATTTTCCCGTGCGCTATGGGTAGAGACTGAAAAAGGTTTTTTAACGCAAGCCCAGTTTCCTAACTGCATAGGTGCAATAGACGGAAAACATATACGCATTATAAGACCTTCACATAGTGGTTCCCTCTATTACAACTATAAGCATTACTATTCTATTGTACTGCTTGCAATGTGTAACGCCAACTATGAGTTTACCTATATAAACGTGGGAGTGCAGGGTAAAGAATCTGACTCCGCAATTTTCACACAAAGCCGATTGTACGAACAAATCAACAATGACTTAATAGATATTCCTCCTGCCAAAGCATTGCCCGTAATACACAATGATAAACCAACCAACACTGCTGCAACCGCAGCTTTGCCCTATATTATTGTAGGAGATGAAGCATTCGGGTTATCTAGCCATGTCATGCGGCCATATGCTCGAGCTATCGATTTAAACTACAAAAAAAAAATTCAATTATAGGTTAACGAGGGCGCGACGTTATATTGAGTGTACATTTGGTATCATGGCTAATAAATTTCGCATACTCCATCGTCCATTGAACGTTGGAAAAGACAAAGCAATTTGTTTTCTTAAAACAATTTGTATTTTGCATAATTTTATAAGATCAAGAAGTCAAATTAATGACTTTCATGATATTGTCATTATACCAGACCATATACGTTCAGTTCGGGTGTTAATTGGAAATACCTACAGAGATTCGTATACATTACGCGATAACTTCGCAGATTATTTCGTTGCAGACGGACAGCTGTCATGACAAGATCGCAGTATTTATTGAAGATTTGGCTTTTTTATAATTTATGTACATTCAATAATTGATTTTTCACGGTTTGTTACCACACATTTTTTATTAACATAGCAGGCATATTTTAATAATATACCTAATGATTTTATTTGTTAAATTCATCGGATGTAACCAAATAACTTAGATTGTTGTAAACTAAAGTTGAGAGATGTCAAAGAAAAACCTACAAAACTACAAAACGCACGCTTATTTTACAAAGTTACTAGCCCAATTCTAAAACCAATATAATAAATATTTTAGTTGATAATTGTTTTATTTATTTACCTACCGATCCACTGTTTCTGCCCTAAAATGATTTTGAACCCTAAATACACCGATAGTGTGAAGTAGTGTGAAGTTCGCAGTCGTGAACATACTGGTTGTCTCGTGACGCGCAAAATGGCGGCGACCGCGTGGCCGAAAGAAAGAACTTTGGAATTTATCGAGCAATATAAAACCATACCAATATTATGGGACATTGTTCACACGAATTTCACAATGTTCAGAAATACGCAGTATCTCTGCACTAGTTTTGAATATAAGCATGATTTTATATTTACATAGGTAAATTATTGTAAATATTCCGAGTTTTAATTTTATAGTTGGATTAATTGTTGAAAACATTTAATTGACACAAATACAATTGAAATAACTAATTATATATAACTAATTGCATAGATTATTAAAAATAAAAATTTGGCGCAAAGAATAGTTTACCTAACCTATGTTATTATAAAATAAATAAAGAGTGTAGGTACTTACCTTGTATGTTTTTTTCTGCTTCACTCCAGTCATCAAAATTTTCAAACAGTACTTTACAAATGTCTAGCCATGCTTTTGATTTAGCGTCCCGGTCTTTAAATATTTCGCTTGATTGGTCCCATATGCAGGACGACACTGAACTTCAACAATTACCCTTTCTGTATCAAAATTTGTCATTTTTTGTTATGGGCCGGGCACGCGCGTGCGGTCGGTTCGAAATAGCGCTGTCAACTGAACAAGCACGCCCGTGCACCCGCTAGCGGGCTTCGCGCGTGGACCCGTCCAACGTGATGCGTGATCACGTCGCGTGCATGCGTGCCCCGTTGCACGGAAGTATCACGCGACGGGCTCCCGACGGGCTCACGAGCGTGTGCACGCGCATGGGCACACGCGGGTCGTTTTTGTATGGACACGCGAGAGGCACGCTTAACGCAGTTTATGCCCTAAAAGTCAGGATGGATTCTTAAATAATAAAAAAAAACAAAAATTAATTTTTTTTATTAATAAAAAAATTAAGTTACATATGAAAAACCAGCGATTTCAAGCATAAATGTATTTAAAGTAGGTACAAAATTACTCATTTTTATTTTTACATTTGTATTGATGCATTTACATAGTGAAATACAAAACAATTTTGATTTTTTGCAATTACAAGACATTGTGCGACAATTCGCAGTACATTTACATGGTAGAATTAATGACTCTCGTAAAGACTGCTTCGTCATTTGTTGTGGACGCAAGTCACCGTTGAGCTTTTCGTAACGAAATGAACAATAATCGATGGATGGTAATTGTGTTTGATGATCATTTTTCCATATAAATGTTTGTACTGTTGCCCTTAATAAATGCAAATGCAAAGCATCTGAAGGGCATATGACTCTCATCAAATTGAAATTGAAACCTATGTTTTGAGATATCAGTATAAACCTGAGTTCATCAGCAGAAAATTTTTTCTTCGAAAATACATATGTGCAAACGTAGATATCCACTAGATATTAATTCCGTTTTTAATAATTCTTGACGTAATGCTTTCGTAGCCTCAATGATGATATTTTTGATTTGATGTTCCGAACATGTTCCATTATTCCCGTCGATGGTATATTTCCCATAAACGCTAATGATGATTTTGATCGATCAGCCGGGTAAGAAAATAATATGTTTTCACTAAATTTATCAAGAAGTAGTGATTTCACTACACGATTTTCGATCACTGCACCTTCAATGTTTGGAAGTACAGCGAGTCGTTGAGCTAAGAAGCGCACTTCAAAAGAATGTGTTGGTAACTGGTCTTTAATTTCATCAATAAGTTTGTCGGTAATATAATATACTAGCTGATGCCCGCAGCTTCGCCCGCATAATATTTGTTCCCGTTCCCGCTTCCCGTGGGAACTTATTCCTGGGACAAAAGCCTAGGTATGTGTTATTCCAGACTATAATGTATCCCTGTACCAAATTTCAGCCAGATCCGTTCAGCCGTTCGACCGTGAAAGGGTAACAAACATCCACACTCACAAACATTCGCATTTATAATATTACTAATGTAAGATATTAAGGTCGACCGGCTGGCATCTCAGAACTTCTCGGTAATCTTAAATAATCAAGGTAACAATGTCTGTGATACCTCACTACGATAGCAAATAAATCTTCAGGCCGTTGACAAGTTGGTTGGTCTTCTTTTCTACGTGCAGTACTAAAAATTTTCTCCGCTGCTGCAATTTCGGAACATAAATGTAGATGTTTATCTTTGTTTCTCGTTACCTTCTTACAAAATATGCATTTCAACGATTTTTGCAACGCTGCCGGTGTCCTTGATGACGAACGAGATTTTGGAATAAGCTTCTCCACGTTTGCTTTGGAAGTTCAGCAGCTTCATACACAATCGATAGGTACCACTACAACAACACACACTATACTTGCTGCAACTAATAATGGTTATTTAACATTAACAGGCTTACTGCCTAGCACTACTGGTGCGGGGAAGGGGGTGTGGCGCGAGGTGCTGGCCACGCATCGGTGCGTGCTAGCGTCCAGGAACTTTTTTACACCCTGTCCATAAGATGAGTGGAAATGAGCGCGCTATATAACCGTCTCGCCCACACATTTTAAGATCGAAATTCCAGCGTCTAAACACAGCCCTCAGGTGTCAATAGCAAAGTATACTCATGTATTGAAACAAAAGGGCCTTTTGTTACAATACGGGTGTACCTACTGGTATGTCGTTGACTTTGGGAATCTGCCGCATGTAGTTTTTTTTTACATTTTTACACCTACTAAAAATACTTTACTGTTAAATCCTGAGTTAATTTAGCTTGATTTTTCTGCTATCTATGTGCAGTAAAGTTAATGAGATATATGGTCTCAGTCGACCGATTCAAAAATGTTATCAGGCACTGACACCGCGGTTGCAGTTGTGTAGTGGTCCCTTTCACATCAGTTAATTTTGGCGCAGAAAGGTAAGATATGACATCGCTTTTCTCGATAATTGAAATATCACCAATGACCTCACGAAAGTCTCTTTTTGACTTGTTAAAATCTTGCACGACAAGCATGCCGTCATTGATGTCTTCAATATATTTGTAAGTTTTTTTTCCCTGTATCTGATCTGATCTGGTAGGGATCATTCTCAGAATGCTGTTGTCACTACCGTCCAGACGCTGCAGTAATGAGGCCGCTTTCATTTTCGTTCATTACAAAATTTAGTTTTATTCGTCTTTGTAATGAAAATGGCTTTTAATACTAATACACTTAACCGTGTTGTTTACTTGTCCATTTTTTGTTCATATGAGAAAAATAATCTTTCCTCAGGTGCTTTACTTCCAGGCAGACACATGATGTAGGTACTCAAAAATTATGGAAAAGGTCGTTAAGTGAATATTGTTAGCATGGAAATGATTAATTAAATTCCACCCAGCGGTTTTCAGCATATTGACATTACTGCTTTTTTGAATTTTGTTTTAGAGCCAAGTTATCTCGAAGTTGATTCATTTCCTTTGCAGACTCTACGTATTGCATACGCTCGTTTGCTTTTCACACGGCCAAACAGACCCGGCAATGATAACTTATTATCGAGCCGTATGAATGACGTCACAGCCCTATTTTTAGTTTTTATTTTAGGTCTCTAAAAATAAGTTCAAAATTAATATAATAAAATCAGTTTTGCAGTCAGGATATAAAACTAAAGAAATGATATTTTTACTGTCAGAACTTTAAAATTTGAAATGTTGTCCATTGTTGTTTAGTATTTTCGAACGGGTCCATATTGCCTCACATAAAATTCTAAATCCCATTAGGATTTGTTTTACTACCGATCTGTGCTCATAATAATCACGCTTCATATTTTTTTCACACCTTTTTTATTCAAACATATTTATTGGGAAATTTAATACGGTGACACCGATGCTCTAAGCTTATTCGTATGGGTCGCTGTGTTTAAACATGTATGGTCTTGTCTAACCAAACCTTTTTGACAGTGACTGCAAGTAAATCGCATGCTTTCAGAGTGTAGTGTAGACACATGTGCCGACGCAGGTCTGAATTGTAATTAAAACTTTTGGGACACTGTGCATTTGAATCGTTTATTTTCATTGTGTTTCAAGATGTGATGCTCGGATATGGAAGTATATTTTCCTATCAGAAAATAGTTTATCGCATATAGTACTGTTATAGTACTGTGTTACAGTACTGTGTTAGATAGCAACCAGTCCCTTTCAACACGGCAATCACATCACCATTTATTACGTAGGACATAAAACTGTAATGTGAAATGTGGGCATATAGTGCCTCTGCCTACCCCTTCGGGGATAGAAGCGTGACTATATGTATGTATTATTCTTACCAACAGAGCTCATAACCGTTAGTGGTCATTTTTTTTTATTAATGCTGTTTCAAATCATATTTTTTTTATACAGAACTTTTTACTTCATAACATTCAATGATTATATTTCTTTAACTAATAATGTTGTTACTGTATAAAAGACAATTATCATAACTTTTGTATTAATAAAATACATACATACTATTACGTCTATAATTCCCTTTCTGGGAAGTAGTCAATTTTTTTTTATTTTGCATCGGATATTATATGGAATTTGGATTTGGCACGTCGCCGGCAGCTGCCGTTGCACGCTCGCTGCGCTCGCTCGGCTCGTGCGTTTTAGCCACAGTTCTAACCTAACATAACCTACAGAAGTTGGAATCCTGGTGTATTTTTTTAACCTTCGACCAAAAATAAGAGCTCCTAGTTTCTGGTAGCAATTGGATTTTCAGTGGAGTCGCATTTTTAACTTATGATTAAGAAATGTATAAAAACAAATTTTTAGAATAAGACACATTTAAATTTTAAATATGGAAAAAGAATTGGTTTCGAGCAGTATTCGAACCTGCGTCTTCGGCGATCCGTGCCGACGCGTTAACCACACCGCCACCGAAACCTACTCGGAACCAACCTAATTTTCCTAGTATTTACTACTTCTACTAGAAAGACACATTTATGAATATAACAATTATTTATTAGAATCATTTATGAGTTTCGATTATTAGAATAAACAAATAAATTAAATCAAATATTCGTACAACGAGTTCATAATAAGTAATGTTATGAATTAAGTGAATATATATTTTAATATCTATTTGTATAGAAATTTCATGTTTAGATCTGCTGACAATGAAAAATATCAAAAAAATATCACACAAAGTAGCACTATCTTTGCATGTAGAGCATTGTATTTTCGAAATCTTATTTCGTGTTTTTGTACTACACATACGATAACCTCATCATGAATGCAACTCCTCATGTCTATACTACCTACGTTAGCCGAAAGTATCTCATCCGTCACTCTCACTACTTTTTTACTTCGTTTAGTGTAGCGATTCAGAAAATTTTACGAATATATTCGTAAAATTTGATTTTAAGGAGGATAACAATGAGGCGTCTATGATGTATAGTAGTCCGTGATTGTTTTTGCATGCTGCTTCTTTTATAATTTTTGGAGATGACTCCATCGCTTATTTGATGACTTTAACAGTTTACGCTTTCCCTATTTCACTAAACTAGATTCAGTAGCAAAACTTAGTTGTTCTGGTGAAAGTTGTTAAACAATCGTTTGCACTTATCTTTGTTTGGAGTATAGCGACGCTACTCCAAAATCGTCTTTAGGTTTACCAGTAACAGGATCTATTATAGCCTTTTGTTGAGACCCTGACGGCCAGAAATGTGGCTAGATAGCTGAGCCCGCAGAGAGCGATGGCCGTCAGGGTGATCAGAGGTTACCGCACGATCTCCGGTGAGGCGGCATGTCTCCTAGCCGGAATCCCTCCATGGGACCTGGAAGCGAGATCCCTTGCGTCACTGTTCAGATGGCGCAAGGAGGCGCTGGAGCCAAAGGCCTGCGTCTCGGGAAATCGAGGCCCAGCGGTAATAACGTTTTCCTTAACAACTCAACAGTCATAACTTTTATTTGCCATAAAATGACTTTCTATAACAACATATATCATAATAATTAGTTTCCATAAGTAACACATCTCATAATCGACTCATGACATAATCAAAATTTGATATAATTATGAAAATAATACATAATATTGTTAGGTCGAAATTAATTGTCGTTAACACCCCGACTCAGCGCAATCCGTTTTTTTTTTTATATTAGTAGCTATATTACTCCATAGACCCCGGGGTCCATGCCGTTGTTAGATTGTATCAAAATTGTTTAATTAAAATTATTATTCTTATTATAGCCTTGACTCGGCTTTATCACAGCGTCGTGATATTTTTATTATTTTTGGGTGAATATTTCACTTCGTGTCCTTGTGAAATGTGCATGAAATGAAATATTCAACCGTATGATTGATGAATGATAATGATTTGAGTGATGATTGATGGATTATGGATGATGATTTATGGCTGACATTCGATGGCCTTGTTTATGTTTCAGGAGGCCTTTGTTTGTCTACGATCTGGCGTACTACTTTCTCGTCCCTATAGTGGATTGCCATCTTTAGATTGTAGTCGATGACTGCTTGGGGATTAGTTTCTATTGCCAGTTTGGTCATTTTCCCCAAGGCGTCCTCCATGTCGTCCGCGTAGTATGTTAAAGTCTTGGTGTGTCTTGACATTGCGACTACGGCGTGGGGCACGCTGTCGTGGATTTGCAGATGTTTCGAGACTCTTTTAACAACAACCACATTTTCGTAGCAGAGACCTTGCGCTTCGTGGATGGTCATGGTCCTCGATTCCTCTCCACTGCCGTACCCTTCCTGGATCAGTGCGGATTTCTCTTGCTGTGTGTAGGTCAGGTATAGGGTCTTGGCTTGGTCCTTGAGGATCGGTGTTCCAGTTGGTCTCTTATGCGCTATGGTGTTTGATCTGCTGCTAGACGAGTAGATGCCGTCATAGATCTCCTTGAGAGCGTATGCCACGTCCATTGGGCAGCTGTGTGTACACAGGAGCTCTTGCTTTGTGTCGATCAGGTGTTCTGGACGGTGGTATTGGATGGTGAATAGATTCTCTCGCTCGATGTACGGGAGTTGGTTGATGTCGCCTACCATTAATAGTTCGCTGGCTTTGGTAATCCTCAGTGTCATCACTATTGCGGCAAAGTGGTTCATCAGTGCTTCGTTCACAATTAGACGAGTGCACTCACCCTCATGCGTTGATGGTATTCCATTAGTGAGAACTGATGCCATTGTTCGGATTTTCTTGGCGGCGTCTGTCCCTTTCTTCTTCGAAATCTTTTCTCGGAGATCGTTTTTTGCCTCTATGGTTGTTGTTATTACAAGGTCTCTGGTCTCTACGAAGTTGTTAATAATCCACGTCGTCTTTCCGCATCCCGGGACTCCGTTTACTAGTGTTATTTTTGGCACTGCCCAGTCTTCGTAGTTGCTGGCCTCAGACAGTTCCCCGGCTCTTTTGAGCACGCTGTCATCCAGCCAGATCTCGGTACATTGGGCAGTGACCACTATCGGGTCCTCCTTCGGTGCTAGGTAAGTCGCGCGCCCAGTCCTCTCCGTCTCGGTGCTGTCGAGTAGGACCATTCCGCCTGTGGCATTGTATGCGGCCATATGTGGCTTCATTACTCTTCCCCGTATTACCTCCGCAGTCTCATTGTTGTAGATCGTTGCCTCAGCTTCATCGATTCTCTCCTTCAGCAGTCTTTCGCTTTGAAGTTCGAGCGCTTCCAGGATCTCTCTGCACTGCTTGTTCTTCAGGATTCTTGCTCCTTCAACTAGTGCAGTGTACTCGATGAACGCATTGATCAGATGATCCTTGGGGTCGACGATAGGTCTGAGAACTGGCGGTCGCACAAGCCCCATGTCGGCGTTTGTTCTGATGGGGGGTGGCCCGGTTGGTTTCCGGGGTTTTGTGTTGGGGAGGTTTGCAAGAGCCGAGCTTTGAGGTGCATTTTTGTTTTGCCTCGATTTGGTTGCCTTGATTTTGTGAGGAATCCACAGTGCCGCCGTGCTGATGCTCTGGATGATCGAGGCTAGGGTGGTCTTAGACTGTGGCTTGTCTTTTACCCGTTTTTTGGCGTTGTGGCTCTCCTCAAATTTCTTTTGTAGGCGTTCCGAGCCGCTGGGGGCGCTATGGCCGGGCTGTGGGTTCGCGCTTGCTGAGGGTGTGTAGGGGGTGGTGTTATGTTTTGATCTCAGATAACTGAGATCTTCCCCTCGGTTTTCGTATACGACTACCTCGTGTACCTCCGCTGCGCTGACACTTCCCAGATGGTCACTCACGTTGCCCCTGTAGTAGCCCGCTGTCATCACGTGGACACTGATGATGCGTGAAAGGATGTTCTTTTCTTTGCTCGTTTTTGCAATGTTAGTAAGGAGTGAAGAGGCGTTGGCGAATTGTGACACGTTGTAGTCTCCTTCAAGAATGATAACTACCTTGTTCTTTATTCTAAGGGATCGGCCCTTGAAGCCCGATATCTCAATTTCAGCCATTTCCTCTAACTTTTTCCGCCTAATGGTTGTTCTTGTAGTCCTGCCTTTCATTAATGCTGCTAACCCCGGCGCTATGGCCACGCTTTTTCGCCCGGTCCTGCAGCAGAAGCTGATGCCAAGTTTCTCATATGGCTGGTTCATGAATAAAGCCACAGGTCGTGTTCTGAGACCTGGTGCTCCTCGCTCCCTAAGTTCCAATATGGTTTCTTCCGTTCTTCGAGAGACCGTTGGTAGAGTGAGGGTAACCGTGCTTGAGGGAGCCAGCGGTGGCTCTAAGGTCCTCGAGATAGGGTTTGGCCTACTGCTGCTGCTGGTACTGTGGCGCTTGCTTGCTGCTCGGAGTATTTTCTCTGCATATTTTAGGAAAGGTTTCCTGACGGCGGTATCCTCCATGATGTGTTTTATTGTTTCTTTTGTCAGCGTTTTGTTTATTTCTATTTCCAGGTTTGTTTTGGCTGCTAGGTATCTTGGACATTCCAGGATTAAGTGCCACACCGACTCAATTTTGTCAGGGTCGCACTCGCATCCCGGGCTGTCTATCAGCTTATATTTGTGTAGGTATTCGGCTATGCCCCCGTGTCCCGTTAACAGTTGTACGTGGATTGGTGTCAGCTTTCTGTTCCTCACTATGCGGTATGTTGAGTTGACCTCTGGGAGGAACGCTTTTGTGACTGCTTGTGACTGCTCCAGTTGTGGAATTATTGTATCTGTCTTGCCATTTACTAATACTTTCTTGCCTTATCATCCTTCTGGCATAAGACAGTGGGACAAGTCGGTAGTCTGGATTTGGCTTGGGTGTTAGTGCTGCTATTTGGGCTAGTTCATCTGCCCTCTCGTTGCCCATTGTACCTACGTGAGCTCGCAGCCAGAATATTCTGGTTTTGTGTCCAGTCTGGTTTCTTGCTTCAAGGTCCCTCTTGATCTGCACTGCGAGGGGTAGCGTTTGTTTAGAATTCTTGAGTAAGTCCAGAGATGACCTGGAGTCGCTTAGGATGTTGATTATCGGCTCGGAGCTATTTTTTGCCATTTCCACCGCTTTGTCCAAGGCGTACAGTTCCGACTGGAACACTGTGCAGGATGGTCCAAGACTATAAGTGGCATGCATTTTTTCCTCTCCTGCGTCTCACCACGTTAAGGCCGCTCCTGTTTTCCCTTCGATTTTGCTCCCGTCCGTGTATATTTGGGAGCTGGAGATTTGATGGGCCTCAATGGTTTCAGGGCGCATATCCTCCAGGAGCTCGTACTGGAATAAAGTGAGTTGTGAAGGGTGAGGCTGGTTGAGGTAATGCACTCTATTCTCGAGATCTTCCCCTGCGGGCAGGTAATCTTTTGAGTAGCCTTTTTTGGTCAAGTATAGGTTCGCGGTTTCCTGTATACGAAGGTCCAGTGGCAAGATTCCCGTAAGGGCGAGTGCCGATGTTAGTGAGACCGTTCGGTACGCCTTGCACATTTTGATGGCGAATCCGCGCTGGATGGAGTATAGATCTTTTTTGATCATTTCGAGCTCTGTAGACTGAGCCCACGCGCTCGCCGCGTATGTCATTATTGGTTCCACGACGGAAACATATATTGTTCTTATTATTTCCTGGTTTAGGCCCCATGTCACCTTTGCCGCACGTGCTAGTTGTTTGTATATTTCCGCCATCCGTTTTGGATAGGTTAGGTTAGAAGACTAAGGTGGGAGCGAAGCGATGCGGAGCTCACGCTTTAGTCTTCGTGGTTTTTTTTTAAACCACCCAGAAGTAGCAGCCCCGTGAAGCGGGGCTCCGTCGAAGCGGGGCTCTGTCGAGCTTAGTTAGTAGACGCCATATGAGGTTTAGTTTTAGGTTTAATTGTGAATAAAAAATCTGTGTCGTATAAATTATCTTTATTTATATTATAGTGAATAAAAGTTATGGAAAATGGCATTATCGAAAACGAAAATTATGGCAAATACATTTATGGATTTAAATTATTATGACACTTGATCGATTATGACCAATGGAATTAGTGAAAGTCATTTTATGTCATTTCACGTCATTTCACGATTATGGCAACTGAAGCGTTATGTCTAATAAAATTATGGCAAATACCAGTATGGCATATGAAATTATGGCATTTTAAATTTTGGCAAACATTAGTTAACCCCTCATCTGGACGTGGACACTCTCTCGCTCGAGACCATGGTGCGAGCCATGATCTCCAGCGGGAGAAAGTGGGACTACGCCGCCTCTTTCTGCGAGCAAGTAATGCTCGTGAAGGAGGCGGCGGGGCGAGTACGGGAGAGAACTCTCCCACCCGAGTTCCGCAGTTGGCGGCCTGGGCGCCGCTGACGTGTCTTCGCCGAGGACTATCGGCCCCCATGACCGGGGGTCTGACGACGGTAAGAGGGCTGCTCCCCGTCCTTACAGAAGCAGGCCCATAACTCACGCACGCCCCACCCCCAAAGACGCGGGATAGCACCCGAACCACCCCCTGGGCGAGGTCGCAGTGGCGGCCGTGGGACATGTGATCTGCAGTTAACGGACCTCTGTATTTTCCTTCCCAGTACATTCTAATTTTTGGGTAATTTGCCTGCCATAACGATAGTTATAACTAACTATGTAAACGTATTATTCGGACTCGTTGATACTTCACCCGCGTAGTTCCCGTTCCCGTGGGAATATGGTAATAAAATATAGCTTAGGTTCACCGCGAAGACTGTAGCTTCCCAACAAGGAAAGAATTTTTCAAATCGGTCTAGTAGTTTCGGAGCCTATTCGATGCAAACAAACAAACAATCAAATCTTTCCTCTTTCTTTATAATATTAGTATAGACAAGCAGTTGCATTATGAAATGGCTCAAAATTATTAAGCAATTTTATGTTTTTGACAATTACTGTTGTTTTATTTTTCTTGTGTTACATGACATATTAGGTACAGTAAATATAAAATGTATTAAATTGACATTTATTCACTAATCATTAGTAAGATTGCCAAAATTATTGTCTAACATAGTGCTGAAATATTTTATATTGAGTTCATAAATTCTCTGTTCCTTGTTCATTTAATGTTTCGTATGCCACCAGGCAAAACATAGTAGACCACTAGACTCGCTGTAACACCTGTGTTACAGCGAGTCTCGCCAATTCACTCAGATTTTTTATTTCGTTAACATAGGTATAATACAGGTATTATACCTATGTTTACGAAATAAAAAATCTAAGTCTGATTCTTGATCACTTAGTAAAATTGAGCGCACATTGGAGACACCACAGTCTTAAGACCGACTTTTGCTTTACATTAAAAATCAGAGCGCTCCAATTATCGGCATAAAAGTCGGCAGATGATGGAATGCGAGACTTGTGTCATTGAATTTTCTAGATTCAGTTGTTCTTGCAAGTGCATCATTTTGTCATAGGCCTGGATAGCTTTTTGTTTGAGCGACTGATATACCACTGCCATATTGCCCATCCCGTTTGTAACATTACGACAAGATTAACAATTTGCAATTTCTGATCAGAGTTCATTTTTCCGTCCCTAACAATAAGCCGTGCAAAATTCGTCCAAAATTCCATCAATAGAGTCCAACCGTTTCTGGATTTCCGGGGTAGATATCTTTCCCATAGGCCGTTCATTTCCCGGCGGTTGGACGTAGTTTGGAGCATTAACCTGTTGGGATGGTATCAGTGGAAGACTTCTTTACTGATTTTCAGGAATTGATATTATAATCTGCTGTTTTGGTGGTGTCTGTAGTTCGACTTGAGTTTGAGGAATGTTCTGTGATACTCGTAAATGAGACTGTGAGTAGATGTCTGCGAATGAGAGTATGGAGATGTGGGAGGTTGAGAGTGTTGGGAAGTGTATGGTTGCCAATTTAGGGAAATATTATTTATTGTAGTTATGCACTGTCTGTTAAGGTTACAAAGTTCTGCTTCTAACAAAGTTTCATTGATTATTTTTTCCGCCCAGATCTGTTGATCTTTAGGTTAATGATTTTAATTTAGAAGCTACATTTTTTACGAATATTTTTTTTTTTTTTTATACTACTTATGTTGCTTACTGCAGTGATCGTTTACAGAACACAGAGTCCGCGGGGCCACGAGCGCTTCACCGATATGTCACCGATGCTTCAAGTACATTCAGATCTTGGAGTGTTTTTGAACGGATTGTGTAGGTGTAATAGGACTTTGACTTTGGAGCTGACCTGAAGGTGTTTCGGTCTCCCTTAAATTACCTCCGGTGCATAGATTGGTTTGACAGCTATTGTTATTTTTACATTTGTTTTCTTCACAGAGTTTTTGTATAGTCGAATACTTTAATGGTGTAGAGGAGTGTTTCTTCCGTTTCTTACCACGACCTACCACCGGTGAACTATATAAGCTATCTGCAAGAGACATTTGTTTATAGGTGCTTGCGAGCTTCTGTGATTTTTCGAGATCTGATTTGAGTTGACAGTTCTCACTGTTGAGAGCCTCAATTTCCTCGTGGGCACTTGCAAGCTGGTTGGTAAGATCCCTAATTTTATCGGTGAGCTCCAACATTGCCAGGTCTTGGTTTTGAGGTGTGTTCGGCAGGCTCATTACCGTTCTTTCAAAAAGCGGAGACGATGATCGTGAATCCTCGTTTAGTGAGTTCGTGCGATGAAGCCTGCCTTTTCTAAGTGTTATATTTTGTTCACGATCCATTGCATCCATTTATAAAATATTGAGCAATAAATATTTCTTAAATAGTCGTAACTGCGTACAACGACATCTATGACTTTCGTCTTAATACGTACAGTCCTAATAATTCTCGCTAGATGTCTTATATATTTTCGGCTTCAGTATCTTATGTTGAACACCCAGTGACTATTTTTCACTTTTCTATAATTTTATTGTATGTATATATTTAGTTTTTATTGTCTGCCTGTATATTATAACAGTCAGAAATCAATAATGATTATCACATAATATGTCGAGTATGTTTGCACTTCGTTCGGTTATAAAATGGGAACATTATTTATTCACAACTTTTTTGAACTAAAGATTTCACTGCGGACGGCATAAACAATCAGTGCAATTACTGAACGTTGTTGTCATCGCCACTATTTCATTCGATTTTCTTTTTTGACATATTCTGTCAAATCAGTTTTTATTCGTGTGAGTGATGGATAATAAATAATGAATAATATAAAAATCTGCTGTTTATCAGCTGATTATCTGTGTGTGAGCGTAATTCAAAATACAGCAACGAGTTTTTGAATTGTTAACAAGAGGATTTTTACTCACTTGGTTTGTTTATGTGGTCTTTGTTATCTTGATTCACATTTAGAGGTTATACGGCATATTACCACCGGTTATTTCTTCAAATTATCACATTTATTTATTTTTTCTTTATTAAAAACTGTGTAGCACTTTTGATAAGTTGTTTACGTTGCTGGGGTTGCCAGCAGAACATCAACAAAACTTGCACCAAACAGTGCAATAAAACTTGCACCATGCAACTGGTGCGTAACCCTGATCATGTCAGGGTCGGCCTAGTGTGCTGGCCTTTCTTCCACCCCACCTTCTCCCTCTCCTCTCAACTTCTTCAGGACTCCTTTGAGTTCACCAATCACGAGAGCATGTTTCTTCCCAACCTCTGTGTCCTCCTTTGGTTTCTCTGCTTTAGAACGGGACAAGTCCATGTTTGCAGGAGTCCTCCGGAGGTCAGTCGGTAGGTCAACCAGATAGACCCTCATCTCCTCCCTCACAACTCTCCTGAAGTCATCCATACATTCAGGTGTCAGCCCAACTTGTCTAGACGAACTCCCTCCTTTTACAGCTCCACCTCCTTTCTCTACCCAACCCTTCCCCTTTGACAGCACCGGGTTAACCTCTTCCAGCACTGCTGCAGTTGGTGCAATTAACCCACAGTGCCTTTCTCTTTTGGGACTGACATGGCTGACACAATGGTTGAGAGGTCCTCGTTTGCAGTCATCATCTCTGCCTTCTGGAGCACCTTGGTCCTAACTGTATCAGAGATAATAGTACTATTCATGGCAGCACTGATGAAGGTTTCAGACTTCTCAAACAGCTCACCAATGGTCAATCCTTCCATCCTCCTCCTCTCTTTGGGAGTGCAGAACATAATTGACATCTCTATGTTTAGATACTTTGCGATCTCTTTCAGCTCGGAATTCCCTTCTCTCACAAAGCTAGGAAAGATGGTGTGAGTCATCAGGATTGGCAAGGTGACTCCTTGGAAGAGCTTAGATTTGAGGTTCCCAGAGATGCTGTGTTTCACTATGATGGCTGCCGTTGCAGCAGGGAAGGCTTGTGATAGTCGAGCCAACGTTATGGCCGAGGGGGGCAGGACTGCCTGACCTGTCCTGGCTACGGTAGCAATTCCATATTGGCTGCACTTCCTAGTGATTGTGTCCACCACCATCTGATCACACTTAAGCAAAATCTTTGCAACGTTGTTCCCCCTTGTGAGAAACAGTGTCAGGAGGAAAGCTAGATCAGTCACAGCATGGGGTTTCTGGAACAATGAAAATGAGCTCGTGCCCACCTTAACCGTGACCCTTTCATCCCCAGGCCCAGCAGGATTGATCTTTGACTTCTCTAGGAACCCAGAGATCACCTTGATGGGGTCAATCCCTTGGTAAGCCACGGCCTCTTTGATGCTTGGGATAGCATCCCAATCAGCCTTTGACAGTTTTAGTGATACAAGATCCTCCACACCGCTAACATTTGACAGAGTGGCTAGGAGAGTGGTGACATCACCTGCCTTAAGGGAGAAAGTCTCATTAACCCTTGATGTGTCTGCCATTTTCGCGCAATATTGTTCGTATTAAATTGTTACTCTGTCGTTGTGCTTAACAAATAACACTCATCGGCACTGCTTCCTGACAGCAAAGAGTCATTTTATTTCTTTAATTCTTTCCGAAACACTGTTCTAAAATTATTAATCTTTGTTTTTAATTTATTTAAGTCATTAGTATTGTCAAATTCTTTCATTTTTTTCCAAAAGTATCTCATCTTATAGCACACTGTACGCTTTATGTTATTGTGATAATCTTTGTGTTTAGTTTTTCATAGAGGCTCTTGCTCTCTGAACAATTCAATAAATTCCATCAAGTGATCATTACTCCATGTAGTCATTTTTATTTATTGTGCTTACGTGCGTTACCCAAGTGTATACATGTGCTACCTAACGCATGCGGCGGACGGGCGGCGCGGCTGGCGTCAGACTGAGATCAAAATCCCATCGTTGATCGCAAGATCCAATACACTATCGATTCATTGTTACGATATTCATGATGGTATGGGTTGTTGTTGCGATCTCCGATGTCGTCTTCGATCAAGTATATCGTTAACGATTGTAACATACATTACAAATCCGTCGTCTCGATCGGTCTGAAGCGGCGGATAGTTAAGATTTATCGTCTCGTATATGGGGGTCAAGAAGGTTTAATCGATGTAATAATGCGTTATTTACCCGTGACACCTCTATCCTTTCAGCTTCCAGTCGGAGTCTCTCCATCTCTCGCTCATGAAGGCACCTGTCGCATGCGTCCTCGTGCTGTATACGGCGTTGCTCGTCGGCCGAAAATAGATCTGCCGCTCTTTCAAAAGGAGTCAGTCTCCTGTGCCTTCTCGCCTCGCAGAGACTATGACTCCACTTGCTACGATTCTGGCAAACATTTTTCGCTTCATCAACTTTCATAAGTGTTTTGATGCATGCTCTTCGGTTTAAGGGTACTCTTGGGATTGGGACTAAACGTTTTAGAATAAATACATATTTTAATTGGTCTTTCTTTAATTTCAAATATTATGTTGTTTAAAAGAAATTGTTCCGTATTAAAGAATCTTTCGGTGGATATCACCGGTTCAATTTCCGGCTCAAGCAGGTGATTTTTCAAAAATCTAGAAATGCAGTTTTACTTACTTTTTGAAATAAAGGAATGTTTCCTTTCAGCAACTACCGTCTTTAAATTCCACCCTGTATTACGTCAAATAATGTTATAATGATTTATTTCAACACTAGGTATTTAACTCTTTGAATGTAGTTGACGACCACCTTGTTCGTATTATATACATAAAATTATAATATTATCCACATAACATTAAATGAAACTTACCATATTTGGTTTTATCAGTCGATGACAACTCATCCCATACTGCAGGCGTATATATTGCTTGGCAAATTTGGTTCCCTAATTCCTTTTTTCATTAACATCGTAATACTCTTTCAATGCTGTGTTATATACCGGCGATCATTTTTGCACTTAAGCAATTAAATTTTCGACATCAATGACGTACATCACAAAAAAGCGTGCGGTGCGGACTGAGCTATCCGCCACGTGCCGCCACGTCTGCGTTACATTATACAAACTTGTTTGTGTGATCCATGGCGGGGATAATTTCCTTTTTTCATCAACATCGTGATACTCTTTCAATGCTGTGTTATATATCGACAATCTTTTTTTCACTTGAGCAATTAAATTCTCGACATCAATGACGTCCATCACTAGAAAGCGTGCGGTACGGACTGAGCTAGCCGCTGCGCGCTGTACCGCATGCGTTACTTCATACAAACTGGTTTGTGTGATCTATGACGACGAGCCACGGACATGCCGCACCGCTAGTGCCCGGCGCAGTCTTTTTGCCTATATTGGTTGGAAAATTTGTTTTCATAATTTCCTTTTTTTTTCTTTATTTCGTTTCATTCCACAGAGAGACTCTGGAGGCGCCTGTGGGGACGCCTGTAATAATAGCACACAAACTACCCCCTAGGCGAGGCCGCAGTAGCGGCCGTAGGTCTGTTGTGAGCCCATCAGCTCTTCGCGGCCTATGTTTTTGGACCACTTGATGGCCAAATATCGAAGTCTAGTATTTGAAAATTTGAACTGGCGGGCGGCTTTAAAATGACATCGAGAATACAAACTACGTAAGACATCTGCCAGCGAAACCATAGATAGACGTAGGACTGATTTTATCGATATCATTTATCGACTTAGCGTTGAACGAATCGTTATTTATTTTTCTATCCAATTGTTAAAGTTTTCGACGCTAAGTCTGCATTTATAGAGATGTAATCGACATAAAGCGTTTGTCACTAAACCTGCAGTTTATTTACACTTCTCTATACCTGAGCAACTGTTGAAAATGGAGTCCAGAACGTACGAGACATTAACGCTTCCTTAATCGAATCGAACCTGATGGCAGTTTTCCCTAATTACATGGGGATTAATCAGAGCCCAGGAATGTTCATTATGCATGTTGTAGAGGCGTACTCCCATAAACATTGTTTCGTCTGACTGATCGTGTCAGCTATGTTGCAATAACCCCTGCCAAAAGGTGATCCTTGCGGGCTTGCGGGTCCATTATTTTCATAAATTGCGTGAACCCGATGAAAATGGTAAGTGTGCAATCCATGGAGTAATGCGCTTCGTGAAACGAGCGTTTTCTGGGACTAACGGAGCGATGTGAGTATTGGTAGCCTACCGGATGCTGAATTAACGAACATGTTTTGGCGTGGCATCTGGTCGGCACCGACGCCGAGAATTTAAAACTAACAATTATAAAAGTTCTTGGAGATTACCATATTGATTAAAGGAATATTTACTCAGTCACTACAGATAACGGGTCGAAGAAATAAGAATACAGCCAAAAAAAATACATATAACGGTAAAGAAGTTGACGAAGACAGTTGACGCCGTGTCGTTAATATTTTGCGTCGACAACTATTTAAAATAAAGATACGCTTACTAAATATGGAAAACCTATCATAGACTGTAGCACTCGATGGGCTTCTACTATACTTGTAACATGTTAAGAAGACTAAACTAATTACAACCGATTTGCGTTGACTGAGGAAATATCTAAAATATTAAGTTACAATTTTTGGTTAGTAACGAATAACATATTGAAAGTTTACAACCAGCGGCAGAAGCTACCGTACGCCTTCAAGCAGAGCAGTTAACTTTATCCGATTCAGGAGTTGACGCAAGTCAAAAACAGAACAGCTGGATATCCCACTAGCCAAAGACATTGTTATGTCTATGGACAACAGAGAAAAAGCATTGCTGCAAAATCAAGCTTTTCTGGCAGCAATTTTCATTGATCTCAGGTGGAAGGTCATCTGATCAGCACAAGAACTAGAAATGGCAAAATACTGGATTAAAGAGTTCCATCGACAGATGTGTAAGATTCACCAGAAGCGCAAGAAAAAAATAATGAAGAACTAGCGAACACTAAAGTTTTCATACCGATCTCAATCTTATGAAAATGGAACAGTAAGACAACGGGCAGCCAAATGCCATTGCTGCAGCTCCAAAAATTACCCAATAAATTAGCAGAAGTAGCACTAGTGCAGTACTTGCTGCTCTTGCGTAGAGGGGCTATTTTCTACATTGAAATTTATTTTGACACCTTTCAGAAATTGTCTGTTAGATCAAACGACAAATTTGAATTCGGCTTGACACGTTACAATTTTTTTTATACCACTAAGGTGGCAGACAAGCATACGGCCCACCAGAAGGACTGGTGGTCACCGCAGCCTTTGAACGTTTGCAACACCTGAGGAAAAATCAAATAGAATTTTGGTTGTCAAGTAGTCATTCGCCTACCGATGTTCACCAAGTGCAGAGAGTGGTTGTGACACGCTTCTTGGAAGTCCTGATTGTTCCCAGGAGTTCCCAGGCGGTTCAGTAGTTCTAGGCAAGGGAATTATTTGTCCTGGAGTTAATAACACATGAGTGGGTGAAGTAGTCTAGCGGGTTTAAATTAGGCGACACCGCGGTCCATTAGATAGGGCCGTTTGTTCCATTTTTGGGGGAAGTTATCATTCAAAAAGTCGCTAGCTATTTGAGTATTGTGACCGGCCGATGCAAAATACAATATTAAGCAATACCTGAACGAGTTGAATGTTGCATAGCCAATAAAATGGTTTCATTTCGAATATAAACTAACCTACCTAATTCATTTTATTAAAAAACAAGAAATACAATGCATTCTCTTTATTTTAGATATCATGTTTCATACTAATATTGACTCCGTATGACCTACACAATCGATATTCAATTAGAAATAATGTAAGCTTTATTTTCCAAAACGACCGGGTTCGATTTACGGACAGTGCAAGAGATTATTTAAAAATCCAAGTATGCAGTTCTTATTTTCTCTAAAATCTATGACATGGTTCCTAAGAACAGCTCTTTGTATCTCTTATAATTACAGACGTGCCCATACTAATCGTTCCGAATGTTACACCCGGTATACAGGGTGAATTTTTGAAAAGGGCTTGGATGGCCAAATCTCAAACTATCAGGAATAACTAAAAATGCTCAAAGGAGTCACAAGCCCGATTTTGACAAAACTTAAAACCTCATCATTACATTTTTGAAAAACCGATAATCCTAGCTGGGAATCAAACCCATTGATTAAAAAAAAAAACACAGCCTTTATTATTACACCATACGACAGTGTCGCTGATCAAGATCAAATTCTGCGAAGTAATGATATACGGCAAAATTAAGGAAAGTTTGGAATTTTAATAGAATTCATATTTCATGTACCTAAATTTTGTATTATAATTTGTTTCGTTCAAATTCCCAGAATACATCGTAACTATTCCGTGTTTTAAATCATGCTCAGAATAATTCTTCGGGGAGTATTCTAAACGGAATTAATAATATTGAATGCAGTATGATCCTTGAGGTCTCGAATCCAAGTCAGGTTCAGGTTCAGGTTCATCATCACGCCTTTATCCCCGAAGGGGTAGGCAGAGGCATACCTATTATATACCCACATTTCACCTTTTTATAATTTGTCCCACGTAATACGTTGTGAGCCGTATTGCCGTGTTTAAATGGACAGGCGCAGGTTGTGACTGCCTGCTGTTGAAATAAAGCCTTCAACCTGGCTTAACGACTGCCATTTTACTGGCAACCGGGACCAACGGCTTAACGTGCCTTCCGAAGCACGGAAACGCTCAAATAAATGTCACAAAGTGATCACATGGATGGTCACCCATCCATGTATCCATCGAATCCAGCTATGTATTGAAAACAATGGTTTACAATGTAAACCATTGTTTTCAATACATAGTTCAGTACATAGTACAACTATGTTTTCAATACATAGTTGTAGACTCTACATTTTGAACAATTAATCACTTAACGTAAGGAAAATAAATTGTATTTTGTTAAAGATGAGCACTTTCCTTTAGTTTGCCGTATGTCATTACTACCCAGAATAAGATCCTTAATAGCAACACTAACGTAAGGTGTAATTATATAGGGTGTGTTTTTTTTTTTCAAAATCGATGCGTTCGATTCTTAGGTAGGATTATCGGTTTTTCAAAAATGTAATGATGAGGTTTTAAGTTTCATCAAAATCGGGCTCGTGACTACTTTGAGCATTTTTCGCTATTCCTTATAGTTTCGGATTTGGCCATCCAATCCCTTTTGAAAAATTCACCCTGTCCTGTATAAAAGAAAGTCGTGTTAGTTACAATATTTATAACTCAAGAACGGCCGTACCGATTTGCCTGAAAATTGGTGGGGAGGTAGCTTAAAACCAGTAGACGGACATAGGATATTTTTTTCGTCCCGTTTGACCTCACTTTCTTTTTCGCTTTTTTTTTGTTCGATTAACTATTCTGCCGGTGACGTATACCGGTAGTCCACGTCATATGCATGAATATGCGCAATTTCTACAATAATTCGACGAGAAACTTCTCTCGCTATTGAAATTTTTCTGACGGGAGTAAATGCGACAGGAACGGGTGATTTACTCTCTCTTATGTGACGCAAACGAAGTTGCGCTGGTCAGCAAGTTTAGTATAGAAAAGCGCATTGATGTATTACACATTGTATCATTAGAAGGTGCGCATTGTAATGCTCGGTTCTCCTCCTTCATTGATGTACTGATGACAAACCTTTTAAAACTAATTTAAGGAATGGCTGGTCCTACAAAACAGCGTACTGGCCGCCCCTGGAAGAAACAAATAAAAAAAGGTTCGATTTCAGATTAAAACAAACGAAGGTTGAAATGGTTGGTTCGGTTTCTAATAGCCATACTCGTATAAGTATACTAAACTTACCAGTAGTTATTTGTTTTAAATTGAATCCCTGAACTTCGAAAATCACCAACAGAATTTTAAGTACGTAACGTACATTCATTGCGCGTAACAGAAATCTTTGAACTGACAGTAAACCGGTCGCGATAGGGCCTTGACGCGACGCGTGGCATATACTTACTGCAGCACGAGTGTACCGCATTATATAGCGATAATCTTGTCAGTGCCATCTATTATAGATTTAGACAACTTGCAACTGGCCGGTACTGGATGCTGGCCGGTACTGTAGGACTCTCCCCTCTAGAGACCTTATTCTTAGCATTCCATCGATTCTCCGTGCGGGCGCCGGGTCCATGGCGTGGCACAGGATGAAACACCTCAACGGCGTCTGGGACTTGCGACCCATTTGAGTAGGTTCAGGGTGGCCACCTTTAGGGATTGCAATCCGGTGGCATTTTGAATCCGGCCGGATTCGTACCGGATTTTACAAATCCGGCCGGGTCCGACCGGATCCGGCCGGATTGGTTTAACCAGGATTTCTGGTTTTTATTCCAACATGAACTGTTAATGAAGTGTACAATCAAAACGAGACGCATATATGGAACCAACTTTATAGAAAAGAAAAGACAATTATTTGATAAAAAGCTGTAAATTTTCATTTTCGAGACTAAAACTCAAATCTTAAACTTATAGGTAATAGTCCATGCAGTTAATAAAGCAGTTGTAGAGTGCGTGAGCGGGAACCTAAGCAGTTTCTTGTTCTTTACCTAAGCAGAAAAGTAACTTATTTAGGGTGGTCAGGAGAAAAGATACTAAAAGTACCAACATCTAGGAGGCGAGGTGGAGAAAGTGGACGGGTGTGACAAAGATCTCAATTTTAAGTTTTTCGGATTCCAAAATCAGTGCGTCGTAGCCAAAAATTTGCTGAGATAAAATGAAAGCTTATAAAATAACCTACACCTTTGGTTCTTAACACTTTTCCATAATTCCAATGATTTTGGACTACACTGTTCAGAAATATAGAAAATGAACAAAAATAACTTTACGTCGTCGTCGACGATCGTCCTTGACTATGTCATAGTGAGAAAACTTAGTACGAGTATCCGAATTTCCATCCATGTAAGCAAAAATTTCTTCTACTTATCTTTACAAGAAGGATAGCTCTAGGAATCTCAGCTTTCTGGAGTTTTGGCAAGTGACAGTTCAGAAATAAGTAATACCAATATCTGTGATATTTTCTCCGACAGCAACCATGATTGTTAATGCAGGACAAACTATCAAAAATTTCTCACCCCAGGCATTATTTTTGAAAGAACATTCCTCCCTGACACTATATTTAAAGTGTAAACCAATCGTAAAATCTTCCTTTTGTTCAGAGCCTTTTATAAACCGACACGTTGAACTACTTCGATTTCTACATTTAGGATATGTGTAGTCCAAAAACTGTTGAAAATACGGAAAAATGACACGACTCAAAGCTATGTGAATTTTATATAAGCTTTCATTTCATCTTGTTCTTAGGATATTGGCGAGCCCTCCGGCTCATCTTCTAGATTTCGGGACTTTTAGTATGTTACACATTAAATTAGTTGCGGGTCTTTTTCGCGTAAACATTTCAAACTTCGCTCACCTGACGACGTTTCGGCTATGTTACAATAGCCGTGGTCACGAGAAGACTCGGAGTCTACTCGTGACCACGGCTATTGTAACATAGCCGAAAGGTCGAGAGGTGAGCGAAGTTTGAAATGTTTACGCGAAAAAGACCCGCAACTAATTTAATGTGTAGTGCAAGTCGTGTGAGTTTAAAAACATTTTTAGTATGTTTTTTGTTTGTACCCTGTACGTTTCACCCTGAAGAAGGCATTCAAATGACTAACGCGCAGTACAAGCTCCTTGCGCTTGACCTACATTTGGATACAGCGCGGTTATTTTGCTAAAATATTCAAACACCGGATCCGGATTCCGGATCCGGTGTATTGGCAACGGATCCGGTAGACGAATATTGGTGCCGGATCCGCCGGATTACCGGATCCGGTTTTCCGGATTGCAATCCCTAGCCACCTTACTATGCGCATAAACGCTCACCTTCCACCGTCAGCAATATTCCCTCCCCGGCCCAACCAGATTTGGTAAGATCCTATCAATGCCGCTTTGAATATTCGTTTTAGTAAAGAGCTAACTTGAAGCTCTTGGCAATCCAAGGTCTTAAAATAAATTATACAGGGATTTAGCTGGAATATACCTTGCTCCTACTTCTAGGGCATAGAGTTTAACCAGATACCCATTTTTGGTTAACTCGTTAGTCAAGTCGAAGTATTTATTTATCTTCATGGCGATGTCTAAGGCGAGAAAAAGAGAAGACATTTTAAGCCTCAGTTCAGACACGGCGGGAATCGCGCGGTAACCGCGCGGTTATGTCTGAACGATTACTAACTAACTCATATAAATAAGACCCGCGCGATTTCAGAATCGCATGGAATCGCGCGGTTCCCGCCGTGTCTGAACTAGCGCTAAAAGAAAATACTGGGTGCATCCCCTTATATCGGATCGATTAACAAATGGATACTTTCATTCGAATCATGCTCGGTTAAAACAAGGAGTCCTCCGCAACAGGTGGAGGGCCGCCTCAGGCTGAATCACTGTCTCGAATTGAACAAAGATTTTGTTCCATTTTGGGAACAGGGTTTGGCTAGGGGACTTCAAATGTACGGGTATTGCCATTTCCCAACACAGCCATGAACAATGACACTATTTCACCAACAGCTCCTGAATCAGTAAGGTTTGGTAATTGAGTGAGTGCAAAATTTGTTAATAAATCTAGTTTCCAACTTGTTCCCTTTATTAAATGTCACCGAAATATTTTTTTTTCCTTAGATATTTTACTAATCAATGATTTAATTAAGGTATTACAATATACACACCACATCTCATACACCCAAGGCTAGTACCAGTGGAACTCAGCGGCCAGTTACAAGTGAGTCTCCTCAGGCTCCATATGTAAATAGCCCCACAGTACCACCTCTGGCAAGTCAAACTCAGCGCACTCGCCGATATCATAGTAAGTTGTAGTTATTACTTCTAAATCACCTTTGTATAATACCTATCACAATATAAATATTCTTTAAAAAAATATTGCATAAGCAATTTTATTAGGTTTTTTACCTTTTATTGCTAGAATAGTAAAATACTAAATTAAAATATTATATTTTAGCTAGACCTATGGCCCCAATCGACGAGGTACGGAGCATGCTATCGCAAGTAGAAATGCAAAGAGCGGCAGCAGATCAAGACCAAGCCAGTGCTCTTAACTTATTAGGCCAAAATTTGGGGCGGATAGCCGATGTTGCCGAAAGATTTCTAGAAATCCAAAATAGGAATCTATAAAAGATAAATAAATTTTCATAACATATTTATTAACTACTAGCGGACGTCACGCGGTTTCACCCGCGTAGTTCCCGTTCCCGTGGGAATACGGGAATAAAATATAGTCTTATGTTCACCGCAAAGAGTGTAGCTTTCCAACAGTGAAAGAATTTTTCAAATCGGTCCAGTAGTTCCGGAGCCTATTCGTTACCAACAAAAAAACAAATCTTTCCTCTTTATAATACTAGTATAGATGATATCATCAATATTTGCTAATTGAGTGAGTGTAAAGTTAGTTACTATCTTTCCCAACTTGCTCAATAAATAAAATGACACCATCAATGATTTCAGGTATTATAAAACACCAATACATGTCTGACTGGCTAGTACCGGTGGTACTCAGCAGCTTGGTACAAGTGAGTCTCCTCTGGCTCCATATGTAAATGGCCACGCCAAACCACCTCTGCCAAGTAAAACCCGGCGCACTCGCCCACATCATAGTAAGTCGTAATACGTCACGTGGTTTCACCCGCGTAGTTCCCGTCCCCGTGGGAATACGGCAATAAAATATAGCCTTTATCACTCACGGATAGTGTAGCTTTTCTAAAGTGAAAGAAATTTTTAAATCGGTTTGATAGTTTTGGAGCCTATTCAATGCAAACAAACACTGAAATCTTTCCTCTTTATAATATTGTTGTAGATATTACAAAGACTTCTATATAAACTGAGGTTTATATAGAACCTCAGTTTATATAGAAGTCTTTGAGATATTATAGATAATCTATATTTAAAAATTATATTTTAGCAAGATATATAGCCCTAATCGATAAGGCACATAGAATACTATTGGAAATTGTAATGCAGAGAGCGGCCACAGATAGCTTGTGTCCTTAACTTCTTAATAGGGCAAAATTTGAGGGGGATAGCCAATGTTGTTAAGAGATTTCTAGCAATGATTCAAAATTGGAATTAATAAAAGATAAATAAATCTACATTAAATATTTATTTACTTCTTAGAGTTCAGTAACTCTTCAATTAAGATATTGGGCTTGCCAAAGTCGTTCCACCAATAGGGCACGTTTTCTTTGCCCTGCAGCCAATGGGCTATTACCAGCTCCAGTATTTAAAGCAAGATCGAGATAGTGCTGTGATATCTGAAATAAAAAAAAACTATTTGAATAATTTTCAACATTTTTGATACTTATAAAATCATTACAGAAATAACAATTCTAGGTTTAAATACGATTAATTAGGTACCTGTATAGATGCTTCGTATTGTTCCTCTTGTGCTGAGAGTGCTGGAGCAGGTACTCTAGCACCATTTACAATGCTGTGCAGTACTACACAAGCATTTGTAATGTAACCAGCCATCGCGGGATGGTAATGTAGTTTTCTATTCACTTAAAGACAGCGCCAACGGGATTTTAAAACCCCTATGCATCGCTCAACAGAATTCCTAACCCTGCAGTGCAAATTTGTGTAATTGCTTTCAGGGGTATCAGGTTGAGTGTACAGAATTGGAGTCATTAAGGTAGAGCGCAGAGGATAGCCTGAATCACCTGAAAATAAAATAAAACAATATTTTTTAAGTATAGATAGATAAACAAACAAATTTATGTATTTTTCTAATATCTTACTGACCTAATAACCAAAATGTTTCGTTTTCAGACTCAAGACTTTCCAAATAATTATTTATTGGATGACCTCTCCAAATATAGGAATCATGACTAGCGCCACCGTGGCTTGCATCAATACTTACGATGTTTAAATCGGAATCACAAATCTGAAATTAAAGTGTGCCTGTGATATTCGAATGTGAACGATGATGATGATTACTATCATAATGTGATTTTATCGCCATACTTATTCAATAAATATTCTAGTTATATTCACAAGCATTATAGTTTTAATAACCTACATACCACATAATATATAATCCGACTTACAATTTGTGCATTTATCAAATGATATCGCTTTCGGTTAAAATATCTTTCTTCATGCTCAGATGGCCTGACAATTGCGATATGTGTCCCATCAATACAGCTAATTATGCCTGGAAAGGCATACTTGTGATAAAACCTGAAATAGCATGAAGGATGTTTTATTTCAGTAAAAAGTATTCATATGCTGTTATCTCTTTCAGCGAATAGCTATTGCTATTCAAAGGGGGAATGTTACCAGTCTTTTGGGCATGTGACCGGGGCCTTTTTAGATCCAACTTTCCTCATAGATCAACCAGATATGCACAACTAGTTGTTTACACAACTTAGACTTTTATCTCTCTCAACGAATAGGTATTGCTAGTTAAAGTGAGAATATTGCCAGTCTTTTGGGCATGCCACGGGGGCTTGATTTAGTTTTAGTAAAGATAGTTACGTAAATATGTAATAATCAGATTTTAGTGTAATTTTTAACTAAAGATAAATGGCTACATCATCGAATAAACATTTTAAAAAGCAGTGTTTTGGGATTTTATTAGGTACGTATTCAAACCTTTTTCATTAGGTACTTGGAGAATGCTTACCCCTGTTTAATAACATTTCTTTCTTGCCTGTTTCGAGGAAAATGTATGTATTTTATACGCCTAAAATGCTCGCTATTAAGAGCTATTGTCACCTGACGAAGACAGTTAGACAAGCTTACTTGGTGCATTTTGTTGCTTGCTCCTAAAATTCTCTGATAGGATCCAGAGGCATAAAAGCTCAAGGCAGTAAGAACCTAAAAACAAAATTAAGTGTATGTAAGTTAAGTATTTACTTAGATTTTTTTTTTAAATTTTTAGTTATGCAGCTACACACGAATTAACCTCACCAAAATTTGTATTGACGTTGTCCACACAATATCCAACAATTTTCTCTTTAAGGATATGCTATTTCCTAGGCGAGGCCGCAGTGGTAGCTGAGGGCATACCCGGGGCTCCCTACCGTAGGCTGTTGGGCAGTATACGTGAAGTTTTTTTAGTAGATAGGAGTCCGGCATAGCATCCGTGACGGATTTTCCCTCACGTTAAAAAAAAGGATGTGCTTTTCCAAAATTTCCAATAAGGAATCGTAAATAATTTGTGCCGTTTCACCAGGTAAATTCACTAGATCTAATATTTTGATATTCATACCGGTTGTAGGGTGAAAATCGGACGAAATGAGCAGCAGAACAGGCGGTCGAATCGTCCGCTCGGCATAGCCGGCGTCCCCCACAAGGGTGAAAGTACAGTATTAGCGTACGAAATATTTTTATGTCTTTATAGTTCGAAGCATCTGTACCGATACAGATAAATGGGACATCATTAAGTTCTGTCTTCAAAATGTCTAAAGAATATGGCACAATCACATTTTTGCAATAGCTTCACTTCAGGTTTTCCCGCAGCAAAACTTCTTTTTAAAACTTTCTGAATTTATTCGGAAGTGCATTTCATAGATCGAAAGCTTTGATTATGACATACCGTATGGAAAACTCACAAACCCTCAGCTTTTGCCAGCTCAGTTTATATGTCGCCGTATTTCTCGTGAAGGAAGTAAGAAGTCAGTGACGATGGCGTATTTGCAGCGGTTAGTATTTTTTTATGCTTGTCCGATGTCAAATGCCTTTGTTTATCATGTCTGCCACCATGTGCAACAGGAAATGTTTCATTACATTTATTCAACGCACTTCTGAAGGTGTTAAACACTTTTGCAAAAAAGTCCTCGCTGAACTTGTACGGAACGTAGACGCCATTTTGCGCACAGGCGGTTTGATCCGGCCGGAGGACCAAATGAGGGGCGTTGGAGGTCACTGGTGCCATCGCGCTTCTACTGGTGGCGCAGGTGGTGAGGTTGGGTTGAATGAAGATACAAAGATTTGGTTTGAGTCGCAATTACGCCCAAGACGAGGCATCGCCGCGGGTTGCGTCCTAGTGTGTACCTAGGATGGCGTCTCAAGTGCAACTGAAGGATCGCGGCGGCGTGCGTAGAATATTCCACGGTCGAGGTACACAGGCCTCCAACATTGCATGGGCCCCTTAAGATCTATAATTCCATGCATACTTGAGTCCACGTTCACAAAAACTGCACTACATGACGCAACTTTCCTCGAAGATAACTTTGCAAAGACACCTTAGAATCTTTAATCTTGTAAATGTATGAGTTTAAGTGCACAAAAAATGTACTAGATGGCGTATTTTCATTAACCAAAAGATTAAAGGGTTTATATTTTGACAATAATTGCTGATTCTGCGAAAGATATACAAAATACCCTAATCCGTACACAGGCCTCCAACATTGCATGGGCCCCTTAAGATCTATAATTCCATGCATACTTGAGTCCACGTTCACAAAAACTGCACTACATGGCGCAACTTTCCTCGAAGATAATATTGCAAAGACACCTTAGAATCTTTAATCTTGTAAATGTATGAGTTTAAGTGCACAAAAAATGTACTAGATGGCGTATTTTCATTAACCAAAAGATTAAAGTGTTTATATTTTGACAATAATTGATGATTCTGCGAAAGATATACAAAATACCCTAATCCTAGGTCCTGATGTCTTTTTATAAAATGGTTAATAAATAAATAGACACGGACATTTTCACACAACGGTATCTGATCCTAAAGTAAGCTAGGAATAACCTGCTTGTGTTATGGGTATCAAACCACGTATAAAAATACTTATATACTTTTAAATACTTGTTACACATAGAAACACCCAGACTCTTGAGACAAACATTAATTAATGGTTCACACAAATTTTTGTCTCCGGTGGGAATCGAACCCACAGCCTCGTGATTCACAGTCAACGTTTCGCCCTCTCGAGCAACGAGGCAGTCGTCAGTTATCTCTTACTTACGCCATCGGGTACCATTGGCATCGGTACACAGATTTTTAACCTTAAACTGGGTTGGAAGCGCAATTAAGTCGCGCCTCTGGTGTTGCTAGCGTCTATAGACTACGGTGGCCACCACCGATCAGATGGACCGTAAGCTTATCTGTCACCGCTGTTGTATAAAAATAAGAATAAAGGTTAACGAAAATGACACAATTACTTATAATTAAAGTGTTTAATTCATTACACATTATAAAGTTATATTTATGTCCTAGTTTTAAATGCCCAGTATATAAAGAAGATTTAAAACCCTTTAACAACTAATTGTAGTTTTAAATGCCCAGTATATAAAGAAGATTTAAAACCCTTTAACAACTAATTGTTAAAGGGTTTTAAATCTTCTTTATATACTGGGCATTTAAAACTGGGCATTTAAAACACAAACTTACTAAGTTCAGGTCTAAACCTGAACTTAGTAAGTTTGTGTTACATTAATCATTAAGTTACTAATTTTAGCAGTTAACTTTTTACTGAGGTGGAAGCTTAATAACTCGTTTCCAAATGTGAAAGAAAATTGAAGCTTTTTATCCACTATAAAAATTAAGTGAAAACTGGATCATTAGCATAGTAGGTTACTATTTCATAAAGTATCAAAAAGGTCAAAGTGATAATTTTCATGATATCAGTCCAGTACAAATACTAAGTACAGAATATTTATCATGGCTCTATTTTTTAATCAAAGAAATGTTATAAAGAGAATATAGAAACTAAATCACTGACATAGGCAAATAAAATACTGTAGGTAACTTAAACATATTCATCCAAGTCCAAAAGCTCAGACAATTCACTTTGGGAGATGACATAGCATATTGTTCGTTATGTTGAGGAGATGGTTGACCCGGAGATGATTGTCCTACAGACGCATATATTTGGGATACCTGTTCCATATTTTTGGATGTACTAGGACCTGTATAATATTCAACATTGGCTGGTTGGCTATACGCCTGCATCGAGGTTGGTTGAACTGAAGAATATCCTTGAGACGTTTGTGTCTTATTGCTTGTGTGCTGGTATGGATATTCATCGAAGAAATGGCAGTCTGCCTTAAAAATTAGGTCACATATGCCTTGTTGCACGATATTTTTTGTGTGCTCAGTATATTGCATCATTTTACTTCCTACAACAGTCAAAAATGATTTAATTTCCTCATTTTGAGTGTTGGTATTTGACGAGGCTTTAAGGACCTTTCAGGAACGGTAAGGATGACTTAGTTCACCAGAGTTCGTTGACGAAAGTCCTTACTTGTGAGGGTCGGATGCGTTGGGAGTTACTGGCGAATATAAAAGACGGCGATTAATTGAACAAGTGTTTTATTCGAATTAACCCCGGAACTGAACCTCGCGTGTCGAGTAGTGCGCAGTAACTGGCTCGACTCAGTCATACATCGCGCTTCCATACAAAACTGCTTACTTGCAATCTTTCATACTACAGAGTCCCTACACTACACCCCCCAATTTTTCACAAGAAAAATTATAAATTTTTCATTACATAAATCAAACACAAAACTAAATTAACAGTTCACATACAAAGTAACATAATACGTACAATCAGCATTGATTAATTCATGTTAAACCGTTAGCACAACAACACTGTGTCACATTACATTACATTACACTCTTTGTTGCTGAGTTTGTACCGGACGTTGAGCCACCGGTTGAGCATTCGATACTTTTATAAACATCTTCTTCATACACTGCCTTATGCGATAACGCCCGTATACAATTACTGCAATGAGAATAATCAGCCCCATGCAACATGCTATGGCTAGCATGGTGGTATTATATTTGCTCATTTCAGCCTGTACCGCTCCATTCTGAGCAATAATAACTTCTTCCTTGCTATAAGATTTGCCCATTTTGAAAAAAATGCACATAAGTTTTAGGAGATGTGACTTTCACCAATTGCAATGATATTCTAATGCCTTAAAAAAACTCGACTAGTACTTGTTGTAAAATATGGCATGATTTACAAATTTCGTAAGACTGTAACTACTTATAGAGGTTGCAAAATTGACATTTTATAAAATAAACTATTGACAAGGGCGAAAAATGCATAATTGCGAAACCTAATTACAACTGTTGCCAACCCACTAGGTATAATTCTCTTACTCGATCAACGTATCCGATCTTGGAGTAACCTGCGTCTTGAAAGGGGCGTAGTTTATAAGCCCATCATTTCCATGATGTATTCTGACGTTCCTGTTGGCAATCCAATTCTGCGGTACGTGGCCGGGGAACCTAAAACAAGCCCAGCGATTGATGGGTTCATCATCATCGTCGTCGAGTTCGGGCCGTATGGACCTATAGCACATAACTTTAGCTGCTATTGCTGCACGTAATGGCATGGCGGTCCTGGATCCTGCTGTTCCTATGGCGTCGATAAACTGTTTAAACCTGGAGTTCGAGTACTCTGACGGTTTCCAGGTGACCTGTTGAACTACACTTCCTGCGGTAGTGTTCGGCACCTTCGCTAATTTATAGCGTTTGCACTCGCGAATTCGCCGCTCTACTAGCTCAAAGAGCTCGCGGTGTACACGGAAACGTCGGATGACAAAGTCGTCTTCATCATCCATAACTCCTCTAATCTCCATAGTTTGGTTGGCGTTCATAGTCCTAGACGGACGCCACCCAAGTAGGTTTACTGTCGGCATTACACGGGGGACAGCCGGTTCTTCGGGTTCCTGTTCCTCTTCATCGCCTCCTTCGGTATCATCATCGCTTGCGCCTTCTTCTGCTTGTCTGCGCGCCTCACGACGTTGGTTGGCACCTTGCTGCTGTTCAGCATCTTCTGGCTCCACCGGGGCTGCGGCTCCTGCCGCGCCTGGAAGGCGGGGGACGATCGCCTCGTCAGTCCAGTCGTCACTGGGCTGACCACCTCTCTCCGAGGCTCTCAAATCTTCAATCACGCGTCCGTAGAAGATTGCGGGTGCGGGAAGGGTCTCGTACAGACCGTGGGTTTGGGCGTTAGCTCGACCGAAATGGCCATCGTTATTTGGCTCCGTAACGGCCAAGATGTGCTTGACGCCAGTGGTATCGGTGTAATCACCGAGTCCCTCTAGATAATCCGCTGCACCTGCGGCTATCTCTAAAGACCCGTAGCCTTGCACAAATCTGACCAAACGCTCTTGGTCATTCGAGGCTAAGCCTCGCTTCTGAGCCATGAGTGCCAGTCTATACCAGTATATAACATGATGGTAGTAAGAGTGTGCGCTTGCGGGTATCGATTTCGCGTAATACTTGTCGACATCTGAGATAGCTTTATATTCAGCTTCCACGAGTTGGGTGTATCCTGCGGCGTCGGGATGGTACTCTTTAGCTGCTCTCTCGTTGACAAATCCTGTTTCTCCATCCAAGATAAATGCGTCCTTCCATAATGGATCATTAGTCAATGGTGCGTGAAAATGGACCCATAGATTTTTAAGGGTCTCCTCAGATGTTTTTGAACTTCTACCTAATTCCTTCATTTTACGAAGCAGTTGCGAAGGTTTCTGCGTACCTAGTTCCATCTCCCCCAGTAATCTCTGGAACTGCCTCTCCGCACTTTCCTCGTAAACTTTCAACAAGCGATCTTTTATTGCGTCATACTTTTTTTCACTGGGAGGATTTAACAGTATGTCACTCACCTGCTGTAATGCTTCTCGGCCCATTTTTGCTACCACTACATTATACTTTGACTCATCACCCTGTTTCTGTGGTGCCAATATGCTCTCTAGCTGCGCGAACCATAAACGAGGCATGTCTGTCCAAAATTCAGGTATTTTTGTAGACAGCGTAATCGCAGCGAGTTCCACCGCTCTTTCATTTTTCTGCTCCGATTTCGTTTCGTAATCAGCATAGCCTGCAGCTTCCATTGTGTATGACTGGCTGCACGGCCTCGAGAAAATACGAATTGAAAAAAAATGAACAAAATGCAAAAAAAATGAACTCTTCAACGCGTGACCTTCAACGCGACACCGGAAAAAAACACGAACGCGACCCGACACTTTACCGCGCTCGACCAACACACCCGAGACCCACACGCACTTCAATGTCCTTTGACGGGGTCACCACTTTAAGGACCTTTCAGGAACGGTAAGGATGACTTAGTTCACCAGAGTTCGTTGACGAAAGTCCTTACTTGTGAGGGTCGGATGCGTTGGGAGTTACTGGCGAATATAAAAGACGGCGATTAATTGAACAAGTGTTTTATTCGAATTAACCCCGGAACTGAACCTCGCGTGTCGAGTAGTGCGCAGTAACTGGCTCGACTCAGTCATACATCGCGCTTCCATACAAAACTGCTTACTTGCAATCTTTCATACTACAGAGTCCCTACACTCCAGAGTTCGTTGACGAAAGTCCTTACTTGTGAGGGTCGGATGCGTTGGGAGTTACTGGCGAATATAAAAGACGGCGATTAATTGAACAAGTGTTTTATTCGAATTAACCCCGGAACTGAACCTCGCGTGTCGAGTAGTGCGCAGTAACTGGCTCGACTCAGTCATACATCGCGCTTCCATACAAAACTGCTTACTTGCAATCTTTCATACTACAGAGTCCCTACACTACACCCCCCAATTTTTCACAAGAAAAATTATAAATTTTTCATTACATAAATCAAACACAAAACTAAATTAACAGTTCACATACAAAGTAACATAATACGTACAATCAGCATTGATTAATTCATGTTAAACCGTTAGCACAACAACACTGTGTCACATTACATTACATTACACTCTTTGTTGCTGAGTTTGTACCGGACGTTGAGCCACCGGTTGAGCATTCGATACTTTTATAAACATCTTCTTCATACACTGCCTTATGCGATAACGCCCGTATACAATTACTGCAATGAGAATAATCAGCCCCATGCAACATGCTATGGCTAGCATGGTGGTATTATATTTGCTCATTTCAGCCTGTACCGCTCCATTCTGAGCAATAATAACTTCTTCCTTGCTATAAGATTTGCCCATTTTGAAAAAAATGCACATAAGTTTTAGGAGATGTGACTTTCACCAATTGCAATGATATTCTAATGCCTTAAAAAAACTCGACTAGTACTTGTTGTAAAATATGGCATGATTTACAAATTTCGTAAGACTGTAACTACTTATAGAGGTTGCAAAATTGACATTTTATAAAATAAACTATTGACAAGGGCGAAAAATGCATAATTGCGAAACCTAATTACAACTGTTGCCAACCCACTAGGTATAATTCTCTTACTCGATCAACGTATCCGATCTTGGAGTAACCTGCGTCTTGAAAGGGGCGTAGTTTATAAGCCCATCATTTCCATGATGTATTCTGACGTTCCTGTTGGCAATCCAATTCTGCGGTACGTGGCCGGGGAACCTAAAACAAGCCCAGCGATTGATGGGTTCATCATCATCGTCGTCGAGTTCGGGCCGTATGGACCTATAGCACATAACTTTAGCTGCTATTGCTGCACGTAATGGCATGGCGGTCCTGGATCCTGCTGTTCCTATGGCGTCGATAAACTGTTTAAACCTGGAGTTCGAGTACTCTGACGGTTTCCAGGTGACCTGTTGAACTACACTTCCTGCGGTAGTGTTCGGCACCTTCGCTAATTTATAGCGTTTGCACTCGCGAATTCGCCGCTCTACTAGCTCAAAGAGCTCGCGGTGTACACGGAAACGTCGGATGACAAAGTCGTCTTCATCATCCATAACTCCTCTAATCTCCATAGTTTGGTTGGCGTTCATAGTCCTAGACGGACGCCACCCAAGTAGGTTTACTGTCGGCATTACACGGGGGACAGCCGGTTCTTCGGGTTCCTGTTCCTCTTCATCGCCTCCTTCGGTATCATCATCGCTTGCGCCTTCTTCTGCTTGTCTGCGCGCCTCACGACGTTGGTTGGCACCTTGCTGCTGTTCAGCATCTTCTGGCTCCACCGGGGCTGCGGCTCCTGCCGCGCCTGGAAGGCGGGGGACGATCGCCTCGTCAGTCCAGTCGTCACTGGGCTGACCACCTCTCTCCGAGGCTCTCAAATCTTCAATCACGCGTCCGTAGAAGATTGCGGGTGCGGGAAGGGTCTCGTACAGACCGTGGGTTTGGGCGTTAGCTCGACCGAAATGGCCATCGTTATTTGGCTCCGTAACGGCCAAGATGTGCTTGACGCCAGTGGTATCGGTGTAATCACCGAGTCCCTCTAGATAATCCGCTGCACCTGCGGCTATCTCTAAAGACCCGTAGCCTTGCACAAATCTGACCAAACGCTCTTGGTCATTCGAGGCTAAGCCTCGCTTCTGAGCCATGAGTGCCAGTCTATACCAGTATATAACATGATGGTAGTAAGAGTGTGCGCTTGCGGGTATCGATTTCGCGTAATACTTGTCGACATCTGAGATAGCTTTATATTCAGCTTCCACGAGTTGGGTGTATCCTGCGGCGTCGGGATGGTACTCTTTAGCTGCTCTCTCGTTGACAAATCCTGTTTCTCCATCCAAGATAAATGCGTCCTTCCATAATGGATCATTAGTCAATGGTGCGTGAAAATGGACCCATAGATTTTTAAGGGTCTCCTCAGATGTTTTTGAACTTCTACCTAATTCCTTCATTTTACGAAGCAGTTGCGAAGGTTTCTGCGTACCTAGTTCCATCTCCCCCAGTAATCTCTGGAACTGCCTCTCCGCACTTTCCTCGTAAACTTTCAACAAGCGATCTTTTATTGCGTCATACTTTTTTTCACTGGGAGGATTTAACAGTATGTCACTCACCTGCTGTAATGCTTCTCGGCCCATTTTTGCTACCACTACATTATACTTTGACTCATCACCCTGTTTCTGTGGTGCCAATATGCTCTCTAGCTGCGCGAACCATAAACGAGGCATGTCTGTCCAAAATTCAGGTATTTTTGTAGACAGCGTAATCGCAGCGAGTTCCACCGCTCTTTCATTTTTCTGCTCCGATTTCGTTTCGTAATCAGCATAGCCTGCAGCTTCCATTGTGTATGACTGGCTGCACGGCCTCGAGAAAATACGAATTGAAAAAAAATGAACAAAATGCAAAAAAAATGAACTCTTCAACGCGTGACCTTCAACGCGACACCGGAAAAAAACACGAACGCGACCCGACACTTTACCGCGCTCGACCAACACACCCGAGACCCACACGCACTTCAATGTCCTTTGACGGGGTCACCACTTTAAGGACCTTTCAGGAACGGTAAGGATGACTTAGTTCACCAGAGTTCGTTGACGAAAGTCCTTACTTGTGAGGGTCGGATGCGTTGGGAGTTACTGGCGAATATAAAAGACGGCGATTAATTGAACAAGTGTTTTATTCGAATTAACCCCGGAACTGAACCTCGCGTGTCGAGTAGTGCGCAGTAACTGGCTCGACTCAGTCATACATCGCGCTTCCATACAAAACTGCTTACTTGCAATCTTTCATACTACAGAGTCCCTACAAGGCTGTTTCTAAAATTCCAAAAGCTTCTTTCAGCATTTGTAGCTTTGGATCGCGTTTTTCTTTTTTACTTGGCGGCCCAGATTGTACTGAGCTATTTGGTGTCTCCGAAATTCCTTCTGCTCCAGCTGCATCTTCATTGTCCTCACGTTTCGTTGTATTGCTTACCTAAAATATGATAAAAGTTTAGCTTGTGTGTTATCGCTTGCAGATTCCTGACAACTCACTGAACTGGAAAAATATATCCGATGACTTTAACAATTTATGGAATTTTCCTCACTGCGTCGGAGCAATAGATGGAAAGCAAGTGTTCCTACAAGCACCGTTCAACAGCGGAGCAGAATATTTTAATTACAAATCTACGCCACGCGGCGGGTCACTGCGAGCTTACAGCGCTCCATGCGCGAGCTGCTCGCAGCGGGCTCGTGCCTACGTACTCACTTGATACCGTATCTGATACGTTACGTGCTACACTGCTAAGTGAGTACCCAGCTTTATGGTTTTGGATCAATTTCGTCCTGAATTTTATTTATTAGTTGCCTGGCACAATTGTATATATCATCATATAAAACAGTTTTAACCACATGTTGCGCACAAACATCCGCATCACACTCACATAACAGTTCTCCTAATTTGGGGGCACTGTGCACATCATATATCTCAATTTTTATTACTTTTATTCCTCGTGTCACCGGTTTTTTTTATAAATTGATACATTTTCTGCTCCGAATTTGGTCTCTTATGTGTAAGACCCAACGTTTTTTGCATAGATTTTTGTGGTGGTTGGTTGGCTGGTATAAAATTGAATAATTCTTCACTGTCCTGTAAAGAAACGTTTACTTAAATTACCTTGTACTGAAAAACCATCTTATTATGTACAATTATAATACGAAATATTATGGCTAACTACCACACTCGTCTAGCGGTTAAGGCGTCAGACTTGTGATCAAGACCTTGCGTATTCGTATCGCAGTAATTACACTACAAGCTTGGACTTATTTCTAACACATAATATTTAGATTATCTCGCTAGAATACTACTAATTTTGGTACCTATTAATCTTAAAACACTAATAGCGATCCATCTTCAACGTGAGAGTTACCAACCCTTGTATTGCTAGCATCCATTTTCTACAGTTACCAGTTTCTGTTGGATGGTCAGTATTAGCCAACATTTAACTATCTATTAAAGAAAGATAATATCTTAACTTACCAACATTATGCTGCACTTATAACGCACTGTTCAAGACTATAGCAAATGATGGAATAAAATAACATTAAATGTAAGCAAAACAATATATTTGTTTGAGAAGTATAGATGTTGGAATGTCCCCATAAATGGATGAAATTGATACCACCCAACATCCCGTCGCGACATGTTAACGAAGTCAATATTATAAATACATTATGTATGATTGTACTTTTATTCGTTGTTTTTTTTCTATACAACTCGCTGAGAAAATATAACAAGCTTAGTCGCGGTACATAATATAGCTATGTCAGCGGTTTTTATTCGTTGACTTCTTAATATTTATCAGAACTTGAACCCGTGTCACATACTATCATTAAACACGGGTTTATCTGCATTTATTATATCTCCTAATTTTAACAAAACAATCAACACTAACATTTTTCTTTAAGCATATTTTCGACAAACAGAAGAGAGGATAATAATATTTTATTGTCTACTAGCAAGCTACAAGCTTGTGCTATGCAATCTAGACAACTGATAAACAAACTTATATATTTCTCAATACATAGGTACATAGATATTGTACATAGGAAAGACCAAAATTAAGAAAATATACATTCATGGATCACATTAACATTTGTTCCGATCCGGGAATCGAACCTAACACCTCAATGGCAGTCGCATACTACTTACGCAATATAATATTAACATTAAATCATCTCTTTGAGGTGTTGCTTAAAGATCTGATGTCTGTTTCTGTACCTATATTTAAATAAATAAATAAATAAATAAGGTAAACTACACACTAGGAGCATTGGCGTATATTATATAACTAGCTGATGCCTACAGCTTCGCCCGCATAAAATTTGTTCCCGTACCCGCTTCCCGTATTTTATCCCCTTGGGGGTAAAATTTATCAAAATCCTTTCTTAGCGGATGCCTACGTCATAACATCTACCCGCATGCCAAATTTCAGCCCGATCCGTCCATGGGGTTGGGCTGTGCGTTGATAGATCACTATGTCAGTCAGTCAGTCACCTTTGAGTTATATAATTATTTATATAGATAGATTACGAATTTTGCTCTCGCATATGGTAAGTACATATATGGTCACGTGTTAGTTTTACAGTTCAGCATGAATTTTAATTCAGCGTTTTTCTTTTATCGCTATATTAATTTAGTTTATAATTTATGCAGTTTAAATAGCTTTAATTGAAGAGTTTATGTACCTAATGTAGTAAGTTTGAACTGAATGGCTAAACAAAATAAATATACATTCATTTTCAAATGATTTACTCTGATACAAAGTTAAATACAAACTATTGAACTTGAACAGTCGCAGTCGTAGTGAGAATCAACCCTAACCGCAGCGATGTGTAGCAGAGGTAAGTAATTAAATATTGTATAAAACACAAATCTAACCCAAATGGGTGCAGTGTTTTTGACACAGCATTTTAGCAACACGTGGCCAGCACCATATTCGGGATAATATGCGGAGTAAGTAATTCTATATTGTTTAAAAGACAATCGTATTTGGATGCAGCGATCTGACATAGCATTTTAGAAACACGTGCCCGTTACCATATTCGGGATGATATGACGTAGATTTACCATTATTTAAGAGACTGCCTCTCAAAGCTATGCTGCAGATACTCTACCGGAGCTGAAGTGATTACCACAACGAGCTTACGTATACCTGCCTATCGGATCCTGTACCTACAAAATGTAGGTACAGGATGTAGGAACATTATTTATTAATACGTGATTAAAAAGCACTCGTGCTATCATTCAGCAATCCTATTATTCAATCGTTCAACTATTCAATCGTTCCACTATTAATTCATTCTAATTTGCAATCATTCATGATACACATAGTATCTAAATTCTATCAACCTGTTATTCAAATATTTCATATTTTATTGATAGATACTACAAATTATTGTTATAAGTTATTTATATGAATGTCTTTGTTTTCAGGTCCAAACAAATGGCTGACCAATTATTCCCGTCTTCAGACGAGTCAGAAGTTAACATCCCGGTGAAGACCAATAATAAGAAGCGAAAGTTTGCAGAAAAAGCATCAACCAGCCAGCCTTTGAGCAGTTCAGCTACAGGCAGTCAGCCATCAACTAGTCAACCAACCAGTAAGAAACAGAAGTCGAGGGCTACGATCCGCGATCTCTTCGGAGCCGATAGCGATGATTGCACCCCCACTCTCAGCATCTAACACGTAGGTTGGCTAATGGATTCTCGCGTCAAATAGATGAAGGAAAATCTGGAAACTTTTTCATTGAATTAAAAATTTATGATTGTGAGGAAATTGAACGAGTGCCACCAATGAACCGATGGAGACACGCTATAATAACTGTTAAAAATAAAACAAATTTAGATTCAAAGTCCGGGAAGCATTTAAGTGAATTTGTGAAAGAGACAGGGAATGAATTTAAAAATTGTGCACCCACGTTTATAAACTCTTATCAGTAAATAGGTAAAGAGAAATCTGATTATTCATTAATCATTATATACCTAATAACCATAATATACCTATTGCTATACACATTAAACTGTATTTAATCCCTAGCATAAGACTACTGTGTATATGAAATAAAGATTAAATTAAATAAATAAATAATCAGACCATGCATTGTTTCTCTTTTCAGTGCTACCACTCACCTCTTATTCATCAGGAAGTTATATTAATTGTGATAAATGTAAAATTGGAATACCGATTCAGGAATACAGATATCATAAACGAACTAATATTCATAAATATAATATAACTGTTTAATAAAATCGAAATTTGAACATATAGACATATTAGCTACAGCCTTTAAGAACAGAATAATGACATATCGCTTAAACCCATCGAAAGAAGACGAGTACCTCTTCCTAGAGGCGTTCTTAGATGACAAGCGAGATGATGTATACAAAGTAATTGAGTTATCGCTTATTAAACATACTTGTATTAAAGTAAACTTTGAGTTGTTTGCATACTTTGTTTTACCTAAATTTGGTGAACAGCAGCAGCAGCTGAAGTCAATTAATACAAAATATGAAGTACTGATTTGAATAATATATATCTTATATAAATTAAATAAAAGAATCCTTACCTGAACCAGTGATATTACTTTTTCTCTGCTTTGACTTTTCGCGTCGGTATGAACCTGTCAACGAGTCAAGTTTCTTTTTCAACTCGGGTACAGGTAACTTCATTTCCTTAGCGATCTTCCTCCAGCAATCTTCTCGCTTGCTTTTATTCAAATGATTTGTATCTTTCGAATCCCATAACATTTTAAAGCTTCCGTAAAGTTGTATTAAACGAATACTGTCTTCTTTATCCATTTTTAATTCACTGGCTCGCGAGTGTCGTTACGTCCGTATACACCGGGCGAGCAGCTCAGACTGAGCCGCCTTTGTTTGTGCATCGGCAAAAACCGACAACGCATGGCTCGGGGTCGAGCGGCGCTCGGCCGAGCCAACATGTCATGCCCGAGGAAGACCGAGCGCCGTCCACACCGGCCGAGCTATTGGCTCGCGAGCGGGACTGCTTGGTCGGTCTGGACGCGGCTAAATAACTGTTCAAATCTTCTACCGGACATACTGTGAGTAAATATAGGGTGGTAATATAGCGGGTCAGTAAATGTGAAGAGTTTCCGAATATTGGGTGTATCTACATGGGACTGCAAAATGCATAAGTCAAGAAATCGTTTCATTTCTTCAACTGTTGTTGGTTTAAAAACTCGTTTACGACTGCCTCTAGTGTGTGGTCTGTTAACATAGCATAAAGCAGCACCGTAAGCGTTAGTCTGGTCCACAAGTTGATCAATCAATGACTGGGGAAAGAAACGGTCAACTATTTGTAATGGAGTAGAATTCGCATCAATGAGAAATTGAGGTCCAGGACTGGTTTCATCAAACTGGAACTCTGGTATAGGAGCGGTTGATTCTACCCATTGCTGTTCTGTAATATCAGGTGACCAAAGAATACTATATGTTCTGGGTTCGTCTGAAGTTACCAAAGTAGGTTGAGCAGGTTGTTCATCATCAGTGTAGTGGGCGTCTAAAATTATAGGAGTTATAGTTTGCTGCACGTCACCAGGCGTCAGGGTGCTTGACGGTGGTGCGTATTTTGGGCAGATGCAGAATTTTCAATATCTGTCCAGTCTCGCAAAAGTGAACTTTCAACTGATCACGGTGGACTTGAATCAGGATCATGAGAACGTAAGTTTTTAGTATTTCCTACTATCTGTGCTGCATCTGGTACATTTTCAACAATGACATCGGATGAAATAGTACTCAAATCGCCAAGTGACTCTACAGAAGCAGGAACAGGAGATTCAATAGATGGTACTTCATCACAACTTTGTACACGTTGAGTTGGTTTTTTAAATATTTTTAAACGTTTTACCTTTCCTTCTTCTTCTTCAGAGTCTGACACATGAGTTATTGACCCGCTATTTTCGTTGGGTACGTAATTATCATCTGAACCATAATCACCATCACAATCATTATAAGGGTCCTGCTCAGATTCTTCACTTTCAAATGACGTGTTGTCGCTGGATGTTTCTGGAGCCTCTGAACCATCAGACAGCTGTTCTGAGGAACCGTCATTGAACAATTTTAAAATACGTTCATTTTCCTGTTACCTACTACGGCCGCCACTGCGGCCCCGCCCCGGGGGTGGTTCGGGTGCAATCCTACGTCTTTGGGGGTTTCGGGTGGGATCCCGCTTCTAAGGGGGGCGTACGTGAGTTCCTCACGCCACGCTGCCGTCATGGACCTGCTTCTGTAAGGACGGTGAGCCACCCTCTCACCGTCATCAGGCTCCCTGTCATGGAGGCCGATAGTCCTCGGCGAAGACACGTCAGCGGCGCCCAAGCCGCCGACTGCGGAACTCGGATGGGAGCCTATTTTTCTGCCTTATTGAAAACAGCGTTGCAAAAGTAATAATATCAACCTTTCACGGTTATTTTTGGAAACACATGGTTCACAGCGTTAATAAATAGAAGTGGTAAATGCAGAAAGTCCTGACATAGGAAGCGAAGCGATTTTAATAAATGAAGAAATTTAAAAAAAATATTTAGTAGATGAGACAAGTAGATATTTACAGATTGTGACGACTGAGAAGTGTGCAGGTCAAGTAGACGTGGGGAAATAAAGAGAATATTTTATCTATGAAGAAGAGGGTAATTTGTTTCCAGAAATGGTATGAATAAATAAATCCTTAAAAGTTGCTGTGTTCCAAAAACGTTTTTAGGAGGTTGGTTCTGGCCTTCCAAAGTTGAATGGAATAAATTATATTGACGAAGACATTTTGTTCATGGAATGGGTTGATTGATTTGTCAAATAAAATTATTAGAAGTCATTACAATTCTACGCTCCTATTTATCTAGATTTATTGAAAAATTTTCATTTTTTTTTCATCAAATTGGTCCGCTTGTTTCATTTGGCAAGTCCATGTTATTTTTTACATCAAGTTAGTATGATTTTCATATCAACTATTGTACTTTTTTTTATGTGAATACTTCATTCAATTTTACCCAATTCTTTATTCAATATAAGTTGTATATGATATTTGTATAAATTAAATATAATTTTACCCAAATCTTACATTTTTTGGATAAATGTTTTTATATACAAAAAAATATACTCAAAGATACCCAAAACTCGCGATAACTTTGAAGTTGAGTTTCGGGAAAAAATTTGGGGAGTCTTTTTGTTTTTTCCATAAATTTATTGGTTTAGAAAAATAAACCAACTCAAAAGGACACGATTTAAACTTACGTGACTCCTCTGCCACTCGTAAAACAGTCTCCTTGGTAGACCCCACGCCATGCAGCTGTGCTTGAAGTTCAGCCATCTTCTTAGCAAAGGACTCCTCCAATTTGTATTGTGCTGTTTCAATAGCAGCAAGCTGTGGTTGTGACATTGTGACAGAATTTATTATTTATTTGCTGCTTTAACTGTGCCTCAATATTAGTGCTGGTAGGTGGTATGTGCGAAGTTTCCTTTAAGTCACGTAAAAACTTTCACAAACCTTTGTACTGTCCACTGGGTGGGTATGTAATACACTATTTTAGTTATTAAAAATCTTTAAAAACTTCAAGATATTACTTAATTAAAATTATATTTTTTATCAGAGCAAGTTCTTAACTTTATTTTACACCTACTCAAAAAAAACGTATGTATTATGTATGTGTTGATGACGTGGAACGTTTCACGTTCAAATGTATGACGTGTATCTACTCGTAGAAAATCACATCCGAAATCTCTTCACACAAATGACCACCCATATCCTGTGATTTTTAGGGTTTCGTAGCCAAACGGCAAAAACGGAACCCTTATAGATTCGTCATGTCTATCTGTCTGTCTGTCTGTCTGTCCGTCCGTCCGTGTGTCACAACCACTTTTCTCCGAAACTATAAGGACTATGCTATTGAAACTTGGTAACTAGATGTATTCTGTGAACCGCATTAAGATTCTTATATAAAACTAGAAAAAAAAGCAGTAAATTTTGGGGGTCAGAACTGAAATCATTTTTTCCTTAAGGAATAGTTTGCGCAAGAGACACTTCCAAAGTGGAAAAATGTGTGTCCCCCCCCCCTCTAACTTCTAAACTAAGAGAATGATAAAAATCTAAAATAAATATATGATGTACATTGCCATAAAAACTACCAACGAAAATTGGTTTGAACGAGATAGAGCTGGTAGTTTTTTTTTAATACGTCATAAACAGCAATTTTCGGTTAGAAAAATCACTACCACTGCGAACGTGTTAAAACATCAATCAAAGTTACAACGAACTATAAGAACTTTTATATTATGTTACTTGCTGCTACGAAACCCTTCATGGGCGTGTCCAACTCGCACTTGGCCGGTTTTTTATAGTCTTTTGCATCGAAAGGTTGCCTAGTAAAGATTGCTTTTTAGCTTATGTACATTTATAAAATTGTACCATAATTTTTATTATATTCTAAATACCAATAAAATGTAGAAAAAATGCTCGGCAGAATGCAATGGTTGCTGTTGGTAGCAAGTTTATGAGTTAAATAATAGTTGTCTGAAGTCGATCCTACTCGATGTTGCGACGTTGTTGTTGGTAATATGACTTTTCCATAATCCACAGTCTCTTCAATTTTTGCCTTGGCGAGGTGTATTCTAGAGCAGGCAGTTTAGTTGTTAGCGGCGTGGTTAGTAGGTAGTTATCTCTCGTTTTGCTGTTATATTTAGTGTAGTTGTAGCAGACAAACCGCTTGTTAGCCATGTGAGGGCACTCAGCTGCTTGGCATTCTACGTCGGCGCAGATAGCACAAGGGTGGACAGTCGCCGTGCACTTATTGTGGGAGGTCCGAACTGAAGACATTTTTTACACTGTATGAATTTCGAGAAAGGTTCAATGTGAACTTGTTAAAAATTAACTGCTACTTTGTTTTGTTGAATTTTTTATTTTTTATAAATTTAGCACGCCAAATTGACGTCGCCACGAGCCTGATGGAAATTCAATTCAATTCAATTTAATTTTACATAAAATAAGTTTAGAAGCATATATGCGAAGAATACAAATATAGTCAGAATTTAAATTGGTTATCTAAACTAAATACAATTATATGGTAGTACTAGCTGCTCTCCTAGATAGGCTACAAGTAACCTGTGTTAAGGAGAAACAGTGCCCTTCCCTTAGAATGGTAGGTAAGTAAGTACAATTATTGCATTTATACGTGTAGTGTAGTCAGCAGAAACGTGGTCTGTGCGTTCATGCGTACATGCGCGCGCGCGCGCTCGTGGTTATGTGTATGTGTGTGTGTGTGTTTTGGGGGGGGGGGGGGTTATAGTTGAGTGTGTGTATGTCTAATAGCCTGTCCACGATACGATGTAATTTTCTGTGTCGTCATAGTTCATTTGTTGAAGAAAAGCTCGAACAGCCTTCTTAACCGAGTGAGTCCAAACACTGGGCTTATCTTATTTTAGAGTGCCGGCGGATAAGAAGTATGCGTCCGCGGAATCGAGCAAACTCTATCTTTTCTTCGTTTGGTAATTACACGGTATGGTGTCCTAGAATGTTGCAAACAATATTGGTCGAAATGTTGCAACTTTAAGAATGGCACGATGGGCAATTTCAACCGGCTCAAGAAATGTTTTCGCAGAACCACCCCAACAGCAAAAAGCACGCCCCCCCCCCCACCCCTTAGAAGCAGGATCACACCCGAAGCTCCCCAAAAGACGCGGAAAGCCGGGGCGCATCTAGCGATTGGGGTCCACTTCTGACAGTGGTCCTCAAGTTCGTGGCCTTGTGTTGTGCCTCTTCACGCTCCTCTTAAAGAACCCGGGTGAATTATTGTCTGATATGCTGTTGGGGCTAGTTCGATGACTGCGTTGTAAAGTTTTGCAGATCTGTTGCTGATAAGAAAGCAGAGACGAATAGTGGAGTGACGAGTGGAGGTCGTCGTCTCGCTTTTTCTGCTAATAGATTGCTTGTTTGGTTGATGAGTTCCTGAGTTTCCTTTTGTTGTTAGGTGGTGTTGGTCCTTTTGTTGTTTTGTTGTTTGTGGCTTTCAAATGAGTACCCTGGTCTCAGAGATACAACGCTCAATTCTACCTTGCCAAACCGGCATTGTTGGTTTGGGTCGTATATGTTATCATTATAGAACCTAACATTTACTATACGAAAAGCTACGACGGCTCCGCAATACAGAATTAGTGTGTATCGCCAAAATCTTCAACTATTATCAAAATAATCTGATAATAGCGAATCCAGAGCACACACTAGAGCTATATTTTTTTTTGTGCGTGGGCAAACGTGGTAGACGTGGTCTAATTTCTGACGGCATAGACCGATATTCTCACATACGCAGTGAGGTTAATTCCCCGCTCTGTAGCCATGAAATATGCCCGCATGACGTTCTCATTCAATGCCTTCGAACATCGCATGCGGTGCACATCACCACCGGAGGCGGGAGCCCTATTCAAAGGCGGTGGCCTCGGGATCCCAAGCGAAACGGTGGCCGGCCTCTCTGCGGCTGACCTACTGGTGTTGACATGTTGTTGATGCCAGGTTTTTTTATTTTACTACTAGCTGATGCGCGCGGCTTCGCCCGCGTGAAATTTGGTTCCCGTTCCCGCTTCCCGTGGGAACATTTTTCCGGGATAAAAAGTAGACTATGTGTTATTCCAGACTATATTCTATTCCTGTACCAAATTTCAGCCAGATCCATTCAGCCGTTAGAGCGTGAGTGAGTAACAAACATCCAAACATCTTCACAAACTTTCACATTTATAATTTTAGTAGGATTATTGAAGTAGTCGTTCCTCTGCAGTTTTTCGGGCTGGGACTGTAGGTCACCAGTTCCATGATTGTGTGGCTTGTTGAAGCGCATGCAAGATGCACAGTTGCACACTTAAGCGACTGACCGCGAGCAGAGCACTCTTTCAGGGCGTGGCCAAGACATCCGCAATGACCACAAGTTGGTTCTGTATCCCGGCAATATTTAGCCGAATGCCCATACGGTTGACACTTACACTAACACACCTGGTTACAAGCGTGTAGTCTTAAACTGGGCAAGAAGTCCAATTAATAAAAATTCGTTCCTGTTTAATAAGTATATTCCTAATTTCGGGTACCTCAACAATAAAATTTGTGTATGGGATGTCTTTTTCGCGGACTTATGGCTAAGTCTGATGAAGTTCAGAAATTGTTCACGGGTCAGGCTCGGTCGCTTTTTAGTAATATTCTGCTCGAAAAGGTAGTCGAACAAGTGTTGTTCTGAGGTATTAGACGACAGACCTAGGAAAATTAATCAAGGCCTCTTTTTGGAAATTTCTTGAATTTGAGACCCGATAATTGTAACTGCTGGTATGATTTAAGCTTCTCCAGGTCCTACACCTTTGCCGGTTATTCTCAGGCCACGAATGTGTAACTGCAGGGTCTCAGGGTTGATAATATTCTGCACCCATTTTTTGGTCCCTTCACTAGTTTTTTCCTTGTCTGCGGAATATTATTGTTAAACTAGGAGTTTTTGAAGGGCAAACGTTTTTTTTTTGTGTGTGTATGATGACAGAATAGGATACACCGAACTCAGGAGGTTCGGCTTTAATAGCACTCTGCATGCCGTTTTTTAGCTCTCGCAATTAAAAACAGGTGTCATTATCCTTTCTCAGGGTCTCAATTTCAACATAGGCTGATATAAGCTTCTGTTTTACCGATTAATACTGTACTGCCATCTGAGGATCCCTGTGAGTCACACTTCGAAATATGATTGTTTGGATCCGTTTTTGTCAGCTCTCGATAGTACCTATGGACTTGGTTTCTACAATATCGACAAAATGAGCATGAGAATGTTTCCTTTCAGCAAAACTTGCCATTATCAATTTTGAGGGTACTTTACCTCCAACCGTCTTTAAATTCCACCCTGTATATACTCGTATGTTTTCGCTTCCTAAGTCTGTAGTTGTCGACAACGTGCCTTAACTAGTGATATCTAGTATTTTTTTTGAGTTTCGCCACCTCGTTGGGGGGGCTCCTTTCAAGGAGCTCATCCAACGCTTTGGTGGTGACTGTAATGGCTTTCGCCACTACCCTCTTGCCCGCTGGCGACAGAAATGCGGGCAAGAGCCGCCATTATCTACTTGGCACCTCCGTCGTCTACGTTACCAGGGTGAACCACGTGGAGGTTGTCCTATCCAACACCCCACGCCCATAGCATAATTTTCGTCGCCATTCCACAGTAATTACATTATCATCATATTTGTTGATTAAGGTAGTGCGGTAACGATATTGTTGATTTGTACCAGCACGTTTATAACGTTTACTACAAGTACGTGTTGAAAACAACCCTTGACCATTCCTAACAATTTTTAAAAACACACGACGAGGACTTACAAACCTCACTATCATCGGCGTCAGTTGTTTTAGTACGTCAGGAAAACTAAGCCATCCACAGTAGCTAATCGTGGAATATTGCCTTGAGTGATATATTTTGCACAGGCCAACGACTTTATACCCACATAAACACCTATTGCTTCATAATTTACGAACAAACAATTCTCTCAGCTAGCTGAGGTAGGACTAGCGGGGAAGAGGCAAGGAACTTGCTTTTTGATTGGTCTTACAAATGTCATACCTACCGATAACGCACGATCGTAAAAGATTCGTGCTTAGGGATGGGACGGGTTTAATGAGCACAACCTATATTATCTACATTGTTTATACGCAATGAAACAAGGGTTATATTTTAAAATATATAAAATAATAATAAAATTATAGATCTGAGCGCTAATCGTTTTAGAAATGAATTAATTTTGTATATATTCTTCGAATACTTTGTTTTTGCTGAGCAGACTTGGCTAAAAAAGCAAGCAAGCATTGTAGAAATTTATTTATGCATAACACTCATTGATAAATCTATGACATGGTTGGTTTCTTCTGAATGAAATTGATGATGAACTATGTTAGGAAATAGTGGTTCGCCAATAAACCTACCTAATAGCGGCCTTTACACACACACTCTATCGCGCGTTCTTAGGAGCGTACAGGATTGCGCGCGGGATAGCCTGCACGCTCATTCGCGCGCGTCTGTCTTTGTACAGTTTGTTTACGCTACCCGTTCTTTCGCGCGCGTTTGCTCGCGTTTGTTTTCCTCAGCGGAATGAGCGGCCGTGTAAAGGCTATACGGATCGCGCGAAACTGGCGCGTGTTGAAGTGTGTGCAATTCACACAGTTTTACTGAAGAACGTGGGTGTTGCGGTGAAAAATTGATAGAAGATATCGCGTGGCGCAAGTTATCATGTTTGCTGGCTGTCTGTAACTTTCTTAAGTTCCTTTCAGAACGAGCCCCTTAAACTTTGTAATTTCTTAACCACAAAATCACGATTGGCGTCGGGAAAACCTTTTTCTTTACAAAGGCAAGGAGAAGACTTGTACAATGTAATTAACCCTAAGATTAGTTCTTTATTCCATGTACGTATGTCCGCCATCTTAATCGTGCGCGAATTTATTTTATGTGTTATAGGCAACCTGAGGAAACGCGATTGCGCGCACGACTGACAAGCGCGGCGCGAGGTCCTTCCGTTTCACTTCCACATCCTTTATACGCGCGCTCTTTCGCGCACGATTGCTATTTCACGCACGATAGAGTGTGTGTGTAAAGGCCACTAATGTTTTACCGACCAACCAATTTTGATTTCGTTGAATAGCTTCTAAAGATCTCTTAATAGTTATTTCAGCACGACGAAAAATGTTCAGTACAGAAGCGGAAGTCTATATCCTTTCGTGGGTGCCTGCCGAGCGCGCGAGAAACCGCTACTGTTGCGGTACATCGCAGGGACTCGCGCGACGTCGGCGGGTGTTCTTAAAACGACCACACCTTATAACTTTTGTAAGGCAGCTAAATACAAAAGTTATATCACTGGAATTGTTATGAAACAAGCTAGTAAAAAATAATAGATTCAGCCAGTTTTGTTTTGTAATGTATTACAAATTTGCGTTGGAAATCAGTACTTGTGATTTTGCACCAGTTTTACCTAGAAAAGTCGTTAAAATACTAAAAATACAACAAAATTTGAAAATATTTTTATTTAATTTCCTTGAATACAAGTTATTTTACATTTATCAACTGAATAAAACACATCCCGACATACAAATTTTACAACTCACGAGCTTCAGAAAAAACACCTGATTTCGGCGGCCCGTTAGGTTGTGAATAAATGTTGATTCGAAGGTTACGCTAAATTTTTGATTTTATATTTACATTTAATGCTTGGGAATAATTTAAATATAGCTTTAGATGTAATAAATAGCGTTTGTTTTTTATCATTAGTTCAAATAACTAATTTTATCTGGTAGGAAAGTACTTTGAAACGGCCCCGCTTTGGCGCGTGAAATTGAAATGACATTTTTTGAAATACCTATTTCTGTCCGAAATCTTTATCAAATACACAATCTAATAAATAAAAACTATTCATTTACTCACCCAGTCATGATTTGCAGCACTTTTAATACTCGAAACACATAAATTTCGTAATTAATCAAAGCACGAGCACTCGATTCAACGCCGACTAACTACGGAATGGCGGCGAAAAAATTGTTCTTTTTAAATCCGCAATAGGCGTCCACAGATAGAAGCTAGTCTTATATTATGTACTACAAATCTGTCCTGCTCTTTCTTATGAACAATTTGTGCAAGTTAGAGCAAGATAGGCATAGTAGTGAAGATACTGCGTATGAATGAATGACGAGACGCTGCCGTGGCCCAACTTGGGCCATGAACATTTGATGAACAACCGCGCGTAGCCCAAGTTGGGTTACTCCACAGTTAATGAATCCTGCAGTATATTCAACTGCACTATCAGCAAAATGTGATAAAGTTACAGTTTCAATTCCACGGTTGAAATCGTTACACGTGTCATGTATGCTATACTCCTGTTTATCATCAATTGTGGTTGTTAGGTTATTTCGTTTAAACGCCGACGAACAATTTAAAATAGAAATATGTTCTAAAGGAACACAATTACCAGTGGAGACGTCAATTAATTCCGTGTGTGTCTTTTTTATAAATAGACTTGAAAAGGCGTGGAGTTGGAGTATCATTACTGCCACCCTGTGATCTTAAATTGGCAAAAAACTATTCTATAATGGTTTTGGGATATTTAATTGCAAGGTATGAATTTAATTGAAGAGTTATCTTGTACTAAATTGTCATAATTCTAGTAGCACTATTGATGCAACACATTGAAGAATGTCATATTTTTGACATTCTTCAAGGCGTTTTAAAACATTTTCGCAATGTCCTTATTAAGCGCACTCAGCATGCTATGCAGCGCAGCGCTCGTTTGCCATAACTATGAACTCCCAGAATATCAAAGAAGTCATTGAATACTAACAACATTCCTACAGCAGCAGCTTCCACGTTTTCAAATTCGGGCAGTTTAAGTTACGTACGTACGTTAATGCTGGTTGCTACACTGCGCACTGCAGCTAAACAACTGGGCTGCTAACTTCACTTTCATTATGTTTTGCTTGAACTCGATATGTGTAAGTTTTAACTTGTTGGTCAAGTGATTTTTTTCTTTTTCTTGAATGTTGTGCAGTAATTTTATGTAATTTCTTGACATGAGATTTCCGTTACATATTTGTAGGCTTTGGTTTAGTAGAGGTTTAAAGTAAGAGTGAAAGTTCTCAATTCAGGTGAATATTTATGGCGTATAGTACATACTTTCTTTTTTAATAGATTGTCTAATTTGCTTTTTAATTAGTTCTCTATTGGTGACCCCTACTTTACTAAACAAATCTGCATTACATGAATTGATCATACTCTGCTTTTCTAGCTCTTTCAGTATATTTTTCGATGATAGAAGCCTCTTTCTCATATAGCGTGTTTTCTCAACTAAGTTTTTTACTAGTTTATTTTATTTGTTTATTGTCTCTGATAGTTCTATAATGCTTCTGCAAATACGCTTTTAATAGTAGTCGTATAGTTTGAAGGACTTCCACAACTACTACAGGGATGAGTAGAACCTTATTTGATATTTTTATAATATTTTGTAGCAGTTTTTCCCAGGATGCCAATGCCTATATTGTCCCGTTCTTGCTCCACCTGCCTGTATTCAAGGGCGAGTCGTGCGACTTGGTGAGCCTGTGTGTCCCATTCTAACTCCACCTGCCTGTATTCAGGGTCGAGTCGTGCGACTTGGTGAGCCTCAGTCTCGTTCTAGCCCCACCTGACTGTATTCAGGGTTGAGTCGTGCGACATGGTGAGCCTCAGTGTCCAGTTCTGGCTCCACCTGACTGTATTCCGGGACGAGTCGTGCGACTTGGTGAGCCTCAGTGTCCCGTTCTTGCTCCACCTGCCTGTATTCAGGGTCGAGACGTGCGACTTGGTGAGCCTGTGTGTCCCATTATTGCTCCACCTGCCTGTATTCAGGGTCGTGTCGTGCGACTTGGTGATGGCGAGCCTCAGTGTCGCGCTCTCGTTGAGTTTCCTAAATTCAGGATTCAATCAAGTAACGTTATGAGCTTGATTGAGTATTACGCTCTTGTTCAACTAGTTCAACTCAGGATTTAATCGTTCGTAGAATAGAATTGTTATATCCTTCTCCGTTTGTTTCTTCCGTTTATTACTCCTTATAGAATTGATAGTCGTTTTATTTCTCTGTTTTCTGTTTCGGCGACCTCATTTTTAGATCGCGAAATCCTTTTCCTATTCGCATTTTTTTTGTATTTTACTTGTTACCTCTGCTACATCATTTACATTATTTTTACATATAAAGAAAGAAAGAAAGAAAGAAAGAAAGAAAAATATTTTATTTAGGACACGCACAATGATTATAAACATAAAGTAATCTTAAACTAGAAACAAAAATAAACAAAAAATATTGTGCGAACCCCCAAATATGGCCACCATCTCAGCATAAATGCCGCGCATACCTACCCACCCACCACTTACTAGCAGTAGTAGGTAATGAGCAGGCATGCGCAGCGCTGGTTTTCAGATGGTGCCGCTAGTGACGCCACGAACGCACGCCCACACAGAGGTCAAACACAATAAAAATAAAATAAAATTTCACACGTGCAGAAAATAAAACAGAAACAAATAAAAGTTAAAACAAAAAATAAAAAGTAATAAATTATGTACATAATCGAGAACTGAACCATAAATGAACATGACTGACAAATGACAGACATCGACACTCATTCCATTCTTAGTCTGTGGCATTGGCGTAAAGTAGCCAAGCCAAAAACTATTTTAAAACTACATTGACTGATACAATGTAAACAACTGCGCAACACAATAAACAAAAATAATATGGCCGACGATTGCTATAAATTTAATCGTTTCTATGAATTAAAAATGCACTGAATGTCTGTGAGAGGGCTATAATCATGTTTTACTGCATTTTTGTGACTATTTCTGTAAATTTTACGTAAATAGAAGTGCTTTTAACATGAAAATCATGAGTACATTTGACAAGCAAGGCGTGCGTTACCCAGAGTAAGTTTAACCATTCAGTTGTTTATGAAGGAGATGTTGTCGGAACTTGTTTCTGAATGAATTTATTGTTTTCAGAGCACGAATTGGCGGTGGCAGATCATTCCATATATGACTCGCTCTGACAGTAAAGCTTCTTTTATACGATGCAGTTTTATATCTCGGTATTAACATAAGGTAAGCCGACGCCCTTGTGCCATACCTGTTGCAGTTTCTAGACCAAGATAGCTTTTCGTACAAGTACCTGGGCCTGTGTCCCAAAACTACACCAAAAAGCAAGGTTGCGAAATGCAACTCCCTGCGCTCAGCCATTTTCATCATATTGCCGCTGTTCAAAAAAGGTGTTACATGCGTTCGCGGCGGTATTCGAAAACAAAACCGTGCACAGGCATTCTGCACTCGTTGTATGACCCGTTCCGTTCTACTCAGCAGGCAGTTCCCATACACAGTATCCGCATAATTGAGCTTCGAGAGTATAAGAGATTCACATAGCAGCTTTCTTATGCCGACACTAATGTATGGGCGAATTCTGTATATCACCTTCAGCCTGTAGAAACAATTTCGGACCGCTTGTAGAATATGTGTCTCAAACTGCAACTGATGATCAAATACCACCCCCAGATTTCGAGCCTCTTCCACCTGTTTTACAATACAACCATTTATATTTATATTTAGTTGATGCTGGCTTGTACTTTCTATTTGTTTTTTGGTGCCCATGATCATAAATTTTGACTTATCTGGATTCAAAACCAGACAATTGCGCTTTGACCATTCTGCAATGCTCCTCAAGTCCTCATTTATCTCATTTATAAATTCCAGGGTCTCAGATGGAGGAAAAGATCGATACAGCTGGAGATCGTCAGCATAAAGATGGAAATGGCATTTATTGATTTTTTTGGTAACATCAGCACTATAGAGAATGTAGAGCAACGGGCCGAGGATCGAGCCCTGTGGAACGCCCCTGGTGACCTGGCGATGTGCAGAATCCACCATACAGCCCGTTTTATTATCCTTTACTTGAACAAATTGATACCTATTGCTCAGGTAACTATCAAACCACTTGACTACATCCATACTGCATCCATAATAAGTTAGCTTAGACAGTAGCAATGAAACATTTATGCTGTCGAAAGCACGGGAGAAATCAAGTAGGGTGAGCACTGTGCTCATGCCCTGGTCTCGTGCCTGCAACACATTATCCACTACGTCTAATAAGGCTGTAGATGTACTGTGATTCCTTCTAAAACCAGACTGCATAAGCGGCAGAATATTTGAGTTTTCCAGATATGCTACCAGTTGATTGCTAACAACTCTTTCCACAATCTTTGAAAGGCATGGCAACAAGCTGATCGGTCGAAGGTCCTTAGGGCCAGACGGATTGGGCAGTTTAGGTATTGGTCTTACCTTTGCAGTCCTCCAAGATCTAGGAAAGGTTGATGTGCTGATTGACGTATTTATAATGTGTGTTATCACTGTGAGGGTCTGGGGAAGAGTCATTTTCAACATATCCAAGGATATCTCATCATCCCCCATCGCATTAGATTGAAGACTTCTTATTATCCTTAGAACATCACCTTCTTCAACTGTCCGCATCTGAAAGCTACCATGACCGAACCTGTTAAACTCAAAGAATGTTAGATCAGACATACTAACTTCGCCATCCCCTGGTATGTTCAAGAAGTGCTGATTTAAGTTATCTGGACCTCCCCAGAGGGCTGGCAACTCATAACTATTTTTATTATTTGTGAGAATGCTAGACTTAAGCCTACTCCAGAGCTGCTTTGGGTGTTGGATATTATTGTTGATATGTGTGTTGAAGTATGCACGTTTCTCACTCTCTATCGCAGCTCTCACCATACTCTTGAGGTCATGATATAGATTCATATGTGCTTCCTGTTTAGTTGCTTTTGCTCTTTTATGATATTTGTCTCGGAGACGCATCATATCCCTTACTGTGCTAGTGATCCATGGGTAGCTGTTATTTTTTATTAAAATTCTTTTTACTGGAGCATGGAGGTCAAATAATGAGATTATGTTATTATTGAAAGCCTGCACCATGCTATCCACGTGCCCCAGACTCATGACAGACTGCCAGCATATTGCATCAAGGTCCTCTTCAAATTTATCAAGCAATATGTCTTGCATAGCCCTGCACACAACCCACTCAGGTCTCGGCTTCTCCACCTTAAAGTCTATCACTGCCGAGACAATAGCATGCCGTCCTAGCTCCGGAATGTGCAGAACAGAGACATTATACGCCCTAGCATCTGTACAGATCAGATCAATAGCCTTTGCACTATGATCAGTGAAGTGGGTGGGTTCAGTCACCAAGTTGACCAAGCCAGTGCTTACTAGGAATGAGTCAAATAACCTCCATTTGTATTCTGTACGGTCTAGTTGGTCAACATTGAAGTCGCCCAGAAGTACAATCTTATCAGCTCTAGAGAAGGAGGAGATTGAGTCAGTTAATGCATCTATGAAATTGTTGACATTATCGTGTGGTGGTCTGTATGCAGTGCCAATCAAGATTGACTGCGAGTTTCTGCCAACCCTCAACCATGTCTGTTCCACATTAGCAGAAACCGGGTGTTGTTCGATGCGTGCATGTATTCCCCGTCGTATGTAAAACCCAACTCCCCCTCCCCTGCTGGCTATATGTGGGGGGCGCGGCGTGTATCTGAGCCTGTAGCCTGGCACTCTCGGCGCGCGCTCTTCTTCGCCCTCATGTATCCAGGACTCATTTATCGCCATGATATCTACAGCCAAGGTCCCCATAGCTACCACAAACTCTTCATGACCTGTACCGAGTGAACCCGCATTGAACAACCCGACCTTCAAACTTTTGCTTCGATTGTTATGCATTTTTATGTATTATACACATATTCTCAGCCAAATACGTTAAATTCCATATTAATACTTCTAGTGCACCTTTAAAACATTTACAAGGACTGATGTGCCTAATCCCGATTAACTTAACAATATCAATAAATAAGCAACAATAAAATATGCAAATTAATAATATATGTGTGCATAAGCATGCCGTGCACTCATTGTTGGCACTGTGACTCAATACCAACAACAATATCCTGTCAAATTTCTGCAGAAAAGCCCTTATGTACCCAATCCTGAGTAACACAGCAATACCAATGAATAAGCAATAGTATATGTAAGTTAATAATATAATAATATGAATGTATAAGTACAAGCATAAGTATAAGCACAAGTATGTACTGCATCTATTTCTGGCAATGTAACACGAATATCCATTGTCAGCATGTGAAACATAGCAACACAGCTTTTGCATTTTATTCTCAAAAACAGGTTCCACAATAACACATGTGGTGTCGATACATTGATAAATATAAAAGTAGCGATTACGTAGGTTCAACTTTAAAATTATGTTACAGATTGTACAGCCAAATGAAATCAAGAATAAGTAAGCAGTGGTAGTATTAAATAATTTAAGATAAATAAATATGTTTCCAATCACGCAATTTTTGTCAACCAGTGGGCACGTGAAGAGCATCAGGTCCAAAAACACGCCGCACGTCAGCCTCAGTCCGGATACTGTGTGTCGGCTTGCCCTCGTCCTGCCTAGTCAGAATTCTACCGCGCCTCGTCCACACATACTTCCAACGGAGGTGGCTCGCCGCTTGACGTACCTGATAAAATAACCTCTTATTTTGTCTGTTTAGCCTCTCGTTGATGTAGAAGCGGCGCTCAGGCGCGCGCAAGCCTAGGTCGGCGCTGGTGGCGCCGCGCCTCACGCGCGCGCTCCGCAGCAGCTCGTCCCGCAGCACGCGCCGCGCCAGGCGCACCACCAGAGGGCGCGGGCGGCGCGCCGCGGCCGTGTCTCCCTGACCGGTCGGTGGACCTACTCTCTCTGCGAACACGACATCTCTCGCTTCCAGCTCCACCCCCAGCTTCCTAGCCACCGATTCGACGAGGTGCAAGGCGTTCTCACCTCTCTCCTCTGGTAGGTTAGAGATCTCAATGTCGGATGCCAGGAGCTCCTGGTCCCGGTCATTAAGCTCCATTTTCAATAGTGATACTGATTTCTCCAAGTCCTCAGCATTCGCCCTTCCACCTTCGAGTTCCTTGACCCTGTCCTCCAACTTCTGCATCCGGTTTTCGCAAGCTGTTATGCTACTTCGAAGATCCCCGACCTCTCGACGTAAGTCCCTGATTTCCCGTGTCAGTTCCTCTCTCATCTCCCGTAGCTCCGCTCTAAACAGCCGCATTTCCTCCGCGACATCAAGCCCGGTCGGCGTATTTGCTGCTGATTGTTGATGCGCCTCCCGCAATGTCTCTGCCGCATCCTCATAACCATCGCTAGGACTCCTCCTTGGGCTTTTGTTCTTATTTTGAGACGGTTTTACGATACGACACTTGCACCCCTGAGAGCCAGATCCGTCTTTTCCCTTTGTAGGTAAGAACTTCCCACAAAGTGTGCATTTAACCATTGTAGTAATTTTATATAGGTAGCCCTTATTTGTTTACAAATATGTTTACGATTTGGATCGATAGATGGCGCTAAAAACAACAATATGTAAGCAGCTAGATCAGTAGGTACTAAAAGATGTCCTGCATTAGTTCTTATTGGTTGACACAGATGGCGCTGTTACATTAAAAAGTTCCCAGATCTATATTTGAAGTATCGACACTGAAATTTCAGGCTTCTAATTTACAATGTCTTTGCCGAAAGTCACCCCGCACTGTATATTATATGATCCACTAAATGAAACACCACTACACTGATCCCGCTATGCTATATTTACAATAACGGGTAGTCTTAAGAAGTTATTGTCATCAAATTTCTTTAAATTGGGCCCAGATGTATTTTATAGGCCACTTTCACTATAAAACACTTCACATCATTGTTATTTTACTACTGTCACAAGTTTGATGATTAAATTGTTTCAGAAACACTTGTTTATATTTTTTATATGATCAGCTGTTGAATGACACTTCGTCGCGTTCAACGTCCGTGACGTCACATATTGCTACAGAATTTTATTTCGTACTTAGCTTTCTTTGTTTCTTCTCATTTTTCTTGTTATTTTTCGTTTCTAATTTGAAAGCTGTGTTATCAAAAAGATTTACGAGCGGACGTCCAGGAACAGATCTAGCTAAAGATGGAAAAGGCAAAAAAAGTCTTAGCTCAAAAGCGTAATTGAGCTCTCATCATTTCTGGTACATAATTGTGTTGAGAACGATTCATTTTAAGCGCTAAAGAAGTGACAAAAGCTTTTGCATGAAATCCGCAGGCTATTGTATTGGGTTGACGTTGAATGCTAAGAAATTGAATATTTAATTTTGCTAGGTATAGAATCAATGCATTAATATATGTTTTTTGAGTTGGCTTTAAGACCAGTCTTCTATTGAAGCCACATAATGAGATTCATTTGGCGGCACAGGCTCAATGAGTTTCGGGAACCTGAACAGACCCACTTCCCGCGGAGGGAAAGATGTATGACGAGAGAATTTTTCATAAAATGCTGGCACGAGGTCATCTTCCAGGACGTGTAAAATTAAACTTAAGTTATATTCTAATATCAGTAAGTAATTGTCGAAGTAGGTAGTTATATTATGTGAGTAGAGGTAAGGAAATTTACAGGAAATCTCGAAACTCTTATTAGGTTGACGGTTTATAAGGTAAGTATTTACCTAGTCTAGGCAGTAAAAGAGTTTAAAAGAATAGTTTCGATTATGTCTTCGATCAATAATACAACAAGAGTTCGCGAACAAAATGAAAGTAAAAAAGTGTCCCAAGTCCATACGTAGTTATACCTATATTCTATTAATTAGCAATCCTAAATAAATAATTCAAGACGGTATCACATTTTAACGTAAAATGTACCCTATTTCTATGCGCAGTAAGCATAAAATACCATGCCACTGATATATCAGTTAAGTCGTTTTATTCCATACCTACGTTTGTAATTCAATGCTGCCCGATTGTCGCCCGCTCCAGAATATAAATAAAAAGAACAAAGTCATGGAGCCGCATCAAAATATTTAGTAAAACTTTTATTTTGTATCTGCAAATTGTGATGTTATATAAGTATTTATGTTTTTCCATGTCTTTCTTTTTGAAGTAAAACTTCTTTAGGCGCGACTCAGAGGTACTCAAGGTAGTAAACTCAGATTTATTTTTTGACGGAAGTAACGCTTACAATTAATTAGGTATATATGATATTAATATAACATGATTTGCCGTCAATGGCAAAGAGTTTTAAGTACTTCAATCGCGCGTAAAGGTTACTCGCACACACTTTTTTTTTATAAAGTGTACATTATGTGCTGCTTATGTTTTAAGTATATACTATATATAGTACTAGTATTTTTTTTAAATAAGTAAGTAAGTAAGTAATCTTTATTGACTTAAACATTTTAACACTTATATCCAATATGACATTCCACGTTTAGCCGCCAAAGCCGTTCGGATTAACCCCTGCCATTCCCATGCTAGTTGACACTGTGTTACAGGTAGGATAAGGATAACCACAAACAGCGCCGTTGCAGCCATCGCAACCAATGTCAATTTGTACTGGATTTGTTTTTTCTGCGTCCTCAAACTAGGTAGATACCTATTTAAAAGAGGACCAGACGAGGGAAAAAAATAAAAATATAAAAAAGAGAATATAAAAAATAATAGATAAGAGTGGAAGTGTGAGTGTTGAGTGCTTGTTATGTGGTATAGAAGTGTTCGTGTGTGATTGTGATTACAGCAAGTGTTTAGTTAGTTTTATGTATTCTATGTATTCGTGACCCATGTTTTATGTATCATGCATCCATAACGGATTTATGTAATTCGTGGAGACTAGCAGACAAGTTTTATATCATTTAATGAGCTGAAATCTAGCGTCATCTAACTACTAATTATGATTTTTATCAATTGAATTAATTATACACGGGGACTAAGGCTGAAACAACATTCTTATTATCAGGTAATTATTACGATATTGGTTGCAGTAGTTCCTCTGTAGTCTCATAAGTTAATTTTTGAAGCCATATGTTTAATTTTAATTTGCACTGATAGTAATTTAGCGGATAGATGTGTATAATTTTATTGATTTTATTATATAGGTAGCAACTAATGACTGAGTAGTGTCGTTTTGCAAATTTAGTTTTGTGTCTAATTATGGGACACACCCTATCTGAGCGACGTTTAGCAGTGTATATGCTTGGGTCATAAGATAACTTAGTATGTTTTTTAAGAATCACTTGCTGGACGAATAATTGACGGACTGTAAGGACTGTTAAATCTTTGTAAATTTGATTTGTGGGGTACCGAAAAGACTTTCTGGACATCACTTTCAATACGGCTCTTTGAGCTCTCTCCAAAGGCAATAAGTTTGTTTTGGCTGCACCGCCCCATGATGTTATACAGTATGATAAGATTGACTGAACCAGAGCGTAGTAAGTTAATTTGAGAGTGTTAATATCTGCAGAATTTCGGAGGAGTCTAAAAATGTAGATGAGTTTCCTAACTCTTTTTTCTAACACATTAATATGGTACTTCCATTTTAGAGATTCATCGATATAAACACCGAGATATTTAACCTGTGTTACTCTGGTGATCAGTTTACAGTTGCAGCCAGAGAATGGCTCATTACAAGAATGAGCTTTTAGCGTGTAATTTTCTAGGGACGGGGCCATACTTGTGTCGTGGGCGAAGGTCATGTAGCATGTTTTGTCCAGATTTAAGGTTAGTAAATTTTGCCGCAACCAAGACGTAGCCTTAGAAAGAGCGGCTTCCGCATAAATCTGTAACTCATCCCAGTTCGATCCATCAATGAGAAGAGCGGTATCGTCCGCATAGGCTAGAACCCTGCAGTGAGGTGAAGATAACTTACAAAGGTCATTAATATAAATCGTGAACAAGGTTGGGCCTAGGATACTACCCTGCGGGACTCCGTAGCTTAAACGCTCCTCCTGACTAATGCAGTTTTCAATTTTAACTGACTGAGTTCTGTTGCCGAGGTAGTCAGTCAGCAGTTGTAGGACTGTCCCTCGTATGCCTACCTTTTCCAATTTCGCTACCAGAATGGGTATTGAAACCGTATCAAAGGCCTTGGAGAGATCCATAAAAATGCCCAAACACTTCTGACTCTTGTCCATAAAATCGGCCACTCCGGTCACAAAAGACAAGACGGCATCTTCGGCGGAAATATTCCGCCTGAATCCAAACTGATTTGCAGAGATGATGCTTTTAGAATTTAAGTAGTTGATTAAGCGATTATTAATGACTCTCTCCAATACCCTTGACACAGCGGGCAAAACTGATATAGGCCTATAGTTACTGACAATATTAGCATCCCCACTCTTGAAAATCGGGTGTACAATGGCCTTTTTTAATATGTTGGGGAACACTCCTATAGCAAATGACAAATTACAAATGTGCGTGATGAGCGGCACAAGAGTCTCGCACGAGTCTTGTAGAATAGATGACGGAACGCCGTCCACTCCAACAGCACAATCCCTACGAAGCTTTTTTATAATGGATTCGATTTCCGAGTAATCTGCGTCCAGAAGAACCATAGAATCCCTTAGTTTAGTGTCATCAAGTAAGTTATTACTTGATACAGGTGTTTGTGGATTGATAGGTGTTTCCTGAATTGATTTAGCTAGTTGTTTACCTATATTGGTAAAATACCTATTAACTGCATTTGCCGAACGCAGAGGTTCGTCGTCTATTTTCAACAGTTGTGAGGCAGAAGAAACCTTTTTTTTAGAATGCGTAATTGTCCTAATGGCGTCCCAAGTGGCCCGGATATTATTTTTGGAATTTATGAGCAGAGTTCGTTCGTAGTTATGTTTAAGTTTTTTTAATAAATTATTTAGAAAATTACGGTACCTAATATAGGTAATTTTAAGAGTAATATTTGTGGGATCGGCCCTGTGTTTCTTGTGCATTTTATCCCGATTTCTAATACATCGTATTAAACCTTGTGTTATCCATGGCTTAATGTTAACTTTTCTACGCGGTATTTTATAAAAGGTGGTATGCTTCTTTACTATTTTCGATAAATGTGTTATCAAATATTCTGTAGCAGAGTTTACGTCAGAAGAATAAAGTACAGGAAAAAAATCCTCACTCTCTATTTCTTCGCGTATAGCAGTGAAATTAATTTTATGGCGATAAATTGCGGATGATTTAATGGGATTTCTAAGTGACAGGGACAAAACCGTTGGGCGGTGATCAGTTATGTAACTTTCTAATACAAAAGTCACAGACGCAAGATGAGTTTTAAGTATAACATGGTCCAGACATTTTTTTTCCCGAGTGATGTAGAAATGTGTTGGGACCATGCCGTGCGACATCAAAAAGTTTTGGTATTCAAGTGATCTTTTATCAGCGTTATTCGGCTTTATATCTATATTAATGTCACCCACAATACAAATAGTTTTAGAAGAGGCCAATGATGAGATAATACTATCTAGTCCGTTCAAGAAATTGTCTATATATTTAAAGGAGGGAGATCTATATAAACTCACTATAGCAATGTCGTTGCCTATTTTGCATATTAAACAGCTAAACTCTTTAATATTATGAGGTTCGATAGTAATCAAGTGACCCAATTCTCTCTTCACATAAACAACTACACCGTCATTCTGATTTATAAGATTTCTTGTACTGTAAGAATAATAGCCATCAAGATCGGGTATATAAAGTGCGGTAGATAGCCAGCACTCTGATAAAACTATGATATCGCATTCCAATGACTTGTTGAGCATTGCATGCAATTCATCGAAGTTTTTATTTATACTTCTAATATTTAAGTGAAAGATCGTAAACCGATTATTTATTGTTGACAAATAGTCCACACATTTTTCCGTTGAGCAAAGGATAGACGGAGGAGCCTTGAATGTCTCAAGCTCTTCTGCCACTGTATTTATGTCATCAATCATTGAAGTATGATTTGTACTTTAACTGTATAATAAACAAAAGAACGAAAGACACCCGCCCCCCAGTACTATCACCGCTCAAAGGTACATCATAATCACATATGTAGAATAGGTCACTTTCGTTGTATGTGTGGCAAATGTTTTTATTTGTATGTATGCGTGCATGTTTGTATGTCTGTAAGTATGCCTCAATGTATTTATTATAATATGAATGAAAGATTTTAGAATAGTATGTACAGTGTATGTGTGAATTTACGTGTTTGTGTATTAGTGCGTGAGTCATGTGTAATTCGAAAATGAGATGTAACATCTTCTTAACTACAAAATAAAGTTTACAAGCAAACAGAAATGAGAACGAGTGCAGTATGATATAAAAATAAAATAATGGGATTCTTAAGTGTGTCTGAAGGTGAAAATCCTTATCCTTTACATACGAGCAAATCATGCGGTGCTGTATATCAGAGTGAAATACCAATAGAACGAAAGACACAGTTTTTGGACAAATTGTTTCTAGTCAATCTTGTTTGTTTAAATTGATGAGATCTTCTTCAGACTTTATTGCGATCCGCTCCAAGGTTGATTCATCTTTGCGTAAGAAAATTTTTTGATTTGTAGTCCAACAGTATTTATAGGAATAGTTCTTAGCAAATTCACGTGCCTGATAGAAGAGCCTTCTAGTAGAACCAGGTAAATACTCCGACAGGTATATCGCCGACGGTTGGCCAAGTATACCAATATGGTTTGTGTTAAGTTTCTGGCCTGGCACTCTGGTCTTGTTATATTCCCGAGCCGAAGTGAGTAGTTTCTGCTTCAATATTACACTGTTTAGTTCTACAATAATTACTCTATTTCGACCCGGTTTGCCTGGGAGGCGATAGGCATCGCGGATATCACATTCGACACCTGTCAGGTTAAGTTCCTTGCTGACATTTTTTATATAATTGCAGATATCCACAGTGGTCTCGTTTTCCTTGGAAGGAACATTACGCAGTTCGATGCACGACGACCGGGAGCCAAGTTGTAAATCCTGTAACTTTTTTTCCAGTCTGAAGATATGATTGTAACACTCTGAGCGCTCTTTCTCAAGTTTTTCCAGCTTTGATTTCATTTCAGAATAATTCATTTTAATGGACTCAATCGATTTCTCAATTTCTAAGTTACTCCTATGTATAGTTTCGTTTTGAGTTTTTATCTGGTTTACGTCTTCAGCCAATTTATTAAACATAATCAATTGATTAGATTTTAGAGCTTCAAACATTTCTCTCATTTCACATTGGAACTTTGTGAATTCATTCATTGGAGATAATCCCTCAGTTCTCGGTCTCTTGTAACGCGTCGTAATGTTATGAATACTCTCATCTGTGGCGCTCGGAATGTCCGTATCCGACTGTGACATATGAGTCATAATATTCGGAGGTGTGCGAGGGGTCGACATGGTTCTTATTCAAACTCAAAGTGTAACCAAGGCTACAACCCAACACGCACACACGCAGCCAGATCCGTAGTATTCCCGCGTCTTGTACTCACAGGTTACCACTCGCGTAGCAGCGGAGGCGGTCGTCTGTCTACGGTCTATGACGTAGATAGCCGTAGCGCAAGCCGTAGCACAGCGTGTACGTAGTGTATGTAAATTTTAGTTCGCTGCGTCACTGTCTTTGTGGTCCGTTGGGATAATGGGGCGGCTACAGCTTACCGAGTTTACGATGCATCGGGTTCAAATCCGGGTCGGGTGGCGCGCCAATTAAATGCGTCGATCACGAAACACTTGACACAGCAACACTATTAATGTTATTTGGCTCTTTCTAGTAACGCCCAGTGGGCGGAGTACTTGCGTTTATGAGCTTCAAGTTAAAACGAGAATTTAAAAACCAACTTTAGGCCAATCAGTGATAATTAGGTGGAACGTAGATACAGAAAAATGACACACGTCCGAACGGGTCGGCAACCTAGATCACACTAAAATAAGTAAACAAGCTTCGATCAATATTACTACAGTAGGTACATTGTTGATTAAAGAAAATAAGCGAAAAAGGTACGTAAATCCTATCCTACTAATATTATAAATGTGTAAGTTTGTGAAGATGTTTGGATGTTTGTTACGTTTGTTTTAATTTAAATGATAGTATTACGTCCAAAATTTCTAATTTATTGCCTTTAAATAGATTTAGTCTATACTAATATTATAAAGAGGAAAGATTTGTTTTTTGTTTTTTTGTTTTTTGTTTGTTTGTTTGTAACTAATAGGCTCCGGAACTACTGGACCGATTTGAAAAATTCTTTCACTGTTGGAAAGCTACACTTTTTGCGGTGAACACAGGCTATAGCCTGTGTTCACCGCAAAGAGTGTAGCTTCCCGTGGGAATACGGGAATAAAATATATTTTATTCCCGTATTCCCACGGGAACGGGAACTACGCGGGTGAAACCGCGTGACGTCCGCTAGTTTATTATATAGTTGTGGTTTGGATCTATTTTTATATTCACCAGTCTTAATTTTGCATAAGTAACGTAACCTAACATCAATAAATACTTCGATCGCTGATTTAAGCAAATCAGTTTTATGAATGTCGGTACTATTTGCGAACGCTTCATTATATAAAAACGTCTTCGTCACTTGCAAACAAATTTAATGTATTGCTTGTCGTATGTAGTTATTAAATATTTGCCTCCACTTATACGCAGTAAATTTCTAATAACGCGTTCAGTTTTCATACAAATATCAAAAACCTCGCTTGATGCATAGACCAAACGACCCATATCTCTTAAAGCAATTAACTGATGAAACCATAATTTTTCAGTGGCAAGTAAGTTATTTATGCAATCCTTACATTTCAGTGGCAAGTAAGTTATTTATGCAATCCTTACATTTTAGTTTTTTAACTGACCAGGACTACAAATCCAGAAATGTATCCAACTATATGAGTCACGATACCTAAGTAAGAATTATCCTCTAATTTTTCATACATACATACACTCACGCCTTTATCCCCGAAGGGTTAGGCAGAGGCCTATACCGGCCCACATTTCACCGTGTACAATTCGGTCCCACGTAACAGGTGGTGAGCCCATCGCCGTGTTGAAATGGACCGCCGCCGTCAGAGAGATTTTTCGCTGAGTGCATTACAATTGATCTGATATTTTGTGAAACATTTTCTTACAGTTTCATTATTTCGGGCAAAAGTACGCAGAAAGGGGTTAAGAGTACGTGTATTCTATAGGTACAATACAGTACTGGAAACGTAGACCGTCTGTCCCGTAAACTGGTCGGCATCTGCAACTATATTCAACTTTCCCGGTTGGTACAGAATGTTGAGGTTGTATGCCTGTAGCTGTAGTGCCCATCGAGCCAATCGACCAGTAGGTGACTTTAAGCTCATAAGCCACTTCAGGGCTTGATGATCAGTGATTACGGTCACCGTCATACCTTCTATGTATACTCTGAATTTCTCTAAGGCCCAAACGACTGCTAAGGCCTCTCTCTCAGTGGTTGAGTAGTTTCGTTCTGCAGGAATGAGTAATCTGCTAGCGTATTCCACGGGGTGCTCATCTTCTTTCTCCCCCTGCACTAGAACTGCTCCTAGTGCATAACTACTCGCATCCGTTTTCAAAATAAAAGGCATTGTTTCATTTGCCTGCCTCAGCAAAGGGGCAGTTGCCAGCTTTTGCTTGAGTGTTTGGCTACCAAACACGCAACAAAATGACGCTTACGTCATTTTGTTGCGTTTCCCAGATCCAACTAGCACCCTTCTTAGTTAACTTGGTAAGTGGTTGGGCTATGGCTGAGAAGTTTTCAATGAACCGGCGATACCATGAACACATTTGTAAAAACGATATCAAATGTTGAAGGTTCTTAGGTGTAGGCCTTTCCAAAATGGCTCTCGTTTTGTTTGTCAGGCTTGAGCCCTTCGGGAGTAATGAGGTGTCCGAGATATTTTATAGAAGAACACAAAAACCGACACTTTTCTCTGTTTACGGTGAGGTTATACTCTCTCATTCTTTGGAATCTCTTAGGTCAGAAAGGTGTCGTTCAAAGGTGCTGGACAGCACAATTAAGTCATCTCGATATGCTAACATATTTACGTGTTCCAGGGTTATGCGAAATAGATCGATCAGCCTTTGGAACGTGACAGGAGCGTTTCGGATCGTTTTGCGTTTCGGTTTCGTTTGCCAAACGGCATTCTTCCGAACTTATAGATTCCGAAAGGGGTGATGAAAGCCGTTTTATCTTCTTCCTTAATTTTAATTTGCCAGTATCCCGCCTTGAGGTCTAGGGTCGACATAAACGGTGTCGGCTTGGCAGCGTGTAGCAAATCGTCTATTCGAGGAATCGGGTAAGTGTCGGGTACAGTTATAGCATTTAGACGTCGGTAGTCGACGCATACATACCCGTGTCTTGCCATCTGGTTTCGGTACCAGAACAACCGGAGAAGCCCATGGAGAGGAACACGGTACTATAACATTTCTTATCAGCATTCCCTCTAGTTCGGTCTTCAGGATTTGCCGCTTAGTCTGGGATAGACGATAGGGAGGTACCGCTATGGGCACATTATTAATAGTGGATATATGTACTATGTTCCCCGAGTAGGGAAGGATCATCTTTGTCCAAGTCCTCATCGTAATATTCTTCAAAAATTTTATCAAAAATTTTATTTAAATTAAGATCATCGAGCTCTAAACTACATAAATTTACGTCTGGGAAGAGACTGTTTGAATGAGGCGACAAAGTAACTTCGGACTCCTGTACGAATTTTATTGCGTCCTCCATCATGTACTCGGCGAAATGGGGCGAGTACCCGTCGAAAAGGGTTTTCGGCTTCTTGACCGGAGACGTGGTAAGAGGTATGAGCTTATGTAGCCATGGTTGCTTAGCTTGGCTAGACGAGGCACTCTCTATCGGTAGATCCGCTGTGGAAGTGACGTCGACGGACTGGCATGGAGTTTCCGGGAAGGTGACGTAACTCTCTTCGTACAATTCATGGGTGGTCTGCGTGTCCAAGAACTCGAATGTGTACTGTGGAAGGTTCAGTACCATTTTGGCGTCCTGGATAAATCCAATTCCCAGAAGCGTGCGGTTATCCCGGGATTTCGGAAGGACTATAAATGTGGTAGGGATAGTCCTCTATTCCGACCGAGACCCGAACCTTGAGGATTTCCTGGGTCGTGGTGACTCCGTCTGCCAAGGTGACGTTCAGGGTTTCCCTTTGGAAGTTATGTCCTTTCTGCTTTAGATGCTGGTAAAGCTGGTACGAGGCAACGCTGGACTTAGCACAGGTGTCTATAAAAGCAGTGCCTCGGTACCCATTTATATGAATGAAGACAATGGGTCGGCTTCTAATATCGGTTCTTAAATTCACCGCGCAAAATCCAACATCTGCCAGGTTGGTGTTCTGGCGTTTACTGTAACAGGTGGGACAGCTACTGCGTACCACTCCTGGTGCACCACATCCATAGCACTTCAGCGGGTTTGTTTGGGTTATGGATGGTGTATTTGTTTTGGGTAGTACCATAGCTTTCGAACGAGTATCTTCCGACTGGGAGCTGGTAGCAGAAACTCCTAACTCTTCCTGTTTCTTTTTCAGTTTTCGACATTCCTCAGTCGTATGCCCCAAGAAGTGACAGAAGCCACACTTCTTTTTCTGGGATGACTTGATGTTTGTCTCCTTCGGTGGGTGAAAGGTGGTATTCTCGGCCCACATTAGCTCCGCATCTTATAGATGATATAGATATTTTTGCTTTAATACGGCCTGAGAGTTGGCCATATACCATGTCCAGTTGGTGCGAGACTGATAACTCTGGGTGTGGCAGTTGGGACAGCAACATTCGTTTTCGGGCCACAAAATTTTCGGTCGACATTTTTGGGTCTTGTTTCTCCCCTATTTATTATCTCCTGAAACAAGATGTATGCAGGTTTTTTCGAAGCAAATGCGTGCCTGATGCGGTCTTGGAAGGCTTCCCAGGTTTTCACCTCTGTCTTGACACCCTGCCACCATGTTACAGCGTCCTTTTTCAAAATCAAAGGAACACCCATCAACGCTGCTTCGTCCGGAATATTCTCGATCTGCTTGAAAATCGTAACTGCAGCCAGGAACGCTTCCACGATCTCTGCATTTTTCGTTTCGTCGAACTCGACGGTGCATGTAGCGAATGATCCTCCCTGCCTTTGTGGGGAAATTCTCGCCAGAAGCTTCTCGAACTGCTCATTTGTGAGATTCATCGTTGTTTTTTTCTGACTTCCTGTCGTCGCAGTTCTACCGTATCGCGTGACGTAGCGCGGCTTCGTATAGGGCCCACCGTTGGTCGCCAGTTGTAGGGGGGGGGGGGGGCGTCCCGCGAGGGAAGAAAAGTACGCAGAAAGGGGTTAAGAGTACGTGTATTCTATAGGTACAATACAGTACTGGAAACGTAGACCGTCTGTCCCGTAAACCTTTCCCAAGTAGGGCGAAGGCCGAATGCAGTCGGGGTGAGGCGTATATCAAATTAATACATACATACATACATAACATCACGCCTGTTTCCCAACGGGGTAGGCAGAGACTATGACTTTCCACTTGCTACGATTCTGGCAAACAACTTTTGCTTCTTCAACTTTCATAAGTGTCTTCATACATGCTCTTCGGTTAAGGGTACTCTTGACCTGGCCTTTTCTCAGAAGATTATTGATTTGATCGACATGAGTATGCCGAGGTCGACCCCTACCAGTTTGCTCATTCACTCTCGCTTCATAAATCTGTTTTGTCAGCCTATTTCCATCCATTCTCTCCACATGTCCAAACCATCTGAGCATCCCTTTCTCTATCTTAGTCACTACATCTTCTGTCATACCGCAATGTTCCCTTATCACACTATTCTTTACTTTTTCCCTATCAAATTAATAGTCCCGAGTAATCGTTCCAAGTAGGACGCAATCCTCAGATGCTACTAATTTAGGAGAATAGGAGTATTCCAACAATATGGTAAATTCCATCCGAGGTCATCCACGCGGACCCGTTGGGGTCCCGGGGTAACTGTTTCAGGCCTGTTGGCCTTTTCAGTGGCATCAGCGCCGCCTGCGACTACAGGCGGGTCGCTGGGTGGGACGCTGGGCGTCCGTGAAAGTCCGTGTTGGATGTGCGTCGCTGCGGCGCGGCTACACCCGCACGCAGGGCGGCCGGCGGCCACCGCGACGTCTCCGATCCGGCGGGGCTCAATCCGTCGCACGGCGAGTTCGAGCTCACTGGGATTGACCCAGAGAGCGCCCATCAGCCAGCGACGGGGAGCGGTCTAGTCCGGTGGGCGTGCCCACAGTCTTAACTACTCGACGTGAAGTAGTAGACGTGGGCAGGCCGGGTGGGAGCATGTTGTGCTCATGCGAGCGAGTTGCAGAGCTCCAACATGCACCTGGTGATGAGAGGGATGGGGTCCCTCCCCTCCTCGAGCGCCAACAGCACCTGTTGCAGGGTGCCGATGACGGTGGCAACGATGGTCTGCGGAGGTCCGGTGGGCTGGGGCTGGGCCACGCGCACCGCCTTCCCCCTTGCGGGGGCGGCGGCCACGGGTGGCACAGGCTTTGCGGCGGCAAGGGGAGCCACTTCAGGCTCCTTGGTGCGGCCGCGTCGTCCGCGGCGCCTTCTCTTCTTCGCGCCCGGCCGCTGCTGTGGCTGATTTGCGGCAGCCATGAGCGAGCCGGGGGCGCTCTCCTCTGTCGCGATGGTGGTAGCGTGGACGACGGTACGTGCAGTGGTACCGGCGCGCTTATTCCGCGTCTCCTTGCGGAACACGGAGCAATTGGCGTTGTTCGCCGTGTGGTCACCCGCGCAGTTTGCGCAGGTGGGCTTCTCCGCAAGGGGACGTGGGCAGTCCCTGGCGGCGTGACTGTCACCGCAACGCACACAAGCCTGGGGCCTGTGGCAGTTGTGTGACGAGTGGCGGAACTGCTGGCACCGGTGACACTGCGCCGGGCCCTTGCGTCCACGCCAGGCCTCTATCTTGATGCCGGGCATACAGAGGAGCTCCTGCACCTCATATATGCCCGGGATGGTGGTTGATGTCCGCTGCAGCTGCGCGAACATCAGGCATCCCGGTCGTCCGGGTCGTGCGGGGATGGCGCGCACGTGCTCCGGGACGTGACCGAGCTCGCGCAGCTCCAGCCCTACCGCTGCTGGGTCAGTGTTGACCGGTAGTCCTCGGATTGCTACCTTGAGGCTTCTTTCAGCTGGTAGGGAGTAGCTGAACCATGAGATTCCGCTCTTCCCCTCCAGCTGAGTGAGGTAGCGCTGGGTTACCCGATACTCCTTGTCGGTTTTCGGTATAAACCTGACCCCCCTGCCAAAGGGGCGCCCGTTAGGGGCGTGGCCAAGCGCTTTCTTCAGTTCCCTGAAGTGCGTCGGCCAGTCAGGCAATACCTCCACGACTAGCGGGGGGTATCGGGCTTTCCGGTCCTTGGTGTCCGGAGCGGCAGCAGGTGGCGTGGTCGCTCCTGTTGCGACCGTCGCTGGCTTCTTGGCGTCGTTGGTCTTAAGATATCTTTCAAAAACAGCAGGGATTTGTAATATGGCCATTTTGGTAGGAAGAAGATGCTCCATTCCCAGAACGTGGAACTGGAATTTTTCCATGTTCGATTACAAATTGGTTCCGCAAATATTTCCATTTCTTCCTGACTTTGTTCTCTGAAACATAAAATATTTTATTTTTATTTCAGCTATCTTGCAACTGGTGCATCATTTGCACATTTGGCATCTGAATTTAAAATGGGGATTTATACAGTAAAGGCGATAATTGAAGAAACAGTCGGTATAATGAACCTAATGATAAAAGAAATAATGAACATAATAATAATAAAGTCGTATACTGCCTATACCTACAAAAGAAACTTTCTACCCAATAGCAAACGACTTCAAGAATATTTGGGATTTTCCGAATGCTTCCTACATTATTCCCGTCGATACGTGTAATCTGTCCAGATCAGTCAGGATCTATGTTTTCCAATTACAAAAAGTTTTTTTTCTATGATTCTGCAGGCAGTCGCCGACGCAAATTATAAATTTACTATAGTTGAAGTTTGTGGATTTGGTAAACAGAGCGACGGTGGAACAGTGAAGGCTTCCGAAATAAAATATGTACTTAAATACCGAGGAGATGGATATTCCAGAACCGGAATATTTTCAAGGAACGAACGTAAAAGCACCGTATGTTTTTATAGGCGATGAAGTATATGCATTGCTAAAATATTTATTAAAACCTTTTGGTGGGCAAGATTTGTCTTCAGACCAAAAAAAAAATTAATAATCGTCTATCGAGAGCCAGAAAATGTGTTGAGTGTGCGTTCGGCATAGCAAACTCAAAATGGCGACTACTTTCTAAATACATTGAATGTAATGTTGATTTAGCAGAAAAAATTGTTTAATGTATTTGTGTTTTACAGAACACTATTATCGATAAAAAAGGTATCGACCGAAATTATACTCCTGTATAATTTCGGTCGATACCTTCTTTATCGATTATAGTGTTCTGTAAAACACAAATACATTAAACAATTTTTTCACACCTTAAATGTGTTGTATTTACAACTCATTTAAGGTGGAATAGAGCAAATCACCCAACAAATGAAGCAATGGATAAAAGAAATATTTAAGTTGACTATTTCTCACACAATACATTGACTTACAACAATTAATTATTTAACTTTATCTACCCTCACTAACATTAATGGCATAGCTATAAACATATTTAAATAAAGAACTTATATAACTTAACTTTTTATTAACTTAAGTCGAGAACCAAAAATAAAATCAAGTAATACTTACCGGCTTCATTCATTGCCTCGCTTATTTCTTTCCAACATTTGTCAGTCACGTTTCTATTACAATGTATTTTATCCCTTTTGTCCCACACAGGTTGCTCACTGAAGACTAAGGATATCAACACGTCACTATCCATATTAATATTTATCAAAATAAATATGCCTGTGGTAGTTGCACGTGTTGTCGCAGTTGTTTAATAATTATAAATGGCAGCGCCCAGCGCTGACCAGCGCTCGTTGAAGCTTGTCGGCACCGTTCAGTGCTTATCGGCGCGCGTTCATATATTTTCCTGCGCGGGTTACCAGCTTTCTTTCTGTATACGGCCTAAGAGTTGCACAGGTGGCTTAAATATAAAAGTTTATGATTTAAGTATTAAGGTGCTAACATAATTACATTAATCATGTAGTACTAGTTTGTAAATAACAGTCTTATGATATTGGTATCTATTTTACATAACAGTCTTTGGTATTAGTATTATAATAATAGAAACATCGCATAAGAGCAGAAAAGTGGAATGTGGTTGAATCTATTACAGAGCAGCCGTAACATAGCAAGAAGCTGAGAGGGGGCCATGTTCTGCAAAGGTGACGGGTCGACGTTTACGCTATAATTTAGAATAAGATTATTGTACCTACCTTGTCACTTTTTTGTGGATTAAACACGTTTGTCTTATGATACTAGTATGTTAAATAACAGTCTTATGATCTAAGTATCTTTAGTAACAATGTCATGTTGTATTAGTATCTTATATAACAGTCTTTGGTATTAGTATTATAATAATAGGAACATAATATAGCAGCAGAATAATGGTATTTCGTTAAAACTTTTATAGTCTGTCGTCAGTTGTGTTACTGTAAGTTTCACTGGATTTCTTTGCCATTTCTAATTTCATCGCTTCGAGTTCCAGATTAATTTTGATTGTTTTGGCCTGATAGTATTTTGTGCTGGCTATATATCGATCTCTACGTACTGATTCATCACAAAATTTGGATTTTCCTGCGTATAAAGGAGCAAATTTTTCAAGTTTATTGGATAGGTAAACTAAAGAAATTATTTTAAACCTTTGCCTTTCTTCAATTCTTTGGACATCGACATTCCGTAGAGTTCTGTTTTATAGAAGCATCGGCTTTTCTCTTTTTTGCTGTTAAGTTAAATGAAAATATACGTAATTAATATTCAATACATAATTGAGAAGCAAGTGTTAGTATGCATTTTATTTCCGCCAAGATCCTTGGGTCCAAGCAATTGAGGAAATATGCATCATTAATAAAAAACCAACCTTCCCGTATTGGTAGTGAGATGTATTTCGGCTTCGGTGTAGTAGGATAATCAATCACGACAGGTTTTTCTAGAGGAGAGGAAACACAATCACCAATTCCTAAATCATCGAGTAGCAGTACCTCTTCAGTAGTCATATCCACAGCCACCTCTTCACAAACACCCACTCCATCACCACTAAATGGCACTTCAAACCCCGTGTCATGTTCACCCCAAATGACCTGCCACTCTATATACAAAGGCTACGATTCGATACAAATCTATGGCTACGATTTCCAAGTTGAGATCTTCTCACTTGTTAAAAGATGATCGCAGACGCTCCTCCCTTACACGCAATGCCTGTTGATCGAATTTAGAGGCACCAAGATCCTTGCTCACACACGACTCGAATATTTGGTGGCATGTAATGGCGTCTTCCCGCGCTGAGCATAGGCTAGACTCTCACGCAAGTGCAACATCACTCCTACAAAAAAGTTCACACGGAAAACTTTCGAGCTTCCTCATAACTCCCCTTACACAAAGGAAGGTTTTTTATGAGATCTCGAGGCTCATTTTGTAAAAAGGTTTATAAATCTTTTAAATACTTTAAAAAGCTATCTAAATCTAAATATATATATAACTCAAAGGTGACTGACTGACTGACATAGTGATCTATCAACGCACAGCCCAAACCACTGGGCGGATCGGGCTGAAATTTAGCATGCAGGTACATGCTATGACGTAGGCATCCGCTAAGAAAGGATTTTGATAAATTCTACCCCCAAGGGGATAAAATACGGGAAGCGGTAACGGGAACAAATTCTACGCGGGCGAAGCTGCGGGCATCAGCTAGTTTTATTTACAAACCTATTTACAAAATGAGCCTCGAGATCTCATAAAAAAACCTTCCTGAGAGTACTCAAGGTTACTATTTTTATGAATGAGTGCATCGAAAAGTCCCATAAATGCCGCGTAATCTTTGTATTTCCCGTTCAAAATAGGAATAACTACATTAGGTAACTTAATTTTATGTTTTGACAATTGTGATTGTGATGAAGACGACTCTTTAAGCCGGCTACTCACATACCTGCCGCAGGGGCAATCTAGGGTAAATGGCGGTCGGGGCAATATCGGGAGTGTCTCTACACATTTGCCTGCCGTGCAGTATTCGAGAGTAGACAGAGCTGAACACACGTGTTGAGAATGGTACCCGTATTATCGACAAATCAAAAGATTGGTGTAGCCTTGGCGCTCTCTGTGACGCTACCGCAAAAGAAAAGGAAAAGGAGATACTGGGTAAAAAATGGCTACAGAAAAGAAGTGAGTTATGTCACATGAATATTATAAAAGAATTGGAAGTTGATGACTTCAATAACTTTTTCAAGTTCTTTATTTGCTGAAATATGGTACAGATAAGATGTTCACATTATAATGTCAGATCTCATATTCTGCCGGGTCTGGCGTACAAATTTCACATTTTTAAATCATTAAAATAACTATTAAATCCATTAATTAGTACATGCATAAGTAATATAATCCAAATAAGTTAATGTCAGTATTAAAATGTATCATTTAAAAATTCGTTAATAGTATAATAACATTTATCCTGAAGTAGATTCTTTAAGTTATTTTTAAACATATCAATATTTAAAATTTTCCAATGATTAGGTATCTTGTTATAAATTTTTGGAGCCAAACAAAATACACTTCTTCTCATAAGACTAGTCTTACCCCTTCTGATACACAACGCGTTCTTACGTCTATTACGGGTTACAAAATCAGACAGCTGCGGAAATAGATGAGGGTTTAACTTAACAAAGAGAGCAGTTTCTAAAATATATATAGACGGCAGCGTTAGAACTTTGTATCTTTTAAAATATGGTACACAACTATTTGTTACCCTAAGGCCAAACATAGCCCTTATAAATCGCTTCTGAGATTTAAAAGCTACTTCTTATTTGTGGAATTTCCCCAGAACATCACACCGTATCTTAGCACTGATGCAACAAGTCCATGGTACGCAGTTAGTATAGCATCTGTATGTACTATCCTTGAAAGTTTATGTAGGGCATATGCTGAACTATTTAGTCTATTTACTAAACCATCGATATGACCTTTCCAATTGAGTTTTCTACCAATCAATAAACCTAAAAATTTTGCGTTGTCCGTGTCAAGAATTTTGTTATTATGATAATTTACGTCCATTATTGTTGATTGCTGTCTTTGACTAAAATGCATCTTGCAATTGCAAACTTTAGGAAGTTTATTTTTAAGTTATTATTATTCATCCACTTAATTATATCAGATAACGTTTTATTAACTTCATATTCATATGCGTCCAAAGTGGTGCATGGTATTGTTACTGTGCTGTCATCAGCAAAAAGTGTTATTTTATAGTTTGTAGCTTTCGGTAAATCGTTAATGTAAATAGTAAACAATAAGGGTCCCAGCACACTGCCTTGTGGAACGCCAAAGGATACAATGCGTCGTTTTGATACATATGTGGTCTCGTAATTAGTTTTTGTATTTAATTTAGTAATCGCAGTCAGATGTATTCTATTAGTCAAATATGCTTTAAGTAAATTTAAAATATTTCCCCTTATGCCGTAGCAGTCCAGCTTATTTATTAAAATATTATGATCTACATAGTCAAACGCTTGTGTCAGTAAACAGCTAATGTCGGTATTCTTTTATCTACATTTGTCATAATTCTATTTAAAAAGTCATATAAAGCTTGATAAATTGTCATATTTTTACGAAATCCCTTTTGTTCTTTACAAAGAATGTTATATTTTTCTAAATATGAATAAACTTGATTATATAGATATTTCTCATAAATCTTTGAAAAGACTGATAATAGTGCAATAGGCCTATAATTTTTCATTTGCTCTTTGCTGTCTTTCTTAAACAAGGGCTTTAATATTGCAACCTTTAGACTTTCTGGAAAGATTCCGTTACTAATACATAAGTTTAAAATATGCGACATATGGCCACATATTAGATCTGCTACTTGTTTTACTACATTTGTTGCTATTTCATCGTACCCTACACTCTTTGTATTCTTAAGACCTTTTATAATCTGAAAAATATCAATCGGGGCACAAGGCTCCATAAACATTTAATTTTTTTGAATATTTATATTAGAATGTATATTTTTACCTCTATCTGGTATTGCCACAATTTTGTCAACAAAGTAATCATTAAATTTACGGATTTTACGGATGGATATTGATTCTTTTGAAGGGGTCCTTGCAATGGTGGCACCATACATAGAAAAAAAAATACATTAATGCCGTAAGCGCTAGAGAACGGTTAATTGCTACGCTTCGGTTTTTGGCTAGCGGACAAAGCTACGAGGATTTAAAATTCAGTTGTATCATATCGCCACAATTGATGTCCACAATGGTTCCTGAGACTTGTTGGGCGATTTACAAATGCCTGAAACATTATATAAAGGTAAGCAATTTCCCAAAATTCTAGATTACCAATTTCTTGTACTTAACCAAGACTCAACCTGACATATTCTCTCCGTATGGCAATAAAAAACAACCACAGTCAGAATTTTTTTTTAATATAAATTTAATAATTTTTATTTTTACTTAGATACTTACTAGCTCATTTGCGTTTAAATATAAGGAAATCTTTAACTTTGCCGAAACTACCTTCCACTGAATTACAGTTATTGTCACTACTAAAAGTAGTGTTAGGGAAATTAATGATATCATCGACATATTGAACCTCAGAATGTTGTGAGGATGGTGTAGGAGTAGGAACAGACATGTAAGATTGACATTGTGGGGATGGTGTAGGAGTAGGAACAGACACGTAAGATTTACATTGTGAGGATGGTGAAGGAGTGTGAGAAATTGTGTAGGGTTGATGTTGTGGGTATGGTGTAGAAATGTGAGTGAATGCGTAGTCTTGTTGTTGTGCGGGTGGTGTATGAGTCTGAAAAGGTGTTGAATGAATGTATGTTTTATTATATAGGGTTTTCAAAGATATTGACGAGTCTTCTGTTACTTTCCCAAGTTGCCCAAAGAAAATGATGTCGGATATTAATTTTTTGCAACAACTTGCTGATGTTTACTCAACTCCTTTAATTGTATACCATAGCCTTTTCCAATAACTTCCCATTCATCAGTATTGTTGAGAAGCTGTTGAGCAGTATCAAATAGTTTCTCTTGTTTTTTCTGTAATTTCAATTGCTGTTTTCTTGGAGTAGCTTCCTCTTCTGTATTATCTAGCTTATTTGGACGTTTTAAGATGAGTGATTGACTACCAGATGGTTCGTTTAATTCCAAACTCTGTGAAAGCTGAAATAATAAATTTCTCAATTATTGTTTGTTTCAGTTGCCCACATCGGAAAGTGAATGGAAGAACACAGCTAAAATGTTTGAAACTAAATGGAATTTCAGTCACTGTGTTGGAGCAATGGACGGAAAACACGTAGCTATAGAAAAACCCCCTAGTAGTGGCTCGTGTTTTTTTAATTACAAACAGTTTTTCAGTGCAGTACTTTTTGCAATTGTTAATGCAAATTATGAGTTTATGTATATACACACAGGCATAAATGGAAGTGTCTCTGATGGTGGTGTAATACAACATACACAATTTTATGAAAAACTAATGAAAAATCAGTTAAACCCACCACCAGCGTCAATGTTATCAAGTACCTACTAATATTACAGTGCCCTATGTATTTGTAGGAGACAGTGCATTTTCTCTCAACAGACACGTGATGAAGCCCTTTCCATTCAAGAATATAAGCCATGAACAAAGAATATTTAACTATAGGTTGTCCAGGGCAAGAAGAGTAGTAGAGAATGCTTTTGGGATACTAGCAGCACGTTTTAGAATTTTTCAGCGAAAAATATGTGTAAATGTTGAGAACGTTGATGCTATTGTTCTAGCATGCTGCGCTTTACACAATTTTTTAGGAACAAAATCAAAAGTCTACATGACAAATTCATGTCCAGACTTCGAAAATAAATACAAATGATCGAACTTTTCGACCAGGTGATTGGCGGGCAGAATCATTTGAATTAGTATCCGTCGCTCAACGAAACAAAAAACAGCGCAACGCTGAAGGAAACTACGTTAGAAATGAATTTATGGCGTATTTTAACGGACAAGGCAGTGTTGATTTTCAAGAAGACATGTTACGAGTCATCGAGCTTTAGAATAGTTTTAATATTGAATAAATATGTACTCCTTTTAATTATAATTTACTCAAAAATGCATGTAATGTGGTTATTATTTTGACAACCTTGTTTGAACAAAGTCGACCTTGCCGTTCTGTTTCAAGGAGCGGCCGGCAAAGTTTTGCTGGCCGCTCTAACAGGCCGGCAAAAACATTGCCGGCCGCTAATTTGACGTTTCAACGCTTTAAAAAATCAAATGCAAAAGATTTTATTTCAAGCAATGGTAGTTGGAACTATACAGCCAATGCACGGCGTGGGCGCAACAGCGCCAGGTAATCGTAGTGGGTCTGGGCGTGGACACTCTCGCTCGAGACGATGGTGCGAGCCATGCTCTCCAGCGGGAGTAAGTGGAACTGCGCCGCCTCCTTCTGCGAGCAGGTCATGCTCGTGAAGGAGTCGGCGGGCCGGGTACGGGAGAGAGCTCCCCCACCCGAGTTCCGCAGTCGGCGGCCTGGGCGCCGCCGACGTGTCTTCGCCGAGTGCTATCGGCCTCCATGACCGGGGGTCTGAGGACGGTGAAAGGGTCGCTCACCGTCCTTACAGAAGCAGGCCCATGACGGCAGCGTGACGTGAGCAATTCACGCATGCCCCCCCTTAGAAGCGGGATCACACCCGAAACCCCCCAAAGACGCGGGATGGCACCCGAACCACCCCCTGGGCGAGGCCGCAGTGGCGGCCGTAGGTCTGTTGTGAGTCCCGGGACATCCTTCCGAGGGCTTAACCGGGACTCCCAACCACAGGCTGTTAGGCGTTACGTGAGGTTTTTTAGTCGGTAAGAGTCCGGCATAGCATCCTCTGAGGATTTTCTCTCACGTAAAATAAAACTATACAGCCAAATATGGAATTAGATCTTTTTGTACCTATCTCTATAAATACAACAGCTGTTTGTATTCATAGAGATAGGTACAAAAATATATAATTCCATATTTAGCTATATAGTTTCACCTACCATTGCTTAAAATAAAGTAACAAAAGCGTGGTTCAGCGAAAATTTTGTTTTTATTTGTTTCTAAAATACAAGATTTTACCTCGTCAGGGTGCGTCGTATCTACTCCCGTGCGAGATGGTGTAGTAGTCTCTTCCATAAAAGTAAAGAGATCGTAATACCATAGAGATGGCTTGTACATCATCGCTGCCAGATCCAGTTTGTTTCGAAGAATTTACCTAAAAACGATAAAAACTGTAATAAAATTCAAATTCGTATTGTAATTACATATATCAATAAGGTTTTGAAAATGAGTTTAAACGTACCTTCTTAAACTCCCGCGTATAAGAAGTACGCATATTTTCGATTTTTTTTTTTGAAACATGTCATCTCGATGTTATTTTCCATTTCGCTAAATATTTTAAACATTAGGCTAAACGTTTGCTGCCTCATGTCACGGTTAAAATAATTTATATTTTTTTTGTCCCACATGTGAGGTCGGTCTTTAATATGTCTAAAATTCGCGTCCAAACTTCACGTTCGTTGTCCGCCGCCGTACTGAGTAAATTAAAAATTAATACGCGTGCACTCCGTATGACAGATAACAACCAACTGACAAAAATTGCCCCAATCGCGCTACACACACGGCAACGGCAGGGGTGACATAGGGACCAAGGGTGGTCTCGCGCTCCTGCCGCCCTGCAGCAGGGCCAATCTAGAAAATTGCCCCTGCTTGCCTACACACATAACAATTAAGGCGGCAATTTAGGGTCAACGTCATAGATTGCCCCTGCGGCAGATATGTGAGTAGCCGGCTTCACACTGTGATAAAGGTGTACCAATATATGCCAACGCGTTAATGTACGTACTTTCAACCTCGCCTTAGGTGGTGCTTCCAGGATCTACGGCTACGATTTCCAAGTTGAGATCTTCTCACTTGTTAAAAGATGATCGCAGACGCTCCTTCCTTACAGGCAATGCCTGTTAATCGAATTCAGAGGCACCAAGATACTTGCTCACGTTGTTCCACACGACGTCGAATATTTGGTGGCATGTAATGGCGTCTTCCCACGCTGAGCATAGGCTAGGCTCTCACGCAAGAATTTTATACTGCAACATCACTCCTACACAAAATTCACACGGGAAATTTCATTCACGGCGAGAGGACCATATTGAGAATTGTATAAACTTGAGTGGACTGTAATTTGGAAGCCGGTAAAAATGCGTGCCACGAGCGAACTTAAAACGTGTCGTTTATTGCAACGGTGCAAGCAAGAAGAGAAATGTACGGAGTTGCCATACGTAAACTAGAATTTTACCCAATTATACAATTTTAATGTTGGGTTGCCAACAATAGCTTTGAGAGAATTCGTCTGTGGATCAAATACTGCAGATCTTTACATGATCTTCAGTCTTACTTCCGTCAGTAAACAATGTATAAAAATGAGGATTGTCGCTATGAATTTTAACAAATCATGGTTGCATGAAACTTCATGAGTTACAGTCGACATGGGAAAAATAATGTTGATGATTGAGTGAGAGTAACATGGCCATTAGGATTGTCATCTAATTTGAGTGCACTGTTTTTGAATATGTAAAAATGCTCTACTTAGTTGAGGGGACAAGCCTCTCACCAGTTCATCAGCAGAAGTTAGCGGTTCTGATATGGTAATAGAATGGGGAATAATTTTCCGTGTTACTTCATTTTTATTTATTTATTTATGCACACACTAGTATGTAATAATATAGGTATAGCAGGAAACTTAGGTACAATGGTACTGTTTATTTCTAACTTCACTATTCTCTAATGCTAATAATTTTAAGCAATATCTTTCCTATTAACATTATCCTCCTCATAATGACAGGCATTATTTTAATTTCAACTTCCATGGCAGCACATTGCTCCAGAAATTATTCTTAAGGCCTTATTTTGAACAACGTACAACCTATGTACATAAGAACTATTTACATATGCTAAAGTGCGACATCGAAGTGACTTCTTACATTAATTTGCCTTGTACAACATAGATAGAGTTTTTGGGTCTGCACCCCACGAGACACCTGCTAAGCATCGCATGATATTAACGCCTCTTATGGCATTTTTGGATATGTATTTAATATGCTCCTCAAAGTTTAATTTCTAAGACGACGCACAAAAATTTGTGTTGAGTAACCCTATCTACATAATAGTGTCACCATTATAATTGTAACATTTGTACAAGGGATGTCATCACTAAAACCATCATACTGCTTTTGGCAGCATTTATTTTTAAGTAAGTAGCTGTCACGATGTTATATAACTAGACATAACATACAACACACCTATCTATCACAATATCAGAAACAATCAACAAATGATCACTATAACGGGGTCCGAAACAGCGGCATCTAGCGATCGGCAGCGAAATCACATTTTATATTCACGATAGTTACAGTACATCTGCCACACATGTAAAACTAATTGAGAAAGCGGCTGGGGCAGTTGAAAACCGTTGCGCATGATAGATGGCGCTCTTCCCAGCGTATAAGTATATATATATATATATATATATATCTCAACCGTTGAATTTAGGTTCACTAATTTCACGAATTTTGTGGTAGAAGGTAGAAATGTTGGTGCCATTCAACTGAAGCTACTAGTTCTTAAGAGAAAGTAGTGATATTACTAAAAGTTGAGTTTGAACACGAAAAGTGAAAGTTATTATATTATTGAAAAAAACAACTAACTACGAGTATCACAAACATTAATAAAATAATACACAGCTACCGATATTAACCGTACAATTTATTTGATTCTTCAACAGTACAACTATGATTTTACTTAAATAGCACAAATCCCTAAAGGACCATGGGCAAAAATGTATGAAGCCTGGGCTCACCCACCAACAGAGATCACTTTGAATATACTTGTAAAGCACTAAATATAAAGATTTAAACTCATTTTTGCGAATAATCCATGGAGTTATTTTGCTATACACATTTTTTTCCGACCATAAATAAACTAAAAAGTAGTGCTGTTATGGCATTGTAGGTTTTGTTGATTGACATCTTTAACTAGTTTTAATTCCAGGTTTAATGTATATATCGCCGCAGCACCAACCGTCATCATCATGCGTTAGTCCCGGCCGCAGCCGTGGCCTCAACCTGATTCGCATGACTGATCTACGATAATTACAAGTCTGTATGATTACGATTATAAGTTGATATTTTACTCTGTATCTTCCTTAACAAACTATTCTAGACTTGGTTTATAATTATTTCACTAAATTGGATTGTATTTTGACTGTGTCGATTCAATATAATCACTACTTAGAATCTATTAAGTAAATTGTGTTAATTTACTGTAAAAGCTATGCCTAAATCCCTATACTATTAAATGAAAGAGTTTATCAAACAATGTGTAAGGTTTTAAACCATAAGTAAAGTAAAAGTATGTAAATAAGCTTTCACCTATTGTTATTGATGGCGTGAGTCAATCAAATTAATGCCTAAAATACTAATACGTAATTACATGCTGATTTGCTGTAAAAGCTATTTCAAATTTCTTGTACTAATTAATGAAAGAGATTATCAGCACCTGTAACTTTTTAAACTGTTTATAAGATTAATAAGTATTCATCCTACTTAAGACTTCTCCGCAAGAAATGGTATTGCGAATGACAAACTCTGTAATAAATCTATAGTAAATCTATTGTAATTAAACACACACGCACTTTATAAAATTTGTGGTAAATAATTATGAATGTAACTAACTCTATTATCAACTAATTACAACGCTATTTGTTTATTTGTTAATAAGGTTTAAGTAAGTCGTGTGTGTGACGTAGTTCCTAGTTCCTAAGATGGCGGGGCGAGAAGCTCAAAAAAAGAGTGGCGTATGTGTAATCCCTCTCTTTGGCGGCTGATTTTTGGGGTGATAACTGTAAGTAAAACCTATGTTACTTTGATTAAAATTTTTCTATTTTCAATATGCTTGCTTTTATTTACTGAACAGGTTGAATCCCTCTTGAGTTTTGTTATTGTGCTAGTCCAGAACCGTGAGATATTGCGTGGGTAAGTATGGTAAATAGGTAATGTTTACTATCCACAATGCTTTATTTTTTCAGTTGCCGACTCTATGTTCTCACCATGGAGGAACGAGGCCAGAACGCGTTACCAACTGTGTCAGCCTCGCCGACCAGCCCCGTGGCCGTACCCGGTGATCCCGGAACGAGCGAGTCTGCCAAAGAGAACGACAACGCGGTGCCGCTACAGCATGGCGGTAACGTACCACCTGAATTTTTCTTAAGTGTTATCACTATGATGCAAAGCATGAGTGAACGTCTTTCCAAACAAACCGAGAAGGTTAAGATTACTGATGTGTTCCTCCCGTCCTTCGACCCGGACGGTAACGTAGGCGTGCGCGAGTGGTGTAACCACATCTCCTCCGCTAAAACCAATTACCATCGAAGCGACTACGACGTTCGTATGAAAGTTGCGAGCTTATTGAAAGGTCGTGCAAAACTATGGGCGGATAACTGGCTTGTCACGTCGTCCTCGTAGGACGAATTGCGCAATATTATCACAACAATATTCGAGCCCGAACACCGCTACTCACGGGATATCTTAAAGTTTAGAGAGCATAGCTATGATCCTTCGAAACACATTGCGGAATTCTTATCTCAGTCATGGATTCTACGGAAGCGTGTCACTAGGATGATCTCGATGATAACGATGCCTCTGAAGCAGTAATCGGAACGATTGGTGACGAACGTCTTCGAATTGAATTAATGAATGCCAGAGCCATCTCGGTACCAGAATTTTTATTTTATTTATTTTATTTAGCTTTTATTAATTAATTTCTGTAGCTTCATCTATTCGTGCTAAGTGTCAGAACGCAAGTAACAATCAACCCCCTTTGAAACGATCAAAATATTCCTTCGATAATCGAGATACTCTCTATTATAGTTTTTGTAAAAAAAATCAGGTCATACGTTTGATACATGTTATCGCCGTGAAAAACAAATAACATCCAACGTAAACCCTTTTTGAAATGTTTCGAAAAACAAATCAAATTTAAATACGATGCGCATGCAAGTAGGTGAGTTAATTATCGATACCATTTTTGATAGCGGTGCAGAGTGTTCACTGATCCGCGAATCCATTGCTAGTTTAAGGACCTTTCAGGAACGGTAGAGATGACTTAGTTCACCAGAGTTCGTTGACGAAAGTCCTTACTTGTGAGGGTCGGATGCGTTGGGAGTTACTGGCGAATATAAAAGACCGCGATTAATTGAACAAGTGTTTTATTCGAATTAACCCCGGAACTGAACCTCGCGTGTCGAGTAGTGCGCAGTAACTGGCTCGACTCAGTCATACATCGCGCTTGCATACAAAACTGCTTACTTGCAATCTTTCATACTACAGAGTCCCTACACTACACCCCCCAATTTTTCACAAGAAAAATTATAAATTTTTCATTACATAAATCAAACACAAAACTAAATTAACAGTTCACATACAAAGTAACATAAGACGTACAATCAGCATTGACTAATTCCTGTTAAACCGTTAGCACAACAACACCGTGTCACATTACATTACATTACACTCTTTGTTGCTGAATTTGTACCGGACGTTGAGCCACCGGCTGAGCATTCGATACTTTTATAAACATCTTCTTCATACACTGCCTTATGCGATAACGCCCGTATACAATTACTGCAATGAGAATAATCAGCCCCATACAACATGCTATGGCTAGCATGGTGGTATTATATTTGCTCATTTCAGCCTGTACCGCTCCATTCTGAGCAATAATAACTTCTTCCTTGCTATAAGATTTGCCCATTTTGAAAAAAATGCACATAAATTTTAGGAGATGTGACTTTCACCAATTGCAATGATATTCTAATGCCTTAAAAAAACTCGACTAGTACTTGTTGTAAAATATGGCATGATTTACAAATTTCGTAAGACTATAACTACTTATAGAGGTTGCAAAATTGACATTTTATAAAATAAACTATTGACAAAGGCGAAAAATGCATAATTGCGAAACCTAATTACAACTGTTGCCAAACCAATAGGTATGATTCTCTTACTCGATTACGAATGTGTGCTACCACTGTATTTTGTACAATATGGTAGCAAACAATATCTCTTAAAATTAACTCTTAATACTAATTCTCTTTCATACTTTTACTACTGGTAGTAACCATGGTGTCCCGCTCTGCTATAATCAATTATTCACCCCCTTGGGAGCCCACTGCGTACACCATGATTACGCCGAACAACTCTTTCATTCATCACTACACATATACCTCCTCGTTTATTCCTGTGGCTTAATTAACAATCAAATCTTACTGGCATTTTAACAGAGCGCCCACTTCTTGTTGTCCTACTACAGGTATGCGGTATGTTATCAACATTTTTTTTATAGGTTTACTGTTTACATTGTTTTGCGGTCTGTTACAATAATCATCCTCACCCTGATCTGTTGCCTGTTCGCTTAATATAAATGCAGGTTTTAACCTGTCGATAGATATATTAACGGTCCTATTTGGCAACTGCACTGTGTATACTTTACCTTTTCTCTCTAAGACACGATATGGTCCTTCATAGGGTGCTGTGAGCGGTCTGCGACCGGCATCTATTCTAATAAAAACGTACTTACATTTAGCTAACTCGTTGTGCACGAAAATAGTGCGTGAATCGCGTACTTCTCGGGATACCGGCTTTAACCTACTTATATTATGCCTTAATTGATCTAAATACTCATTATCTGTTACTGTCCGATTTTCTGAGATATAAAAATCTCCGGGTAACCGGATAGTTTGCCCATACATATACTCAGCCGGACTTACTCCATTGTCGCTCCTGGTGACTGTACGTAAACCTAACAACACAGTAGGCAGCTCGTCATACCATGACGTATTGTCTGACAAACGGGCTGTAATTGCACACTTCATTACTCTGTGTATTCTTTCTAAAACTCCGTTTGACTGCGGCCTGTACGGAGTTGTCCTATTTCTCTTAATACCTAAGGTTTTAAGCAATTGGGTAAATAAATTACTCTCAAATTGCCTAACTTCTGCGGTTATTTCGCGTACTGGAATGGCTTCCGGCCACCTTGTAAATCTATCTATCATCGTAACAATGTACCTAAAACCGTCTTTAGTCGTAGGCAACGGCCCTACAATATCAATGTGCACGTGCGATAAGCGCTCAGCTTCTGGGAATTGCTGACATTCTGATATGGTGTGTCTACTTATTTTTGACTTTTGACACTGTATGCATGTTCTTGCCCATTGCCCAATATCGCGGTTCATTCCCGGCCAAAAGAATCGTTTTGCAATAATTTTGCGTGTTGTTCTAATCCCGCGATGACTAATTTCATGAACGGTTTTATAAGCTACTTTCCTAAAGCTCTCAGGTACATAGGGTCTGCACGTACTACCAGAATTCTCACAATAAATCATTTTATCGCTACTTGGAATGAGAAATTTCTTTAGAGAAATGTTGTCATTCCTTTCGCTTAGCAACTGCTTTAATTCCGAGTCTAATTCTTGTGCCAAAGCTAGTTCCGAGTAATCTATGCTCGTCGGGCATTGTATCGTCTCAATTCGCGATAACGCATCCGCTACCTTGTTGCTATCGGCCTTTACATACCTAATATCCGTTGAGAACTCACTTATAAACAATAGCTGCCTTGTCCGTCTCGGCGTTTCGCTGTTACTCTCAACTTTACTAAAAGCGTACACTAATGGTTTGTGGTCCGTATAAATGATTAACTCCCTGCCTTCGAATAATGGCCTAAAATGTTTTATAGCCATAAAAATTGCTGTTAACTCTCTGTCGTACGTGGAATATTTCTGCTGCGCTGTTGTGAATTTTTTAGAGAAATAGCCTAAAGGTGACCATTTATTATCAATCAACTGTTGTAAGACTCCTCCCGCACATTTGTCCGACGCATCTGTCATTAAAGACAGTGGGACACTCGGTTCTGGATGTGACAACAAAACAGCATTTTTTAAGCTGGTTTTGCACTTCTCGAATGCTTCGAGAGATTCGGGAGTCCACTCTATTTTGGTCTTATCCTTTTTCTTCGCGCCCTTTAAAAAATTGTTGAGAGTAATCTGATACGCCGTGGCATTCGGTATACTAGCCCTATAGAAATTTACCATACCTAAAAATGTTCTTAGCTTGTCCACGGTATCCGGTCTAGGGTATTCCAAAACGGCATTTACCTTCTGTTGCAAAGGTCTTATACCGCTGGTGGACACCTCGTAACCTAAAAATTCTATATTGGATTGCCCAAATACACACTTAGCTAAATTAATTGTGATACCATATTTTTTTAACCGTTCAAAAACCATACGTAAATGCTTCCTGTGCGTCTCTATATCATCGCTGGCTATGATTACATCGTCGATGAAACTAAATAAAAAGTCTAGACTTTTTAACACGTCGTTATTCATAAATCTGGTAAAAGTCTGACTTGCTGAACGGAGTCCAAAATTGAGCCGTAAGTACTCCCATAAACCGAATGGAGTAATTACTGCCGTCTTTTCTATATCTTCGGGGGCTACTTTAACATAATGGTATGCTCTATTAATATCTATTTTACTGAAAATTTTCTTACCTGCCAAAATATAGGTGAAATCATGCAGCCTCGGGACAGGGTATCTATCCGGCTTGGTGATGGCGTTAAGACGCCTATAGTCGCCAACCGGTCGTATTGATCCATCCTTCTTAGCCACGATGTGAAGAGGACTCGCCCACTCACTCTTCGACGGCCTGATAATGCCCATCTCTTGCATTATCTGAAACTCACGTTTTACCTTATGATACCTGTCCGGGGGTAGAGGTCTGGCTCGTGCGTGTACCGGTTTCCCTGTCGTTTCAATATGATGGTACACGTCATTCTCCGAGACACGGTCCAAATCCTTGAAAGTTGCCGGTTTGGTAATTACTGAAAATTCTGACAACAAATCATGGAAAAGGTGATTATTGCAAATTGAACTGACCGATGATTCATTACAATTTACAATTTTTCCAGAAGTTAACCTCTTGGTTGACCTATCTATAAGTTTACGTGAGCTTATATCTACTAACAAATCATGATGTTCTAAAAAATCGGCTCCTAAAATCGCTTGATTCACATCTGCTATAATAAAGGTCCAACGGTATGACCGACGTAACCCTAAGTTAAGATCTAACACTTTAGTTCCATATGTTCTAATTTCACTGTTATTTGCCGCGTATAGCCTAAAACTAGAGCACTCACCCGATAACTTCACTTTTCGCGAAACTGGTAAAACCGAAACATTCGCACCAGTGTCCACTAAAAACGCTAAACCTTGCTGCCGATCGTATACGCTAAGTCGGTGGTTCTTCCCGGGTACAACCTCTTCCACCCTTACAGATTGTACCCTTACTCGTTTCCCGATGGTGCTGACGCCTTTTTGCTCCATGCGCACGGCCGTTCACATTCTCTAGCTCTGTGCCGATACCTAAAGTGATGCTTGCACAGCCAATCTGGGTCTCCCGGTTTTCTTGACCTTGTCATCCGATTCCGCCCACTGTACCCTTGTCCGCGACCTTGATATGGGGTACGACGGTTTCTATTAACCTCTTCTCTCAGAGCGGCCACTTCTAGATTCAACTGTTTCATGGTTGATACTAAATCCGCAGCTGGCATTTGCGCACTTCCGCCTGCGCCTTGGCTGATTTCCGCAACATCGCCTCCTCGTATGGTCTCCATGACTCTGTCCGCCATGTCCGATAAAAATTCTAGAGATTGATCTTGACTCACCGTTAATGTAGTTCTTACTGCCGTCGGCAAACGCGCGACCCATAGATTTTTAAGGGTCTCTTCAGATGTTTTTGAACTTCTACCTAATTCCTTCATTTTACGAAGCAGTTGCGAAGGTTTCTGCGTACCTAGTTCCATCTCCCCCAGTAATCTCTGGAACTGCCTCTCCGCACTTTCCTCGTAAACTTTCAACAAGCGATCTTTTATTGCGTCATACTTTTTTTCACTGGGAGGATTTAACAGTATGTCACTCACCTGCTGTAATGCTTCTCGGCCCATTTTTGCTACCACTACATTATACTTTGACTCATCACCCTGTTTCTGTGGTGCCAATATGCTCTCTAGCTGCGCGAACCATAAACGAGGCATGTCTGTCCAAAATTCGGGTATTTTTGTAGACAGCGTAATTGCAGCGAGTTCCACCGCTCTTTCATTTTTCTGCTCCGATTTCGTTTCGTAATCAGCATAGCCTGCAGCTTCCATTGTGTATGACTGGCTGCACGGCCTCGAGAAAATACGAATTGAAAAAAGTGAACAAAATGCAAAAAAAATGAACTCTTCAACGCGTGACCTTCAACGCGACACCGGAAAAAACACGAACGCGACCCGACACTTTACCGCGCTCGACCAACACACCCGCGACCCACACGAACTTCAATGTCCTTTGACGGGGTTACCACTTTAAGGACCTTTCAGGAACGGTAGAGATGACTTAGTTCACCAGAGTTCGTTGACGAAAGTCCTTACTTGTGAGGGTCGGATGCGTTGGGAGTTACTGGCGAATATAAAAGACGGCGATTAATTGAACAAGTGTTTTATTCGAATTAACCCCGGAACTGAACCTCGCGTGTCGAGTAGTGCGCAGTAACTGGCTCGACTCAGTCATACATCGCGCTTGCATACAAAACTGCTTACTTGCAATCTTTCATACTACAGAGTCCCTACACTAGTAAATTACCGGGCAGCCGAAAACGGGCTGTTAACTATTTACGTGGGATAGGCCCATTCCCTGTCATTTCTATGAACTTGACAACTGTACGTGTTATAAATAATATAAACGCCGAAATTGAGTTTCACATATTACCCGACTATGAATAAATGACGTCGGATGTGTTGATAGGTGCAAATTTATTGGCAGGTACTTAGTGTAGTTGTTATGTAAGATAGCGCGACTTTGTATTCCTCATCCCGCGTCATGCACATACAATCAAAATCGTGCTTATTTGATTCAGTAAAACATGATTTGTGTAGTGAAGTGGAAATGAACCAATTATTAACCTTGCTATATTAATTAAAACCCAAATAAGTTTGTTGAACGAAGACCATATAGGTTAAGTCCGGTTGAGCGAGAAAAGGTGAAAGAGATTACTAAAGAGTTGATGGATAATGATATCGTTCAGGAAAGTAAATCCCCTTTTAAGCCCAGGTAGTGCCGATGAGGTTCGCAACGATAGCGTAGCCCAGGTCTATATAGATGACGTAATCAGTAAATGTCGTGATTTTCCGTCTGGACTTGGACACCTGGAACGAATTTTAATAGCATTACGTAAATCAGGTTTTTCAATTAATATCGACAAATGTCTTTTCTTTATGCGTTCCATCGAGTATCTTGGTAACGTTTTTGAAAACGGGCAAGTACGTCCTAGTTCCAAAAAGGTCCAGGTCTTGGTAAAGGCACCGTTACCCACTAATGTTATACAGATTCGTCAAATTTAATGGTCTCGCAGGTTACTTTCGCCGTTTCATTCCAAATTTTAGTTCCAAACTTTTCCTCCTTTATACGACTTGACTAAACAAGGTACTAGGTGGCAATGGACTCATGTTCATGAAGAAGCACGTCAGAAGATAATACACCATCTAACTTCTATGCCAGTGCTGACAATATCCCAAGAAGGGGAACCTATTGAACTATTCACAGATGCAAGTAGCCTAGGCTTCGGAGCGATTCTCATTCAAATAATCAAGGACAGACGGCATGTAGTAGCCTACTTTAGCATGCGTACAACAGACACAGAAAGTAGGTACCACTCATACGAACTTGAAACTCTGGCTGTAGTTCGAGCGATCAAGCATTTTTGACATTTCCTTTATGGGCGTATCTCCAAAATATCGAATTTGAAATAGAATACAGGAAGGGCGAGTGGATGCAGCATGCGGACTTCTTAAGTAGAAATCCGGATCCCCTGATGGTCAACATCATGACTAATAATCTAGACTGGGTAAATATCGAACAACGTCGGGACTCCCATTTGCGCGATATTATAGACGCTTTACATATTGGAAAGGCCGTCCCTGGGTACCACTTGCACGGAGACGTCCTCAAGTTTGAAAAGCAAGACACTATCTACGGTACACAAAAACTAATTGTTGTGCCTAAATCGTTTCAGTGGATCCTAATTAATACTTTCCATAGTGCCCTTAAACATGCAGGCTGGGAGATGACTCTTCACAAAATTAGAGAAAGTTATTATTTTGATAAAATGAGCAGTACAGTCCGGAACTTCCTGGATAACTGCGTCATCTGTAGAACGTCAAAACAAACGTCTGAGCAGCGCAAGTACAGTTACACCCTATTACCAAGCCAACCGTACCATTCGAAGTGATACACATGGATGTAACGGGCAAGCTGGGCACTCCACAGGAACAGGAGTATGTCGTGGTTACAGTACATTCCTTCACAAAATACTTTCTGCCTCGCTATACAAATGACAAAAGTCAACATAGCACTCTAGCAGCCTTAAAACAAGTGGTTCACCTTTTCGGAGCCCCTAAACAAGTTATCGTAGATGGAGGACGTGAGTTCTTAGGGGCATACAAAGACTAATGTGATACATTTGGCATAAACATCCACTCTATAGCCCCAAGTGTAAGTAGGGCTAACGGCCAAGTGGACAGGGTGACGGTAACAATAAAAAACAGTCTCATAATGATAAAAAATTACGAAACCCCGCACTGGCACACAGCAGTAGAAAGCCTTCAACTGGCCATTAACTGCACTGTACACAAGACTACAGGAACATCTCCGCTGACATTACTAACTAGACGCCAAAACTGCGTACCAGCAGAGCTGCTCAATTTGGTTAACATTGACAACGCATCTATCGACTTTGAAGCCCTTGATCGTCATGTACATCAGCGAATGATCGACGCATCAGCCAAAAATAAAGCAAGATTTGACAGAGGTCGTGCAAAAATCAACCGCTTTCAACGTGGAGACTTCGTACTAAAAAAAAAACCCTAGAAACCAAACTTCTCTTGACCTTAAATTTAGCGTTCCTTATGAAGTTCACAGGGTTCTCGATTGCTACCTTATAAAGAAAGTAGTGGGACACCGTGGACGAGCACGGAAGGCTGCACACGACCAGCTGCAACGTGCTCCACAACCGAGGGGTGGTATCCAGGCAGCCGTGTCGCCCCAAGATGAGCAGCAACCTGGTCCTTCAGGTGTAGCGACAGCAGGTGCTGCCCCTGACACACAACAAACGGGATCCTGCATCACCGAAGATTAAAGACTGGTGAGAACTTTTCATTCTGTTCATATTTTATTGTTCATATGCTCTTTGGTTATCATGGTGGCATACAATGTTTGCGTTTTTGAGCTCTGCTATTGATGCAGTCTGTATTGGCTTATAAGGGAGCGACTGCAGAAGCTAGTCTCTTAATCAGCAGGTGTATCAGTTAGCAAGTGAAGCCTTACTAAATCTTCAATATAGGTATGCTATTGGCGCGTGGAGTGACCAATAAGCCAAGTCAACTAATGATTAACTAATAAAAGATGCTTATTGGCGCGTGGAGCGACCAATAAGTCAACAAATAAAAGATGCTTACTGGCGTGTGGAGCGACCAATAAGTCAACAAATAAAAGATGCTTATTGGCGTGTGGAGCGACCAATAAGTCAACTTATAAAAGATGCTTACTGGCGTGTGGAGCGACCAATAAGTCAACTAATAAAAGATGCTTACTGGCGTGTGGAACGACCAATAAGTCAACTTATAAAAGATGCTTATTGGCGTGTGGAGCGACCAATAAGTCAACTAATAAAAGATGCTTATTGGCGTATGGAGCGACCAATAAGTCAACTAATAAACCTATCCTGAAAGAATTATAGTCCCCTGTGTACCAAGGCGTACGTGACCGCCCAGAGCACAGCATCGACCTACTCCACCATCCTATAGAGCCCCTGTCTAGCACAGCATCGACCTCACCCCTTCATCTATCCTTACCTCACAAAATAAAATAAACTCACTTTTGTCATGTGGAATGAGCAGTACTTGCTGTACGAATGTTTATTGCATAATGATCTGAACTCTGTTTTTATAATGAAGCTTCGATACTAATGACCCAAATACCTACGTGCTTACTACGTTACCGCGAAGAAGCGGTAATAAGAAACTGTAAACATTATATTTAGAAACTTCCAAATCAGGGCTTGTTTGTACTGTGGAAGTGCAAAGCCTCAAAGCATTATAATCTCCTTTACAGAAAAGATTTCGACGATGCAGAGCACGCATCGCGTATCAGCATGGCCGTGTCGCCGCAGCACCAACCGTCATCATCATGCGTTAGTCCCGGCCGCAGCCGTGGCCTCAACCTGATTCGCATGACTGATCTACGATAATTACAAGTCTGTATGATTACGATTATAAGTTGATATTTTACTCTGTATCTTCCATAACAAACTATTCTAGACTTGGTTTATAATTATTTCACTAAATTGGATTGTATTTTGACTGTGTCGATTCAATATAATCACTACTTAGAATCTATTAAGTAAATTGTGTTAATTTACTGTAAAAGCTATGCCTAAATCCCTATACTATTCAATGAAACAGTTTATCAAACAATGTGTAAGGTTTTAAACCATAAGTAAAGTAAAAGTATGTAAATAAGCTTTCACCTATTGTTATTGATGGCGTGAGTCAATCAAATTAATGCCTAAAATATTAATACGTAATTACATGCTGATTTGCTGTAAAAGCTATTTCAAATTTCTTGTACTAATTAATGAAAGAGATTATCAGCACCTGTAACTTTTTAAACTGTTTATAAGATTAATAAGTATTCATCCTACTTAAGACTTCTCCGGAAGAAATGGTATTGCGAATGACAAACTCTGTAATAAATCTATAGTAAATCTATTGTAATTAAACACACACGCACTTTATAAAATTTGTGGTAAATAATTATGAATGTAACTAACTCTATTATCAACTAATTACAACGCTATTTGTTTATTTGTTAATAAGGTTTAAGTAAGTCGTGTGTGTGACGTAGTTCCTAAGATGGCGGGGCGAGAAGCTCAAAAAAAGAGTGGCGTATGTGTAATCCCTCTCTTTGGCTGCTGATTTTTGGGGTGATAACTTTGTAAGTAAAACCTATGTTACTTTGATTAAAATTGTTCTATTTTCAATATGCTTGCTTTTATTTACTGAACAGGTTGAATCCCTCTTGAGTTTTGTTTTTGTGCTAGTCCAGAACCGTGAGATATTGCGTGGGTAAGTATGGTAAATAGGTAATGTCCTGCTGGCTACTCTCCAATATACTCGGGTCGAGCGGAATCGATGGTTTGTATTAGGTTAGTGAAGATGGTTCTCTAGTATTACTCTTTCGAAGAGTTCTACCTACACCGGTTCATTTCACATATATATATAAAAAATAAAACAGCTCCTAACAGTTAAAATCATTTTATTAACATTTCAATCAATATCAATAATAATATCGTCTAAATGTCCTGCCGGTGGATTAAATTGTATGTGCCTCCCTAACCCTAGATACCATATTATTGAAATGGTATGAGCACAACTTCCTACTGTGAGTCTACCTGTTAGACACGAGCAGTAATATTGAGCGATGGCATCTCGACCTGTTTCATTTCTGTTAACCAGAATGTATACGTAATATATACGTGCACGAACATGTCTTGACTGTATCCTTCCTCTTAATAGCCACACATTATGATGATTAATATTGCAAGCTGCTAAATTATTTAATTCATTTTCACGGCATACTTCTATCGTATATAAACCATTCCGTACATGTTCGCTGCAATATGACTTAGCAAGTTCGATTTGATATGGATCCAAGCGATATCATGAAAATCTCATTTATTGTTAGCCGAGGGAAGTCTTCCAACTGATTTGCTTCCATTGTAATAAATGAAGCTCTTTGTCTATTCAGGTTCCTCAGTTGTACCTAGTCGTTCAAAAGATTAGGTGTATGGAGCCTTTCAATGGCTATTCTTAATATTTCATTTGCATGTTTCATTATGCGTTAATAAGAGCGGCTGCAATTTTAAAGCCTACAAATAAATGTGGCAAGGCTCTATTAAAATAATCCTGCCGCAGTAGTTTAAATCTATTTTTAAACTTCCCATTTACAGCTTATACAACCCACCAACACAATGTTATTAATCTTGATTTCTTTGCTTGAACTGTGGTCAATTGAGTTTTGAATCTGTCTTTTGTCGGTGGGATGTATGCGTCATATCCTAATGCCTGTAAGTTTTCTACGCTATCTCGAAAGCCCCTGTCTAAGATGAACACATCATTCAGGTGAAACATCCAGTGGAACAGATTTTCCTCGTCGTTTAATATATTTTTCATTATAGATGCATCGGAATCAGTAGCCGCATACGGACCATAAACTTCAATAATGTAGCCGTCACTACATACCATCAGAAAAGGTTTTGAAACTTATGCAAGCTGTAAGTTCTTCTCTGAAATAAAAAGTTAGAGCTTTTTTCGATGTACCTACATAGGTACCGAGCTATAACAATGGCTTTTGTATTTTCTTCGTTGCCAAACAAGCCTTTTGGTAATAGCAGGTTTCTTAGCAATATATTTTCTCGCGAAATATGGCCAATACCGAGGTGTCTGTTAACAAAGTCATTCATTAAACATTCTCTGGCTATTGCAAGTTTTCGTTCCAGTGTTCGGCGAGATGTATTGAAAAATGTTGACAATCTCTCGTTTGACTCTCCTGTTCTTAGTTTTGTCATATAGATACCGATGACAGTCCGTGGACGATTACTTCTTTGTGCTAGAGAAGGAGTCTCTTCCAAAATTCTATTGAATTGTTGCAAGTTTAGTCCAGTCCAAAAATATAAGTCATTATCCGTTAATGCAGCTTCTAATTAAAAATAAAATCTCTGGCCTTGAGTAATGGTTCTTACCAGCATATTAGTCATATCTGTGATCTGACGTACATCAAAGTTATGCGTAACATTACCATTGTCAATCAACAAGTTCCAACTCTCGTTACCCATCATCGCAAGCTGTTCACAGACTCCCCGAAGAGTGTAGGAATGTCTGTGGTGTCGCAAAGTGAAGAAGCAGCAGATATTCAAGAAGCTTTTCATCCTGAGAATCACAAAGAGGCTGTAGAAGATGAAAAGGAGCAAAAGGAACATAAGAAACGGCCACCAATTCAAGACCAAGAAGATTCTGTTTGTAAAGAGAAGAAGCAAATATTGATACTGGCTGACGATCAAGGTAAGGGATTGCAGAGGGTACTTCAGCGCTTGGTGAGTAGTGAGTACAAAGTTACATCTTTCTGGAAGCCTGGAGCGACACTATCAAGTGTTTTGAGTTCATTCTCCGTCAAGGTTTGTTCGGGATTGTCAGCGGAGGACTTTATTGTAGTGATAGGAGGAACAAATGACACTAATCCATACACATTACAGGCAGCTCTAACGTGTTTTTTGGAATCCGTTTCGAGACCTAATGTTTTGCTCTGTGAAACATTCTATAATAAAAGTCTAAATGTTAAAAAGTTGAACTACCAAACAAGATATATTTGTAATAAATATAGAAATGTCAGTTTTATAGATATGAATTACGGCGCCTTCATTCCTCTTCGTAAGTTTCTGCCCCTGCACATTGGACGATATATTTTAAAGGAAATACTCAGGTTTACATATGCTGACAAATATAATAATTACGTTCGGGCAAAAACCATACCAATGCTCAAGGTTAACGCTCAGATAAATGACTCAGTCCCGCAGCGGGTCTTAGTAGGAACTCAGACATCAGATAGGTTTAGTGTACAAAACGAAGTGACTGATGATTTTTTTCGCACCTAGCACGATAAATAAAGTATCTTTAAACTTTTTACATCAAAACGTTTGTGGCATTACTAAAAATACTGACGAATTGTCCTTATATATCAGAGATACTTCCATAGTTCTAGATTATTTATGTATTAGCGAACATTTTCTGAATCCGATTCAAGCTCCATTATATACTTTTGACAACTACAAGCTTGTATCATACAACACTCGTGTTAATAAAAAAAGGGGAGGGACTCTAATACTAGCTGCTGAGCAGAGAGAATGTGAGGAAGTTTTAATTTGTAAAACATTGTACCAAAGAGATGCATTCGAGGTGTGTGGCATTAGGGACTTGAGTACGGGAATATACATTTGCTGCTGTTACCGAAGTCCTTATAAGGATAATTTAGACATGTTTATGACAAACCTAGATACATTACTGACACATTTTTTCAACAAGAAGTGCATTATCTGCGGAGATTTCAACATAGACCCTCGGTTGATGGATAGTTCAAAAGCAACTAATTTCTTAAACCTGCTACATGGCTACAATTTTAGACATACTATAAATGACGTGACTTTTATACGTGGTGACATTAGATCATGTTTAGACAATATTTTAACAAATTTAAATACTGACTGTAATATTAAAATTGAAATTCAACACAATGGCATCGAGGATGGGCATGCAGCATTAATATGCAGAACAGAACATGACAATACAAAAATTAATAGTAACCAAGACTGTTCTACATATATAATAAAAAGAACGTTTAATCATGTTAACAAAAAAATATTTAGAAACCAACTTCTGAAACTTTTTTCTGCAATGGAATTGAAGGTAGTGCCGGTAGTAACAATTTTTTAGTACAAACAAAATCCTTACAACGGCATTATGATATAACTCTGTTGGACACTGAGCCCAATTTGTCTCATGGTCCAAAGAGAACTACCTATTACTAATTTACACTTAACTAGAAAAATACTTCTACAAACACAACCGTTATAATTAATTTCATTCTGTAGCATTTGTTTTCTTTAGATGCAACAATATCTGGTTGAGGGCTTGACAGTTCATCGTTGAACGTGTCAGGACGCCCTAATCAATTCATCGTTTTTTTATTTTGAGTTGTCTTTGCTGACAAGTGACAGGAAGATCTATGATGCTCGGTGGTTTGCGTTAGCATACAAGTTTTGCAAGGATTTTTCGAGAGCCTTCCAAGCTACGTTATATAAGAGGCCTGCCTTGAGGTTCCAGCTTTCTTTTGCTCTGTAGTCAGTGCCTCGAATCAGTTTTCGCTCAAGCACGATTATTTTTACCTCACCGTTCGAGGTTATGTTAAGGGTAAATTCAGTGCTACATTCTGCCCAGGAAACTGGTGAGTCTCCCTTTCTTTTTGCAAAGCATTTCACTCTTCGTCTGTCGCGTTGTCGGCAACTTATTTCGTTGTTTTGTTTCACGACAGGGTTGTTTAGTACGGCATAGAAGCGGCTATAGCGGTGATAGGAGCCACACCCTAAAATACGTGGACTGCACGAGCAAGGTGCATTTGAGAGAAACCTGCCGTCTCCACCTGGCATCAACAACAGCCCGTGTCGCTCTCACTCTACACGAAGGCCAGTACATTACATACTTATCCGTAATCTAATGCATAGTATAGGAGCTACTCTTAGAATATCTGATATATATATATATGTGTGTGTGTGTCTATTAATGTATAACTTCTTATTGTCTCTGTAGCTCTGGGAACTTTTTAAATATATGTGTGTACACCTACTGCATTGTTTTCGTTAGAGCCCTAGCCTACCCTTGCACACACACTGGGAACTCTGAGTAAAGGCGCCCTGGGAAAGAGTCCTCTGCAAGCTCCCTCTAAGTTGGTGAGAAACTTACAGACTAAAAAAGTGGTTACAATTCTTAACCGCAAACACAACATGACTTTATTCAGGCAATTCTAATATGGAATTCAAAGACAAGTTTTGCAGATTGACATACATACAAACAGAAAGAGGTTACCCGATACAATGATGTTTTGAACAAATGTGCAGAGAAGAGCAGAACGAGCAAGTAAACGTATGCAGCCGCTTTTATACTCGTAGACGCAAGACCCTCTACAGAGCTAACCCTTTCGCTGCGTCGTCTTTCACCCAACAATATAATAAGTGCAGATAAACCTCTATATTACTCAAAAAACCCGATTGGGTAAGTTACTTTTGATACGTTTTATTTTCAAAAGTGTAACAACGGTCGTCAACTCTGTCAACGTAGGAGGTAGGCTGAGCTTCGACAAACATGTTAGTCTTAAGTTTTAAAAAAGGGTTGTAAGACCTCTCGACTTCTAGCCGTGCAAACGGCAGAAGAGGGAGTCGACAGGTCTTTGGGAAAATCACCAAGAGAAAAGTGTGGAAGATAATATAACCGTGGCACATTTCATGGTTCACCGCTGGGACTGACAACTTTCCAAATAAAGAGGAGCTAAACCAGGGCGTTCGTTCTCAGGCATCATTTCATAACTAACAGAAGGAAAAGGACATTTCGCGAAAAGGACATTTTGAGGAAAAGACATTTCGAGAAAAGGACATTTCGGGAAAAGGACAGTTTGAGAAAAGGACACTATGAGAAACGACATTTCGAGAAAAGGACATTATGCGATGAGACGAACATAGCGACAGGAGGATTAACCTTATACTTGGCGACACTTAATGCGACATTAGTGATTGTTGGGTAGCGATAGCTGCCCATGGCATCGTCATGTATGGACCACTCACAAATTGGTGCCAGATTAGCGCTGACGAAAGTAACATCAATTGCAGATTGATTGCATGAAGTCTACGACTGTAATGAATCTACCATCATTTAAAATGTATATATCACTATCGTCTAGATATACAAGTCTCGGCCGCGGCGTCTTGTACACAAACACCCAAAGGCAATGTAATGAGCGTTGAAGTCTCTACTAACAAATATATGGGCTTTGGAAGAGTTGATATGATATTATTTATTTATTTATTTATTGGTACATCAACATCATACATACACATCATTAAAATTGTCATGCCTCCATTATTACATTCTTATATGACCTATTACAGACGTACACAGCATTGACCACAATATAATACCAAACAAATAACAGAATTCAATTGCAAGCATTAAAATTACAGATTAAAAACATATATCGACACACTACAACAAACTAACACTAATTATTTACATATTTACAATACCACTTATTTACAAAATATTCTCCAGTCTGTTCAATCAAATATGTTTACTGTGGACAATATACATTTCTTAATTTCAGTGATAACGAGATAGAAATAGTTTGTGATAAATAATAAAATAAATCATCATTTATTGCACGAAACATGGTTAGGCATAAAGATTTTCTGCATGCAACATTTATAAGAGAACGAGATTCTATACAATGAAATTATTACAATACAACAAGTCGAAATTTAATAATATTAACAAAATTTTAAAATAAATATGTCGATTACTTTCTGTCATAGATACAGATTTTCCGCATGCAACATCTAGTAGTCAAAGAGTACCTATATAACAAGATCAAAACATTAAATATGCTACTATGCGTGTATTTCCTCATAAAAGGTTGTATCCAAACATTGTATTGAAAATAAGATCTTATTAAAATTGATACACCGTTATGTCTATTACTTGAATTTTTAATTAATTTATATTTAATTATTTTGTAACCAGGTATGCTAAAATTGTCTCGTTTTGAATTGAATCGTTGATTATCTTCGAACCATGTTTCATTCAGTAAACAAATATCAATATTTTTATCATGTAAGAAAAAAATTTTGCTATTGGCACTTATATTATACTGTGTAATCCGTAATTGGGAAATAACATTGTTAGAATTTAAATCCATGGTTAAGATATTTTATTAATAAGATGTTATTAAAAATCCTTAATAGATGTTGTAGTGATAGGCACATCATCTGTTTGATTTCCTAATTGGTCCCCTTAGTAACACGAAAATGTATCTCGATTACAACTCTTGCTCGGCGGGTAAATTGCGCCTGTAATCTTGAAGGCACTGCATACATAGATGTTGCGAGGGATTTCGAACCGTAACTATTCCACTCAATGTTTACCAGAAAACTCTTTGGGAGTCTATTCCCTGCTCTAATCAATAAATTGCAATAGGCATGAACGTCATTTGTAAGATCTTCAACGCGCCATATTCGGCAGGCCAGATAGAATCGGCATTCTGCAGAAGAGGACCGATGTTAGCCTCATTCGTCCAACGCGCGTCAGGAAGCGGGTTCAAAATAAAGAAACCATCACGGTGTTCGCGAATAGTTGCTTCATCGGATAGCACCTCTAATGTGCGACGAATGTTAAACGGCGTAAGGTATAGAGCTGCGTCTTGACTAAAGTCTAATCTGTCAGGGAAATAAGCGTTAAAATGGCACTCTCCTTCAACCACTCCTACTGTACATAGTATGTTGTGCATACTAATGGGAACTTGCGTAATCGTCTGCAATACTTGGCGGAATTCCTCATTCATGACGAAACGCGGGAAAAGGGGAAATTATTCTTCTTTATGCTGAACATAGCGAGCGTGGAAAACTTTAAACGATAATAAAAATAATGATACACGGTGTGGCGACCGCCACATAGCGAACATTAACAGAAGTCCTGCATCGCGATATGAAAGATCTCACAACGAAGAATAGATAAATCCTGAATCGCGATGTCAGAGTTCACATGGCGATGAATGATATAACCAACAGTCCAACATCAACCGTTGGGCTTCGGCCCGCCAGGCGCGATCACCTAGCCTGGTCGGAGGATCCTCCCTTTGTGTGTTGGAGGAACATTCCCAACCTTTCCTCCACATTGGTGACTCCGACGTGATTGAAAGCAGCCTTCACGAAGCAGAGCAGCAGCATCATCATCATCATCATCGCCACCTTTACAGCACTCCAGTATGCCCGGTAAACAGTCTCAGCCAGCCAGCATCTACGGCCTCTACAGGGATACCACAAGCTAGCAGCGACCGCTCCAGCCTGGTTACCTCTTCGGCCACATCAGCGTCTAGGCACCGAACACTGCACTACGGTACTTGTAAGAAGAGCGCATCTCTCCCGTCAACGCAGCAGCCTACGCATCGAACCGCCCCGACTCACTGAGGGTACCGCAGCACCGCGCACCGCACCATTGTACTTAGCCCCGACTCACTGGGACTAGCAGTATTTGATTCCGACTCACTGGAATCAGCGGCATACGATTTCGACTCACTGAAATCAGCGGCACAGTTCCGACTCACTGGAACTAGCGGAGTACAGTTCCAACTAAATGGAACTACACGAACTGGCACTGGCGCATCTGACAACAGACTACAAGACACCAGACTCATACTCGCAATCGACCTCCGGTCTCGGAGGGGAGTGATGTGGCGACCGCCACATAGCGAACATTAACAGAAGTCCTGCATCGCGATATGAAAGATCTCACAACGAAGAATAGATAAATCCTGAATCGCGATGTCAGAGTTCACATGGCGATGAATGATATAACCAACAGTCCAACATCAACCGTTGGGCTTTGGCCCGCCAGGCGCGATCACCTAGCCTGGTCGGAGGATCCTCCCTTTGTGTGTTGGAGGAACATTCCCAACCTTTCCTCCACACACGGTGATATTGATGTATGGTACATATAGCATACACGGTTTCCTGGCTCCATGCACTCGTTAATCTGCCGTACTCGGCAACGGTAGTAAAACCGACGCCTCGTGTAGCAACGGGCAGTGGAATCGCGCGCGGCTGTACACTAACCATGAGTCCTTTCAACGATCTTTCCAGTTCAGCGGCATCCTGATTGAATACTCCAAGTCTCTTCTGGGCTGCTGCTCTTGCTGCGGCAACTGTCTTAGCGTTTAAGGTGTGTAGATACTTTTCTGAAGTGCGCTGTTTTGCGCCTTTGCCACGTGATTTGTTGTTTTTACGTGGAGGGGCAGAATCATCTTGAGGTTGGGGGGTAGGGCGGGCGAGCGATGGGTCGGATACAACATGTATGATGTATCTCGATTTTTGTTAGTTGTGGGAAACGACCAAAAACCGCATGGAACGATGTTTTAATGAGAATATAAGTATTACTATTAAAGTTATTAAATATGCTTAAAATTCACAATGGTCATTATTTTGTAAATTTGTACGCCAGAAATGGCAGAATATGTTGGACACTAACATGTATTTATATATGTACGTAATGAAACAACTGTAATACCATATTCACAAATAAAGATTATGATGATTTAGGTTTACAAAGAACATAATAGTTCATTCAAAAAGTATTTAGTTAATGTTTAAAAGCCTATAGTTTGGAATATGCGAAATATAGGCTTTAAAGTGACAAACCTTTTTGAATAAAATGATTTTTTGAAATAAAATACGACATGTTGTATTCTAATCATTTAGTATTTATTTGTAATACTATGAATAACATTTACCATAAAACATAAAAAATACAAAATAGTAGCGACCACTTACTGCAGTACGAAGTATATAAATGGCAAAAAAAAATGCTCATGTACTTTATTCTGAAGACTCAAAATATGTATCGTGATTACTGCTAACGTTCAACTCATCGTAAAAACGATGGTATTGTGATGGTATTATACCATGTTCACAGAGACTCTTTAAATCTCTAAGTTTTTCTGGAGATATTTTCATTGGCGAGTCATATGCTCTGATCAATTCAATCGAATCATAGCTTGTAGCACCTCTTGTCACTCGACGTATTACTTTAAACTTTTTAAAGTCTACATCACTTTTGTTATACTTAAAATAAATAATATGATCACAGTCACCTTTAATATATTTCAATACTGTGATTTTGAGCCAATTAATATTTTTACCGTCAGTGTCTGTTTTCTTATTTTTTATAATTTCGCTCTTAACTTCACAGCGCTGAAAAACATCTATTGGCCCATTTCAATGACATCATATTTTGATGCCATTCTTACTGTAGTATACTATTGTATGTTTAATATTGATGACATTTGAATGACACATTATACACACGACGTTTACAAAATCGGTGCATGTAATTGAATTGTGTGTTTGTACGTTAATTGTTAATACTGGAGAAAAACCTAAAATACGGTCTCTTTGTTTACTATTTCCTACGAAATTGCTATCTTTGAAATATTACAGCGACCTAAAGTAATCTGCTGAAAGCGTTGTTCACTTTTTAAAGAAAAATATTTACGAGGAAAGTCGAGCAATAGGTTAGTATGTGACCCGTACATTGTTCAATCACGGCGACACGAAATTAATTTCGTTGGGCAATATTTGATTGTGCTATATCTTTAAAGTATTCATTTAATTTGCATGGTGTCGAGGGAATAAGTAAGCTTGATGATATGTTCAAGCCAACTAACGTATTTAGATTGAGAAGGATACCTTATTAGCTAATATATAAGATAAAATGGCGAAAACCACGTTTGTTGTATGGGAGCCCCCCTTGAATATCATTATGTTTTTGTTTTTAGTATTTGTTGTTATAGCGGCAACAAAAACACATAATCCTTGAAAATTTCAACTCTCTAGCTATCACCGTTCATGAGATATAGCCTCCTGACGGACAGACAGACAGACAGACGGACAGCGAAGTCTCATGAATAGGGTCCCGTTCTTTACCCTTTTGGTACGGAACCCTAAAAACTACTTATCCTACATAATGACATCCTAAATTTACATTACTGATTGACATCAATTATTAAAAAATATTGTTAATTTTAATCACAGCCTGTACTCGCATTTTTTATTAAAATTTATAATTATCTTATTTTGTAATCCTGGTAATCAATAAAAATGATTTTGTCTTGATCTTTGTCTTTTATTTTTAACCCCCGACACAAAATCCACAAAAACAAAACAAAACCCCTAAAAAAGCAAAAAATAAGGTTGAAATTATAAACCTACGTAAGTACGTATATTTTTTTTTATTAAATGTCGCGTCGGGGACCTCTCTTTACCTATACCTAAAACACAATATATCTTAAACGATAATAAAAACTACAACAAAAATGTTAAGTATTATCTAATACTAAATACACAAACAAATTATTTAAAACTTTATACGTACTTACGTAGGTTTATAATTTCAAGGTTATTTTTTCAAAGAGGTTTTGTTTTATGTTTTCTTTTGTTTTTATTTTTGTTTGTTATATTTTTAGGTAAAATAAATAATATAAGATCACGAATTTGTACACGTGTTGTCTTTTAAGGCCGGTTGAAAACTAGTGCCGTGTACTTGTGCCCGGCATTATGTCGAATCGGCTCCCATTTTGGTGAAACGACAGGTTTTCTATCAGAATTCATTATTTTGTAAAATATATACTGGGAGTTTCTTTTAGGGTGTCAAGCCGCCAATAGCTGGTATCAGGGTTCCATACCTATCGATTTAACCCCCATGTATGTTCTACGATTTTTTGTAGTTTTCGAGATATAATTTTTTTTCGTTATTTTTTATAATTACGTGTCCACGTGGCTTTCTTCTTTTTGGTTCGACTTTTCTTGGATATTTTTTTATTATTATAATGCCTATTGATTGCAGTATTATGGACAAAATAATCTCCTTCCTAACTTTGATACAAGATGTAAAAATTTTAATCGATAATAAATTATTTCCTTGCTTAGTGGAAGATAGCATAATTATTTCACAACAATAATTGATTTATCAAAAAAAATAATGTTTTGTTGCAGATAGAGAATCAGAATACAATGAAAACTTTCCTGAATGTAACCAAGCACTATTTACTAACACAGATGAATCAGGAACATAACAAAGAATGTAGTCAATCAACATTGCAAAACAAGACAATAAAAAGTAAATTTGAAAGTTCTCGTACTTGTCTAGACATAGTTTCAGAATCAACAGACAGTGATATTACAGACACCGATGAAGATGAACGCGCTAAAAAGACAATAAAAATAAGTAAAATGCTATTGGTACGAAATAAGGAGTCTTCAATCCAAACCGAAGCAAGTCTTGAATGTTGTGCTGCCAAAAAATATTTTAACGGTATACCGTCATAATACCAGAAATCATAATGCCTTTACTTAAAATGCCTGAGCCCAAAATACCCGAAATCGAAATATCAATATTCAAAAGGCAAATATTTATAATATAAATAATTTAAAATGCCTTACGGTCGAATAACCGACCCAAAAAATAAATTTATCAAATACCTTATTGTTTCGGCGACACGGTCGGCTATCGGGAGAACTCGCCACTTGGCTGGCTATCCCCCGCCCCCCGCTTCCTGCCGGGCGGGCGGCCGTTTTCGCATCGACCGACCAGTCAAATCTCGGACGCGGTTCGAACATATTGTGTGTGCGCCTGTGGTGGATTGCCGGCAACCCATCCACACGTCAGCGCCTCGGTCGACACGGCAACTCGAAAACAACCTCAAGGGAATATCAAGGCCTCGGAGCAACCTCAGGAAGACCGGGAATCAGGGTAAGTGGCGAATCATTCTTGGTGGCGGTCCGATTTCCGAACTTCTTGTGTCGTCTTATGTGCCTGCAGGAACTACCAGAAAGACAGTCCACTAACTACACTGAGCTATTGAACATATTTATGGTCCATTCGAGCGGATTTCAGCCGGATTTCGGTATATTTGTTGGTATTTTTTCAAATCATAAGTCGGTTGTAGATTTAAAAATTGAAATTCCTAACCGCCACTTACAGCTCTGACACAAGTCTCGATTCGGTCGGATACAATTCAAATTAAAGTCGTTAAGTTTGTTTGTCATTTGCGGTTCGGTTATTGTATTATATTGTGCGGTACGCGATATTTGTGAAATTATCCTCAGTTATTAGAACAATTTATTTGATTTATTGTAGGGTTCCGTTATATTTTTTTTTTCTCTTACCCGGGGGTGGGTGCATCACGATTTGGAGTCTTAACGATTTAAAATGGCTAAGGTATCATCAACTAAATTTAAAATTCAAGTCGAATGGCTTAGAAGCACGTTAGAAATGATCGCGGGAAAAACTCAAACCAATGCAGTTATTTCGGCGAGATTACGTAAACTCGATGAACGATACGCACTTTTGTCGGAACAGTATGAGTTATTGCTGGATAATACGGTAGATTCGGAAATGATTAAAATCTATACGGCTGATTATAATGAGGCGGAGTTAGCTTATAATCAGCTGGAAGCGGTCTCGTCGGCTTACCCGGGTTTGGACGGGGTTCACAGACCGTCCGAGAGTTCAAATACGGCAAGACTTCCCAGAATCGATTTATGCAAATTTGATGGTGACGTTTTTCAGTGGACAAGTTTTATATGCCTATTCAGTTCGTTGGTACTAACACGGAAAGATATATCAAAGACGGAAAAATTTCATTACTTAGTTTCTCATGTGTTAAATGAGCCGCATACCTTAATACGGCATTTACCTATGGTAGACGAATCCCTAGACATAGGCTTAGAAATTCTTAAGGGTAGATATGAAAATATCAGAATGCTAGCAGATAGTCACATTTCTAGAATCCTACAGCTACCTACATTAAATAAACCCTATGATCTGCGTTCTAAAATTCTAAACCCACTGTTGGAGTCCACGCGCGCCTTGAATAATTTAGGCCTTCCTATAGATCAATGGTCTTATATTTTATTATTCATTAGCTTAAATAAAATTCCGTTAGACGTTAAAACTCGGTTTGAACAGAAGTACGGCGGAAATATAATCACCCTACCCACATTCAATCAACTTGTGGAGTTTCTGCAAAATGAATGTCGGCTTATAGACTCAACAACAGCTGACGGCGCGACCTTGAAGGACAATCGTACCCGCCGCACCATACACATCATCGGAAACGAAAGTGAATCTTACAGGAATGAACGAATAATCGCTAGGCGCTGTTTATACTGTGAAATAAGCGGCCACATGATTTCGGAGTGTTTTAAATTTAAAAAATTAACCGCGGGTCAGCGTAAAGACTGGGTGCGAGCTGAAAATTTATGCTTTAAATGTTTTGGTAAGCATTCGGCATCTACGTGCGATAAAAGGACAGCATGTAAACGCTGTGGCCATCGGGGTCACAACGACTTAATATGCATGCACAACTATACTGCGTCTCGCGCTAGCTCGCCTTCGGAGGGACCTGGCTACCGCAGCCACCGTCCGCGTCGTCGCACGCGCACGGCCTCTCCTCGCGAAAGAAGAGAGGTACCGTCGCGCTCATCAGCTGAGCGTGTGGTTCAGGTCAGCTCGCGCAACGGCTATCAGGCATGCGAACGGCGGGAATCGCACGAATCGCGCGGTCAGTCACGTAATAATTCTCAAAAGCAATATTCAGCATAGCAATTAAGGTTACATGATGACTCATCTTCAACGTCTTTGCATCGAAACCCGTATAATGTTATTCTACCCACAGCCATTATTGAAATTAAGAATAAAAATGGTGAATTCGTTAAAGCACGGGCTCTCTTAGATTAAGGGGCTCAAATGTCGGTAATAAAGGGGGATTTGGTATCTACCCTCGGATTGAAACGGTCTTATAGTAATGTACAAATCACGGGTATCGGTGGCATTCAAGCCAATACATATCAACACGTTGTTGTTATATATTTCAGACCAGAACATTCAGAACACCCAGTACTAGCGGTAACGGCGGCAGTTTTAAGAAGGCTTACGTCTTATTCGGTTAACAGAACAAATTTGGTTTTTAAAGAGTTGAAACTCGCAGATAACGGCTCATTGAATTCTTCAGAGATAGACGTAATTTTTGGATGTGATATACTCGGTCAAATCTTAAATGGGGAAAAGATTACTTTGTGTCAGGGTGGGCCCTACGCGTTGGGCACGGTATTTAATTTCGCGGTATTCGGACCAGTTTCGCCGGAGACGCGGGAGCTGGCCGAATCATCGGTTAACCAGTTGACACTCAAGGAAACGGTGGAAAGGTTTTGGCGATCTGAGGAACCCCCTCTTAATAAAATTAAAAGTCCCGAGGACTTGGAATGCGAACAATTATTTGTTTCAACGGTATCGCGAGGCCCGGACGGTAAATATATCTCGCGCTTACCTCTTATCTCGGCAGGTGATAGACGTCTGTTAGGAGACTCACGCCAGCCCGCTTATAAGCAATTTATGTCGCTTGAGAGGCGGATGCAACGGAATCCGGAATTTCGGGAGAAATACATTGAATTTATTAATGAATATATTAGGCTGGGACACATGAGTGTATCGCAATTTGATATTAATTCGGGGCAAGAACATTACTTTCTCCCACATCACGGAGTATTTAAAAAATCGGGCGATGTGAATAAAATTCGCGTTGCATTCAATGGCAGTCAGAAAACAAGTTCGGGAGTGTCATTAAACGACTGTCTGTTTTCGGGAGAACGATTGCAAAACGATATCACTAATATTATAATGAAATTTAGGGTTCCACAAATTGTATTTACTACGGATATTAAAATGATGTTTAGGCAGACGTGGATTCACCCGGACGATCGGAGATATCAGTTGATTCTCTGGCGAGCGTCGCCCACGGAGCCCCTACTTACCTATCAGTTAAACACAAATACATACGGTTTGAAGTCGAGCTCTTTCATAGCCATACGCTGCTTACACCAGCTCGCCCGGGATGAGGTTGATAAAACCCGTGCCGCTAAGTTCCTCATAGACAACACATACGTTGACGATTTGAATGGCGGCGCAGACTCGCTGATTGAGGCGCGTGAGCTTCGCGATGAGTTAATCTCATTGATGAATTCGGCCGGCTATGAGTTACGGAAATGGTCCAGTAATATGCCAGCATTACTGAATGACCTACCCACGGAACACTTGGAGTCACCGCGGCGTTTCGATGATCGCGATTCGGATGGAACGGGTTTTGTCAAGATTTTAGGCATTCAGTGGGACCCCAAATGTGACAATTTCACTTACCATGTAAATCTGCCCACGGATAGTGACGTCACACGTCGTAGTATTCTGTCAATAGTGGCTAGACTTTACGACTCACTTGGGTGGATCTGTCCAGTAGTTTTTAAAATAAAACTTTTATTACAGTCCCTATTGGCGACTTCTGATAACTCAAAGGGGGTAGCTTGGGATGCCCCGGCCCCCATAGATTTAGTGCGACAATGGAGGGATATCATCTCTGACTTACCGCATCTGCAACGTATCTCCATTCCCCGGTGTGTCAAGTTGGAAGGACCGACTAAATATACTCTTCACGGGTTTTGTGATGGCTCCAGCGTCGGTTACGCTGCAGTAGTCTACTTACGCGCGGAGGGCGCAGACGGACGGACTCACGTACGCCTACTTATTGCTAAGTCACGTATAACTCCATTAAGGGTTAAGTTAACCATACCGAAACTGGAGTTGAATGGTGCTAAGTTGCTGTCAACGTTGGTTAATCACACGGTCGAGTCAATGGAGGATAAGGTTCGGTTAGACCAAATTGTAGGCTGGTGCGACAGCACTATCGTTTTGGCGTGGTTACGGACACCACCTCATAAATTACAAGTCTTTGAAGGAAACCGGGTTTCGGATATAATAACCTCTAAGACCAACATCGACTGGCGTCACGTACCCGGCGAGATGAATTGTGCGGACGTTGCGTCACGCGGTTGCTCGGCGGCAGAACTCTTGAACCATCCCTTGTGGTGGGAATCGAGTTGGCTGGAGCGGCCGCCCCATACGTGGCCGTCCGGGGGCCCAGAGTTCCCGCCAGATTTGTTACCTGGCCTGAGGCCGGCCGTTAGGGTTGCTAACGTAAACGAATTGATATCGGATTTTAATTTATTAGATCGTTTTAGTTCATATGAAAAGTTGCTAAACGTTACTACATACTTACTACGCTTTAAAAACAATTCAAAAATTAACTCTGAGAAGGTTTACGGTAGTTTAACGGTGTCGGAACGTAGACTCGCCAATCTGTGCTTAATTCGTATTGTGCAGTCAAAAAATTTCTCCGATGAATTGACAAACCTTCGAACGGGTACTGAAATTAAAAAATCATTGCGACGTTTGAATTTATTTTTGGACAGGGATGATATTATTCGTGTCGGCGGCAGAATCGGCGCCTCTACCCTTCCATATGAGTCACGGCACCCTATATTAATACCGGCGAGGGGTAGTTTCACAGACTTGCTAGTCAATCATTATCATAAGGTCTACTGTCACGTCGGAGCTAACGCGTTGAGTGCGATTCTCTCACGACGCTACTGGATTGTCTCGGCGCGGCGTGTCACGCGACACATAACGTTTAAATGCGTTCAATGTTTTCGACACCGGGCTCGGCCTAAACAGCCATATATGGCGGATTTGCCTGCCGATCGTGTTACCGGAGTCAGACCTTTCGTCGGGGTCGGCACGGATTTCGCTGGACCTTTTTACGTTGAAACGAGCTCGTTGCGTAATGCAAGGGTTCAAAAGTGTTACTTATGCGTTTTCATTTGCTTGTCGGTTAAGGCGGTACATCTAGAAATTGTATCAAACTTATCAGTTGAAGCCTTCGTGGCAGCCTTGACTAGGTTCGTATCTAGGAGAGGTGTACCGTCCTTGATCCGATCAGATTGCGGTACAAACTTCACGGGAACCGATAAATATTTAAAGGAGTTATACATATTCTTACGGAACCATCACCAGGATATTGATCGGAAGCTGACGGCTCAAAACATAACTTGGCTCTTCAATTGCCCTTCAAACCCTTCAAGCGGTGGGATTTTCGAGTCGGCAGTGAAGGGTGCCAAGACACATGCGAAACGGGTTCTCGGAGAAGCCAAGCTCACTTTCGAAGAGCTGACCACCTTTTTTACCAAGGTAGAAGCGGTAATGAATTCTCGGCCGCTTTGCCCCCTTAGTACGGACTCGGAAGACCTTGATGTATTGACCCCCGGTCATTTCCTAATAGGGCAACCTCTCGTTGCACTTCCTGAGTATCCCTACACGGAAACTCCGGAGCACCGGTTGTCTCGGTACCAACTTATTCAAAAGATATCCCAGCATTTCTGGTCTCGGTGGAGATGTGAATATCTTCACACACTCCAACAAAGGCATAAGTGGACTTCTCATAACGAGGCTCCCAAGGTCGATGACCTGATATTGATAAAGGAGGATAATTTACCCCCTCTCCAATGGAAACGCGGTCGGATCGTTAGGTTACTTCCGGGTAGGGACGGAATTGTCAGAGTTGTAGAGGTCAGGACTCAGCAAGGGAACATCTTACGACCTGTCTCTAAGCTTTGTGGATTGCCTTCGGTGGTTTAGTGGGTAACCAAGGCAGAACCTTGGTTAGGCGGCAGGATGTTTCGGCGACACGGTCGGCTATCGGGAGAATTCGCCACTTGGCTGGCTATCCCCCGCCCCCCGCTTCCTGCCGGGCGGGCGGCCGTTTTCGCATCGACCGACCAGTCAAATCTCGGACGCGGTTCGAACATATTGTGTGTGCGCCTGTGGTGGATTGCCGGCAACCCATCCACACGTCAGCGCCTCGGTCGACACGGCAACTCGAAAACAACCTCAAGGGAATATCAAGGCCTCGGAGCAACCTCAGGAAGACCGGGAATCAGGGTAAGTGGCGAATCATTCTTGGTGGCGGTCCGATTTCCGAACTTCTTGTGTCGTCTTATGTGCCTGCAGGAACTACCAGAAAGACAGTCCACTAACTACACTGAGCTATCGAACACTTATCCTAAAATGTTCAAACACAAAATACCTTTTTTTTAACATGATTTAAATCCTACATGGATGCTATATATCTGTGAATAGTTAACACCCCGACTCAGTATCCCGACTCGGATAGGTTAGGTTAGAAGACTAAGGCGGGAGCGAAGCGAAGCGGAGCTCCCGCCTTAGCCTTCGTGGTTATTTTTTTTTATTTTTCGTTAGCCCACTGTAATACATTTGTAACTCTGAATCAAAGTGTTTTAACATGAGGTAAATCCTACATGGATACTATGACGGACTCCTACCGACTAAAAACCACACGTACCTATCCAATATAACAGCCTACAGTTGGGAGCCCCGGGTAAGCCCTCAGAAAGATACCCAAGGACCAACAGACCTACGGCTATAACTGCGAGGTTATAGCGATAAACTGGGTAGGTTATGGTTTATTTTTTTATATTCACATTGTATTCTATTTTCGGTATTTTAAATTAAGGATATTTGTAAATTTGCGTTTTGAATTTTGGTATAATAATTATTTGTATTTTAAGTTTAGACATTTTAGGTTAAGGTGAACTGAAATAAGGTATTTTGAATGTTAACCCTTTCCCGCCGGGGTAGTGATTTTTATCGAATTTCCGATTTTGAAGTTTTTTATCATAATAAGGTAGGTAAAAGGAAAAACACGGTTTTTTTTTAGATTTTTAGTATACCTAGAAGTACTATTTTCTAGACCTAGACTTAAAAGTACCGCCAGGAACTTCGTGTTATCACAATGTTAGGAACTGTAATAGAAACTGCAATAGTAATAAGATCCAATATTTACTTGGTAATAATTAAATTAATAGGTTTTTAATTACTGATTAACCTTGTGGTATTCAGCAAAACAAATTTTCTTCTCATTTACACACAAAACACGTCGCAATCCGAACATTTACTATGAGGTTTCGACTGAATCTTCAAACTACAAACCTCACATCTTTCCCTGTTCTCTACGAAAGTAGGCCAATGGATGCCTCTGTTACCCAAGTGTACGTCTTTTACGGTGGAATATAGGAATATATGGACATAAATATGAACACTGTATTTGAAATTTAAATAATTACTTTTATTATCGTGTCACAAGGAAGCAATACTAGTTCTGTTCTATACGAGAGACTGACACAGAGTGACCGCCATTTCAAATAATACACGCTTTTATTTGTTCGGGTAGCATCACATGTAAATATACTTTTATATACAAATAATAGTTTAGTTACGCTAAATATGTATTTAAATACAATATTAAATTAATTTTTGCTAAAATAAATTATATAAATCAACACGCCCCCTCAAAAATTAATCACTCTGACTAAATAATTGCTTCTTATGCAAATTAATAATTCTACAAAACATAATATTACTTCCAAGTGTGTGCTGGGAGTATTTACAATCAAGGTCCAACATTTGTTGCTCGGATTAGGGAAACCCAGTAAAACCTAATCAGACCTTGTAACTTAAACAGAGTAATTCTAATTTTAACAATAATCAAAATTAACAAACAATTTAATCTTCATTCTAAACCTATTTTCAATCTCAAATCTTGAAAAGAAACAGCTGGTAACGGTTTCGTCATGATATCTGCTAGCTGTTTGGTAGTTTGTACATATTCTAATTGTATGACATTTTTCTCTACTTGTTCTCTAGAAAAATGATATTTTATGTCAATATGTTTTGACCTTTTATGATTAGTAGGATTATTAGCTATACTAATGCAACCGTTATTATCTTCAAATATAGTAATAGGTTTATTTACATTTACATTAATACTCTCGGCTAGAGACTTCAACCACAAGGCTTCTTTAACAGCCTCATACAAGGCCATATATTCGGCTTCAGTAGATGAGGTCGCTACTGAGGTTTGTCTCTTTGTGCACCAAGTTATAGTACACTGTTCAAAGAGTTTAAATATGTAACCCGTAGTACTTTTTCTATCACTATAATCATGTCCACCCCAATCAGAATCAACATAACCACATAAAACATTATTGTAAATATTTCTTTTATAAGTTAATTTCAAATTCATAGTACCCTTAAGGTATCTCAGTACCCGCTTTAGACATAACCATAACTCCTTATTATTTTTATTTGTATAGCGGCTTAATATATTAACTGATGTACTTAGATCGGGACGGGTACATATCATAACATACATTAAACACCCTATTAAATTACGACATGGTGCATCATATTCATCTTCCAAATTTAGTGCTTCATAATTTAATTTCATTTCAGTAGGTGTACTTATTGGGTTACAATTAATCATATCAAATTTATTTAAAATTGTTTGAATGTAAGCACTTTGATCAAGAGTAATTGTATCCGCGTATCTAGTTATTTTAATACCAAGGAAAAAGGTTATATCCTTCAAATCAGTCATTTTAAATTTGCTCATTAGGTAATTTTTAAAACTATTCATTGTCTGCATATCCGCACAAGCTATTACCAAATCATCGACATACAGTACCACATAAATGTTCTTCTCAATGTGACCTCTATCTAGAAAATATATACATCTATCTACTGATGAATTCTGAAAACCCTTGTCTTTGAGAGATTGTTCGAATACATAAAACCAACATCTTGCAGATTGTTTCAGTCCGTACAATGCTTTATTTAATTTACAAACATAATTATTATTTTCGCTAACAACGCCCTCGGGAATATTCATATATATTTCTTCCTTTAATACACCATTCAAAAATGCAGTTTTTACGTCCATATGATGAATTAATAATTTAAATTGATTTGCGAAACTAATAATAAATCTGAAACTAGCTATTCTCGCCACAGGAGCAAAAGTTTCATTATAGTCAGTAAGATATTCCTGACTGAAACCTCTAGCAACAAGCCGAGCCTTATATCGCAAAGGTTTACCAAATTCATCATGCTTAATGGTAAAAATCCATTTACAATCGATTATATTTTTATTATGAGGTCTTGGAACTAAAGTCCAAGTATTATTTACTTTATGGGAATTAAGTTCATCTTTGATCGCGTCTTCCCAACAAGATCTACTACTCAACAATTTTATTTCATTAAAACATTTAGGTACCGTACATGTAAATAGATAAGCAGACAATGCATAATCATCATTAATTTCCTCATAAGAAATAGGAGGCCGACCTTTTAGCCTAGCACTCCTTCTAGGTACAAATGATTCACTAGTTGTATCTTTAGTACTTACAGGCAAAGTATCAGAATTAATTTCAGGTTCATTATCTATTTTGCGAATTTTACCCGGACTGCATTGTACCTCTGGTACATCAGATTTCGAAGTATCTGATTTAAGGATGTTTGTATCTTGAGACCTTTTAGACACTGATTTAAAAAGATTATCTACATCAGCTTTGTCACGAGAATATTCAACATTATTCTCTTTAGGCTTTGCAGGCCTAGACTTAAGAAAATTGGTCTCATCTACTACAACATCCCTTACAGTTACATATCGTTCGCATTCTGTGTTCCAAACTTTATAACCATTTGGACTATAGCCGACTAATATCCCTTTCCAAGATTTACTATCAAATTTAGCTATATTGGTTTTATTATGGACATACACAGTTGAACCAAATATCCTTAGCGACATAATAGACGGTTTCCGCCCATGCCACAGCTCATAAGGAGTTTTAGGCTGATTTAAGGCTTTTGTTGGTGTAATATTTATCAAATGAACTGCAGTTAACACTGCATCAGCCCAAAAACACTTATCTAAATTTGCGCCACTCAACATTGAACGAGCCTTTTCTGTTATAGTTCGGACCATCCGTTCAGCCACTCCATTTAACTGAGGTGTGTAGGGCACTGTCAAATGGTAACTAATACCCTTTAGTTTACAATAATCTTTCATTTCGGTAGATAAATATTCTCCACCGTTATCGCTATACAAAGTCACTAATTTCGAGTTAAATTTTGCTTCACCTTTCGCAATAAAATCTTTAAATGCTGAGAACACATCTGATTTATAAGTCAACGGATATACAACACAATAATGAGTGAATTGATCCACAAACAAAACAAAATAATTCTTATTATCTACTGATGAAGGAGTGATAGGGCCACATACATCTGAGTGCACAATATATAAAGGTCGTTTAATGTATTCCTTGCACTTAATTTTATTAAAAGGTAATCGTGTCTGTTTTCCACTTATGCAAGCCTCACACAATTTATTGGTTGGAAATATTTTTTCAATTTGTTGTTGGTCTATTAGCATATTATGGCATTTTAATTCTAAGAATTTACTTTTACTAATATGACCTAAACGTTGATGCCACAAGTCATAATTTGCATTTAGCTGACATACTTGATAAACAGACGGTTTTGTAGGTAGTTTAAAAGATATTGTTATTAAATTGTTTGAATTCTTACCTTTCAATATCAGTTTACCTTCCTTCATAATGCGCGTGCCATGCTCATCAAAAATTATCTGCAAGCCTGCCTGCTGCATCTTTGAAACCGATAGTAAGTTGTATGGCACCTCATGACAGTACAGCACATTTTCCAGAACGCCTGCAACGCCGTTGTTACTCACAACGTTTATAGATCCCTTCTTTGTAGCTGTAATAAAAGCACCACTTTTAGCAACTGAAATTTTCATGGGTTTAATTAATTCGGATGAAAGAAAAATATCATCCCTGTTTATGATGTGATCAGAAGCTCCAGAATCCAATAAAAATGTAATTATATTTGCAGTATCTTCACGCTGGTACTCGCCAGTCATAAATGCATAACCTGAAAAGTCGTCAGACTTCGATTGTTCAGTTAATCCCACTGTTTGAACTGTTCTTGTTCTGTCTGACACATCCTTTTGTTTATTTGATCGCTTGAAATAAAAGCAATTGTTCTTAACATGTCCCTTACGTCCGCAATAATGGCATTTAATAAACTTTTGATTTTTCTGTCCTTTAAACTTTTTATTATTTTGATGTGGGTAGTAATGATTTGATTTAGTAGTAGTATCAAATTTTCGCTTGTAATTATTTTCGATGTAACTTTCAACATGTAGAACCTTGGCGCTTGTATCACCACTCTCATTCTTCAATTTCACTTCATGATCTAAAAGTCTAGTTTTCACAAATGGTAATGTTAGGTTATCCTCAGATAAAGTCTCGATAGCAGTTATGACTCCGTCGTAGGTATTTGGTAACGTTAACAATAAATGTGCAACCTTATCAGTTTCTTCTAACTTAGCGCCCGCTGCCAATAATTCCGTGATTAACTCGTCAAAAACAGTGAAATGTTTAATTAAGGGTATATCACCTTGTAATTTTAATATTAACAATTTCTTTCGTAAAGCCAATTGACTTGCTAAACTTTTACGTTCGTAAATCAAATCTAAATTTTTGAAAACTTCCTGGGCTGTTAAAGTATCGTTTACAAAACCGATAAAAGAGTCGGATAAATACTCCACTAAAATATTTTTAACTAATTTGTTGTTCTTTTCCCACATCTCAGATCGATCTAGTGGAATATCATTATCAATTACCGCCAATAAATCCATTTCACTTAACAATGAACGTATTCTAAACTTCCAAACACTATACTTATCACCGTCGAAAGGCTTTATATTCCGTTTTTGCTTAGAATATTCCATTACTTACGGTTTTCCAGTTAACGGCAATACCTTTTACTTATTACAGCAATGATGCAATCACTATTTTTACACTCACTATTATATTCACTAAACTGCAGGTAGGCAGTATTTTTATCTCACTACAGTATAGGCAGTAACGATTTAAATATTTACGAATATCACAATACTGGGTCCATAACCTATAGGAATATATGGACATAAATATGAACACTGTATTTGAAATTTAAATAATTACTTTTATTATCGTGTCACAAGGAAGCAATACTAGTTCTGTTCTATACGAGAGACTGACACAGAGTGACCGCCATTTCAAATAATACACGCTTTTATTTGTTCGGGTAGCATCACATGTAAATATACTTTTATATACAAATAATAGTTTAGTTACGCTAAATATGTATTTAAATACAATATTAAATTAATTTTTGCTAAAATAAATTATATAAATCAACATGGAAGAGTCAAATTTGTGCCTTTTGGAAGGGCCGTCTTTCGTAGTATTATCAGCGGAAGTCTTTCTTTTCTGACTAGCATCTTTCACTGCAATCAAGCCTTGAGTAACAGAGCGTCGAAAATCATTAACGGTAGTCTGTTCTCTTCTCATCTTTGCAGTCTCTAGGCATTTGGGAGTTATCATTGCAATGCAGATGAGATAAAATAATAGAGAATCTGTCTCTTGGCATTGTCTTGCAAATATGTAGAATTTTGAGATCAGGTGCCGAAGAGTAATGGTCTCTCCATGCCGCGCCGGGCGAGTATTGTAACCCATAAAACATTCATACATATAAGTGTTAGGAGTTCCTCCTTTTTTAGGTTCAATGCCTTGCCATTCTGAGTAGCATTATGGTTACTTTGGTATACAATATTGTCAATAATATCTCCAATCATAACTAAAACTATATCAGTCAGTGTGGTACAGTGAGCAAATAGTCTTCTTCTGCTCCAGTATCTGCAATGTATTCCGGTAAAATTGTATCTTGGTACCTCTTTTTCCATTTACGGTTTGGTTCGGGTAATCGCTTGTTAGTTCTGTGTGAAGACGTAGTTGCAGACGGCAGATCAGTCTGAACACTAGATCCAGGTATTAGAGATGTGGGTACCTGATTTATAGGGCACTCCTTTACATTCTCATTTGACGGCGACGATGGTGAAATTCGGCAAGAACACTTTCTAGAACCCTTTCAAATTTCAGCGAAGCCTCTTAGTGAGGGTAGTTGAAGATTTTCCACATCATCATCGGACTCACCTGCATCAGACACTTCTTCGCAGTTCGGAAGCTATACTTATAACATGGCATCAATTAGAGCAGCATTGTTTGGAATATCATTCTCAATGGCTAAAACAATAAGAAAATAGATCAGAATAATAATAAAAACAATAAAATATTCATTTATGATAAAACAAAATACCCACTTAATCCAGTATGTGTATTATAAAAACCCATAATTTTTGAGACTAATATCACCTGACGGTACTTATAAGTCTGTATCAATTTTTATTAAATATTCATATAAAATAAAGTGATAATACATTATAACAGTTTTTAGAAATGTAGTCAGTAATATAAACAACGTAAATAGTAAAAAATAAATAGGACTTACCTATGATATTCTATTTATAAAACTTTTCCAAACACATCGCACAGCGAAGTGACAAAATGTTCGACAGCTTGTAACTTGCTGTTCAAATTCTTCGGCAACATCACGCGGGAATTCATATAACGCGCTGCGATTGGCTTACGGATTGGGTACTCTAAAGGATCATCAGTTGTAGTTAACATAAAGTGATTTCGTACTTGAGTTATTAGGCGAAAATCGTGGTGGTACTTCTAAGTACCGTAAGGAGGGAAAGGGTTAAGGTATTTCGAATTCGGGTATTTTGGTCTAATGCATTTTAAGTAAAGGCATTTTGATTTCTGGTATTTTAATATATAACCTATGCCGCATTATTTGCAAAAGATTTAAGCGTCAAACTGAATACATGTAATGAATTATGTCCAATTTACGCCCAGTTCGAACATGATTTGGGCATAATGCTTGCTTTTAGACTTAGAAATGTGCCTGCGAACAAGCGGTTGGAATGCTACGAAAAATTAATTCGCTCAATGCGTGAGTTTGAACATTAAAAAATAAATTTCAAATTTTAAAAACCCCCGACATAAAACAAAACCTCTTTGAAAAAATAACCTTGAAATTATAAACCTACGTAAGTACGTATAAAGTTTTAAATAATTTGTTTGTGTATTTAGTATTAGATAATACTTAACATTTTTGTTGTAGTTTTTATTATCGTTTAAGATATATTGTGTTTTAGGTATAGGTAAAGAGAGGTCCCCGACGCGACATTTAATAAAAAAAAATATACGTACTTACGTAGGTTTATAATTTCAACCTTATTTTTTGCTTTTTTAGGGGTTTTGTTTTGTTTTTGTGGATTTTGTGTCGGGGGTTAAAAATAAAAGACAAAGATCAAGACAAAATCATTTTTATTGATTACCAGGATTACAAAATAAGATAATTATAAATTTTAATAAAAAATGCGAGTACAGGCTGTGATTAAAATTAACAATATTTTTTAATAATTGATGTCAATCAGTAATGTAAATTTAGGATGTCATTATGTAGGATAAGTAGTTTTTAGGGTTCCGTACCAAAAGGGTAAAGAACGGGACCCTATTCATGAGACTTCGCTGTCCGTCTGTCTGTCTGTCTGTCCGTCAGGAGGCTATATCTCATGAACGGTGATAGCTAGAGAGTTGAAATTTTCAAGGATTATGTGTTTTTGTTGCCGCTATAACAACAAATACTAAAAACAAAAACATAATGATATTCAAGGGGGGCTCCCATACAACAAACGTGGTTTTCGCCATTTTATCTTATATATTAGCTAATAAGGTATCCTTCTCAATCTAAATACGTTAGTTGGCTTGAACATATCATCAAGCTTACTTATTCCCTCGACACCATGCAAATTAAATGAATACTTTAAAGATATAGCACAATCAAATATTGCCCAACGAAATTAATTTCGTGTCGCCGTGATTGAACAATGTACGGGTCACATACTAACCTATTGTTCGACTTTCCTCGTAAATATTTTTCTTTAAAAAGTGAACAACGCTTTCAGCAGATTACTTTAGGTCGCTGTAATATTTCAAAGATAGCAATTTCGTAGGAAATAGTAAACAAAGAGACCGTATTTTAGGTTTTTCTCCAGTATTAACAATTAACGTACAAACACACAATTCAATTACATGCACCGATTTTGTAATCGTCGTGTGTATAATGTGTCATTCAAATGTCATCAATATTAAACATAGAGTTCTCAAACTCTTTTGTAAATACATACTGTACCTACCATAAAGGTTCATATGAGGATAACAGGATAGTTAACATCATGAGCAACGCGGACTGTCTTAAGGCGCGCGTTGCTCTGTGCTTACCAAACACCATAGAGCAATAAGTACTTGTTTTATAATATGTAGTATTATTATGTATTATGGGCAACCAGTAGACGCTTGAAATACTCACAGAATATCGAGCAGTGTATTTTCATAAAAAAATAAATAATTAAAACAAAATGGACATTTACTGGGACATCTTTCCGAGGGCTAACCCGGGGCTACGTACGGAACCCTCCGTGCGCGAGTCCGACTCGCACTTGGCCGGTTTTTAATAATTGTGATATGCCCTAAAGCATTCCAGGCATAAGCCAGGGAAATCTGGACAATCAGGGCAACCAAACAAAACATCCACTCTCTTTTTGTCATTTTTATAGCATTGTCTACATCTTTTCCTAACTGTTCTTCCATTTCTCTTTGGAAGATGTGCTGGCAAATGGACCCTAACAGTTGATGAAGATCTTCTACTAGTGTGTTATTAACCTAAAATCATACAAACTTGTCTTTCTATCTTTATCTAAATTGTACAAGTAAAAGACATTGATAAGATTAACTTGAATAATATGTATTATAACTTTTTTGTACCACCGCAGCGTTTTATGTTCGGCACAATAATAATTTAGCATTTGATCATGCCTGTCCACTCCTCTCATATATTTATTATATTAAATTTGGACATTAGGTTTATAAGCAAGATTTCCATATTTGTTTTTAGTTTCTTTGTAGTCACTTTTGTGCTCTGAGCTTAAACAAATCTCCCTTTTGTCTTTCCATTTAGTGACTATAATATTATTATTGTTGTGCATTATACATGATTCGTTAGGCTGTAACTTTGCATTTATTACACTTTTAGGATTGCCTTTTTTATTAAATTGTAATGTACCGGTCACATACTTTTTTTTTCAATAATTCCTCAGCTATATCTACACTAGTGTAGTAATTATCAATATATAGAGAATGTCCACAGTTTGTGTAATTTTCTATCAAAAAACGTACTACCTTTTTTACATGGTCTTTCCCTCCCACTATTTGGTCTTGAGAGCCTGCATAAACATGGATCTTCATGCAGATTCCATTATTAGCAGCTAACATATACAGTTTAATGCCATACTTATGGACTTTGTTTTTTAAATACTGGCGGAACCGCAGTCGGCCTGTCCATAAAATCATAGATTTATCAATGGTTAACTCTTTTGTAGGGTAATAAATATTTTCCATTGTTTTGTTGAATACATCAATTAATGATTTTACTTTATAAATAATTTGATTTCCAGGGATCTCTTGTACATTTAGTGCTCTTAAAATCATAAAAAAACCGATTCCTCGACATACAATTCGAAAAACATAAATCAAATAAATAATGTCGTTTCCAGTAATCAGTCAATCTGTTTAATTTTATTATACCCATTAAGAAAATTAACCCAAGGAATGTTTAAAATTCTTCTAATGTAACTGGTTTCCAACTTCTAAATCTAGCACTAGGACTGCAAAAAAAATGAATGAGTTATATATTATTATTAGATGTATTATATATAAAATAGGAACAATATTAAATCAATCAATCGTACATACATCTTCTTTTCTGTTACGTTGTACCTCTTCTCTTCACACTTCTAAGAAATATGACGAATCGTTCACTAACCAGTCGGTATTTATTACAGTGTTGCCAACGTAGGCGATTTGTCGTTATTTTATTTTATTATGTATTCAACTACTCCCTATACCTACAGTTTAGTTTATCTAGGTAATCAAGAACAAGAATCGGTGTCGAAAAAATTTCAAAGGCGACTGGTCACCTTTTAGGCTACTTCATTGCAAAGTGATTTATTATAAATATGTATAACATAAAAGTTATTCATAGCACACATTTAAGAAAGAAAATACAATTATTAACGCAAATGTGACGTCGGGCGGAGATGCGGACAATCACTAGTACCTATTTTATAAATGTTATTTAAAAGTTACATTTTATTTTATTCATATTGAAATTTTGACATTTGGGCTACTTTAGGCTTTTCAGTACTGCATCTGGAATTCGGCTACTTTGGGCTACATCTTGTATGAAAAACAGCGATGTTATTCCAAGTCCTGTTGGCAACCAATAAATCAGTCACTGATTTATTATGCTGTAAAATGGTTGACAATTTCTGACTTGTTGTTTATAATTTTAAAATAAGTGGCCACACAAGAAATTGACTTCAACATGTTTTATTAGGGTAAAACATTGTAGTTATATTGTTTATGTTTAGTTATAACGTGTTTCTTCAATTTTTCTATACGACGCGCTAGGTGCGTCTTTGGCCTCACTGAATAGATTTACATAACGCCTCTGGCGCGTCAGCGGCCACGAATCGGTTAAGTATATCCGGGGTCATGCCTCGTGACACCAGATCCACCGGGTTTTTCGCCGACCCAACGTGGTGCCATTGACTACTATTAGTGTCATTTAAAATCTTCGTAGAGCGGTTCGCGACAAAGGTTGTCCACGAACTAGGATGTTTTCGAAACCAGGACAACATAAGTGGAATCAGTCCACGCGTACACCTTTTTTTGCTATAGGTAAGCTTGTCTTAGTATCTTATTACATCTTGGACAAAAGTACTGCACCACAAAGTTCTTAACGGGGAAGTGAAACCTGTTTGACCGGTGCAACCTTTGATTTTGCAGATATTAGCCGCATTGTGATAAAATTATCGCCCAGAACTCTGAGGTACAAAACACAAGCGGAGGCAAAACTAGAGGCATCACAAAATCCAGGAATTTCTAGCTTTAATTTATCTGGTAATAAACCAAACCAGCGAGGAATGAAAGATTACTATTAATAGTTTGTAAAATGCAAAGAGTGTGATGACGTCGACCACACTTTTTGCAGTTTTTAGTTTGCCTGCATTGGTTTACCAAATGACCCAGCATAAGACAGTTGAAGCAGATTTCATTTTTCTTAACGAAGTCGTGACGTTCTCTAATGTTCAGTTAAGTAAATTCTTTGCAGTGATAGACGTAGTGATTTTGCGAGCAAAATTAGCAAACGCTCTGAATTTTTGTGGCCAAAATCTTCATTAGAATTAGCTTCACATGTGTCGTGAAAGGTTTCGCTATATCTCTTCTAGATGTGTCCTTTCTTGCGCTACTAACAATTTCCATTGCTCGAAAACGGCTTTCGAGGTGTGCTGCTAATGTTTCAATAATGGGTATGTCTCGTGCAGAACCAAGGAATGTTCCCAAAGTTTGTGAGTTTCTAAATCCAATTCAAGGACAACAATGTAGACTACTATTGCATCACACTTGCCCGTATCAATTCCTAGATTTTGTAACGACGTCAAGCATTGTGTTGTAGTATCCAGTATTCCTTTCAAGTCATGAGCACATTAATTTGTCAACTTACGGTGATTGAGAAGACGATTTAATATATGATTAACAATTATTCGTTTATGTTCATATCGGTTCTCGACTGTCTCCCAAGCCTTATAATAGTTAATAGCGGTAAGTGTGAAGTGTTTCACTAGTTGTTCAGCCTCTCCCTATTTAGGAATTTGCTAGACTTTAAACAGTGATGTTTTTTTAAATTTTTAACAGTAGGTGTTAGCTTGGTTCTACATTTTGACTTTTCACACATCGCAGGGTGTTGTGGATGCAGTTGCGGACTGCTGTGACTCTTGACTTGCCAGCAAAATCAAGTAATCTTTGATTGCGGTTTTAAAATTAGTAAATTTCTTCCGTCTCATCGAAACTAGCAATTAGATCAAACTTTAATTTCTCAAGATCTTCCACTGATAAAGTCTTAAAAATCTCATCGTGTTGTTTGTTGTATGTATTAGTAGGTATTCAGTTAATGTTCCTAGTCTCGTCTCAACAGCCTCGAAAATAACACGACTTTGAGGTCTTCTTAGTGTTGTTGATGACTAGTTTTTAAAACCAAGGCTTAACATTGAACTATGGCGTCCTGTTACGCGCGACGTAGACTTGCAAGTACTCCTTACGTAAATTAGCCCAACAGTCACCCCAACAAAGGGGAGGAATCATATCTGCGTCATTCAGCGCAGCACTCCACCCATCAAGGAGTCGCGGAAGGAGCCTTGCGATGCAAAGGTTTTCACGGTACTGGCAAAGAAGAAGGGGAAACCTTCCACAAGAACCAGTGCGGTACTGCTTCGAGACCGATCGAGCAGCACTTCCTTGCAGAGGTCCGAACTACGATGATCAACGTGTCTCGTGTTCACTATAACGTGAAGGTATTAGATGTCTTAGACTACCTCCAGAAGAAAAGTGGGTTGGGTTTGAGAGTGCTTTTACTCTATTGTGATGAGGGTGCCTACAAACCACTACACTACCTTCATGAATCCCGACTTCTGGCCGAGAAGGCCGAAGTACCGGCGCTTTAGAGGACGTCTGCAGACACGGGATCCCTCGCCCCGTTACACGCTGACGTTAGTGCGTGTCAATTAGGTTAAGTTATATGTATATGTATTTATAAGGTATATAGGTTGACCTGTTTAATAGTTAACCACCTAAATTCCTGACCGTCGTATGTTGTCATTAGGTGGACGCTAAGTATTCTTATGGAATTATGAATATTATTGAAAAACTAAACCATCGAACTATATATTTTTGCATTGTTGAAATTATTCTGATTTAAATACTTTCTGAGAAATTGGGACTTGGTAAACTGTGCGTCCATAGAGTTGTACATTATTAACCAGGGTGGTATGCTACATCACTCATTCAAAAGGACTAAACACTCATCATAAGAGTTAATATCAAATATTTATTAAACTCAGGAAAAAAAATCAAAAGAACATCTTCTAGAATAACAACTTGCACATAAAGTAAGTACGTACCAAGTACTAAAAATCTAAATAAAATATTAGGAACTTCTGTTATTGCAGAACAGTAACAATTTTATTACAGCTACCTTAAAATCAGGCTTATTTGACGAGATCAAACAATATAATATATGCATATATTTTTTTAAATTTTATGATACATTATTATGAATCTTTGTCTTTTTCAGTCAAAACTTAAAATCAAATATTTAACGTAAGTTTATCATTGCCATATCAAAATACACATGAAATGATAACCCCCCCCCCCCTGCGCGAGGGCGCTGCCGCGTGGACGTGTCCGTGTGTGCTCTGTGTTTCAAAAATTAATTTTGGTTTGAAAAACCACAAACAAGCCTATTTTCATGGTCTACATAGAAATCGAAACCCTAGCCATCATCATCATCAAGAGTGTTCAGCATCAACTGACCAGCATTTAGTTAGCTATGAATTAAAATAAATTCTCAAAACTTAAGTGTTTGACTTCCGATGGCCAGTGTGGAAGTCTCAACCGCTTACGCACTATGGTCGGCCGGTCTAGACAAAATCTATGCAGGTGGGGAATGCGAGATCTGGGCCTAACCGCATGTGACTGCGGTTAGGCTAGTTAAATTTAAATTTAAATTTAAATTTAAATGTATATGTAAATGTAAAAATAAAATCAATTGATTATAGCGCTATCTGATGAAAACATTTGTACTAAAATAAATCGACACCTCAGAGCGAGGTAACGTCGTCATATTTTTTCGTTCGTGCAGCCGGCTCCATCGAGCTATAAGACGTTGTCACGTCAAAAATTAAAATTCGTACTTATGACTTTCGGATAAATGAATATTGTGCTTTGAAATATTTGGAGCTTTGTTTCTTAAGAATCATGATCTTCGGAATTTTGAACGTCGGAATATTGAAATTCTGAATTACTTATTTCGGAATTTTTGGGTGTTCCCGTATAAAATAATAGGTATTACAATTTATTTGTACGTCGAAGCTAGCTAGTCTATTCGCTTGGTTTGGATTTTTAATTGAACTCAAAATAAATTAATACCTACATACGAACCATACCTACATACTTACTTACCCTGGCATACATGTTTAGAAGTCCAATGTTCCTAACATAATTTCTTTTTTTTATTTGTGGACAATTTGAAATTTCAAGAGTTGAAATATTCTTGGAATTTACATTTACATAAATAGGCACAGGTCGATTTGAAAGTACTTACTGCTCATTTTGCGGCTGCGTCTGATTATTATTACGTCTTTTATATCTTGTTTTTGACATTATGGTATTAGACTGAACAAATTTGATGATGAATACACAACAATTTATAAGTATTTTAGATGTTTTCTGGAAGCGACGAAGTGACTCTCTAAAGACTCCAGCCACAATGGCAAGTCAAACAAAATGGCGCATATGGCGTCGCGGGCGGTGATTGGTCGCTTGGGTGGACATAGAACACTCAAGCACTCAACATCTCTTACGATGTAGGTTATATGACAAACATTGAACATAGAACGCAATTTTAATTACGGTGTCGTGTCACAAATAAAATTCAAATTATTTTTTGATTGTTTTAGTAGCAAAAAGTCTTAATTTTTTTTTGACTAAGAGGAGTGAAATTCTTGTCTTAACAATTCTGCATTTAAAGTCCATATTCGAAAATTTGGTCGATAGAACAAATAAGCACTGAAGCGACGTGATGTACAAAAACAATATGCGGAAAAAAATGCAGGGGATGTCGGACAACGGTCTAAGCGACGTCGACCATCGTCAGAAGATATAAATAAGAACTTATCTGATTTCAAGAGAGAAATTAAGGATATGATCTAAACATGATGGGTCAAACGTTACTCGCGAATATTGGCACCTACACTGAGCCATCTTTTTAATCTTTGTTTTGCTAACGCTGTATTTCCCACTTCTCTCAAAAGGGCAATTGTACATCTCATTTTCAAGGGAGGAGTGAGAGAGTCAGTCAATAACTATCGCCCTACCGCTATTCTTAGCACTCTATCCAAGGTATTAGAACGTTTATTAAACAAGCGATTGATAAAATTTCTTGTACATTACAAAATTTTGTCATGTACAAGAAATTTTATCAATCGCTTGTTTAATAAACGTTCTAATACCTTGGATAGAGTGCTAAGAATAGCGGTAGGGCGATAGTTATTGACTGACTCTCTCACTCCTCCCTTGAAAATGAGATGTACAATTGCCCTTTTGAGAGAAGTGGGAAATACAGCGTTAGCAAAACAAAGATTAAAAAGATGGCTCAGTGTAGGTGCCAATATTCGCGAGTAACGTTTGACCCATCATGTTTAGATCATATCCTTAATTTCTCTCTTGAAATCAGATAAGTTCTTATTTATATCTTCTGACGATGGTCGACGTCGCTTAGACCGTTGTCCGACATCCCCTGCATTTTTTTCCGCATATTGTTTTTGTACATCACGTCGCTTCAGTGCTTATTTGTTCTATCGACCAAATTTTCGAATATGGACTTTAAATGCAGAATTGTTAAGACAAGAATTTCACTCCTCTTAGTCAAAAAAAAATTAAGACTTTTTGCTACTAAAACAATCAAAAAATAATTTGAATTTTATTTGTGACACGACACCGTAATTAAAATTGCGTTCTATGTTCAATATTGGTGAAAAAATGAAGACTGTTCAAGAATTTACGTCTAGTATGTATGGTATCAAGAACTGTACCAGTGTGAATGATGCGAGACATCGCATTTTTTTGAAGAATTACTCTGCAAAAGAAGACAGCGAGCACTTTTTAAAAAAAATAAAAGGCTTCGACTCCAACTCCATACCACCTTGCTGGATATCATTAACTCAGAAAATTTTACGAACTATTTTCGTAAATTCCATGTGGCTTAATGCAACGGATCCAATATGCGTGAAACTTCAGCCTGAGAACTGCGGTTGGTTCTTAGATGAATATTTAAAACCAGTAGGATTCATTGGGGATCATACACCTTTAAAAATAGAAGACATTGTCGAACAAACTGAAACGGAGAGTGATGACGAAGAAGATTCAGAAGTTGGAGATCACAGTTATATGTCCGATGACTCGGAACCTGAATAATTTTAAAAATTTTTGTATTTTAAATTTTTTTCAATAAACAGAAGTATTCTTTTAATTGTTGTTTTTTATTTCGGCTCCCAATAATAAAGATAAAATTTGCCAGATAAGTAATATATATGTTTTACTCTAACTGTCTTTTTTACTAAAGATGTGTATATACTTTAGTGTCACATAAACAATAAACATAGATAAATAATTAATTGATTAAAAAATGAAAAATTAAATAACTATTTCTGTACATCAATAATTAACTACTCCAAAATAATGCACAGCATATACGAGTCTATCGCTATCCTTTTCATTTCCAAGCACAAATAGCATGCGCACTCTCCTTCTTTAAATGGGCGGACTTTAAACAGCTGCTACGCTGCGTCCTTTTCTACCGCATGGGATGGTTGGTGTGGGACCTCTCTCTCACACACATTCACTCGCAGCGATATTTTATTATTTAAAATTCGACAACCGTAATTCGGGACTGATTTTTCGCAGGCAACCCTATACCACCGTGTTCCTTATGAAATAATCTTTCAGTTTATCTAAGTTTGATTCAATAATCAGACCGTTGCAAAATGCTAGTATAGATTTACCTGTTTACACCTGGCAACCCGTGGTTGTGACCGGAAAAAAATAGGCAACCTAACGTTTGCATATTCTATGGGCTTCAAACTTTCGATTGGTATCAAATTTATTTAATAATCACACCGGTGCAATGTTTAAAAAAAAAAATTTTTTTAATTATTAATTAAAAATACTCTGGACTGAAATTTGTTAGGCAACCCATATAGGATATATTTATTGGCATATTTAATAACATAAAAAATACGTCTCATTAAATAAGCATCTCGGTGAAGGTCGTTGTATAGCGGGATCCTATACTATTAATTCAAAGCATGAAAAACCGTTGCAGGACCGTGGTTTACGTCATGGGTGATTTTACTGACTACTGATTTTTCCTATCAGTGCCAAAAATTGAAATTATTTTTTCGTAAATGACACATTCGTCTTTAGTTGCACCATTTTTTTACTTTTTGTTTTCATTTTAATAAAATTTTATATAAGTCGAAAATATATTTTTATTTTATTTTAAAATATAGTCTGAAAAATGGGCTTCCTAAGAATATAACATTGTTGCATATTATTCCTAACAGATTTTCTGAAAATTGAGAAAATGTGAAATATCCCTAGACGGTGTTGATGTGTGTAGTTGCATTTGCGCTCTATTCCACTTTAATCCACTAAACAAATCCATCGATGGATTAGTTTCCACTTTTTTTCCGCTCTGATCCATCGATAGATTTGTTTCCACTTTTTTATTCACTCTGATCCATCGATGGATTTGTTTCCTCTTTTTTAGCCACTCTGATCCATCGATGGATTTGTTTCTACTTTTTTTTTCACTGTAATCCATCGATGGATTTGTTTCCAGTCTTATCCATCGCTGAGTATTAATCATTTATGAGTAATTTATCGAATTTGTAGTAATTTATTTAATTTATCTAACAATGGTACAGTACTACCACGTTTATAAGGCGCATCGGCTTTATTCGGCTGCGCAGAATAGCTCATCCCACTGACGAATTAAACCGAATGAAAATTGCAAAGCAATTTCGAACTTATTGCTACTAATTTAAGGTCGAAAATAACAAGCCGTGAACAGGATGTGTACGACAGAGCAATACACGCGACTACACCGTTGTCTAGACAGACTGACTGCCGAGCCAGACATGGCGCGTACGGATCAGCCAATAGCAGGCGAGTATTTTCGCGGGAATATGTGGCGCGCTGTGATTGGTAGATATATTTTCGCGCCTTACAAAAAATTGAGTTCTGCGCAGGTACATCGGTGTAACTTATAAAACTGGTAGTACTGTACACCAATATTGGTGTTGGGTACAACCATATTTGGCAAACAATTCAGAACAAACTAAATAATTTGGAAGGTTGGAACTTTAACCTGAATAGCAGTGTTGGAAAGAGGTACCCAAATATAATTCACCTTATCACACACCTTTTTTTTTTTTTTTTTTTTAACGTGAGGGAAAATCCTCGTAGGATGCTATGCCGGACTCTTACCGACTAAAAAACCTCACGTAACGCCCAACAGCCTATGGTTGAGAGCCCCGGGTAAGCCCTCAGGAAGGATGTCCCGTGAGGCACCTTATCACACACCTGAAAGAAGATACTTCATTTTATGCTGTAAAAAATAATCAAACGAGTGCTTCATCTTGCTTCGAGGAGCTACCTTTACCTTCATCATTGGTAACAAAAACATACAGGACAAATAATGATAAGACAACTGGATTCAGGAACCTCAGTTGGAAGTTTTAACTGGCAGCATTACCGTAGGCCACTTCCTTGAGGAGGTGAAATAATTACCAAGGCTGTTTTTTTTATTGTTAGGCTACATATTTAGTTACTTATTTCATTTATGTAATAAATAATTTCTTTCATACAAATAATTAGAGCGGAATATAAAAGGCAGTGGAATATAATCCACCGCGGCGATGGGTTAGAACGGAATATAAAAGGCAGTGGAATCCATCGCGACAATGGATTAGAGTGGAACAAAAAGTATAAACAAATCCATGAATGGATTTGTTTAGTGGATTAAAGTGGAATAGAGCGCATTTGCTACGAGTCATAAGGTTTTAAAGATGAATATTAATTTTCGAATTCGACAATAGAGGGCAATAGTTTCTGTCCACAACTACCCCAAGATATTTGGTAAAGTTCACTGCACTCAAAGATGGACATTGACAACTTGAGTGAGCTAATGGAAGACAGGAATGAGCCTTTATAGACAAGGGATTTCTCGGTTGAGATATCGATGCCATGGAAAAAGTAATGATATTAGTTTTAGCTGTATTTAAAGTAAGAGTGTGCGAGGAAAACCAGTCCAATATTGAGTTGAAGCCATGCTGTGAAACCAATTTTAACTCGGGCCATGTATCGCTGCTGAAGGTGACTGCTGTATCATCGGCATAAGATATTATTTGTGCTTTTGGTACTTTTAAATTACACAGGTCATTAATATACACCAGAAACAGTGTTGGCCCCAAAATACTGCCCTGTGGAATGCCGTACTGTATACGTATTACTTTACTCATGTGATATTCGATTCGCACACACTGAGTACGATCAGAGAGGTAGCTCTGAAATAAGTCAAAGGATGGGCCTCTAACACCTACACGCTCCAGCTTAGTTAAGAGGGTTGAAGTGGGAACTGTATCGAAGGCCTTCGCCAAATCTATAAATATCGTTAGAACCATTTTCCTGTTCTCTAGATTATCTGCAATATAACTTATTAATTTATGTACTGCATCATTGGTTGATTTGGTTTTCAATCAATTTGGTTTCCGTAAAATTATTCAGGTTCCGAGTCATCGGACATATAACTGTGATCTCCAACTTCTGAATCTTCTTCGTCATCACTCTCCGTTTCAGTTTGTTCGACAATGTCTTCTATTTTTAAAGGTGTATGATCCCCAATGAATCCTACTGGTTTTAAATATTCATCTAAGAACCAACCGCAGTTCTCAGGCTGAAGTTTCACGCATATTGGATCCGTTGCATTAAGCCACATGGAATTTACGAAAATAGTTCGTAAAATTTTCTGAGTTAATGATATCCAGCAAGGTGGTATGGAGTTGGAGTCGAAGCCTTTTATTTTTTTTAAAAAGTGCTCGCTGTCTTCTTTTGCAGAGTAATTCTTCAAAAAAATGCGATGTCTCGCATCATTCACACTGGTACAGTTCTTGATACCATACATACTAGACGTAAATTCTTGAACAGTCTTCATTTTTTCACCAATGAAAATATCAGCAGCATCTGTTAATGACGCAAAAACTGTTTGATATTTTTCATTTTTTGAAAATTGCTGAAAAGGTTTTACTTTCCCTTTGTTGTAAAATGCTGCCGTGTAATCGCAACCTGTAAATGCATGGAATGCTGGAAGACTTTGGCATAATTTAATTCCTAACTCCAACGCTAAATCGGTGCAATTAATACAATCAACAGTTTGATTATTACTCTTTTTTTTAGCTGAACTGGCAAGCCAGATTTCTGATCCGATAAGTTTGTGCATATTTCCTAACAAAATAATCAAAACGTCAGTATCAGAGGCTTTAATTAAAACTCTTGAGCCTGGTTCCGCTTTAGAAGCATGAAAAATAATCCTTGTATCTGCCTCTTCGTGATGACATTCATAATTAGTTTCTTCAGTTTTTTTTACGGAATTTTCCTGAACTTGATAAGAGTAACAATGATGGTCGACGGTTAAAAAAATTTTTTTGTTTTGGATTATCGTTACCAAACTGTCGTTTTGCCAATAATCAGCCAGAAACTGCACCAGAGCCTCTTTAAAGCGATAATTTTTCAGGCTTTGCAAAAAATTTTTTGGTCTAGTTTGCTGAGGTCCTGAAATTTTGTACGGAATATCGAATTCTTTTCTGCTTTCACGTTCGGAATCTTTGATTGACGGTGATAAGTAGCGATCAAAAATTAAATGTATTTCTGTCGCGTTTGTTGAACATATTTTTATGAGTATTGACTCGGCAATTTTATCAAAAGTTTGAGCTATAGCAGCTCCGATTATATGCAAGTAATAAAAACCATCTATTATTTCAACGTTGATATGAGTTGGCTCAACCATTTTAGTTTTGGATTTCAAAACCTTTGCTAACGTTGATTTTGAAGTTTTTAACATCTCTCCAGTACATGCAAAAAGAGCAGGGGGCAATGGTGCTAGTGGAAAAGTTAGGCAAAATTCGAGATTAATTTTTTTGTTTAGACTTATTGCCAAAAGTCGCCCAAATACATCTCGTTCCATTTTCAACAATACTTTCTTGTTCTTGTCTTTGGTACTCAAGACTTTAGTCATACATTGAGAAGCAAAATTGCAGATTTTGTTTCGTTTTATTGATTTATCGAATCTTCCGGGAGTTGAAGAGCATTCCGAGATAAAATTTAATTTTTGTTGAGAGCCTGCTGTTTTTACGTTCAGCAGAAAATCAGTAACTTCTTTCGATGCAGCTTTACCGGTTGAAATGTTGAATAATGTATCTTTGTCAATAGTGTCATCAAATGGATTCATCGTACATTTTATTGCTTCAATGATACTCTGAAGATTTTTCTTGTCTTTCTTAATTTTACTTCGTTGCAATGAGTGCGAAGTATCATCCTCTTTCGTTAATCCGATTTTTTGTTTGATAGATGTTAATATCTTCGTCCTCATGCTATGACTGAGTGCCCATCTTTGACGTGCAGATATTGAATCCGCAGCAAGGTTATCAGCCAATTGATTGCTAGCATCAGCATTGATGGTTTGCTCTAGCGTCAAGTCAACCGGTGATCGAGCGAAATTCGCTGCAGTTCGTCTAATTCCAAAGGCACCTCGACGAAATTCAGCCACCAAAGATGAATTATTAGTATACAAATTGATTAAATTGCTCAAATATAACAAGGACCATCTGGCATAATTGGGCTGGTTTAACGCAAAAAAAATATCAGCCATGTTGAAAATCGAGTCCACGTACAGTTCAAAGTTACTGGTGCGGATACTTCTGGAAAACCGATGGTATAAATTAATTAACTCACAGTACTGGTAATAAAATTGAGCAGTTTTCCCTTTTTCTCCGATTAAAGTCTGATTGCAGAATTCTTTATAACCGTTAACAATTCGACTCAATACATCTGGTAACTCGATAGTTTCGTTGGCGTCATAAGCAGTTTGATTTGATGCATTCTGTATTTGTGTTTGCAGCAGTTCATCCATCGCCTCAAGTGTAACATTAGTTGTCGATAAATACTGTTCAAAATGTAATATTTGTAATGCGGCAGCGGTTAGCGGATGTAAGCGCTTGCAGCGATTGAAGTGCTTGCTGTCCAAAAAGCTATTCATGGAGCCACCGGCTAATACTTCAGCTTGCACCAGTATTTCCACTAATCCACTGGAGTCAATATATTTTCCGATGGCTCTAAAAAATGCCATCTCTGTGTGAAACGCTCCCAAGTTAACAAAAATTTTATTGTATAGCGGTTTTTCTTGTTCTTGAATTTGCATAGCCATTTTTGCTATCGCTAAATCATATGTCACAATAATTTCTGGCTGCTGACATTTTTCAGCGATTTCTTTAGCCATGTTTAATGTTTCATTGACTACTGCATACGACGTTGGTGATGAATTTATGGGAGGCAAATATTCAACTCTTTGCTTCTCACTGTGGTCTAAAGATATCATACAGTTATAACCCAACCACATAGGAACAGAATCAATTCTTGATAACGACATTATCCATAATAAATCTTTATCTGTAGCTATTTCTGTAGCACCTTTGCATAACTCGGTTGTATTGATAAACGAATCTACAGTAATCAGCTGCATACTTGCCTTAGGTTTCGAATAATATGGTCGAATTTCTCGTGATATTTCATTGAAACGCCTTCTCTTGCGGGTAGGCCCTTCTTCATTTGTGTTGTCCTTTACTTGAGGCGCTGGTGAAGTTGTAGCTTCACCATCATCAAAATTATCAGTTCCATTACTAGAGAATTGATAAATAATGCCAACTGTGTCGTGCATAGTGTCCTTTCCAGAAGTTGTGTCAACGAAGCGGTCGAAATTATCGAACGCTACGTGGGTGCTGTGTCCATTTGCTGCAGTGATGCCTTTTGGTATAACTTTGTTATCTTGGATCGATGTATACGTCATTTCGGTTTCCAATTCTTCTGCCAAATTATATCCAATTGTATGGCCATACCTATTAAGTATCGTAATTACTTGCCTAGAGTTGGTTAAAGACTTTACTGCCAATCCAAGAGATAAACTTTTTGCGGGCTTACATGCACCCCTAGTGACAGCATAAATAACGTCACTACATATTGACGTTATTTTAGCTTTCAGTCCGTTCGAATCTTCATCAGAATGATTAGGTCCTTCAATAAGGTTTCGCATAAAATCTATTAATTGCTTAGGAATGTCACATTCTCCACGAATGACATCATCAGCAGTTACGTTGCGAGAAAGCGGATGAACATCTATATTTTTAATACAACTTCTCAAATAATATGCTACATTTTCAAACTCATAATCATTTCTTGTCTCCAAAAATTTAAAATTGTTAGCCATTACAGAAACGTCCATGTCTGTTTTGTACACAATTTTTTTGTTACGTATTCCCATTGACGCTTCAATCGTAATAAGATTACCAAATTTCTTCATTAACTTTTTTTGCAAGGTTTCACATCGGTAATCTTGAATATCATCGAAATCAATTTCATGATTTCCAAACTCTAGCAATAAAGCTTGGTATCTTAAAAATAATTGAGCCAAGTACATAACTTGGTTGTTTTCAATTATTTCTGTCTCAATAAAATTTGATATGGATTGAAAAGCCAACTGATGTAACTGTCGATATTTACTATACGTTGAATCGGTAGATTCTTCCGTGGACCGCTTATTTTTCGATTGATACAGTGCGTAACAAGGCAGATGGTACGCGATAGTTTGATGTTGAAGTTTGGAGAGAATCTCCGAATCGCTTAAATTTTCGGCGATATTTTTGATCTGTAGTGGTACTTTGTCACCTTTAGGGAAAGTAAGATTAACCAGCTTCTTTCCACATCTTTTTTGGCTGTGGTCACAAAAAAGACAAATAATTGTGCTTGATGTCGATGCTGTTGATGTCGTTGCTGTTGATGTCGATGCTGTTGATGTCGTTGCTGTTGATGTCGATGCTGTTGATGTTGACTGCTCCTAAAAGAATTTAAATCATTCTTTGAGTAAAAATGGAAAAAAACAAATATAAATGAAAATACAAGTTCAATTAATAGATTTTCATGTCACTTTTTTAAAAAAGCTAAAAAAAATAATAATTTTTTATTACCTTGTCAAAGCCCCCAGAAGTTTGAGGCAGGTCTTCAACATTACTCGTTTCATCCTCAGCAACTGTAGCACAGGAATCGACACTAGGATTCAACTGTTGTGGTTCTTCTTCAGTAGTAGATACATCGGTATGCTCCTAAAAAAAAAACAATTTTTGCGATTAAATGAAAATGTTTGATTATAAATTTTAAAAAATTTTTGATAAGAATATTTGATTTAAAACATCCTCATTTAATTATTCCAAAAAAAAAAAAAAAGGAAATCAGAACATTTTCTTGTTCAATTTTCAACTACCGTTTTTTAAGTGAATTACAAAAAAAAATAGCGTGTACTTAGTGTACACACGTAAGAAGTGAAACTTCTTCATAAACTTAATTTTCACCTCACCTTAAATTAAGTCAAAAAGTACAAAAGTACAAAAGTCCAAAAGTCCAAAAGTCCAAAAGTCCAAAAGTCCAAAAGTCCAAAAGTCCAAAAGTCCAAAAGTCCAAAAGTCGAAAAGTCCAAAGTCCAAAGTCCAAAGTCCAAAAGTCCAAAAGGCCAAAAGTCCAAAAGTCCCAAAGTCCCAAAGTCCCAAGGTCTCAAGGTCCCAAAATCCCAAAGTCCCAAAGTCCCAAAGTCCCAAAGTCCCAAAGTCCCAAAGTCCCAAAGTCCCAAAGTCCCAAAGTCCCAAAGTCCCAAAGGCCAAAAGTCCAAAAGTCCAAAAGTCCCAAAGTCCCAAAGTCCCAAAGTCCCAAAGTCCCAAAGTCCCAAAGTCCCAAAGTCCCAAAGTCCCAAAGTCCCAAAGGCCAAAAGTCCAAAAGTCCAAAAGTCCCAAAGTCCCAAAGTCCCAAAGTTCCAAAGTCCCAAAGACCCAAAGTACCAAGGTCCCATCTAAAAGTCCAAAAGTCCCAAAGGCCGAAAGTCCAAAAGTCACAAAGTCCCAAAGTCCCAAAGTCCAAAAGTCCAAAAGTCCCAAAGTCCCAAAGTCCCAAAGTTCCAAAGACCCAAAGTACCAAGGTCCCATCTAAAAGTCCAAAAGTCCCAAAGGCCGAAAGTCCAAAAGTCACAAAGTCCCAAAGTCCCAAAGTCCCAAAGTCCCAAAGTCCCAAAGTCCCAAAGTCCCAAAGTCCCAAAGTCCCAAAGTCCCAAAGTCCCAAAGTCCCAAAGTCCCAAAGTCCCAAAGTCCCAAAGTCCCAAAGTCCCAAAGTCCCAAAGTCCCAAAGTCCCAAAGTCCCAAAGTCCCAAAGTCCCAAAGTCCCAAAGTCCCAAAGTCCCAAAGTCCCAAAGTCCCAAAGTCCCAAAGTCCCAAAGTCCCAAAGTCCCAAAGTCCCAAAGGCCAAAAGTCCAAAAGTCCAAAAGTCCCAAAGTCCCAAAGTCCCAAAGTTCCAAAGTCCCAAAGACCCAAAGTACCAAGGTCCCATCTAAAAGTCCAAAAGTCCCAAAGGCCGAAAGTCCAAAAGTCACAAAGTCCCAAAGTCCCAAAGTCCCAAAGTCCCAAAGTCCCAAAGTCCCAAAGTCCCAAAGTCCCAAAGTCCCAAAGTCCCAAAGTCCCAAAGTCCCAAAGTCCCAAAGTCCCAAAGTCCCAAAGTCCCAAAGTCCCAAAGTCCCAAAGTCCCAAAGTCCCAAAGTCCCAAAGTCCCAAAGTCCAAAAGTCCCAAAGTCCCAAAGTCCCAAAGTCCCAAAGTCCCAAAGTCCCAAAGTCCCAAAGTTCCAAAGTCCCAAAGACCCAAAGTACCAAGGTCCCATCCAAAAGTCCAAAAGTCCAAAAGTCCAAAAGTTCAAAAGTTCAAAAGTTCAAAAGTCCAAAAGTCCAAAAGCCCAAAAGTCAAAAAGTCCAAAAACCCTTAAATGACATGCTATCCCTGGATAAAGTACTCTTAATTCGAATCCACCGTGGTGAGGAACAGAACAAAGATGGCGCGTAACCAAAAATCGTGACGTGACGTGACGTGACGTGACGTGACGTGACGCAAAAATTTTTTTCCAACGCCGATAAAGAAGTTTCACTTCAAAAATATGTGTGTCGAAAATTAACAAAACCATAAGTGAGTTTTACTAGCAATTACTTCAACATGACAAAAATATAGAAGATGTATTAGCTTAGATAATTTTAAAGATTCAATTATTATGTACTTACTGTATATTCAGCGATAAATTTAAGAAATTCTTCGTTATATTTTTTATTCAAAACAGTCACTTTTTTGTAGCACGTGGTATGATAACCTACAAATTGGAGTGACGCACTGGGTAGCTCAACAAAATTGTATTTAAAATGTTTTTTTTTACGAAAAGCTAACTTTAATGCACAGTTTTTAAAAGTTTCATCATCAAAATCAATTATTCCGTCATCCGAATCACACAAAAAACACTTTTTGGCCATTTTTTCCAATAATAAATAGCAGCACGTTTTTTCACTTGTATCTATAGCGACAATCTACTCCAAAATAATGCACAGCATATACGAGTCTATCGCTATCCTTTTCATTTCCAAGCACAAATAGCATGCGCACTCTCCTTCTTTAAATGGGCGGACTTTAAACAGCTGCTACGCTGCGTCCTTTTCTACCGCATGGGATGGTTGGTGTGGGACCTCTCTCTCACACACATTCACTCGCAGCGATATTTTATTATTTAAAATTCGACAACCGTAATTCGGGACTGATTTTTCGCAGGCAACCCTATACCACCGTGTTCCTTATGAAATAATCTTTCAGTTTATCTAAGTTTGATTCAATAATCAGACCGTTGCAAAATGCTAGTATAGATTTACCTGTTTACACCTGGCAACCCGTGGTTGTGACCGGAAAAAAATAGGCAACCTAACGTTTGCATATTCTATGGGCTTCAAACTTTCGATTGGTATCAAAGGCGATTGCCCATCTTTTAATGGATCGCCGTTTCATAACAAATAATTTAGTATGACAGCGAAAATCGGAGATTGAATTGGATGGATATCGTACTTGCATAGGAAATAAAAAATATTCTATTATTTTGTAGGGTTTTCTATCATTCTTCTTTTTGCTGTTCAAATTAGAGGTTAGTTTTGAAGCAAATGTCCATCAATCCGTCAAATCAATTTGTCCAAAAAGTGTAATCATTACATTGATGAACATGGATTTAATTCAAAAAACATAAAAGTAATAGTTCCATCACACTTATAAAAACCCTGAAAATGTATTTACTTACCACAAATCAACTTATTGAGATAATGTAGTAAATAAACAAATTGGATCTCGATTGTTCCTTAATTACTTACCATTTAAATATCAATCCTGATCATAATCACTTTGTATGGAACCATACATTGTTTTATATAAATATTTCACACCAATTTATATAAAATAATTTCATGAAAAATCCTTCGGTGATAAACATTTTAAACTGTCATTTTTCCTTGTTGTTGTTGTTGCTTTATTCGTCCAAAGGACAGGCAAAGGTATTTAAAACCATACTGCCAATTCTTGTATTATTTAATATTCAGCTGTTTATGTCATTTTTATCGGTCCTCATCCTCTTAGGACACTCAAAGTCAAGTACGGTCCTAAGTCAAGCTTTACTAGAGAAGACTGACTGTCTTCTCTAGTAAAGCGGTGCGACTTTACTAGGAGTGTCTCTGGAGTTTGTCGAAAATTAAAGAGGATGAGTGGCATTTTTATCAGATCTACTGCAAAACCGCACATTCGTTACCGAAAAGACGTTTTGTTAAAAACTTTTCAATTTTTAACAGTTCGTATTTCGTTCAAATGTCTAATATGCTCGCAACACGGTGAATAATATATCACCAACCTAGATTTTTACTATAGTTAGAATGCTATTTTATATAAAAAAATGCAATAATCTGCTATTAATAGTACCTACTTCCAACTCAACCATAGATTTAGAATTTATCAATACTAAATCTATGATCTCAACGACATTGTTGCATGCACCCCGAAATGTAGGCCCCGCCCCACACATTGATATTTGCGATTGGCGGCCATCTTCGTCACGTCAGTACCATTCATTTGGTCAGTCCGCGGCGCGTACAAACGATACAACCACAAATTATAATCAAAGTTAAAACGCCACAAAAGATTTTGATCGATTGAATTAAAAGATTGTTAAAAAAATATTACATGATTTACCAATTTACTTAGATGGCCATACACTTTTTATTAAGGTTTTTCAAAAAGAAACGATCTCTGGGCGTTCTCCTTTATTTAATAATCACACCGGTGCAATGTTTAAAAAAAAAAATTTTTTTAATTATTAATTAAAAATACTCTGGACTGAAATTTGTTAGGCAACCCATATAGGATATATTTATTGGCATATTTAATAACATAAAAAATACGTCTCATTAAATAAGCATCTCGGTGAAGGTCGTTGTATAGCGGGATCTTAGACTATAAGTTATCATAGTCTCGCTGCGGGATATTGTCCCAAGTTCTGCTAAGATGCAAAAAAAGTTGCTCTTAAGTCGCAATGTCTGCAGGAAAATTCTTATAAGCCCTTCTTTGGAGCATGTCCCACGCATGCTCGATGGGGTTTAAATCAGGCGATTGCGCCGGCCAGGGTAAAACCGACACGTCATGGTCCTGCAGCCAGCTGGTCACCGCTCGCGCTGTGTGCGGACGGGCGTTGTCATGCATGAGAGTAAATTCTTGACCCATTTGAAGTCGATGAGGGTAGACAATGGGTACAAGCACCTGGTCGCGGTATTTTTCAGCGGTCATGATGTTTCTAATCCAAACGACGTCCGTTCTTCTACCAAAACGAATTCCCGCCCAAACTATAATTGTCCCGCCCTTGTATGGATGGACTACCTGGGGGTGTTGCAGACGACTCTCACGACCAGGAACTCGCCAAACGCGTACTCTTCGTGAATCGGGATCAAAACCGAATCGGGACTCATCCGTAAACAGTACTACAGACCACTGGTTATCTTCCCAAAGCAAATGTTCACGAGCCCACTCTAATCTACGTCCACGATTTTCTCTGCGTAGTGCTGGAGTACAAAGTGGCCTGCGAGCATGAAGGTTAGCTTCATGCAGTCTCCTCCTCACAGTTTGGTCACTGACAAGCAATTGGTGTTCTGACTGGAGCCGTTGAACCAACTGCACGGCTGTAACGTTTGGCTGCATTCTCGCGACAAATTGTGAAAATCGGTCTTGTCGTTGGGTGGTTATGCGTCTCCCGCCACGGTGTCTTTCAGCCACTTCCCCGGTTGCACGATAACGTGACCACAATCTTGAAATAACGTTTTGCCTGGTTCCAATCTCCTCAGCAATACTCCGCTGAGTAGCCCCCAGCTTGGAGCATGCCTACTGCCCTTAGCATTTCTTCTCTAGTTAAATGGCGTCGCTGCATGACTTACACAATGAAATAAATTCGTAATTAATCAATAACTAGCTTTAAAACTTTAACTGGACAAAACAAATACCAATTAACTATCGTCGGTAAAATTAAAATTTCGAACTTCGCTATACTAATGCCTCGCAAATCATTTGTTTTAATTTCATTTTTTTAATTTCGTGTTTGAAATCATTCAAATATACCTACAAAATAAGATTCAATCAAAAGCTTTTAAAATCGGCCAACATTTTTTGAGATGCAGAACTTTTTAAAAAATATCCCTAAACGGTGGTGATGTGTGTATAATCCGTTGTGTATGTTCGGCGCTGTGCCTCTCCCTTAAGGTTGCAAAGTTCAAACCAATTTTACTCCCAACCTCCGAGCTCTACAAGGAATGCAAGGTTCTGAATGTTCGGCAAATATTTATTTTAACGTACCGTCCTAATGCAACACTCCATAACTTCATTCCGTAAAATTACTAAGCGCCGAAAACACAAAATCTGTTGCATCTCAGCAACACGTACTTCTTTCATAAAGAGGTTTACAACATATTTAGCTCCATCTCTGTATAATAAAATCAGCACTGTGTCCAATCTTTGGGCTGACTCAGTTCAATGCTAAAAAGGCTGTTCGAAATTTCCTGCTACAACTGAATTATGACGGCACCGAAACGTATTTCGAAAATAACAAATAACACACATATGTACACAAACTTATAGGGACACCGCACGTAATACAGAGACATGCCTATTTAGGAGTGCAGAGCGTCATCCACTAATTTTTAGAAGAACAGAAAATGTATGTAATTGTCGAAACATATTTTTGTATTTTTGTGTACTTACTTACTTGAATAAAAAACATGCCGTCCAAAGCACATGGATGCTCGTCAATGTCATGTGACACATTTAGTAAATGTTTGAAAAGAAATAACAACTTAACACTCACGTATAAATTTTCTTTAGATCCTTGTGAAGAAGTACTTTGGCGTTTCTGTCCATCCAAGGTGCTGATATTTCATATTTTGGCGGCGAGAGTGTTGGATAATTTTCTGACATAGTAAGACTTAATTTGACTGCATTCTTCTTCTCTTTAATTGTGATGCTATGAGTTCGGCATGTTTAGCTCTCTAAGATCCAGTCGCTGCCATAAATTGCAGAAAGAGCTTCTACTTCCTCTGCCTCGATTAAACAACAAAAATTTAAAAAAAAACATTACATTAAGCATCGTGGTAAACATTAAGTAGCTTTAATATATTTATTACATTACTAAACGTAAATAAAAATAGTGATGCTTGTCTACGACTAGTACCAGTTACTTTTGGGAGTTGGTAATAGTAGATAAGGGAGCAAAAATAGTAGAACAGGGATGAAGATCGTAGTCTTATAGCGCTTGCACTCTCTAAGTCTACGCTCGACGAGCTCAAACAAGCCTCTGGTCAACATATATCTTCTGAGGAAGATGTCATCGGCGGAGGATTCTGAACTGGTTGGCTCCCAATGTCTTCGATCGTCTCCATCCTAGGAGGTTCACGTTTGGCAACACCTGCGGCTCCCGCCGCTGTGGCTCTTCGGGCAATGGCTCATCGCCTCCTTCTTCGTCACGGTCGGGTGGTTCTTCTTCGCGTCGCCCGGCGGCGGCTCTCGCTGCACGTGCCGGTGGGACTTCCTCTTCTTCCTCGTCGTCCTCGTCGGCTGCATGAGGTCTGCCAGCTGGCGTGATGGCAGCTATTGACCAGCGGTCGTCGGGGTGACCGCCACGCTGGGATGCTGCAATGTCTTCCATCATCCTTTAATAGAAGACTGCTGGTGCGGGAAGGGTTTCATAAAACCCGTGTGTGTTGGCAGCGGCTCTGCCAAAATGTCCTTCGTCGTTGGGCTCTCGCGCTCTGAGAAGGTGATTCACACCCATCTGATCCTGATAGTCACTAGGGAATACCTCGAAGGTCTTGCTTCGAGGTATTCCCCGGCTCCAGCGGCGATAGCAGCTGTCGAATAGCCGGACACGAAACGGACCAATTGATCCTGGTCACGGCTGCTTGTCCCACGCTTTTGCGCAATAAGCGCCAGCTCGTACCAATATAAGATATAATGGTAGTAGGCATGAGCGCTAGCGGGTATCGCTTTGGCGTAGTACTTGTCATCGTTTGAAATCGCTTTGTACTCTTGCTCAACCAAATGAACGTAGCCAGCAGCATCTGCATTGAACTCCTTTGAGCTATCTTGGTTCACGAACCCTGATTCACCGTCTATGATGAAGGAATCCTTCCATAATGGATCGTTCGTTAGTGGTGTCTCGGTGGTGGATTTCATCTTCGGTGGAGGTGGCCTACGGCCAACCTTGTTTTTGGGGCGTTCGAACGGCAATTTCTTGCCTGTAGCATCGGTAGTCGCATTTTGCTTGGGGGGCTCCGCTTGGGGGGTTGTAGCTTGAGTTGACATTACGTCAGTCGCCTTTAGTTAAAAAAAACAAAAATAGTATTATAGATTCTAGAATAGAATCCCGAGCTCAGCGAGGGATTCTAACGTAGAATCCTGAGCGCAGTGAGGGATTCAAAGTACACCGCCCGAGGGAAAAATAATTTGCTCTAGAGTAATATACTCTACTTTTTATACCCTTTCCATGAGAAATAAAAATCGTTAAAAATACTTTTAAGTTAAACGGTTTTATTTTATGTGCACTGAAACTGAATATGCCTAAAAGCTATTCTGCCTAGTACTAAAATATTTCTGAACTAGAAGGTCAAAATACCTACTTGTTATAGTGTGGGCTGCTTAGTTTACCTAACAAGCAAACCCTGGTGTTAGTGTTCTTTCATGAACTGCCTTTCGGCCGCTGACATGGTTCATGTTATGACAACCACTGCCATCAGAGATATTAATGATCGAGATCACCTACGTAGGTTGATAGGTAAGTAACTATTAATTTATTTTGTAGTTTTCAGTGCAGTGCACATAAAATAAAACCGTTTGTAGTTTTCAGTGCACATAAAATAAAACCGTTTAACTTAAAAGTTTTTTTACCGATTTTTATTTTCTTGTTTTTAGTATTTAGTGAAATTGTCTACCGAATATTCCTCATTCTATTTAATTCATTCAGTGCATCATTATTATTTGGTTTCTTACCTGATAATTTAGTACAATCTTAGAGACTTAGAGCCACGTATGCTTGTCCTTCCTCAAACAATTTTGAGCCCAAATATACTACTGCATGGTCGACGGTGCTGCCCTGCATTTTATGGACGGTGGAAACCCATGACAAAACTAAGGGTAACATCCTTCTTTCAGCCGTGTTCAGCCGTACCGCCCGTACCATAATTGAATTTTGCTGGAAACTGTATGGCTTTAGGGTAAATAACGTGCATGCCGTCTCTGCCAAAGTCAATTTGAACTAATGGTATATCTGTTTCGTACATTTGGGTTCGACGGAACTGAGGTCAAACAATTTCTGTAATGTGGCCTATAGCACCATTTACCAATCCTTTTGTAACGTCAATGTTGGACCGCAACATTACTTTTGCACCTACAAATATTTCAAGTACTGATGGTAAGCCTCCAGTCTTATTTATATCTGTTGGTATTATATTTGCTAAATTTAGATCATCTGTATTTCGTGTGGCGTCAATTATTTGATCCTGTGCTTTTATGGTATAAGTTCGAGATCCCTTGCTTCGGAACAGATTTAAAACCGCAGCGTTGTGATTGTTTACTTGCTGATAAGAGGGGTATACCCTTAACGCTTTGTCTGTTGCAAACTCATCACTTGGGTTTTGAATAACTCTTTGCATCCAAATACTAAATAAAGTGGTTAGCGGTTAGCTCACCTATTCTCAAAGCATTTAATATGTCAATAAAGGTATGGTCCCCTTGCTGACGCATATTCTCCGGCAGCTCACAGAGCGTGAACAAACGCCATAGATGCGTGGCTGATTGGAGATGGTCGGGTTGTTTGAAAACAGGAGCTCCGGAGCGTTTGATTGGAGGCAGTTGTAACAGATCTCCAAAAAGTAAAACGTTTATGCCTCCAAAGAACTCGTCTTCATGATTCTTAACTTGTCTTAATCGGGCGTCAATCATACATAGCATTTGATAGGATACCAGTGAAATTTCGTCGATAATGAGAAACTCTCTCTGCCTCCACTGCTGTCTAATTAATCGCAAATAGTTTCCGGACAAGAGTGACATACCAGTTATTCGTCCATCCTTCTGTACTGGCAACTTTAAGGTACTATGTATAGTAGCTCCATTTATCAACCGTGCTGCAACTCCCGTCAGTGCGCATACTTTTACCGCGTCCTTCGCATAGCACCTGTTAATTTGGTCTCGTAATAAATTTAGTAGAAACGTCTTCCGACACCAGCACCACCTCTAAAGAATATTTTTAAGCGTTTTTCGGCACCCACTATTTGATTTTGTACGGACTGAGTTACAATCTTCCAATATGAGTGCATAGGTTTAATTAATGCCGCCAATACAATCGACTCCAGGAAAATTGAGCACAACCACATCAGGCTCCTCTCCGATAGCGCAGCAGTGCTAAAAGCTCTAAAGAGCACCACAATCGACTCTGGGCTGGTGCTTTAATGCCACCAGGGGCTACAAAAGCTGGCCCTAATACATAAGGTAAGCCTTCAGTGGATAAAAGGTCACAGCGGATCGAGCGGCAATGATGCTGCTGACGAACTGGCCAAATTGGGTTCCAGCACCACACCGGTGGGACCAAGCCCCATTATACCAATACCATTCTACCAGGTAAGGGCATGGCTGAGACAACGAACGAAAGAGCGGCATGAAAGGAGATGGGCACAAACGGTAAGTTGCAGGCAATCAAGGGAAGCTCTACCGAGACCCAGGCCAAAACTAGCTAGAACGTTGCTACATCTGAATAAAGGTGATCTACGAACCATGGTAGGCACAATAACGGGTCATTGCACAGTAAATAAGCGCTTGAATGTCTTAGGTATCACGGACAGCACGCTGTCCAGAGCGTGCCTGTTGAAACCAGAAACAATAGCTCACGCAATCTTGGAGTGCGAGAGCCTGGTTACATACAGAGTCAACATACTTGGCAGCCCCACAACACTCCGGGAAGCGTGTGAGGACCCGAAGAGGATCCTGCGCTTCTGGTCGGAGCTTGGTTGGCTGGAGTGACAGCCAACACTCACGTACAATGGGTCCACTGGCGGACCTAAGTGCGGAAAATGGGAGCCCAAGAAGACTGAAGACTGACTACCATCGTGAAAACAATCCAACTATGTTTTTCTTTGTATGCAAAGACAATTTACCTGGGGATCGTGCGAAGCATGGCCCTGTACGGGGCTCCCGTATGGGCGGAGACCCTGACGGCCAGCAATGAGGCTAGACTGCTGAGCCCGCAAAGAGTGATGGCCGTCAGGGTGATAAGAGGATACCGCATGATCTCCGGTGAGGCGGCATGTCTCCTAGCCGGGACCCCTCCGTGGGACCTGGAAGCGAGAGCCCTTGCGTCACTGTTCAGATGGCGCAAGGAGGCGCTGGAGCGGGGCCAAAGGCCTGCGTCTCGAGAACTGGACCCTGCTCCACCAGGAAACCGTGGAGACATGGAAGATGCGACTTGAGCAAAAAAAGGGGGGATTCGCCACAATCGCGGCCGTCAGACCGGTCATGGACGAGTGGCTGGAGAGAAGACACGGTGCTCTCTCCTACCGGTTGACACAGATGCTTGCCGGGCACGGTAGCTTCGGTAGGTATCTGTGGCGAAAACACCGGGAAAACACGGCTGAGTGTCAGCACTGCGAGGACCGCAGCGATGACACGGCGCTCCACACGCTGGTGGAGTGCACGGCGTGGGCACAACAGCGCCAGGTCCTCGTAGTGGGTCTGGGGTGGACACTCTCTCGCTCGAGGTCATGGTGCGAGCCATGCTCTCCAGCGGGAGTAAGTGGGACTGCGCCGCCTCTTTCTGCGAGCAGGTCATGCTCGCGAAGGAGGCGGCGGGCCGGGTGCGGGAGAGAACTCTCCCACCCGAGTTCCGCAGTCGGCGCCCTGGGCGCCGCCGACGTGTCTTCGTCGAGGACTATCGGCCTCCATGACCGGGGGTCTGAGGACGGTGAGAGGGCCGCTCACCGTTCTTACAGAAGCAGGCCCATGACGGCAGCGTGACGTGAGCAACTCACGCACGCCCCCCATTAGAAGCGGGGTCACACCCGAAACCCCCCATAGACGCGGGATTGCACCCGAACCACCCCCTGGGCGAGGCCGCAGTGGCGGCCGTGGGTCTGTTGGGAGTTACGGGACATCCTTCCTGAGGGCTTACCCGGGGCTCTCAACCATAGGCTGTTGGGCGTTACGTGAGGTTTTTTAGTCGGTAAGAGTCCGGCATAGCATCCTACGAGGATTTTCCCTCACGTTAAAAAAAAAAATGCAGAGACATTTGGTAGCAGATAAGGCAATAACGCTTTAGTGGGCTCCCGAGGACGGTCAATATGCACTTGAGAAGTCTGTGAAAATTTGCATGAAAGTACTTTCAGTGCGCGTGATTTCTTTGCACGTGTTGTGCATCGAAGTGTATCACACATGATAATGACTCAGGTCGTAACTGTTCTCGACATGACTAATCATGCCCCCACCTAATACACCATTTTGTAACAGCTTTCATCTTGAGTTTGAAATTTTGACATAATGACAGTATTCTGCTAGTGTAGTCCTATTATTTGATACCCATATTGTGGTGGTTGTGGAAAAATATGTACCTAGTCCGCCATATTAGAACGGCGTCCATCTTGAATTCTAAATTTTGACATAATCATCGTGTTTTACTAGTGTAGTAGCCCTTTCATTTGATACCCATATTGAGGGGGTTAAGGAAAAATATGCAATCCGCCATTTTGTATCGATGGCCATCTTAGATTTATAATGTTATTGATGTTATTATATTGTATTGTCATCTAAATTAAATGTGTGCACCAAATTTCAGATCAATCTGACAACGGGAAGGTGCTTAAATTTCAATTTCTAATTTTGACCCAAATAAATAAATAAACAAATAAATTCCGTACGGGTCGAGCTAAATAAAACCGTTTAATAAAAATCAGTTTTATACGACGTAGTTAGCTTCTAATAGTTATCCATTCAGGATTCAATGCACTGTCACTTTCATAATTCAACGTAGAACTTATTATATTTGCAGAATACAATAAAATACACTCATTTGCAAAAAAACGGGCGGTTTTGATTTTCATTCATCTTTAAAAAGATACAATACCAAAAAGGTTTCAATCGTTTGTACACGTTACTGGCCGGTTTTAAAAATGCCATGGTATTTAAAAAAGTGTGTTCTAAATTCAAATTTTCATTTGATGCTCATTTTTACAGAAAACCCCTTTTTATCCTACATTTTTGGCGCGAAGTTCCAGCAGTTAACATCGACTTTCACAACTTTTATTTAATTTTTATCGATTAATTTCTTATCCTTGACTGTCAAAGCTTTATTTATTGCTGTTTGGCTGTATCAAAAATGGTAGATAAAGTGATAAAAGCTACCAAATTATCGCGCTGCTTGAAGAGGGTTGCAGCCAATGTTTCGTGGCTAGGAGGCTAAATGTTAGTCGCTCGACGGTCCAAAGGACCTAGCAGCGATATCAGCAGACTGGTTCCGTCGAGAGAAGACCTGGTTCTGGAAGAAAGCCATGTACCCAACCACGGGATGATCGTTTTCTTGTGAGTCGCGCATTGAGAAATCGCAAATCTGCGTATGTGGATCTTAAGAACAACCTCCAAGAAGTAAGAGATGTGAATATTAGTCTATGGACGGTCAGGAAGAGGCTTCTCGCTGCCAATATACGCAGTTACCACCCGGCCCGCGGCCCCAAATTACTCCGTGAGCACAGAGTTCACAGGCTTAGGTTCGCTAGAAATTGTGAATCATGGACTAAAGAAGATTGGAATAGGGTTTTGTTCTTTGATGAAGCTAGGATATCTCTGTTCGGTGAAGATCGACGTCGGCGAGTGCTAAGAAGACAAGGAGAACGCTTTGCAGAGGCATGTTTCGAAGAAATCACACCTTATGGTGGGGGCTCTGATATGTTTTGGGCAGGAATAAATTCAATGGAACGTACAGAGTTAGTCTTCATTGAAAACGGCTCACTGACTGGGCATCGATACATAACGGAAGTTCTAATTCCTCATGCACAACCCGCATTGGCCGCTCTAGGTTAAGTCTCGATTTTTATGGACGACAATGCTCGCGTCCACCGATCCCGCGATGTTAATGCGTATGTGCAAGAGGTCGACATTCGTCGTTTGGATTGGCCACCTCGAAGTCCCGACCTTAATCCCATAGAGCATGTCTGGGACGTTCTAAAACGGCGTGTGAGATCAATACACCCGGCTCCGCAGACCATCAGAGAGCTGAAGAATGTGATTACTGCGGAGTGGGAACGTATTCCGCAAGCAAGTATCCGGGATATACTCGCTAGCATGCCCAGACGAATTCAAGCTGTGATTTTAGCTAGAGGGGTCACACTCAATACTAAACATTTATCTGCTTTTACTTTATTAAAGAAAAACAAACAAAAAAAACTTTTTTATTTTTACTTCATGAGCATATGCACTACTAGCGAACATACACTACTAGCGAGGTTTAGCATTATTTCCCATAAATTGTAACAAAATTTTATGAAATACTGATGAAAACGATTATTTTCTTATTAATTTACCAAATTGTGAGGATAAAACTACCTATAATTATCAACCCAGGAAGACTCGTGCTCAATTTGAACAGTTGCTCGTTGAGCTCGGAACTCTTGTGGCGGAAGCACACCCCGCCCCGCTCATCGTCGCCGGGGACTTCAACGCCCACTCTATTGCGTGGGGATCTCCGTCGACGGACTTGCGGGGTGAGTTGTTGGAGGATTGGGCGGTGTCCATGGGTCTGGTGTTGCTCAATCAGGGGTCGGTCCACACGTACGTGGGGCACAACGGGAACAGGTCCATCGTGGACCTGTCCTTCGCCAGTTCTTCCCTGGCGAACCACGTACGTGGCTGGAGGGTAATCAGGGAGGTGGAGACGATGTCGGACCATCGCTACGTTCGGTTCGATATCGTTTCCCCCGCCCTGAGGACTCAGGATTCTCCCCTGGCCGGTGAGGGCCCACGGTGGCGTTTGAAAACGTTAAACCGGGAGCTGGCGGAAGAAGCGGCCATAGTCGAACGCTGGGCCGCGTTTGGCGGGGGTTCGAACGTAGACGCGAGATCGGAGCGGTTGTCTGAGGCTTTGACTCGCGTCTGCGATGCGGCGATGCGGAGGGCAGGGCCTGTCCCTCCGCGGCGGCAGGTGTACTGGTGGAATGACCAGCTGGCAGGGTTGCGTGCTGAAAGTCATGCAGCCCAGCGGAGGTACACCCGCTATCGCGGTTGTAGGGACAGGAACCCTGTTCTTGAGGAGGAATTGCACGCCGCATACCGAGCTGCCAGAGCGGCCCTTCGCTCGGCAATCAAAGCCGCAAAAGCGGGGTCTTGGAAGGTTTGGCTCGATACCCTGAATGGGGATCCATGGGGGCGCCCGTATAAGGTCGTGAGCGATAAACTCCGGCCTTATGCGCCCCCGCTCACCAGGTCTCTCGAGCCCGCCTTTGTGAGACAAGTCGTCAGCTCCCTCTTCCCTGAGCGGGAAGAGTGGGTCCCGCCGAGGATGGCGGCACCAGACCGAACGCCGGCTGACACAGAGGCGATTCCGCCCGTGTCCGATGTCGAGTTGGGGGCGGCGGTCCTCAAGCTCAAGATGAGACACCGCGCCCCCGGTCCGGACGGCATCCCAGGGCTGTTCGTGTCGTTGGTCATGCCGGCGTTTGAAGATGAAACGCTGTCCCTAATGTCGGAATGTTTGACGTCGGGTAGAGTCCCGCGACCGTGGAAAACGGGGAAGCTCGTGCTACTTAAAAAGCACGGGCGTTCCCCCGAGTCGCCGTCGGCCTACCGCCCAATTGTTTTGCTCGGCGAGATGAGCAAGCTTTTTGAGCGGGTGCTCGCTGCTCGTCTCGTCGGGCACCTTGAGGGGGCCGGGCCTAATCTCGACGGCGGCCAGTATGGATTTCGTCGCGGGCGGTCTACCCTGGACGCCATCTCCCGACTCAAGGACAGCGTTCAAAAAGCGGTCGGTCGGGGGGAGGTGTTGTTGGCGGTGTCCCTGGACATCAGGAACGCCTTTAACACTATTCCCTGGCAGACCATCGCCGAGGCGCTGAGGTACCACAACGTCCCGTGGTACCTCAGACGCATCCTTGCGGACTATTTCGTGGACCGGGCCATCATCTACCCGGCCCGGTCGGGAATAGTTCGCAAGGAGATGTCGTGCGGTGTTCCACAGGGCTCGGTTCTTGGACCGCTCCTGTGGAACATCGGCTACGACTGGGTTCTGCGCGGTGCCACTCTTCGGGGGGTTGGCGTACTCTGTTACGCCGACGACACCCTGGTTACCGCGCGGGGCCCAGATTTTAGGGACGCGAAGGTTCTGGCCACCGCGGGCGTTGCCCAGGTGGTCAGACGCATCAGGGCGCTGGGACTCCAGGTGGCCCTCGAGAAGTCTGAGGCTGTTTTCTTCTACGGGCCTCGACGCAGGGCCCCTCGAGATGCCGTGATTGTGGTGAGCGGCACCTCCATCGCTGTCGGGGAGACCATTAAGTACCTTGGATTAGTCCTCGACAGCCGATGGGGCTTTGTTGAGCACTTCCGGCGCCTGGCGCCTCAATTAGTGTCATACGCCGGAAGACTGGCGAGGCTGCTCCCCAATATAGGGGGGCCGGGAAGTGCATGTCGCCGTCTCTACGATGGTGTAGTTCGCTCTAAGGCGCTCTATGGAGCGCCTGTTTGGTCGGACGCCCTCTGCGCTAAAAACATCATCCTGCTGCGAAGACCGCAGCGGGCGATTGCGCAGAGGGCGGCGCGGGCGTACTGCACCGTCTCTTATGAGGCGGCGTGCCTAATTGGCGGGAGCCCCCCTTGGGATCTCGAGGCTGGAGTCCTCAAACGTGTTTATGAGGAAAGCGCCCTGGTGCGGAGAAATGGAGGTCGCCCGCTCCCGGAGGACATCGATCGCTGGAGACAGCTAGCTCGCGACGATCTCTTCCGGGAGTGGGCCTGTAGGCTGGATGAGCCCAGCGCGAGCGTGCGGCTCGTGGGGGCTGTCCGGCCTGTTCTTCGACCTTGGGTGGAAAGGGCACACGGTGCGCCGACGTACCACCTCACCCAGCTCCTCACAGGACATGGTTGTTTTGCCAAGTACCTGTGGGAGGTGGTGGGTGTGGAGTCGGACCCCGTGTGCCGTCACTGCTCAAGTGGCGTCGTCGACTCGGCAGAACATACACTTGCCGAGTGCGCGGCGTGGGACGGGCCGCGTATCGCCCTCACGGGCCGTATTGGCATAGACTTGTCGCTGCCGGCCGTGGTACGAGCCATGGTCGGCAGCCTAGAATGCTGGGTCGCTGTCACCACTTTTGCTAAAGAGGTGATGGCGACCAAACGTGAGGAGTTGCGGGTGCGGGAGCGAGCAGGTCAGACGCTCCCGCCCCGTCGTCCAGCTCGGGGGCGCCGCATGGCAGGTTTCATGCGCGCCCCCGACTAATGTCGTACCGGTGGACGAAGGTCGGGGGACCCCGTCCACTGATGATCGTTTGGCGGAAGGCACCTCCCCGTGTTCCGGAGATGCCTCCAGTGCCCGCCCGCTCGGCCGTTTTCCACCAGGGAGCTCCAGGGGAGCAGACCATCTGGTTCCCCCGAGGAGAGCCTCGACTCTACGGGGCACCCCCTGCCGGGTCGACGTTGTAATGAATTCTTCATATCCCTCGGCCCGGCTACTGGGTGAGTAGGAACACCGCGGGGTTTAGTGGGTATTACGGTCCCGTTTCTTCGGGACCGGTGAGCCCCACACACCGTCCCAGCTGCCCCCGTAGCTGGGATGACGGTGCCCAAACGCATTCCCCGCGTCAAAAAAAAAAAAAAAAAAACCTATAATTATCAAACAAAGCAATATTAACTTTTGAAATGGTTCATTGCTTAGGTGCCCGTTTTTTTTGCAAATGAGTGTATGTATACTGATTTATCCCTCTGCTCTTGGAGAGCAGAGAGATAAATCACGCTCTTTAGTTTTGTTTTTATAAGTACAGGTTACCGTGGTCCTATACAGCCAACACGTACCAGCCATACAATTTGCGTTCGATTTCTATGAATGTTTCAAGTTCCAAATTCAAATCACTTTGCCACCCGCTAAAAAGCTCTTTACAGAAAAGAGTTATTTTGCGCCCCGTTATCGAGGTAAAAGTGATATTTTTCGAATAGAAGGGATGAAAAATATGTTTTACATCTTTTATTTCGACTGTGACTACGAACAGTGTCGAAACTGCAAAAATGCGTTTTTTCTTTTATTGCACTAATCGATAATGCTTAATATAAAGTATTAGAAACATTTAACAGATTTTTAAAAATGGTAATATTTAAAAAGTTTTGCGTCGAACACAATCGATACTGCACACTTTGAGCGACGAACATACTCGAAAGTGACCAATTCGATACTGTTCGTACATGTCGATACACGTGCACACATCGAAACTGCCCGATTCTCTAGTATTCATATACATATTCTGGTGGAGATTACCAATTTCACCATCGAATGTGGTAGATACGATAGTGTTTTATGTCCAAATATTGTTGACAAGTATCGAAAGTGACACTTTTGATATTGTACGTGGACGTGATAAGTACTTTCGATTGTTTTCTTCACAAATCATTTATGAAATCGATGTTAAATGTTAATTTTTTTTGTATTGGAATGTCGAAAAGTAGTACTTGGGACTCCAGGACAAAATAAAATAATCTGTGCTATTAAAATTAAGGATTTTAATGACCTTTATGATGGTGTGTTTTTACATACAGAGAAGTGGACAAATGAAGTGTTATGCCTGGCATTGAAGAAAATAATTTACAGCGATACCATCACCTGCCGTCGGACAAAACCTTATTTCCGGTTCACAAGTCACTAAAGACTCCGTAGGAGCCTTAAATGAAGATAAAACGTCAATGCAGCTGCTTCCCTACGGACAATATCTGCTAGCTTTTGAGCCAGTTTAAGCATATTATATTAGTCGTTATCGATGCCAGCTGTTCCGACTACATGGCCATGAATGTTAGAGTCTCACTTATGCAAAAGTCGGTGAAATCCTCACCCTGATTTTGCTGCATATCATGTATGTATATGTTGTCTATTGAAGACATCTATTATTATGCAAAATCTCCAATATCCTCCAGTCCGCACTGAAATAAAGTTATGTACCACTCTGGTGTCTGAAATCAAGGCTTCTCTTGCAAGAGTGTCAGATTGTATTAGACTAATTAATATTATAAGATTCAATCCCGTTCAGACTCAAACTTTGTATATTCACCAGTAAGAAAACCTATTTACTGTAACGCCGTAATTTCAGGGCATATCTGTGTCCATCCCTAATAGTCTCGGGATCCTTGATTTTGAAATATTTGATGACCTTCAACTCCTTCATTATTACTCAATAATGAAAAGGCCACACTGGAGTCCAAGAAGCTCGGAAAACTCAACTGAGCAAGGTGTACTGCGGTTATTTTGATTAGCTCGAAACCGTACAAAAACGATTCCTTACTTACAAACAATGTCGAGCTTCTTCGCAGTAAAAGATCTTTAACCTCCTTATGCGTTATGCGTGTTCTACGACCTGTACATTAGTTTGTTGTCTGAGTAAATGTTTACTGTGATCCCACAGTTACCATCTATCATCACACAACTTGCCACAGGCAGAGTGTTTCCCCCACACTTTGTACGGAGCGCTCTTGCATAGTAAGGTCCAAAAGGGTTTTTCCAAGCACGTCTGGAAATAAACTCCCTGCCTGGGTCTTACCGAAAGTTCAAAGTATGAGGTTCTTTAAAAAAAGGATCTTGGAATGTTTTCGCAGGGTCAGCAGTGAGACTGTAGGGCCTCTAGTATTACAAACGTTCGTAGGCTACTATGACTACCTTTGATCAGCTGGGACGCATATTTGTCTACAAATTTATTGGTATAAGTGGTTTTAGCTAACGAGATTTTAGATACTCCACCATGACCAGGTCTAGGAATACCTAGGTCTGATGCTATGTATCATAATTATGTATGTTATTTACACGACAAATTGTTTTAATTTGCCTATAAAGGACTTCATGAACTCATGGTAGTACACATTTGTGTGATTTGATCTAAATAGTTTAAATGGTTTGTTTTATATTTTTATGATGCATGAGTAATAGTCAAAAGCTATTTACTAGAATAAAGTGATGTTTCTATATTAAAGGTAACAGATTTCAATTTATGAAAGCTATAGCTTGTTTTGTCTTACTAATATAAAAGGTGGAAGTTTGCGAAGATGCTTTAATACTCAACGGCTAATGGTAACGGCTGAACGACTCTGGTTTAAATTTGGTACAGGGATAGATTACAGCCTAGAATAACAGATAGTTATGCTACTTTTTATAACTTGAAAATGTTCCTGTAATGGCGGGAATGGGAACAGATTTCCACGCGGCTTAAGGGGCGGTCATGAGCTAATATTTAATAAAAACCCATTTTAAGTACGAATAGCTTGTTTTGTCTTACTAATATAAAAGGTGGAAGTTTGCGAAGATGCTTTAATACTCAACGGCTAATGGTAACGGCTGAACGACTCTGGTTTAAATTTGGTACAGGGATAGATTACAGCCTAGAATAACAGATAGTTATGCTACTTTTTATAACTTGGAAATGTTCCTGTAATGGCGGGAATGGGAACAGATTTCCACGCGGCTTAAGGGGCGGTCATGAGCTAATATTTAATAAAAACCCATTTTAAGTACGAAATTTACGCAAAACTAATGTTTGAGTTTGGTACCCGTCTTCCTTTATCAGAAAGCAACTTTGTATTACTTATAAAACTTACTTGCTATCAAAATACTTTTGAGCAAAGTATCGAAATGCAGTACAACTATCAAAGAATAGCATCGAAACTGGTAGATTCGACACTTTCTATAAATTTATTAACCACAAACACTATGGAATCTGTCAATTTCGATAGGAACGCCGTATTTTTTGACAAGGTACATCATTGAAAGTGAAATATAACAAAATATAAATTAAATAATTTAATGGAGATATAGGGTAAAAAAAGCTTATAAAGGAAATCGCCGAATCTGGCCCCAGAACCAGCAAACATGTGGATTACACCATAATTATTTATTTATTTAAATGAATTAGAGGCAAATATCTGTATCAAACGGACAAGGATCTATTCTAAATTAAAAATTAAAAGTTATGTAACGATTTTTACTTAACTCTCGTCATTTTCAACCAACCAAAGACAATGTGCAAGCAAGTACAGCTCGCGCCACATGACTTTGCGTCTATAAAGTTCGTTCATTCGCGCCGCAATTATGCATTAATATCTATAACAGAGGCGGGAGGGGCTCCCCTCGCGCGTCGGCAGTAGTTTATTGCGTATTACCTATAATTTTACATAATATTACAAAATTGCGGCGCGAACGAACGAACGAAAAATCATGGACGCAAAGTTATGTGGCGTGAGCTGTAGCAGGCTTCCATAGTTTTTAGTACCTTGATAGCTGTCGCTTGTCACATGTCAGTCTTGTCACTTCTAGTTTGTTGTTGTTTACTTATATTAATGTTGTTTTCTTCGGTTAATGTGGATATTTAATAACTACTTGGCTATTCTAACGAACTCTGATCTCTTGCAAAATCTACATACTCTGGCTGTAATTTCTGGACTTTGTGATAAATTCCGAGACAATTTGGCAGTGATTCAATATGGCAGTTTAATATCTAGCAATATCTTATAGATAGTTCAACTCATCAGTGCGCGCGACGCTATGTGTGCGTGCGCTAGTAGTTATACAGCTAGATAGATACTCTTTATTGTAATACCAAAATACAATTTATACTACTTATATCTACTTACACTAAATTGGTTTTACAATTGGCGGCCTTATCGCACAAGGCAATTGCTTATGATTACAGCTTTAATTTGTGTGGCAGTGACGCGGCCGTCTTCACAGAGTACATTTGTATACTATGAGGTAGAGACGTAACTCGACTTATTGACGACACCAGCGGTGCCAAGCAGTCTTTGCAGGAAACTCTCTGCGTGGCCGCGAAATAAAAAAAATAATAAACAAAAAAGCATACAGCGTCATCTATCACGTTTTGAAGGCAACTCTTACGTTATAATGAAACTGGATGCGCCAGTACCGACGCATACATATTTTTTAGTTTATGTATTTAATGGTATTTATTATAATTATTATATGTCAACACTCACGCACTAAACGCATCTTACTTTTATGTATTATCTATGGCAACACTATCCCGCCCGCTTCCTACATTCACATTCCGCCATAGCTATTGGAAGATACGCACGCACCCGTCTCTTAACGCTCCGCTCCGCTATCGGCCGCTGTGATTACCCATCATATCGCGCTACATCGCTTATCATCAGCCACAGTCTCGAGAGTTACGGTTATAACTCCTGTGTGCTTATTTCGCGGTCGTGAATCAAGACCCCGAACGCAAAGCTGGGAGCAGCGCCTACCTACCAACAAGAGTTCAAGGTAAGTGCACTTCCAAGTGTGGTCCTCCGTCCGGATATTCCATCTAACGCATTCTTTCTACTAATTATATTAATTACCTCTTTTCCTATTAAATTCACGCATACGCAGATATATATTTAGTATATTACTCATAAATACTCAACGCAAATATTATATTTAACGCCACCCGCACGCATTAGAAAAGTTAATTATCTTTTCACACCGCATATTTTATATTACTCATAAGTACTCATATTCTATAACGCATTTACGCTATTTATCATAATCATATTTACCTATATATAATCAACCCGCTGGCAGGTAGCGCCCCCCGAAATTATCGCTACCCAGGACTTGGACCATCCTGGCCATGTTAGTCCGGTTGTCCGATTCTAGGCAATCATTTTGATATTTTTTGGTAATTAGGAGTTTTGGCATAAAGTAAAACGGACAATCCAAAATTAACAATTTTCTCAACCGTCATAAATTTAACGTAGTTTTCCCCAATTTCATTACAATTTCATATTATCTTTCGAATTGTAATCGTAGATAAAACTCATATTTATACGTTAATTTTATACCCACATATATTTATTTTATTGTGACGGTACTGGGCAACGCAGCCGATACATAACGGTATTCAAACGATTAACAGCTGATTGTTAGGCAGACTCCATATTGGGTTTGTTCTCTGAATACTTTACCGCAAACAGCTGATTTAAGCAAACAGCTGATCGTTGTTCGAATTTTATACTTTTTCGCTGAATATTTCTATTACCTACCCACTTATATACATACTCGTATCTCGTATCAATTATATTATCATGGCTTCTAAAGACAAATCCCATAGTAAAAGTTCAGACGAAAGTCAGGTCATGATAAATTTTTTAGAATACAAAAAACAAAGTTTGTTTCACATAGTTCAAGAAGTGTACAACTTAAGTCTCAAGGTTACCGATGAAACAGTACGCATGATGTTTCTCGCTCGGGTTCAATCTATCGATAAAACCCGATCGGATTACATCGAAACTATCGATAAATTGTTAATTGAACAATTAAAAGATAATCCGCAGGTACAGCCGAGTTATAGTGTTTTTAATACATTTGATGAATTATACTGTTTCATAAAGCAAACGGAAACTACTCTGAGACAAGAACTCGACGATAAAAAGAAAAGTGATAATTTTAATATCAAATTACCCCCACTTAAACTCACAGGTTTCGATGGTACTTATGGTAAGTGGCCTATATTTTATGAAAATTTCTGTAGTGTGATACATACGAATACTCGTCTCACCAACGCCGAAAGGGTTCAATATTTGATAGGTTGCCTTTCGGGTAAGGCACTTACTGTTTGTTCAGGCATAGCTGCTACCGCACAAAATTACGATGTTATTTGGCAAGCCCTTCTGGCTAAATACCACGATACCAGGGTTCAGGCGTCGTGCTATTTAGAACAAATGTTACACCAGAAGCCAGGGCAATCGGCTGATCAGATTTTGGAGAACTTTTGTTCAGCTGAAGCAGCTCTGCAGCGTCTACCTATCACAGATTTATCAGATTTCATAATAACTCATTTAGCATTAAGCAAGTTTGATAAACCTATGCTTGAATTGTTTGAACAATCTCATAGACATTTGAGTGTACCTACATATAGTGACGTCAAAACATTTTTGACAGAACAAAGCAAACTCCAAACGCTCCGCTCACCATCACATTCCCAAAAAGGTGATTATCGCGCTCAGCGGAGTTCAACCGCCTCTCATTTAAATAAACCTAAGTCATTTTTTACGCAAACCCGCCCTACTAATTTGAAATCAGTCGATACTTCTAACATAAAAAATTGTATCGTATGTAACAATAATTCCGCTCACCCTTTGTTCAAATGTCAACATTTTATTCAAGAGACTGTTGAAACGCGAAATGAAATAGTTCGTAAACATTCCTTTTGTGTCAATTGTTTAGGTTTTCATCACGTGAGTGCTTGCAGATCTGTTAATAGGTGTTCGATTTGCAATCGGTCTCATCATAGTTTACTGTGTTATAAAAATAATTTGAACGCATCAAATTCAACAAGAAATCATGCTACCGGCAACGCATCGAGGCAGGCAAACGCGTCTACTGCGCCGTCCGAGCATTCCATGTCGACTCATGCGTCATCGGCAGATGATCCGTCCCGCTCGCACTCGCGGGAGGCGCGGTCACATAGTGGCAATATCGCGTCGTTATCGGCTGTGATCCCTCCGCTGCGTAATTCAAACAGCGCGACCACGGTTTTGTTGCCGACTGCTTGTGTATATGCAAATTATAAATCGGATCGTATACGTTTGTTTTTGGACTCAGGGTCTATGAGTAACTTTATTACGAAGTCTTGTTGTGAGCGTTTGCACTTAACAATACTTAACGCTCCTTCTGTCATTAAAGGCATAGGTCAACTTGAAAGCCAATCTTATGGAATTACGCATTTCAAAATATATTCGCGATTTGATGCCCGCTGTTCTTATTCGGTTAGTGCACGGGTTATAGACACTATTACAGATTTTTTGCCTAACGTAGAAATTGATACAACGGAATTAACCCATTTACAAAATTTACCTATGGCTGACGAACGATACTATACTCCGGGTGGTATAGATTGTTTGTTAGGTAATGAACTCTTCCCCATGATTTTAGGGTCGCAAAAAATTACATCCCCAACCTCATCAGTAATCGCGATAGAAACCACGCTCGGATACGTCGCAATGGGAAAGGCGCATGCTTTACCTTATTCGCTAGTGGCAAACAAGCATCCCCGCGATCGCATGTCTCATTCCTCCGTGTCCGACAAGGCCTTCTTATGTCACACTCAAGATGTGTCTCTCGAACAATTAACGCAACGCTTTTGGGAGATAGAACAGGTGCCAGATAAGAAGCACATTAGCACGGACGACGCAGCATGTGAAAAGCTGTTCTCGTCTACGTACTCACGCGACGATACCGGTAGATATACGGTTAGTCTTCCCTTTAAATACCCTCCCAGTGAGCTAGGGCATTCGTACACAATCGCCAAACGCAGGTTTTTAAATTTAGAAAAAAAGTTAGACGCTTCTAACTTACGCAACGATTATAATGCCATTATTCAAACATATATTGATCAAGGTTATCTCACTAAAGTGTCAAATAGCTTTCTAGACTCTCAAGTTTATTATATGCCGCATCGGGCCGTTTATCGCCCTGACAAAGAAACCTCTAAAACGCGTGTGGTCTTAGACGCTGGGTGTAAAACCACGTCAGGTAAATCGCTTAACGATTTGCTTTATACGGGACCAATATTACAGAACAACATCTTTCATTTGCTTCTCAATTTGCGTATGTACCCGGTTGCTGTAACCGCGGACATAGAAAAAATGTATTTTCAAGTGAAACTTACTCAAGATCATCATGCATATCAAAGAATATTATTTAGGTTCGATTCCAATTCTCCTATTGAAAGCTATCATTTCAACCGCGTTTGTTTTGGCGTCTCCAGCTCACCCTTCCTGGCAATGCGAGTCGTAAACCAGCTCGCGTCAGACTGTCGCGCTTTATATCCTCTGGCGGCGTACGAAGCTGCCAATCACATGTATGTTGACGACTACGTTAGTTCCATAGAGAATGTAGATTTAGCTGAAGACACCTATAGGGAAATGGTCGCTATGTTTAAATCTGGAGGTTTTAACTTAACTAAGTGGATCTCTAATGACAATACCCTATTGTCACGTATCCCGTCAATTCATAAGAGCTGTCTCGCTGTCAAGTTTGATGAGGATCCTCATGTTGACACTAAGATCGTGGGTATGCAATGGCAACCTAACGATGACACCTTTAACTTTAAAATAGTGATCGACATGCCTTTAACATGCACTAAACGCTCGATCCTTTCCGTAACCGCGCGCTTGTTCGATCCGCTTGGAATCATCAGTCCAGTGGTCGCATACATGAAGTTGCTTATACAAGAATGTTGGAAATTACAACTGGACTGGGACGAGACGGTCCCGGGTTGCATTCTGTCTAAATGGAAACACTTTCATAGGGAGTTGTCGCGTTTATCTGAAATAAAAATACCGAGACATATAGGTTTAACATCCGCTCGTCGAATTACTCTAATAGGCTTCTCGGATGCCAGCCAGCAATGTTATGGTGCTGTTATCTATGTACGAATAGAAACGGCTGAGAACGGAAACGCTCTTAATGTGAATCTACTGACCGCTAAATCCAAAGTGTCAGATTCTAATAAAACGCTAGCGCGTTTAGAACTCTGCGCGGCGGTCTTACTCGCAAAATTAATTAATTCTGTGCGCACTGTTTTTAATAAGCGGTGTCAAATAAACAATATATTCGCATTCTCTGATTCTACGGTAACCCTTACCTGGATTCACTCTCCCGCTCATAAGTTTCAAACTTTTGTAGCTAATCGCATCGCTCAGGTAAATGAATATCTGCCTGCTTCCCATTGGTATCACGTTCGTGGGGTTGAAAATCCCGCCGATATAGTCTCGCGCCCTGTGACACCTAAAGGGTTAATAAATAACTATCTTTGGTTTCACGGGCCGAAATGGCTGTCCGCACCTATAAATGCATGGCCTGTGAAGGAATATAAAATCAATCATAACGAGAAGACAGAATTACCGGAAATTAAAATAGCTTCTCTCCATGCACATACCATGCCTGTCTCCGATCACGTTCACATGATAGACGAACTTGCTGAGCGTTGCTCGAGTTGGGTAAAATTTATTCGTTCACTGGTTTATGTATTACGTTTCACAAAGATTCTCAAATCCCGCGGTATACTTTCTGTATACGATTTAGAATACGCAGAATATTATGCGGTTCGCTTCGATCAGTCTAAGTATTTTCAGGTAGAATTACAAGCACTTAAGGCTACTAAAATTTGTCCAAATCAGGCTATTTTAAAACTCAACCCTTTTCTTGACGAACAAGGGTTAATTAGAGTAGGTGGTCGACTTACTCATTCTCAACTAAATTACAATACAAAATATCCAATACTGCTATCACCTAAAGGACGTATAGTGTCGCTCTTAGTAGACCACTATCACACCGACAATTTACACACCGGTCCTGGACTAGTGTTAGCATTGACTCGCCAAAAGTATTGGATTCTTTCTGCACGAAATTTGATTCGCCAACGAGTACATAAATGTAATTTATGTTTTAAAGCTAGGCCTCGTTCTACAACTCCACCTATGGGTGATCTTCCATCCATTAGAGTTTCACAAGTAAAGTCGTTTGTGCATACCGCAGTTGATTACGCGGGACCCTTTTACGTAACTCACATAAGGCGTCGTGGAGTAAAAAGTCATAAAGCGTATATTTGCTTGTTCGTCTGTCTCACAACAAAGGCGCTCCATTTAGAGTTAGTAAGTGATCTTAGTACAGATTTATTTCTCGCTGCCTTTAAACGCTTTATCTCACGCAGGGGTCCTGTTTCAGTGTTGTATAGCGATGGAGGCACTAATTTCATAGGTGCGAAACGAAAATTGAACGAAATTTACACGCTTATACAGTCCACTAATTATAAAAATGATCTGAATAAATATCTAACTCAACATAAGATTCAGTTTCAGCACAGCCCACCTTTCGGGCCCAATTTTAATTCGTTGCCTGAAATTAATGTCAAATGTGTTAAGTCTCATTTATTTAAAGCTATCGGGAGTCAAATACTCACCTATGAAGAATTCAGTACAATATTGGTGCAAATTGAAGGCATTTTGAATAGCCGTCCGATTTGCATACTTTCTTCGGATCCATCGGATCCAACCCCCCTAACGCCTAATCATTTTCTTAATGTTACTCCGCTTAAATATTTACCCGCTGAACACATTGAACCCCTATTACCAGATAACAGACTCACCCGCTATCAATTATTAAATAGAATTGTTCAAAGTTACTGGACACGTTGGAGCAAAGAATATCTTACCTCTCTCCAACTTAGACATAAGTGGAATATGCCGTCCAAACCTGTGACGATAGGAACAGTAGTTGTTGTTAAGGATGACAATACGCATCCTTTATCGTGGCCACTCGCGGTTGTATCAGAGGTGTTTCCCGGGAAGGATGGTGTAATTAGAGTCGTCAGAATTAAGACTTCTTCTGGTGAATACATTCGTCCTGTAACTCGGCTTTGCCCGTTACCCACGCAATAACTCCTACGCTTTTGAATTATTTTTAGTTCATAAGTTTTCATTCCTTTTATATTTTTAAATTTTGTTTACTCAATGTAGAGGAAGAATCCTCTAAGCCCCCCGAAGTTGGATGCGCCAGTACCGACGCATACATATTTTTTAGTTTATGTATTTAATGGTATTTATTATAATTATTATATGTCAACACTCACGCACTAAACGCATCTTACTTTTATGTATTATCTATGGCAACACTATCCCGCCCGCTTCCTACATTCACATTCCGCCATAGCTATTGGAAGATACGCACGCACCCGTCTCTTAACGCTCCGCTCCGCTATCGGCCGCTGTGATTACCCATCATATCGCGCTACATCGCTTATCATCAGCCACAGTCTCGAGAGTTACGGTTATAACTCCTGTGTGCATATTTCGCGGTCGTGAATCAAGACCCCGAACGCAAAGCTGGGAGCAGCGCCTACCTACCAACAAGAGTTCAAGGTAAGTGCACTTCCAGAAACGAAATTAAATATCATGACAAGTCTCAATGTAACTGCAACGTTGACATCCTGTGTAAGTTGGTTACATTATAATTCATTACACAGTGTTCTAAGTGATTATACCATGGGTACAGTCGTTAAAGAAAATGTCTAGTTCTTCACGGAGAAAATGTTTAAGAAGTCAGATAAATATTTTTGATGTGTCAATTCGATGTAATTAATATTTTTATCACTATATAAATATTATTATAAAACACAGTCCCCGCCGCGTCTGTCTGTTCACAATATACTTTAAAACTACTGCATTGATTTTCATGGTGAGATCACCAATGATTCTTGAGAACGGTTTGCGTATAAGAGTCTGTTGCGTTTGTTTGACATTGACTAAAATATAACGATATTAGTTGGAGATGTCGGAAAAAAATAAGGTGTGAAAGAAAGAAAGAAAGAAAGCTCTTGTAAAACGTCCAGAATATAAATCAAAATTTCTACCACCAGTTCACAACGCGACCCACCTGAGAAGAACTGGCAAGAAACTCGGCGGGTTATTCTTTTTAGTGCTCTATTTACAAAATGAATCTAAAAACTATGCAATTTAACAATTGGGAATCTGGGAGCTTTTAACGAAAACGCTGCCTAAACCCTTCGAGGCATAACAAAATTAATTTATGGTAAAATTGTGTAACTTATAAAGGCCTACAGAATAGTCAGAAAATGATAGAGCCCAAATTCAAATGCAAAATAAAAGGCATGTATTTAAATCGATATCTGTTTATTCCCTTTTTTTGAACAAAATATTACAAAGTTAAACCAAAAGTACTGACTTGCACACTAATTATGCACACTAAATAAACCCAATTCATTATACTGTTTAATGGTATTTGCAGAACTGATTTACTGAACGAATAACTATTATCAGAATAGTATATCTAAAAATTTCATTTATTTATTATTTATTTACACTTTATGTACACACATGTATTTAACAAAGAAGGAGTTAGGAGAAAAGAGTACAATGGCACTGCTTATTTCTACAAGAAATCTCTTCCAGCAGGCCGGCGAGAGGAGAGCATGACAACAATAGAGTTGAAAGAGGTAGAAGTGTGTAAAAAAAAAAGATCTAGATAATAACAAGCGATTATACATACTTTAGAAATAAATATTCCAAACACACATATATCATATACACATATACATAAATACAGATATATAAATAGGTACTTATTATTATTAGTTATAAATATATACATAAAGATTATGGATATATACATATATACATTTATACATACATACATACATACATACATAGGAGAAATGACGACATTAGCTATTAAAAGTGGTTGAGAGATAGTGTTCGCGGACTTTTTTCTTGAAACACGCTGCTGTATTAATATCTCTGATATCTGGTGGCAAGCAATTCCACAGCCTAACCGCATGTACCGTGAAGGAATAGGAATAGAAATCGGATTTGTGGCGTGGGAATTTAAGGATGGAGCGAAGGTGTGTCCTGCAGGGAGCTTCAGGAGAACGTGCATATGAGAATCGCTCCCTAAGGTAGGACGGGGACTTTGGGTTGTGCAGTATGTTAAAGAGGAGGCAAAGTATCCGAGTGTTCCTGTGAAGTCGGATTGGGAGCCACTTGAGTTTTTGGCGAAATTGAGAAACATGGTCATACTTCCTTAGGTTAAAAATAAAACGAATGCATAAATTCTGCAGCCTCTCAAGTTCATTGTTCAACAAAAATATTAAAACTTTTTTAAAGAAATTTATCACCTAATTTACTTTTAGGAACATCGTTTATTGGTCATACTTCCTTAGGTTAAAAATAAAACGAATGCATAAATTCTGCAGCCTCTCAAGTTCATTGTTCAACAAAAATATTAAAACTTTTTTAAAGAAATTTATCACCTAATTTACTTTTAGGAACATCGTTTATTCTAAATAAATCCTCAATTTAATCAGTCACTTCTACAAAATTAAATTTTATTCATCAAAAAAATAAAACTCTAACCTAACCTAACCTATTCCGTTATAAGATAGTACTACTTAGAGTGCAAGTTAGTATTTTTGATATGCAATTCGTATTTCTGTTTCACAAATCATATATTCGATGTACGAACCACATTTTTGGTGTGAATTCGATTAAAAAGGTCAACTCATTCTGAGTAATATTTAAGTTTTTTAAGTAGGACATGTTTAGTTAATCAATTGGTTATTCTGCACAGCATTTAATTTTCTGGTTTGCATTCAGTAAATTAGTGGAGTTACCTAGTGTGCAGAAAAATTAAACAGAGGTGCATTTAAAAATATCCCAAAATAAAATAGAAATGCAGAGATGGTCGACAGAACATCAATTTTCATCCTGCAAAAGAGAGCTTTTCGCGCAATTTATAACTTGGGGTCGCGTGTTTCATTAAGAGACCGTTTTAAATCTAGCCAGATTCTTACCGTTCCTTCACTTTACATATTTGAGAACATAATGTATGCCCGTCGTCACTTATCTGAGTTCATTGTGCGCGGAGATCGCTATGGTTTTAATACGCGAAATCGTCATAAGCTTGCAGTTATTAAGTCAAGGTTGGCGCGAACCAGGAAATCGTTTATGTGTCGTTGTGTCGAATTTTATAATAAACTTCCTGAGGCGGTGACTAAGCTCAGTGAAGGGAGATTTAAGACATACATTAAGAGCACGTTAATGAGTAAAGCATATTATGGCGTTAATGATTATATTCAAGACAAAGATGTCTGGAAACAAATTCCTGCACCTGCATCTCAACTCACTTGCTGAAGAAAATGTATTTTTTTTTATTTTTTTATTTTTTATTGTGTACCTAATGTAATGCTTAATCTTATTATTATTTTAACCGGCGGAGTTGCTTGCCGATTCTTCTCTGCTGATGTCTGTAAATCGGTGTGACGTTTATAAGAGCCTCTTTGAATAAGAGGCCTAAATTGAATAAATGTAAAAAAAAAAAAAAAAAAAAAGGAGAAACTTGCTTATACTATAGGTATGCTTATTTAAAAAGTAAAAAGACCATACTCTATACATCTAAAAAAAACTGTTGAGGGTCGAGAGTCTGTACATGGAAAATAATTTAAAAATTTTAATTGTAAGGCGTTCTCTATTCGTAACTGTAGCCGAAAATGTAATTAAAAATTTTTGTGTCTGTCTGTCTGTATTCCGATTAAGTATCACGCTGAAACTACTGAATTGATTTAAATGAAACTTGGTACAATCTGAGCTTATGATCCGAAGAAGGTGCTGGGCACCGATTCTCGCTTCACACGACATGAATGCGTGGACGGAAATCGGCGGGTGACGCGTCGCCTGTCTCATATTTAGGAACGGCGAACATGAGACGGACGACGTTTCACCCGTAAATTTGCGTCCACGCATTCACGTCGTGTGGTCGAGAATCGGCGCCCTGGGATACTTTTGATCCCGATATTTTGCGCGGTTCCTTTGTCAGAGGGCAGGGCAGTTTAACACGCTGCTTGATGAGTCTGATGAAGAAATACCTCTCCTTTCGTACACCCTATGTGACGTAAACGAAGTTGCAAGGGTCAGCTAGTTTGTTATAAGATTTATGACATACTTCAGCCATATGGCTTAAAACTTCGGTTACCACCGTATCATCCTGAACTCAACGCAATCAAAAATGTAGGAGGAATGGAAAAAAAAAACATGCTTCGCTTAACATCGAACAAAATGTGATGGGAATAATGAAATTAATAAACGAACGTTTAGTTAAAATTGATGAAGATTTAATGTCCATAGAAGAATACTATGGACATTTTGATATGGAATCTGGATTTATAATTAGCGTTGTAGAGAGCAGTGAATCCTTAAATTTCTCAATTTTATTCTTCTAGCAGCGATACATATTAATATGTTTACCATACATTTCACCCATTAAGTTTTTATTTTAGTTAAACAAGAGTTTTTTATTTTGTACTTCACTGTACCTCTTGTCACGCACACGAAGTCACTGTGTTTATACGAGGTTTACCCACACATAGGGCCGCGCGCACAGATGAGTTGAACTTACTATCCTCGTTAAGTATGTACCTATGTTATAGATTGCTATTGATTAATTCGATTGTAAATACTATCTAAAAAATATTGAAAAGTTTCGAAGGCCATTCAGAGCAATTAAAGTGCATGAAATACTTAACCAATATCGCCGGTTTCTGCACGAAAATAACCTTAAAATCTGTTATATTTGTTGCATTTCTGCGCTTTAGAATCTTGTCCGTTTTAGAGATAAAATGTAATAAGAATTTAAGAAATATTCCACGTTTATTAAGCCTTTTTTCCAGTGGTGCTGGTTCTGGGGCGAATGATGTATGGAGGCATAACAATGTCCTTTTGCTACCTCATACATTGATTAGTTTCATTATAACATTTTAATTTACTATTACAGGTCAAAATTCAACTTCAAACTGCTCTCCTGTAAAGTTCGTGTTTTGCAGTTACGATACTGTTCGTAGTCACAGTCGATTTGTATGACCGCTGTGTCTGGTATGATTGGCTCTCAAAATGTTTGACGCGTTCTATTTTTTTATCTTAAAAACCTAACAAAAACCTCAGAATCTTTATCACTCTCATCTATTATTTCTCATATCTGGGCAAAGTAATAAACGAATGTTTTGTTTTAGTGGAAATAAAACTACAACGAATTATTGCACCTTTGGTTCTCGTTCAAGTTTTAAAAAGCTACCATTGAGTACAACTTTGTCATCAACCTGTCCAGATGACGTTCCACTAGCTACGAATTCGTCCTCCTCTTAATCAAATGTGTCACTAAGTTTTGTATTCAGTTTTACTATCAAATAGGGTTTGTTTTGAATTTTTGATATGCTTTAAGTTACTCTTATTCTTTCTTTCCTTGATATTTATTTTTTCGGGCGTGTCCGTCGCAATCATTATTCTTCCGGGAACTCTGCCTATTTGGCTGCTATATAGTTGTAAATAGAAATTTGTTCCAGATCTAAAACTTTAAATTTTTTACTGCTTTCTTGCCACCTGTGTTTTTTTTAATAGCCATTGCCATATAAACACTTACATACACAGTTGGTTGTTTATCAAAAATTTTAAATAAATCTTTCAGCTGTTGCTTCTCTAATTCTGTCTTCTCATTTTGCTTGATATTTAATGTAGTAAAATCATTAGTTGCGAGATGTATTGGATTTTCTCCGCCAGACTTTTCTCCTATTAGTCCAGTCATTATGTCGTAAAAATAGAGGTTACTTGGAAAGTTTTCCGGGAGTTTTGAAAATTGGCAATTTTATAGATTTTGATATGCTCTTTCCGAATTTCAACTTTGCCATCTCGTATGTTAACCGCTCGCGCCGCCGTATTGATAAAATGGCGCCCAAAAGCAGGTTTTTGATAATAACTCCTTTCCGGCGCATTTTACAGGAAAACATATCTATGCAAAATGAAAGTAGAGAAAATTTCCTACAACTTATGTCATAACCTTTTCTTTCCTAAAATCAATAGTTTCACCCTGTATGTATCATTAAACGTGGGAGGGGTTAAGAGCGGACTGAAAGTAATGGCATGTAGGATTTCTGTTTGTGGGGCTATGTTGTCTAATTATACCAAATAAATTCTCCAGTGAATCCTGATTTAGCTTCAAGACGTGGATTCAAGTATTTGGAGTTCTTGCCCTCCACATAATTCCAAATATCGTGCAGGGACTTTTTTCAATCTTCAGTGACTGTCTGATTTTGTGAAATAAAGGCTTTTCATCTTATTCTTATACTCAATCCATAATCTATGGTGGAAACTGTTTTTACGAACATTTTCTCTAATGTGCATCTTTACATCTTGCGGTGATGAAGGTCCATTGTTACAGTCAAAAAGATGGTCTAAATCTCCAATTATTTCGTCAGTGTTCAAAATTTTACGGCTGTGCTTTTCATTAGATTTAAGGTAACCGTCCGAACTCAACCGCAAGCAGCACTGCGGTCCCCATACATTCTGTGTACATATATTTGTATTAGAGTACATTCTGAACTCGGCAGCAGCGTCGCAACTGCATTGCAGCGATTGCTTGCTGCGCGGCACTGTCGCCTTGCAGCCGCTGCAGACCAGTGATCCGTCGACCGCAGAGTACTTTTCTTTCAAACCTACCCTCGACTACGCACACTCGCGCACTACCCAGTATCGAAATTACTTTGAAAATTCCTTGACCTCATGCGGTATCTATGTATGTGTAGCCTGAGCGTAAAAAAATATATATAATATAATGCTTTTCTACTATTTCTGCTAGGAATGCAGGGAAATTAAACGCATTATCACTTCACATACATACATACAGTCACGCCCACATTTCATCTTAATATACTTTTTATGTCCCACGTAATAGATAGCGAGCCTATTGCCGTGTTGAAATATACAAGCGCCAGACAATGTCGAGAATTAACATCTTATAACATCCCTACCGTTGTCTCCTTTTATAAAACGAATCTGTTGCCTTTCTCTTGTTATTTGCATAGAACAACACCACATCATCGTCATCTTCTTCCACTTCCAATAAAATACATAAAAGTTAATAAAAGTTTGTGCAAGGGAATCTTCTGGTTAGGAAATAATAGATGATTTCTTGTGAAACTTACAGGGTTTTATTTTCAGTAGACCACACACGAGCACAGCAGCTGGACATAGTTTTTGTGAAGGTGGCGCTGCAATCGCCAATTGATATTTGTTGCGTTCATATTACATTGAGGATGCGTTCATTTCAACACCCCCTCTCAACAAATATTTACCTATTTTATATACCTTATATAAAAATAAAAACATGTATGACTTCACCTTAACATCTTAGTTGCATTTCATAATGCCCTCGCCTTAACAATAGTTTATTTCTACAAAAAAAAACTTAAGAATAATTATTTCTCTGGCTGGTCATGTAAAAAGAAAAACATTACTACTTATATTAAATACTAAACCACTTCTAGTTACTTACATCATACCAAAGTTTTTAATTAACATTATGTTTGTACCACACAAGTTACATGAACAATCATTTGTTTACACTTATAAAAACTAAAAAATAGACTGAACAAATCTTTGAAACATAGTTGCACCCAAAGGCTTAGTTAACAAATCTGCAAAATTGTCTTGAGTTTTAATATACTTTAAAGAAATACACTTGTCTTTAATTTTCTCAACAACGTTATGATATCTTGTTTCTAAATGTTTCAGTTCCTTTTGTTATTTTTTGAATTTAAAGCCAATTTTATGACAGACTGATTGTCTTCAAATATTACTGTGTCATTGATAATAATGTCAAAGTCTGTAAGTAGATATTGCAACCAACAGGCTTTTTGCTGCACCTGCAGGCAAAGCTATATATTCTGACTCTGTTGAAGATAAGCTAACACTAAGTTGCTTCTTACTACACCATATTACAAGACAATTGTTTAGATTAAGCATATAACATGAAGTTGATTTTCTATCCTTAGTGTCTCCTGCCCAGTCAGAGTCAACAAAACCTTGCAAACCTGTGTCAGTGCTGTTGTAAACTAAAGCATAGTTTAGTGTCCCTTTTATATAACGCAATACTCGTTTGAATGCTTTGAATAACATCACACTGGCACAGTGTTGATAGCGACTAAGAAAACACACTGATACACATAGATCAGGCCTAGTACCACAAACTGCGTACATTAGACTACCAACTAACTGTATACACTGTTTTTCTATCTCCGGACTCTCAGATTTTTCTTGTTGCAATAACTCAAACTTGAAATTTTGATCTATAGGTGTTGGAGCTGATTTACAGTTAGACATTTTGTAAACTTCTAAAACTTTAGATAGATATTTACCCTGACTACTGGCCGTTTTACCAACACTTTGCTGAATATCTATACCAAGTTAACTTTTAGATAACCCTAAATCTTTCATTTTAAAACTTTTACACAACTGATTTATAAACTTTTTTAAAGCAATATTATTTGCGCTGAACATTAATATGTCATCTACAAATAATATATTATCTTGTGCCCCCTCTGGCACTGGTGACTGTACAGCATTTTCTTCTTCATAGAAGCTATGGACCTCATCATCCAATACTTGTACTGTTTTGTCAGCTGTAATAATAGGTTGGTCATTTTCGGGACAAGTGACAATAATTTCAGGGACGGTACATTGATTTAACCACCTTTTACCTACCTGCCCTACTTCTTTATCACAAAAAAAACACCTTGTTTAAAAGTAACTTCTCTTTTGATAGAAACATCATTTTGTTTTGGGAAATAGAGAAAACCTTTTGTATTGTTGCCATAACCTACAAAATATCCTATTTCCGCATATTGTCCCATTTTTTTCTCTTTTGTTGAGTCACATGTACACCTACCTTTGTGCCAAAAAATTTTAGGTTATGCATGTCATATGGCCCCTTTCTAAACCACGACTCATATGGAGTCACATTTTGGACTCGACTCTTACCTGCAGCCTTACTCTTGATGTCTATCTCGACCCGATACCAATACCGTTCAAATTCCAATTCCGATCGCACATAAGTTGGTACTCTGGAACAACAACTGAATTTGAATCGCGTTCGAGTGCATGATCGTACATTTGGAATGACGAATGATTGCCACACTAAATAAAACAAACTCTACCAAAAACAAAACTATCAAAATCTAGCGAAATCTTTTTTTATATACGCTTTTTCAGTACTTTTAACGTAAATAATCATCAATAGTCTTCATTCCATGTATAAAGTGGTCATAAAAACATACTTTTCTGAGAACAATGATAAAATGTTCGCATATTCATTTTGGCGTAGGCCACACTTCCCGTCATCGAAGAATGCGCGCGAAGTACATACGATATGTGTCTGAATGTGAACAAAAACAAGCAATAAATTTGTTAAGTTATGTTTGAGAATTCTGAGATAAGCCTCTTGAGACTTAACGAAATGGTATTTCAAGTGTTATTTTTTAAGTTTGTGCTGATATGGGTTCTATTCTTAACTTCGTTTCGGCAAGTGAAGTTAAAATATCGCCAAACCTATTCCCGTAGTAAGGACGTCCATATAATTATTTTGAAGACAAAGTATGTAAGTAAATTACTATAAATTAATCTTTTCTGCGGTTTTATTTACATTTCTTAAAACAAAAAATATAATTTTAGCAAAATGACTACCATCAGGCCGACATATCAACAGCAAGAGGCTCTTGCAGATTTTTTAGAGGAGAACACGGGAATCGCAAGGGGCTTCTTACGCACTGCACACGCGAAATAGCAGACCAAGAGAAAATGGGACACAATTACAGTATCTCTAAATGCCCTTGAAGGTGCACAAAAAGATGGGAAAGGCTGGGCAAAGGTGAGGTATCTTTTTGACAACTCACTCCATGAATTTAGTTATTGTTTACACAAATGTTATAATGATACACTTTTTGTTCTAGTACTGGGCAGACAAAAAGTGTGCTTTTAAAAAAATAATGCGCAGCAAGCCCAATCCATTAGACGCACAGGGGGCGGGCCTGGTGATCATGTACCTGGCCTAAGTCCCTTGGATCAAAGGCTCATAGCAATAATGGGAGGCCCGCAATTTACCCTAGGTGATAGGCACCTAGCTGTAAATCCCTTTCCATCCACAGTAAGTAGGTAAAAGAGGTAATGAGCTGAATCAGTAGTACCCCTAATAAAGTCTAATATACATTTTATTAAATATTTGCAGAGTCAAAATGTCCCAGAAGTGCCGGTAATGGAGCCCTTACAATTTTTTAAAGAAGATAGGCACCTCGCTACACGTACATTGCCACCCACAGTAAGTAAATCAGTTATATCGGTGCTTTTAGTATATTGAAGTGCTCGTGGCCCCGCGGACTCAGTGTTCTGTAAACGATCAATGCAGTAAGCAACATTTACTATGGACGGTCCTTTGATGGATGACCACCATGTGACCACTTTGTGACATTTATTTGATTGCTTCCGTGCTTCCGAAGGCACATTAAACCATTGGTTCTGGTTGCCAGTAAAATGGTAGTTGTTAAGCTAAGTTGAAGGCCATTATGGGGCGGCTTGAAAAATTTTATCAGCAGGCAGTCACAACCTGCGCCTGTCCATTTCAACACGGCAATACGGCTCACCACTTATTACGTGGGACAAACCTTAAGGGGTGCTTCTGCCTCCCCTAGGGGATAAAGGCGTGACTATATGTATGTATTTATATATGTAGTATATTACTAGTACACATAAGATCTAATAAACAAATTTTGTTTAATATTTGCAGAGTCAAAACATCCCCCAAGTGTCAATGGAAATAGTGACGCCTGAGGTAGATCAGGATGTCCTTTTCTCCTGCAGAAAATGTGCCTGTAAGAGGTAGATATTATTCATATAATGATAAAACAATACCCAGTTTTCATAATTGGTATATAATATTATACAAATAAAACTGATCAATTTTGAACTTTACAGATACTGCACCCATCGCCTCTACACCACGACCACTACCCAGCCGAAGGCGGCCTCACACTAGTCGGTCTAGGCCTAACGTCTTAGACCAACAAAAGCAAGTGTTTGCAGATATTGAGCGGCAGAGGGTTGAAGCAGAAAGAACAACAGCTGCAACTTTCTCCAATCTCGTGGAGCAGCTATCGTCCTATCATAGATCCATGGATGATATGGCTGCAGCTACAAGAGAGAGTGGCCAGATTATAGCAAGTGCCATGCACAATGCCATGAACAATGCCATGAACAATGTTGCTACTGCGCTCAATAATATTGCAAATGCTTTGCAAGATAGACATAATACTTAAATACTGTATCTAAAATTAGATTAACAAATTAGTATATCTAATTATTATGTCCATGGTAGTGTAAGTTATTTTTATTGTTTTTTGTATTAACTATAGGCATTTAAAATAAAAGTGTATTTACTTATCTCATCTTGTTTTTTTATTATTAAAATACCAGAGTTCACATAGATATTAAATACGATTGAATGCATAATCCTAAAGCTCTTTTAACTTTTGCAAAGCTTCCGTTCCCGTGGGAATACGGGAATAAAATATAGCCTATGTTCACCACGAAGAGCTTCCCAACGGTGAATTTTTTTCAAATCGGTTCAGTAGTTTCGGAGCCTATTCGATGTAAACAAACAATCAAATCTTACCTCTATAATATTAGTAAAGAAGTATAACTGTACTATAGAACATGCTTGGCTTAAACCTATGATTACAATAAATTATAACTTCACTAGATAACAGAAAGAAAGATAAATAATGAAAACAACAATAGGTAAAAACTAAATAACAAGCTGTGTCAATTACCCCTTGCTGCCCACAACTCTCGGACAAGCTGTGCACGAGCCTGGACACCCCTTCTTAGCTCATCCGTGCCCTGTGTTTCATCTTCTAATGTGTCCTTGTTACATTAACATTGTCCACAAGTGGAAAAGCAATCTCATCACCATCCACATCCAGTCTTGCCTGATTACAAATGTTGTGTAGGACACAGCAAGCATTTATAATTTTGGTGACTTTGTCAGGATGGTAATGGAGAACCCTAGGGCCTGAGAGGCATCTCCATCTATTCCTCAAAACTCCAATTGTACGTTCCACTGTATTCCGAGCCACACAGTGGAGATTTGTGTAATATTCTTCAGGTGTTCCCAGAAGAGCATTTATTATTGGAGTCATCATATACTCCTTTGAGCATAGCCTGAATCACCTGCAAATTATATTTAAATGGTTAGCAATGTTGTGCACATTACTATTAAAAATTATTTTCATAGTATAAGTACTATTAAGAATTTATAATTTTCTTACCAAGTAAATAAACTCTTTCTCTTGCATTATTCAAATCTGACATGTGCATCTTAACTGGGTGTGCATTCCAGACAAAACTATCATGTGTTGCTCCTCCATAAGTAGCATCCACACTCATTATGTTTAAGTCAGCATCACAAAGCTGTAAAAATGATAAAAGTTAAACTTACTAAATTAAATCCTAAACACAATAAATCAAAATTATGTAATAATGTATATGAATACAACTCACAATTAAAACATTCCTAGAATGGTAGCCTTTCCTGTTGTAGAATCTTTCTTCATGTTCTGATGGTTTTATTAATGCCACATGAGTGCCATCGATGCATCCCACAACGCAGGGAATTCTGAATTTTTAAAAAAATCTGAAATAATAATTTGATTAGTATTAAAATTAAGAAAATGTACTAGTTACTTTGATTATAATGCTAAGGTGGCAGACAAGCATACGGCCCACCAAATGTACCGGTCACCGCTGCCTATAGATGTTTGCAACACCGGAGGTGCTACACTATAACTAAGATCCACTAGATTTATTGCAATAAATGATTTGAAAATGTCAATTCAAGAAAACTTTTACCTTCTCTTAATTACATCTCGTTCCTGACGAGTTTGTGGAAACTGTAGCCACTTATTCAAGATGACAGCAGAATTAAGAGCATCTGTGACCTCTGCTAGAGCCTTTGTAAGCGACGCGTATCCGTTTTATTATAATATTATTTTATTAGTTGGCAATATGTATGAATTTCTTTTGTTATGTTGTCTCAATTGTAAGGCTGGGAGTGTGCGGGGTGTGAGGGAACGGGTGGGGGCGCGCGCGCCAGGAACAAGCGTCCATTTTTGAATTTTGTTAGTCAGTCAGTCGCCACAGAGCTTCTTCCGCGAATGTACGTACCGCCGTCCCGCACCCCGCACGCTCCTCAGCCGCCATCTTGTGCTGTTCATGTTCGCTTGGCTGCTTTATTACAAGCTATCAGCTTCACCCTGTTTATTATTTCTTCACCGATCGCATCGAAGACCATCGCCTACAAGTGGTCTTCGAGCCGAATCTTTGGATATATTGAACCCAGCGCGATCGGTCGCATCGCAATATGGTGAACACGCGGAGCACGTTGCGTCAAGGTGAACCGAAGGTCGAAGCCGCACCTACGAACATGAAGCTCGAGGAACACAAGCCTCCACAACAATCGGAGTCAGTGAAAGCGGGACCGAGCACTGAAATGAAAATTACGTCATCACATGGAAGACTGTCGTCAACTAGTTCCGTGACGGCCCGCAAGAAACGTCTCGAACTGGAGGCCGCTAAAGCTAAAGCGCGCCTGCAAATGGAACTGTTAGACAAACAATTGGCAGCGGATCTGGCTGAAATAGATGAAAAATACAGTCCACACACGTCGGAACGTGTCAGCCACGCTGACGGCCAGGATATAGAAGAATGGCTTGAGCACAGTAAAATAGAACTGGAGAAACGGAGAAAGCAGCAGGCTAACAACCATGGAAAATCAACCGGCCTACTGTTTCCACCACCGTTATCGCCTGACGATGACACCAATGGTCCAGTTCACCAATTGGCCTGTGCACTAAAGGAACTGGCTGCCGCTACGTCAGCCACTAGCCAGAACACTCAGCTCCTCAGCCGCATCAGCACCCCTCGAGAACTCCCTATTTTCTCTGGGGACCCCATGGAATGGCTATCGTTCAAAAATGCTTTCGAAGAATCAACCAGTATCTGCAAATACAACGAAAAGGAAAGCCTATCTCGGCTACGAAAGTGTCTCCGTGGTCCGGCAAAGGAAGCCGTGTCCGCCCTGTTAATTAGTGCTACATCACCTGAAATAGTGATATCTACCTTGGAGTTGATGTTTGGAAACCCAGATGTGATCATTTCAAAAATATTATCTGAACTGAAAAAGATGCAATCACTGCCTCAAGAATATCAGAAAGATATTGTGCCCTTTTCCGTAAAGGTAAAAAATTTCGTCGCTTCTGTACGTGCTTTGAAACGAGAAGAATACCTACAAGGTATCAGTGTCGTAAACATTGTGCTCAGTAAAATGCCTACAGTGCTGTTGTCAAAGTGGACAGACTATGGTTACCTGCTCATTACGCAAGGCGACAAGTACAGGCTAGACATACTCGCCGACTTCCTGAGCCTAGAAGCTACAAAAACATCTACGTGCAGTGCTAACTTGTTAAACCTACGATGGGACAATAAACGCTTTAACTATCGTGAAAATAATTATAAATCGGAAACTGTGCTATTACAAACGGAAAAGTGTAAACAAAGTGACTTTAAGTGCAATTTTTGTCATGAATCCAAACATAGACTCACTGACTGTAAAAAGTTCAAGAAATCATTAAGAAAAGATCGGTGGTTACACGTAAAGCGTGTAGGTATGTGCTACAAGTGTTTACTATGGCGGCACGACAGGCAAACGTGCCCGGCCGCCCTCTGTGACGTAGACGGCTGTGGACAATCACATCACCGATTGCTTCATTATGTACGTCACAGTGATAACGCACAAGTGCAACCGATCTCGGTAGAATTGCCGACAGAGACTGAAACTAGTGCCCCTAGTGAGAGTGTCACTCACGTCAATACAGACAATTGCACAGTGTTACTAAAGGTAGTGCCCGTAAACATTCATGGACCTAATGGTATAATCAGTACGAGTGCATTGCTAGATGACGGCTCAACTGTATCTATGATGTGTGCGTCATTGGCCGCTCGCGCTGGCCTCAGTGGGGATAGGCAGTCAATGCGAGTTCGCGGCGCATGGGACAACACTGAACTATTGTGTGAAATTGAACTATTGGATTTAACCCTTTCTACTATGGGGGGTGATAAATATAATATTAGTGTTCGAAGTGTCAAAGAACTGAACTTACCTGAACAAAATTTAAATAAAGTGAATTTTAAAATCTACAACTTTCCGCAAGAACTTATGGACAATTTGTGTACTGAGAGACTTAAACCAGAGATACTAATCGGTCAGGATAACTATAACCTTATCATACCTTTGGAGGTTATCGTGGGAAAACCCAACGAACCGTGTGCCACACGCACACCTATGGGATGGTGTCTACATGGACGGGTGCCGCGCTCACACTCAACAGCGTTCACCCATCACTCTTCTTTGTTTGTCACCCATGACACCAGCACCAGCAGTCCGAGCGATGACCGTGAACTCCAAGACCTTCATGAAGATGTGCAGCGTTACTTTGCCATCGAATCTATGGGAGCTTCTGCCTCCAAGCCACGGCAGAATTCTGAAGAGCAGAAGGCCTGGAACTACCTAGAACAAACCTCCAGGTTCATCGATAGCAAGTGGCATGTGGGCTTACCCTGGAAAGACAATAATTGTGTAATGCCTGACTCGCTGCCCACGGCAATGGCCAGACTTCGTGGTGTGGAGCTAAAAATGAAGAGATATGAAGCGTACGCTCATAAATACAACGAACGCGTACAGCACCTATTGTCAAATAATTATTGTGAGAAAGTAGTACAAGAAGGAAGTACATCAAAGGTTTGGTACTTACCACATTTTGGCGTTGAGAACCCAAACAAGAAGAAGTTGCGTTTAGTATTCGACGCAGCAGCCAGAACCAATGGGTTATGTCTCAACGACTACCTGCTGAAGGGACCTGATCTACTTCAGTCCCTATTTGGAATAATGCTTCGATTCCGGGAGCACAGAGTGGCTGTCACCGCAGACATTAAAGATATGTTCTTGCGTGTAAAGATACGAGAAGAAGATCGGGACGCCTTTCGCTTTCTATACCGAGGCGATCCCTCTAAGCCATATGTCAGTATCACAGAAGATCAGATACAAACCTATGTAATGACGTCATTAATCTTCGGCGCAAACTGTTCACCGTTCATAGCCCAGTTTGTGAAAAACAAAAATGCTGAACGATTCGCATCTACTCACCGATCAGCTGTCGCGGCTATACATACCCAGCATTATATGGATGACTACATCGACAGCTTGCCCGACGAACATACAGCGATACAATTAATAAGAGACATTATGTTCATACACAGAGAGGGCAATTTTGAACTACGAAATTGGAATAGCAACAGTCAAGAGGTGCTTGAGAGTGTGGGGACACAGCTTTATACCTTAAGTATGAACACAGCCTTATAAGAATTGTGTATTGCACTTATTAACTACGACTCGCCAGTCTCGGGATTGTCGGACTGCGAGCAGGTCGCATTAGTTCTGGTTCAAATATAATCTAGCTTCATACACCATCTTTCACTTCTCTCCTTCTACGACTACGAGACTCAACAGTGGTGACCCCGATACCGAACCGATACTGAACCAAAATTCGAACAGTAAAATATTCGGACTAGTTAGTAACTCTGTGTAACAAGTAAAGTGTATAGTGAAGAAGCAATGGCGACTCCTCCTGTATCGAACGTGAAACCAGAGTCGGAAAGCGGTTCCGCCCTAGCGCAGATAACTGTCTCATCGAAGATCCCCGAATTCTGGAGAGACGCACCACGTCTATGGTTCGCCCAGTACGAGGCGGTGACAGCAGGTCAGAAATTATCGGATGAATCGAAGTACAACCTGACTGTAGCCAAGCTGAGCAAAGAAAACATCGAGCAGGTGAGCGACATTGTACTTAACCCACCTGCCACGCATAAGTACAATACGATTAAGGAGCGTCTACTAGTCGTATATGAGGAATCCGAGATGCGCCAGGTGCAGAAACTACTAAAGGAGCAGGAATTAGGTGATCAAAAGCCTTCCCAGCTTCTTAGGAAGATGAGTGAACTAGCCAGGAATAAGTTCCAGGAAGAAACCCTTCGTATGCTGTGGGTTGGACATCTACCAGCAGCAACACGCGCCGTTTTGACCGCTAGCGAAATAACAGACTTAGGAAAACTCGCCACGATGGCGGATAAGGTCATGGAATCCACGCGTACAAGTGAAATAGCCGAAATAGCTGACTCTCAGAGAAGCGAAAATAATGATCTACGCGACCAGATCGCGCAATTGACGAAACGTCTCCAAAATATGGAAAGGTCGAGATCAAGGTCAAGGTCAGGATCATCGTTCAGAGGTAATCGCGGCGAAAGGTCGCAATTTAGGCAGCGGCAGAATCCTAATTGGCAATGTTTTTACCACTTTCGCTACAAGGCAAGTGCTAAGAAATGCGTGAAACCATGTGCGTACGAGAAAATGCATAAGGAAGATCAAAAAAACTAGGATTCGTGCAGACAGCGACGGGTGTCTGTTCAGTTTCACCATCGAACCGTCTATGCATCACCGACTTAAATAGTGGCATGCGATTTTTAGTGGATACGGGAGCAAACGTCTCTGTTATACCGGTAACTAAAATTAGACGAAATGCGTGTAAAATCAGTGACTACAAACTGTATGCGGCTAATGGCACGGAAATAAAAACTTTCGGTGTGAAGACATTAAAATTGAACTTAAATATACGTAGGCCATACACCTGGACATTTGTGATAGCGGACATTACGCAACCAATACTAGGTGCAGATTTTTTAACTCATCACGGAATTATAGTGGACCTCGCCTCACGTAAGTTAATTGATAATGTAACCAAATTATATTCTTTAGCCTCTATCGTTAGTATGTCACAACCTACCTTGAAAACTGTAAGCGATAACCACCCTTATCATGAATTGTTATGTAAATATCATGACATCACCAAACTTGTATCCTACAAGGAAATGCCCAGTCACGGTATCTTTCATAACATCGAGACAGTTGGACCTCCAGTTTTTGCTCGGGCTAGACCATTAGCTCCGGATAAGTATAAAAAGGTTAGGGATGAATTTAATATGATGCAGGAACTCGGCATATGCAGACCCTCAAAGAGCGCATGGGCCAGTCCTCTTCACGTAGTTTGCAAAAAGAACGGCGAGATACGTCCATGCGGTGATTATAGGAAGTTGAACTCCGTTACTAAGCCAGATAGGTATCCGATACCTCGAGTGTCAGATTTCACCTACAACCTCGCAGGTAAGAAAATCTTTTCAAAAATCGATATTAATAAAGCGTATTTTTGTATTCCGGTTCATCCCGATGATATTGAAAAAACCGCTATAATAACACCATTCGGTTTATGGGAATTTTCCCGGATGTCCTTCGGTTTGAAAAATGCATCGCAATCATTTTCCCGATTTATGCACCATACTATAATGCAAGGTCTTGACGACGACTGTAGAAATAATATTTTTAACTTTGTCGATGACGTACTAATCGCAAGTGTCGACGCGGAAAGTCATCGCAAACACCTCGAAGCAATATTTCAGCAATTTAGCAAATATGGCATAACCATTAATACATCTAAATGCTCTTTTGGCAAAACCGAAATCGATTTTTTAGGCTACCATGTCACGTCTGAAGGTATATCACCGCTGGGAGATAAAGTAAAAGCGATAGTCAACTTTCCCAAACCCCAAACTATCGAGCAATTGCGACGATTTTTGGGCATGGTAAACTTTTATCGTTCGCACATACCCAACGCAGTCTTATCTCAGTCGATATTACATAGTTACTTACACGACTCTAAGAAAAAAGATAAGACACCTATAGTGTGGAACCCAGACGCGGACGAAGCTTTCGAGAATTGTAAGTTGAGCCTATGCAACGCGGCGACGCTTGCCCACCCAGTAACGGACGCAACGATTGCATTAATGACCGACGCCTCGGACACGTGCGTAGGCGCAGTTTTGCAACAGTGCATAAACAACACGTGGACACCGCTAGGCTATTATTCTAAAAGTTTGTCAAAAACTGAGCGCAAATACAGTACGTATGATCGCGAATTATTGGCAATCTATCTAGCTATTCGTCATTTTAAATATATGGTCGAGGGACGGCAAATAATCATATATACTGACCATAAGCCTATAACATTTGCATTCTCAAAAAATATCTCCGAAACTGAAACACCTAGGAGAACGCGTCAATTAGTTTATATTAGCGAGTTCACAACGGACATTAGGCACATAAGCGGCAAAGATAATATTGTTGCTGACACGTTATCTCGCATAGCGACTGTCGACTGTCCCACCGTTATTAATTACGAAGTACTTGCCCGGTCACAGGAAACTGATACTCATGTTTCACAACTATTGAAATCCAATAACGACGGCAACAGACTCAAGAGAATAATGATACCCAGTTGCGGGAAATTTATTTTCTGTAATATTGCTAATGATAAGGTAAGACCGTATTTAACTGAGGAATTTAGACGCATCGCATTCAACTCAATTCATAACTTAAGCCACCCCGGAGTGAGAACCTCTCGGAAACTAGTCCAGGATCGTTTTTATTGGCCTAGTATGAACCGTGATGTAGGGCAGTGGGCTAAATCGTGCATACACTGCCAACGCGCTAAGGTAAGTCGTCACACAATGTCTGCCTTAGGCTCTTTTCCATCGTGCGACAGATTCGAACATATACATGTCGATTTGATAGGACCTCTGCCGACGTCGGCAGAAGGATTTCGGTACTGTCTGACAATAATCGACAGGGGCACACGCTGGCCAGAATGTTTTCCTACCATTGATATGACCGCGGAAACAGTAGCCAGAATAATATATGAAGGTTGGATCTCCCGTTTTGGTTGTCCCAAAAGGTTAACAACCGATCAAGGACGCCAATTCGAAAGTCAACTATTCACTTCGTTAATGAAACTGTTAGGAATAGACAAAAGTAGAACCACTCCCTACCACCCCCAAAGCAATGGAGCCATAGAACGCTGGCACAGATCGCTGAAAGCGGCTCTAACCGCTCGCTTATGCAATGAAACAGCTAACTCATGGGTACACGAACTACCAACCGTATTGTTAGGTCTCAGAACAGCGGTTAGGAGCGTGAACGGTATAAGCGCAGCGGAAATGACGTACGGAACTTCTCTACGTTTACCAGCCGATTTTTTCAACAACACTTCTCACAGTAAATTGGACGACAGCTGTGAATACGTAAAAAAATTAAGGGAAACCATAAATAAATTTCAATTAGTGACGTTCAAACATAATAGTGACCCGAAAATATTTATTCACCCCGATCTTGAAAAGTGCGATTATATATTTGTCAGGGACGATGCCATTCGTAAACCCTTACAGCCAACATATAACGGCCCATTTCGTGTCCTATCTAGGAATAGCAAGGTGTACACCATACAAATGCCAGGTCGTAAAGTTAACATATCTATAGATAGGTTAAAACCCGCTTATTGCTTAGAGGAAAATAGCGATTCTTCTACTCAAACAACAACTGAGGTTCCAAATCGCGAATCGCCCAACACTGGCACCACACGCTGTGGAAGAAGTGTGAGACGGCCTGTCCGATTCATGACATAAATAATAACACTGGTTGTGCAACCCAACTTTGTTTGTATCACTTTTTTACAACTTTTACAATATTATATACAGTTTTTTACATCTTATTTTGTGAATATACAAACCTTATACATAGCATTTAAATAAACATAGGCATATTGAAAAATTGTATGTACACACATATTTACATGTTAGTTATTATATTATATGACTTCGACACCAAGTTTTAGACAAACATCTATATAAAGTCGAAATAAGCAATATTTTGTAGATTCTGCAATATTCAATTTAAGTAGAACAGATCAATAAGTGCTTATTGCCCACCTTTTGAAGTAATAATTTATTTAATTCATTACTAAATTAATTATTCTCAAGGCAACATCCATAGTAAATGACTGTATTCATCAACATGGGCAAACAGCAGTCCAAAAACGCTCAAGTAATTATTGCACAAAATGGCTCGGAGAATACGGCCAGAGCAGAACTACAAAGAAAAATTGAGTTATACGGAATATTTATTTTTGTGATAACAGCACTTGTACTCAGTGTCTGTATATATCTGATGATAAGAAAACTCGGTGGATATTATAAAAAGAAAATTGTCAAAAACTTGGTTGCGAAAGTCGAAGAAGGTCGCGCCCAAGTCGACGCACCCTTAAGTAACCCAACAGTTTATTAAACGTGTGTGTTAATGTTAAGTACCTATGTAACGTTATTGTGTATTTTCATATTTTTGTATATATACCAGTGAAATTGAATGTAATAATTATAACTCAAGCAGCAAGTAACAATAACAATGTACGAACTGTGTTCTCTACTTATCAAATATTTTAGCATCAGCACATTCCTACTGCATGTATCTAGTAACGAGCAGCAGACGATACCTTGTGTAATTAGTAAGTAATGATAGGGTGACCATATTATTTTTAGGACAATGTTTTAACATTATATGAGAACAATAGGGTGACCATGATTTTTTTAAATTGCATTGTTTTGTTTGTTAATAAAATTATGTATGATTTTATTAAAGGGGGGAATACTGTGGGGACACAGCTTTATACCTTAAGTATGAACACAGCCTTATAAGAATTGTGTATTGCACTTATTAACTACGACTCGCCAGTCTCGGGATTGTCGGACTGCGAGCAGGTCGCATTAGTTCTGGTTCAAATATAATCTAGCTTCATACACCATCTTTCACTTCTCTCCTTCTACGACTACGAGACTCAACAAGAGTTTACCTAAAGAGAGCCTTGGGGACACAGCCGTAAGGTTCAAATTAGGTGAGCAGTATGACGGCGACCGAACACTTGGTATGATATGGCATACAAGCGACGACACTTTGAGATTTGACGTATCATTTAAAAAGATTCCCGAAGAAGTAATTAATGGAAATAAACGTCCCACGAAGAGGGAGATGTTACGTGTCGTAATGTCAATATTCGACGTATATGGATTCCTGTCGCCAATAACTATTAATGGAAAAATAATTTTACAAGAAACTTGGCGTACAGACATAGGCTGGGATGACCCAGTAAATGATATAATTTATACAAAATGGTTAAAATGGATTTGTTTGTTACGATCTTTGTGCAACGTTCGGCTGCCGAGGTACTATCCGGCCGCCACAGCGAGAGTAAGCGAGACAGAAAGTCCGATCAGCCTACTATCACCGTCGCACTGTGAGTCTACGCCTACGCGCACTATAACAGATGGTTCTACGCTCGTAGCGCACCAAAATTCCGCTACGACAAAGGCTACGTCGCTTACTTGTACTGAACACCTTTTTCTGCAGTCGAGTCAAGTTAATAACATCACAAATTGTTATAGCTGCCTACAGATGCATATATTTTGCGATGCATCGACGACCGCATATTGCGCCGTAGCATATTGGCGCTGGAAAGATAAACAATGTAATATACACGTCGCATTCATCGCTAGCAAGTGTCGAGTAGCCGGCACGAAACCTATAACCGTGCCGCGCTTAGAGTTACAAGCAGCTGTTTTAGCGGTGAGATTAGCCGACACAATTACGAAGGAGCATAATATGAAAGCTGAAAAAAGATTTTTTTGGAGTGACTCGACTACAGTACTACACTGGATAAGAAACGACGCTCGTAACTATAAGATTTATGTGGCTAATCGCTTAGGCGAAATTGACGAGCTGTCACAGATAAAGGAATGGCGATATGTGCCTACTAAATTAAATGTTGCCGACATTGCAACACGAGAAAGTTATGACTACTCTGTTCTACCGAATGAATGGTTATATGGACCTACCTTTATACACAAAGATTGTCACGAATGGCCGCTAGATGTCATTGATCCTGAAAACAAAGAATTACATTTAGAATGTCTTACAGTCACACACAGTATGGAACATATTAAAGACTTACCTGTACCAGAACCTACCAGGTTTTCGTCGTGGTTACGACTACTCAGATCTACGTCACGAGTACTTACCTTTATAGATCGAGGAGTACGGGCGTTACACCGTTTGAATAAATGTAACAAACTTACCTACGCCATGGATGGTGTCATGATGAGAGCAGAATGCTTACTACTTCGTTACGCTCAAGCTCAATCATTTGGAGAAGAGATTGCTTACCTGAAAATGTCAAAATCAGTACTTACCACTAGTAAGTTACTTACCCTTTCGCCGTATATAGATGAGTACGGTGTCCTGAGAGCGAGTGGGCGAATAGATGCTGCCCCCGATGTGATGCTGGTGAGTAAGAGGCCTGCTATTTTAGATGGAAAAAATTATATCACACAATTGATAGTAAGACACTATCACATTAAGGCCGCTCATGGAAACCAAGAAATGGTAGTTAATGAAATTAGACAAAAGTATTGGGTCATTAGGCTACGACCAACCGTTAAAAATGTGGTATCAAAATGTATGATGTGCAGATTAAGAAAATGTAAACCAGAGGTACCAAGAATTGGTGACTTACCGATTGGAAGGATGGACCATCATCAACGGCCTTTCACCCACTGTGGCCTAGACCTGTTTGGCCCCATGGAGGTAACGGTTGGAAGACGTCATGAACGCAGGTATGGAGTCTTATTTACTTGCTTGACTGTCAGGGCCATACACATAGAAACCGTTGCTACGCTGACTACTGATTCACTCATTATGGCTCTTCGACGCATGGCTGCAAGGCGAGGGTGGCCCTGTCATCTCTATTCAGACAACGGGACCAATCTCAGAGGTGCCAACGCAGAACTTAAGGCAGCTATTAAGGAGTTGGATGAAGGGGCCATGAAGGATGAGGCAATGAATCATGGCACAACCTGGACGTTTATACCACCTGCGAGTCCTCACTGGGCTGGGAGTTGGGAACGGCTCATACGCAGCGTTAAGACTTCCCTGAAGGTTGTACTTAAAGAAAGAGCACCCCGTGAAGAAGCTTTCAATACATTGCTGGCTGAGGTTGAGAACATTGTCAACAGTAGACCTCTTACCCATGTCTCAGTGGACCCTACTAGCTTGGAAACATTAACACCAAACCATTTTTTGATTGGAACCTCTTCTAACTTGGTACAATTTGGAAAATTTGATGAAAAAGACATGTGTCTAAGAAAGCAGTGGAGAATTTCACAACGTATGGCAGACATGTTCTGGAACAGATGGGTGAAGGAGGTGTTGCCTGACCTCATACCAAGAAGGAAATGGCCTAATGAACGCAGGAACCTTGAGGTGGGAGACCTTGTATACATTGTAGATCCTGATGGGCCCAGGAATATGTGGCCAAAGGGAGTGATCGAAGAAGTGTGCCCTGGAAGAGACGGCAGAGTCCGTATGGTAAAAATAAAAACCAAGACAGGTACACTGACGAGGTCTGCCCCACGCGTCGCTCGGATACCGTTGACTGCTGAGTGCTGCTAGCAGCACTGGGGTGGGGAATGTAAGCGACGCGTATCCGTTTTATTATAATATTATTTTATTAGTTGGCAATATGTATGAATTTCTTTTGTTATGTTGTCTCAATTGTAAGGCTGGGAGTGTGCGGGGTGTGAGGGAACGGGTGGGGGCGCGCGCGCCAGGAACAAGCGTCCATTTTTGAATTTTGTTAGTCAGTCAGTCGCCACAGAGCTTCTTCCGCGAATGTACGTACCGCCGTCCCGCACCCCGCACGCTCCTCAGCCGCCATCTTGTGCTGTTCATGTTCGCTTGGCTGCTTTATTACAAGCTATCAGCTTCACCCTGTTTATTATTTCTTCACCGATCGCATCGAAGACCATCGCCTACAGCCTTCGATACCGATTGTTGGGACATCATTGTGCCTTGTATTCCACTGACTAATCGTTGATAGCTCCCCGTGGCATAGAACGACAGTGCCACTAATATCTAAAATTAAGAAGCATACATGAAAAAACAAGACAACGCACATGAAAAAACAACACGACACACATAAAAAACTTTTGTTCTACATTTCCTACATAAAACAATACAAACCTTATACTTTGTTGAAATATCACTACGCCGAGTAGGACGAGGCATGAGCGGTTCCAATTCATTTGAAATCACATCGAATAGTTCTTTATTTACTCTGTAATTCCTTCTGAATTCATCGTCACCCATGGCAAATGCATTGTCGGCATATCGCGCCATTCTCCGCAAATTCCGCCTTCGTCTTACATCTAACGAATGAGCAGTCTCTAAAATTTCATATATTAGTGCCAAACGTGCCATAACTCACTATAAAAACCTTTAAAATAATTTATAAAACTGAACTCGATCCTCAGAAAGTTATATTTCTGCAACTGTGAAATTTCGATCGCTAACAAGAACCCAAACTCAATATGTCAATGTCAAAATCACGTCAAGAGTACCAAAAAAGTGCTTCGTTCGGCTTTAGTCGATTTCATTTAGTTCCAAAAATTGCCACTAGAATCCAATCCAGTTGAGTACCAAATGCTCGATTCCAATTTCAATTTCATGGAATCGAGTGTCGAGAGTAAGCCTGCTGTTCTGTTTAGAACAAACACTGCTGTATTGACAGCTTCTGCCCAAAGAGATTTACCTAACCCGCTGGCTAAAAGAATTGTTCTGGCTGCCTCTGTTACAGTCCTCATTTGCCGTTCAATACACCCATTTTGTTAGGGTGTGTAGGGTACACTTGTTTGGTGAACTATACCTAGACTATCTAACAATGATTTCATCACTTTGTTTGTGAATTCTGATCCACAATCTGACCTTATAACCTCAACTTTGTGTTCTAAATTTTTGATAATTTAATTTAAAAAACTCTTAACTTTTTCTATAGTTTCAGACTTGTTTTTTAGAAAATAGACTGTCCTGAACTTTGTGAAATCATCTTTTATAAGTAAATAGTACCTGGCACCACTCAACGATAAAGTTTCCATAGGACCACACAAATCCATATGTAAAACTTGACCTGCTTTTTGTGCCCTATTTTTACTCAATGGGAAGGGTTTTATATGAGATTTACCTTGTAAACAAGACTGACAAATTACTTCACTATCATTATTTATCTCAAATTTTACTTTGTTTTGTTAGAACACATTTAACCTGTTCCATATTCTAATGACACATTTTTTTATGCCAATCAGTCAAACTTTCATTTGATCTACCTACACAGGCACTATTCTCACTACAAGGTCTGAATTTCATAAAAAATAAGTTATTTTTACGGTATGCAAGTGCACTGACCTCTTCTTTATTACACTTTTTAAAGATGTAATTTTTTTTATTTATTGTTACTTTGTAACCCTTGTCAGTAGCACAACTAGCTGAAAATATATTCATTTTTAATTCAGGAACATACAAGACCTCATTTAAAGTAATTTTTAACTATTCCTGACCATTATAGGCTTCTAGTAAGATTTTACCTCTTCCTAGCGCTTGTATGATTTTACCATCACCACTATAATGGACTTGGGACTTTCTAGACTTGTATACTCAGAGAATAAGTTTACATCATGGGACATGTGCTCTGTAGCACCGCTATCCATTACCCACTCTTCTCCTACTGAACTATGCAATGCTGACAATAACACTAACACTGGGAATGCATTACCTTTCCAATCATTTTTCTTATTTTTAAACCAGCTATCTTTAGTATCATGACTTTGCTTTTTACAATGATTACAAAACTTATTTTTAGATTTGTTTAACTTACAATCCTTTTTATAATGACCAGGCTTGCCGCAATTGAAGCATTTCCTTGAAGACCTCATAGTAAATGCAGTATCTGTGCACCCTTGCTCCTGTGACGAGTACCGCTGTTACTCAATGAGAAGCCGAGCAACCAGCTGTTCCATTTTCCTGCTGTCTCCCACGCTGAAATGAAGTGACGATACTGGCTTGATAGCGAGGAGGTTATCTTAGTTATTGCCATTTGATCGCTAACAGCTGCTTCAAGGCTTTTAAGCCTACATAACAGGATTTAAAACCTGCTTATATACTGCGACATTGTTTCCCCGTCTTGAAATTTCATGTCAAAAAACTGCTGCTGAAGAATATGCATAGACAGATCTCCTTTCTGCTCGAAAATATTATGCAACTTATCCCAGATATCCTTACTTGAAGTGCATGTTGCTACATGAGGTACTACCGACTCCGATAATCGTGTTACAATTACTCCCTGCGCTCTGGCGTTCGTGGTTTTCCATTTGCTTTTGCCTTCTGCTGAATCTGGACACACAGAAGAGCCATCTACGAGTGCCGCCCGCAGTAACACCTTAACCTTGAACTGCCATGCCGTCCAACCGCTGGAGTCTTCAAGTAGCTGTTGATTATGATGCAACGGGCATTTGGGGCGGGACCAGTTCCATATTTGTCGCTTTACCACGACAAAACACCACGTCGCTTTACCGCACCGAAACACCTGCACCTCTTGTCGCTTGACCACGACAGAGCACCTTTTTGTTTGTCGCTTGACCACGACAATACACTTCGCCGCTTCACCACGACCTATATTTTCTCGACGAATCCGCCCTGAAGTTTCTTTTCCTTTGCGAATGTACGCGTTGGATTGACCTTTGACTGGCCTCCGCCGACGCTACGTTGACCGTGGTATAACCCGGCGATTATAACCCAACCAAAAGAACAAACTACACAATTAGTAGGCCATGAGCTTGCTGGGCCCAGAACCTAATAAAAGTTTGTGCAAGGGAATCTTCTGGTTAGGAAATAATAGATGATTTCTTGTGAAACTTACAGGGTTTTATTTTCAGTACCACAAATGAGCAGAGCAGCTGGACATAGTTTTTGTGAAGGTGGCGCTGCAATTGCCAATTGATATTTGTTGCGTTCATATTACATTAAGTTCATTTCAACAAAGTTCGTGTTCAAGCGACATCTTGCCAACACATACAACAGCACAGTACAACGTGTAGCGCTGCACTGCTGTCGTACTCGGAATCAACGCGGAAGGCAGCATTGCCGCGTCGCACCTCAGCGACTAAACTGCAGCGACCGCAGGTCGAGTTCGGACGGTTACCTTTACTTTCTGAGAGTAACTTCAAGACTACCGCTGTTGTATTACTGAGAATTTGGGCGGCTAATTTTATTCTCATTTAAGCAGGAAATTTTGGCTCCACATGTAATTTTGTAATCTTCTGAAAATGGAGAGTTTTTCAGAATCAGAATCAGAATCGTTTATTTGCTAGAAACATGGTTACAAAAAGTTGACAATTTACAATTACGTAGATCAGCATGTTTCACCGTACATGAAATGCGGCGTGCAAATCATAATAATGTTCATGCAATAATCACAATCATAATGTCAAATAAATAATAACGAAAGTCAATACATAAAATCAATACAATAAAAATAACTAATGAAGTTTATAAATCTTATAACATAATCATAATACCTACCTATTTTTAATGTCAATACGATAATATTCATTATTAATAAATAATAGTAAGTATCATTATCCATATTATATCAAATTATATCAAATCATGTAATAAAATAACCAATAACAATAAATATAAATGTGAAATCAATAATGAACTTAATATTATGATAGGTGAAGTCCTATGTGAAACACCTGAAGGGTTTGGGTCATTTAAGTGAGTAATCATTAAGGAAATCACTAACTGTGTATAGCATTTTTATCGATAAGGAATTCATTGAGCCTGTGCTTGAATTCATTAATATTACTAATACTTTTGATTACGTTTGGAATCTTATTAAATATTCGAGGTGCTATACAAAAAATGCTATTATTTCAAGATGACTCATCTATTTCAAGATGACTCATTGATAAAAATGTCCACCCAGATTGAGTATGTTGGAATTCAGTAAATTTTTTATTTAATGTATTCATAATCGTGGCTAAGAATTGCTTTAAGTCTGTATTCTTGTAAATAATAATATATCTAGAATTAAAAGATTTTAATTGCTTTTCATCAGTTTTCGGTAGTAAAAAATGAGCAAATAATTCAAAATTAATTTTTATACAATTGTGTTTCTTCAATGAAATATTGATCAATTCTATTATACACTCATTTGCACAAAAACGGGCGGTTTTGATTTTCATTCATCTTTAAAAAGATACAATACCAAAAAGGTTTCAATCGTTTGTACACGTTACTGGCCGGTTTTAAAAATGCCGTGGTATTTAAAAAAGTACGTTCTAAATTCAAATTTTCATTTGATGCTCATTTTTACAGAAAACCCCTTTTTATCCTACATTTTTGGCGCAAAGTTCCAGAAGTTAACATCGACTTTCACAACTTTTATTCAATTTTTATCGATTAATTTCATATCCTTGACTGTCAAAGCTTTATTTATTGCTGTTTGGCTGTATCAAAAATGGTAGATAAAGTGGTAAAAGCTACCAAAATTATCGCGCTGCTTGATGAGGGTTGCAGCCAATGTTTCGTGGCTAGGAGGCTAAATGTTAGTCGCTCGACGGTCCAAAGGACCTGGCAGCGATATCAGGAGACTGGTTCCGTCGAAAGAAGGCCTGGTTCTGGAAGAAAACCATGTACCCAACCACGGGATGATCGTTTTCTTATGAGTCGCGCATTGAGAAATCGCAAAACTTTGTATGTGGATCTTAAGAACAACCTCCAAGAAGTAAGAAATGTGCATATTAGTCTATGGAAGGTCAGGAGGAGGCTTCTCGCTGCCAATATATGCAGTCACCGCCCGGCCCGCGGCCCCAAATTACTCCGTGAGCACAGAGTTCACCGGCTTAGGTTCGCTAGAAATTGTGAATCATGGACTCAAGAAGATTGGAATAGGGTTTTGTTCTCTGATGAAGCCAGGATATCTCTGTTCGGTGAAGATCGACGTCGGCGAGTACTAAGAAGACAAGGAGAGCGCTTTGCAGATGCATGTTTCGAAGAAATCACACCTTATGGTGGGGGCTCTGTTATGTTTTGGGCAGGAATAAATTCAATGGAACGTACAGAGTTAGTCTTCATTGAAAACGGCTCACTGACTGGGCATCGATACACAACGGAAGTTCTAATTCCTCATGCACAACCCGCATTGGCCGCTCTAGGTCAAGACTCGATTTTTATGGACGATAATGCTCGCGCCCACCGATCCCGCGATGTTAATGCGTATGTGCAAGAGGTCGGCATTCGTCGTTTGGATTGGCCAGCTCGAAGTCCCGACCTCAATCCCATAGAACATATCTGGGAAGTTCTAAAACGGCGTGTGAGATCAGTACACCCGGCTCCGCAGACCATCAGAGAGCTGAAGAATGTGATTACTGCGGAGTGGGAACGTATTCCGCAAGCAAGTATCCGGGATATACTCGCTAGCATGCCCAGACGAATTCAAGCTGTGATTTTAGCTAGAGGGGGTCACACTCGAAACTAAACATTTATCTGCTTTTAATTTATTAAAGAAAAACAAACAAAATAACTTTTTTATTTTTACTTCATGAGCATATGCACTACTAGCGAACATACACTATAGTCGCCTCGCTGTAACAAGGTGCGTATGACAGTTGGCAGTATGACGTTGATATCTATCAGTACCACATTACTAGGGATGTGTCGATATGCAATTCATGTTTAGAATCCTACGATAAACGAGATAAATCACGTTCTGTTTATTATTGTTATGAAAATTATTGCTATATTTATTTTTGAATTAACTAAACAGCTTAAGAAACCGGCCAAGTGAGCAGAGGTCTCCGTACCGAAAAACGACATAAAATACGTTTGTTGTATGGGAACCCCCTTAAATATTTGACGGCACACTTCAAATGTGATCCTAATGACAAGTGACATTGACAGGTGACATAACACCGAGCGCTGGAGGGGCGGCCACGCACGACATATCAGGACGTCGTCAGTCGAGTCTCGGTCATTATTGGTGCAACGATCGACCGGTGCGCACGCGCCCACGTGCTCTGGTGGAATGTTATAACAGTGTAGATTTAGTTAGACCTCGGAGGTTCTTTGTGTTTAGTGTTAGTTATACGATTGACTAAATGAGTGTTAACTAAACCACGCATTATTTCTTTATACCACGGTTCCTGGTTTCCTCGCCGAACTACCTACAAAGTGATGGTTACATCGGAATGTAGCAACGTGCCACCTGACACCACTCAATCCTACAAATATTATAAGAAAATAACACAGAAATATTATTTTTTTGAAATTGATTTGCTATTAACAATAAATAAATATTAAAAATAAACTTTACTAAATCCTTTAAAACGTCATTGAGCGCACTATGGAGGCAGAATCTGTAACTGCTTGTAAAGCTGCGAAGGAGATATTGTGGTTGCAACAACTAATGATAGATCTGGGTGAGTCTTAGAAATGTATAACTTTGATGGTTGACAACAAAAAAAATTATAAATCCTCCACGACTCTTGTGTCTTTTGTGTTAAGTTTTCTTTGTGTTTAAGCATTATTTGTGTTAATTTAAGTCTTTGTGTTAAGTAATATACTAAAGTTTTAGTAAAGACTGGGAATTCCGCACATGCCGATTAGTTTATTGTGTATTTGTGATATTAAGTAAAATAAGCTTAAATTCAGTGCGGTGCATGTAATAAATTCAATTGGAGCGAACGAGCAGTAGATATTACTAGTCGCTTAGTTCTGGCTGGATTTCTTTAATATAATGATAGTAGCACCTCCGTCCGACAATTAATTGAGTACCTATTGTGATCAGCAATACTCAAGAGATCAAAATAATCAAGAGTAAAAAAAATAGCAGAAACACAGCAATAGGCTCACCACCTATTGCGTGGGACATAAAACCATAAGGTGAAATGTGGGCGTATACTGTGCCTCTGCCTATGGGAGCGTGACTGTGTGTATGTGTTTGTATGTATGTATTGTGATCAGATTTAATAAGCGTTGCGAACTGTTTAGAATAAAATAATGCAGACTTAATATGTCGAGTTTATTTAGCTGATGCCCGACTCTTCGGTCAGGAAGGTCGAGCAAAAGATTCTGTACTTTGGATAAACTGTTGTTTCAGATGCTGTAAATGTTTGCGATGCTTCACACGAGGACGTGTGAGTCGTCGTGATGGCCGTGTCGCAGAACTAACATCACAGCTGGAGGTGCACTGCTGACGTCATCCGGTGAGACTGTTCCTTTTCTTTCTGAAGCGAATCGCCAGGATTTGCGACCTTTGTGTGCCTCTTTCACGTTCTACAGATTCGTGAGTCGATTTATGTATGAACCTCTGCCGCTATACAAAGTCACGCTTTTGTTATGGGGAAGACTGGTTGAAGAGGTCACGTATGCCTGAGCCACGTCTGTTTAGGCTGGTTCAAAAGGATACGTGCGCCTGGGCCACGTCTTTGTTGGTCAGACTGGTTGGAGAGGCCGCGTAAGCCTAGACCACGTCTGGTTGGACTGGTTGAAAAGGTTACGTGCGCCTGGGCCACGTCTGTGTTGGTTGGACTGGTTGAAGGGGCCACGTATGCTTGAAATGTGTACGTGCGCCCGGGCCACGTCTGTGTTGGTCGGACTGGTTGAAGGGGCCACGTACGCTTGAAATGTGTACGTGCGCCCGGGCCACGTCTGTGTTGGTCGGACTGGTTGAAGGGGCCGCGTACGCTTGTAATGTGTACGTGCGCCCGGGCCACGTCTGTGTTGGTCGGACTGGTTGAAGGGGCCACGTACGCTTGAAATGTGTACGTGCGCCCGGGCCACGTCTGTGTTGGTCGGACTGGTTGAAGGGGCCGCGTACGCTTGAAATGTGTACGTGCGCCCGGGCCACGTCTGTGTTGGTCGGACTGGTTGAAGGGGCCACGTACGCTTGAAATGTGTACGTGCGCCCGGGCCACGTCTGTGTTGGTCGGACTGGTTGAAGGGGCCGCGTACGCTTGTAATGTGTACGTGCGCCCGGGCCACGTCTGTGTTGGTCGGACTGGTTGAAGGGGCCACGTACGCTTGAAATGTGTACGTGCGCCCGGGCCACGTCTGTGTTGGTCGGACTGGTTGAAGGGGCCGCGTACGCTTGTAATGTGTACGTGCGCCCGGGCCACGTCTGTGTTGGTCGGACTGGTTAAAGAGGCCGCGTACGCTTGAAATGTGTACGTGCGCCCGAGCCACGTCTATGTTGGTAGGGCTGGTTGAAGAGGCTGCGTATACCCAGGCCACGTCTACTTAGACTGGTTAAAAGAGGTACGTACGCCTGGGCCATGTCTTTGTTGAAGTTTGGACTGGTTGTGAAGGCCTCGTATGCCTGAGCCATGTCTGTGTGTTGCGCTAGCTAGTTTAAGAGGCCTCGGATGCCTCAACCCGTTTCAAGTACTATTTGGTTTAAAGGGCTTAGTACGCCCGGCTTATTGGGAAAGGAAGTTAAGTTCACAATTTCTGTCAGGAATGGACGAGCGATCATTAACGCATTCTTAAATTTCTACAGGTGTTTCGCCCGAGGACGTGCGATAGTCAGGGTTGGCCGTGACGGCACACTTCAAATGTGATCCTAATGACAAGTGACATTGACAGGTGACATAACACCGAGCGCTGGAGGGGCGGCCACGCACGACATATCAGGACGTCGTCAGTCGAGTCTCGGTCATTATTGGTGCAACGATCGACCGGTGCGCACGCGCCCACGTGCTCTGGTGGAATGTTATAACAGTGTAGATTTAGTTAGACCTCGGAGGTTCTTTGTGTTTAGTGTTAGTTATACGATTGACTAAATGAGTGTTAACTAAACCACGCATTATTTCTTTATACCACGGTTCCTGGTTTCCTCGCCGAACTACCTACAAAGTGATGGTTACATCGGAATGTAGCAACGTGCCACCTGACACCACTCAATCCTACATATTATAATTTTTATGTTTTTAGTATTTGTTATTATAGCGGTAACAAAAACACATAATCTGTGAAAATTTCATCTCTCTAACTATCACCGTTCATAAGGTACAGCATATCAAAAGACCGGGTAACTTCGCAAGAAAAAAGAAGGTAACCGAGAAGAGGAAAAATATTAATAATAATAACTCAATAATATACTTTTTACAATAAAATTTGGAACTACGGACAATATACGTTTTGTTTTATCAAAATATCGACTATCCATCGTAGATGTATATAATCCCATCACTAAAGACATCTTTGGTGTTACGTTATACTCAACAATTTGTTAATTTTTTCTTCCAAATTCATTTTATTTGTAGACTAGAATATTCTGGTTGAGTTTAATTTTATATACAACAGTGATTAACGATTTAATATATTATTAATGGGATGTAGCTGAAATGCTAAGTTCATAATTGTAATTCACGGCAACTTTCAAGAGTGAAACGAAACGCGATCGACAACTGTCATACGCACCATGCTACACCGAGACGACTATACTAGCGAGGTTTAGCATTATTTCCCATAAATTGTAACAACATTTTATGAAATACTGATGAAAACGATTATTTTCTTATTAATTTACCAAATTGTGAGGATAAAACTACCTATAATTATCAAACAAAGCAAAATTAACATTTGAAATGGTTCATTGCTTAGGTGCCCGTTTTTTTTTGCAAATGAGTGTATCTATTTGTTTGTCACTCAAAAGCGCCTCAGGACTAAGGTACCTACTCATCATCTTGAGTGATATTTAATCTGTATGTTACTATCCTGTTTTTAAACGCAGTCGCCACAATATTCATATTTGCGAACTGTGTCTTTAATAAACAGTTAGTTTTGTGTAAATTAGTTCTCATATGACATATGTAATTATTTTTCGGAATTAATATTTGACATTTGTCACAATGAATAGTATTTCGAGATCTTGATAAACTGACGGGATTCATAGCTGTGAAAAAAAAAGAAGGTTGTCAATTGTATACATTTTTAATATTCAATGGTGATAATTATAAATTACAATATGATATTACTATGATAATATGAATAAGAATTTGTTTGGTATAGTATAATTCTGTACCTATAAGTATTAAATTAATTTATACATTATTAGCTAGAGTGATATATTAAGAACTTTATAATTAACAAATACCTAAATCTAAGTTTTAGGTCGTTATAAAATATCAGTAACATGTGCATATAATTATAGCGTAGGTAAGTATACAAATTATTTCAAGGCGATAAATTATTCATAACCCCCTAAAAGCGTGATTAGACAGTTTTTAAAGTAATTTTGCGTCAACAACACAAATTCTTTAATATGATTCCAAGAGTCTGCATCTTCATTCAAGTGAGTTTTTATCGTGGCTATAGAATGACGCCATCTGTTTACAGGTTGTATCTTTTTAATTTCATCGGTCTCGTAAATTTTTAATTCCACATAGTATTTACCATGTTTCGATTCGCTTATTTGACGTGAGTATCCCTTTTTTGCTCTTTTCGTAAAATATGAAAATAGAGGTGGCGCATTTTTACCAGTTGTACTGGAGCTCGGTGACGACGTCTCTGGATCGCTGTCCTCACCGAACAAATCTTGCACGGTGAGTCGTGTAGTCGGGGCGATGGGCTTGATAGCTGGCTTAGCTTTCTTTTTAGGTATTTCTTCTCTCGGCTTATTGGCTTTGACACGCTTCGTTGTTGGTTTTTCTTGAAGCTTTACCTCTGCTTCAGAGTCGCTTGATACAAATAAATCACGGTTGAGATTCGACCTGCAACAAAGACATGTAATTTATTTAGTTAGTTAGTTATTTTGTCGTGACTATATGTATGTATTTACAGTAAGCTTCAGAGAAAAGGGACCCCCCCTTGTTAATGATATGAAAGCTTGAGGGGGTCTGTTTTCTCTGACGCTGACTGTACTCTTCATGTTAACCATCGTATATATTATCGTACATAACATATAAAATTTATCAGTATATAAAATGTTCGGTAGATACTTACATTTTCGGGTGTGCGCTCTATAGAGTCAGTGGTTAGAAGTGAGATAAATCTTCCTTCAGGTGCCTGTGATCTATGAATCTGTCTCTCGAACTATCCTGCTTATATATTGCGAAATCTGCATGAAGACGCTCCTTTATGTACATACACGTGTAACAATATCATGTTATATATTTTCTAAACAAGAAAATAGCTAAAGTTAGCATATTTCGACCACCCAGCTAGTATATGTTGCACTGTTAGATTTTGATGACATGACGAATCTATACTATTATATAATTGTAAAGTGGTCGTGTCTGTACATTGGAGATATTTAAAAAAAAATACTTGGGCTATTATGTTATGTTAACGATACTGAACACGAAATTTTTTTTTTTTTAATTTCCTGTCTGTTTGTCTGTTTATCTGTTTGTCTGTTTGTCCGCGATGGACGCAAAAACTACTAGACGGATTTTGATGCGGTTTTTTTTGATAGAAAGGTCTTGCTCAGACTTAAAATCTTACGATTGTTTGATCGCAATCGGTTGAGTAGAACCGAAGATATGAGCAAAGGTCGCGTTAACCGAGATGCACGCGGGCGGAGCCGCGGGCGGAAGGCTAGTTCTAATATAAAATTAAGCACCTACGAGTAGGTATTTAGTTTCTAACAAAAGATGTATATTTTATACTGATATTTGTACTAGAAGTGTAGGAATATGCGTGGGTGTAGTATAAAAGAAAATACCAAATGCAACTGGAAATATATTAATTTTATTTCGAGAGCGCGCACATACATTTTCGGAGTTATGGAAGGAAGGGAAGCAGAGCCACCTGTGACAGAATTAGGAACTAAAATGGTTGCGTTCCAATATTATACATTTCAACACCCACCCCTGGAACACAACCCCATTTTTGTGACACAATATAAATGTTTATCTACAGTAGTCCCCTTAGTCAAATTATCAGCTATCATTTCGTCACCCTTCACATACAAAAACTTAATTTTTAAATTACTCACATGGCTCTTTAAAAAGTGGTAACGAATGTCTATATGCTTAGTTCTAGGTAGGTAACAGTCATTAGTAGTTATCTTAATCGCACTCTGGTTATCACTGAATATGAGAAGCGGATTCTTCAGCTGGTGACTGAGCTCGCCATGGAGCTGCTGCAGCCACAGCGCCTCCTGCGCCGCAGAGGACATCGCCATGTACTCCGCCTCAGCGGTCGACAAGGCGACGGTCTGTTGCTTGTGTGACCGCCAGGAAATAGCACCACTCTGTAACATAAAAACATAACCTGTGCACGACTTTCTGTCGCGCAAGTCACTGGCCCAGTCGGCATCACAGTAGCCTAGTATCTCCTCATTACCATCTTTGGTGTAAACTAATTTTAAATCTTTTGTACCCTGTAGATATCTAAATATTCTCTTCACTGCAGTCCAGTGTTCGGAGCTGGGGTTTTGGTTAAATCTGCTCAGTGCATTGACAGCATAGGATATATCTGGTCGAGTACCTTGAGCCACATACAGTAAGGAGCCTATGGCTTGTTGATAGGGACAGTCAAACTTATCTTCTACGTCTGACCCCTTAAATTTCATACCGACTTCAAACGGTGTTTTGACAGGCTTGCAATCTGACATTCTGAACCGTGTCAATATTTCATTTATATACTTTTCTTGATCTATCATGATCCTCTCTCTATCTCTAGTAATATGCAGACCTACGCACTGGCTTGCTGGGCCAATGTCTTTCATTTCAAAGTGCTGTTTCAATTTTTCCTTCAATAAATTTTTCATAGATTTTTGTGCAGTAAATATCATTAAATCATCAACCCAGACAGCTATAAATGTATTTTTCTCAGCATTGTAGTAAACACAGGGATCTGTTTTTGACTGTCGCATTCCCAACTCATGCAAGGCATTGTTCAGTTTGGTGTTCCACAACCTACTGGCTTGCTTGAGACCATAAATAGATTTATTAAGTTTGCATACCTGAGATCCTTGCCTGTACTGTTCTGGCTGTTGCATGTAGATTTCCTTATCAATTTCTCCCTGAAGAAAGGCAGACACGGCATCCATTTGGTCTATTTCAAGCTCATATTTGGCAGCGAGAGCAAATAGGTAACGGATAGTTGTATATCTTACAACTGGTGAGTAGGTTTCCTCATAGTCAGCACCCTTTCTTTGAGCATATCCTTTTATTACTAGCCGTGCTTTATAACGAACAATGTTTCCGCTGTGATCAGTTTTAGTTTTATACACCCACTTGCAGGGTAAAGCCTTCTTGTTTGGAGGAAGATCTGTTAGACTCCAAGTCTTGTTTTTTATCAAAGAACTGTACTCTTCATGCATAGCTGTTCTCCATTGAGAGGCTTGTGGTGACGACAATGCCTCCTCAGCAGTCTGCGGATCAGTCAAATCAGTAAAGAAGCACAAATAACTTTCTTTATCTTGAATATTCTTATTATAGCGTGACCGGAGTGATCTCACCTTCACATTAGTGTCATGGGTCTTCTCCACATAATTAGGGGGTTTGAAGGTTTCATCTAGGTCCGCACAGTCCGTATCATACTCGCTTGAGTCTTAATTTTTACATGATTCCTGAGTGAGTAATTCTTTATTCGGAGTGGAGGATGTGCCCTCTAGTGTCCCACTGCTAGAAGGCAGAGCAGCGCTGTCACCCACTGACTGACTGTCCTTCACTGTAACATCAACATCATATTGTATTGGTACACTGACATTCTCATGGTACTTCTCAAAGAAAGCAACATTTCTACTCTTTACTATTTTATGTGTTATAGGATTCATGAGACGGTAACCCTTGGTATTCTCATAATAACCCACCACAATCATCTTCCCAGATTTTTTATCCCATTTTTGGCGTTTTTGGCTTGGTATGTGTACCATAGCTTCGGACCCGAAAACTTTCATATGTGATAAATTGGGTTTTTTACCTTTCCATAACTCGTAGGGTGTTTTACCATCCAACAACCTGGTTGGAGATCGATTGATAATGTATGCAGCAGTTGCCAAAGCCTCGGCCCACAGTCTTTTCTCGAGGTTGGCATAAAACATCATGCACCTCCCACGTTCCACTAGCGTCCTGTTCATTCGCTCTGCCATGCCGTTGTGCTCCGGAGTGTATGGAGTAGATGTCTGGTGAACAATACCATGCTTAGACAAAAAATTATCAAAATTATAATAGCAATATTCTTTACCATTGTCAGTTCGAAGTATTTTGATCTTATTATTCAACTGATTCTCTACTTTAGACTTAAAATCTTTAAAGGTCTCTAAAACACTCATTTTATCTTTGAGAAAGTACACATGAACCATACGGGTGAAGTCATCAGTGTAAGTTATAAAATATTTCATACCTCCATATGACAGGTTCTCCATTGGGCCACATAAATCGGAATGTATTATTTCAAGAGGTCTTACTGCTCTTGAACCAACATTTTTAAATGGCAGCCGGGCTTGTTTACCTTCAAAACAATGTACACATGAAACATCATTAGCGCTCCTGTACACGGCGCCGCAACCGCACCGGCGCCGCACCAACGCCGCAACTCTGTACTGTGTATACGCGCCGCGTACACGCCGCAGCCGCACCGCCGCCGCACCGGCGCCGCATAATTTTATCATACGACTACACAGTTGTTAGTAATACATTGCTGGCTACACAGATCACACGTGTTAAGATGTCTAATTTTACGAAAAAAAAAGAAGTTGCTCTTGGCTTATTATATGTACAAGAAATGGCAAAATGAAAGGCGTAAATTCATTAGAAAGTTGTGGGTACATCCTATACTCATGCGGAGGGGGCAATATGGTGAATTTCATACACTTTATGAAGAACTACGAAAAGATGGGGACAAGTTTTTTGATTATTTTCGTGATTATTTTTTTTTTTTTTTTTTATTATATTTGATTATTTTTCTCGGTATCGGGTAGCTCCGCATAATTCTCGATCATAATAAGGCAGATGTCGAACCAAGCTTTAAAAGCTTGGAGAAGTTTTACGCTTATCTTTGTAAATTTCTAAATTTTTGTCCCATAATACTTTCCTCTCCTCAACTAAACTTATGAAAATTTCATGATCAAAACTTTCCATGATTGTTTTTTGCTAAAAAACTCATACACATGCACTATCATAGCCAGCCAGTAATGGCAACACGGTTAGAGACACGGCGTGTGCGCGGCGAATGTGCGGCGCCGGTGCGGCGGCGGTGCGGCTGCGGCGTGTACGCGGCGCGTATACACAGTACTGAGTTGCGGCGTCGGTGCGGCGCCGGTGCGGTTGCGGCGCCGTGTACAGGAGCGCTTACCTTTCTCCGGAGATAAAGCCACACCTTCTACACAGTCTGGCAATTTTCTTATATCTAAGTTATTCAGGTGTCCCATTCTCAAATGCCACGGATATGTACTCGTATCGCTAGATGTGCTTGATGTGAAGTGAACCATTTCACTACTTGTATTAACAATATACAAATTATTGCTCAATGTTGCAGTACATACAACTTCTCCTGTACTATTTAGTATATTACATCCTTTGTTGTTAAAAGTCACATTGTATCCACTCTGTACAATGGTACTAACTGAAAGAAGGTTTGCCGCTAATCCAGGGACAAACAGTACATTATTCACTTGTATTTTATCCTGGTTAATGTGAATATCAACACTTCCAACTCCTTTTACAGCCAGTGGCTCCCTATTTGCAACAGTCACAGTCTTTACTGTAGGCTCGGTGACATTATACATCCAGTTGTCTCTGCTCGTCATATGCATGGATGCACCGGAGTCTATAAGCCAACTTTTACTCACATATTCTCCAATAGTTGTTGGAAATGCAGCCACATAACTTGAACTTTCTGCCTTACTTGGTGTCGCTTTTGATTTACAAAATTTTGCATAATGCCCATACTTATTACAACTGTAACATCTTGGTCCCTTCGGTTCATTCGACTGATTATTAATCATATTATCATAACTTTTACCTTTCTTTGACTTTGTGAAAAATGCAGATGATTTTGATGTGTTAACCTCTTGTATGAGCTTTGTCTTAACCGAGTCTGAACTAATTTTGATGCCTGAACTCTCAAGCCCCATAATCATAGGCTTGTATTCATCTGGTTGGCCAGCTAGCATTAATGTCCCAAGCCACTCGTCATTGACATCGAATCCAATGCTACGCAGTTTGTGAGCAGTGTTCATAATCTTGCTGACATATTCCTCAACACTGTTGCATGATTCCAGAGTAGTATTGATCAAATCCTTGAGCAGGCCGACCCTTCGGGTAAGTCCATTGTCATCAAAGCCTGATGTAGGCTATCCCATACCTCTCTGGCCGTTGTGCACTCCTGCACATGAACGTAATTTTGAGGATTAAGAAGTAGTACTAACTTGGCTTTGGCCTTGATGTCCTTGTTGGTATGTAATAATAATAATGGCGTCGTTGTTGGGCTCATGCGCTTTGCAGAGGCATGTTTCGAAGAAATCACACCTTATGGTGGGGGCTCTGTTATGTTTTGGGCAGGAATAAATTCAATGGAACGTACAGAGTTAGTCTTCATTGAAAACGGCTCACTGACTGGGCATCGATACATAACGGAAGTTCTAATTCCTCATGCACAACCCGCATTGGCCGCTCTAGGTTAAGTCTCGATTTTTATGGACGACAATGCTCGCGTCCACCGATCCCGCGATGTTAATGCGTATGTGCAAGAGGTCGACATTCGTCGTTTGGATTGGCCAGCTCGAGGTCCCGACCTTAATCCCATAGAGCATGTCTGGGACGTTCTAAAACGGCGTGTGAGATCAATACACCCGGCTCCGCAGACCATCAGAGAGCTGAAGAATGTGATTACTGCGGAGTGGGAACGTATTCCGCAAGCAAGTATCCGGGATATACTCGCTAGCATGCCCAGACGAATTCAAGCTGTGATTTTAGCTAGAGGGGGTCACACTCAATACTAAACATTTATCTGCTTTTACTTTATTAAAGAAAAACAAACAAAAAAAACTTTTTTATTTTTACTTCATGAGCATATGCACTACTAGCGAACATACACTACTAGCGAGGTTTAGCATTATTTCCCATAAATTGTAACAAAATTTTATGAAATACTGATGAAAACGATTATTTTCTTATTAATTTACCAAATTGTGAGGATAAAACTACCTATAATTATCAAACAAAGCAATATTAACTTTTGAAATGGTTCATTGCTTAGGTGCCCGTTTTTTTTGCAAATGAGTGTATGTATACTGATTTATCCCTCTGCTCTTGGAGAGCAGAGAGATAAATCACGCTCTTTAGTTTTGTTTTTATAAGTACAGGTTACCGTGGTCCTATACAGCCAACACGTACCAGCCATACAATTTGCGTTCGATTTCTATGAATGTTTCAAGTTCCAAATTCAAATCACTTTGCCACCCGCTAAAAAGCTCTTTACAGAAAAGAGTTATTTTGCGCCCCGTTATCGAGGTAAAAGTGATATTTTTCGAATAGAAGGGATGAAAAATATATTTTACATCTTTTATTTCGACTGTGACTACGAACAGTGTCGAAACTGCAAAAATGCGTTTTTTCTTTTATTGCACTAATCGATAATGCTTAATATAAAGTATTAGAAACATTTAACAGATTTTTAAAAATGGTAATATTTAAAAAGTTTTGCGTCGAACACAATCGATACTGCACACTTTGAGCGACGAACATACTCGAAAGTGACCAATTCGATACTGTTCGTACATGTCGATACACGTGCACACATCGAAACTGCCCGATTCTCTAGTATTCATATACATATTCTGGTGGAGATTACCAATTTCACCATCGAATGTGGTAGATACGATAGTGTTTTATGTCCAAATATTGTTGACAAGTATCGAAAGTGACACTTTTGATATTGTACGTGGACGTGATAAGTACTTTCGATTGTTTTCTTCACAAATCATTTATGAAATCGATGTTAAATGTTATTTTTTTTGTATTGGAATGTCGAAAAGTAGTACTTGGGACTAGGGCTTGAACTCCGAAATTCCGGAATTGACATAATTCCGGAATTCCGATAAAATCTAATATCGTTCTCAATTCCGGAATTGGCGAGATCAATACCGGTATTTCGATATTGAAAAAAAAATGTTTTCGCTTCTTTAATTTCATTACAAACAAATATGTAGATTATAAGCTTCTTATGCAATTTAATTACCTTTAATTACTACAATGTTGATAATTTAGGATTTCTCTATTAACAAATTAATTCGACTATGTACTTAGGTATTAATTATTTTATTTGATGATATTTCTAAAACCTACTTAGAATGTAAATCCATAAAATTAATGGTATTTGATAGAAAACATACTATTTAAATAATAATAATAATATTATTGATGACGTTTTTGTATTCTTTTTACATTTAGACTTCAATTTATAGTGCGAACTTAGACTTAGCTCTGACTTATGCTACGAGTTAAATTTAACTTTGATAGAAACTCTGTAAGAATTTGACAGAGGTCTCGCTCAGCATAGTTCTAGTAGTTCTGACGGATCTCATGGGGCCCGTACCTTATTATTAGGGGCAAACTTTGCCCCAAGGCGCTCCACTGACCCAGAGTGAGGAGGGTCCTGGGTTCCCTGTTCTCATTGAGGCGGAGGAACATATTCCGTCGCACATGGCTCCGTCTCAGGCGCCCGACGCTGACTACAGCGAGGACGACGTACCTGAAGTCACTGAAGGTGTGTTAGGGGCGACTGTACTGGACCCTACAGCATTCCAGGCCGAGCGTGGGTCCTGGCTCTTGAGGATCTCGGGCCTCGAGTGATGGGGCTCTTTAGTGCAAGCCTCGAAATAGGCCAGATTCCCAAGGTCTGGATGACAGGGAAACTGGTTCTGATCCGAAAGGCAAGGTGGTCGGCAGTTTACCCATCCGGGGATCGGCCGATCGTGTTGCTCCGTTGAGCAACTCCGGCCGATCCCCAATAATGACACGCTAAAGGAGCTTGCATACCTCTTTAGGCATGCAAGCTCCTTGGGCGTATCATTGCACAGCGCACAGTCTGGCACCTCATACGCGTGGGGCCAGATCTGGCGGATAACCAGTTTGGTTTCCGTCAAGGGCGCTCCACCGTGGATGGGATCATGCGCATTAGAAGACTAACGGAGGAACTAATATCGCAGGGTGAGGTGGTGTTGAAAGCGATGGCGATGTCAAGAAACACCGGCATCGCCTTCAACTCCTTGCCCTGGAGCTGCGTTAGGGAGGCGCTTATTTATTATGGAGTGCCTCCCTACTTCCGTCGAATTATCGGGGCCTATCTTTCCGAGAGGGCCATAACTTACCCAAGCTGGCTAGGGCCCAGCCGGGTCAGCGAGATACGTCGTGCGGTGTTCCGCAGAGATAAGTCTTAAGAACGCTTCTGTGGAACATCGGTTACGATTGGGTGCTACGTGGTCCGTAGCTCAGAGGCGGCATGTCTCGAAGATCTGGCAGGGAGGCAACTTGCGTCCTTGTTTAAATAAATTAATTATATTTCAAATTTATTATTTTCTGGTGCAAGGAGGCGCTGGAGCGGGGTCATAGGCCTACGTCTCCAGAAATCTAGGTTCGGTAGTTCCAGCTCCACAAGGGAACCGTGAAGACCTGGACTTGAGCAACAAACCGAATCGCCACATCACACCACACAAGGGGGGAATCGCCGAATCGTCACAATCACGGCGGTCAGACCGGTCATGGGCCAATGACTGGAGAGGAGACACGGTGCGGGTGCTCTGTCCTACCGGTTGTCACAGATGCTTACCGGGCACAGCTTCAGTAAGTATCTGTGACGAATACACCGGGGAACCACACCTGAGTGCCAGCACTGCGAGGAACGCAGTGAGGACACAGTACTTCACACAGTAGTGGAGTGCACAGCGTGGGCTTAACAGCGCCCGGTCCTCGTGGTAGGTCTGGACGTGGACATTCTCTCGCTAGAGACCATTGCGCGAGCTATGATCTCCAGTGGGAGTAAGTGGGACGCCACTGCGTCTTTCTGTGATCAGTTAATGCGGCAAAAAGTGATCGAGAGAGAACGCTCCCACCCGGATTCCGCATGTCTTTGCCCAAGACTATCGGCCTCCATAATTGGGCTGAGGCCTGAGGACGGCCCACGGAAAAGCACGCCCAAGACGAAAGCGTGACGTGAAAGTTTCACACCTGAACAAGCCCCAAATACACGGGATAGCACCCGAACCTCCTAGGTGAGGCCGCAGTGATAGTCAAGGTCTGTGGGGAATCCTGGGGTCAACCTTCTGAGGGCTTACCCGGGCCAACCGTAGGCAATAGTTAGGAAACGTGCGGTTTTTAGTTGGTTACGTTAAAATAGGTAATTTTACTGGGAATCAAAGTAGTTTATCACTAATCACGTAGGACTGTCAGCTCCCGTTTCTTTTTTTAAATATCACTATTTTGTACACAACGAAACTTGATTGAGTTCCGGAATTCCGGAATTCCGGAATTCAAATACTGAATATCGAAACCCAATTCCGGAACTGAAAAAGCGTCCGATATTCAAGCCCTACTTGGGACTCCAGGACAAAATAAAATAATCTGTGCTATTAAAATTAAGGATTTTAATGACCTTTATGATGGTGTGTTTTTACATACAGAGAAGTGGACAAATGAAGTGTTATGCCTGGCATTGAAGAAAATAATTTACAGCGATACCATCACCTGCCGTCGGACAAAACCTTATTTCCGGTTCACAAGTCACTAAAGACTCCGTAGGAGCCTTAAATGAAGATAAAACGTCAATGCAGCTGCTTCCCTACGGACAATATCTGCTAGCTTTTGAGCCAGTTTAAGCATATTATATTAGTCGTTATCGATGCCAGCTGTTCCGACTACATGGCCATGAATGTTAGAGTCTCACTTATGCAAAAGTCGGTGAAATCCTCACCCTGATTTTGCTGCATATCATGTATGTATATGTTGTCTATTGAAGACATCTATTATTATGCAAAATCTCCAATATCCTCCAGTCCGCACTGAAATAAAGTTATGTACCACTCTGGTGTCTGAAATCAAGGCTTCTCTTGCAAGAGTGTCAGATTGTATTAGACTAATTAATATTATAAGATTCAATTCCGTTCAGACTCAAACTTTGTATATTCACCAGTAAGAAAACCTATTTACTGTAACGCCGTAATTTCAGGGCTTATCTGTGTCCATCCCTAATAGTCTCGGGATCCTTGATTTTGAAATATTTGATGACCTTCAACTCCTTCATTATTACTCAATAATGAAAAGGCCACACTGGAGTCCAAGAAGCTCGGAAAACTCAACTGAGCAAGGTGTACTGCGGTTATTTTGATTAGCTCGAAACCGTACAAAAACGATTCCTTACTTACAAACAATGTCGAGCTTCTTCGCAGTAAAAGATCTTTAACCTCCTTATGCGTTATGCGTGTTCTACGACCTGTACATTAGTTTGTTGTCTGAGTAAATGTTTACTGTGATCCCACAGTTACCATCTATCATCACACAACTTGCCACAGGCAGAGTGTTTCCCCCACACTTTGTACGGAGCGCTCTTGCATAGTAAGGTCCAAAAGGGTTTTTCCAAGCACGTCTGGAAATAAACTCCCTGCCTGGGTCTTACCGAAAGTTCAAAGTATGAGGTTCTTTAAAAAAAGGATCTTGGAATGTTTTCGCAGGGTCAGCAGTGAGACTGTAGGGCCTCTAGTATTACAAACGTTCGTAGGCTACTATGACTACCTTTGATCAGCTGGGACGCATATTTGTCTACAAATTTATTGGTATAAGTGGTTTTAGCTAACGAGATTTTAGATACTCCACCATGACCAGGTCTAGGAATACCTAGGTCTGATGCTATGTATCATAATTATGTATGTTATTTACACGACAAATTGTTTTAATTTGCCTATAAAGGACTTCATGAACTCATGGTAGTACACATTTGTGTGATTTGATCTAAATAGTTTAAATGGTTTGTTTTATATTTTTATGATGCATGAGTAATAGTCAAAAGCTATTTACTAGAATAAAGTGATGTTTCTATATTAAAGGTAACAGATTTCAATTTATGAAAGCTATAGCTTGTTTTGTCTTACTAATATAAAAGGTGGAAGTTTGCGAAGATGCTTTAATACTCAACGGCTAATGGTAACGGCTGAACGACTCTGGTTTAAATTTGGTACAGGGATAGATTACAGCCTAGAATAACAGATAGTTATGCTACTTTTTATAACTTGGAAATGTTCCTGTAATGGCGGGAATGGGAACAGATTTCCACGCGGCTTAAGGGGCGGTCATGAGCTAATATTTAATAAAAACCCATTTTAAGTACGAAATTTACGCAAAACTAATGTTTGAGTTTGGTACCCGTCTTCCTTTATCAGAAAGCAACTTTGTATTACTTATAAAACTTACTTGCTATCAAAATACTTTTGAGCAAAGTATCGAAATGCAGTACAACTATCAAAGAATAGCATCGAAACTGGTAGATTCGACACTTTCTATAAATTTATTAACCACAAACACTATGGAATCTGTCAATTTCGATAGGAACGCCGTATTTTTTGACAAGGTACATCATTGAAAGTGAAATATAACAAAATATACGAGGGTGGATTGAAAAGTTCTCGGCCTGGTCAAGAAAACAAAATATAATTAATGAAAAATTGTTTTTATTTTTCGACGTAATCTCCCTCTAACTTAATGCATTTCTTCCATCTGTCCTTTAAAGCTTCTATCCCGGTTTTAAAAAAAGATTCCACAAGTTCCTCAAAATATTGAGTTACTGCTGCTTCGACCTCTTCATTTGATGAAAATTTCTGGCCACCGAAGTGTTTTTTTAGGTTTGGAAACAGGTGAAAGTCCGAAGGCGCCAAATCAGGTGAATAAGCCGGGTGGGGCAGCAATTCAAAACCACAATCACGAATTTGAGCCATGGTTTCAACAGACGTGTGAACGCGAGCATTGTCCTGATGAAACAACACTTTTTTTCGGAGTAATCCGGGGCGGTTTCTTTTAATTTCTTCACGTAAACGCCGCAATAGGGTGCAATAGTACGTTGAATTAATGGTTTCGCCTTTTGGGAGGTAGTCGATCATGATGACGCCCTTGGCATCCCAGAAAACTGACGCCATCACCTTTCCAGCCGACAAAATTGCTTTTGCTTTTTTAGGGGTAGGTTCATCAGTTTTTTTCCACTGTTTGGATTGTTGTTTTGACTCTGGAGTGTAGTGGTGGACCCAGGTTTCATCCATAGTCACAAACCTATTCACAAAATCTTGCGGGTCAGCCTCGAACATCTCCAAACAGTCACGAGAAAGCGTGAGTCGAATGCGCTTTTGGTCGACTGAAATCAACCTCGGTACCCACCTAGCAGAAACCTTAGAAAACCCAAGTTCATGGACAATGATATTTTGTGTTCGTTCGTATGAGATGCCCATAGTGTCGGCAATATTCCTGATGGTCAATCTGCGGTTTTCCAATATGAGATCACACACTTTGCCGATGTTTTCTCCAGTCGTAGAAGTCGATGGCTGGCCGGAGCGAGGGTCATCTTCGATGCTCTCTCGACCGCGTTTAAATTCAGCAGCCCATTTTTTTATAGTACTATACGATGGGGCAGATTCCCTTTATGTTGTTTTCATATCAATATGAATCTCTTGTGGTGTAATTTTTTTTTTACACAATTATTTGATTACCGCGCGATGTTCAGATTTGTCCATTTTCCAAAAACGTTGCGTTTTGACTAACTTTATTGACTCCCACGTAAAAACTACGAAATCCACAGATAAAAAATTCAACACTATGACAGCCAAAGAACAAATGAACTCAAAGAGGTTAGTATCAAATTTGTACCATCAACATTTATATGCCAGGCCGAGAACTTTTCAATCCACCCTCGTAAATTAAATAATTTAATGGAGATATAGGGTAAAAAAAGCTTATAAAGGAAATCGCCGAATCTGGCCCCAGAACCAGCAAACATGTGGATTACACCATAATTATTTATTTATTTAAATGAATTAGAGGCAAATATCTGTATCAAACGGACAAGGATCTATTCTAAATTAAAAATTAAAAGTTATGTAACGATTTTTACTTAACTCTCGTCATTTTCAACCAACCAAAGACAATGTGCAAGCAAGTACAGCTCGCGCCACATGACTTTGCGTCTATAAAGTTCGTTCATTCGCGCCGCAATTATGCATTAATATCTATAACAGAGGCGGGAGGGGCTCCCCTCGCGCGTCGGCAGTAGTTTATTGCGTATTACCTATAATTTTACATAATATTACAAAATTGCGGCGCGAACGAACGAACGAAAAATCATGGACGCAAAGTTATGTGGCGTGAGCTGTAGCAGGCTTCCATAGTTTTTAGTACCTTGATAGCTGTCGCTTGTTGTTGTTGTTTACTTATATTAATGTTGTTTTCTTCGGTTAATGTGGATATTTAATAACTACTTGGCTATTCTAACGAACTCTGATCTCTTGCAAAATCTACATACTCTGGCTGTAATTTCTGGACTTTGTGATAAATTCCGAGACAATTTGGCAGTGATTCAATATGGCAGTTTAATATCTAGCAATATCTTATAGATAGTTCAACTCATCAGTGCGCGCGACGCTATGTGTGCGTGCGCTAGTAGTTATACAGCTAGATAGATACTCTTTATTGTAATACCAAAATACAATTTATACTACTTATATCTACTTACACTAAATTGGTTTTACAATTGGCGGCCTTATCGCACAAGGCAATTGCTTATGATTACAGCTTTAATTTGTGTGGCAGTGACGCGGCCGTCTTCACAGAGTACATTTGTATACTATGAGGTAGAGACGTAACTCGACTTATTGACGACACCAGCGGTGCCAAGCAGTCTTTGCAGGAAACTCTCTGCGTGGCCGCGAAATAAAAAATATAATAAACAAAAAAGCATACAGCGTCATCTATCACGTTTTGAAGGCAACTCTTACGTTATAATGAAACGAAATTAAATATCATGACAAGTCTCAATGTAACTGCAACGTTGACATCCTGTGTAAGTTGGTTACATTATAATTCATTACACAGTGTTCTAAGTGATTATACCATGGGTACAGTCGTTAAAGAAAATGTCTAGTTCTTCACGGAGAAAATGTTTAAGAAGTCAGATAAATATTTTTGATGTGTCAATTCGATGTAATTAATATTTTTATCACTATATAAATATTATTATAAAACACAGTCCCCGCCGCGTCTGTCTGTTCACAATATACTTTAAAACTACTGCATTGATTTTCATGGTGAGATCACCAATGATTCTTGAGAACGGTTTGCGTATAAGAGTCTGTTGCGTTTGTTTGACATTGACTAAAATATAACGATATTAGTTGGAGATGTCGGAAAAAAATAAGGTGTGAAAGAAAGAAAGAAAGAAAGCTCTTGTAAAACGTCCAGAATATAAATCAAAATTTCTACCACCAGTTCACAACGCGACCCACCTGAGAAGAACTGGCAAGAAACTCGGCGGGTTATTCTTTTTAGTGCTCTATTTACAAAATGAATCTAAAAACTATGCAATTTAACAATTGGGAATCTGGGAGCTTTTAACGAAAACGCTGCCTAAACCCTTTGAGGCATAACAAAATTAATTTATGGTAAAATTGTGTAACTTATAAAGGCCTACAGAATAGTCAGAAAATGATAGAGCCCAAATTCAAATGCAAAATAAAAGGCATGTATTTAAATCGATATCTGTTTATTCCCTTTTTTTGAACAAAATATTACAAAGTTAAACCAAAAGTACTGACTTGCACACTAATTATGCACACTAAATAAACCCAATTCATTATACTGTTTAATGGTATTTGCAGAACTGATTTACTGAACGAATAACTATTATCAGAATAGTATATCTAAAAATTTCATTTATTTATTATTTATTTACACTTTATGTACACACATGTATTTAACAAAGAAGGAGTTAGGAGAAAAGAGTACAATGGCACTGCTTATTTCTACAAGAAATCTCTTCCAGCAGGCCGGCGAGAGGAGAGCATGACAACAATAGAGTTGAAAGAGGTAGAAGTGTGTAAAAAAAAAAGATCTAGATAAAAACAAGCGATTATACATACTTTAGAAATAAATATTCCAAACACACATATATCATATACACATATACATAAATACAGATATATAAATAGGTACTTATTATTATTAGTTATAAATATATACATAAAGATTATGGATATATACATTAGGGTGTCCCTTAAATTTCAATTTCAATATTTTTTTACGCATACCTTCTAAAAACTTTCGTATTGACCGAATATAGTCTAGAAATAAATATTAGCCCGAATTATAAACGATAACCCGTGCCGACTTGAGTTTTTAACTTGTCCATACAAGGTGCGCGGGTGCAGCGCTGCGACCTGTTACTGCGAGTTTCAATTGTCATTTCATACGTGATTTCTAACATTATTAGTGCGTTGTTGTTTATTCTGAGAAGATGTCTGTGGAATGACGAAGTGATAAACAAAATATTTACCTTATCGGACTGCCAAGCCATCAGATAAATGGTGCAAAATTACCATCTAATCGACAAGTTCTTAACGTTTTATTTTACAATATTCGTAAAGTCAAGCTGACTGTTAGTGAAAGTGCGAATCTTGTTGTAAGAGAGTGCATTATATTTTGGGAAAAAGCCAGAATTCCTACGAAGGCATTTCCTAACTGCGTCAAGAAAGTTGTTGATTTATATCATGTTTGGAGGGAGCTACAAAAAAACTGTAAGAAAACTCAGGTGACGTTCAAGAACGGTGAAAATAATTTTGTAAAAGACCTTGATAATTTATTTAATATTGCACATGTTGATGCCTTCGACAGAATGAAGATAGAGGAAGACAAAGAATTTTTAAGGAAACATAGAGAGCCAGGTCGACCGGGATGCTTAGGTGGAATTGACAAAAAATTGGCGGAGAAAGAAGACCGAGTTAGGCAAAGACGATTAGAAGAAGAGGAAAGAAAGGTAAAGCAAAGAGAGTTATTGGCTGTTGCATCTACTTCTTCGATAGATAGCTTGGAATGTCTTGAGAATTCGGATGAGGAACAGATTTCGAACTCTGAACTTAGTATACTCAGATTCTTTGCCCTGAAAAAGTTCTAAAAGAGGCACGAAAAGTTTCATAACTCCTAAACTGGTAGCAGCTTTAGATCGATGCCAATTAAGCATAAGGGACTCGGTTTACATTCTTCATGCGGTTGTAGAAGCGCTTGGTCTGAACAGCGATAATTTCCCTATTAACAAATCCTCGATTCAGCGAATTCGTACTAAGGTGAGAAAATCCAGGGCAGAAGCAATAAAAACTGACTTCCAGAATAATTTGCCTGACGTAGTCACAGTCCATTGGGATGGAAAACTATTACCTGGATTGGATGTACGAAGTTCAAAAGAAGAACGCTTGCCAATTATTGCTTCATTTGACGATAGAGAACAGCTTCTTGCAGTACCAAAATTAGAGAGTTCTTCTGGAAAACATCAAGCTAAAGCCATTTCAACTGCACTCTTTGACTGGAACCTCCATGATAAAGTACAGATAATGTGCTGCGATACAACAGCTTCAAATACTGGCGCTTGTGCTATTTTGGAGCAGACTTAAGAAAGAGAATTGCTGTTTTTTGCTTGTCGTCATCATATTTATGAGTTGGTCCTTAAAGCTGTTTTTGAAACCAAGGTAAAGCCAATTACAAGTAGCCCAGATATTCCAATTTTCAAAAAGTTAAGAGATAATTGGAAAAATATTAACACCGATGACATTGAGCCACCTCTCAATTTCGCTAAAGCACATACATATTGCTGAGACAAACATTATATCTTTATTAACTTTTTATAAGACTAAACTGGAAAAACCTTTTATTAGAGACGATTACCGCGAATTGGTTGAACTATGCGTTGTGTTCTTAGGAGGAGATACAGAGAATAAACTAAAACTCAGGCCCCCCGGAGCTTTGCATCAAGCGCGATGGATGGCGAGAGCGATCTATTCTATAAAAATATGTTTGCTTCAATCGCAACTTAAAATTACTGCAAAGGACAAAAATGCTTTACAAGATGTTTGCTTATTTATCGTCACCTTGTATATTAAACCTTGGCTCGAATGCACAGTGGCAATTAAAGCACCTAACCAAGACTTGTGCTTTTTGAAAGCTCTCAAAGAATATGAAAAAGTACACGCGACAAGTTCCAAGGCATCCATAAGCAAGTTTGTTCATCATTTATGGTATTTGTGTGAAGAAACAGTCATGTTATCACTCTTTGATGAAGAAGTTGATTTCAAAATAAAAACAAATGATTAATAATTTAAACAAAGACGAAAGTTCAGATTCAGCTATTACATTTTTATTTTATTATTATTTTATTATTATTTTATTATTATCTCCCATCGAAGGAAGAAATTACGCAAAATTTGTTTAGTAAGTTTAATTATTTTCTTGTTTCTTTTTTCAAAGTTTCGTGGCTTAGTTTTTGCTTATTTAATCAGTTTTTTCTTTCTTTCAGATATGACGCTGGATGATTTTGTGACTCAAAGAAGCAAACAATTTCTATCTCGACTGTAGATCGACGACAGTTTTCTTCGGGAAGATGTATCTTCTTGGGGTGACAATCCTACTTTTTTGGAAGCTAGAAGACGAATAAGTCGTTTGAAGGTCGTAAATGACACTGCTGTAAGAGCTGTTAAATTAATGCAAGATTTTAATGGACTTATCACGGCTGAAGAAGAGCGAAAACAGTTTTTGTTGCGTTGTGTTAAGGAACATAGAAATCTGTATCCAGACTGTAAAAAAACTACACTAAAGAGAAGTTACCCTAATTAATTATTATTATAATTTGTATTTAAATAAAAGTTTACGTTGATTTTATTTTATTTTTACTCATATTTACTTTATTTGTTGCATTTTAATTAGTTTTGGATCAAACCAAAATGTTAGCCCAAAACACAATCTTTTATTAAATTTTAGAGCTCGGTCGGCACGGGTTGCAATCATGCTACAAATATGAAATTTCATACTTAAGTACATTTTAGCATTTATAAAAAAAGTAGAGGGTATGCGTTTCGAAATTCTAAAAAAAATTTTTTTTTGCTATTTAAGGGACACCCTAATATACATATATACATTTATACATACATACATACATACATACATACATAGGAGAAATGACGACATTAGCTATTAAAAGTGGTTGAGAGATAGTGTTCGCGGACTTTTTTCTTGAAACACGCTGCTGTATTAATATCTCTGATATCTGGTGGCAAGCAATTCCACAGCCTAACCGCATGTACCGTGAAGGAATAGGAATAGAAATCGGATTTGTGGCGTGGGAATTTAAGGATGGAGCGAAGGTGTGTCCTGCAGGGAGCTTCAGGAGAACGTGCTTATGAGAATCGCTCCCTAAGGTAGGACGGGGACTTTGGGTTGTGCAGTATGTTAAAGAGGAGGCAAAGTATCCGAGTGTTCCTGTGAAGTCGGATTGGGAGCCACTTGAGTTTTTGGCGAAATTGAGAAACATGGTCATACTTCCTTAGGTTAAAAATAAAACGAATGCATAAATTCTGCAGCCTCTCAAGTTCATTGTTCAACAAAAATATTAAAACTTTTTTAAAGAAATTTATCACCTAATTTACTTTTAGGAACATCGTTTATTGGTCATACTTCCTTAGGTTAAAAATAAAACGAATGCATAAATTCTGCAGCCTCTCAAGTTCATTGTTCAACAAAAATATTAAAACTTTTTTAAAGAAATTTTTCACCTAATTTACTTTTAGGAACATCGTTTATTCTAAATAAATCCTCAATTTAATCAGTCACTTCTACAAAATTAAATTTTATTCATCAAAAAAAATAAAACTCTAACCTAACCTAACCTATTCCGTTATAAGATAGTACTACTTGGGATGCGGGGTCCTACTAACATCTTAAGGACCCCAATGGGTCGGATCCTCCTCGTGGTGCATCCTGGGCAACGGAGTAGCGACCACTCCCCTTCCTCTGTGGGGGAGTTGTGCTACTCTGGCTAATTCCGGCCGAGGCGGGAGTAACCCACCTGTGGGTTGCTCGGTGGTGTGTGTTGCTGCCGGCCGTGCCGTTATTCACGGCCGGCAGCAGCAATGATGGGTCGCCGTCGCTTCGCCTCCTTTGCTGGCGAGACGATGGCGGCAAAGTGGGAGAGGCACTGCGTGGGGGGCGGGAGTTTGGGTAGATGCTCCCGCCCTGCCATGCAGTTCAGGCTGCCGGCCGTGAATAACGGCGCGACCGGCGGCAACAGTGCTGGGCCGCTGTCACCTCGCCAGTTGACGAGGTGATGGCGGCAAAGCGGGAGGTGCACTGTGCGGGGGAGCGGGAGTAACCGATAATGCTCCCGCTCTGCCGTGCAGTTCGGCACTCTCTGTCTCCTCTATTACAGAGGGGCGCTCGAGAGCGGTGCAGGCGTGGACTTCAGCTCCTTAGGGAGCTTTGGGGAGCCGCCCATCTGGCTCCCCCGAGGAGAGCCCCGAATAAACGGGGCGCCCCTAGCCGGGTCGACGTGAATAATCTTTTGATATCCCTCGGCCCGGCTAAAGGGTGAGGAGGAACACCGCGGGGTTTAGTGGGTAGGACGGTCCATTCCGGACCGGGCCGGGAGTCCCACACACCATCCCAGCTGCCCCCGCAGCTGGGATGAAGGCGCGTAAATGCGTTCCCCGCGTCAACAAAAAAAAAAAAAAAAAAAAAGATAGTACTACTTAGAGTGCAAGTTAGTATTTTTGATATGCAATTCGTATTTCTGTTTCACAAATCATATATTCGATGTACGAACCACATTTTTGGTGTGAATTCGATTAAAAAGGTCAACTCATTCTGAGTAATATTTAAGTTTTTTAAGTAGGACATGTTTAGTTAATCAATTTGTTATTCTGCACAGCATTTAATTTTCTGGTTTGCATTCAGTAAATTAGTGGAGTTACCTAGTGTGCAGAAAAATTAAACAGAGGTGCATTTAAAAATATCCCAAAATAAAATAGAAATGCAGAGATGGTCGACAGAACATCAATTTTCATCCTGCAAAAGAGAGCTTTTCGCGCAATTTATAACTTGGGGTCGCGTGTTTCATTAAGAGACCGTTTTAAATCTAGCCAGATTCTTACCGTTCCTTCACTTTACATATTTGAGAACATAATGTATGCCCGTCGTCACTTATCTGAGTTCATTGTGCGCGGAGATCGCTATGGTTTTAATACGCGAAATCGTCATAAGCTTGCAGTTATTAAGTCAAGGTTGGCGCGAACCAGGAAATCGTTTATGTGTCGTTGTGTCGAATTTTATAATAAACTTCCTGAGGCGGTGACTAAGCTCAGTGAAGGGAGATTTAAGACATACATTAAGAGCACGTTAATGAGTAAAGCATATTATGGCGTTAATGATTATATTCAAGACAAAGATGTCTGGAAACAAATTCCTGCACCTGCATCTCAACTCACTTGCTGAAGAAAATGTATTTTTTTTAATTTTTTTATTTTTTATTGTGTACCTAATGTAATGCTTAATCTTATTATTATTTTAACCGGCGGAGTTGCTTGCCGATTCTTCTCTGCTGATGTCTGTAAATCGGTGTGACGTTCATAAGAGCCTCTTTGGGGCCTAAATTGAATAAATGTAAAAAAAAAAAAAAAAAAAAGAAGAAACTTGCTTATACTATAGGTATGCTTATTTAAAAAGTAAAAAGACCATACTCTATACATCTAAAAAAAACTGTTGAGGGTCGAGAGTCTGTACATGGAAAATAATTTAAAAATTTTAATTGTAAGGCGTTCTCTATTCGTAACTGTAGCCGAAAATGTAATTAAAAATTTTTGTGTCTGTCTGTCTGTATTCCGATTAAGTATCACGCTGAAACTACTGAATTGATTTAAATGAAACTTGGTACAATCTGAGCTTATGATCCGAAGAAGGTGCTGGGCACCGAATCTCGCTTCACACGACATGAATGCGTGGACGGAAATCGGCGGGTGACGCGTCGCCTGTCTCATATTTAGGAACGGCGAACATGAGACGGACGACGTTTCACCCGTAAATTTGCGTCCACGCATTCACGTCGTGTGGTCGAGAATCGGCGCCCTGGGATACTTTTGATCCCGATATTTTGCGCGGTTCCTTTGTCAGAGGGCAGGGCAGTTTTACACGCTGCTTGATGAGTCTGATGAAGAAATACCTCTCCTTTCGTACACCCTATGTGACGTAAACGAAGTTGCAAGGGTCAGCTAGTTTGTTATAAGATTTATGACATACTTCAGCCATATGGCTTAAAACTTCGGTTACCACCGTATCATCCTGAACTCAACGCAATCAAAAATGTAGGAGGAATGGAAAAAAAAAACATGCTTCGCTTAACATCGAACAAAATGTGATGGGAATAATGAAATTAATAAACGAACGTTTAGTTAAAATTGATGAAGATTTAATGTCCATAGAAGAATACTATGGACATTTTGATATGGAATCTGGATTTATAATTAGCGTTGTAGAGAGCAGTGAATCCTTAAATTTCTCAATTTTATTCTTCTAGCAGCGATACATATTAATATGTTTACCATACATTTCACCCATTAAGTTTTTATTTTAGTTAAACAAGAGTTTTTTATTTTGTACTTCACTGTACCTCTTGTCACGCACACGAAGTCACTGTGTTTATACGAGGTTTACCCACACATAGGGCCGCGCGCACAGATGAGTTGAACTTACTATACCTCGTTAAGTATGTACCTATGTTATAGATTGCTATTGATTAATTCGATTGTAAATACTATCTAAAAAATATTGAAAAGTTTCGAAGGCCATTCAGAGCAATTAAAGTGCATGAAATACTTAACCAATATCGCCGGTTTCTGCACGAAAATAACCTTAAAATCTGTTATATTTGTTGCATTTCTGCGCTTTAGAATCTTGTCCGTTTTAGAGATAAAATGTAATAAGAATTTAAGAAATATTCCACGTTTATTAAGCCTTTTTTCCAGTGGTGCTGGTTCTGGGGCGAATGATGTATGGAGGCATAACAATGTCCTTTTGCTACCTCATACATTGATTAGTTTCATTATAACATTTTAATTTACTATTACAGGTCAAAATATAACTTCAAACTGCTCTCCTGTAAAGTTCGTGTTTTGCAGTTACGATACTGTTCGTAGTCACAGTCGATTTGTATGACCGCTGTGTCTGGTATGATTGGCTCTCAAAATGTTTGACGCGTTCTATTTTTTTATCTTAAAAACCTAACAAAAACCTCAGAATCTTTATCACTCTCATCTATTATTTCTCATATCTGGGCAAAGTAATAAACGAATGTTTTGTTTTAGTGGAAATAAAACTACAACGAATTCTTGCACCTTTGGTTCTCGTTCAAGTTTTAAAAAGCTACTGAGGGGAGTTGTGTTATTGAAACAACTGTTCTCGAACGATTACCATTTATTACTCTCTCTTAAAATACAAAGTAACTATATTTATACTAAAGTCTGTCATAGACTATATTACTACACCTCACCTCGGGGGTGAGAAAAAGAAAAAAAAATGTAAACATATTTTTTTTTTTTTTTATTTACTAAAATATTTAAAGGCAATTTAAAACTTTGTTATTTAAAGACATTAATCTACATTTATGATACAAACGGTTTTGTTCTATTTTTATGCAAGACATAATGTTTATTATTTTTCAATATTCAACATCCCTAATAAATTCCAAGATGGCGAATCTGTTCGTAAACTTGCATACTGGGAAACAAATCGATGTGCGTGCCATATCGAGCAAACTGCAGACACAGTACCCCTCTGAATGGTTCAAAAAGAATGGAACGGTGAAGCCAAGTGTGGTCTTGAAGACGGTCAATAGTGAGTTCTCAGTCATCCACACAGCAGTAGATCAATGCATGGCCAAAGGTGAAATGAATATGGACCTGTTTAAATGTTTTTTGGCAATATCAGCAAAACGGATCTCTGCCAGACTGGACCAAAAATGGACCTCTTATGGAGTGCTAATAGGAGAAGCTGATTCTGAAGTCACAATATCTGACATCATCGACATTAAGGACTCCAAGGAACAGTTCACATTTAGTGAAGGAGGGAAGAACGACCTATTGAGCATTAAAGATACACTGCTAGCGATTCTTTTAATCCACCGGCTAAACCGATTGAGTCCTCAATCAAATCCTTCTGAATTCCTAGACGCCGCAAAGAAACAGATGTCAGAAAAGGACTCCATGTTGGCGAAGAATTGCAACAAAATGTCAGTGTACATTGGCATGACAAATGACAAGGATTTCAACAAACTCGTGGCCGCATTTGACATGTTTTTCTTTCGTTTCCCCGACCACGATCTGGGATACGTAAGATACGTCTCAGTTACGTCACGATATAAAGACTGCGCAGCACTAACCTCTATCGACAGTTTCGCCCGAACCTTAGGGATAGACCCCAATGAGGTGCCAGACTGGAAAAATAAATAGTGTATTGATTCACTTCGACCTGGAATGTATAACAATTCACTTGAGTAATCTAATGAGTCACGAAGTGCTACCGAATATTCCATTCCATTTTGGCATAAGGTGATGACATTATCTCTCAAGTTGATATTCAGGGCATATTGACAAAGAAAGTCTAAGCCTAATATTCCATCTGCCTTTAAAGGTATACTATCAAAAACATGAAACTTAATATTAAAATCAATAGAACATTGCTCATCACGGTGAGTCAAACTAAGGTGAACAATCCCGTTTGATTGAATCTGACCACCAATACCATTTATAATAGTCTCATCTCTAGTTACACAAATGTTATGAGGTAATGCATCTCTCTTAATAACAGATAATGACGCACCAGTATCTACTAACCAATAATATCTTCTATTTCCTAAATAAAAAGTCAAAAATTTTGCTTTACCATGTAATGCTAAAATACTATGTTTCAACTCGAAAAAACTGCATTTCTTTTGTATCTTCTTCCACTGTGTTTGAACTCATAGGCTCATTATTATAGCATTGATTAGTATAAAATACTCGTTGATTATTTCCACTACTATGAGTTTTATAACTCGATCGATTCTCGTTTGGGTGAAATCCTCCTCGGTTCATATTATTGTATGTACTTCTATTTGTACCACGGGGATGATAGAACATTCTACCACGTGAATTTGTAAAATGGTTTCTACTAGTGTTAGAAAAATTGTTAAAACTACCTCTAGTGTAATTTTTACCAAAATTATGAAAATTTTGCTGGTGCGAATTTCCTTGATAATATTTATTAACATGCATCTTACCTCTACCACGACGTGAAAACTGCATCACACTGTCACCTGCAGATGTCGATGGCGCCGCCAGCTCCTCGTCCTTAGCTGCCTGAATTGCTATCTTTAAGCTATCATAGTTACGCGCTGCTATAATAGTACCTAGGCGCGAATCACTCAATCCATCGGCAAATCTTTTAATAGCTAACTTTTCATTTAAAGGCTTCAGAACTGAAAAGTTTTCAGAGTTACCCTCTGCTTGCGATATGGTTAAATTGGTGAATAACTTTTCCAATTCTGTACCATACTGGTCGATAGTACGCCAACCCTGTGTTGCATTTTGTAACCGCGAATGAATGGCTGTGAAAGATTTTTTAGTCAGGAGGTTATTTCGTAAATCTCTTACAAAATCGATTGTAGATGAATATCCTTGAGACATACGGAGTTTAGCATTCTCGGATAAACGACTCTTTAAAACAAATGTTATGAGCAATTTTTTACCTGCCTCTGAAAGCATATCTGCGTACATTTCTATGGAGTCAATGATACTTTTGGTGCTATTCTCGTTACCATTCATAACAGGAATCAAACTACACGCCGTTTTTAAGTCAAATTCCATGATGATATCGGTATTTGGCCTCGCTTCACAATAATCACTGTCACTATCACTTTCAACTTTTGGTTTAGTACATAATTCAATTATTTCCTGGTGATAGTTATTTATTACATTTCTTAATGAATCTAAAGATGATAAAATTTTATACTTAGTATTTTGATTCTGTATAAAATAATTAATTAAGTCATTGCTCTTGTTGTATATAATTTCTATTTGTAGGAATGGAAAAAAAAAACATGCTTCGCTTAACATCGAACAAAATGTGATGGGAATAATGAAATTAATAAACGAACGTTTAGTTAAAATTGATGAAGATTTAATGTCCATAGAAGAATACTATGGACATTTTGATATGGAATCTGGATTTATAATTAGCGTTGTAGAGAGCAGTGAATCCTTAAATTTCTCAATTTTATTCTTCTAGCAGCGATACATATTAATATGTTTACCATACATTTCACCCATTAAGTTTTTATTTTAGTTAAACAAGAGTTTTTTATTTTGTACTTCACTGTACCTCTTGTCACGCACACGAAGTCACTGTGTTTATACGAGGTTTACCCACACATAGGGCCGCGCGCACAGATGAGTTGAACTTACTATACCTCGTTAAGTATGTACCTATGTTATAGATTGCTATTGATTAATTCGATTGTAAATACTATCTAAAAAATATTGAAAAGTTTCGAAGGCCATTCAGAGCAATTAAAGTGCATGAAATACTTAACCAATATCGCCGGTTTCTGCACGAAAATAACCTTAAAATCTGTTATATTTGTTGCATTTCTGCGCTTTAGAATCTTGTCCGTTTTAGAGATAAAATGTAATAAGAATTTAAGAAATATTCCACGTTCATTAAGCCTTTTTTCCAGTGGTGCTGGTTCTGGGGCGAATGATGTATGGAGGCATAACAATGTCCTTTTGCTACCTCATACATTGATTAGTTTCATTATAACATTTTAATTTACTATTACAGGTCAAAATATAACTTCAAACTGCTCTCCTGTAAAGTTCGTGTTTTGCAGTTACGATACTGTTCGTAGTCACAGTCGATTTGTATGACCGCTGTGTCTGGTATGATTGGCTCTCAAAATGTTTGACGCGTTCTATATTTTTATCTTAAAAACCTAACAAAAACCTCAGAATCTTTATCACTCTCATCTATTATTTCTCATATCTGGGCAAAGTAATAAACGAATGTTTTGTTTTAGTGGAAATAAAACTACAACGAATTCTTGCACCTTTGGTTCTCGTTCAAGTTTTAAAAAGCTACTGAGGGGAGTTGTGTTATTGAAACAACTGTTCTCGAACGATTACCATTTATTACTCTCTCTTAAAATACAAAGTAACTATATTTATACTAAAGTCTGTCATAGACTATATTACTACACCTCACCTCGGGGGTGAGAAAAAGAAAAAAAAATGTAAACATATTTTTTTTTTTTTTTATTTACTAAAATATTTAAAGGCAATTTAAAACTTTGTTATTTAAAGACATTAATCTACATTTATGATACAAACGGTTTTGTTCTATTTTTATGCAAGACATAATGTTTATTATTTTTCAATATTCAACATCCCTAATAAATTCCAAGATGGCGAATCTGTTCGTAAACTTGCATACTGGGAAACAAATCGATGTGCGTGCCATATCGAGCAAACTGCAGACACAGTACCCCTCTGAATGGTTCAAAAAGAATGGAACGGTGAAGCCAAGTGTGGTCTTGAAGACGGTCAATAGTGAGTTCTCAGTCATCCACACAGCAGTAGATCAATGCATGGCCAAAGGTGAAATGAATATGGACCTGTTTAAATGTTTTTTGGCAATATCAGCAAAACGGATCTCTGCCAGACTGGACCAAAAATGGACCTCTTATGGAGTGCTAATAGGAGAAGCTGATTCTGAAGTCACAATATCTGACATCATCGACATTAAGGACTCCAAGGAACAGTTCACATTTAGTGAAGGAGGGAAGAACGACCTATTGAGCATTAAAGATACACTGCTAGCGATTCTTTTAATCCACCGGCTAAACCGATTGAGTCCTCAATCAAATCCTTCTGAATTCCTAGACGCCGCAAAGAAACAGATGTCAGAAAAGGACTCCATGTTGGCGAAGAATTGCAACAAAATGTCAGTGTACATTGGCATGACAAATGACAAGGATTTCAACAAACTCGTGGCCGCATTTGACATGTTTTTCTTTCGTTTCCCCGACCACGATCTGGGATACGTAAGATACGGCTCAGTTACGTCACGATATAAAGACTGCGCAGCACTAACCTCTATCGACAGTTTCGCCCGAACCTTAGGGATAGACCCCAATGAGGTGCCAGACTGGAAAAATAAATAGTGTATTGATTCACTTCGACCTGGAATGTATAACAATTCACTTGAGTAATCTAATGAGTCACGAAGTGCTACCGAATATTCCATTCCATTTTGGCATAAGGTGATGACATTATCTCTCAAGTTGATATTCAGGGCATATTGACAAAGAAAGTCTAAGCCTAATATTCCATCTGCCTTTAAAGGTATACTATCAAAAACATGAAACTTAATATTAAAATCAATAGAACATTGCTCATCACGGTGAGTCAAACTAAGGTGAACAATCCCGTTTGATTGAATCTGACCACCAATACCATTTATAATAGTCTCATCTCTAGTTACACAAATGTTATGAGGTAATGCATCTCTCTTAATAACAGATAATGACGCACCAGTATCTACTAACCAATAATATCTTCTATTTCCTAAATAAAAAGTCAAAAATTTTGCTTTACCATGTAATGCTAAAATACTATGTTTCAACTCGAAAAAACTGCATTTCTTTTGTATCTTCTTCCACTGTGTTTGAACTCATAGGCTCATTATTATAGCATTGATTAGTATAAAATACTCGTTGATTATTTCCACTACTATGAGTTTTATAACTCGATCGATTCTCGTTTGGGTGAAATCCTCCTCGGTTCATATTATTGTATGTACTTCTATTTGTACCACGGGGATGATAGAACATTCTACCACGTGAATTTGTAAAATGGTTTCTACTAGTGTTAGAAAAATTGTTAAAACTACCTCTAGTGTAATTTTTACCAAAATTATGAAAATTTTGCTGGTGCGAATTTCCTTGATAATATTTATTAACATGCATCTTACCTCTACCACGACGTGAAAACTGCATCACACTGTCACCTGCAGATGTCGATGGCGCCGCCAGCTCCTCGTCCTTAGCTGCCTGAATTGCTATCTTTAAGCTATCATAGTTACGCGCTGCTATAATAGTACCTAGGCGCGAATCACTCAATCCATCGGCAAATCTTTTAATAGCTAACTTTTCATTTAAAGGCTTCAGAACTGAAAAGTTTTCAGAGTTACCCTCTGCTTGCGATATGGTTAAATTGGTGAATAACTTTTCCAATTCTGTACCATACTGGTCGATAGTACGCCAACCCTGTGTTGCATTTTGTAACCGCGAATGAATGGCTGTGAAAGATTTTTTAGTCAGGAGATTATTTCGTAAATCTCTTACAAAATCGATTGTAGATGAATATCCTTGAGACATACGGAGTTTAGCATTCTCGGATAAACGACTCTTTAAAACAAATGTTATGAGCAATTTTTTACCTGCCTCTGAAAGCATATCTGCGTACATTTCTATGGAGTCAATGATACTTTTGGTGCTATTCTCGTTACCATTCATAACAGGAATCAAACTACACGCCGTTTTTAAGTCAAATTCCATGATGATATCGGTATTTGGCCTCGCTTCACAATAATCACTGTCACTATCACTTTCAACTTTTGGTTTAGTACATAATTCAATTATTTCCTGGTGATAGTTATTTATTACATTTCTTAATGAATCTAAAGATGATAAAATTTTATACTTAGTATTTTGATTCTGTATAAAATAATTAATTAAGTCATTGCTCTTGTTGTATATAATTTCAGTCTCATGCAATTTATTTTTTATAATATTACCCTTATATCTCGACTTTCCTTTTTTAATTAAATATTTTCTAATTACTTTAAGTTCCTCTAAACATGATAATAATTCATCTTCCATAACCCTATACAAAATAATATATTAATACATACCATAGTCCTTTATTGAGTTACAATAGTAGGGGACACGAGTGTAAGTTGATACTTCTCACAATGATACACAACACTATCTAAACTATTTTAGATTACTAATAATAAGACGATAATTAACACTACATTTAAAGTTTATAATTGTCCCTCTGTCCATTGTTTTTATACAATTTCGCGAACTATTGGTATTATAAAAAAAAACACTTCTATTTATTTTGCACTTATTCACATAATTAAGCACTTTATTTTATAGTTAAACAAATTGATACACCATAATACGCACCGATACAAAAATTATACTATTTTAATTACTTCATTGGAATACGTATCTCGTTTTCTTCACGATTGGCTCTGGAACGGGTGAATGAGTTAAATGACCGTCGGAAATTGTTTTGTTGTATTTGGTCCCGGATCCAGGAATGATGACATTTTTTATAGTTTTTCCATGCAAAATACACAAGCATAACACCGAATAAAATGCATATTACGATGAGCATGATACTTATTGTAGAAACGTGCGTTTTTAGTTCTTCAACGTGAGCAGAATTTTCACCAAGAGCATTCTGATTTACGAACACCGTATCTTTTTCGACGTTGGACCGACACATTTTGATTTAAAAGTTTATAAATTATTTTGTTGAACACATTACACGCTTTGTTTTCTATTAGGTATGTTTTATTAATTTCGCTATTCACTTTTAATGAGAGTGCATCGCGTCGCGTCACAGATCCCAAATATGGCAAGGGTCGCCATGAGGGGAGTTGTGTTATTGAAACAACTGTTCTCGAACGATTACCATTTATTACTCTCTCTTAAAATACAAAGTAACTATATTTATACTAAAGTCTGTCATAGACTATATTACTACACCTCACTACCATTGAGTACAACTTTGTCATCAACCTGTCCAGATGACGTTCCACTAGCTACGAATTCGTCCTCCTCTTAATCAAATGTGTCACTAAGTTTTGTATTCAGTTTTACTATCAAATAGGGTTTGTTTTGAATTTTTGATATGCTTTAAGTTACTCTTATTCTTTCTTCCCTTGATATTTATTTTTTCGGGCGTGTCCGTCGCAATCATTTCTCCGGTCGATTCTTCCGGGAACTCTGCCTATTTGGCTGCTATATAGTTGTAAATAGAATTTTGTTCCAGATCTAAAACTTTAAATTTTTTACTGCTTTCTTGCCACCTGTGTTTTTTTTAATAGCCATTGCCATATAAACACTTACATACACAGTTGGTTGTTTATCAAAAATTTTAAATAAATCTTTCAGCTGTTGCTTCTCTAATTCTGTCTTCTCATTTTGCTTGATATTTAATGTAGTAAAATCATTAGTTGCGAGATGTATTGGATTTTCTCCGCCAGACTTTTCTCCTATTAGTCCAGTCATTATGTCGTAAAAATAGAGGTTACTTGGAAAGTTTTCCGGGAGTTTTGAAAATTGGCAATTTTATAGATTTTGATATGCTCTTTCCGAATTTCAACTTTGCCACCTCGTATGTTTGCCGCTCGCGCCGCCATATTGATAAAATGGCGCCCAAAAGCAGGTTTTTGATAATAACTCCTTTCCGGCGCATTTTACAGGAAAACATATCTATGCAAAATGAAAGTAGAGAAAATTTCCTACAACTTATGTCATAACCTTTTCTTTCCTAAAATCAATAGTTTCGGCGTACGAGCGCCGTAAACCATTATACATCCACACCAACGTGTAATATTTACTTTAAACTGCTCATACTGTGATTTGTAAATTATTAAAATTATACGAAGGTTAAATTTTGTTCCATAGAGTGAAAACCTAGCTAACTATAGTCTATCATGTCTAAAGAAATGCGTCCTTTCTGTGTCAGGCCCCTTCTAAGAAATATCTGGCCCCAGCTGAGCTCAATAGAAATATTTAGTCTGAGTCATCAGTATACGTTTATCATTTCACAGTGTCGTTTGCATTTACAGAGCCATGGCTTCTAATTAAGTAAACTGCTTTATTTGTGGTGATATACTTCAAGAAAGTGAAGTTATTGAAGTGAAGGAAAAAGGATTGGAAACTTGTATTGAATTATCTTTACGGCGTTCCTACGCCGAAACTATTAATTTTAGGGAAAAAAAGATTATGACAAATTGTAGGAAATTTCCTCTACTTTTATTTTGTGTTTTTTTTTTTTTATACTACTTAGGTGACAGACAAGCTTACGGCCCACCGGAAGGTTGGTAACCGTAGCCTATAGACGTTTGCAACACCAGAGGCGCTACACACGCGCTGCCGACCCGGGCGCAGGTTGTGACGACCCACAGTTGAAATTTTTCAAGCCGCCTGTAAGGCCTTCAACTTGGCTTAACGACTGTCATTTTACTGACAACCGGGACCAACGGCTTATCGTGCCTTCCGAAGCACGGAAACGCTCGTAAATAAATGTCACAAAGTGGTCCACGTGGTGGTCACCCATCCATATCCGGCCATAGTAAATGTTGCTTACTGCAGTGATCGTTTACAGAACACTGAGTCCGCGGGGCCACGAGCGCTTCAATATGTTTTCCTGCAAAATGCGTCGGAAAGGAGTTATTATCAAAAAACTGCTTTTAGGCGCCATTTTTTCAATATGGCGGCACGAGCGGCAAACATACGAGGTGGCAAAGTTGAAATTTGGAAAGAGCATATCAAAATCTATAAAATTACCAATTTTCAAAACTCCCGGAAAACTTTCCAAGTAAAAATACCAAATGACTGGACTATATTACATAGACTTTTTGAAAATATAGTATATCGTGTAAGTCGAATTATGTTTCGTTATTATCACCATCACAATTAGATCTTCGACTTCATTCAGCTTCAGGCAAATAATAACTGCTGATTTAACCCACAGAAATCAGAAAAAAGGAGAAATGGCATGCGCGCGTATCGGTGTCCGTCCAATCTGACAAAAATGATCAGGTTTGTCGTGAGCGACGTGTCAGAGTGATCAGTGTTGAGTTGATTGCGACAGTGAAATAGTTCAAAATGCCGCCTTGTTCCGTCACTGTATGCAAAAACCGAAGTAACATAAAAAACTTTACATACAACATAAAAAATTCCGAAATATGTTTTTCCGAATTTCAATATTCCGATGTTCAAAATTCCGAAGATTATAATTCCTAAGAAACAAAGCTCCGAATATTCAAAAGGACGATATTCATTTATCCGAAAGTCATAAGTACGAATTTTTATTTTTCCTATTTTCATTAGTACGAATAATCAAAAGACCGGACTGTTATTTTTCCGAAAAACATTGTAACGAATTTCAAATATCCGAAAATTCACTGTTAAAGTTTTTTTAATAAAGTACGGTCAAGTCTAACTACCGAAGATATTATTTCCATTTCCGAGTCGAGGTGTTAACCCTTAGAGCCCCTTCAACCCACACAAAATTTATATCGAAAATCAATAATCGCAAGCACCTATTTCCGCCACCCTAAATATGAAAAAAGATTTATCATTTTGAAAAAAAAAAAAAAATTTTTCACTTACCAGACCAAATTTTACGATTCTGCAAACAGCAACCGGATTATTGATAAATTGTTTATTTTACTGTGTATAAAAATAAATAATAATGAAAACACATTATTTATAATAAAAAAACAAAACACACACGCACACACGCACTTGGTACACATGCACTCAACACAAAAAAACCTTTATTACTCTACCACCACACCATATTTTACGATTCTGTAAACACCAACCGGATTATTGATAAATTGTTTATTTTACTGTGTATAATAATAAATAATAAAGCAAACACATTATTTACAATAAAAACACGAAACACACACGTACTACACAAACGCACGCCATCCATGCGCAATCCACTCTCAACTTCAACTGTTCGATTTTTGTAAAAAATTTTGGCCCATTGACGTCATTTTATAAGATTCCAAAAACAAGAAAATGTTATATACTACACATGCAATCAAACTGTTCATAGAAAAGTAGGACGTAAGGAGGCTAAATTTAAGTTTAAAGTCGTCTGGGTAGGTGCGGCGACCGGTCGCCGCGCGGGGCTCAACGGAAAAGCTTGATTATTATGCGCGGCGACCGGTCGCCGCGAGGAGCTCTAAGCTCTAATAAGTAAATTTTTTTTTTGTCTTGTCGTTTGCCTTCCACTCACTTGGAAATAATATTTTCGGTAGTTAGACTTGACTATACTTTATTAAAAAAACGGGTGGAATCGGAAAAAACATTCAGAATTTTAAATATCCGAAAATTCACTGTTAAAGTTTTTTTAATAAAGTACGGTCAAGTCTAACTACTGAAGATATTGTTTCCATTTTCGAGTCGAGGTGTTAACCATAATAAGTAAATGGTTAACACCCCGACTCAGAGTACCCCGTTATTTTTTTTTTGTCTTGTCGTGACACGCTTCTGGGAAGTCCGTAGTGTTCCCCAGGAGTTCCCAGGCGGTTCAGTAGTTTAGGTAAGGTAATTTGTCCTGGAGTCAATAATGCACGAACTCAGAGTATTAATACTTTTATTACAACTTCACCAGTAATAAACTTAAATCTAACTTATAACTATGTACTCATCCGGATTCTGGGATGGGACTTCCTTCCTCCAGGATATGTAAAATAAGTAATATGGCTCTACGCCTATATTTTCAGCAAAGATATATTACGGGTATAAGCAGGGTTTTTTTAACCATAAACTTGGAAGCTCATTCTGAAAAGAACAAACAATATATTTTATATACACCCTCTTCAACCATAGATATCCCTAAACTTTCCCTTATTACTAATTTTTATTCCCCATTTTAAAACATTTAATATACCAAAGAACATTACCCCTTTTCTAAATTTCACAAACGCCTGCCTGATAAAATAAATTTACTTAAAATATACTTTTTTTTTACATGAAAATTACCCACAATTAATTTACTTAATAAAATTTATGAAGTTGATGCTTACCAGAGCTTCCGTTTTCAATGTTTAATTTTATTAAAATACTTGGGCTACGTACGCCCTCACTGGTATTTCAATGAAATATATTTTATAGAATAATTTACTTTGATGTAAATTTTCTTCGACAGTATGAAGTAAAATAAATTAATTTTAGTTAGTTCCTCTTTTTCTTTTCTACTATTGCGCACGCTTATATATAGCTTACATCCCACCATATCTCCTTCCATCAACTACCCCTACTTTGACACTATTAAGGACACACCCATTATACCGACCTAAGTATACCCAGATATACCTACGCTTAATAGCGCCTAATAAACCAATATAGCAAATCTATGTTTTACGCCACAATATCCCCTCCCCAAGAGAAAATTTTGTCCCTATAGACAAAATTTAAGACTAATAATTCAATTTAACAAGATTGAATTATAGTTATATAATATAATTCTCTAATAACTGAATTAGTAGATAATATTTCCATTTAAATATCTCCATAGAGTAATTCTGATGGTGTTCACAAGATAGATAGAAAAAAGACGTATTTAAGGCTTAAATATTAAGAAATCCAGGTAATACGAACCGCCTGAATGTAATATAGAATATGGCTTGAATTGAAGACTGAGATTTCTATAACCGTCTCAGAGAAGAAAATTTATATAACAACATATACAATGATGTAATAACATTGTATTATGTCTATATAACGGAAATGCAATATATTTGCATAATAATTAGCAAACCTTTAAGAGCTTCCTATTAAGTACTACGTAAATCTACGAGGGCAAGCTTACAGCTTCCGAGTGGCAGAATTTACTACTAAAACCAAGAAACAGAAATATAGCACTGAATACACCTACAGAATCATCCTACCAGAATTCTAACCAAAAATATACAAACAACCCAGAAAAAAAAAATCATATGTACCAACCTTAACCTCTCACTGATATCCAATATCCAATAATATATGTATTAACGTTTTCAAAACGTATGCATCACTATTAACATACTGCATGTGCATAAAACTTTCATAAATTCGTAATTCTTAATACTTTTTAATTTTATAAACTCACGGCACGTACACAACTTTCACTTATCATGACAATGAATTCACAATGTGACCTCAAGCTTAACAATATTTTGAGGTACCCTCATAAATTTTCACAATTATTCATAAGGTCTCTTACACACTGACTCAAATTTATCGTGTATGTTTGACTGTCCGCGACAACATCCAAAAGAAAATCAACACTCATTTTTAAATCATTTACCTGATATTGTTATTCTTGTCATAACTAACTCTAATTTAATTTGATAAAATCTAAAAAAATGACGCTAATTTTGTTTTAGAATAGGGGAGAGAATTTTTTTTTTTTTATATATATGCAAAGTACCTACTGACTATTTCAAACTTTCATAATTCACCGGACTCACCCATTTCTTTGAATAATGTACCTTTCATATTCATACCTTTCATACATTCATACATCCTCATACATTTCACGCTCATAAAATACCCATGCACACTTGTGTCATCAATACAATCACATGATGACGCAATTCTTATATACAAGAGAATTTAGCTTAAATTTTATACCAAATCTCAACATTATCCATTAAAACCGTATCCTGTCCTTACACTTGTGGAATTATGTGATGAAATGCAGTCTGTAAGCAGCCTAACAATATTCACATGATATTCACAACTACCCATACTTATGGAAAAAATAAAATGATACTACGATTTACTTTGACTATTTTTAGCTACAAGGTTAAATTATTGAATTACTTTATGAAGAGTATAATTAATTATTCTTTGTAATTATTTAGTATACCTATTCGTATTGCTAACTACTATACAGCATTATTGTAATGATTTTATGATGAACATTTGTTACCTACCCCAAAAAAAATATATTACTAAGGTGGCTATCGAAATATAAAAGACATAATTTTATGAAGGTGGCAGATAAACATACGGCCCCCCAGAAGGACTGGCGGTTACCGCAGCCTATGAACATTTGCCTCACCATAGGCGACAAACTCATGCTGCCGACCCTGTAAAACCCTTTTACGACCCTTTTTAAACCTAACCTTTTTTACCTACGCTTAATAGCGCTTAATAAACCAATATAGCAAATCTATGTTTTACGCCACAGTCGTTTGCCTTCCACTCACTTGGAAATAATATTTTCGGTAGTTAGACTTGACTATACTTTATTAAAAAACGGGTGGAATCGGGAACATAAATAATCGTCTTTAATGATAAGTTTTCGGGTTAAAACAGGAACGGGTGGAAACGACATTCACCCTTCGTATTTATGATATTTCGGATTTTTGATAATCGGAGTTCGTATTTATAATACGGCGGATTTTTAATGATTCGGAATTCAACGGTTCGGTTTCTTGAAATTCGGCATTCTGACAGTCGGAATTGTAAACATTCGGAATTTTAAAATTATGACTTTTAATAAAAAGGATTTATGAAACATCGGATTTTTGACTTTCGGGATTTCGAATCATTCGGACTTATGAAATTCGTGATTGTGACTTTCGGAATTAAGTTTTTCGTATTAATGTAGTGTACCCACCTATTTTATATACCTTATATAAAAATAAAAACATGTATGACTTCACCTTAACATCTTAGTTGCATTTCATAATGCCCTCGCCTTAACAATAGCTTATTTCTACAAAAAAAAACTTAAAAATAATTATTTCTCTGGTTGGTCATGTAAAAAGAAAAACATTACTACTTATATTAAATACTAAACCACTTCTAGTTACTTACATCATACCAAAGTTTTTAATTAACATTATGTTTGTACCACACAAGTTACATGACCAATCATTTGTTTACACTTATAAAAACTAAAAAATAGACTGAACAAATCTTTGAAACATAGTTGCACCCAAAGGCTTAGTTAACAAATCTGCAAAATTATCTTGAGTTTTAATATACTTTAAAGAAATACACTTGTCTTTAATCTTCTCAACAATGTAATGATATCATGTTTCTAAATGTTTCAGTTCCTCTTGTTATTTTCTGAATTTAAAGCCAATTTTATGACAGACTGATTGTCTTCAAATATTACTGTTTCATTGATAATAATGTCAAAGTCTGTAAGTAGATATTGCAACCAACAGGCTTCTTAAATAGCCATACTTAAAGCTATATATTCTGACTCTGTTGAAGATAAGCTAACACTAAGTTGCTACTTACTACACCTCGTGCACGAAGCGCTCGTGGCTCCGCGGACTCAGTGTTCTGTAAACGATCACTGCAGTAAGCAACATTTACTATGGCCGGATATGGATGGGTGACCACCACGTGGACCACTTTGTGACATTTATTTACGAGCGTTTCCGTGCTTCGGAAGGCACGTTAAGCCGTTGGTCCCGGTTGTCAGTAAAATGACAGTCGTTAAGCCAAGTTGAAGGCCTTACGGGCGGCTTGAAAAATTTCAGCTGTGGGTAGTCACAACCTGCACCCGGGTCGGCAGCGCGTGTGTAACGCCTCTGGTTTTGCAAACGTCTATAGGCTACGGTTACCAACCTTCCGGTGGGCCGTAAGCTTGTTTGCCACCTAAGTAGTATAAAAAAAAAAAAAAAAAAAACCATATTACAAGACAATTGTTTAGATTAAACATATAACCTGAAGTTGATTTTCTATCCTTAGTGTCTCCTGCCCAGTCAGAGTCAACAAAACCTTGCAAACCTGTGTCAGTGCTGTTGTAAACTAAAGCATAGTTTAGTGTCCCTTTTATATAACGCAATACTCGTTTGAATGCTTTGAATAACATCACACTGGCACAGTGTTGATAGCGACTAAGAAAACACACTGATACACATAGATCAGGCCTAGTACCACAAACTGCGTACATTAGACTACCAACTAACTGTATACACTGTTTTTCTATCTCCGGACTCTCAGATTTTTCTTGTTGCAATAACTCAAACTTGAAATTTTGATCTATAGGTGTTGGAGCTGATTTACAGTTAGACATTTTGTAAACTTCTAAAACTTTAGATAGATATTTACCCTGACTACTGGCCGTTTTACCAACACTTTGCTGAATATCTATACCAAGTTAACTTTTAGATAACCCTAAATCTTTCATTTTAAAACTTTTACACAACTGATTTATAAACTTTTTTAAAGCAATATTATTTGCGCTGAACATTAATATGTCATCTACAAATAATATATTATCTTGTGCCCCCTCTGGCACTGGTGACTGTACAGCATTTTCTTCTTCATAGAAGCTATGGACCTCATCATCCAATACTTGTACTGTTTTGTCAGCTGTAATAATAGGTTGGTCATTTTCGGGACAAGTGACAATAATTTCAGGGACGGTACATTGATTTAACCACCTTTTACCTACCTGCCCTACTTCTTTATCACAAAAAAAACACCTTGTAAAAAAGTAACTTCTCTTTTGATAGAAACATCATTTTGTTTTGGGAAATAGAGAAAACCTTTTGTATTGTTGCTATAACCTACAAAATATCCTATTTCCGCCTTATTGTCCCATTTTTTTCTCTTTTGTTGAGTCACATGTACACCTACCTTTGTGCCAAAAAATTTTAGGTTATGCATGTCATATGGCCCCTTTCTAAACCACGACTCATATGGAGTCACATTTTGGACTCGACTCTTACCTGCAGCCTTACTCTTGATGTCTATCTCGACCCGATACCAATACCGTTCAAATTCCAATTCCGATCGCACATAAGTTGGTACTCTGGAACAACAACTGAATTTGAATCGCGTTCGAGTGCATGATCGTACAATTGGAATGACGAATGATTGCCACACTAAATAAAACAAACTCTACCAAAAACAAAACTATCAAAATCTAGCGAAATCTTTTTTTATATACGCTTTTTCAGTACTTTTAACGTAAATAATCATCAATAGTCTTCATTCCATGTATAAAGTGGTCATAAAAACATACTTTTCTGAGAACAATGATAAAATGTTCGCATATTCATTTTGGCGTGGGCCACACTTCCCGTCATCGAAGAATGCGCGCGAAGTACATACGATATGTGTCTGAATGTGAACAAAAACAAGCAATAAATTTGTTAAGTTATGTTTGAGAATTCTGAGATAAGCCTCTTGAGACTTAACGAAATGGTATTTCAAGTGTTATTTTTTAAGTTTGTGCTGATATGGGTTCTATTCTTAACTTCGTTTCGGCAAGTGAAGTTAAAATATCGCCAAACCTATTCCCGTAAGGACGTCCATATAATTATTTTAAAGACAAAGTATGTAAGTAAATTACTATAAATTAATCTTTTCTGCGGTTTTGTTTACATTTCTTAAAACAAAAAATATAATTTTAGCAAAATGACTACCATCAGGCCGACTTATCAACAACAAGAGGCTCTTGCAGATTTTTTAGAGGAGAACACGGGAATCGCAAGGGGCTTCTTACGCACTGCACACGCGAAATAGCAGACCAAGAGAAAATGGGACACAATTACAGTATCTCTAAATGCCCTTGAAGGTGCACAAAAAGATGGGAAAGGCTGGGCAAAGGTGAGGTATCTTTTTGACAACTCACTCCATGAATTTAGTTATTGTTTACACAAATGTTATAATGATACACTTTTTGTTCTAGTACTGGGCAGACAAAAAGTGTGCTTTAAAAAAAATTAATGCGCAGCAAGCCCAATCCATTAGACGCACAGGGGGCGGGCCTGGTGATCATGTACCTGGCCTAAGTCCCTTGGATCAAAGGCTCATAGCAATAATGGGAGGCCCGCAATTTACCCTAGGTGATAGGCACCTAGCTGTAAATCCCTTTCCATCCACAGTAAGTAGGTAAAAGAGGTAATGAGCTGAATCAGTAGTACCCCTAATAAAGTCTAATATACATTTTATTAAATATTTGCAGAGTCAAAATGTCCCAGAAGTGCCGGTAATGGAGCCCTTACAATTTTTTAAAGAAGATAGGCACCTCGCTACACGTACATAGCAACCCACAGTAAGTAAATCAGTTATATCGGTGCTATTAGTATATTGAAGTGCTCGTGGCCCCGCGGACTCAGTGTTCTGTAAACGATCAATGCAGTAAGCAACATTTACTATGGACGGTCCTTTGATGGATGACCACCATGTGACCACTTTGTGACATTTATTTGATTGCTTCCGTGCTTCCGAAGGCACATTAAACCATTGGTTCTGGTTGCCAGTAAAATGGTAGTTGTTAAGCTAAGTTGAAGGCCATTATGGGGCGGCTTGAAAAATTTTATCAGCAGGCAGTCACAACCTGCGCCTGTCCATTTCAACACGGCAATACGGCTCACCACTTATTACGTGGGACAAACCTTAAGGGGTGCTTCTGCCTCCCCTAGGGGATAAAGGCGTGACTATATGTATGTATTTATATATGTAGTATATTACTAGTACACATAAGATCTAATAAACAAATTTTGTTTAAATATTTGCAGAGTCAAAACATCCCCCAAGTGTCAATGGAAATAGTGACGCCTGAGGTAGATCAGAAAATGTGCCTGTAAGAGGTAGATATTATTCATATAATGATAAAACAATACCCAGTTTTCATAATTGGTATATAATATTATACAAATAAAACTGATCAATTTTGAACTTTACAGATACTGCACCCATCGCCTCTACACCACGACCACTACCCAGCCGAAGGCGGCCTCACACTAGTCGGTCTAGGCCTAACGTCTTAGACCAACAAAAGCAAGTGTTTGCAGATATTGAGCGGCAGAGGGTTGAAGCAGAAAGAACAACAGCTGCAACTTTCTCCAATCTCGTGGAGCAGCTATCGTCCTATCATAGATCCATGGATGATATGGCTGCAGCTACAAGAGAGAGTGGCCAGATTATAGCAAGTGCCATGCACAATGCCATGAACAATGCCATGAACAATGTTGCTACTGCGCTCAATAATATTGCAAATGCTTTGCAAGATAGACATAATACTTAAATACTGTATCTAAAATTAGATTAACAAATTAGTATATCTAATTATTATGTCCATGGTAGTGTAAGTTATTTTTATTGTTTTTTGTATTAACTATAGGCATTTAAAATAAAAGTGTATTTACTTATCTCATCTTGTTTTTTTATTATTAAAATTCCAGAGTTCACATAGATATTAAATACGATTGAATGCATAATCCTAAAGCTCTTTCAACTTTTGCAAAGCTTCCGTTCCCGTGGGAATACGGGAATAAAATATAGCCTATGTTCACCACGAAGAGCTTCCCAACGGTGAATTTTTTTCAAATCGGTTCAGTAGTTTCGGAGCCTATTCGATGTAAACAAACAATCAAATCTTACCTCTATAATATTAGTAAAGAAGTATAACTGTACTATAGAACATGCTTGGCTTAAACCTATGATTACAATAAATTATAACTTCACTAGATAACAGAAAGAAAGATAAATAATGAAAACAACAATAGGTAAAAACTAAATAACAAGCTGTGTCAATTACCCCTTGCTGCCCACAACTCTCGGACAAGCTGTGCACGAGCCTGGACACCCCTTCTTAGCTCATCCGTGCCCTGTGTTTCATCTTCTAATGTGTCCTTGTTACATTAACATTGTCCACAAGTGGAAAAGCAATCTCATCACCATCCACATCCAGTCTTGCCTGATTACAAATGTTGTGTAGGACACAGCAAGCATTTATAATTTTGGTGACTTTGTCAGGATGGTAATGGAGAACCCTAGGGCCTGAGAGGCATCTCCATCTATTCCTCAAAACTCCAATTGTACGTTCCACTGTATTCCGAGCCACACAGTGGAGATTTGTGTAATATTCTTCAGGTGTTCCCAGAAGAGCATTTATTATTGGAGTCATCATATACTCCTTTGAGCATAGCCTGAATCACCTGCAAATTATATTTAAATGGTTAGCAATGTTGTGCACATTACTATTAAAAATTATTTTCATAGTATAAGTACTATTAAGAATTTATAATTTTCTTACCAAGTAAATAAACTCTTTCTCTTGCATTATTCAAATCTGACATGTGCATCGTAACTGGGTGTGCATTCCAGACAAAACTATCATGTGTTGCTCCTCCATAAGTAGCATCCACACTCATTATGTTTAAGTCAGCATCACAAAGCTGTAAAAATGATAAAAGTTAAACTTACTAAATTAAATCCTAAACACAATAAATCAAAATTATGTAATAATGTATATGAATACAACTCACAATTAAAACATTCCTAGAATGGTAGCCTTTCCTGTTGTAGAATCTTTCTTCATGTTCTGATGGTTTTATTAATGCCACATGAGTGCCATCGATGCATCCCACAACGCAGGGAATTCTGAATTTTTAAAAAAATCTGAAATAATAATTTGATTAGTATTAAAATTAAGAAAATGTACTTGTTACTTTGATTATAATGCTAAGGTGGCAGACAAGCATACGGCCCACCAAATGTACCGGTCACCGCTGCCTAGGGATGTTTGCAACACCGGAGGTGCTACACTATAACTAAGATCCACTAGATTTATTGCAATAAATGATTTGAAAATGTCAATTCAAGAAAACATTTACCTTCTCTTAATTACATCTCGTTCCTGACGAGTTTGTGGAAACTGTAGCCACTTATTCAAGATGACAGCAGAATTAAGAGCATCTGTGACCTCTGCTAGAGCCTTCGATACCGATTGTTGGGACATCATTGTGCCTTGTGTTCCACTGACTAATCGTTGATAGCTCCCCGTGGCATAGAACGACAGTGCCACTAATATCTAAAATTAAGAAGCATACATGAAAAAACAAGACAACGCACATGAAAAAACAACACGACACACATAAAAAACTTTTGTTCTACATTTCCTACATAAAACAATACAAACCTTATACTTTGTTGAAATATCACTACGCCGAGTAGCGGTTCCAATTCATTTGAAATCACATCGAATAGTTCTTTATTTACTCTGTAATTCCTTCTGAATTCATCGTCACCCATGGCAAATGCATTGTCGGCATATCGCGCCATTCTCCGCAAATTCCGCCTTCGTCTTACATCTAACGAATGAGCAGTCTCTAAAATTTCATATATTAGTGCCAAACGTGCCATAACTCACTATAAAAACCTTTAAAATAATTTATAAAACTGAACTCGATCCTCAGAAAGTTATATTTCTGCAACTGTGAAATTTCGATCGCTAACAAGAACCCAAACTCAATATGTCAATGTCAAAATCACGTCAAGAGTACCAAAAAAGTGCTTCGTTCGGCTTTAGTCGATTTCATTTAGTTCCAAAAATTGCCACTAGAATCCAATCCAGTTGAGTACCAAATGCTCGATTCCAATTTCAATTTCATGGAATCGAGTGTCGAGAGTAAGCCTGCTGTTCTGTTTAGAACAAACACTGCTGTATTGACAGCTTCTGCCCAAAGAGATTTACCTAACCCGCTGGCTAAAAGAATTGTTCTGGCTGCCTCTGTTACAGTCCTCATTTGCCGTTCAATACACCCATTTTGTTAGGGTGTGTAGGGTACACTTGTTTGGTGAACTATACCTAGACTATCTAACAATGATTTCATCACTTTGTTTGTGAATTCTGATCCACAATCTGACCTTATAACCTCAACTTTGTGTTCTAAATTTTTGATAATTTAATTTAAAAAACTCTTAACTTTTTCTACAGTTTCAGACTTGTTTTTTAGAAAATAGACTGTCCTGAACTTTGTGAAATCATCTTTTATAAGTAAATAGTACCTGGCACCACTCAACGATAAAGTTTCCATAGGACCACACAAATCCATATGTAAAACTTGACCTGCTTTTTGTGCCCTATTTTTACTCAATGGGAAGGGTTTTATATGAGATTTACCTTGTAAACAAGACTGACAAATTACTTCAGTATCATTATTTATCTCAAATTTTACTTTGTTTTGTTAGAACACATTTAACCTGTTCCATATTCTAATGACACATTTTTTTATGCCAATCAGTCAAACTTTCATTTGATCTACCTACACAGGCACTATTCTCACTACAAGGTCTGAATTTCATAAAAAATAAGTTATTTTTACGGTATGCAAGTGCACTGACCTCTTCTTTATTACACTTTTTAAAGATGTAATTATTTTTATTTATTGTTACTTTGTAACCCTTGTCAGTAGCACAACTAGCTGAAAATATATTCATTTTTAATTCAGGAACATACAAGACCTCATTTAAAGTAATTTTTAACTATTCCTGACCATTATAGGCTTCTAGTAAGATTTTACCTCTCCCTAGCGCTTGTATGATTTTACCATCACCACTATAATGGACTTGGGACTTTCTAGACTTGTATACTCAGAGAATAAGTTTACATCATGGGACATGTGCTCTGTAGCACCGCTATCCATTACCCACTCTTCTCCTACTGAACTATGCAATGCTGACAATAACACTAACACTGGGAATGCATTACCTTTCCAATCATTTTTCTTATTTTTAAACCAGCTATCTTTAGTATCATGACTTTGCTTTTTACAATGATTACAAAACTTATTTTTAGATTTGTTTAACTTACAATCCTTTTTATAATGACCAGGCTTGCCGCAATTGAAGCATTTCCTTGAAGACCTCATAGTAAATGCAGTATCTGTGCACCCTTGCTCCTGTGACGAGTACCGCTGTTACTCAATGAGAAGCCGAGCAACCAGCTGTTCCATTTTCCTGCTGTCTCCCACGCTGAAATGAAGTGACGATACTGGCTTGATAGCGAGGAGGTTATCTTAGTTATTGCCATTTGATCGCTAACAGCTGCTTCAAGGCTTTTAAGCCTACATAACAGGATTTAAAACCTGCTTATATACTGCGACATTGTTTCCCCGTCTTGAAATTTCATGTCAAAAAACTGCTGCTGAAGAATATGCATAGACAGATCTCCTTTCTGCTCGAAAATATTATGCAACTTATCCCAGATATCCTTACTTGAAGTGCATGTTGCTACATGAGGTACTACCGACTCCGATAATCGTGTTACAATTACTCCCTGCGCTCTGGCGTTCGTGGTTTTCCATTTGCTTTTGCCTTCTGCTGAATCTGGACACACAGAAGAGCCATCTACGAGTGCCGCCCGCAGAAAACCTTAACCTTGAACTGCCATGCCGTCCAACCGCTGGAGTCTTCAAGTAGCTGTTGATTATGATGCAACGGGCATTTGGGGCGGGACCAGTTCCATATTTGTCGCTTTACCACGACAAAACACCACGTCGCTTTACCGCACCGAAACACCTGCACCTCTTGTCGCTTGACCACGACAGAGCACCTTTTTGTTTGTCGCTTGACCACGACAATACACTTCGCCGCTTCACCACGACCTATATTTTCTCGACGAATCCGCCCTGAAGTTTCTTTTCCTTTGCGAATGTACGCGTTGGATTGACCTTTGACTGGCCTCCGCCGACGCTACGTTGACCGTGGTATAACCCGGCGATTATAACCCAACCAAAAGAACAAACAACACAATTAGTAGGCCATGAGCTTGCTGGGCCCAGAACCTAATAAAAGTTTGTGCAAGGGAATCTTCTGGTTAGGAAATAATAGATGATTTCTTGTGAAACTTACAGGGTTTTATTTTCAGTACCACAAATGAGCAGAGCAGCTGGACATAGTTTTTGTGAAGGTGGCGCTGCAATTGCCAATTGATATTTGTTGCGTTCATATTACATTAAGGATGCGTTCATTTCAACAAAGTTCGTGTTCAAGCGACATCTTGCCAACACATACAACAGCACAGTACAACGTGTAGCGCTGCACTGCTGTCGTACTCGGAATCAACGCGGAAGGCAGCATTGCCGCGTCGCACCTCAGCGACTAAACTGCAGCGACCGCAGGTCGAGTTCGGACGGTTACCTTTACTTTCTGAGAGTAACTTCAAGACTACCGCTGTTGTAATACTGAGAATTTGGGCGGCTAATTTTATTCTCATTTAAGCAGAAAATTTTGGCTCCACATGTAATTTTGTAATCTTCTGAAAATGGAGAGTTTTTCAGAATCAGAATCAGAATCGTTTATTTGCTAGAAACATGGTTACAAAAAGTTGACAATTTACAATTACGTAGATCAGCATGTTTCACCTTACATGAAATGCGGCGTGCAAATCATAATAATGTTCATGCAATAATCACAATCATAATGTCAAATAAATAATAACGAAAGTCAATACATAAAATCAATACAATAAAAATAACTAATGAAGTTTATAAATCTTATAACATAATCATAATACCTACCTATTTTTAATGTCAATACGATAATATTCATTATTAATAAATAATAGTAAGTATCATTATCCATATTATATCAAATTATATCAAATCATGTAATAAAATAACCAATAACAATTAATATAAATGTGAAATCAATAATGAACTTAATATTATGATAGGTGAAGTCCTATGTGAAACACCTGAAGGGTTTGGGTCATTTAAGTGAGTAATCATTAAGGAAATCACTAACTGTGTATAGCATTTTTATCGATAAGGAATTCATTGAGCCTGTGCTTGAATTCATTAATATTACCAATACTTTTGATTACGTTTGGAATCTTATTAAATATTCGAGGTGCTATACAAAAAATGCTATTATTTCAAGATGACTCATCTATTTCAAGATGACTCATTGATAAAAATGTCCACCCAGATTGAGTATGTTGGAATTCAGTAAATTTTTTATTTAATGTGTTCATAATCGTGGCTAAGAATTGCTTTAAGTCTGTATTCTTGTAAATAATAATATATCTAGAATTAAAAGATTTTAATTGCTTTTCATCAGTTTTCGGTAGTAAAAAATGAGCAAATAATTCAAAATTAATTTTTATACAATTGTGTTTCTTCAATGAAATATTGATCAATTCTATTATACACTCATTTGCACAAAAACGGGCGGTTTTGATTTTCATTCATCTTTAAAAAGATACAATACCAAAAAGGTTTCAATCGTTTGTACACGTTACTGGCCGGTTTTAAAAATGCTGTGGTATTTAAAAAAGTACGTTCTAAATTCAAATTTTCATTTGATGCTCATTTTTACAGAAAACCCCTTTTTATCCTACATTTTTGGCGCAAAGTTCCAGAAGTTAACATCGACTTTCACAACTTTTATTCAATTTTTATCGATTAATTTCATATCCTTGACTGTCAAAGCTTTATTTATTGCTGTTTGGCTGTATCAAAAATGGTAGATAAAGTGGTAAAAGCTACCAAAATTATCGCGCTGCTTGATGAGGGTTGCAGCCAATGTTTCGTGGCTAGGAGGCTAAATATTAGTCGCTCGACGGTCCAAAGGACCTGGCAGCGATATCAGGAGACTGGTTCCGTCGAAAGAAGGCCTGGTTCTGGAAGACAACCATGTACCCAACCACGGGATGATCGTTTTCTTATGAGTCGCGCATTGAGAAATCGCAAAACTTTGTATGTGGATCTTAAGAACAACCTCCAAGAAGTAAGAAATGTGCATATTAGTCTATGGAAGGTCAGGAGGAGGCTTCTCGCTGCCAATATATGCAGTCACCGCCCGGCCCGCGGCCCCAAATTACTCCGTGAGCACAGAGTTCACCGGCTTAGGTTCGCTAGAAATTGTGAATCATGGACTCAAGAAGATTGGAATAGGGTTTTGTTCTCTGATGAAGCCAGGATATCTCTGTTCGGTGAAGATCGACGTCGGCGAGTACTAAGAAGACAAGGAGAGCGCTTTGCAGATGCATGTTTCGAAGAAATCACACCTTATGGTGGGGGCTCTGTTATGTTTTGGGCAGGAATAAATTCAATGGAACGTACAGAGTTAGTCTTCATTGAAAACGGCTCACTGACTGGGCATCGATACACAACGGAAGTTCTAATTCCTCATGCACAACCCGCATTGGCCGCTCTAGGTCAAGACTCGATTTTTATGGACGACAATGCTCGCGCCCACCGATCCCGCGATGTTAATGCGTATGTGCAAGAGGTCGGCATTCGTCGTTTGGATTGGCCAGCTCGAAGTCCCGACCTCAATCCCATAGAACATATCTGGGAAGTTCTAAAACGGCGTGTGAGATCAGTACACCCGGCTCCGCAGACCATCAGAGAGCTGAAGAATGTGATTACTGCGGAGTGGGAACGTATTCCGCAAGCAAGTATCCGGGATATACTCGCTAGCATGCCCAGACGAATTCAAGCTGTGATTTTAGCTAGAGGGGGTCACACTCGAAACTAAACATTTATCTGCTTTTACTTTATTAAAGAAAAACAAACAAAATAACTTTTTTATTTTTACTTCATGAGCATATGCACTACTAGCGAACATACACTATAGTCGCCTCGCTGTAACAAGGTGCGTATGACAGTTGGCAGTATGACGTTGATATCTATCAGTACCACATTACTAGGGATGTGTCGATATGCAATTCATGTTTAGAATCCTACGATAAACGAGATAAATCACGTTCTGTTTATTATTGTTATGAAAATTATTGCTATATTTATTTTTGAATTAACTAAACAGCTTAAGAAACCGGCCAAGTGAGCAGAGGTCTCCGTACCGAAAAACGACATAAAATACGTTTGTTGTATGGGAACCCCCTTAAATATTATAATTTTTATGTATTTAGTATTTGTTATTATAGCGGTAACAAAAACACATAATCTGTGAAAATTTCATCTCTCTAACTATCACCGTTCATAAGGTACAGCATATCAAAAGACCGGGTAACTTCGCAAGAAAAAAGAAGGTAACCGAGAAGAGGAAAAATATTAATAATAATAACTCAATAATATACTTTTTACAATAAAATTTGGAACTACGGACAATATACGTTTTGTTTTATCAAAATATCGACTATCCATCGTAGATGTATATAATCCCATCACTAAAGACATCTTTGGTGTTACGTTATACTCAACAATTTGTTAATTTTTTCTTCCAAATTCATTTTATTTGTAGACTAGAATATTCTGGTTGAGTTTAATTTTATATACAACAGTGATTAACGATTTAATATATTATTAATGGGATGTAGCTGAAATGCTAAGTTCATAATTGTAATTCACGGCAACTTTCAAGAGTGAAACGAAACGCGATCGACAACTGTCATACGCACCATGCTACACCGAGACGACTATACTAGCGAGGTTTAGCATTATTTCCCATAAATTGTAACAACATTTTATGAAATACTGATGAAAACGATTATTTTCTTATTAATTTACCAAATTGTGAGGATAAAACTACCTATAATTATCAAACAAAGCAAAATTAACATTTGAAATGGTTCATTGCTTAGGTGCCCGTTTTTTTTTGCAAATGAGTGTATCTATTTGTTTGTCACTCAAAAGCGCCTCAGGACTAAGGTACCTACTCATCATCTTGAGTGATATTTAATCTGTATGTTACTATCCTGTTTTTAAACGCAGTCGCCACAATATTCATATTTGCGAACTGTGTCTTTAATAAACAGTTAGTTTTGTGTAAATTAGTTCTCATATGACATATGTAATTATTTTTCGGAATTAATATTTGACATTTGTCACAATGAATAGTATTTCGAGATCTTGATAAACTGACGGGATTCATAGCTGTGAAAAAAAAAGAAGGTTGTCAATTGTATACATTTTTAATATTCAATGGTGATAATTATAAATTACAATATGATATTACTATGATAATATGAATAAGAATTTGTTTGGTATAGTATAATTCTGTACCTATAAGTATTAAATTAATTTATACATTATTAGCTATAGTGATATATTAAGAACGTTATAATTAACAAATACCTAAATCTAAGTTTTAGGTCGTTATAAAATATCAGTAACATGTGCATATAATTATAGCGTAGGTAAGTATACAAATTATTTCAAGGCGATAAATTATTCATAACCCCCTAAAAGCGTGATTAGACAGTTTTTAAAGTAATTTTGCGTCAACAACACAAATTCTTTAATATGATTCCAAGAGTCTGCATCTTCATTCAAGTGAGTTTTTATCGTGGCTATAGAATGACGCCATCTGTTTACAGGTTGTATCTTTTTAATTTCATCGGTCTCTTAAATTTTTAATTCCACATAGTATTTACCATGTTTCGATTCGCTTATTTGACGTGAGTATCCCTTTTTTGCTCTTTTCGTAAAATATGAAAATAGAGGTGGCGCATTTTTACCAGTTGTACTGGAGCTCGGTGACGACGTCTCTGGATCGCTGTCCTCACCGAACAAATCTTGCACGGTGAGTCGTGTAGTCGGGGCGATGGGCTTGATAGCTGGCTTAGCTTTCTTTTTAGGTATTTCTTCTCTCGGCTTATTGGCTTTGACACGCTTCGTTGTTGGTTTTTCTTGAAGCTTTACCTCTGCTTCAGAGTCGCTTGATACAAATAAATCACGGTTGAGATTCGACCTGCAACAAAGACATGTAATTTATTTAGTTAGTTAGTTATTTTGTCGTGACTATATGTATGTATTTACAGTAAGCTTCAGAGAAAAGGGACCCCCCCTTGTTAATGATATGAAAGCATGAGGGGGTCTGTTTTCTCTGACGCTGACTGTACTCTTCATGTTAACCATCGTATATATTATCGTACATAACATATAAAATTTATCAGTATATAAAATGTTCGGTAGATACTTACATTTTCGGGTGTGCGCTCTATAGAGTCAGTGGTTAGAAGTGAGATAAATCTTCCTTCAGGTGCCTGTGATCTATGAATCTGTCTCTCGAACTATCCTGCTTATATATTGCGAAATCTGCATGAAGACGCTCCTTTATGTACATACACGTGTAACAATATCATGTTATATATTTTCTAAACAAGAAAATAGCTAAAGTTAGCATATTTCGACCACCCAGCTAGTATATGTTGCACTGTTAGATTTTGATGACATGACGAATCTATACTATTATATAATTGTAAAGTGGTCGTGTCTGTACATTGGAGATATTTAAAAAAAAAAACTTGGGCTATTATGTTATGTTAACGATACTGAATACGAAAATATTTTTTTTTTAATTTCCTGTCTGTTTGTCTGTTTATCTGTTTGTCTGTTTGTCCGCGATGGACGCAAAAACTACTAGACGGATTTTGATGCGGTTTTTTTTGATAGAAAGGTCTTGCTCAGACTTAAAATCTTACGATTGTTTGATCGCAATCGGTTGAGTAGAACCGAAGATATGAGCAAAGGTCGCGTTAACCGAGATGCACGCGGGCGGAGCCGCGGGCGGAAGGCTAGTTCTAATATAAAATTAAGCACCTACGAGTAGGTATTTAGTTTCTAACAAAAGATGTATATTTTATACTGATATTTGTACTAGAAGTGTAGGAATATGCGTGGGTGTAGTATAAAAGAAAATACCAAATGCAACTGGAAATATATTAATTTTATTTCGAGAGCGCGCACATACATTTTCGGAGTTATGGAAGGAAGGGAAGCAGAGCCACCTGTGACAGAATTAGGAACTAAAATGGTTGCGTTCCAATATTATACATTTCAACACCCACCCCTGGAACACAACCCCATTTTTGTGACACAATATAAATGTTTATCTACAGTAGTCCCCTTAGTCAAATTATCAGCTATCATTTCGTCACCCTTCACATACAAAAACTTAATTTTTAAATTACTCACGTGGCTCTTTAAAAAGTGGTAACGAATGTCTATATGCTTAGTTCTAGGTAGGTAACAGTCATTAGTAGTTATCTTAATCGCACTCTGGTTATCACTGAATATGAGAAGCGGATTCTTCAGCTGGTGACTGAGCTCGCCATGGAGCTGCTGCAGCCACAGCGCCTCCTGCGCCGCAGAGGACATCGCCATGTACTCCGCCTCAGCGGTCGACAAGGCGACGGTCTGTTGCTTGTGTGACCGCCAGGAAATAGCACCACTCTGTAACATAAAAACATAACCTGTGCACGACTTTCTGTCGCGCAAGTCACTGGCCCAGTCGGCATCACAGTAGCCTAGTATCTCCTCATTACCATCTTTGGTGTAAACTAATTTTAAATCTTTTGTACCCTGTAGATATCTAAATATTCTCTTCACTGCAGTCCAGTGTTCGGAGCTGGGGTTTTGGTTAAATCTGCTCAGTGCATTGACAGCATAGGATATATCTGGTCGAGTACCTTGAGCCACATACAGTAAGGAGCCTATGGCTTGTTGATAGGGACAGTCAAACTTATCTTCTACGTCTGACCCCTTAAATTTCATACCGACTTCAAACGGTGTTTTGACAGGCTTGCAATCTGACATTCTGAACCGTGTCAATATTTCATTTATATACTTTTCTTGATCTATCATGATCCTCTCTCTATCTCTAGTAATATGCAGACCTACGCACTGGCTTGCTGGGCCAATGTCTTTCATTTCAAAGTGCTGTTTCAATTTTTCCTTCAATAAATTTTTCATAGATTTTTGTGCAGTAAATATCATTAAATCATCAACCCAGACAGCTATAAATGTATTTTTCTCAGCATTGTAGTAAACACAGGGATCTGTTTTTGACTGTCGCATTCCCAACTCATGCAAGGCATTGTTCAGTTTGGTGTTCCACAACCTACTGGCTTGCTTGAGACCATAAATAGATTTATTAAGTTTGCATACCTGAGATCCTTGCCTGTACTGTTCTGGCTGTTGCATGTAGATTTCCTTATCAATTTCTCCCTGAAGAAAGGCAGACACGGCATCCATTTGGTCTATTTCAAGCTCATATTTGGCAGCGAGAGCAAATAGGTAACGGATAGTTGTATATCTCACAACTGGTGAGTAGGTTTCCTCATAGTCAGCACCCTTTCTTTGAGCATATCCTTTTATTACTAGCCGTGCTTTATAACGAACAATGTTTCCGCTGTGATCAGTTTTAGTTTTATACACCCACTTGCAGGGTAAAGCCTTCTTGTTTGGAGGAAGATCTGTTAGACTCCAAGTCTTGTTTTTTATCAAGGAACTGTACTCTTCATGCATAGCTGTTCTCCATTGAGAGGCTTGTGGTGACGACAATGCCTCCTCAGCAGTCTGCGGATCAGTCAAATCAGTAAAGAAGCACAAATAACTTTCTTTATCTTGAATATTCTTATTATAGCGTGACCGGAGTGATCTCACCTTCACATTAGTGTCATGGGTCTTCTCCACATAATTAGGGGGTTTGAAGGTTTCATCTAGGTCCGCACAGTCCGTATCATACTCGCTTGAGTCTTCATTTTTACATGATTCCTGAGTGAGTAATTCTTTATTCGGAGTGGAGGATGTGCCCTCTAGTGTCCCACTGCTAGAAGGCAGAGCAGCGCTGTCACCCACTGACTGACTGTCCTTCACTGTAACATCAACATCATATTGTATTGGTACACTGACATTCTCATGGTACTTCTCAAAGAAAGCAACATTTCTACTCTTTACTATTTTATGTGTTATAGGATTCATGAGACGGTAACCCTTGGCATTCTCACAATAACCCACCATAATCATCTTCCCAGATTTTTTATCCCATTTTTGGCGTTTTTGGCTTGGTATGTGTACCATAGCTTCGGACCCGAAAACTTTCATATGTGATAAATTGGGTTTTTTACCTTTCCATAACTCGTAGGGTGTTTTACCATCCAACAACCTGGTTGGAGATCGATTGATAATGTATGCAGCAGTTGCCAAAGCCTCGGCCCACAGTCTTTTCTCGAGGTTGGCATAAAACATCATGCACCTCCCACGTTCCACTAGCGTCCTGTTCATTCGCTCTGCCATGCCGTTGTGCTCCGGAGTGTATGGAGTAGATGTCTGGTGAACAATACCATGCTTAGACAAAAAAATATCAAAATTATAATAGCAATATTCTTTACCATTGTCAGTTCGAAGTATTTTGATCTTATTATTCAACTGATTCTCTACTTTAGACTTAAAATCTTTAAAGGTCTCTAAAACACTCATTTTATCTTTGAGAAAGTACACATGAACCATACGGGTGAAGTCATCAGTGTAAGTTATAAAATATTTCATACCTCCATATGACAGGTTCTCCATTGGGCCACATAAATCGGAATGTATTATTTCAAGAGGTCTTACTGCTCTTGAACCAACATTTTTAAATGGCAGCCGGGCTTGTTTACCTTCAAAACAATGTACACATGAAACATCATTAGCGCTCCTGTACACGGCGCCGCAACCGCACCGGCGCCGCACCAACGCCGCAACTCTGTACTGTGTATACGCGCCGCGTACACGCCGCAGCCGCACCGCCGCCGCACCGGCGCCGCATAATTTTATCATACGACTACACAGTTGTTAGTAATACATTGCTGGCTACACAGATCACACGTGTTAAGATGTCTAATTTTACGAAAAAAAAAGAAGTTGCTCTTGGCTTATTATATGTACAAGAAATGGCAAAATGAAAGGCGTAAATTCATTAGAAAGTTGTGGGTACATCCTATACTCATGCGGAGGGGGCAATATGGTGAATTTCATACACTTTATGAAGAACTACGAAAAGATGGGGACAAGTTTTTTGATTATTTTCGTGATTATTTTTTTTTTTTTTTTATTATATTTGATTATTTTTCTCGGTATCGGGTAGCTCCGCATAATTCTCGATCATAATAAGGCAGATGTCGAACCAAGCTTTAAAAGCTTGGAGAAGTTTTACGCTTATCTTTGTAAATTTCTAAATTTTTGTCCCATAATACTTTCCTCTCCTCAACTAAACTTATGAAAATTTCATGATCAAAACTTTCCATGATTGTTTTTTGCTAAAAAACTCATACACATGCACTATCATAGCCAGCCAGTAATGGCAACACGGTTAGAGACACGGCGTGTGCGCGGCGAATGTGCGGCGCCGGTGCGGCGGCGGTGCGGCTGCGGCGTGTACGCGGCGCGTATACACAGTACTGAGTTGCGGCGTCGGTGCGGCGCCGGTGCGGTTGCGGCGCCGTGTACAGGAGCGCTTACCTTTCTCCGGAGATAAAGCCACACCTTCTACACAGTCTGGCAATTTTCTTATATCTAAGTTATTCAGGTGTCCCATTCTCAAATGCCACGGATATGTACTCGTATCGCTAGATGTGCTTGATGTGAAGTGAACCATTTCACTACTTGTATTAACAATATACAAATTATTGCTCAATGTTGCAGTACATACAACTTCTCCTGTACTATTTAGTATATTACATCCTTTGTTGTTAAAAGTCACATTGTATCCACTCTGTACAATGGTACTAACTGAAAGAAGGTTTGCCGCTAATCCAGGGACAAACAGTACATTATTCACTTGTATTTTATCCTGGTTAATGTGAATATCAACACTTCCAACTCCTTTTACAGCCAGTGGCTCCCTATTTGCAACAGTCACAGTCTTTACTGTAGGCTCGGTGACATTATACATCCAGTTGTCTCTGCTCGTCATATGCATGGATGCACCGGAGTCTATAAGCCAACTTTTACTCACATATTCTCCAATAGTTGTTGGAAATGCAGCCACATAACTTGAACTTTCTGCCTTACTTGGTGTCGCTTTTTATTTACAAAATTTTGCATAATGCCCATACTTATTACAACTGTAACATCTTGGTCCCTTCGGTTTATTCGACTGATTATTAATCATATTATCATAACTTTTACCTTTCTTTGACTTTGTGAAAAATGCAGATGATTTTGATGTGTTAACCTCTTGTATGAGCTTTGTCTTAACCGAGTCTGAACTAATTTTGATGCCTGAACTCTCAAGCCCCATAATCATAGGCTTGTATTCATCTGGTAGGCCAGCTAGCATTAATGTCCCAAGCCACTCATCATTGACATCGAATCCAATGCTACGCAGTTTGTGAGCAGTGTTCATAATCTTGCTGACATATTCCTCAACACTGTTGCATGATTCCAGAGTAGTATTGATCAAATCCTTGAGCAGGCCGACCCTTCGGGTAAGTCCATTGTCATCAAAGCCTGATGTAGGCTATCCCATACCTCTCTGGCCGTTGTGCACTCCTGCACATGAACGTAATTTTGAGGATTAAGAAGTAGTACTAACTTGGCTTTGGCCTTGATGTCCTTGTTGGTATCAATGGCGTCGTTGTTGGGCGGCTCGATACAACACCATAAGTTCTCATGCTGTAAATATGTCTTCAAACTGAATTTCCATGTGGCAAAATTCTCTCTTCCATTTAGTTTTTCAATATTAAACATATGATGTGAACTCATATTGAAATTACGCGAACTGTACTCGGACCACGTTGACCCGGTAGGTATAACCTTACTTTCAAAGTCGCCCGGTATTCCGCCAAATTGCTGTATTTCCACTGTACTACACCCTAACCACGCTCTGCTACCATGTAGGAATATGCGTGGGTGTAGTATAAAAGAAAATACCAAATGCAACTGGAAATATATTAATTTTATTTCGAGAGCGCGCACATACATTTTCGGAGTTATGGAAGGAAGGGAAGCAGAGCCACCTGTGACAGAATTAGGAACTAAAATGGTTGCGTTCCAATATTATACATTTCAACAAGAAGTATGCAAGAACTACAAAGCTTGACCATCTCCACCTCCCTGTCAGGGATATAGCGTGAAAAAGTTAAAGCTATAACATAATGTAAGCATTTTTTAATTAGATGATTAAACCATTTAATGTTTTACATGCATACATACATACGCATAAAGTCACGCCTTTATCCTCGAAAGGGTAGGCAGAGGCATAGTATACGTCCACATTTCACCTCATAATTTTTTGTCCCACGTAATAGGTGGTCTATCGCCGTGTTGATATTTTACAATACTATCGTAAAACATACAATACATACATATTATTAGCACAAGCAAAGCTATATGCTTGAACTAGTAGGTAATTTAATAATAGATTTTACATATTGTTTCTTCTTCTATACTAATACTAGCTGACGCCCGCGGCTTTGCCCGCGTAGAATTTCGATCCCGCTCCCGCAGCCCATGGGAACCTTTTTCCGGGATAAAAAGCCTAGCCTATGTCCTATTCCTGGCTCTAATCTATCCCTGTGCCAAATTTCAGCCAGATCCGTTCCGCCGTTAGAGCGTGAAAGAGTAACAAACATACATCCATACATCCATACTCACAATCCTATTAATATTATCCTATTAATATTATAAAGGCGAAAGTTTGTTTGTTTTGAAAGCCGCGGGCGTCAGCTAGTAGGATTATAAAGAGGTAAACTTTGTTTGTTTGGTTGTAATGAATAGGCTCAAAAACTACTGGAGTGATTTTAAAAAAAAATTTACTGTTAGAAAGCTTAGTTATTCAGGAGTAACATAGGATATGTTTTATCCCGGTATTCCCACTGGAACTGGAACTACGCGGGTGAAACCAAGGAGAATCAGCTAGTAATGTATAACAAAACTTAGTCTTATACTACACTTGACGGAAGTTTCATCGCTTACTTTCAACCTCATTAACGTTAAATGCATACTCGTTTATAAGATTATCTAACATACGGAGCAATATCAATGTTGCGTATAGTTTGCTCATTATTAGTCACCTCTATACTTATTATACGCAATTCGATGTACTTACTGTATTACTTACTGCTGATTAAAATCGGCGGCAGAATTTCCATCAAATGTGTATAAACTCTAAGACTGATCGTCCGATAAGATATTATTATCTCACAATCAAATATAGAAAGTGGAATTTTATTACTACACTAGCGAATACCTGTGTATTCGCCTATCAGAATTTTTATAACACAAATTAAGAACATTAACTGTCTGTTCGTTGAAATTATTTTAAATAGAACTAGTTAACACCTACGACTTTGTCTACTTGAAATTAAATAAAAGTAGGTATCCTACTTGTAAAAAAAAAATACCGTTCCTAGAAATGTTTTATCTAAATCGATTCAGCCGGTTCAGTTTTATGTTTATTACTTTCTGGCTTTGAAGTCTATTGATGGACGGACTGACACACTTTTTATTTATTAGCGATCAAGCTTATAACACACTTCGTTTTGCGGGGGTTAAAAATATATAAAAGTATAAAAATAAAGCAAACCTTATTTCATTTCACATCCTCCAGTCCAGAGACGAGGTGTAATAGGAAAACTCGGTATGTATATTTTTTACTCCAAAATTTATTTTATATTCTTTAATGTGTTACTACGATATAGTACTCTAATATTGTATTTAGTTTGTGGATATTATTTGTTTCAAAAAAAACGAACCACACTCTTGCATAACTTTGTAACTATCATTTCAGAATCATGTCATACTCTCCATCCTACAGCCCGATTTTGGACTTAGAAGATATTAACAAAACAGTACTTTCTAATAATGACGAAGTTGTCAGTTTACGAGAGGTGAGTAGGAAACTAATCCAACAAACGTTATGACTTGACAGTTTTGAGTGGTACTTCTATTTATTTTAACCGTTTCTTTCTAGAATTTGCTGGGAGACGATAACCCTATAACGAATTCTTATTATTATGCTCAAGACCGTGAGGGCTGGTACGCTGAAGTAGCAGCAAAAGTACGCCAAGAAAGTAATGAGAGTAAGGTAAAAAAGATAACACCGAAGAAAATCAAAACCACTAAATCGAAGAATTTTAAGAATAAATCATTTATTCAACGTGAGGTGTCAGGACGTGCTCATCATTTAATAAAGATCACTATACATGATTTGGAGGGACATTCATTCGGTGAAATAGAGTCAGACAGCGCAAGTGTTAATATACAATACCTGGTAACGAGCAGGCTCATGGAAAGCGTCTGCCCTAGTACGCGCAAGCTCCAAGCGCTTATCCAAACGTCTCAAGTCATCTACAGAGTTGACATCATGCAAGGCCAGTTCCTTCATGTAGTCAGGTCTAATGTTGTGCATGAGAATGTCCAGCTGTTCCTCACTGGGCATCTTACATGACAACCTTGAAAACATGGCTTGCATTGTACATATATAGTTAACCAAGGACTCAGAGCGGGCTTGTGTACGCTGTCTTATCTCATTCCTGAGGCGGTAATCATAATCAGGAATATCAAAGGTATCTCTAAGCTCACTAATAAGATCCTCATATGAGATGAAGTTAGCTTTGTTTGTACGGAACCAAGACAAAGCCGGTCCATCCAACAGGTCGGAGAAAGCCATAAGGAGTCTAGGCTTAGTAACCTCCCGAGCACATCTAAGTTCCTCTAATCTCTCTAAAAACACACGTACACAAGTAGAACCATCATATTTTAAGTTAAATGAACATAAGTTAAGGGGACGTTCTTTATACACTATGTTGCATGTAGAACTATTCCTACTTGAACTAGCTCGCACCGAGCGGTCCTCTCTCACTACTGGTGAAGTATATTCCACCTGGTCACGACCCGAAGGATCATCACCATCATCATCCGAACCTTCGGATTCAGAATCACTACTGGGTTCAGCCCTAGCGATGATCTTCACTAGCCTACCACGAATATCCACCAGGTCGGGGCAATCCAGACCACAACGAGCTAACCTACTCAATAAGTAGTTGGCCCTGATAGACACCCTAAGACGACTACCCTTATTAATGAAGATGTCACCTGACTGAATAGCCTCCTCCAGCTCGGACACCTTTGGGAGGCAGATCGAGAGCTCAGCCGATGCATCAGCGGGTACCGGAGCACTCGCTTTGATGCTACCTCGACGGACGAGTCGGTGTGCCGCTCTTAGCTCACTCCGAAGGCCAGACACTGTCGTTTCCGGTTCCACTGAAATACCCATGTGGGACAGCTCGTTAGCAAGTTCATCCTTTCTTAAATAATTAATATATTTTTTCATCTGTGCCATTATGTAAAAATTTACTTACAACAATTATAAAGATAAAATGGCACAGATAGGGATCAATTACAAAGTAAAAATGTAAATTGAGTTACAACAAAGTGTACTAAGTTAGGTAATTATGTTTCAAATTGACTTTTAGAATTTAACAAAGATTAAGGGTATACTAAGAGAGAAAAGTTTCTAAATTTTCTGATAACACTGTTCAGGTTAACATTCAAAATTACAAGGTATGTACACACCTTATAAAAAAGTTTTAAGTTACACAGAGAAATTCACAAAGTTTACACAGTGAGAAGTTTACCAAGTTTACCCTACAAGGTAAAGCTATAGAATAATATACACTAATACACTAATGATAAATAAATGTGTGCACCATAAAAAAAAAGAAACATAAAACACAATAAGAAAAAAAAGTGGGTATGCCAAATAAAATCAATAAATACTAACTAACTAACTAACTATCTTCACGCCAAATCCCTTGCGGGGTAGGCAGAAAGAACCGAGCGCCACACGGCACGGTCCATACACACCTCACTTGCTTCTTCAACTTTCATTTTTCTTTTCATGCATGCACGTCGGTTCCTACGGCTCTTGACATCACCTTCAACTAACACACGATTAATTTGGTCGTGGTAGCTGTGTCGTGGCCTTCCCCGACTCCTACGTCCATCCACTTTCGCGTTGTATATCTGTTTTGTCATTCTTTCATCTCCCATTCGTTCCACATGCCCGAACCATCGTAGCATGCCCTTCCTTACTTTAACACCGACACTCTCTTTCAGACCAACTCTCTTTCTTACATCTTCATTCCGAACGCGATCTGCGAGCGTTACTCCGCAGATTTTGCGTAGCGCGCGCATCTCGACCGCGTTTATTCTACTTTCATGCGTTTCCTGCCATACCCAACTCTCGCTTCCATACGTTAGCGTAGGTATCAGCACCGCATTGTGTACTGCGAGCTGAGCCTTTTGACTTAAGCCCTTGGTACCTAAAAGTTTGCCTAACGCTCCATTCACACTATTGCCCGCAGTTACCCTCTTTTCTACATCAGCGGTGTACCGTCCATCCCTGCTAAATGCACATCCAAGATATACAAACTCATCCACCTGTTCCAGCACTACATCATTTACAGTTATCCTGGCATTCGTTCTGTCCTCTTCTCTTTCGAATACCATCACTTTCGTTTTAGTCGCGTTCAATTGTAAGCCTCTCATTAGACAATCATCTTTCATCGTTGTGACTAGTGACTGTAGTTCTGATGGCGATTCGGCTATGAGCACGGCATCATCTGCATACAGCAAACAGTTCACAAGTAAGTCACCCATTCGCAATCCAACATTCATCGATCTTACTCTCTTAAGACAATCGTCCAGGTACAGGACAAACAGCAGAGCCGACAGCACGCAGCCCTGTCTGACGCCAATGTTGACGTCAAACCAGGGAGACAGGCTGCCGCCCACCCGCACACATGCCGTACATCCCACATATGTAGACTGCACAGCACGAAGCAGCGCACCATCAATCCCGTATCCTGGCAATATATCCCAGAGATCCTTCCGTACAACTCTGTCAAATGCTTTCTCCATGTCCACAAAACCGCAGAAAACCTTCCGGCCTACAGCCAGCTGCTTCTCTACGATGTTGCGGAGAGAGAAAACTTGGTCCATACATCCCCTTCCATTTCGGAAACTACCCTGCGCCTCCCACAGTAATCCGTCAGATTCCACCCTCATTCTCCTTTCAATAATTTTGCCATACACTTTAGCTGCTATACTGATCAAACTGATGGCCCTATAGTTGGCGCACTCCATACGTGAGCCCTTGCCTTTATACAAGGGCACGATGATAGCACGCCTCCAGTCCATTGGGACCCTTCCAGTCTTCCAGCATAGATTGCTCAATGACCAGAAGGCGTCTCGGACGCAAGGACCACCTAATTTGATCATTTCAGCAGATATCCTATCAATTCCTGCAGACTTTCCATTTTTCAAGCTTCGTATCGACCATTCAATCTCTTCCAAAGTAATATCTCCGCTTGATGCTTGCACTGCAAGATCAGTCATCGACTCCCTCGCAATGCCCGCATCCGGGAGATATTCATACATTTCTCCAAAGTACTCATTCCACCGCTCTAACACCTCTAATGGGTCCGCAAGAATGTCCCCAGCTTTACTCTTTATCTTATCCATTCTGGAAACTGACGAACAGCTCCGAGACTTCTTGACCTCCCTCCAAAAGAGTTTAGTATTTGTCTCGAAGTTCCTCGTCAGCTTCTCTTCCGCAATCAAATTTATTCTTTCACGCTTCTCTTTCACTAAAGCTTTGGCTTCATTCTTGCAGAGGCGGTAAATTTCTTTCTTCGTGTCTTTCATACTGTCATTCAGTTGCAAAGATGAGACATAATCCAACCACGCTTTCTTCTTTCTTGCTACGCAGGATTGTACCTCTGCATCCCACCAGGCATCACCTTTCGAATGTTCATGTCTCTTTGCACTCCCACATGCTTCTTTTGCACTATCCACTATACTTTCTTTCATAATATTCCAGCATTCATCCACATCTAAGTCGGAAAGGCTCGCGTTTGCAAGCCTTTCACTGACTAAGCCTACATACATACTCCTTATGCTTTCATCTTCCAGTTTTTCACTCTTTATCCTTTCATAGTCTCCGAAGGGGACACGCACTCGCCAGTGCCTCCACTTCTTGAAAAGACCAACAAACCGGCTTACCACCAGGTAGTGGTCAGTTTCAAGAGTGGGGCCTCTGTAGGCCCTTGTATCCCTTATAGCCTCTCGGAGACGACTGTCTATCAAAATCAAATCAATTACACTTTTTTCTTCCTTCCGTCTCCAAGTATACGTGTGGATATCTTTGTGACGGAATAAACTGTTCGCCACAAGGAGGTCTCGTTCCAAGCATACGTCTAAGATTGACTTACCAGCATCATTCGCTCTCTTATCTCCATACGGACCAAGGACAGCATCGAAGCCATCTCGCTTGGTCCCCACCCATCCATTCAAATCACCACACATGATCAACTTTTCATTCCCCTCAGCCAAATCGAGGACGTCCCTAACGGAATCCCAGAACTCCGCGAGCACTTGGGGATTAGCCGAGCTGACGGGAGCATAGGCTGCGACCAAAAAAACTCTCGTGATCCCCAGTTTTATACGTACCCACAGGAGTCTTGGGCCTGCCAATCCATAATCTTTCACTCCAGAAGCGAAACGGGAGGAGAGCAAGACACCCACTCCCTTACTGGCATGATCCTCTTGGTCCACTCCGGACCACAAAGCAATTATGCCGCCAGGAAGATCGTCAATGCCGCTCCCCTTCCGCTTCGTCTCTGTGACACACAATACATCCAGGCATCGCTCTTTCATTACATCTATCAATTCATTCATCTTACCTTCCATACCACCACGCACATTCCACGTGCCTATCCGGCACTCGGCTCCTCGCATCCCGCCAGAGTTGGCGCTGCGTGAAGGGTGGCGGCCCCCTTCGCCGCGTGCGCATGCAGTCATACCGACGGGGGCACACCGGTATGCGTCGCCTCGGGGGGACGCCCTAGCCCTGTCGGGACTCATTTCTCGGTAGTGATTGGTTTCGCGTTTTCGCTTTCGCCGCTACTTACGGGGAGGGCCCGAGCACAGGTAACGCTCTTCGTGAAGGCACACTACATCCTCCCCAACTCAATAAATCTTTCCAAAATCACAGCTATTATAAATTTTTGAATTTAGAATTTTGTGTCTTTTCCAGCCAAAGATGTAGGGAGCTGGAAGAAGACGAAAGGGAAGGTTTTGTGCTTAGCTGCTAGCACCACCAATTAACGTCCTGGAGCGTCTCGGACGATTCACCAGGATGGTTTCGCCAGAGATAACCACCTATGCACACACACTAGACTGAGGCTACCGCAGAGTAGACCCAGAGATTTGCCACTACGTTGGGAGCCAATTTATAACACAATGATGTTACTCACCAACTAGCGCGAGGTAGCTATACAGAGAACTCTTTCCCAGGGCGCCTTGTCACAGAGTTTCTAGTGGGTGCGCAAGGGAGGCCAGGGCTCTGACGAAAACAGCCAATAGGGTGTACACACATTTATTTATACAACACACAGTTCACTACAGAGACACTGAGATAGAAAGCATAGACATACATAAGACAGTTAAACTAAAAAAAAAACAGTATAGGTTTAGGTACTAGAGGTGAGGAAGTAAGTTAGGCGGCTAGGCTACACGTATAAGTATGGGTGACAAGTACTGGCCTTCTAATCGAGCCGAGAGCGACCCCGTACGTTGTCACAGCCAGGTGGAGTTGGCAGGCTCCTCTCGCAACAACCTCACTCGTGTGGTCCACGTGTTTTCGGGTGTGGTTCGAAACCGTGGCTGACCAATCCTTCCCCGTACTAAAAAACCCTGTTATGACAAGTAAACGACAAATTAAGATGCTGATTATGTGTATAGACAGACGAAAATCAACCCGCTTTGCAACAATAAAGAACAACTCACCAGTTTCCTGGGTAAAGTTAGGTTAACACAAAATGTCACTAACGAAGTTACTAATTTTAGTTGTAACTTTAGAAAAACATCAATCAGAGCTTGAGATAATCGAAATTAGAGGCTCAAAAGATAATTGGCAAAAGTCGCGGAACCATGTAGTCCTCTAGCGCTTCTTCATTCTTGCCTAGTCATCTGTCATCGATGTCCATAGACTACCTGTCACTCGCCAACCAAAGACAACTCAAGATAAAAATAGAAGACGATGAATCGACTACTTAAAGGAAAACACAAAACAAATGCTACAATGCCTGTGATGAAATCATGAACGAAACCAATTATTTAGTTAGTAAAATAGTTCAAACATTAGGAAAATCTGACTAGCCGTAAATTGTAATTAAAATTGTTTATTTAATCTATGTATTTATTTGTAAAAATTAATTGTAATAAATAATGTATCCACATCATCTCTGTATTTTTTTCACTCTGCTTAAATAATAGTTCCTTACCTATATATTATAATAATATAAAGCATAAAGGTTTGTTTGTTTGTAAACTGACTGAGGTAGCAGATATGCTAGTTTTAACACGTAGGATACTTCTTATTCAATTATAAGCGAGCTAAGTCGTAGGTGTTGGCTAGTTCTATATAGAATGATCTTGATGAACAGACTTTTACAGTTTATGTTCATACATATTCTATGATTCAAATACTATAAGACGAATGCGCAGGCATTCGCTAGCGTAGTAATTCACTTTTCCATATTCGGAGATAGGTACATTTGACTTTGTATTTTTAATCAAACCTCTCTTTAATAAAACATATTGACATACTGTTACGTGTAATATTTCATACGGAGCGGGTCAGCACATTCCTGATGGGTGAATGAACAGTACAATAAAATGTTGTGACATGTAATATTCTAATACAGACCAGTGTATGCATGAGTACTTGATGTACGAATGAACAGCTAAGTGAGGTAAGAATTAGGGCAAACCAGATACGCTGAATGATGGCGTATCTGGTTGCCCTAATTCTTACCTACTGCTAACATCCAAAACAAACAGCTGATCTCGCGAATAGCGACAAAAAAGGACCTGCCCTATTACAGTGGTGATACTTTAGAGTGGCTTGCATTTAAACAGGCATATGTGGAATCATCAAATCTGTGTAATTATAGTGACGCTGAAAATATGTGGAGATTGCGTAAATCATTACGGGGAGAAGCAAAAGAAACCGTGTCCTCACTTCTCATCGGAAATACGGCTCCACATACCGTCATGGAAGCGCTAGAACTTCGCTATGGCAGGCCTGAAACAATTATTTCAAAAATAACTTATCAGCTAAGAAAAATACCACCACTAGCTCAAAATTATCATCACAAAAAACTTTGTGGCAGCAGTTAAAGCTATAAATAAACCGATTTTTTAAGAGGCCCAGAGCTAGTGACGACAGTGTTAACAAAATTTCCAAGTGCAAACAAGTGGGCAGATTACTACGACGCAAACTGCCACGGAGATAAAGCGAAACTGGAAGTGCTCTCTGAGTTTTTGTTCAAAGAGGCGAACAAAATTTCTTATGCTGGATTGACTCACATCCACTCTCAGGGTGAATTCAAAAGGAAGCCTGAAGAGCGTAGGCAACATAACGTCCTACTCAGTGATAAAGATGCCGCCCCCAGCAAGTGCAAATTTTGTCATATTAGCGGACATAAATTGACTACATGTGCCCGATTCAAGCGTGCGATGACGAAAGATCGGTGGCGATTTATTCGCAGCAATAAGCTATGTCACAAGTGCTTGATAGCATCGCACAACCGTGACACCTGCCCGGCACCCGCCTGCAGCATAGACGACTGTGCATTGCCTCACCACCGTCTTCTGCATTGGAAACGCAACAAGAATTCTGACGAAAATATAAATACTGAGGAAAACAGTGACTTGCCAATAACATGTGAAAATACAGAGGCGAACGTTTCATCTGAGCATACAGTAGCCCATGCATGTGACAGCTTTCAAGCCAGTGTTCTACTGAAGGTGGTGCCTATAAAAATCAAGGGACCTCGCGGTGTACTCACAACCTACGCGCTTCTAGACGACGGTGCATCTGTGTCGCTTCTATCAGCTGATATCGCCGACCGCATAGGTCTAAGTGGACGTAAACAAAAAATGTACATTCGCGGCGCATGGGGCTCTCAAGCTATGGTATGCGACAGAGAAATAATTAACTGTGAAATAGTGAACACGAACAATAACCAAGAATATGAACTTTGTGCTAGAAAAATAAAAGAATTAAAACCGACACAAAAATTGTCGAACATAAAAATAAATCAATATGAACACTTGAAAAACATTTGTGAACTTATACCATGTGTGAACGAGAAACCAAAATTGCTTATCGGACAAGACAATTACCACCTTATCGCACATATCAAGACTGTAGTACCGGGTAAAAATACTCCTTGTGCTACTCTGACTTCACTAGGATGGTGTGTGCATGGTTTTTGCCCGAATCAACAAATTCCAAGGTCAGTAGAGAGTGCATTATTAATACATCAAGCTCATTTCGTCGATTGCAACTCTGACTACGCCTGCTATCACGTGTCCTCTGGCACATCCCCGCCGGCCGTCACGCACACAGGCGCACTTGTACCCGAATCGACGATCAACGACTTGCGACGGAATTTTTACATTGTTCGAACCCAAACGACGCGATACACACGGACAGTAAGGATGTCGTACAGATTCACGAACTTGTTAAAAAATCGTTTATGTTCGAAAGTATCGGAATTCACAATAAACCTCGACAAAATGAAGATGAACTGAAAGCGATTAGCATAGTGGATAGCAGCGCTGTTTTGCGTCAAGGCAGGTGGGTGGTCGGCCTGCCATGGAAGAATAAAATTGCTAAAATGGCAGATTCCTATTGCAACGCTTACCGACGCCTGAAAACAATTAAACGAAAAATGTCATTAGATGAAGGTTTTGCAACAAGATATAAGGAACGAGTACACCATTTACTAGATAACAACTACGCCCGAAAAATTGATATATCAGAAGAAAACGGAAAATATGAACGAATTTGGTACTTACCTCACTTCGGAGTTGGCAACCCTAACAAACGAAAACTGAGATTAGTAGTAGTTTGACGCTGCTGCTACCACTGCAAATCAATCGTGAAACGATTTATTACCTGTGTAGCATTTATTTTCTGTAGATGCAGCACTCAGCGTGTGAAAGTAGCCTAATCGATTTATCTTTTTTTAATCGGTTGTGAGTGGTGACATTTCTGCTGTCAGAATGACAGGATGTCATAAGGACGGTGACGAATCGTTTTTGCATTCAATGAAAGCAGGTTTTGCATGAAATTCGAGACGATTCCACGTTAGAGAGGGGATAAAGCCCTGATACAAAGTTCCAAGTCTCTTTTTACCATCGGCTAAGGACGAGGGAAATTGATATTACTCTGAGTGGCACGCCTCAATTTTTCTTTGGAGGTTGTAAGTTGCAACCTGAGGACCTGTTAAGGAATTAGTCTGAGTTTTACTTATTCTCCTCGGAAGAAGTTGGACTCTGTGTCAACCAATACCCAGATTCTGGTAAGTTTCAATTAACTATTTGCAAAGCGGGTCGATTGTCGTCTTTCGCGCAGTCAGTCAGTATCTTAATTTGTCGTTTCTTTCATGACAGGGTTTTTTACTACGGGGAAAAGCGGCCCGTCCACGGTTAGCGAAACCACACCCAAAGACACGTGGACTACACGAGCGAGGTGTTTTGAGAGGAACCAGCCGCCTCCACGTGGCATTCTCGTGCTGTGCCGCTCTCAGCTTGACTCAAGGCCAGTAATTGTCACCCAATTATAAGTGTAGTTAGCTGCTTACCCGTTTTACCTGCTCACGCGGCAGTGGTCTATTGAGTAGTATTAGTACCTAAGCCCTGACTATATTTCTGTGTACCTGTGATATTTGTGTCTATCAGTGAATAAGCTCTCTGTGTGTCTCTATGTATCTCTGTGTACTTAATAAATATATGTGTGTACACCGTATTGTCTGTTTTCGTTAGAGCCCTAGCCTACCCTTGCACACACACTGGAAACTCAGAAATAAGGCGCCCTGGGATAGAGTTCTCTGCATAAGCTCCCTCGAGTAAGTTGGTGAGTAACATACTGAACAAAAAGGTAGTTACAAATTGGCTCCCAACGTAGTGGCAAATCTCTGGGTCTACTCTGCGGTAGTCTCAGTCTGGTGTGTGTGCATAGGTGGTTATCTCTGGCGAAACCATCCTGTAATATCGTCCGAGACGCTCCAGGACGTTAATTGGTGGTGCTAGCAGCTAAGCACAAAACTTTCCCTTTCGTCTTCTTCCAGCTCCCTACATCTTTGGCTGGAAAAGACACAAAATTCTAAATTTAAAAATTTTAAATTAGCTGTGATTTTGGAAAGATTTTTTGATTTTATTTGGCATACCCACTTCTTTTTCTTATTGTGTTTTTTCTTTTATGTGTTTCTTTTTTTCTTTTTTTTATGGTGCACACATATATTTATTATAATATTAGTGTAGATTAATATATAATATATATTATTCTATAGCTTCACCTTGTAAGGTAAACTTAGTGAATCTCTCTGTGTTAACTTAGTGAATTTCACTCTGTGTAATTATAAACTTTGTTGAAGGTGTGTAGATACCTTGAAATTTAATTATTAACCTGAACTGTGTTATCAGAAAATTTAGAAACTTTTTTCCTTAGTATACCCTTAATCTTTGTTAAATTCTAAAAGTCAATTTGAAACATAATTACCTAACTTAGTACACTTTGTTGTAACTCAATTTACATTTTTAAGCCGCGTATCGACTATGCGCTCCTGGAGCGCGCGCCATGAACGACCGCGCCGAGAGTGCGTTCCGCGGAACGCGTTCTAAATTTTTAAAGTATATCAACTAAGCGCTCCTGGCGCGCGTGGCAACTGTTCCAGTGTGCGACCATTCATCATGGAAACCAGTCGTGTACGAGCAGCAGCCGCTTTTATAATTATTCACAGTATCATAAAGAAGAAAAAGGAGAAACGAAAAGTGCGTTGGTGGATGAAAGAGCTGTACCGAAAAAGAATGCAGTACGGAGTGACACTTATCAGAGATATGCAGTTCGAAGTGGTAGAAGACACAATAAAAAACTTCACAAGAATGTCAACAGAAGATTTCTATTACTTGAGAAACTTGATAGAGCCAAAGGTGGAAAAAATTGACACCCGCTTTCGCGAAGCTATTACGGTGACTGAAAGACTTGCTATAACTTTAAGATTTCTTGCTACTGGAGACTCGTATACTAGCTTGCAGTACCTGTTTAGAGTTTCAAAGCAGTCTATATCTAGGATAGTCCCTGAAGTTTGTGATGCTATCAGTGAGGTTTTAAAAGATTGGGTAAAGGTAAGTAAAACACAATTTTATATTAATTTGTATTATAGTTCTTAATTAAGTATTATAATAATTATTTAACTTTATAAATTTAATTATCTTGAGTTGACGTACTGGCCAAAGAATCATTGTTTGAATTTGAGAGATTTTGAGGTTCTTGTGGTGTGCTATACCCATAATGTTGACTGTATCTGCCTAAATCGGCTTCAAAAATAATATTATTTATTGCCTGTTTGACATATATTAGAGTATGGCTGTCATACTTTCTCAATTCATTTGCAATATGCTGGCCGTAACTGAAATATGAATCAGTAGCTTGAGACGTTTCCGTTAATATTTTAAACGCTTCTGTCAACATTTTATCGTCGTCATCTTCATGCTTCCTTTTCTTCGAGGTCTTTTTTGTAGTTTTTTGAACAGTATCATTACATTGTTCTTGGGTATTACACACTTCTGAATTTTTTCGGGAAGACTCGCCTTCATTTTGTAATGTAGAGGCCTGAAATATGAATGTGCATTTAATTTTAATTGTATTTTATAACTATTTGTAATTTTACAGATTCCCACTACCGAGAAAGAATGGTTGGAAATTGCTCAAGAATTTCAAGAAAAATGGGATTTTCCTCATGCTATAGGTGCCATGGATGGAAAACACGTAATGATACAAGCACCTGGTAACAGCGGCACGGAATATTATAACTACAAACACTTTTTTAGTATTGTACTGTTCGCTCTCGTAGATGCGGACTACTGTTTTAGATACGTTGACATTGGTTCTCAGGGGAGACTTTCGGACGGGGGGATCTTTAAACGCACTTCATTATACAAAAGACTCGAAGAAAAGTCCATGAAAATACCTCTGTCATCGATACTTCAAGTACCATATACCCTCAAAGTTCCATACGTTATTCTGGCAGACAAAGCATTTGCACTAAACGAATACACAATGAAACCGTTCCAAGGGGAGCCAGAGAGGGGATCTCTAGAAAGAATATTTAACTATCGGCTATCAAGAGGGCGTAGAGTAGTGGAAAATGCTTTCGGAATTGCAAGCTCGGTTTTCAGGGTTTTAAGGAAACCTATGTTATTATCACCCAGTAAAGCTACAAAAGTAGTTTTAGCTGTTATACATTTGCACAATTCTTTGCGAAAGAAGTCTAGCCAGAATTACACACCACATGGATCTTTAGATACGGAAACAGAAACTGGAATCACACCAGGTAGTTGGCGAAATGAGGGTGAACATTCATCATTTCTCCCTCTCACTCATGCGCCACGTAGAAGTGGGAATGATGCAAAGGAAATACGTTTACATCTCGCTCAACATTTTGCAACCAATGGAGCAATACCTTGGCAAAATCGATATTAAAAATTAGTAGTAACATTATTTACCTGCGTATCGCTTGACTCATTATTCCCACTGTCTTGCAAAGTGTCTGTTGTAATTGTAATGTTTGGTGCACACTTGTCTTGCATGAAGTTGAAGTCTTCAAATCCAAACCATTTTGAAACGTAAATACTGTCCCGACCTGTCAACAATCAACAAATAAATTTTAAATGTAAAGATGTGAATTTTTATTTAACAATCATCATTAAACAAAGTTTAGTTAGTCCTAGTTTAGTTAATTTCTCCGAAAAGTTACCATGCAAATACAATATGTTAATCTTTATATAAAATAATTACCAGAGCCAGTGATTTCACTTTTAGATATTCTCCACTTTTCTCTTCTGTACGATGATAGAAGTACAGTCATTTTTTTCTTTAGCTCCGGCATAGGTACTCCCATTTCATGACTAATTTCTCTCCAAGCATCTTCTCTTAGCGACTTATTGTGATACGATTTACTTTTACTATTCCATAGCACATCTTTTGTACCATACAATTGTATTAACTTACGGCAACTTTGGTTATCCATAATAGGAGCGCAACAAACACAAAAAAATACAACGCGTCCGTCTCAATTGGCGCGCGCGCCGCGACTGATGCGCGGTAAAAAACCGACACCCGTTCGGAACGGACCGCTCCGCGTTCGAGCGCTCCAACGAACACATTGGCGCGCGTTCCAAGTGGTATCCATTTTGCGCGGCTGGAGCGCGCGCCAATGTTCGTTCTCTTGGAGCGCATAGTCGATACGCAGCTTTACTTTGTAATTGATCCCTATCTGTGCCATTTTATCTTTATAATTGTTGTAAGTAAATTTTTACATAATGGCACAGATGAAAAAATATATTAATTATTTAAGAAAGGATGAACTTGCTAACGAGCTGTCCCACATGGGAATTACAGTGGAACCGAAAACGTCAGTGTCTGGCCTTCGGGGTGAGCTGAGAACGGCACACCGACTCGTCCGTCGGGGTAGCATCAAAGCGAGTGCTCCGGTACCCGCTGATGCATCGGCTGAGCTCTCGATCTGCCTTCCAAAGGTCTCCGAGCTGGAGGAGGCTATTCAGTCAGGTGACATCTTCATTAATAAGGGTAGTCGTCTTAGGGTGTCTATCAGAGCCAACTACTTATTGAGTAGGTTGGCTCGTTGTGGTCTGGATTGCCCCGACCTGGTGGATATTCGTGGTAGGCTAGTGAAGATCATCGCTAGGGCTGAACCCAGTAGTGATTCTGAATCCGAAGGTTCGGATGATGATGGTGATGATCCTTCGGGTCGTGACCAGGTGGAATATACTTCACCAGTAGTGAGAGAGGACCGCTCGGTGCGAGCTTGTTCAAGTAGGAATAGTTCTACCTGTAACACCATAGTGTATAAAGAACGTCCCCTTAACTTATGTTCATTTAACTTAAAATATGATGGATCTACCTGTGTACGCGTGTTTTTAGAGAGATTATAGGAACTTAGATGTGCTCGGGAGGTTACTAAATCTAGACTCCTTATGGCTTTCTCTGACCTGTTGGATGGACCAGCTTTGTCTTGGTTTCGTACAAATAAAGCTAACTTCATCTCATATGAGGATCTTATTAGTGAGCTTAGAGATACTTTTGATATTCCTGATTATGATTACCGCCTCAGAAACGAGATAAGACAGCGTACACAAGCCCGCTCTGAGTCCTTGGTTAACTATATATGTACAATGCAGGCCATGTTCTCAAGGTTGTCATGTAAGATGCCCAGTGAGGAACAGCTGGACATTCTCATGCACAACATTAGACCTGACTACATGAAGGAACTGGCCTTGCATGATGTCAACTCTGTAGATGACTTGAGACGTTTGGGTAAGCGCTTGGAGCTTGCGCGTACTAGGGCAGACGCTTTCCATGAGCCTGCTCTTGACAAGTTTGAGATTTCATCTGACTTACACCAGCTTAAGAACAAAGGTGTACAAAAGCCCGCTAAGCAGGTGTCTGCAGTGGAGACGCCGGTTACCCCCCACGATCGCAAATGCTTTCGTTGCGGCGGGGGCGGTCACACTGCATACAGCTGCACACAGTCAAGGGAGCTGGTGTGTTTCCGGTGTGGTCTCAAAGGAGTCAAGACCCCAGACTGCTCACACTGTACTAGCAAGTCAAAAAACGCGTAGGCCAGGGCCTTATTAGGAACTCTGTGCATTACTCTGTATCTGAGTCTATTTTTGATAAGGTCCTGTTTCCTAAACGGGATAGTGACATTAGACCGTATCTAGTTGTTAAGGTTCTAAATTTAAATGTCTTAGGCCTTCTAGATTCCGGTGCCTCCTGCTCTATATTAGGCAAGGGAGCGCACCGCATCTTCTTGGAACTGGGTTTTGATCTTGAGAGTATCAATCCTACTTTTCGTATTACAACTGCAGACAGCTCTCACTTGCAATGTCTGGGTTGTATCTCTTTGCCAATTGAGTACAATTCGGTTGTCCGAGTTGTCAAGTTCTATGTTGTCCTAGGCATAACCACCTCCATGATATTTGGTGTGGATTTCTGGCAACAATTTAAGTTAAGTGATGAGTTAATTTTACAAAATATAAGTCTTGATAGCTTTAGTGATAATAATCCTATAGAGTCTGTGTCCCTTAACGGTGGCCTCGAGGATTACAACAACTTGACTGCTAAACAAAGGTGTGTAATCAACGGGGTCATTGAGAAATTTGACTCATTGAACACTGATAAGGTGGGTTTAGGTCGGACTTCACTTGTACATCATGTCATTGACACTGGTGACAGCAAGCCGATCAAGCAGCGTTATTATCCGCTCTCTCCCCTTAAACAGAAGACCCTGGAAGCCGAGCTGGACCGAATGCTGGAGATGGGAGTAGTGTCCCCGTCTCAGTCCGCCTGGAACTCTCCAGTGGTCATGGTGGAGAAGGCGAACGGCGACCTCAGATTGTGCTTGGACTCTCGCAAGCTGAACTCTGTGTCTAAGAGTGACGCCTACCCCCTTACCCTATATCAATCAAATCTTGGACCATCTTAATAATGCTAAGTATTTAACCTCTGTAGATCTGAGTGCGGCCTACTGGCAGATTCCATTCGACTCACTCCAGTCTGCTGAGAAGACTGCTTTTACGGTTCCCCGGAGAGGATTGTTCCACTACAATTCCATGTGCTTCGGTCTTGTCGGGGCCAGTGCCACGATGCAACGCCTCATGGACCGTCTGTTTGGTCCCGAGTTCGACAACAAGGTATTTGCGTTTCAGGATGACATAGTCTGTGTGTCCAGCACCTTTGAGGAGCATGTAGAGCTCTTATATAGAGTCTATCAGCAACTCAAGGATGCTGGCCGAAAAGCGTATCGGACTGACAGGCGACATACATCAAAGACATGTTTTTAAGAATAAAAATACAAGAATAAGATCAACATGCCTTGCGATTTCTATGGAGAAATACTGATAACCAATCTGTAGAAAAGTATGCTATGACATCGTTGATATTTGGCGCTAATTGCGCCCCTTTTATCGCACAACATATAAAAAATAAAAATGCGATAAGGTTTGAAGCAGAGATGCCAGAGGCGGTACAAGCCATTCTGAGAAACCATTTTATGGATGACTACATCGATTGTTTTGATACCACAGATGACGCTTTAAAAACAATGAGAGAGGTGTCATTTATACATGACGCGCGGCGGATTTGAAATCAGAAACTGGACCTCCAATGAATCGAAGGTCTGCTTAGAAATACCACAACAGTCTTTAAGCGCGGCCGCCGTACGCTTTAAAGTGGAACAGGACACCCAGAGTGACCGAATTCTTGGGCTACTGTGGTACCCGAATACCTTCGGCTTCAATTTGTCGTTGCATCGAGTCCCGCCTAAAATACTGGCGTGTGAAAAACGACCCACAAAACGGGAATTACTACGCATAGTTATGTTAATTTTCGATATACAGGATGTTGATCTGCATTTGTGCATTACTTGCACACATGACTGTACTGCCTACACTCGTTGATATTTCGGGATAAAACGAGACACCTTTTTTTACACTTTTTTTTTCTGCTTAAATTCTTTTCTATTTGCTACGGGAACTCTACTGCTTATACTAAACCAATATTAAGTGAAAAAATGGGGCAGTAAAATTAAGTTCTTAATAATTATTAAATAAAATAAATTTAAAAAGCAACTCGTATGAATCGGTTCTAAATATTCTAATAATACTATTACCTACATAGGTACATTTTCACCGTTCATTCAAAACCGTTTCTTCGTTGCCTACAGTTTAGTAGGCACATACAAATGTGTAGGCATAGGCAAAGGAGGCCTGCTGTGGCGGCGCGGCGCGTGTAAGTTACCCCTCCAACCCCCGCGCAGGAGCGAGCGGCTCAGGAGTCAGGCGGCGCCTTTGATCGGTGAATTTGAAATTTTGAATTACGCTCGCTCGCCCGCGTTCAGCGTGAGTATAACCGTTTCGGTGTTCATCATACCACAGTGTGGAAGCTGCTGAATCGCGAACTAATGCATCCGTTCCATTTCCGACGTGTTCAAGAGTTGCATCCGCAGGACAATAACGCTCGGACAGTTTTTTGTCACTGGCTCCTTGAACATCAGGACGTGAACATTTTGTGGTCCGACGAATCATTGTTTACGCGCGTGGGCGTTTATAACGTCCACAATGAACATTGGTGGGCTCACCGACAACACAACCCACATGTTACTACGCGGGACTCGTTCCAGGTCCGGTTTAGTCTGAATGTGTGGGCTGGTATCATCGGTGATCATCTACTTGGCCCATATTTTATTGAAGGTCGTTTGAACAGTGCTACATACTTGGTGCTACTCCGACATGTGGTTAATGAGATGCTCGATGACATTCCACTCGCATTTCATAGGGACTTGTACTTCCAACAGGACGGTGCGCCACCTCACTATGGACGCCAAGTGCGCGAATATTTAAGTGAAGTGTTTGGTACGCAGTGGATAGGCCGTGGTGGACCGGTAGCCTGGCCGCCGCGTTCACCCGACCTAACGCCCTTAGACTTTTATTTGTGGGGAGATATTAAAAGACTTGTTTACAATGAAGACATTGTGAGTGTTACACAATTACGTGAAAGAATTGTTTTGGCATTTGAACAAATAAAAACAAATGTGCTAGTGCTTCGCAGCTTAAAACGCAACTTAGTGCGCCGCGCCAATCTGTGCATAGACACTGGGGGTGAGCATTTTGAACAATTATTGCGTGTTACATGATTTTGTAAATAGGCATTTAAGCTTTGATTCTCAATTAATTCTGTAAATAAGTTGATTTAAATTTTTTAACTACGCCAGAAATGCTTCATTTCAGAATACTTTTCTCATACCTAATGTTTACTAACAGTACTTAATGTTTTTGTTTGCAATTGCATGATAAATAGCGTGTTTCTGCCGGTCCTAAGCCCTTGAAGTAGGAAGGAATCTTTTAAATCAACATAAACTCATCATCAAATCATTAATATCAAATCAAAAAAGTACATAAAGGTCACCGAACTTGTCAGCTGGAACTAAAAACTAATGAAACCTAATAACTAATGGCTCCTCTACACTGCCCGCAAAGTTCATAGGCGAAGTACTCTAGAAACTTTGTCTAAGTTCGAAAAAAGTGCGTCACTACACACTCAGTGGTGTCAGTAGCCTGCGCACGCACATTGCCGCCGTTTGTAATGAACAAAGAAATTTGTGTGGCTGAGTTTCCAGGAACAACATAATTTGCTCCTGACCACTGTTTGACGCTGATAATTGGATCACATACACCAAAGCACTAATTATAGCTTAAATCACGCGCCGGCAAAGCACCGGCACACACGATGTCGGCCAAGTAGTGTAGAGAGGTACTTCGTGAACGCACTTCCCGCATCTTTGGGCCCATTGACTGAGGCGCAAAAATCGACAGCAAATAAAGTCGCCTGAGGGGATGGTATAGTTTTTGACGAGGTAAGCCGAAGTGCCTCTTTACACTATCGTATTCATTTAACTTCGTTCAACTTCGCGGGCAGTGTAGAGGAGCCATGAGATGCGATACGTAGCCGCATTATCTAGGTACCTACTATTGTCTAGCTTTAAGCCCAGGCCACACCGCCAGCGGGCGGTCGAGCGAGCTAGGCGGGCGGGTGAAGTGAGATATTGAAGTTATGCAAACAACGCGACATTGCCGAGCTAAACTATGGGGTTTACACCAAAAACTACATACGGAAGGGCGAACCGGGTAGTGCGGATGAGACTAGACACGTGGACACTGCTATTCGAATGACAAGCGACGACTAGTCTGAGTACCCGAAACGGGGAGGACGGTAGTTAAGCTAGCGAAGCGGGCGCGCCTAACGACGAAAACGAGTAGCTTCGCTCGCATCAGCCACGTAGGTTATTCGGCAGCTCGCAGTGTGCCTAGCTCGCTCACCCGCCCGCTGGCAGTGTGACTTGCGCTTTAGCGTTGGCTCGGCGACGTAAACATTAAATACACCGGTGAAGATTTTTTCTTCGTAAATCATATTTCACTAAAAACAGGATTTTTGGGGTTTTGTTATCTACTGTATGTTTGTGTTGCTTGCAATCGATAATACCTATAGTACACTACGCACTGAAGGAGGCTTGTGCACGACCAAATCAACAGCTTGTATATGGTCTCTAAGCCCCATTTACTATTCAGGCTAAGATGCTTATACAACAATGCTGGAAACAAAATTTACAGTGGGATGAGGAAATAAATATAACTCATTTTGAAATATTTCGCCAGTGGATAACTCAATTACACGCACTCAATAACCTCCGAATACCAAGATGGTACTTCCGCTCGCCTAATTGTGATGATGAAATTTCAACACCACCAGGAACTGAAAGCTTGGAAATGCACATGTTTTGTGATGCCTCGCCGAACGCATATGCCGCGGTGGCTTATTATCGCGCTCATGTCAAGAATGACGTACGCATATCATTCATTGCATGTAAAAGCCGTGTAACGCCTATAAAACCAGTTACAATACCGAGATTAGAACTCTAAGGGTGCGTCCATACTGAATGCGCTGTGACTGGAGCCTCAGGCGGGTGCGGTGAGCGCGGGCGTGCGGTGGCCTTAGTGAGCCGCGAGCTCTTGTAGCGGTTTGACGTATATCAGGTGTTGCAAACTATGGACGAGGATTTGCTGTATTTACTAGACAGTCCGATTCTGAGATGGGAGGTGTCGAACATTAGAGATGGTGTGCACGAAATAAATAAGAACAGACAATTAACTGGTGAATTTTTCAACTTATATGAAGAATTGAGATTATACCCTACAAAGTTCTTTGAGTATACTCGAATGCCCGTGTCAACTTTTACTATACTAAGTCAAATATCGCCTAAAATCACCAAAAAAGATACTAACTTTGGTAAAAGTGAAGGACAAATTGTTCATAACTCTAAGGTAAGAATAAAACAAGATTTTATTAATTTTGTATTTATATTTATGTAAGTAGTAATCAAACAAATAGAAAAGTTACAGTAATAAAGTTAATAATTAGGGTAATTGACAGTTGAATCATTTTCTTCGTATCTCTGTTGTGAAAATTGCATCTTTTCTGTCTCGTCTATTACGATTTGAGTAATTTTATTTCGAATGCGTAACTTTTGCAATTCACCAAATTTTTTCATTTGTGGCAGGAGACTCAAAAAAAATTATAATCATCACATTTTTCCGGCTGGTCACTTTGTGACGCCATTTTCTGTTCAATTAGCGAAATTTTTTTTTCTTTCACATTCAATGAGCTCTTGTCTATAATCTGACGCCGATTTATTGCGCTTTGACACGTTTGTGCGACTGCTGCAGGTTGATGTACCTGGGCTCATCACGTCTGCAATGTTAGTTTGCTCAGTTTGACAAGACTCGTTAAGAGATTCTGAATCGCTGTCATGTAGATTTCCCGTCATGGCTTCAGGTGCCATATCATCATTTAAGAATTGCATAATTTGAAAGTATGGCCACGTGCTCACAATTTCATCGCCACCGTCACCAGAGCGCGGCGTAGGCAATTTCTTTTTTTCTTTTCGAAATTGATCGCGCAGGTTCTTCCATTTCTTACGCAGTTGTTTTTCTGTAAAAAAAATAACATAATACTTTATTCTGTTTTTTTTTTCATTTTAGGTTTCTGTCAACAGGAACTGGATTTAGAGCTCTGGCTTACAGTTTTCGAATGGGGAAAAGTACCATTGCTTCTGTAGTGCACGAAACATGCCGTGTTTTATGGACTGAATTAGTATCTATTCACATGCCGACACCGACAGAACAACTTCTGAAAGCTATTGCAGAAGAATTTGAAGCTACCTGGAAATTCCCACACTGTATAGGGGCAATTGATGGGAAACATTGCGAAATAAAAAAAACACCTAAATCTGGTTCGGCACACTGGTGCTATAAAAAAAGAAATAGCATTGTCATGCAAGCTGTGGCTGACGCAAAAAGAAGATTTGTAGCTGTTGAAGTGGGTGGTCGAGGAAAGCAAAGTGATGGCGGTACTTTCATGGCATCAACATTGAATAAGCTTATAGAAAAAAATAAATATAAAATCCCTATGCCAAAGAGACTTACAAATTCTGATGTCATTGCACCCTACGTCCTAGTGGGTGATGAAGCTTATCCGTTAAAACATTTAATGCGCCCTTATCCCGAGCGAGTACTTTATAATGAAAGAAAATATTTTAATATCAGATTGTCTACCGCTAGACGAACAATTGAATGTGCATTTGGCATTTTAACGTGTAAATGGAGAATACTACTTAAACCTATCGAAACAAACAGAACAAATGCCTTGTCAATAATAAAAGCTGCGTGTATACTACACAATGTTATAATGGATTTAAACGGCGAAGTCGATCTGGATGTCCAGCGTGTGCTATCTAACCCGCCATTATATGAAAATCATCACAGAAACAGCGGAACTAATAATAATCCATCACGAAAAGCAAAAAATATTCGTATAAAATTCACAAACTATTTCTGGGAACAATATCAAACAATTTAAAACGATATTATTAAACTTACCTTCACTTCCAGGTAATTGTTCTTTTATTTCACTCCATATCTTTCTTGTAATTGTGCGATTACAGTGGTGTGGATGTTTGCTTTGCCATATAGGTGGTTTGCTTTGAATTATACTAATGAACAATTCAGTATTTACTGCTATTTTACAACAATAAACAACAGACGCGCAAACGCCGAGCGACAAGACCGAACTGGTTTGATACCCCCGCCACCCGCGCATGGCGTCGCTCGCTGACTAGGCCCGCAGTAAGCCAGAACGCGCGGATAGAAGCGTTTCAAAACTACGCGCGCTGTCTCGCTCAATCCCGTCGCACTAGGCTCCCGCCTTAGTCACTACAGTATGGACGCAAAGGCGCGTTTCATATGTTTGATATTACGCGCCCGTCGTCGCAACCGCGCTAGGCCCGCAGTATGGACGCACACTAAGCAGCTGTATTAGCCTGCCGCCTTGCTAACACCATTCAGAAGGAGCACAGACTGAAGCCTCACAGGAAATACTTCTGGTGTGATTCCATGACAGTTCTCCACTGGATTAAAAACAAAACAAGAACATAAAATATTTTTATTGCCAATCGTCTAGGAGAAATCGACGACATAACAAGCGCACATGAGTGGCACTACGTTCCCACAGATAAGAACGTAGCAGACCTAGTTACAAAAAATAACACGTACAAACTAGTGAACGATTGCGAGTGGTTCAAAGGGCCAAATTTTTTATACGAGAATTCCGAGAACTGGTCCATGTGGTCGTCACCTGAAACACATAAATTACAAGTTAGTGAAGAAATTATAGAAAATATAAATAATGTTACTGTTATTGACAATAGTAACATACCTGTTCCTGATATAAATAAATTTTCGTCCTGGCTACGCCTCTTACGATGCACCGCTACCATTTTAGTATTCACAGAGAAACATAAATCAGAATTAAATGCAGAAATATTACAGCGGGCGGAATTATTACTATTACGTCATTCTCAAGCACAATCGTTCGCTATGGAACTCCATCTAATGAATGAAAAGAAGCCCATTCAAGCCAATAGTCGATTGCGCGCATTAACACCATATTTGGACGATTCGGGTTTACTACGAGTTGGTGGACGAGTAGGGGTTGCCCCTGACGTAACGTCACAGATGAAGAGCCCAATAATATTGGACGGTCGCCACCATACCGCTAGATTGATAACCGACTATTATCACCGGAAGTGCGCACACGGTTACAATGAAACTGTAGTAAACGAATTAAGACAGAAGTACTGGCTGTTAAACTTGAGACCCACGGTACATTCTGTTGCCTCCAGATGTTTACTTTGCCGTATCAGAAAGGCTATTCCGCTTGAACCTCGCATGGCTGACTTACCCGAGGCCAGATTGGCACTGAAGGCTCGACCGTTTACGCATTGTGGAGTAGACTTGTTTGGTCAAATGGAGGTCACAGTGGGCCGACGAAGAGAGCACCGATACGGAGTCCTATTTACATGCAGTTCATGTATTCCGACAATGGTACTAACCTGCGTGGTGCTGAGACTGAATTGAAACGCTCGTACCAGGAACTAGACCAACTCGCTATTAAGGAGGATATGACCAACCGTGGTATAACCTGGTCCTTCAATTCACCGATAAGTCCTCACAAAGGTGGAGCCTGGGAACGTCAAATTCGAAGCATTAAGACATCACTAAAGGTCATTCTGAAAGAATGCAGCACCCAAAGAAGAAACCCTGTTTACTCTCTTGGCTAAAGTTGAGAACATAGTAAACAGTAGGCCACTAACACATGTCTCAGTAGATCCTGAAGAATGGAAGCCCTAACGCCTAACCATTTCTTGATCGGGTCAAGTTCTAACCTACCTGTGCCTGGCGTCTTTGATGATGGCGATTTATATTTAAGGAAGATGTGGAGAACCGCCCAACGATTGGCTGATATGTTCTGGCAACGGTGGGTCAAAGAAGTTTTGCCTACTCTGATACCCAGGCAAAAATGGTACAGAGAAAATGAGAATATTAAAGTAGGTGACGTCGTGATTGTGATGGATCCCAACCTGCCCCGAAATACATGGCCAAAAGGCGTCATAGAAAAGCTCTTCCCGGGAAAAGATGGCCGGGTACGTACCGTGAACGTGAGAACGAAGGCAGCTATATTTACCAGACCGGTGAATCGCTTGGCCCTACTTCCATTGGCTGATTAGTGTCACGGAAATGACACTGGGCGGAGATTGTAACCGACGTACCTCGCGATACACCTATACGTACCAATAAGCTATACATTTATAAATTTATATGCTTACCTAAGATTAGCAACTAACTGTAACTAGCTATAAGTATTACTTTATTAATTTGTTTCCAGCCTTATTAGTATAATAGATATATATTACATAATATTGCTTAAATATATGTACCTAGATAAATAAAAAAAAGGAATAAGCTGGGTGCACTCTGTGATGTCATCGATGCGTATTCGTTAAGTACTTGAACACCCGGCAGATGTCGTGCCGGGTCCTTAGTCGCTAACTACACTATCCCGCGGACGCACGTTGCATTCATAGTTTGTACTCAGTGATACCAAATCTTTTGGAAACCGTGTTTTTCATCATTTTCAAGCTATAACCCCACTCCTCGCCATCAGTATCCCCCACAGCGGCCACGTATCGCATCTCATGGCTCCTCTTCGCTGCCCGCGACGTTGAACGAAGTTAAATGAATACGATAGTGTAGAGAGGCACTTCGGCTTACCTCGTCAAAACTTATACCTCCCCTCAGGCGACTTTATTTGCTGTCGATTTTTGCACCTCAGTCAAAGGGCCCAAAGATGCGGTAAGTGCGTTCACCTCTCTACACTACTTGGCCGACATCGTGTGAGCGGGTGCTTTGCCGGCGCGTGATTTAAGCTTTATTTAGTGCTTTAGCCTCAGTTCAGACACGGCGGGAACCGCGCGATTTCCGCGCGGTTATGTCTGCACGATTACTAACTAACTCATATAAATAAGACCCGCGCGATTCTAAAATCGCGCGGAAATCGCGCGGTTCCCGCCGTGTCTGAACTGAGACTTAGTGTATGTTATGAGCGTTAAACATTGGTCACAGGAACAAATTATATTGTTCCTGGAAACTGCTACACAAATTTCTTTATAAGACTCTCAAATTAATGGCTAAACTGCACTTGAGTGTCAATTACAAACGGCGGCAATGTGCGTGCGCAGGCTATTGGCACCACTGAGTGTGTAGTGACGCACTTTGTTCGAACTTAGACAAAGTTTCTAGAGTACTTCGCCGATGAACGTTGCGGGCAGTGTAGAGGAGCCATTAGGTATTAGGTTTCATGGGTTTTTAGTTCCAGCTGACAAGTTCGGTGACCTTTATGTACTTAGTTGATTTGATATTAATGATTTGATGAGTTCATGTTGATTTTAAAGATTCCTTCCTACTTAAAGGGCTTAGGACCGGCAGAAATACGCCATTTATCATGCAATTGCAAACAAAAACATTAAGTTCTGTTATTAAACATTAGGTATGAGAAAAGTATTCTGAAATGAGGCGTTTCTGGCGTAGTTAAGACTTTAAAATCAACTTATTTACAGAAAGAATTGAGAATCAAAGCTTAAATACCTATTTACAAAATCACGTAACACGCAGTAATTGTTCAAAATGCTCACCCCCAGTGTCTATGCACAGATTGGCGCGGCGCACTAAATTGCGTTTTAAGCTGCGAAGCACATTTGTTTTTATTTGTTCAAATGCCGAAACAATTCTTTCACGTAATTGTGTAACACTCACAATGTCTTCATTATAAACAAGTCTTTTAATGTCTCCCCACAAATAAAAGTCTAAGGGCGTTAGGTCGGGTGAACGGCTACCGGTCTACCACGTCCTATCCACTGCGTACCAAACACTTTACTTAAATATTCGCGCACTTGGCGTCCATAGTGAGGTGGCGGCGCACCGTCTTGTTGGTAGTATAAGTCCCTATGAAATGCGAGTGAAATGTCCGAGCATCTCATTAACTACATGTCAGAGTAGCACCAAGTATGTAGCACTGTTCAAATGACCGTCAATAAAATATGGGCCAAGTAGATGCTCACCGATGATACCAGCCCTCACATTCAGACTAAAGCGGACCTGAAACGAGTCCCGCTTAATAACTTGCGGGTTGTGTTCTCGGTGAGCCCACCAATGTTCATTGCGGACGTTATAAACGCCCACGCGCGTAAACAATGCTTCGTCGGACCACAAAATGTTAACGTCCTGATGTTTAAGGAGCCAGTGACAAAAAGCTGTCCGAGCATTATTGTCTTGCGGATGCAACTCTTGAACACGTCGTAAATGGAACGGATGCATTAGTTCGCGCTTCAACAGTTTCCACACTGTAGTTTGACGAAAACCGAAACGGCGACTGGTTTTACGCGTACTGGCTCGAGGTTCTTCCTCAAAATAATTGAGAATCTGCTCTTGCAGATGAACTGATAGGCCTGGTCTACCACGACCTTGTGCATGTCGAGGAACATCGAACTGTCGGTGATCCTTAAGTGCTGTATGGCGGCAAGCATCATGCGACGAGATGGTATTGGTCGGTCTGGAAACATTACCCTGAACTGCATCAACAACGCTATTGTTAGAAATAGTGTAAAGACGCACCATTTCCACTAACTCAACGTTACTGTAACGCTCTGACATTGTTACCTGTGTTGTTACGGATATCTGTTTCACGTTACGTGGATATCGGCGCGTGCGGTTAGCCTTAGTTCAGACACGGCGGGAACCGCGCGATTTCCATGCGATTCTAAAATCGCGCGGGTCTTATTTATATGAGTTAGTTAGTAATCGTTCAGACATAACCACGCGGTTACCGCGCGATTACCGCGCGATTCCCGCATACGAACGAGCGCTAATTTTATATAATTTACTGATCAAAGGCTCACCGCGCCAGCGCGGCCCCGCCGCCTGAGCCGCTGGCTCCTGCGCGGGGGATGGAGGGGAGTTACACGCGCCGCGCTGCCGTCAGACGCCTTTGCCTACACATTTGTGTGTGCCTACTAATGTGTAGGCAAAGAAGAAACGATTTTGAATGAACGGTGAAAATGTACCTATCTTATTATTAGTGTGGTGAAGAGTGCAGGGAGCAATGAATGAACACAACTGTTTACAGCAAAGCTCAGTTTATTACTAGAAAACATATCGAACATCACGACATTATGTATTAACACATTACACTAATACATACACCACACCATCGGGGTGACAGTAAAAAAAAGGATACATTAGTATTTCCTTTTTTTTAAGTAAAGGAATAAATCAAAATGTCATATAATACTAAACACATAAAAAGGTAAAAAAAACTTATAACATAAGTACTTAACAAGACACAAAGGGTTTGGTCCTATTTTTATGAATAATTTCAGTTTTATTGTTTATTGATATAATTACATTGGGTTCCTTGTCTTCTAAAACAACATATGGACCATTATACAAAGGATCTAGTTTACTTCGATTCTCATTTTTAACTAATATCAAATCGCCTTTGCTATAACTTACAGCATGCATATTCTTATCATAGATAATTTTTCTACTTTCTTTAGTTTTAAGTAAATTTTTACGTGCATCTGCATGTGCAACTTCTAACCTATATTTTAATTCTAAACTATAGTTATCAGGGTTATATAATGGTTGTACTACAGGGTTTATTCTGCTAGGTAATTGACAAGTTTTACCAAAAACAAGTTCAAAAGGTGTATATTTTGTAGAAGAATGTACAGTGTTGTTATACGAAAAGCACCAAAACTGTAACCAATGACTCCATGTTTCTGGATGTTTATCGCATTGTATTCTAAGATATGAACCTAAATGACGGTGGGCGTTCTCGAGAGAACCTACTGATTCATGGTGATAAGCTGTTGAATGAAGTTTTTCTATACCTAAAATGCTACATACCTCTGTCATAGTGTTCGCAATAAACTCACTACCACTATCCGTAGCAATCGTCTTCGGTACTCCAAACCTTAAAATAAAATTATTCACTAACGCTCTAGCTACACTAACAGATTCTTTATTTTTAAGTGGATATGCTTCAATAAATTTACTAAGCTCGCATTGCAACGTAAGAATGTAAACATTATCATCTACGTCTCGTCCTAAGGGACCAACTATATCTAAGTAAATCTTTTCTAATGCGGTAGTCGCTGTAGTCGTAACTACCATAGGCTCCTTAATGTTGCGTGAATGTTTCATTAGCTGACATTTTTCGCATTTACGCACAAATTCTTTCACATCTTTTTCCATACTCGGCCAATAATATTGACGTCTAATATTATTAACCATCCTACGCATCCCTGCGTGACCGCTTGTAGGGAGTAGGTGATAATCGTTGATAATAAATTGTCTGTGCTCATCAGAAAAAATATTCTGCACTCCTCGTAAAATACATAATCGGGGACCGGTCCATGTCTTTTTCTCTTTAATTGCTTTAATAATATCTTTGATGAAAAACTCGTTATCATCATTTTTTATAACACACACTTGGTTAACCTTTATTCGTTTACAAAAATCACTTAACTTCGTTACAAATTCGTCTCGCGTAAATTGTAACCTAAAGTCAGTGTTAATATAAATTATATACTCGTCTCTATCATAGTAAAAGCATTCTACATTTAAATATATTTTATTTTTCCTCTTTAGTTCTATCACTTTATCTCCTTTCGCTAATATAATTTCCACGGAATTATTTGGTATCCTTAATATTTCCACGACTCTCAGTTGATCAGGCTGATTATCGATGTCGATATCAGGGATAACATTGCTCTCTACATCCTGTCTTTCATTCTCACTCTCTACTTTCCTCTTTTGCGCTCTAGTCATCACAGCAGTAATATCTTGATTAATACTTCTTAAGTCATCGGACGTTATAATTCGTGATAAGGCATCTGCTACTACATTATTCTTTCCTCGAACGTTCCATTCACTCCTAGTTTCTTCTATTATATCGTCATCAAGCATACTTCGTATTTGCTTCTGAATTTCTGGTTGTAAACTTTTCGGTAATCTATATGGTTTTACGTATACTGAACTACTATTGGGCTTTAATTTAATCGATTGTTCGCATATATTTGTAACTGATAGTTTGTCGCCTGGCAAATTAAATATATCAGCATATTTAGAACAAATAGAAGTTATGGACTTATATTCGTAAGAATGATTAGGCAAGTGGTTTAATTTTAGTAACGACAATAACTCTTTCGCTCTTACATAATTTAAATTGCATTTATCAAATGTACAACTCTTATATTCACTCAACAAATGTATTTCAGGGTCAAAAATCGGTAATTTAATATCGTCATCTCCCGTATGAAGTATCTGAATAGGAATAACATTTTTCACTGGTCTGACTATCAAACCTGCTAAGAATAAATTACTTCCTAATTCTTGCGGATATACCACACAATCCTCGAAAACCTCGTTTTTTAATTGGATATAATGTATTGATTCACTTCGCGCTGGAATCTTCAAATAAGATTCACTAATTTTTGGCGAATTATATATGTGTAATTCACACACTTTTTCACAATCTTTAAACGTAACTTTGGGTATTCCTAAATCTATAACACACTTAAATTTTTTAAGAAAATCATAACCTATTATACCATTAGACTTAACCGGTAATTTATCAAAGACAAAGAATTTATGGCGCAATAATCCGTTATCAGGAGTATGTAGCGTAAGATACGTATAACCTATAGAATGGATATTACCACCTATACCTGTTATCGTTATTTTTTCGTTATAAATAACATCATCTTCTAATAACGCGTGTTTTGATATCGCTGACAGCGAAGCACCAGTATCTAATAACCAAGAGTACTTGTAGTTCCTATATCCTAAAAATATATAACCTATACTAGTGTCAAAAGTAAACACATAATTTTCTTTAGTCTCGAAAAAACTGTCTTTGTTCAGAGTTCAGGTTATCATGTTCCTCAGACTTTACAGAGTCATCTTGCTGAGTTGTAAAAACACGATGATTACCCCTACCATAAGTATTTCGAACTCGGTTTGAACTCGAACGAAAGTTGCGACCACGAGAATTATAAAAATTTTGTTGGCTTGAATTACCTCTCACTGAAGTATTACGAGTATAATTATATCTACCTTGACCTTGAGACTGTGTTTGATTCCCGTAACGGTTGAACCATTGTGGTCGGCCTCTAAAACTGCGACCTCTAGCGGGTGGCTTATTATTGTAGTAATTACCCTTCATATTAAGCATAGTGGAGGTCGAGGGCTGGGCTAATTCCTCGTCCTGCGCTGCTCGTACTGCGTCCTTGAAGTTACTATAATCTCTAGCTGCAATGATAGTACTTAAACGTCTATTCCGTAAGCCGTCGACAAATTTCTTTACGGCCAGCTGCTCATTTATAGGTCTCAACACCTCAAATGCTTTCTCATTTGAGCACGCCTGTGAGATGGTAAGACCTACGAAAAGCTCTTCTATTTTTTCTGCGAATTGCGATATAGACATTTCATTCTGGGACACACTATTGAGCTTGGTTAACAGTGCATTTGATGATTTTCGCGTGAGTAAATAAAGTTTCATATCACTTATCAGATCAGAATAAGAAACATATTCCCTTTTGAGTTTTAATTTTGCTGACTTAGAAAGTCTAGTTTTAAAACAAAATTAATAAGTAGGCTTTTACACTCCGGTTTTTGTAAATATTTGTCATATAATTCTATACTATGTAACACTCTGCAATACTCACCAACACATTATCCATACGTTCTAGTATAATACTCTCTTTTTGTCTCGTGATAACGAGGATTTCATACATTAAGCACATTAACACAAAGATATTAAACTCGATATCTTTCTGTCGTTTTATTCCGTGTTTACATCCAGTCACAATACTACACATACACATAGGTTAGACGTCGTGAATCTGACATTGTCATTTTGACAGTGACAATGACTGATCCTTGTCAACGAAATAGTTTAGGAATAAAAAAAAAAAGAACATAAAAAAAATAGTTTTATTTAGTGTACAATAAATCTAGATTAGAATAAATAATAGGTATATTAAATTAGTAAACAGATTTGGAACTAATGATAATTTATATATAGTTTACGAGCGGATCAATTTCGGAGTGGTCACACCAGAATTCACGTTCCGCGTAACGTAGAACATTATGTCAAATAGTGGATAAAATATTCGCTTAAGAGGATAGGATGGTTAATGTACAGGATAGTTTTAGCTTCAGTTAATGACATGGCGTTAATGCGATAAAGCCCTAATCGTGTATGGCGTATGAGAAGTGGAGGAATAAAAGTCACGAACGGAACGTGAGGGATGAGTGAAATGAAACGGACCGTAGATGTAACTGACCAAGCGGGTTTGGCTTGGTGGGAAGGGGAAGAGATACATAAAAAGGTAAAAAAAACTTATAACATAAGTACTTAACAAGACACAAAGGGTTTGGTCCTATTTTTATGAATAATTTCAGTTTTATTGTTTATTGATATAATTACATTGGGTTCCTTGTCTTCTAAAACAACATATGGACCATTATACAAAGGATCTAGTTTACTTCGATTCTCATTTTTAACTAATATCAAATCGCCTTTGCTATAACTTACAGCATGCATATTCTTATCATAGATAATTTTTCTACTTTCTTTAGTTTTAAGTAAATTTTTACGTGCATCTGCATGTGCAACTTCTAACCTATATTTTAATTCTAAACTATAGTTATCAGGGTTATATAATGGTTGTACTACAGGGTTTATTCTGCTAGGTAATTGACAAGTTTTACCAAAAACAAGTTCAAAAGGTGTATATTTTGTAGAAGAATGTACAGTGTTGTTATACGAAAAGCACCAAAACTGTAACCAATGACTCCATGTTTCTGGATGTTTATCGCATTGTATTCTAAGATATGAACCTAAATGACGGTGGGCGTTCTCGAGAGAACCTACTGATTCATGGTGATAAGCTGTTGAATGAAGTTTTTCTATACCTAAAATGCTACATACCTCTGTCATAGTGTTCGCAATAAACTCACTACCACTATCCGTAGCAATCGTCTTCGGTACTCCAAACCTTAAAATAAAATTATTCACTAACGCTCTAGCTACACTAACAGATTCTTTATTTTTAAGTGGATATGCTTCAATAAATTTACTAAGCTCGCATTGCAACGTAAGAATGTAAACATTATCATCTACGTCTCGTCCTAAGGGACCAACTATATCTAAGTAAATCTTTTCTAATGCGGTAGTCGCTGTAGTCGTAACTACCATAGGCTCCTTAATGTTGCGTGAATGTTTCATTAGCTGACATTTTTCGCATTTACGCACAAATTCTTTCACATCTTTTTCCATACTCGGCCAATAATATTGACGTCTAATATTATTAACCATCCTACGCATCCCTGCGTGACCGCTTGTAGGGAGTAGGTGATAATCGTTGATAATAAATTGTCTGTGCTCATCAGAAAAAATATTCTGCACTCCTCGTAAAATACATAATCGGGGACCGGTCCATGTCTTTTTCTCTTTAATTGCTTTAATAATATCTTTGATGAAAAACTCGTTATCATCATTTTTTATAACACACACTTGGTTAACCTTTATTCGTTTACAAAAATCACTTAACTTCGTTACAAATTCGTCTCGCGTAAATTGTAACCTAAAGTCAGTGTTAATATAAATTATATACTCGTCTCTATCATAGTAAAAGCATTCTACATTTAAATATATTTTATTTTTCCTCTTTAGTTCTATCACTTTATCTCCTTTCGCTAATATAATTTCCACGGAATTATTTGGTATCCTTAATATTTCCACGACTCTCAGTTGATCAGGCTGATTATCGATGTCGATATCAGGGATAACATTGCTCTCTACATCCTGTCTTTCATTCTCACTCTCTACTTTCCTCTTTTGCGCTCTAGTCATCACAGCAGTAATATCTTGATTAATACTTCTTAAGTCATCGGACGTTATAATTCGTGATAAGGCATCTGCTACTACATTATTCTTTCCTCGAACGTTCCATTCACTCCTAGTTTCTTCTATTATATCGTCATCAAGCATACTTCGTATTTGCTTCTGAATTTCTGGTTGTAAACTTTTCGGTAATCTATATGGTTTTACGTATACTGAACTACTATTGGGCTTTAATTTAATCGATTGTTCGCATATATTTGTAACTGATAGTTTGTCGCCTGGCAAATTAAATATATCAGCATATTTAGAACAAATAGAAGTTATGGACTTATATTCGTAAGAATGATTAGGCAAGTGGTTTAATTTTAGTAACGACAATAACTCTTTCGCTCTTACATAATTTAAATTGCATTTATCAAATGTACAACTCTTATATTCACTCAACAAATGTATTTCAGGGTCAAAAATCGGTAATTTAATATCGTCATCTCCCGTATGAAGTATCTGAATAGGAATAACATTTTTCACTGGTCTGACTATCAAACCTGCTAAGAATAAATTACTTCCTAATTCTTGCGGATATACCACACAATCCTCGAAAACCTCGTTTTTTAATTGGATATAATGTATTGATTCACTTCGCGCTGGAATCTTCAAATAAGATTCACTAATTTTTGGCGAATTATATATGTGTAATTCACACACTTTTTCACAATCTTTAAACGTAACTTTGGGTATTCCTAAATCTATAACACACTTAAATTTTTTAAGAAAATCATAACCTATTATACCATTAGACTTAACCGGTAATTTATCAAAGACAAAGAATTTATGGCGCAATAATCCGTTATCAGGAGTATGTAGCGTAAGATACGTATAACCTATAGAATGGATATTACCACCTATACCTGTTATCGTTATTTTTTCGTTATAAATAACATCATCTTCTAATAACGCGTGTTTTGATATCGCTGACAGCGAAGCACCAGTATCTAATAACCAAGAGTACTTGTAGTTCCTATATCCTAAAAATATATAACCTATACTAGTGTCAAAAGTAAACACATAATTTTCTTTAGTCTCGAAAAAACTGTCTTTGTTCAGAGTTCAGGTTATCATGTTCCTCAGACTTTACAGAGTCATCTTGCTGAGTTGTAAAAACACGATGATTACCCCTACCATAAGTATTTCGAACTCGGTTTGAACTCGAACGAAAGTTGCGACCACGAGAATTATAAAAATTTTGTTGGCTTGAATTACCTCTCACTGAAGTATTACGAGTATAATTATATCTACCTTGACCTTGAGACTGTGTTTGATTCCCGTAACGGTTGAACCATTGTGGTCGGCCTCTAAAACTGCGACCTCTAGCGGGTGGCTTATTATTGTAGTAATTACCCTTCATATTAAGCATAGTGGAGGTCGAGGGCTGGGCTAATTCCTCGTCCTGCGCTGCTCGTACTGCGTCCTTGAAGTTACTATAATCTCTAGCTGCAATGATAGTACTTAAACGTCTATTCCGTAAGCCGTCGACAAATTTCTTTACGGCCAGCTGCTCATTTATAGGTCTCAACACCTCAAATGCTTTCTCATTTGAGCACGCCTGTGAGATGGTAAGACCTACGAAAAGCTCTTCTATTTTTTCTGCGAATTGCGATATAGACATTTCATTCTGGGACACACTATTGAGCTTGGTTAACAGTGCATTTGATGATTTTCGCGTGAGTAAATAAAGTTTCATATCACTTATCAGATCAGAATAAGAAACATATTCCCTTTTGAGTTTTAATTTTGCTGACTTAGAAAGTCTAGTTTTAAAACAAAATTAATAAGTAGGCTTTTACACTCCGGTTTTTGTAAATATTTGTCATATAATTCTATACTATGTAACACTCTGCAATACTCACCAACACATTATCCATACGTTCTAGTATAATACTCTCTTTTTGTCTCGTGATAACGAGGATTTCATACATTAAGCACATTAACACAAAGATATTAAACTCGATATCTTTCTGTCGTTTTATTCCGTGTTTACATCCAGTCACAATACTACACATACACATAGGTTAGACGTCGTGAATCTGACATTGTCATTTTGACAGTGACAATGACTGATCCTTGTCAACGAAATAGTTTAGGAATAAAAAAAAAAAGAACATAAAAAAAATAGTTTTATTTAGTGTACAATAAATCTAGATTAGAATAAATAATAGGTATATTAAATTAGTAAACAGATTTGGAACTAATGATAATTTATATATAGTTTACGAGCGGATCAATTTCGGAGTGGTCACACCAGAATTCACGTTCCGCGTAACGTAGAACATTATGTCAAATAGTGGATAAAATATTCGCTTAAGAGGATAGGATGGTTAATGTACAGGATAGTTTTAGCTTCAGTTAATGACATGGCGTTAATGCGATAAAGCCCTAATCGTGTATGGCGTATGAGAAGTGGAGGAATAAAAGTCACGAACGGAACGTGAGGGATGAGTGAAATGAAACGGACCGTAGATGTAACTGACCAAGCGGGTTTGGCTTGGTGGGAAGGGGAAGAGACGAAAAGCAAAGATGGAGGCAGTCGGCATTTTTTTCTCTCGAGCGAGAAGACCCGTAAGGTGTCTCTTCAAGAGCAATTCGTACCATCACAGGACCCGCAAAAAGGTATTTATAAGCTAGATAGACCTTGTAATAATCGCGGTCTGTGAAGTGCGTGCTGATTGCTAATGACGCGTAACTTTTGTTGTAGCGGGTCTTTGGAGTACCTACCTATTATTGCTGGGAATACCTGCCCGTCCCTTGGCGGACTCCCAACACGGAGGAATTCTTCCCCGTGAACCCATCAGCGTGGGACGCGTGATCCACAGACGGGGCTGCGCGCCGCTGACGAGCCCGGCTTTGTAGCGGTAACCGGTTCTCGCACCGGCATTTTTTATTCTCTTTTTTACGCCACGTGCATTTCTTTTTCACTACTTGGCACCAAGGAGGGCCACCAGGATTCTTCTTATACATCCATACGCGAGGTTGATTACTGCATCTCGTTGGTTAGCGGTGCCTACGCGATAGTCCACCGACAGTTTAACAACGTAGTTCACCTTCAGGAGGCTGCATAACGATCCGAGAATGTAACTAGATTTATTTAGCCTTTAAATCATAGATTATAATAATGTTAACCAGAATGGATCCATCTCTAGGTCGCTAGATTAAAGTATATTTTGTTAGCCACGTCACAAGGTGATGTTTAGTTAATTGTGTCAAATGAAATAATTTCATCGCATCGGCGCAAGAGCCGGCCAGGTCAATAGATCTGATATAAGTTTATAGCAAGTAAGTAAAGTGTGTGTAGATATAAGTATTCTAACTGGAGTAATACTGGTGCATCCTGCCATATATATAGGCTAAGTAGTGCGTTTGATATACCACAAGGCCTGTGGTTTTTGTATTGTAGACCATTAAACGTGGTGATAATAATATACACTGGTTTTTCTTTCACGAACTCACTGCAACAGGGGTTTACTAGCCAGACAACACGGCCCTTAACCTAAAAGGTCCACTGTATCTCCGGCTGCTGTTATCCAGGTAATCTTCTTTTACAAATCAAACTATTGTAACACGGGACTTGGGAAGTCCACACCGACACCCTTGACGCCCGTTACGTTACATGGCGCCCGAACTTTATTTTATTGTGATTACCTATTAAAGTGCTGCATGTACAGCGCCTGAATTCAATTGAAATTAGTTGGTAACCATTGTTGCAATTGAGCTTCGGGGGGGAATTTCCTTTGTGTTTATCTTTTGAGGGATACAATTTTTATTGTTGTATCTAGGCTTGAAAGCAGTAGCTTTACTTTAAGAAAATTAATAGTTCATACTTCACCGTTCCCTCAGGAATATGTCAAAATTTTAAATATTGACATATTGATGGTTTATAGATATTGAATCTGGTCACTCACCCTATTAAGAATTCATATCCGTGAAGACCAGACCACAAAATGTGTAAATTTTGACTTTTTTATGCAAATTTAAGTTTTTTTTCTTTAACAAAAGTTTCATCCAGAACTAACAACATTTTTTAAATATTGACATCTGGATGGTTTAAGTGTTTAATATAATTGCTTACACTGCTTAGAGTTAATGACAGTAAGAAACCAAACCAAAATATGTGCAAATTTTGTTTTTGTGAACAAATTTGTGTTTTATGAGTTGTCGTTCTCATCCCGGCAAAAATCAACTTTTTAAGTATCAACATATTGGTGATTTTTAAACTTCTATCTGATTCGGTGCACCATTCTGCATTGATAAACACTAGGACCAGATAAAGTCTTGTGTCAATTTTCGGTTTTGTGAGCAAATTTGAGTTTTTTTGTCTTATCGTTCTCCCGACAAAAATCAACTTTTTAAATATCAACATATTGGTTGTTTTTATAGTTTTATCTGATCTTGTACACCCTTTAGAGCTTGAATACACAAGGATCAGGACTAAATAGTTGCAGGTTTTGTTTTTATTAACAAAATTGAATTTTTTCATAGTAATTTTTACAAACATAATTTTGAAACATAACTTTGTTGTTATTGTGTCTGTGGCATTGCTACAGTGATTATACCATTACTACTACTACTACTAGAGCATTTTAGGCTAAATACAAACTAGATATTAAGAACTTATTTATAAAAAATGTCAAAAACTCCAGATACTGATGCAAGTGAATTTGCTTCACCGGTGCATAGTCGGAACGTTATGCAGGTAACTTCTAGCCCGTATACACGACCTTTAGAGGTACACATACCTATGGATACCGTAAATACACGTCCCCGAGTCAACGTGAACCGGACTTCATCTTTGGCTCCCGAAACGTTTACGACATCCATAGTCTCTAATACGACCACCCATTATGCTGCCTCTCACAGCAACACACAAGAGACATACGTGGCACAAGAACCGATAGCACACGCACATAAGACATTCCCCATTAAAACTAGCGAAATTTTTGACAACATGAACCAAGGTAATGGTATAACACAAGTAGTTGCACCGCCCCCCAGTGCGCATGTGTACTACAAATCATTGAATTTAGCTTCCCTTAAACTCAAGTATAACGGAGAGTCAGATATTGACGACTTCCTCCTTAGGGTTAATGAAACACGTATCGCACGACAGATTGACGATACAACATTAGTAAGAGGTTTTTCAGAACTGTTATCTGACACCGCACTCAAGTTTCATAGAACAATCCAACATAAAATTAACTCTTGGTTTGATATTTGCGTTGAATTTCGAAAATTCTTTCAATCAAAGGATTACAACTACAACATAGAGCGACAAATTCGTGAAAAAAAAGCAGAAGCTAGGTCAGTCTGTATCATTCTTTATTTTAGATATCCAGGATTTAAACAATAGACTAACATATCCTATTACAAGCGACAACCTACTTGAAATTATAAAACACAATTTGCTACCTACATACGCCCAACTATTAGCCATCAATGATATTACTACCTTTGACCAATTGGTCAACGTGTCCAAGAATTATGAGGCTTATTCTGGTGTTTTATGTCAATCTAAACCGGTTGGCAAGCGCGAACTCAATGCAGTCAGCGTCGGCAAATTACCTGACAGGCGCGGCTCACCTATTACTTGCCTTAAATGTAAAAAAGTCGGCCATAGTTATAAGGTGTGTAGGTCAATACCAGGCATAATATGTTTCAAGTGCGGAGCTAAGAGGGTGACGATTAGGAACTGCACCCAATGTAACACAGGCTTGCGCTCGCAGTCTACTACACAGACACTTAATAAAAAAAACTGATGGGGCCCCCGAGCAAGTCGTTACACACACAAACAGTCTCTTCGCCTGAAATATCGTCATTCGTAGGGGATAATCGGTTGTTTGTTAAATTCACAATAAAGGACCGTAATTTCGAAGCATTGCTCGATCCTGGGGCACATTTATCAGTTTTAGGTGCGAATAAGCATCGATATTTTCAAAGACTTGGATGGACATTACATGCTAGGGATGCTTCAGTCGTGCCAGCAGTATTTTTAGCGGATTTATCTCAAATTAAAGTCATTGGCATAATGTCTTTGCCAATAACTTGTAATGGGATAACTGCCCACTTTAATTTTTTAGTTTGCCCTGACATACATCACGAAATCTTGTGCGGTATGGATTTCGCTGATGCATTTGGTCTAGTGGACATTTTTAAGTTTGGAGATGTCGTGAGGAGAGGCAACTCCACAAGTTATAGTGCTTGCAGTGCGTTGTGTGAGGTGAAAGCTTTAATACCCAGAGATGATCTAACATCTCAACAAGCCAAACATCTACAAAAAGTAATGAATGACTTTGAGTCAATTTCATCAGAAAAAAAAGGTTTAGGGAAAACGCATATCGTTACACATAAAATTATTACACAGGGAGAGCCTATTAAACAAAGATATTACCCTTTATCGCCTGCTAAGTTGACAGCATTGAATAGGGAGGTGGACGAGATGTTGAGGCTCGATGTCATCGAACCGTCGAGGTCACCATGGTCCAACCCGGTTGTCATGATCCCAAAGAAAGATGGATCATGGAGATTCTGCCTCGACGCGCGTAAGCTCAATGATGTCACGGTTAAAGACTCGTACCCACTTCCTTATATAAATTCGATTTTGGACAATCTGCGAGGAGCACATTATCTTAGTTCAATTGATTTATCATCGAGTTTTTGGCAGGTCAGTTTGTCAAGTCAGGATGGAATAGACGGCAAAGGTACTTCTTGTGAGAAAACAGCTTTCGTAGTCCCTAATAGAGGTCTTTTTCATTTTAAAAGAATGCCATTCGGATTATCCAATGCGGGAGCTGAAATGCAAAGGCTAGTTGATTCGCTATTTCTGCACAAATTTGACGGAAAAGTTTTTTGTTATCTGGACGATCTTCTGATTGCCACAGAGTCATTTTCTGAACATATGGAGATACTTGCTGCTGTAAAGAAGTCGCTTAGTGACGCTGGTCTCACTATCAACTTAAAAAAGTGCGAATTTTGCAAAGGAGAGCTTAGATACTTGGGATACATCATCAATACACAAGGTTTGCGCACTGACCCAGAGAAGCTGAGCAGCATTCAGAATTTCCCACAGCCTAAAACTGCCAAGCAGCTACGAGGATTTATAGGTCTATGTTCATACTATCGTAGGTTTGTTAAGGATTTTTCCACCATCATAGCACCTATGACAGCGTTGGTAGGTAAGAAGAAAGGCAGTGACGGCATCCAATGGTCCGAAGCAGCTGAGGATTCTTTCAATACCCTTAAAAATGCTTTAATAACAGCTCCAGTTTTGGCGTCGCCAGAATTTTCGAAACCTTTCGTGCTTCATTGCGACGCATCATCCGTAGGCATTGGTAGTGTTTTGACGCAGGACATAGATGGAATCGAGCGTCCTGTGGCTTTCTTTTCACGTTTACTGGCAAAACCTGAGAGAAATTACAGTACAACAGAGCGTGAACTGCTCGCGGTAGTGGATTCCATAAATCATTTTCGTGCTTACATAGAAGGTACTAAGTTCACGGTCATCACTGACCATATGAGTTTAAAGTGGCTTAAGTCTTTAAATAACCCCTCAGGCAGGTTGGCCAGATGGGCAATGCAGATATCCACTTTTAATTTTGACATTTGCCATAAGGCAGGTAAGCTTAATGTCGTACCAGATGCACTATCCCGAATTTCGGTCGATGCTATTACTTTCAATCAAGAACTTTCTTCAACTTCTGATGAGTGGTATAAGAAGATGTATAACGGCTGTAAAACTATGCCTACTCGTTTCAAAAATTTTCAGATCCTAGGCAACAATTTGTTTAGATTTTGCAAAGGTGGCTCTTGTACTTCAAAAAACAATTGGAGGTTAGTAATTCCTAAAGAGCTGGTCGATGAATGCATCAAGGAAAACCATGACTCCTTCTGTAGTGTACACCCAGGAGTTCAAAAAACGTATTTGAAAATTAGGGAACATTATTATTGGCCAAATATGTTTGAAAATGTTAAGGAATTTGTCACACGGTGTGACAAGTGTAAAGCATATAAACACTCAAATTCACCACCTCACGGACTCATGACAAATCAAAAGGAGGTGGACGTTCCGATGCACACGTTGTCAATAGATATTATAGGCCCATTACCTAAAGCATATTCGGGTCATATATACATTCTGTCAGTTGTAGACGTTTTCTCAAAATTTGTATGGCTTCACCCCCTCCGTACTGCAACCACTCAAACGGTCACTTCATTTTTGGAAAAGGAATTGATCTTGAAATGGGGAACCCCCGCGATTCTTATTTGTGACAACGCTACCATATTTAAAAGCAAATCGTTTAAATCATTTTGCGATGGATATTCTATCCCTCGAATTTTCTATACGGCGCATTATGCACCGCAAGCGAATACAGTCGAACGGTATAACAAAACCGCTGAAGTCTGTTTATCCATACTAGTTGAACAAGATCAACGTAATTGGTCCAAATACCTTCAGCAAATTCAGCTATCACTGAATAGCACGGTGAACCTAGCAACGGGATACACACCGTACTTCTTAGCCACCGGTCGTGAAATAGTCACTGACGGTCAATTCCATTCAATTCTTAGGGATTTACCAACATCAGTTGATGATCTGACCATAGGCGATAGAAGCGCAGCGGCATCATCGTTGTTGGAATTGGGAAAAATTTTTGACAAGGTAGTAGATGCATTAACTCAGGCGTACCAGAAAAATTCACAACATTATAACCTAAGACGACGACACTTCACAGCGAAAATAGGCGATGTGGTCTGGCGAAGGAACTTCGTACAATCTAACGCAGCGAAGTATTTCTCCGCCAAGCTGGCGCCGAAATTTGTGAAGTGCACGGTTGAAAGGAGGTTGTCAGATGTAGTGTATGAGCTACGCGAGTTATCGTCAGGATCTGTTGGTAAATTTCATGTAAAGGACATCTTGCGTGTAGATTAAATTATTTACACACCCTGTCCGATATTGTTGCTTGTCTAGTGGTATTTACTCCGAACCCAAGATTTTTTTTTTGATCGTAGGGCTAGGCAAGCATTTATCGAAACTAATGTATGCAATTAATAATTGCTTTGCCGTTTGTGTTTTTACATTGTGTTCTTATTCTTACAGTTAATGTTTATATGATATGATACTTAACAACGCATGAGCAAAAAAGTTGTTTTTCTTGACAGTCAAATGATTGACCGACAGTACGATTGGCCAAAGTATGAAAAACTCTTACAGAATATAAGACTGATGAATGACAGCATGTAAATAATTATGGAATGATAGGAGCAAATAAGAAAGGGAAGGATAAGTGCATGACTGAATGATAGGTGGAAAATAAGCTTTAAATATTATTATATGTATTATTATAATTATTATTAATATGGAAAGGATGACGAATGAATGTACATAGATAAATATGAAATACTGTGTGAGGTATGGAAGAGTGAAGTACGCGTTTTGAAAGGAATACCTATCCAGCTGTGATCATTCTAAAGGGCAGTCAGAAGAATAACTATTGCTAGCAGCGTTCTGAAGTTTTATTCTTTTATTTCTCGGTATTTTTTTTAATCCTTTTTGGAGTCGGTTAAGTAACCACTTTTTCCCGGTTACCCCGGCTGTTTCTTTCGGTAAACCTGTCGGTTTACCTCTTTTCCCGAGAAAGGGGGTATTGTAACACTCTGCAATACTCACCAACACATTATCCATACGTTCTAGTATAATACTCTCTTTTTGTCTCGTGATAACGAGGATTTCATACATTAAGCACATTAACACAAAGATATTAAACTCGATATCTTTCTGTCGTTTTATTCCGTGTTTACATCCAGTCACAATACTACACATACACATAGGTTAGACGTCGTGAATCTGACATTGTCATTTTGACAGTGACAATGACTGATCCTTGTCAACGAAATAGTTTAGGAATAAAAAAAAAAAGAACATAAAAAAAATAGTTTTATTTAGTGTACAATAAATCTAGATTAGAATAAATAATAGGTATATTAAATTAGTAAACAGATTTGGAACTAATGATAATTTATATATAGTTTACGAGCGGATCAATTTCGGAGTGGTCACACCAGAATTCACGTTCCGCGTAACGTAGAACATTATGTCAAATAGTGGATAAAATATTCGCTTAAGAGGATAGGATGGTTAATGTACAGGATAGTTTTAGCTTCAGTTAATGACATGGCGTTAATGCGATAAAGCCCTAATCGTGTATGGCGTATGAGAAGTGGAGGAATAAAAGTCACGAACGGAACGTGAGGGATGAGTGAAATGAAACGGACCGTAGATGTAACTGACCAAGCGGGTTTGGCTTGGTGGGAAGGGGAAGAGACGAAAAGCAAAGATGGAGGCAGTCGGCATTTTTTTCTCTCGAGCGAGAAGACCCGTAAGGTGTCTCTTCAAGAGCAATTCGTACCATCACAGGACCCGCAAAAAGGTATTTATAAGCTAGATAGACCTTGTAATAATCGCGGTCTGTGAAGTGCGTGCTGATTGCTAATGACGCGTAACTTTTGTTGTAGCGGGTCTTTGGAGTACCTACCTATTATTGCTGGGAATACCTGCCCGTCCCTTGGCGGACTCCCAACACGGAGGAATTCTTCCCCGTGAACCCATCAGCGTGGGACGCGTGATCCACAGACGGGGCTGCGCGCCGCTGACGAGCCCGGCTTTGTAGCGGTAACCGGTTCTCGCACCGGCATTTTTTATTCTCTTTTTTACGCCACGTGCATTTCTTTTTCACTACTTGGCACCAAGGAGGGCCACCAGGATTCTTCTTATACATCCATACGCGAGGTTGATTACTGCATCTCGTTGGTTAGCGGTGCCTACGCGATAGTCCACCGACAGTTTAACAACGTAGTTCACCTTCAGGAGGCTGCATAACGATCCGAGAATGTAACTAGATTTATTTAGCCTTTAAATCATAGATTATAATAATGTTAACCAGAATGGATCCATCTCTAGGTCGCTAGATTAAAGTATATTTTGTTAGCCACGTCACAAGGTGATGTTTAGTTAATTGTGTCAAATGAAATAATTTCATCGCATCGGCGCAAGAGCCGGCCAGGTCAATAGATCTGATATAAGTTTATAGCAAGTAAGTAAAGTGTGTGTAGATATAAGTATTCTAACTGGAGTAATACTGGTGCATCCTGCCATATATATAGGCTAAGTAGTGCGTTTGATATACCACAAGGCCTGTGGTTTTTGTATTGTAGACCATTAAACGTGGTGATAATAATATACACTGGTTTTTCTTTCACGAACTCACTGCAACAGGGGTTTACTAGCCAGACAACACGGCCCTTAACCTAAAAGGTCCACTGTATCTCCGGCTGCTGTTATCCAGGTAATCTTCTTTTACAAATCAAACTATTGTAACACGGGACTTGGGAAGTCCACACCGACACCCTTGACGCCCGTTACGTTACAACTATCAATTATTTTTTCGGTTGTTTCTTCCTTGCCGTCCATAAGAGGCACTAAGGAGGCAGCCGTTTTTAAATCAAATTTATCCATCGTAACCTCTGATTCACACAATGTTCTACAAGAACTGACACTAGTTTCGTAAGACAAAATTTTAGAAAATAATAACTCTATCTTATCACATAAGTTTTCTAAAATGCAATCTGTGTATGCTAACTTACATCTGTCATCAAATTGCAACACAAGTATCTTATAGCTCTCGTACAATTCTTTAGCTTTGGTAATTTTATTTGATACATAGTTAATATGCGTTTCTCTTCGTTTACCTAATTTTCTCAAACTTATTTGAATATCTTTCAATTCCTCATAAATTACCGTAACGCACATTAGCACTTTGCACTGGCGATTATTTTGTTTTAGGCGGGGGGCACGGCGGCGGCGGCGTCATGAGCTCCGAGGTCATCCCTGGGCTCGCGTCTTCCCGATAATCTCAGACGAATTCGGCGAAACGTATCCTCCCGTAGCTCGCGTCTTACCAGCGATTCATGGCACTTTCGGTAATTCGTATATGCCAAATATATCAATACGATACCGCAGAAGAAAAAATTATTTCTTTCTTTCTTTCTTTCTTTCTTTCTTTCTTTCTTTCAGAAGGCCAATAATATCGAAAAAAGTATGTTATTGGTGTACTCGTGTGTCGACGCATCGACATCGTTTTGGGGACCGTGCTGGTTCACTATGGATTCTTTTAACTGACAGTCACACTTGGAACACTTAGTACCCATTTTGGCAGTACTCAAATTTTCCACTAATCTTTCTAAAAGGGGTGTCACGACCGTATTCTGAGAGTTCGCGCTCGAGAGTCTTCATGGTCGCTTCTACAAGTCAACAGTTCCACGAAGTTTGTAGATTTGCTGCGTTGCAGAGTCGCTCGTCGGTTAGCGTAATTCTACACCGACGCGATAACGTTGCACCTGCACTTGCGCGTAGGCAGGGTCGCCATGTGGTGAAGAGTGCAGGGAGCAATGAATGAACACAACTGTTTACAGCAAAGCTCAGTTTATTACTAGAAAACATATCGAACATCACGACATTATGTATTAACACATTACACTAATACATACACCACATTAGAATATTTAGAACCGATTCATACGAGTTGCTTTTTAAATTTATTTTATTTAATAATTATTAAGAACTTAATTTTACTGCCCCATTTTTTCACTTAATATTGGTTTAGTATAAGCAGTAGAGTTTCCGTAGCAAATAGAAAAGAATTTAAGCTGAAAAAAAAGTGTAAAAAAAGGTGTCTCGTTTTATCCCGAAATATTAACGAGTGTAAAAAAATCAAAAATCTAAATCATTTATTGACAAACCAAAACCTGGATTTACAAAGTATCAAAATGAAACCTCCTTTTAAGTAAATATATGCTTGTGTCAGAAGGCTTCGCTCTGACATGCAGGCACATACTTAGGTTTATTTTTTACAACAATAAAACTAGTACTAACTTAAGCATCTATGGATACAACAGTTACAGTCGTTACAGAACAAGCTTAAGCATTTTCCTGTGAATATATGGTGTGTGTAAGTGTGAGTGTGTATGTGTGGGTGTATGAGTCTGTGTGATTACTCGTATAATATAATTTTGATGTATGTGCTGAATATTTGAAGGTGTGCACTCTCGCATGTGCGTTTGCATGCTATTGGATACGCTGTAATAGAGCCTCAGTGTCTTCGTATGTCATCCCTTTTATCCACTCAGTTAGCGTTATTTTACAGTCTTGTAATTTTTCGAGTGTATGTGGATATGCTTATTTATTCTATTATATAGATAAGCCGATCGCTGACCGAATTTTGAACCAGCGAACTTGGTTCGACTTTTAGATGCCTTCGCAGCAATATCCTTTCTTCGCTTATTTCCGATGTCTGCATTGTACGGTGTAGAAGTATGCTTTTTCAGGACAGTATGGACTATGTAGAGCTTTCGGATGGACATTAAGTTACTGATCTGATAGAGACTTATCGTAGGAAACCTTGAGTTTTTGAAATACATTATTTTGATGAGTGCATGAGTGTAGGCAGTAGAGTCATGTGTGCAAGTATTGCACAAATGCAGATTTACATCCTGTATTTGATTTTAGTAGGAATTTTTTGTATGGAACTTGGATCTGGCAGTTTTAGTCACAGTTCTAACCTAACCAACAAAAGTTGGGATCCTATTTTTTTTTAACCTTCGGCCAATAAAAACGCTTCTGATTAAGAAATGTATGAAAACGAATGTTAGAATAAAACACATTTATGAATATAACAATTATTTATTGGAATGATTACGAGATTCGACCATTAGTATAAACAATTAAATGAAAACAAATATTAGTAACAACAAGTTTATAATGAGTGATATTATGAATTTCAATGATTTTAAATATTTATTTGTTAAACTTTTATGAATAATGATCATTATCACTTTAAATGGTATGAGAAATATTTTCAGTCATCCGATGATAGGAGTTGAAAAATTATGTAAGAAAATGCGCATCCAAACAGGACACAGAAAAAAGTGACATACCCAATGTACATAGAGGCATAAAGATAATCTAGTTTTACATAGTTATCGCTCGACAAGACTACACAATGTAAAACACTCAGATTGGGTTAGGCATTTTAATTCTAATTTACATAACAATATGAACATTTGACAAATTACGAAACGACGAATTCTGTCTGTTATTTCACAAGGAAATGCCAAAGAGGCTGTGGCATGTAGTTCTTTGGCCATCCAGCACCTCAGAAGATGATGCAGAAGACGGATTCCCTTCATTGTCATGTATTGATGTAGTTACTGAACCCACGATATGCTTTTTAGTGCTGTCTGCAACATTTTCACTCTCAAAATATAATTTATATCTAGGGTCTAAAAACATGGCTACCGTGTAAGTTCGACTCTGTTCCAAATTACAGAACTGTGTGTTTAATTCTGAAAGCAATTCCAGTCGGCACGTTTTTTGCTTCATCTGGAAAAACGTCAATATTATTTTATATTATTATCCTTGTGATATTCAGGATCTACGATCTTGTTAAGCGCGTTGGTGAGACCAATTGTTAACAGAATGACCGAGCTCCAGCTCACATATTTTTGGCCGCTCATTTCTCTGGTCACCTCTTCACACGGCTGTCGTAATATGATAAGCGATTGGCATATGTCTCATTCCCAACTTGTTAAATCAGGAATAGTAGCATCTAAATTCACATTTTATCTCATCTTTTAGTTCTACGAAACGCACCAGCATGTAAAATGTGGAGTTCCATCTCGTAGCCACATCTTGTAGAGGTCGTTTAACTATTTAATTAGCTTGTTCCTGATATTTTTTTGAAATTTATTTCCGACTACATTGCAACGTTTGAAGTAGGAAACTATTCTCTTAACTTACGCTTCTTGGACCGCGATATTAACTGTATGCGCATAGCAACCAAAGTGTTTCCACCCTATTTGAGTTATAGCATTTTTTATATTAGCTCCATTATCAGAAACTGCAGAGAGAATTTTGTCTGCAATATTCCATTCTCGGGCTACATTTCTTAATTCTTCAGCTATATGGAACCCTGTGTGGGTGTGCTCAAATACTTTGCATTCCAGAAGCATCGACTTTAAAATAAGGTTTTTATCAATGTAATGACCTGTAACTACCAAATATGAGTTATTGTTACGTGATGTCTACATATCTGTTGTTAAGCATTTACTGATTTCTCATTTAATTCTGTTTTGGTTATGGTTTTGACTTCTTCGTATAGTCCAGTCAATAAATTATTAGCAAAGTATTTTCGCGATGGTATTACATAGTTTGGAACAGCAAACTATATAAATTCCCGGAACACCTTGTCTTTCAGCACCGAAAAAGGCTGTAAGTCCCATATGAACAAATTCATAAGGTGTTCATCAATTTATTTTTTATTTTTTGTTAATCACGTCGAAGAAATGCCGAAATAGTGGGCAGATTGGACCTTATTGTAGTGGCAGCAGACGCTACGGTATGAACAGGAACATCAGCCGTCGTAATTGGTGCAGTTTGTGAAGAATGGGTCTGTACCTCCGGTTGCCCCATTTCTTGCTCTCTTCTCACAAAATTTACAGTTAAATGTTTTTTTGAACATGCTTGGCAAGGTTTGACACACCCGATTTGTAAGAAATAGTCAATTTGCACATTTTACATTCAGCTTTATGGTCACCTTTGTCAACAAAATGATCCCATGCCAAACTCTTCTTGGGAGTCATATTCACTATACAATTATTATTTACAAAAAGTAGCTAATGTTGTCTATTTAAAAAACACAGTTTTATTTAGAATTAATTCCTATATCTATAACAATAACTAGGTAAGTCATTAATAAAGTAACCTAACCTTCGTATATACCTATAGGTATATTCAATATACACAATTTGACACAAATTAAAAACAAATTACAAACTATCTTCCTTTTATCACTCGCGATATAATCGACTTTGTCCGTGACTTAGCGTAGGTAAATAGTTCGCACTCAAAGCACAACTGACTAGACCAGTGCTAAAAAAATTAAAACAAAATATTGAATAAAATATAAATATAGCAAAAAAGTACTAATAAGACAATTTCAATTAAAAAAAAACCATACACCCGAAAATGCGATTTTACCAATAAGCATAATGATGAATGTCACGAAGCATACATCCCCAATCCCACTTTGCACGTGCCTGCGAGTATACAGGGTGTCCCAGAAGTCGACGTCAAGCCGGATTCGGGTAACAGGCTAGGTCATAATAGTAGTCAGAAAAATATAGAAAAAATATCTGGGTCTTGTATTTTTAAATATTGCAAGAAACTTTAAAAGTTAGCACTTTTAATAAGGATTCTAAAACTGTATAACACTCACTAGTTTATTTTTCGCATTGCGGCCATTTTTTTTATATTCGAAAAAAAAAACAGTTTTTTAAGTGTTTTATTATACTTTACTTCGAAGGGATTCTGATGTACCTGTGGCTTTCCACAAGGCCATAACTCTTAATTAGATTTTTTTTTATATTTTTCTGACAACTATCATGACCTAGCCTGTTACCCTATTCCGGCTTGACGTCGACTTTTGAGACACCCTGTATAGTGAAAGAGCCCAAGTAAGATTTTATGTTATTTATTTATTATTGTAAGTAGGTATGTAACAATATACTGGTTGAATTTATAGTCGTTCTGGAATGGAAAGGTTAGGCACAGTTTCGATAAGAGAACCGATCGGCACTGTAAATTTTGTAATTCAACAAAAAAAAATTAAAATGTCAAAATTTTTATCGTTTGCCGAAGTCAAAATGAGAACTTGTGGTTATTCCTTTAAATTTCACGGAATACGCTTATTACTATTTTCTACTATAATTTTTCATTCAATGTAAACTAAGTTGCCGCGCCGGGAAAATTCGACCAATCACACGCATGAACGCACCGCAGTCAACGTGGGCCCGTTGCCAAGTGACGTAGGTAGGTACTCGTTACGTCTTGTAGGTAGGTAACGCGCTCGCTCGACGGCGCCAGCTGATTGCGGGCGGCGCACAGTACGGCAGTCGGCAGACTCGGCAGTACCGCCGCGACTCCCGCGCAGACAGAACGTTCGTCGCGATTTTCAAAAATGAGTCGTCGTCATTTAGTGCGAAATATTGAAACGAACAGTGCGTGAATACGTTTTTTTAAACGTGAGGAAAATTCTACATGGATGCTATGCCGGAAACTTACCGACTTTTTTTTTTTTTTTAAATTTACTTAGCGCAAAGTAATATGTATTTTGATTTATCAGATTTTTTATTCAATATCATATTGAAGTCGGCGCCAAGTAAATTTATAGGTTTAGGTAGGTATTATTCATGGCACCAACTTCAATATTATATTGAACAAAATCTGATAAATCTAAACTCATATTACTTTGTGTTAAGTAAATTTTATTTTTCAGGATTTGTTCGAAGTCGGTTGTATTTTTTATTGAAAATTTTTTTTTCAATATTTTAAGCGACGGGTGAACCGAAAAATATACCTATCTAGCTAGGTGAAAGTTCTCATTAATACAAATCAGTCAAGCCCTAACACAAGGTAGCTGCTCTGTAAATCGTCAAGGAATTCCCTCGACTGTCTTTTGGTTCCATCATCGGATTGACTCCAGACCTTCATTAACTGTAGTACATTAAAGCACTGAATTAAAAAGTTAACAAATGCACTAGTTGTCCCTATAATTATCGGTGGTTGCCCTCGATTTATCCAGGATCCCATAATCAGATCATAACCTGGTTAAAATGGGACCACCTCAGAAGTAAACCCTATTCAACAAAAAAAAAAATTAAATCCGTCTATAATTGACGGAAATTTCGGTGAACATACATAAAACATTGAGAACTTTTTTTTTTAAGTCTGATCTACCAATCTAGGTGTAAAGTTCTCATCAATACAAATCAATCAAGCCCAAACACAAGATAACTGCTGTAAATTGCTAAGGAATGCCCTCGACTGTCTTTCGACTCTATCATTAGATCGACGCCAGACCTTCATTAAAATGTAGAACATTAAAGCACTTAATTAAAAAGTTAACATGCGCACTAGGTGTCCCTACAATTTTCCGTGGTTGCCTTCGATTTTTCCTGGATCCTTTCATCAGATCCTGACCTGGTGAAAATGGGACCACCTCAGAAGTAACCCCTATTCAACAAAAAAAAAGAAGAAATGGGAGTCCTTGACGATTGCTTTCGGTCAATGAACTAATCACATGTTTCGGCGTTTCATTCACTGAAGAATGTCAATGAATAATCGATGCGCTACTAATGTTTCAACTCGAACGAGTGAAAATGATAACACAAAAGTTTTTTTTTATTATAGCCTGTACAACACTTTTGACCCCCCCCCCCCCTGAAATGGTTCCATGATTGATTCCGAGTAAACCCCTTTCGAATCAAATCTATTAAATTTATATTTAATCGAATTAAATGTCTTGTTAAACGCATACTACGAGACTCGAATCGACTAAAAACCACAAGGTCCTACCTATTCGTCTAGCGCCTGAAAACTCCTCGGAAGGATGTACCAGGCGGAATTTTTATTAACAATTGCATGCCGGATACAAATAAACTACAATAGTAATTGCTTTCATCTGTTTTCTTCTCTTAAATCATAGGTTTTTTTTTAATTATATTTAGTTCGCCAAATTGACGTCGCCACCAGCCTGATGGAAAGCCGTGGCGCATCTAGCGATTGGCGCCGTCTCATCTCATAATGTCCTTTTCTCGAAATGTCCTTTCTCATAATGTCCTTTTCTCGAAATGTCCATTCTCATAATGTCCTTTCGCAGATTGTCCTTTTCTTGAAATGTCCTTTTCTCAAAATGTTCTTTTCCCAAAATGTCCTTTTCTCGAAATGTTCTTTTCTCAAAATGTCCTTTTCTCGAAATGTTCTTTTCTCAAAAAAGCCTTTTCTCGAAATGTCCTTTTCTCAAAATGTCCCTTTGGATTCGTCGTTTGGATTGGCCAGCCCGAAGTCCCGACCTCAATCCTATAGAGCATGTCTGGGACGTTCTAAAACGGCGTGTGAGATCAGTACACCCGGCTTCGCAGACCATCAGAGAGCTGAAGAATGTGATTACTGCGGAGTGGGAACGTATTCCGCAAGCAAGTATCCGGGATATACTCGCTAGCATGCCCAGACGAATTCAAGCTGTGATTTTAGCTAGGGGGGGTCACACTTGATACTAAACATTTATCTGCTTTTACTTTATTAAAGAAAAACAAACAAAAAAACCTTTTTATTTTTACTTCATGAGCATAATGCACTACTAGCGAACATACACTACTAGCGAGGTTTAGCATTATTTCCCATAAATTGTAACAAAATTTTATGAAATACTGATGAAAACGATTATTTTCTTATTAATCTACCAAATTGTGAGGATAAAACTACCTATAATTATCAAACAAAGCTATATTAATATTTGAAATGGTTCATTGCTTAGGTGCCCGTTTTTTTTTGCAAATGAGTGTATTTTGAGAAAGGGACATTTTGAGAAAAGGACATTTCGAAAAAAGGACATTTTGAGAAAAGAACATTTCGAGAAAAGGACATTTTGAGAAAAGAACATTTCGAGAAAAGGTCATTTCGAGAAAAGGACAATCTGCGAAAGGACATTATGAGAATGGACATTTCGAGAAAAGGACATTATGAGAAAGGACATTTCGAGAAAAGGACATTATGAGATGAGACCATTGGCGCCATCCGCGCCACAGAGGCAGTCAAAAGTGTTTACTTTAACTTATTCGTTCCATAATATCGAATTCACATGGAAGCAGAATTAGTCTAAATTTAATGATAGCGTGCGCGTTGTCGACCAACTAACTTCAGGGTGTCGTCGTGTCGAATTTGAGTACCAGTGTGCGAGCGCATCTTAAAAATTGACTCTGATAAGTTGTCCGTAACAAGGCAAAATAATTATAACTTCAATACTAATTTATATATAATTATTGCCTTGGCCATACCTATTTATAAAGCACCTTATAATAAAATTTATTTTTTAATCGATAAGACGGCAGAGAGGAGAACCAAACGAAAAAAGTTGGCCGCCATGGTTGCCAAAGTAATCGACTCTTCGGGAAATTGGCAACTCGGGTTTCATGCGGCACATAGCATTTTATCATATACCAACCTTATTTCTGCCGCACTATAATGGTTACGGCGGCCAGACGACCAGAAGCATGAGGTTTCGCATCATTCGGACTGCCTTCAGAGCGCGCGCGGCAGAGTCAGCGGTGGCACGGGAACAACCAGCTTCTGATTCCAATGACGGCATCACGGGCATAAGTGGCTCATTAGAGTCTATCACTTGCACACACGTAGAGCCAGAAGAAGAACTTGGCACAAGTGGCTCACTAGAGTCTATCACTTGCACACACGAAGGACCAAAAGAAGAACTTGGCACAAGTGGCTCACTAGAGTCTATCACTTGCACACACGAAGGGCCTGAAGAAGAGCTCGCCACAAGTGGCTCATTAGAGTCTAAAACTCGCACTACACTCGATTCTGCAGACAATGTCACAGCACAACGCGAAACCGGAGGCTTCGGAGACGCCATGATGTTAGTCAAACGTTATTGCACAAACAGGAGTACGAATACGATCTCAATTGCTAAGGACACGAACGATGACTGACACATTGACAGTCTGACAGTAACAGTGCGTACGACGTTTTACGTTTGTTTCACTTATCGGCAATAGTCATTAATTTTTTATAAGTATACATTTAATAGCATTCATTTATATAAATATATGTTTTTTTGACTGGCTAGGGAATCATGAAAAAACATTTCTAGATAATGCGTTTCTTATCTGCGACTAGTTTGTTGGTGTTGCTGGTGGTAAGCTGCTGTGCTTACCCCGCAGCGGCAGGCGTATCCATTAAACACTGTGTTAAGGCGTTGAGCACAGTACTGTTCCTTACAGTGTGCCAAACTTCTAAAGATTTTCCCTACGATGGCGCACCAACAGGAGATGTTGAAGCAATACCGATAGGCCACTGTTGCGTACGTTCCTGCTCTATGCAGGAACTGCAGCGACTCTGTGATTTTATAAGTCCAGAATATTTTTCAGATACCTAATTACCAAAGCATTTTTTTTTACCTAATATACTTACCTAAGTGACTTTAAGTGACTTTAATGTACATACAGAGATGTGTAACTCAGGAGTAATTGGTAAAAAAGATATATATCCGTTCAAAAAGATATATATATCACTAACTCCCAGAACATTTCAATCACTCTTTATATCTTTGATTCATTCACTTCACTGCGGATGCGGATTGAATCTTGTTATTCGTAATCAATCTGATAAATGACAGTGAGTGAACTATAGATCAAAACATTTGGTAGAATCTTAGACCATATATCACGGGACTAGCCTTTGCGAACCACCGCATACAAAAATATTCTGCCAGTTTTCATACAAGTGAAGGGGGAAACACAAAGACATATAAAATTTCATTGCATTTAAAAATGTATTAATCGACAAACGCGTAATGGCTGTTGCGTGTTAATTTTTATTGTACAGTCAACTACAATGAAATGTAGTTTAATCATATAAAATGATGTACTGACGTACAGTGCTTTTTATAAAGCCAAAAGACCAAATGGTCATGTGCAATGGCAGAAAACAATGCTTAAGTAAGGCGCATCCTGTGGTTAGATGATCTAAGGGTAGAATAGAACATGCAAGACACAGATTATAGAATTAAAGGCAGATGATGCATGCCGAACAAAAAAATGAGGCCAAAAAAGCAAATACAAAATCAAAAAGGGATTTCACATTTATTGAATTACCATAATTCTGCTGTTATGAACTTATGACTAAGTGTTAAAATCGTGCAAAAAATTCGTTAGCCAGACAATTTTTTAAACGAATTGCCTTAACTCTTTGCGCCTTAACTATGTACATTGTTTTTGGCTTTTGAAAATAATCTTTGCCCTTGCGTTGTTTTACTCAAATTGCAATGGTTGTTTTTATTTTAAGTGACAATTCGTACTATTTCGTATTACGCAGTTAGTACTAGTACTTACAGAATGTATAGAACCGTCTGTAAAATGAACATTTGTAAATAATTACGTCAATAGAGTGCACTGACAATTTATCATAGTTTAGGACAGTAAATTGTGTAAATATTCCAATAGTTTGTGTAAATAAAGTGTAACGTTATAAACTGTGACAATAAATGACAATTATCATAGTGGTTGCAGTTCAGTAATTGTGTAAATAAATAGTTTTAAGATAATTGTCATACCTACCAATTTAACTTTTTCACAATGCCGCTTCCGAGGAAACGTAGTGCAGTGTGGAGTCATTTTACAGAAGTAGAGCCTAACAAAAAGGCTAAATGTATATACTGTGCCCAGATTTTAGCATTACCAAACGGTAATATAGGTTATTTAAGTAGACATTTAAAAAGTAAGCATCCAACCGTACCCACCGTCATAGAAAGGCAACCACCTCCTGTGGATATTGTAGAACCTCAAGTTACAACTGAAACGGATACCAGTAGCGTATCGCCACCACCAGTAATACGGGCGATACCGGTGATGCCGCCGCAGGGTACCATGCATAATTTCATGATTAGTACAAGACCAGTACCTACACGGCGCGCCGAAATGCTGGATGAACAGTTAATAACTATGATTGCTCGTGAGTACCATCCGCTAAGATTAGTAGAAGACATTGAATTCAAGAAATTCGTAACCATGTTGTGTCCTGGATACTCTTTACCAACACGTAAAACATTGAGTGAGAGTTTATTGCCTAAACTCTACACCAAAACACAAGAGAGCGTTAGTAAAAAAATAGCCGGTGCCGTAGCTGTATGTTTGGCCACAGATGGGTGGACTTCAGTCAATAATGACAGCTTCATAGCAGTCATGGCGCATTTTTTACAGTCCTCAGATACTGGACTGAAAATGGAATCCGTTCTCCTGGGTTGCATAGAATACAGTGATCGACATACCAGCTCAAACTTGTGCGCATTTCTTAAAAATATAATAACGCAGTGGAAACTGGACAACAAAGTCACGGCTATAGCTTCTGACAACGCCAGCAATATAACTGCAGCTTTGAGGGAGGGTGACTGGCGTCAAATACCGTGCTTTGCACATACACTTAATTTATGTGTGCAGGCGGCTATTTCCCAGATTTCGCCAACAGTAATAAAAGTGAAGGCCATTGTGGAATATTTCAAAAGGAGTTCTCATGCGCAAACAAAACTATTGGAGATTCAGAAACAGTTAGGTTTATCTCCCTTAAAACTAAAGCAAGACGTGCCTACTCGATGGAACTCCACATTCGAGATGATTTCCCGTCTGCTGCGTGTGAAGGATGCAGTGATTGCCACCATAGCCTTGCTGAAGAGCGACTTAGCACTGGATACGAACGACTGGGTGCTTATAGAATGCGCTGTGCCTATTTTGAAAACCTTTTCAGACGTGACTTGCGAAATTAGCTCTGTGAAAAACGTTACTTTATCTAAAGTCATACCTTTGTGCAAATTAATAATACAAAAAACGCATACCCAAATCAAGGAATATGAGCACACGGAACATGAAAACATCAAACAAATGCTTTTAAAATTAAATAAAGAACTAGAAAAAAGGTTTTCGTATATCGAGACTTATGTCTTGAATACAGAAGCAACCATATTGGATCCTAGGTTCAAACGAAAAGCATTCCAAAAGGACTCGAATTTTGATAAAGCCTTATTGGCTTTGAAATCAAAAGTTGGCAGTCAAACACGGGACGCTGAATTGCAACCAAATCTGCCAACAACTTCGTCTGATCCACAAACTACATCATACAATTTACCATCGACATCTTCATCATCCATCTGGGACAAGTTTGACAACGAAGTCGTCGAATTAACGCCAGCTAACAGTACAGCTGCTGGTATCATCGAAGTAGATAAATATATGACAGAACCTGTTCTAGCGCGAGTCAAAGATCCCTACGTGTGGTGGTATGAAAGGCGCCATGTGTACCCACTACTGTTTAAGTACATTTTTAAACGTCTGCATTTAGTGGCCACATCTGTGCCATGTGAAAGAATATTCTCCAAAGCGGGATATACGTTAAGCGAAAGAAGAACCAGGCTGAAATCAAATAAAGTCTCACAATTGCTGTTCATCAGCAGCAATAAGTAAGAGAAAAGATAAGTAGCTGTAAATAGTTTTATAATGTAAATATGTAGATAAATGTATATTTAATCTTGTACATACACTGATTTTTAAATACGCCAGCATAGCACGCACAGACTAACATAATCTATTTTTCTCAATTTATTTTCTATGCTGACAGTCCTAAGCCTGTAAATAAAGTATGAAGGAAAATCAGTACTACTGAATACCGATTGGTACGTATTAGTATAAAAATGGCTTCAATGTACTATATAATATACTCATGCGTTCCTTTCGACGTATTATAGATTTAAAGGCAGATGACGCTTCCTAAAAAATAAAGTAAGGCAAAGCAAATACTACATCCAAAAGCTTATATTGTAACGCGCAGTGCTAAACACTGTTCACACGTAACGAGATATTTTTAATTTTTAGGAAAATAATACCTTCATTTTTATGATGGCATTATTAACGTATTCACTTCTAGAGCGTCTGCGCAGATTGTGCTTTCTTGGCCTCACTCGTTCCGTACGCGTCATCTATCTGTAAATTCTATAATCTGTGTTCCTATCTATGTAAATATTATAGTTTACGTCTTGTTCAAATCAATCCTGTTCAGTTTCAATATCATCATCTCTCCTAATCTGTTAGATTAGGATTGATTTAAAGAGATATAGGTTAAGAATAATCTTTAAGGATATAAAGACATAAAAGAGTGATATGAATCTTCTTATCCAAAAGATATATATATATATATCTTTTATCTTCGAAGGGATCTATTTTGCGCATCTCTAGTTTAATGCCGAAGTATGACGGCAACCCGAAGCGATTGAATTATTATATTATTAGGGAAGTAGATAACATTTTAAATCTGCTGGAGGAGACGGATCGCGCCCATTCAGCTTTGGTACCTTTGATTAAAAGTAGGTTAAGTGGTCCAGCAATCGATGCGGTCGCGTATGACGAAAATTTAAGTACTTGGGTTTAATTTAAGGACGCCTTAATTGGACGACTTAGGGAGCCACGTAACGAAATCCAGGTTATGCAGGAGCTCAGTAGAACGAGGCGTCTAAAGGCGGAGGATGCCGAAAGCTTCGGTAAGCGTTTGAGGGACGTCCTCGACACGTTGTATTCAGTAGGTTAACACTAACAAAATGTATTACGAAAAGATGGTCATTGAACAATATATAAACCAACTCGAGTTCCAGGTTTCCTTAGGCGTTAGGATCGCTAGGCCAGAAACTTTCGAATTAGCTATAATAGCCGCCAGGCAGGAGGAAAATAAGTTAGCGTATAATCGATCGTTAGCTGCCAGCATGCCTTCTACGTCTCAGGTAAAACCCAGAGATTTACCCAGGCAAAATAATACTAATCGCAACCACTATCGCCAATTCATGACCAACGCACCTAGGGAGCCATCTAGTTTTAATATGGTACCCAACAAGCTTCCGTCAGTCCTACGGTGCGAACAACTTTAATCCGCAAGATACCTTCGTACCTAACCAGCGTCCGCCGTGGCTACAACAAATGCAACCCCGGAGGAGTCATCCAGGCTCAGGTAATTTTAGGCCTAACCAATCTAGGAACAATAGTGGCAATTTTAGAAACCAACAGAACATTCCCAAGCCACAAGCAAACCCTATCATCCGACATCACCATGAGGTCTGTCGATAGACCTACACCACAACCGTTCTCACCCCAACAGATGTTTTACACACCAGGCCCCCTAGACCAAATACAGCTTTACTACGAGGGAGGTCAGTATTTCGACGACTCAAACATAAATGAAGACCCAGTAGAGCCGGACCAGGACGTAAGTGAACCAGATGTATACAGCCAGGATTTTACGCCAGGCGCCGACCAGAACGACCAGAGTTAATCAAAATTAATCTGCATGTAATAGACCATGTGCCCTATATTGAAATACCCGACTTACGATAAGTTTCTCATCGATACGGTGTAACATTTATTTTCTATGTGTAGCAATGTCTGGTCTTAGGCTTGACAATCATCATTGAGCGTGTGAGAGCGCCATAATCAATTCATTGTTTTTTTGCTGTGGCAACAGCTCTCTCAAGGAAACGGGTCTATAGTCTATGGGACATGACTAGAGTTTTTCTTGGGGAACTGACATCGGAGAGAGAAAAGGTTATTGAAATTAGAAGAGGTTTCTTGAGATTGGATGGCTTCGGTGCTTTGATTTTCTGAGCTACTAAGTTTTTTTTTAGTCACTCCAGTTGATGTTTTTTGTCAAAGTTCTGTTCTAATTTCTACCCGGGAAACTGGTAAGTCTTTTTTACGGTTTGCAAAGCAGTTCGATCGTCGTCTATCGTGATGTCAGCGACCTAATTCGTTGTTCTGTTTCACGACAGGGTTTTTAGTACGGGGTGAAGCGCCCAGTCCAGGGAATTCTAAACCACACCCGAAAAACACGTGGACCACACGAGAGAGGTTATTCCGAGAGAAGCCTGCCAACTTCACCTGAATTTGACAGCGTACGGGGTCGCTCTCAACTCGACTCGAAGGCCAGTACTTGTCACCCATTTATATATGTGTAGTCTAGCCGCTTACTTCCTCACCTTTAGTACCTGCTCACGCGGAAATAGTTTAGTGCTGTACTCTAGTACCTAAACCCGTACTATTTTTTTGTATAACTGTTCTTATGTATGTCTGTGCTTTCTATATGTATATAATCTCATTGTCTCTGTAGTGTACTGTGTACATGATAAATATATGTGTGTACACCCTATTGGCTGTTTTCGTCAGAGCCCTGGCCTCCCTTGCGCACCCACTAGAAACTCTGTAGTAAGGCGCCCTGGGAAAGAGTTCTCTGCATAGCTTCCTTGCGCTGGTTGGTGAGCAACTTACTGAGCAATAAAGTGGTTACAACGGGAGCCAGTCGATCATCCATAGCACCCGACGTCATAATGGGTACGGCTATCGAAAGCCGCGTACAAGAAGAGCCGTTTGAAATACTAACAGCTCACGGTACCTTCACTCGTAATCACGTAGTTTATCTCCCGTTACCACCGATATTCAACTGCGAAATAAATTATAAATTCTTACTCTTCGATTTCGACCCTAAATATAAAGGCCTATTAGGATGCGATTTGTTAAAATTGCTTAGATGTAAAGTAGATCTCAATAACAACGTACAGCCGACACCGAGATATCTGTTCACTTTAATTACCCCGTAAAGAGAATTCGCGTTAAACCCGTTCGCATCCGAACAGATTGTAACGCTAAAAACTCACTATGCCGACGGGCAATATCTTCACGAGGACTTTCTATGGTCTTATCGCTTAGTTTCCCCGGCAGCAATGGTTACAGTTACTAACGGCGTGTTCAAAACTTCCGTGATTAACCTGTGTAGCGAAAGAAAATACATCCCCAACAAGTCGCTAATCGAGTTTGAAACCTATTCAGAGCCTGTAACAGATAATAAATCTAAATTACATAAGTTACAAGTTAATAACATCGACACCGACAAAGAGCTCTGCGATAATCTGAAAAGATTGCGCATAGATCATTTGAACGAAGATGAGAAGCGCGAGGTAACCAAAGTATGTTATCAATATAGAGATTTATTTTATTCCGAAAACATACCACTTACCTTTACTCACGCAGTTAAACACGAACTCAGGCTCACCGATAATAACCCCATCATCGTTCGTAGCTACAGACAGGCCCCTCAACAGCGTGATGAGATACGCAAGCAGGTGGATAAGTTACTACAACAGGGCATAATACGAGAGAGCATATCCCCTTGGTCGTGCCTCGTGCACATCGTACCTAAGAAGGCAGACGCCTTGGGAAAGGTTAAATGAACGCTTGTAATAGACTATAGGCGATTGAACGACCGTATAGTTGAAGACAAGTATCCTTTGCCTAACATTCACGACATCTTAGATAGAGTAGGCCGTGCCCAATTCTTCCCACCTTCCCACCACCCTCGACTTAGCTAGTGGCTTTCACCAAGTTGAAATGCACCCTAACGACGTCGAGAAAACAGCTTTCACCACTGAAAGAGGCCATTTTGAGTTTCTCCGGATGCCATGTGGCCTCAAAAATGCTCCAAGTACATTCCAGCGACTCATGGACCACATCCTGAGAGGCATAGATAACGTATATACATACCTCGATGACGTAAGTATCGTTTCCACCATTTTACAGGACCATATGCTGAAATTAAGAAAGTCTTTGAAAGATTCAAGACGCACAGTCTTAAAATTCAATTAGAGAAGTCCCAATTCCTTCAGAGACACGTAACATTCCTAGGCCATGACTTAACAGATGAAGGACTTAAACCAAACCAAGATAAAATACAGGCAGTCTTAAATTTCCCGTTACCCAAAACTCAGAAGGATATCAAAGCATTCTTAGGTCTGGTCGGGTATTACAGGAAATTTATCAAAGACTTCGCAAAATTAACAAAGACAATGACTATGTGCTTAAAGAAAAATAGCAAAATAATCAACTCCCCAGAATTTTTAGAATCCTTTAGTAAATGCAAGCATATACTTACCAACGCACCGATCCTTCAATACCCGAACTTCTCTGAACCGTTCATACTCACGACAGATGCGTCTGATGTTGCCCTAGGCGCAGTCCTGTCGTAAGGTTACGATAAACCGGTAGCGTTTGCATCACGAACGTTTTTTTTGAATTGAGAAGGAATTATTGGCCATAGTCTGGGCCGTCAAATACTTCAGACCCTATCTTTATGGTAGAAAGTTTACCATTTATACTGACCACAGACCCTTAATATGGTTGATGTCCTTAAAAGACCCCAACTCAAAGCTAACGAGGTGGCGATTAAAACTGGCTGAATATGACTATACGCCTATACGGTCATCTATAAAAAGGGTAGACAGAATACAAACGCAGACGCATTATCCCGCGCTAAGATATTCCACCATAGCATAGACTCACTAGCCGTTAATTTAGACAATAAGAACGATGACGAGATAATCAACAGGATCTTTGAGAATGCACGTATCGACGCCGAGATCGAGGCTGAAGTGGAAGCTGAGATCCAAGCTAGTACCTCGCAAAATGTACCTCCACCTATGAATCCCAGCATATCCGAGTCACAAGTTGGCACATTATCAGACAGCATGAGTATCGTAACAGGAAATCAAGAACTAATCTCCACTAACCATACTCAACTTGACAACGAAACCCAAGGGATCCCCATAATAACTGATGCCATAGATGGACAGTTAAAAGAGTTCCACATTAGGTCAACTCCCGTGTCAACATTCAGAGTAGATAACAGATCCACAAACACACGTACCGTTATTAAAGACGTATTCATACCAATTAATAATACAAAATCAGGGATTGTTAGATTCCTAAAAGAACATACAATAGCAGATTGTGTCTTCCATTGCTACTTTTACAACGAAAAACTATTACCTTGCCTTTTCAAGAGTATACACCACAATCTTTAACGATCGAGGACCTAAATTATTGAAATGCACTTCACGGGTTACATTAGTCGAAAATAAAAACGACATAATAAAAAATACCACGAAGGTAAAACTGTCCATCGCGGTATCCAAGAGACCTACAAACAAATTAATAGGAATTTATCATTGGCCGAACATGCTTTTAACTATACAGATCTACATCAACCAATGCGACACATGCTTGAAGGCTAAATACGAACGTAATCCATTAAGACCTTCTCTAGCACTAACCGAAACTACAACAAAGCCAATGGAATATCTATTTATGGACCTATATTCCACTGGAGGAGCAACTTTCCTAACTATCTTAGACAATTTCTCCAAGTTTGCCCAGGCGGTTCCCTTGGGCATATGTACCAGCGTGCACATAGCAGAGGCACTAATAAAAATATTTTCCATACTAAGCCTTCCCTGTAAGATTACTACAGACTCCGATAGTAAGTTTGGCAACGACGTTATTAAAGAAATCTGTGCACTACACAATATCCACATACATTTTACTACCCATTAAAACCCGAACTCTAACTCACCTGTGGAACGTTTTTACTCGACAAATGCTGAAATAATCTGCATACAAAGAATGACCAACAAAGACGACCCAATACAGACTATTATGACATACTCTGTCCTAACCTATAACAATGCCATTCATTCAGCCACAGGGTATTCACCACACGAATTATTATTTGGCACACAGCCTCTAGGAACCCTTTAGAACTTTACTACCCGAAAGAATTTTACCAGGATTATACGTCATTAAACATAGGTCGAACGCAGAAGCAGTACAAGAATGCGTTGCAGCATTCATGTCTAAAATAAGGAGCAAGTCATTGCAAAGCGGAATCAGGACGCCAGAGACATTGAGTTCAAGGTAGGTGAAACTGTCTATAAACAGGTAGCCAAGACTGCACGCAGTGACAAAACGAAACCCGTCTTTAAAGGACCCTACAAAATTGTTCACCTACACCCGAATAATATTGCCGAAATAATAGGTAACCACCCTAACTCTAAGTCTATCAGGGTACACTTCAAACTATTACGAAGGCCTCATCTTGTAAGCGGGCCACCGTCGCAGGAGCCATCGTGCTCTACGCATCCGCCACAGTAAAAATCGATCCCATAAGTAACGAAAACGGTATCCTTTTGCTGAAAGAGGGTCAAATTCTAAAGCAGGATAGTTATTTAAGCTTAGTTTGTAGTTACAATATAACTAATTTACGTCTTACGTCTATGAAATTAACATCCATGTTTGCAACTACTAGGGCAGCCGAAAGTATACACTTAAGAGAACTACATAAAAATTACAAAAGTTAAATAGAGTATAATCTTTTCTTAATTAGTAAAAAAATGTCGTTCCTAACTCCTTAAGTTAGGAGAAAACGCGGAATTATTAACGGCTTAGGTTCCATAGTTAAAGCCATTACAGGGACTGTGGACCACGAGGACGCGATCAAATATGAACAAGAAATCTCAAATCTTAACAATAAAGTAAACAGCATTAACATCTCACAAAAGAAATCCCCAGTACTAGCAGGAGAAGTTATAAACGAGTTCAGTCTTCAGTTAAGCAGATTAGGCGAAAATCAAAAACACTTAGTTAAAGCTATCAGTAACCTCAATAAAAACGCCAATAGCATAGAGGGTCTGTTACACTTCTTAGACGTATACGTACAAATAGACTTAAGTTTACAAATAATTTTAGATAGATTAACGTTGTTAGAAGACGCAATGACGTTCGCTCAGTTAGGTATAATGCATCCTCGTATTTTTAGCCCCCAGAACCTTTCCTTAAAAGCAGTAGCTGGAATAGATATTAGTAATATACATAAATTAGAGAAATCAATTAAAGTAAAGTAAATTTATGGAGTACAGTACACTCCATAAATTTTATATTAGAAATCCCATCCGTTTCCTCTTATCTTACACCTCTATTCCATCCCGGATAAAAATAACCTTACCATAGTCCCGAAGTCCAAATACCTTGCACTTGGTAAAGATGAGAGGGGTTCGCAGACTTCTTCCACGTAGGACAGGACCTGGAAGAAGTCTGCGAACCCCTTGCCGACGACACTTAGGGGCAAGTGCTGTTCCTATGGACGCTTGTACCTGTGGACACAATCGATTTCGACGAAACTAGCAACCCTAAAATTATAATTGGAACGCGACCGTAAAGCTTTGTTTATGGTTGACAGTTTTGACGTGTCGCCATCTTTGGTTTCTGTGTAGTTGTTGTTATGCCGGCTGTGAAATTTTTTTGCGCCAAAAAGTAAGTTACTTTGCTTAATTTAAATGGGTTCCACCGTGAAAATAGTAACGATATCGGTTTGATCGTATTTACAGTATGATTTGTGTTGTCTATGGCTTATTTTGTGCTTTTTTCCCTATCTATAAGCCTGTTTTATCCTTAATGCTAGCAGGTTCCCTGTCCCATGTATCAAATGTGATTCATGACGCAATATTTGTACCGTCTTCATTACGTCCGTATCAAATATGAGCAAATTCATACGTGATTTCAAAAAGTTTTTGTTATGGACGTGGCAGAATAAATTAGATTTTTAGTACATGGACGAGTGGGGAACATTGTCTAGTTCAAAATGAAGTAAAAAACTGTTGTGATTTATCCTTCTTTTTTTATATTTTCAACTAAGTAAAACAAACTTTCAGCATTATATAGTTTCTTTATTAGACAAAAATGAAAATTAAAGAATGGGATATACAGAAACATTTAACTTTATTGCTTATTGTGAACCTCATTGAAGCAAGACAAACAATAAGCTTTGCCACACGCCAAGCACTCCGTGTTCACCTGTTTGGCTTTCAAAGGATTCCCTTCCTCTTTTCTTTTGGCGTAGCATTCAATACAGCGTCGGCGAATGAGTTTACCATCTCGCCGCGGTATTTCTGTAATATAATGCTTTTTGGAGGCATTCGATATTGGCCGGATTGATGGTCTTGCTGGCTGTTTTTTCTGAGCTACCTCACCAAGCCAATGACGAATCACTACCTCACCAAGCCAATGACGAATCATAGTCTCCTGTATCTCCAAAATAGTAACAGAAGATCCAGTAGCTTCATGAAAAATCACCCTGGTATTTACTAATGCTGCTTGGAAGAGTAAGTCGTATGCAATTTTCTTGTACCACGTGAGGCTTTTCCTTAGTGGTGAATAGTAGCTGCCTAATTGATCTGCTACGTCAATCCCTTTCTTAGCCTCGTTGTAATCCATCACCATATTTGGTTTTAACAAAGCTCCTCTCCACGAAGACACTTCTGACATTCCGTCGTCATGGCAAGTCGATATCATCAAAACATCTCGTTTATCGTGCCACTTCAAAACAGTTACAAAATTATTCATTTGTCTTGCCACAACATCGCCACGTTTTAGTTTTTTTTTTGTCACTGCTTCAGGAAGATTTCTTTTATTTTTCCGCAATGTGCCACATAAATCCGTGTTTTTATCTTTTCGATATTTTGCTAGGGCTACTCCAGTATAGTAATTGTCTGCAACGATTAGTCTGCCTTCGTTTAAAAATGGGAAACACAATTTCGCCACGACAGATCCTGGTTTATCGAGATCTTCTATTACGGCTCCCGCTCCCGCGTGTATCGCATAGGACCACGTATAGCTGTTGGTTGAACACATTTTATAATTTTTTACCCCATATTTATGGGATTTCGATGGATTGTATGTTTTTATGTGCAGTCGACCTTGGTGGTTTATTTGTGATTCGTCAACAACAATTGTATCGCCGGGCACGTATAAATCACGAAATTTACCAATTAGCTGATCTACAAGAGGTTGGATGCGGTACAAAACGTTATCGTTATCCGGTTGAACGTCTGCGAAATGCCAGCAACGAAGTATAGTGGTGAATCTATTGTACGAAAGCGATATTTGGTGGATAAACGGGGTGTAATATAAAGGATCCATTTTCCAATAATGTTCTATTTAGGGTTTTTTGTCTACCCCCATATAAAGAATTACAGCAAAGAATTTTTTCATTTCATTGTTATCTACAGGAACCCACCGAGACACTCTTGAAAATATTCCTGTTCGTGCTAGCTTCAACATGTCGGCATATGCATTGATTTTTTGTACCATATTTTCTATAATTTCTTCATTTATAAAATACTCCATTATATTTGCTATGGTAATGACGCCCTCACTATTTGAAATTCCAGGAATATTTTGGATGCCAGAATTCCCTGTAAAAGGTTCTCTACCAATCGGAAGAATGTTTTCGGTCCATTGTCCATTGTCTGTTATTGTATTTTCCGCAATTTCACGCTCAAAGAAGAAAGAGGTGGACGGCTCTCTTACCGGTGATGGTTCGGAATGCTGACGAGGTGCTGTCCGCGATACTTCTAATTCTATATCACTCATAGTTTCTCCATCGTTCTCCTCTTCGTCTGTTGCCTCATTCACAGGTTCATATATCTCATCACTTCCATCACTGAATCCTCTAACACCCGCTGAATGTCTTCAGCAGTATATGTCTTTCGAGAACCCATTTTATACGATGATGCAAGTAGTCCAATTAAATGAAACCAAATAAATCTAAGCAAACAGACACACTAAGTTTGGCGGTTTTTTCGTCAATCAAAGTCAAGTCAAAGTCAAGTTCAATATGTCAACCAAATGTCATAAAGTACAGTTATGAAGCAAATAGATCAGCTGTGAAAGTTTATAATAGACAATAAATTAGTCATATCATATATGATACACGGGACGTATAAACTTAAAAATGAACCGTCACGCTCGTGTATCAGATGTGATGCAATGTTTTTTTTTCTATTTTTCACAGCCTAAATGTGTAAGGATACCTTCAAAATGATTAAATAATATACAAAAACACTCAACATAACATTTATTCGAAAAAAAACCAAAACGTATAACGTGGAAATTTCACCATTGTATGGGGACAGGGAACCTGCTAGATCATTTTTATTTTTTTTGTCCGAATTTGTACCTGTGGACACGCACATGAGTGTACCTGTGGACTGTCCACAGATACAAAAGTGTCATAATTTTTACTTAATAAATCTGATCAGTTGTTTTGTTTATTTTTTTAAGTGCCTCGCAGTAAAGCTGGTTTAAAAAGAAAGGGGATATGCCCCGATACACTCACAGCAGCTGTTAAAGAAGCAAAAAGTGGCACTTCTCTAAGAAAAGTAGCTGAAAAGTATAATCTACCAAAATCAACCATATTTAAATACTTAAAGTTAAATAGAAGCAATGATTTGAGGAATAACATTCAGCTATTGAAGAATGATGTAAGGAAGGTATTTGATCCGGAAGAAGAAATTTTGCCATGTAAATATTTAAGAAAAGCTGCATTCCTACATATGGGTCTAAATACAAAACAATGTAGAGAACTGGCGTACCAATATGCTGTTTCTAAACACAAATAAAATCTGCCTGTTAACTGGGAAAAGTACAAAATGGCAGGAAACGGTTGGCTCCGTAGTTTTCGACTTCGTTTTCCGGAATTATCTCTTCGCAAACCTGAACCAACGAGCATAGCGAGAGCAACTAGTTTTAACAGGGCAAATGTGGATGATTTCTTTAAAAACTTAGAATCACTCATGACACGATACAAATTTTCACCAGGATCAATTTATAATGTTGATGAGACTGTGTAACGGTTCGTTACACTTTCTACTATTATCATAGTTTAGCTACACTAAAACTATGCTTAATCTATTTAATACTACAGTTAATAGATCTAAGTACATAATACGGAGGCAAACCTCGCGCAAGCGAGTAGTATAAATATTCTTTTGTTCGCGCAGCTATATCTACATATATCTATACCGAACCAGCCACGACGCGCGGCGCGCGCGCGCTGAGGAGATCATTCGAGACTTGACTCGACACAGAACCTTAGATCGTCTTAACGTGTGCACGTACCGCGCGCCGGCAACTAATATTATATTTAAACAGTAAATTTTATCAATTTATATAATGAATATCGTTAAACTAAAGTCAGTGTGTGAACCCCGAGTTTATTGGGTGAGTGTTGCATAATCTATATTTATTACTATGTAGGTAACTCGAATCTAGAACTTAAAAATACATCTAAATACATCATTTCATAATTGCTAGATTCTTTCTAATTTTGTTTAGTACAGCCTTGCTAGTGCTTGTAAAATATATGTAAGGCTTAATTACATTTTATGTAAGGATTGCACTGCTAAATTTTAATGGCAACTACCTACAGCCAAACTAGTCTATCACGCAATTCATCATTCCCATTGTGTAAAGTCTTCTTACTATTCTATAACTTTGCTTATTGTATGACTGCCTCATCATCGAACACCATGGTAGCCTATGATGCCACTTGCTTCCTGCTTAGCCCTCTCCGGGAGTGGTCGTTGTGGTGTTCGTGATGTTGCAGTCAGTAGGATCTCCACTGTTTACAAGCCAAGTAAAGTGTTGGCTCCTAAAGAGATTCGCCAACTAGGGAAGATGACTTCAGCAGAACGAGGAGTGAATATCACAATGATAGGCTGCATAAATGCTGTTGGAAACGCCGTGCCTCCTGTGTTCATATTCCCACGGGTTTTCTATAAAGACAATATGTTTAAAGGAGCTCCACCTGCTTCTTTGGGTGTGGCTAATCAATCTGGGTGGTCAACAGAACCGATTTTCAATAAGTTCTTGGAACACTTTATTAAATTCGCTAAAACATTGAAAGATAATCCAGTCCTCTTAATAATGGACAATCACGAGACTCATATCTATGAGTCCATATGTTCCAAGAACTTATTGAAAATCGGTTCTGTTGACCACCCAGATTGATTAGCCACACCCAAAGAAGCAGGTGGAGCTCCTTTCAACATATTGTCTTTATAGAAAACCCGTGGGAATATGAACACAGGAGGCACGGCGTTTCCAACAGCATTTGCAATAACAGCATCTCTATCAATTATCTCAATGGAGATCCATTGAGATAATTGATAGAGCTAGAGAGAATAGAATTACCTTATTGACTTTGCCTCCACATACATCCCATCATTTGCAACCACTAGATCGAACGGTGTTTGGACCATTCAAAAGCCAATACAGCCAAGCAGCTGACAGATGGATGCTCAATCATCCTGGTAAACCCATCACTATTTACGACGTAGCCGAAATAGCTGGCGAAGCATATGGAGTCTCGTTTACACCAAAAAACATCTTAAAAGGCTTCGAGGTTTCAGGTATTTATCCATACAATAGAAATATATTTTCAGACGAAGAATTCTTAAGCTCATATGCAACTGATCGTCCAAACCCAAGCCAAAACTTAATTGGAAACCCGTCCGAAAATCATGATCAGCCTGATATTGAGGTCACTAGTAGGGTGTTATTGGGGATTCTGGAATCATTTCGTCCTCGCTTTCGCTCGAACTGCATGATTCCAATAATTTTTAGCGACCTTTACTATCATGATAATTTGTGTGATCTGATGCAGTTAGCAATATTTTCGAACTGCATGATTCCAGACTCCCCAATATTTTTTATCGATCTTTACTATCATGATTTATGTGATCTGATAAAGTAAGCGTAACCTCTGTTATATAAAAGCATTAAAGTCATTTAAGCTTTTTTAGATGAAATTAATTTCATTCTGCTGAAGCCGTTTCAATTTTTAAGAACGATTCACATGTTGTTACCTCAGGAGAATATTAGCTCTCTATTACCACTTTTATATGTTTTTATTTACCACCTCTGACTATTCCGATTTTGTGTGATCTGATACAGTTAGTAATATTTTATGATTCAGTACTTACAATCAGTATACTTGAGGGTATTCATTCAGTTTAGCAAATAAAACACTGTGTTCACAAAAAATATTTTATTGTATAAAGTGAATTTCATTATAAATATAAAGTTTATTATCTGTACACCATTTATTTAAACATATAACATTTTTTAAAGCACAAACGGAATCATGATAAATACAACTATACAAATCAAGGGAGTGTTTGTATTTGTCATGTAAGCTTATCAAACTAGGGCAACCTTTATCTTCTAAATTGTTTATGTCATCACTATTTAATATGTTTTTTAACCATAACACTTTTTCAACTCCTTTGGCGTAAATACATTTATGTCTTAGAATATCCTGAATCAAATTCTGATGATTTGAATAAGGTATAATTCCCTCGCGCCAGTATATTTTACGATTACGCTCAATCCAACTTACTTGCTTTCGTTCTTCTTTCGTTAAGTCGTAAAATGGAAATGGTGATTTAATTAAAAAAACCTGCATTTTTTTATTACATAGTATAGCTATTTCCTTTATTATAAATTCATTTGCTTCTGTTTTAAAACCTTGAACATCTACGATGGCAATCATGATAACCGACGTACTATGTTGCTTAAGGGCTTGTATTCCACAAGTCGATCGTTGATAATTAAACAATATGCACTTGTGTCATCAGGTATTAATGTTGAACACTCTAACTCCAGCCGCACGTCTACAGGTCCAGTTTTTAAGCTATCGTTCTGCCTTGAACAATCTAAGATGAAGAGTGGTGCTTTGTCTTTAAAATCTTTTAAACTGAGCAAGGGATCTGTTGGACAGTTGTAATATGACTGACGAAATTTCACATACATATCGTATAATATACTGTACTTATCATCGGAGAATTTTAAGCCAAGAGGTTCATATGGATAATATTGGAAGTTTAGAAATAATGTTACGTTTGTGACATCACAATGATCAAATAGCGAACTATCCTTTAATTTGTTACATTTTCTATTAGTTTGCAAACAGAAAATGACATATCTAGGTTTTTCCAATTGCGATGCAGTTTTGACGGACCAAGAATGTTTCGTAGTCTTAGGTAATAAAGGATACTCGTACAAATCCCAATTTCTAAATGCTATTTGAATAGGTTTCCCCTTTCTAATTGTTTTAAGAGTACCAATCGTTCTCGATCAGAAAATTTAATATGAGGTACTCTCCATTGTACTCTCTGTATTTCTATTTGAAAATGTATCACATCATCCGAAAGTATGACACTATTTAAGTTAGAGTTACTTCTGTTCAATACAAGTTCGTGTTTACAATTAATTAGAATTTTATTGTAATCTTCAGCAAACCCAAGAATTTTGTTTAAGGGTATAACAGCACTAAAACTACCATCACCTCTAAACGGCTTAAAGTTCCACTCCCATAAGGCAGCAACTCTATTTTCTCCTTCATTTAATGAAATGTATGATTTAATCGTTGAAGTTATTCCAGAATTTTTAGTTCGATCAATTTCAATACCATTCATTTCGTACCTAATGTCTTGAAATAATGACAAAATGTAGTTATTAGTGAAAGTAACATTAGCTTTTTTAATCGGATTTCCATCTTAACCGAAGGGGATAGCTTGACCTTCTATATAAATTGAACTGGCTGATGGTAAAACATATATGTCTTGCTGATGTATAGGGATGCGGATTTCATCGTTTTCTCGGAAGCTGTTATTATAGGGGTTATATGAATGAATTTCATAGCTTTCGATCGATGTATCAAATTGTGGTAACTCGTTAACCCGAAGTATGCTCATATTTTGAATCCTAGAGCTTTAAGAAATTCCTTATTTAACTTAGTCAAATTCTTTACTTTCTTCTTACGTCGTTGGCCCTTCACAGACTCTGAACAAATACTACGTCTCACAGTAGCGGGCGAACTTTTATAATATGCAATCATTTTATTTTTCTTAAATGCAAGCGAAGTTCAATATGCTCGTTGCTGAAATTAATTAGGTGACCAAATTGATCCACAATTCTAATAGATATCCAAGAAATAGTTTCTTTATTAATCGGAAAATAGATGATGTTTTGCGGTGTTTCTATACAACGTTTTTTTCTATCAGCATTTGGAAAAAAATCATGAATGACATGAGTTTGTATTCCGTTGGAATACGAATCATAAACAAGATCACATTCAATTCTGATTACAGGCAAAATGTTAGAGTCAATATTATTAATTAGATTAAACACTAAAAAGTATAACAAGCCACACTCGTACTGATCTGATAAATTCAATGATGGTTGAAAGTATGAAACCAATTCGGATTTATTTCCCGAGATGGTGACTGTTATAGACATTCCTGTAAACTGAATGTATTTGACTGCGATTGTTTATTTTAAGCTCGACTTTTGCAAAAAAAATTTAAAAATTTTAAACAAAGATAGCCACAGTTGTATGGGTGATCGCGTTGTATGTTTTCATAATTATAATTAATTCTATAACCTAAATATTTTATGAATTCTTTCGGTGGCTTAAGATTGCCGTAACTATCGAAATATTCTTCATAATCATCACACTTAGCATAGGCTACCCAATGAGTACCAAGATTTTGAGAGCTATCTAAATTAATTACACCACATTCTTTGTGAAGAGGTTTTTTCGGTAGCTCATCCCTCATATAGACTCCGCGAAAATAGGGAATACTGTTCCCATATTTCAATATGTCTAAATTATTCAACGCTCGTTTAGGTAGCCAATAAATCAGTTTTTTTCTTTCTATACAAAAATGCCAAGCCCATTTTTATGTGGTTTTAAGTGTAGCCCTTTGCCTATACAAAGAGCTTCCAGTTTTTCATTATGACTTTTCAATTCAGCAAAACGTTTTTTAGCCATTTTGAATTCCGTTATAGTTTTAGCTATTCCAGCTGCACCACCTGCTAAAGCACCCATAGCTGATAATCCTGCAAATATAGGTATTAAAGGCAATACTCCCCCTGTTTTAGGTACAGAAATGATATGAGGAAGTTTCATAGATGGATTATTTGCTAAGTCTCTAGCAGCCGCCATCGCTAATTCGATTGCCATTTTCTTACATTTTGGTCTCATTTTTTGTAAGTGTTTTTTTGTTTTGGTAATAATATTTACAATTCCCTTTTTACAACCAGCTCCGGTAGCTCTCTTTTTTATTATAGGTTTTTTATGCCCAGCCCCAGTCTTAACTTTTGCAGACATAGCTTTGCTTACCAATTTTGCTGCAATCTTCTCTTTTAAACTCGCATCAGAAGCAACAGCACGCTCTTTAGCTATTTTCAACAAAACTAAATCTGCTTTATGCCTATCGCTTAATTTTGATGAATTATGATATGCAATATCGTGTTCTTTACAATACTCGTCTAGTTCATTAACTCCTTTATCACCACGTGAAAGTCTTTTAATTAAATTTGTTCCAGGACCGCAATAATTGTATCCAGGTAAATGTAATTAAATGATTTATAAACCAATTAAGAAGACTTCCTTCTTTAATCCAATTCATCATCAGACTGAGATAATTTTAGCATGTTCTCTTAATAAATATGCTAATCTCTGTTATATTTTTCATTTTATTATATTCGCTTTATCTATCCAGCTATTTTCAGTAGAAGGTAAACCTAACCACTTTACTAAAACTTTTGTTCGATTCTTTCTGAGAATTTTTTCAACCAAATATATATTAGGATAATTAGTTTTCTGAAGCTCCTGAGCATAAAACGCTCCCAATATAGGCTGACCTCTGAGTGTATCTTCAATCAAATAGGTCGTAGGAGTAGTATTTTGCACTTTTCGGATTTTAAATATTTCGGTTGACCAGTTCGGTGTATATCCTTTTTCAAATATACCTTTGTACTTACTGATTCGTACCCAATCATTCACTTTTAACTTGATTTTCCGATTACTTTTTTTTACTAAACATGCATATCTTTGTAATATCTGATTTTTATTATTATCATTAACATTGGCTGGAATATCATTTATTGTTCTATGATGAGTATGGTTGTATTTATAAATAACATTATTGAGAGTATTATCTATCCAGACATAGTTTCCTTTCAAACTAAACTTTTTATACAATTTGGATTTTAATGTTCTTATAAAACGTTCAACTATTGATGCTTTCTTTGTTGAGAATGTTGAATAATGGTTAATGCTATAACATTTCATAAGAGTTCTAAACGATGTGTTATAGAATTCTTTACCATTATCTGTTTGCAAGTTTTTAGGAATACGTTTCTTAGCAAATAAAGTTTTAAACGCATTACATACGATATCTTTGCTCTTACTTTTTAAGGGAAAAGCCCAAGCGTATTTAGAAAATGTGTCGATAACAGCAAGAATAAACCTAAAGTTTTTGTTATTCTTGGATACTGATTGCATGTCAATTAAATCAGCTTGCCATAGGTCATCTATATCTCTCATTATTACGTTTCTACGAGGGAAATTCACTCGAGCATTTTTATGTATTTCATTAACTACATCAACTTTACTCATATTAAAAATTATTTAAGAATATATGTATTTTCAATTGAATCTGCGAGCATCCAGAAATTACTAGCATCGCTGATACCATTAAACTGAGGCAGAAGGTAAAAGAGTAATGGTATTTATCTTTAATTATGTTAGCTTCCTTTAATTCCTCAATTATTGATAAAATTTCATTATCGTGATTAGTATTGCCAGCATCTCTAGAAGCAACTAGCAATTTTAGTCTTTCAACAAGCTCATTAGGATCATCCCAATATACTAAATCAGTGCAACTTTTATATTTCTTAAGTTTTGGTAAACTGAGGTGCTTAAGTAAGTCGCCTCTATATTTTGTCTCAATTTTATCCCTTTTAACATCAGAAAATAAAGGTCTTATAATTTCACGATATTTTAAATCTTTGTCTCCCCTAATCTGGCCTTTAGGATTATAATCTCTCTTATGAGCGCTTGTATAATGTAATATATCTCTGTAGATAAGTTTATCATCTTTAGAGACAGACATTAAATCAGGTTTTTTTCGAAGTAAAAGTTCTTTTAGTCCATTCGTTAGTTTATAAGTGTTGTCCCCAATTTTCATCATCAAGACATTACTACTATCAAGTTTAGAAAATGATACTATTGAGTTACCCATCATTAAAGTGTTATTTTCTTTTCTAATTCCAAATGGAATATTTATGGTACCGTAAATACCAAATACATCTTCACCTTCCAGACTGTCTTTTATTTCATTTTTAGTAGATTCATAATCAGCATCGTAAAATTCATCTAGCTTGGTAGAAGAATTTTGACTGCTTTCCGATTCGTTTCCATCAGTCATATCAGAAATGTTATTCACAGCATTAGTATATTCAGGTAACTTTGAATTAACCAAAGTTTTAAGTGGTTCTATTACAGGTTTTAATATTTTATCAGAAGATAATTGAATTTCATGTTCATGTTTTCTCATATGTTTTAGTTTACTCTTTATGGAATCAACCGATTTCATTAAAGCTTTTTTAATATTTTTCTCCATGTTATTCTGACAACCTTCCTCATCAAAATAACCAATAAAACTAAAATAATTATATATGAAAGTCATTTATAACTTCTACCTTAATCAAGTTCAGCAAGAACTCAATTCTTCTTTCAATTATCTCATTAACATCTTTACTCAAAATAGAAAAAAACATCAAAATTTTTCCTATACCTTCCACTGTTCAATGGTGAATCTTTATTAATGCAGACAAAATTATATGGATTGCTCCAAACTATGTTGCAAACATTTTTAAATCGACTCCATGACATATCAGTACTAACATGTTCTTCGTAAATATGTTTTAAATTTACATCATCTTGTTTAAATAGTATAAGGAAATTAGCATTATCACGTAACAATTGTTTCGGAGTTTTTGAATCAGTTTGAGATAAATAAAAACAATCAATTTGTTTATGCCTACCCATAGAAAAATAATTGCGGATATTTATTTGATTTTCACAAACAACATCATCAAAAATAAATACAGAGTTAGATAAAGCCTCACTTGGAGCAATAACATCTTTATTATCATTGAACTCATTAAACTTTACATTCGGCACTCGTCTCAAGACTTCTCGCAAAAAAACAATATTTCGGTTGAAGGTTAGTCTTTGAGTACAAATAGAGATTTTGAAATTTGAGTCCATTTTTATGTAGCAACAAGGTAATTACAACATTTGTTTTACCACAATTTGAGGGACCGCATATAATACATCGAATTGTATTAGGTAATAAAATACTATGTCTGATCTGGCGAGCACAATTGTCAAGTTTTAAATTGCTTACATTTAGGGATGTGGACTGCTTGATCAGCTTCATGTTTTATTAAAATTTTATTAAGTACCTAATTTAAGTTGCTGCGTCAACTTCATTTTGTAAATTACATGATCGAATGAGTTACTTATATATTTATATGCATTTATTTAGGTACAATAAAACGTTCAGATAGATTTACGTCAGATATCATGTTACGGAATTCCATTGAAATACTTACTACAAAATTATAGTTACACGTTACTACTTGTTGCATCTTGCATCGCCGAATTAGTGTTTGCTTTGGTGTATACGTAAAGCGTAACCTGATAACTATCATAACAAATGTATTGTGCCTAGTTCATTTCTCATCCGCAGCTCTTCAAGGTAAGTACTTACATTTTAATAAATAAACAAGTAATATTATAAACCTAGTCTAATTAAATAATGTATTGTTTTTTTTTACAGAATAATGTCGCTCACTCCATCATACAGCCCTGTGGTGAATACTTTTTCATCTATTCATTACCTCAGAATCTTGACTTATTATAAAATATTGAATTAATTACAATTTTCTTTACAGGAACCCTGTGTTCAGGATTACGCTCTTGCAAATCCATTTCTTTTTGCACAAGATAATGAAAGATACTATACTGAAGTAGCTAATCAGTCACGACAGGAGTACTTGGAGAAAAAGAAAAAGAAATCGATACTCAAGAAGGCTGTGAAAAAATCGATGCATTCTTCATCATATGTTATTCGGAAGGAGATAGAGAAACCGAGCAAGCTGATTAAAATACATATTTATGACGGTGATAAATGTGAAAATGTGAATGCATGCGGTGATAGCTGCAACATAAGCATTCAATATTTTGTGAAGGATGATTATGATGATATTTTAAAAGAAACTGAATATATCATAGCTAAAATTGTAAAAAAAAATAGTAATGTATAATAAATTGTATGTTAGTTATAAATTATTTAATATATTGCCTACATTGTATGTACTTGTTTGCGCATTGTAATACTGTTATTGTAATATAAATAATTATAATAAATAATTGTGTACCTAGTAACTTATTCATAAGATACAATAAATGAAAGTATCAGTATAACAATAGCACTATTTTGGATAAACAAAAAATAAAATATATTAATATTTTATACCTATACTTATAATTTGTTTCATTTTCTCATCTTAGCGCTCGTGGCTCCGCGGACTCAGTGTTCTGTAAACGATCACTGCAGTAAGCAACTTTCACTATGGCCGGTCCATGGATGGGTGACCATCCATGTGATCACTTTGTGACATTTATTTGAGCGTTTCCGTGCTTCGGAAGGCACGTTAAGCCGTTGGTCCCGGTTGCCAGTAAAATGGCAGTCGTTAAGCTAAGTTGAAGGCTTTATTTCAACAGCAGGCAGTCACAACCTGCACCTGTCCATTTAAACACGGCAATACGGCTCACCACCTATTACGTGGGACAAATTATACAAAGGTGAAATGTGGGCATATAATATGCCTCTGCCTACCCCTTCGGGGATAAAGGCGTGACCATATGTATGTATGTTCTCATCTTACCGTTGTCTCGGTTGCATCCAAAGTCTCTACTTAGGACCCTGGAGTCCGCTTTTATTCCCAGAGAGAGGCGGTGACTGCTGTCTGGTGGAGGATGGAGGTAATACCCTGCTGCCTCATCTATTGATCAGCATGTACACATAAATATTTGCTCTGACCTGGGACTTGAACCCAAGACTTTAGTACAACAGTCCAATACACTAAGACTACACCATCGAAGCAGTCAAATAGTCAAGGCAGTTATAGTTTGGGTATAAAGTATTATTTTCTTCTTTTCTACTAAAAAGAAAAACTAGGTAAATATTACTGTATTTATCACATACTTACTCGTATTAAATTAGTATGGGTATGGTTTATGCTGACATAAACCTTTCATTTTTCAGTAGGGAACATAATTAAAACAAAATAGCTGCATACAATATATTTATTTCGTTATGAAAAAACATAATAATCTTAATTTATAATTCTTACTAGAAAAATAATATGATACAATGAATATAGTAATAACATCTTCAAATTATAATATTGTGCTATAATGACCCCATGGTAACGTAGAAGCATTGTTTGTTTTGATTTGACGTTTATCATCATTTCCATCAAGCACTACTTTATTGATTCTTTGAGTATACAGTTTATGATTTTTAGACCTTATGATGAGAAATGATACTCCAATATCCTTTACATAGCTATTTATTATTCTGTTCTTCGTATTATAATAGATACTACTCCTACATTCCACTTAATGGTATTACGAAATAATAATCCTATGATTGTAGATTCTTTACATTTTTATTTTCACAATTTAACTACTACTTGCACAACTAAGTACTAACTATTAATTAATACAAATATTCTACTTTAACTACACTCGAGAGCAATGAATCCGGGTCACTTAAAGAATGTTAAAAATCTCGGAAACTAAAAATGATAGGTTAATGCAATAAATTGTATTTAATAGACAATGTTATACTCCTTAAATGAAAGTAAAAAAAATATGAGTCACCATACATTTTATTAACACAAAATTACATAAAGAAAAAACTGCCGATCTCTCCTTAAAACAAAAATAGGAAACATGAAATTTTTGAACTTTATTACGATTTTCTTGAATTTTAATACTTCGTATTGCCTCCTCGTGCTTCCATTACTGCGTTTACGCGGTTTGGCATGCTGTACACCAAGTTCCTTATACGATTTTGGGGAATATTCTCCCATTCCTCTGTGAGAGCAATTTTGAGCTCACGAAGCGTGATTGGGGGAGGGTTTCGTTGTTTTACGCATCTGCCTAGCTCGTCCCAAGCATGCTCGATCGGGTTGATATCCGGGCTGCGCGCTGGCTACTCCATACGAGTAATGTTCATCTCTTGAAGGTAGTCATTCACAATCCTACCTGTATGAGGTCGGGCATTGTCATGCATAAATATAGCATCCTCACCTAAATTGACCATAAATGGACCAACGTGATCATTGAGGATTTCTTCCACATATCTTACGCTAGTTAAAGAGCCGTTTTCTATGATCACCAGCTCTGTGCGACTTTCAGAAGAAATTCCGGCCCACACAAGTACAGACCCACCACCGTAGGCTACTTTTTCTTCGATGCATGCTTGCTTGAATCTTTCCCCTGGTCTTCGATACACTCTGTGTCTTCCATCGTGCTTGTAGAGCATAAATTTTGATTCGTCGGAGAACATAACTTTTGACCAATCTTCAATACTCCAATTTACGTGGCTCTGGGCATACCTTAGTCTCGAAATACGATGCCCACGCTCCAGTTTAGGGCCGTTTGCAGGTCTAAGGGGTTTTAAGTTAGATTCAGCAAGCCGACGTCTTACTGTCCATGCACTTGGGTTACTTCCTCCGAGGCGTCGAAACTGATTGGTGAGTTCAGTTCCTGGGAGAAAGCGATTTCGAAGCATGGTGTTCACCAAGTATCGGTCTTCTCGTACTGTGGTAAACCTGGTTCTGCCCGTTCCTGGTCTGCGTAGGTTAGAACCAGTTTCTTCGTAACGTCGGAGAACTCTTTGTACTGTTGACAGCGACACACCGACAGTCCTGGCTGTATCGCGCTGACTCCGGCCGGTTTCCAGCATTGTAAGTATTCTGGTGCATTCTTCAGGCGTAAGCGACATAATTTCAGCTTGATTAATGAATATAGAGCACTATCAACATGGTTTATGTACCCACATAAATGACAGATTACAAACAAAAGCAACACCAAATGCTGTAATTTCGTAGTTCCATCTTCGAAAGTGGCCCTTTTTCAAATTTGATTTTTTTATGATATAACTTTACAATAACTAAGAAGTTTTAATACCTTCATTTAAGGAGTATTACATTGTCTATTAAATACAATTTATTGCATTAACCTAGCATTTTTAGTTTCCGAGATTTTTAGGATTCTTTAAGTGACCCGGATTCATTGCTCTCGATCAGGATCAGGAAACAGAATGTGTTCTTTTTTCAGAATATTCACTTTTTATCGCCTCTCAACAAATCCCACCTCATACTGAACATTTATGTCAAATCAACTACCCACTATTTTCGAATAATCAATTAATGTTTTATGTACAGGCTAATCATTCTACTATGAGGCGGTGTTGACATCACAAAAATAACTTATTACTACTTAAAACTGAATGCTTTTAGAAAAATCACAACATTCGGCCATCAGACAGCGTGCTATCTCCGGAGCACGCAGTAATCACAACATTCGGACCTGTATATTAAACTAATCTCATATTTTTATACATAACGTACATAACAATAATACCTTTATGCGGCTTTTCATAATATGCTAAATCAAAATCTTAAAGTTTAATTAAACCTAAACCTTCTCTATATCTTCTATCTACTCTGTCTATAGTCTATAGGTTTATAATATTAACTCAATCATTATTTATTTTGTAAAACTATAAGTGAGAACTTGAGTCTGGCGAAACGTCAAGAATACAAAACAAAGGCAACAAGTAACCAGTTTACAGAGCAGACCGCCTGCTGAAACTATTTACAAATGTACAATCTAAAAAGTGATCTCTTTTTTTAAAACCCAGCAGAGTCTGCAGATCACTTCCAGGTTTCCTTTTCCAGCAAAAGAAATCATTACAAGTGTCAGCAATAAGTGTAAAATATATTTAATAGTGGAATACAACTAGTACAAGCGAGTGATTTTTCATAAAAAAAATCATTAGGTATCTAATACTACCATCATAATAATATTACTTAAATAATATTTGTAAATTAAATTGTTAGTCTCATTTTAAGCGAACTATTGTTCTTATGTGAAATAAAGTTCTTTTAACCTTAATAATCGTCGTTTCAGGCAACGTGATGAAGCCACAATATACCTATACCTTAACCCTAAGGACACATAAATATAGTATTTAAGGTAGCTCTTGTGGCATTCTCGAAGTTACCTTTTCTTATATCAACATCTATCCTTACAGGTTTCCCTAATTCGATAGTGTTACAATGTGTTTATTATTGCCGACAATTTTAATCAATAAATTGTAACTTAGGTCATAAATACATCAATAGATTAAATTCCGATACTGTAAACTAACTTTAATAAATTTCATGCAAATAATAATGACTTTAGATAATCAATTTAAATATTAATAAAAATCTCAGATGATAATAACAAAATATTGGCGTCATATAATGTAATAATAGTTTCATTCATGTAATAATGTCAATAATTAATAATTTCATATCATACTATAATAAATTGTGTCAAACGTTTGCAAACATAAATCTGAAGTAGGTACGAATTATGTCAAATAATAATAATAATATAAAATAATCATGGTATGCGCATAAAATGTGTCAATGCAAAATGTATAAGTATTCTTAACCATTCGTATGTGGTCAGCCTTGTACCAGTATTACAGTAAAAAGTAAAATGACTTTAATGTGTCAGTTTGATAAATATTTATATGTATTGTTGCTAACTGCTAATAAGAAATATTATTCCAAAAAAAGCTTTAAGACCCCTTTAAAGTTAGCACCTAAGAATACGTACTAACCTACTTAACTTAACCTACTTAACATATCTCTGGTTAAGTCAATCACTGAGATACTCTGATTAATCTAACCATACCAATACCTTCAAATTCGGTTGGTAGCCTGTCGCAAGAGCGTATACCTACCACTGTTTAACTGGGTAACTACCCATAAAGTGTCATTGACCTTATGCAGTCTACTATGATAACCAGAAAGACTTTATTTTATGGTTGATGTACATGTTATAAATTCGCAAGATTTATTGGGAACTTTTTGGTAAGTAAAACCATCCTATTTCACAAATACAGGATAAAAAACTAGACATATAATTATTAGACTACTACTTACTTAGAAATAGTATGGTATTACTTTAGAAATTGTATTTGAATAAAAGAAACTGCAAGGTACGATACCTATATTTCTTGTGAGGTGCAGCCACAAGATTCTGATGAATTTTTTATTCTCATAATGTTATGTACCTACCTACTCTTTTTGCAGAGAGACTCTTGGGCGTAATCTAAATTATAGAATATCGCTATTATGGACATTTTGTAAGATACAAGATTACTCCGCAGAAGGATACAGGTTAAATTTGAATACACTGTTAAAGTAACTCAAATTTACAATTCCATTTACATCTGTTAATGCCTCATCTTTTGCACAGCAAAAGCTGGTGAACTTAACCTTTAGCTAGTTTTAAATTGAATCAAATTATCTAAAATAAACTACTAGGAGCGGCTAACCCCACAAGTTCCAACTCTCGACCATTTAGTTAAGCATTGGTTTCTATGTGTTACAATAGTCACGGTAAATTTAAGACTTTAGAAGGTTTTGCTTTTTAATTTTTATCAGAATAAGAATATTAACGATATTTGTTAAAAATTATGAAAAAGAAAACTCCTAGTCGAGTCGACTGGCAGACTGCAGTCATCTCTCTAAACCAATGGGTATAACTATTTAAAGGGAAAATGCTGCCAGTCTTTGGGTACAATGTCATTATTTAGATTTAGGTTAGTTTAGATAGTTATAATGTAAATAGATAATGTTACATTGGGATTATTTTGGTAAATAAATATGTAACAAGTCTCATTCTGTCAGATGCTACAATACTTTCTAGGCAGCAGTCCCACGATACGATAAGATTCTACAAGGAACTCTGATAACGTAAGCTGTTCAGGGTTCTTTTTTTTTCATTTTGCGAACCATTCAACTTTTGTTAGAATATAGGATATACATTTAATTCTAGCCTTTACCTCTAACGAAATGGCCCTAAGTGGTCTAAGTGCATATAAACTGTTAAAAGGCAGTTTTACCTTCTCTTCAGTCTTAGTGGAATTATAAATATTGCATAAGTAAACCAGTAAGACTGAATCTGTTCTAGCGTAACCAAAATGACCATAATAAGCATCAGAATTATACTTAGTTTATTTGGTCTTAAATTATCCCTATAGGGCATTATGTCTTAGTATACTCATTTGACTGGACACTAGTCCATCGTGAAGCGGGATTAAAAGAAATCAACAACCTGACGCTATTTGTGGTACTAAATCCCTCTTTGTCATAGTGGTACTACAGTATTAAGACTGCTGGTACGAAGTATGTTACAGCCGGTGTACAGCGTAAAATTAAGGCCTAATAGACACCTATGTACCCTTTTTTTTTGCTAACAGTTTACAGGGCGTTCTTGTAGTGTAGTTTGTCGACTGAAATACGCAACTTGAATAATCTGATAAACTAAACTAGTTAGAGAATACCACCTAACCCTGGCGAACTGCAACCGTATGCACTTCGGTCAGGCTTCTGAAACTCGCCTACACCTACAGCAATAATTATCGCCCGAACGGAGACTTCTAAATCGCGTATGGCGGCACGCAAAACATTGGGTCGACTGACCGTTTCGGAGCCAGTTTCTAAATGTTTTGATCTTTACTTAAATTTCTCTGTATGTAGATATTTTTTTGCGATTTGTAGGTATGTTTAGAAATACCTATAAGATAGCACAAAATAGTTATTACTCTCTAGCACTGGCTTTAATCAAGATCAAGGAAGTAAAACTTGTGTACGTACTACTAAAAGTTATTCCGTGCCTCAGTGTTTCAATCAGGATTATATATATTAATATTATAAGAAGGAAAGATTCGATTGCCTGTATGGTTGTTTCCTTGCGTTGAATAGTCTCCAAAACCACTGAATCAATTTGAAAAACTCTTCCACTACTGCGAAGGCACACCCTCCCCGAGTAACGTTCCCGTATCTCCAGGGGAATGGGACTACGCAGGGAAAACCATGCGGCAACCGCTAGTATTGTCTTCGACCAGTAGAGGTCGTTCAACTAGGTCTTTTTACAAGGATCCAAGTGTAATATTTAGCTTAACTCGTACAGTCCACTGCCGTTGTATAGCTCGTTCAATTAAAAAAAGGTCTTTATAATAGATATTGCTAGCTGTCTCACAAAATCTTTCCACAAAACGTCGAAATTAGATAAGAAATCCTAAAATTGTCTACCCATGTACATTGCACGGTATCTACCGAGATATTTTGAACACCTGATATGATATGATACGATTTGGTACAATTGGTCAAAAAGGTCACCGTCTATTACAATTAGAAATTATATTATATTCCCCAATAATACGAGTCCATGCCTAAAATGGTCGCGGGATTTTTAATGTGCGCGACACACTAAAAACAAGACGCGACTATGTGTAGATAGAATGTACTGCGTATGGTGGCGCATTGGATGTTGATAGTGTGACAATGGTCATAGAAAACAACACAAATTGATTCTACTCAACACGCGTTGCGTCACGTTTTAACAATGTGTTTCCGCCTCAAACTTCCGACATGTATTTGACACGGATAACTCTTGAGGAAACCCACAATATAACACATATAGATTGTTATGAAGCCAAAAAGTTCAGCAAATCCTCAGGCATTTCACATTTTTAAAACGTGATACATTATATCTATATATAATTATAATTCCATAAATAATGCACTAGGAGTTCTTATCAATAAGGTACAACTAAAATAAGTTATAAAAGACCACAATTCCTTGTCTGGAGGACTCGTGTCGCGGTTGCTCAAGGTCGTTAGCAATTATCCGAATAAAAGTCTTAATTTCACCTGTCGCTCGGCCCGATCCTCACCGTTGCCGTCAGTATCGCCGCCACTGGTTAGATTCCGCCTTCTGGCGGTCACACCGCGCCGCACTGTATTCCGACACGACAGTTCACCCGTCTTTCTGCTTGGGCGTGAATCTTTCACTTCAGTCACCTGGAATTGTCATTTTAAACGCAGTTACTGCTCTTTCAAGCTAACGATTTCCCATCTATCATCTCATCTAAGGCGTTTATTACGTCCAAGGCGCTTATATCTCGCCTGCTTGGCGTCCCCAAAAAAAAATGTCTATGCCTTACTATGCATACGGCTAGTTATGAAAAGGGTACAGTTTGTGCCGTAATCTTTCTTGAGCGATTCCGTGATTGGGAAAGTCCACTAAGCCGCTGGTATGGAATCTAAATAACACTATAGGCATAAACAAGGCTGGAGGCGTTAAGTAAATCGAAAAATATCAATACTGTTTCACATACGCTTCGTTTACTATTGGGCAACAAAATTTGTTATGCATTCATGTGTGTGTAATCTAAACGCTCCACACATACCAATCCAAGTAAGCCTAATGTCAGCCTAAATCATTGAAAAAAACTTCTATATTGTTATGATCGCCACCATAATAGCAGCACAACAATATGACTGCATAAAGCACAGATGATAATGTGAAGCATTCTCACTATACTCGCCTGGTTGAAATTGACAGCACACCTATACGGTTGCATACTGGCTGCACACTAACACGGCTGCATGTAGCATCGCTTCATGACTAAACAGATCAATCTCAACATACTTACCTACATGGTTGTGCACTGGCAGTCTACTTACATAGCTTATAGAAATCATTTGCCGCACCTACATGATTGCACTTCAGCAGCACACCTATATGGCTATGAAACTAACTCTCAACATACCTGCATGGTTGCGCTTTTACAGCTCACCTACATGACTGCAGACAGCACACCTGCACGGCTATTTAAATAACTCACATCATACCTGCATGGTTGCACTTCTACAGCGCACCTACATGACTGTAGACAGCACACCTGCACGGCTATGGAAATAACTCACATCATACCTGCATGGTTGCGCTTCTACAGCACACCTACACGACTGTAGACAGCACACCTGCACGGCTATGGAAATAACTCACATCATACCTGCATGGTTGCGCTTCTACAGCACACCTACACGACTGTAGACAGCACACCTGCACGGCTATGGAAATAACTCACATCATACCTGCATGGTTGCGCTTCTACAGCACACCTACACGACTGTAGACAGCACACCTGCACGGCTATGGAAATAACTCACATCATACCTGCATGGTTGCGCTTCTACAGCACACCTACACGACTGTAGACAGCACACCTGCACGGCTATGGAAATAACTCACATCATACCTGCATGGTTGCGCTTCTACAGCACGCCTACACGGCTGTAAACAGCACACCTGCACGGCTATGGAAATAACTCACATCATACCTGCATGGTTGCGCTTCTACAGCACACCTACACGACTGTAGACAGCACACCTGCACGGCTATGGAAATAACTCGCATCATACCTGCATGGTTGCGCTTCCACAGCACACCTACACGACTGTAGACAGCACACCTGCACGGCTATGGAAATAACTCACATCATACCTGCATGGTTGCGCTTCTACAGCACACCTACATGGCAGTAAACAGCACACCTGCACGGCTATGGAAATAACTCACATCATACCTGCATGGTTGCGCTTCTACAGCGCACTTACATGGCTGCAGACAGCACACCTGCACGGCTATGGCACTAACTTACATCATACCTGCATGGTTGCCCTTTCACAGCGCACCTACATGACTGCAAGCAGCACACCTGCACGGCTATGGAAATAACTCACATCATATCTGCATGGTTGTGCTTCTACAGCGCAGCCACATGGCGGCAAACAGCACACCTGCACGACTAATGGAACTGAGTCTCAACATACCTGCATGGTTTCACATAACAGCTCGCCTGAATGGCTGCAAACAACACACCTTGCACGGCTATGGGACTAACACAGATAATACCTGCATGGTTATACAATCACTTGCAACGCTCAGGGTTGCACAGCAGCATTCATACTTAAATTAATAAAATAATGTCTAAATTTGTCATAGTACGTCTCGTTGATTGGAGATCCACGCACTAAGTACAGTCTTTGCCCTTGAGAAGTCGTTAAGTATCTTAACCACATATTTTTTAAAAATAAATAGCAAAGACTGCTAGTCTAGTCGGTCTTAACACAAAATATAATACATATAATTGATCTATGTAACTGCAATAAGAACGGTGCGTACCTATCGTATTTGGTCACATTTATTTATCCTATCTAAAGATAAATTTATTTATCGTACCGGTAGAGGGTATTCACAAAATAAATTAAAATAACTAATTGTAGTTATGTCCAACATTTCTAATAGGACGTCTTATTAACTGAGGATCCACGAATTAAAATGAAGCCTAGCCCTTGAGAAGTGGCTTTGTAACTTAAATATGTACCTACGTTTGTTTCAAGGTAACTAATAGGTACATATGGGCATAATAGTGGGTATTACCACAATAAAAATATAGCTCTATGCAACTACAATAAAACGATAAGGACCTTTGTCACATTTCTGTGTTCAATCTAAAACAAATGTATTCACCGTTCCGGTAGAGAATATTTCCTATAACCCTTACCGGAGATAAAAAAAACGTTGTTAAATGGACACCGTAACCCCAGTTTGCAGCAATTCGTTAAAAGTCAAATACCTTCTTGACTACAGTGTAACCCCAGTTTGCAGCAATTCGTTAAAAGTCAAATACCTTCTTGACTACAGTAGAAGTTGCTACGAATAATAATACACGCTAATAGGAATAATCACGAACCATGATTAGAATTCGAATAAACTTTTACTTACAGTATTAACTTGTCACGGCTCGGCTCGCAGGTTACCACTTCTGACTTGATGAGAAATGATACTCCAATATCCTTTACATAGCTATTTATTATTCTGTTCTTCGTATTATAATAGATACTACTCCTACATTCCACTTAATGGTATTACGAAATAATAATCCTATGATTGTAGATTCTTTACATTTTTATTTTCACAATTTAACTACTACTTGCACAACTAAGTACTAACTATGCATTAATACAAATATTCTACTTTAACTAATTAGCACTTTACTGAACTCGATCAGGAAACAGAATGTGTTCTTTTTTCAGAATATTCACTTTTTATCGCCTCTCAACAAATCCCACCTCATACTGAACATTTATGTCAAATCAACTACCCACTATTTTCGAATAATCAATTAATGTTTTATGTACAGGCTAATCATTCTACTATGAGGCGGTGTTGACATCACAAAAATAACTTATTACTACTTAAAACTGAATGGTTTTAGAAAAATCACAACACTTATAACAAACATAGGGTATCGAAAATTGGTATTACAATTTAATGCTCTTTTATATTTATGTACAGTATTTTTTTTTGAAACAGATTTTTTTACACCTTTAGCTTTTTTAATTATATCACTTAGAGTATTAATACAATACAACTTAGCTCTCAAACCAATGAACTCTGATATAACATCTCCACCCATTTCATCCTTAAAGAAACCAGGTATCTGTTTATTAGAATGTGGGATGCCATAAATATTATTAATTTTAAAATTACTTGTGTCAAAATATTGAATATTATTTTTCATATCTTCATAGAAATCTTTGGTTTGTATATAATATAACAAACTATCTGTATCAGTATAGCATAATTGTATTTTATTTTGGAATATTCTTTTCATTACCGAATTGTGAAAATTATATAAATGACTCTTTGCTAGTTCTAATATCGTAAAACCCATGTATATCGGTCGATCCAAAACTACTTTTGCCGGTTGTAATCGTACGGCAACAAGATTTTCGGAAATTACAGCAAGGTTTTTAAAATTTGGAGCGCTTATATAGTTTTCAGCACCATCAATCTTTTTAGTTTTATTTACCTCATCTTTCCATACATTAACTAACTTAACATCGACTTGCTTTCTTTTATTTTCGATAGTTTTCCCAAATATTGAATTATTTTGTTTTTAAAGAAATCTTTTTCAAAATCAGATGTAGCTTTCTGTCTAAGAGAAGTATTTAATGATATATATGGTTCCAAAATCTGCTTTTGTGTAAACGAAAGAATTCCATGAATTTTTAAAATTATAATACCATTTTTCAAACAGTCTTGCAAATGAATATAATGTATAACATATTTATACTTATCATAAAGATTAGAAATTAATTTACTAGTTTTATTGCAACATGTCATAGGAGGAATTATTTTTTCCGCTGCAAATGGTAGATCAGAATGCTCATCATGTATAGCGGAAGGATAATGAATATCTACTTCAAGTATATAACCTTCATTACTATAAGATGAAATAGTGTTTATATCAAATTTTGTTATTTCATTATCGGTTAAGAATCGAAAATTTCCGACTGGTAATCTTTGCATCATAGCATAACCATATAAATTAACACAATCTAAGTAGGCTAAAAAAGTATCTGGTTGTTGATCATTATAGTTAGGCAGATATTTGTTGTTAGCTTTGGCATATCTTAATGAGCATTGAGCTAAACCTCCTCTGATACCACTTTCAATCATTTCATACATTTCTATATCAGATAATAAATCCAATTCAACTTTGGTAACTAATAACATAGCATCCCAACTTAATGATGGAGATGAAACATAGTGACAGGGATCTAGTCCACATAGTGCTTTAAACTCATAGATCTAATTTTTTCGAAAATATCACATAGTAACAACACATCACATTTTAGGTATAAATCAGTATATTCTCCTAGATTATTTATATCAAATTTATTCCAAACAGTTAATGCATGCTTATAATCTTCTATCGACACGGTTTCTGATGTAAGTCTACTATAAAATTTATTTCGATCTGGTAATTGTGTTTCATCATATTTTTTCCAAGAATCTATATATTCATAGCAGTATATCCCTTTTTTTAGGCATAGTGTAAATAAATCTTCATCCGTGAAAAATGATTTCCAATGCTTAAAGTCTGCTACATTCAATGTTTTTGCAAGATTATCCAAACTAGAACTTAAAAAATTAAAAGAGTCAATAAATTTTAACTGTACTGTATTTCTGGAATCCAGCTGTACAAATTTACTAAAAGATATTATATTTTTCTTTGTTTTTTGGAATCAAATTAATGTAACCACATACTGAGGAAATTTCATTAATAAATAAATGGCAATCATATCCAGAAAGATTATGAAATATTACTGGAATAAATTTGCACATTTGAAATTCTAAATTACATTTGTTATGAGCTGGCCCTCGATATTTACCAGTGAAATGATCGTGATCACGAACAATATGATCATCGAGGACAAATTCTTTTCTACAGATATGACATTTCTCTGCAGTCTTAAAAGAAATATATTCTTCAGGAGTTAGTGGTAACATATTTCTATGCATTATCAAAATTTGATATAACCTTCGGCAATCATTTATAATTGACTCAACAAATTTTTTTGAACAATTTGGACCTCGGTATGATATTAAATTATTTAATTCAGGGTTAGATTCACAACATATGTAATAAGCAAAGCAAGCGGCTTCATGGATTTGAATGTTTTCACTGTATTGACTTTTGCTTTTATCAGAATATTCTCTTAATAAGCTTTCAAAGTCTCCGTAAATGACTATTGGGACTCTTTGTGTTTTTTTATAATTTGAGAATCTAAGTTTACTGTTTTCTGGGGGAAGTATAGTTTGCAATCTACCGCTTTTATGATTGTTTAGTTTTTCCAACGTATTAAAATACAAAAAACATTCTTCACACAGATGAATCTTAGATTTATGTTTTGTCAGTTGACTTCGAACAACTTTTTCAAGGTTTTTAATCAAGCAGAAATGATTCTTATTATCCTTAGTAATAAATAGTAAGTTCACATGGGTTAACTTTCGAACTTTAGTTTTATATAACGGACCAGTAATAGTATTGCTAAAAGGGCTCTAAATCAAAGATCGAACACTATCGTCCAATTTCAATATTAAATACTATCGCGAAAGTATTCGAAAAGGTCGTTTATGAGAATATATTCGGCATTCTATCACAGGGAATTCCTCATACGCAGCACGGTTTCATGAGAAATAGGTCTACTGTCAGTAATCTTGCATATTTCACGAACTTTGTTACCACCAATATGGAGAATGGGGGTCAGGTTGATGTGGGTCTATACAGACTTCGAAAAAGCCTTCGATCGCGTGGATCATAGCATCCTGCTAATCAAGCTAGAAGCACTCGGAATCCACGGAAACTTGCTAAGATGGGTCTGCTCCTACCTTTCTAATCGCTCGCAAACTGTTATTCTAGGTGGATATCGCTCAGATTACATAAATATCCCATCAGGTGTTCCTCAGGGATCCCATCTCGGTTCTCTTTTTTATAATGCCTACATCTTTGATATGAATACATGCTTCAACAACGCTCGGCACCTAATGTATGCAGATGACAAAAAGATATTTATGTGTGTGAGAAACGTAGGGGACTGTACTTTATTACAGCAGGACCTCGATAGTCTCTGCAAATATTACCAAGACAATCGAATCAGTGTCAGCATCCCCAAGTGCCAATGTTCGAAGAAAGCATGCCCTTCATTTCCCTTATAATATTAATGGCATTGAATTAAGTAGGGTTAGCACTGTGCGTGACCTAGGGGTACATCTGGACTCTAAAATGAGTATGACTACCCATATTGAGGCTATTGCGAACAGGGCATTTCGTGGCTTGGGGTTCGTGATGCGCACCTGTAAACCTTTCACAAACTTGTCTAGTGTAATGGTATTATATAACGCTTATGTAAGATGTATATTAGAATTTGCTAGCCCTGTGTGGTCTCCTTTATATTCAGTTCACAAAAACCGCATAGAGCGTATTCAAAAAAAAAAATTCTGTCACATCTGGATTATAGGTTTCGTAATACAAGTGGTTTCAGTTACGAGGAAAGATGCAAAAAATATAATCTGCTGACACTTGAGAAGAGACGGGAGTTACTAGACATGGGCCTGCTGTATGGTGTGGTGCGCGGCCACGTCGACTGCCCAGACCTACTCGCGGGCGTGTCCCTCTGTGCGCCCGCGCGTCGCACCAGACACACTCCACTTTTCCACGTGCCTTTTCACTCCACCAATTACGGGAAGAACACAGTGCTGACACGCATAGTTCGAACATTTAATGAAAAGTTCTATGACTGTGACCCATTTTTAGACTCTAAACAAAAATTTAGACGTAAGATCCACCTTGCATTATCTAATTCAGCCAGTACCTAATGGTCATTGGTATTAAATATAGCGAAGCTAACGAATTATGTTCTTTCTACCAATTCACCGGAACAATAATAAAACTGTCTTCCAATACCTTGCAAATGTACACAGTATGATGACATATTATCTATAGTCTATATAATATGTATATGTATGTATATATGTATGTGTGTATGTGTATGTAAAGCCCGACCAATAAAATAAAAACCTCGTACTGGGGGCGCTATAAACGTCTATAATATGACAACACCAAGTATAGTGATACACATGTAAATTGGCTAGTGTAACATGTTTAACACTTTCCCAGTCCAGGTACCACATGTGGGACCCGGACGTAAAGCTCTACACGTCCGGGTCTCACATGTGGTTCCCGACTACCATAGTAGTTCATATAAGAAAATATCCTTAGATTCTACGGAAAGGATCATTATCAAGAGGTGAACTTGTAGGGCTTGAAACTAGTGAACTAAAAATCTTTTGTACCTCCAAATATCTTTATTTTACAAGATTATTATATATATTATTATTTTACAAGAACATGGTATTTATATAATACTAGCTGTTGCCTGCGGGTCCGCTCGCGTGGATGTCGATTACCGATAAACATGACGAACTTCCATACAGTCACCCCCATTTCCCACCCTTTAAACCGCTAAAACCACCCTTTTAAATAAATGGTAGCCTATTTCCGTTACCAAACTCTCAAAATCTCTATGTCAAATTTCATCGAGACCGGTTTAGTGGTTTAGGCATGAAAGCGTAACATACAGACAGACGAGAGTTACTTTCACATTTTATAGGATTAAAAACTAAAAAAAACTTATCATCACGCCTTTATCCCCGAAGGGGTAGGCAGAGGCATAGTGTACGCCCACAATTCACCTTATAGTTTTATGTCCCACGTAATAGGTGGTGAGCCTATCGCCCGCCGTACTGAAATGATAATATTAATAATATTAGTATGGATAAAAATGTTTATAGTTGTCTGGTTAAAATAGAAAATAGACAAGTATCGCTACTACATATTTATGAATCATCAAACTCAGAATCTAAATAATCAACGGCTTCATAAGACATTTCAGACATATCGGACTCATTCCCAGTTGTGACACTGGATGTTTCACTCTCACTGCCACCAACAGTAATGATAAATTGTTCAATTTCTCCTTCAATTATATGTGCCCTGCGTCTATATTCATCTTCTATTTTTGTTGTATGTTCACAACAATTATTCCAAGTAGTGGCAGTTATATCCTTCAACAATAGATAATAATTATGAGTTATTGTGACATAATAATATTCAAATACAATGTAAATTGTTTATATGAATAAATTAATTGAATTGAAAAAAAGTTATTAAAACGATACGTTGCTACTCTATTACCAAAATGAATAAATTTCATATGTACCTCAAAACAGTTTTTTACAAGCTGCAGAAATGTTATATTATCTAAACCAACATTTTTCGTAGCAACCTTCCCTTTGACTATGCCCCATATCATTTCAATTGGATTGAGGTCACAATGATATGGAGGCAGTCTTACTATTTTGTGACCATAATCCTGTACTAAATTATTAATTTCATATATCGGGTCAGGTTTATTTTGTTTTACCATATTCAATAAAATACTTTTAGTGGCATCGGCATTGTAGGTTATATTAATAGATGTAAGCCATTCTGCAAATTCATGTTTTCTATTAGTTGAGCTTGGAGGTTTATTAATTTGGCTAGAATGGTATCTAGCATTATCCATGACTATACAAGTGGGTTCATGTAAATTGGGTAATAATTTATCCAATACCCATTTCTTAAAATTTACCTTATTCATGGCATCATGGAAATCTTCTTTTTTTTCTTTGTCATTATAAACTAGTAAAGCATTTGGGACGAACCCATTCTTGCCTCCACAATGAACAATTATATATCTTTTACCTTTAGCCACAGATTTGGATACGCCAGGCTCATTTTCACTTTGCCAACATTTTGCATGATTGAGCGAAGTATGAATATAACTTTCATCAAGGTATACAACTGGCATACCACTCTCTTTTACATCTTTGATATCTTGTAAGTACCTATCCCTCCATGCCACTATATCCTGTCGCTCCATAAGAATTGTCCTTTGATTTCTACACTTTTTAAACTTATAACCTAATTTATGTAAGAGTAAACGAAGCGACGCCCTGCCACCAACAAAATTTATAGATTCTTTCAGAGCCGCAAGTAGCCGCTTTAAACTCGGTACTTCTTTTCGGACTGCATAAAATTCTTGTATTTTATGCCTAACAGCACAGAGATCAAAATCATCAAGCATGATTTTCTTTTTTGCCTTAGGCTTATTTTTCTTAGGTGTAGAAAATACATCTGACGTTTGACCTTCTCTCCGTATTTTTATTACCGAAGATCGGGATATTCCTAAAAATGTGAATAATAATTAGTCACAGTAAAATCAGTAATTTAGACCAATTTCCATTGCACGTACTCTATGATGTACCTACCCGTCATGTTGACAACAAGGTCCGTGATATTATTTAAAGGAACAGAGTCTAATCCTTCCGACTTTTTATCCGACAAATACTTTGATATATTGTAAATTACTTTTCTTAATTGGCTTTTAATAGTTTTCGGCATTTTATATCGCATTCAAACTCACAATAATTACCACGCACAATTGACACCACACTGACAGATAACCATAGTGACATCATATAGATTGTTGCCCTATGAAGAAATTAGTTCGAATAGTTTTCCGCAACATGGCGAGGTTTTTATTTTATTGGTCGGGCTTTATGTGTATATTATTTATTATATAAATATTTATTGATTTGTTTAATAGCTTACTATAATGAGGTAGGTACTTCATTGATGCCTTTGTTGGAAATACATATTATCATATACCTCTAATTATCATTATTGTTTGTATAAAAATGTTTACCTTTGTACTTGAACCTCTTAGCTAGGTATATGTAATTGTACCTATCTATAACGGCCTAAGATCTTGATACAAGAAAATGTGTATATAATTGAAGTCGTGTGGTATGTGTATCTAAGCCACAATAGTGACATGCCTGTAATACATAATAATGTGGTTGATCTCTTTCACCACTTAAGTAATAAATAAATCTATACTGTTAAAGTCGCTCAATATGCTACGATGAATGATTGTACCTTAGTACTTCACCTGTATTAATTTCTTTGTGGATAGCTATTATTGGCCTATTCTTTGTTAATTTACTCTTAAGTTAATTGTGTTTAAATTTAAGGCTGTTGTTATCCTGAATAAATATAAATAAAAAAAATAAAATAAATATTGTTTTTTTCTAAGCCGTAAATATTGATACTTATGTTACAATTCTGTTTTTCAAAACGTTTTATATCTTCAAACGTTGGAGGAAATGACATGCCATTAGTATTCAAAATTTTTGAATAATGTGGATATGATGAAATTCTATTGGGATTATTTTTAGCTGGATACATATGAGCAATGATACACCAAAGAAAGCAATGATTGTCCATATTGTGAATATTAAGACAAGCCTTTATTTTATTAATTCTTGAGGGTAAAGCAATGTAGCTTCCGGCTCTTAAAGGATTATATTTAGCAATGTTCATCTCCAAATGACTAATTTTATCTATGGTCCAACCAGAATCTGATAATTCAAACTCTAAACATTTAGATACTAATCGTTCAATGCATTGTTTATAAATTGTTATAATTTCTGTACTCTGATTTAATATACAGTATTTAGTATTAAAAGACTTCAGAGACAGTTCATCATTTTTAGGCAATAAATATAACACAAAAAGTTCAAAGTTTATCTTCATAGATTTATGTTTTTGTAATAATGGTGTCAATAAATTAAAAATAGTGGTGAATATGCTAGATAAAAAAAATTCAGGTGTTATGATATCAGTAGTTTGTGGATTTATTTTGTAACTAGCTATTCTGTCTTTAAAAGCACTGGCTATCAACAGTACATTTTCAAATTCAGTATGAAGTAAGCAATTTGTTTTATGTTTGTTACTTTTCTTATGTGATGAATACTTTGACTTTGAGACATATAGCTGACAATCATGGCAGAATCTCATTTTCGTAATATCAACATATGTTTTTATTGCAGGTCTATTTTATATGAAACTTTGGCTTTAGATAAAATCAGTTAAATAAAAATTGTAAATTCAATTCGAGTTTTCAGAGTTCTTGGTATATATAATCAATCTGAAAGGTAATACTTAATTTTTAAGCATAGAATTATTCATAATTTATGTAATATTCAAATAGGAATGAAATGAAAAGCAATAAATCATTAAATTAAAATTATTACTATAAATATTCAGTATTTCAATATTTGAATTTCAGAGTTTATAAATTTTTGGTATCACCTGTAAGGCAAGGTTTAGCACCGTATATCATGAAGTAGAAAAATAGTGCATAGTATTTTATTAAATTAATATCATATGAAATAATAAATAATGAAAAGCCAAATATTTAATATATCTAGAATTCAAGCAATGTTAGAATGTCAGTTTTTATTTTTTTTGGTATAGAACCTGTATGACAGAAAAATGTTATAAAGTAAAAACAAATGATCAAATGAAACTTAATTCTGAATACTGAGATTATATAAGAAAACAAAATAAAATAATCAGTAAATATTCAACATTTAGATTAAATACTTTAATAATGTGACAATATCAAAGTTTCATCATTTTTGGTTAACTATTTCTATAAATATTTTCAAATATTTGAATTTCAGAGTTTATAGAATATTCGAATTTTTGGCATGTCCTGTAAGGGATGAAAACACCTTAATATATTAATATATTAAAAATAGGTAGTCAATCTAAATCTAGAGCACATTAATAATTGTTAATTATAAAATATTAAAAAAACTATTGAAAAAATATTTGAGGGAAATAAAATGGGGTTTACTTTTGAATATTCCTGTTTAGCAGCGCTCAATATACTAAAAATATGTTATGTTATTCTAATCTAGAGCACATTTAAAATTATGTAATACCTAGAAATGAGGTTCAAAATGATTAATTATTAAATAATATCAAATTGTTAAAAAATATTAGATGGATATAAAATTGGCTTAATCTTTGCGTATTCTTGTTTAGCAGCGCTCACTAAACCAGTGAGAGCCTTCCACACTGGGTCATTGTCATTGTGTGACGAGCGGAGTGTGAAAAGCGCTCGCTTCCACCGATCAGCAGCAAGCGTCTCTGCTTCTTTACTATTGTATACACGCAGCTCTATATAAAATTTACCGTTCCGCGTTGGGTCCCGCTGTAGAGTGTACCCAGAACCGACTCGCCTCGCCAGATAACTTCTTAGGGCAGCTGCTCTCACAGGTGGCTCTTCGTCGCCCTGCAAAATGCAAATTTATTGATTTAGCAAATTGTACATAACATAGCATCATCTTTTTTTACCTAAATCAGTTTCTTACTGTGCATGAAGTCTAGGGCATATTACTGTGGTATAAAACTAACATAAACAAAACACTACACATTATTATGTTGCTAGTTTATAAGTCTGTCTAACTCTATTAAGCAATAAACTTTCGGTAAGTAAATATCATAAGTAAAATCAGATGGTTGTTAAGAATTTCATGTTCAAATGAGAATGACTTACCTCAGAATCTGAAAATACGGTGTATATAGGTAATATGAAAGTCAAATTAGTATTATATGATTACTTGACTAAATCATGCTATTACACCAGTACACAATCAGTAAGTTTGCTTTATAGATTTTGTGAATACCGTTACAATTGTATGAAATATTTATCTAGATTGACACAATTCAATCATAAATAAAATAATAATAATAAACAAGGACTTACTATATTAAAAATCTTTGTGAAACTGTAAAAAGTGAGAGTGATATATTTATGTCTTACCTCAGAATCTGAAAATACGGTGTGCTTTTTTCGAGCAGTTACTGGTGCTGGTTCAGTTTCCGAATCATCAGATACATCACGAATTGGCACTTTTTTCTTCGGGTTAGGCTTTTGAAGGCTGGTGCGGGATTTTCTTTTTATTGCTTTTGATTTATTGTGAGTGCTGGTGCTTGGTTGCACAGCAAGCTCTGCGTCAGAGTCAAAAGGATTGTGAAGTGACCTGTAATTTTAATATTTATTTGGTTAGAATTATAGTTACTTATGTAAACTGCTAAATGTACTCTGAAATAAAGACTTTTATTAGGGAAAACAGTACAGTTATTGGTCAGTATCAAAAGTCTAGATCCCATAGCACAAACGTATTAGCTTAGTATGGGCTAGATGATTCTGTGTAAGAAAAGTAGTCCTGTAATAACTCGAATATTCTATTTTTTAATTTTTTAAAATAAATTATTAAATATTAATAAATAATAATCACGTAAAAAAAGGAAATACATACATACTTATTGCCCAGGATCTTAACTCTCAAACACAAATATTTCACTTAACACTTCGTCGATGTCACTTAGTTTCTGGATGCACTCCTCAATCAACAATCAATTAAATACTGTCATAAATTAAGGTAGCGATTACATTAAATAGCACAAAGTCAGATGTAGACGCTTCGTTGAAGATACATTGAAATTTCGATCTTAAGTACTAATAAAATATATATGTTATTAAATCACTATTGTATGAGTCATGTATATTACTGTGAACACAGGCTTAGATTCCATATTTGGCTAGCGGCGCCACGATTCTGTGGATACCTGAGACGAAATTCTAAAAAGGAAATCGCATTTACTTTACTGATCTATTGCACATCTTTTGAGTGTCATGTTTATGTAGTCTCTTTAGATTCTCAAAGCAAAAACCAATATAAATTGAACTTTATAATTTTCTATACTTAAAGTCCCCAAAATCTCTGCTATTATTATTCAGCATTTGCCGTAATCCAATTTGGGTAATGAATTAATCCAACACCAATATTAAGTAGCAATATTACTTAGTAAAATAATAATTGTAAATATTAAAAACATTTTGTTAAGTGACCATCTCATAATAATACGTTCATTAAATAATATAATATATGAGACCTATGATCAGAAGTGGGTGTCAACCCGCCGAGGTGATGATGATCCATTTGGAAAATACAAAATATTAAAAAAATTATAAATAAAATCAGTCACACAACTCATTAATGCAGGAGCGTGACAGGTAGTCTTTTTATGTATTTATCTTTCATGGTATCAGTTTGATAATACAATTTTACTACTACATAGTAGATAGATACGTAAATAAAAAATTGGTACCATGACATTGAATATGGGGGATAGAGTACAAGTCATAATAGTAGAAAAACGATTATACGGTCTTCATATTGTAAAAATAATAGGTCATGACCGATATAATGCAATCTTAATACCTAATTATAGTGAAAATAATAATTTCTTTAGAATTCGTTATAAAGGGCTTAAGCTATGGGCCCGAGTAATTAGAATCTACAACAACCTGGTAGACGTAATTGAAGAAAATTAATAGGAATGTTATTAAACTAGTATTTTTATATTGTGTATAAATTAATATTATAATTAGATATTATATGCTGAGACAAAAGTAAAATTCATTAAAAAAAGTAAAGCCATGACTGCCTCTGTGGCACAGTCGGTAGTGATACCGCCTGCGGCGCTGGAGATCGTGGGTTCGATTCCCGCCGGAGACAAATTATTGGTGTGACCCATAAATGTTTGTTTCAAGAGTCTGGGTGTTTCTATGTATAAAATGTATGTATTTATAAGTATATAAGTATTTATATCCGTGGTCTGATACCCATAACACAAGCAAGTTATTCCTAGATTACTTTGGGATCAGATAGCGTTGTGTAAAATGTCCGTGAATATTTATTAACTTTTTATTTATTTTGCTAAATAAGGAAGGACATTGCTAGTTATTGAATATCTCTCTGTATACTCTAACTCTCTCATAAAATGTTGCTAACTGCATCAGATCACACAAATCATGATAGTAAAGGTAGCTAAAAAATTATTGGGGATTCTGGAATCATGCAGTTCGAGCGAAAACGAGGACGAAATGATTCCAGAATCCCCAATAACCCCCTACTGTCACTGGAACGAATCCAGAAACACCGATGGTTGATTTGGATTTACAACAACCGGTTGACCAGGTTTCCAGCCAAACCTACCCAGATAACTTAGATCGAAACGATTTATTTGGAGACTCTTTTATTCAAGTTATCCCAGAACCAGTTTCGAGAATTCAAATAGACGATTGTCTGATACCAGGACAACCTGTTTTTCGAACTCCATTGAAGATTATAGATCCACAAATAACACCCGAAACCGTTCGTTCGTTTGAGAAAGCTGGTCCTCGAAAGGGTGCTAAACGTGGAAGAAAGCCCGGAACAACAAGAATTCTGACAGACACGCCAGAAAAAGATAAAATTCTGGGTGAGGCATTAGAAAAAGCTGAAAAGAAGAAAATAGCAGGTCAGAAAATGGACAAGAAAAAAAATACAAAAGCTGTTCAAAAAGCATGTGCCACCAAAGGTCTTTCAGAATATTATTATGCTTCCTCCAAAGTTGAAGCTAGTTGCTCTAAAACTTATCTAACTTCTGTACTGGCTCCAAATCTTTCGGAACCTGGTCCTTCCAATGCCTTTTCAAATGAGAAACCTGGAGAAAAAAATATTAAAATTATTCATGAAAAGAAATTATCATTTGTTAGATGTGTGAAGTGTAAAACTTATTCTAAAGACAAAAATCAAATGCTCAATTGTTGTTTTTGCAATCATAGCTATCCCATCTGTTGTGTTCCGAAGTCACACAGAGAAAACTTTGAGTCTGATGATGAGGGTGAAGGTTTTGTTTGTGTGGCATGTTTCGTATTGGACAATGATGACGATAGCGATGAATCTACTCAAAACTTGTATGAAGAGTGCCGTAATGCATACAAATAAGTTTGACAGATTATGTTTACATTTGTTTGACGTGGTTTCTAGAAGTCTATAATTGTTTTTTATTTTTTATTTTCTAACTAATGTGAACCGTCCCTAGGTACAATACCGTCCCCAGGTACAACTTTACTGTACATAGGTACAATCGTCTGTTGAACCTGTCGAAAAATATGGTGTTTTTAAAAAAAGTTGATTATATTCATAAGTATAAGTGATATTGAGACCAGGCTTTTAGTTAAAGCAAGACTGGTTATGCCTTAAGACATGTGATATGTTGAAAATTAAAAAAAAAATACTGATTCCAATATATAAATGTTTTTATTCTAAATTCTGGAAAGTGTCCACATGTTCCGCACTTGCCCCTACCTATGCAAGATGCTGGAAACTTCACCACCATCTTTATCTATCTGTGACGAGAAACTTCAAAGTATAAAGCCAGAATACGAAGAATCCGATTCCTCGCGCTTTGGTTTGGATAACAAATGGACATGAAACAAATGGAAAGTGACAAAGAAATCCCTAGAAGAGTTAGACAGCTTTCTTATAACGGGTGTTTTTTTTAGAGGTATAGAACTTTAAGTTGGCCTAGCTGTTTTAACCGGCGGTATTTTTGTCAGCTGTAAAGTGATTTATGTTTAGTATGGTTTGGCATTTTAACATAAATAGACTGAAGCCTGAACAATGCTTCCAAATTGTGCAAATTTATTTTGAAAATCATGGTTCTTTCCGAAATGCGTATCGTGATTTTCATAAGCGAATTTTCTTTAGCGGTGCAGCTCACTTTTGGTTGAATGGATACATCAATAAACAAAACTGCCATATTTGGGGTGATGATGATCCTCAAGTGTATGTTGAGACACCGTTACATCCAGTAAAACTGACGGTGTGCTTTATAGGCTGGTGGAATAATTGGTCCGTACTTCTTTAGAAACGATGCTGACCAGAATGTTACAGTCAATCGTGACTGCTATAGAGCGAAGATTACTGACTTTTTCGTTCATCAATTGAACAACCATGTTGTGCAGGAGTAGTGGTTTCAACAAGACGGCGCAACATGTCACATTGCTCGTGCCACAATTGATTTATTGAAGGAAACGTTTGGTAACCGCATAGTTTCACGTTTTGGACACGTGGATTGGCCTCCAGAGTCGTGCGATTTTACGCCACTTGACTATTTTCTGTGGAGATATGTGAAGTCGCTCGTCTACGCCGATAAGCCCGAAACGATTGACCACTTGGAGGATAACATTCGGAGCGATATTGTCGCTATACGGCCACAAATGTTGGGAAAGTCATCGAAAATTGGACCTCTAGATTAGACTACGTCCGAGCCAGCCCTGGCGGTTATATGCCAGAAATCATATTTAAATTATAATGCCAGAAGATTTCCTTTCGAATAAAGTCATTTCCATATCAATAAAAACAATCACCTTCGTTTTATTCCATTTCAAAGTTCTATACCTCGAAAAAAAACACCCTTTATAAGCGAATACTCTACAAACATACAACATATAACAGGGTGCAACAATGTTGTAGCCGACACGCTATCGCGAGTCGAAACAGTAGCCAGTCCTGCGACGTTCGATTTCGCAGAAATAAGTGACGCGCAGGAACATGATACCTACATAGCAACTGTGTTGTCGGGACAAAGCGATAACAAGCTAAGTAATGTAACGCTAAAACGATGCGTAATACCGAATTCAAGTAAAACACTGTGAGGTATCTACTGCCAACACAAGGCCTTATTTACCCCACAAATTTAGGAAACAGGCATTTGAGGCAATTCACAATATTGGCCATCCCGGAGTCCGACTATCGCGCCAGCTTGTGGCCCAAAAATATTTTTGGCCAAGCATTAACAAGGACGTAGGACAATGGGCAAAAACGTGCATTAACTGTCAGCGATCAAAGATATCGCGACATACTAGTTCAGAACTAGGCATTTTTCAACCAAGCGAACGTTTCGATCACGTTCACATAGACATAGTAGGACCTCTGCCTAACACCCAACAAGGGTATAGATATCTCATAACTATAATCGATAGGTTTACAAAATGGCCTTAAGCATTTCCGGTGTGTAACATTACAGCGAAAGTAGTCTCAAAAGTGATCTATGAAGGGTGAATCTGCCGCTTTGGCCCCCCAAAAAAAATCACTACAGACCAGGGCCGTCAATTTGAAAGTGATTTATTTAAGCATTTAATGACTTTATTAGGCATTAAGAAAACTAGAACCACGCCATACCATCCGCAATGTAACGGCATGATAGAGCGATGGCATCGTAGCATGAAGGCATCCCTCATGGCAAGGTTAAACCATAGTGAGTGGTCAGAGGAGCTACATTCAGTTCTCTTAGGACTTCGAGCAGCTATCCGCAGCGACACAGGTATCAGCGCAGCACAATTGGTGTATGGCCAAGGTATCCGCCTCCCGGGAGATTTCTATACAGACTCACCAGAGGTAAGCACCAACACGCATATTTACCTACAGCAACTACAGCGGGTGATCAAACAGCTACTGCCCACAACTAAGAGCTATTCGAATACTAGGTCAATATTCGTGCATCCTGACCTGGCCAAGTGCTCCCACGTATTCGTAAGAAACGATATGGTAAGCAGACCCCTCACGCCTCCGTACGAAGGGCCTTACATCGTTAGTAAGGACGATACGGTACGGACGAAGATACAGTACAGTTACCTAACAGGCAAACTCAAATCTCTATAGATAGATTAAAACCTGCATACTTAATGAATAGCACAGAACCCACTGTGCCACCAGTTATGCCAGCACCAACGCCGCCGGCGTCGGGTAGCACAAGCCAACCGGAAGATATCAATAACTCTTCCTCACAGAACACGGCGCCAGTTCCAAAGTTCTCCCCTGGCAGACAAGTCAAACTTCCCGTCAGATTTAGGTAAGTTATAAAAAACACAATTCATACTTACTTATTCACCTACTCAACTATGTACACACCTCGGATATTTGATCCCCGTCAGCAACTCGCATCCGGTACCAAGTACAATGCGCAATGTTTTAATATACTACAAATTCGTAAGTAATGATAGGGTGACTATAAGTCAACACGCTCAAATCAGTACAATCTTAGTTACACAAGTAACAATGTTTGATAGACTCACATCTGACTATTCATGAACAATACTTACATTATGCATTATGTAACTGAAACATTATACTTAATAATATACAAGTATGAAAGGGCCATGCGAGTAGCGATTTAAGAATGAAAGGGATATCCGGCGCCGTCATGGCGACGCTGCCGATCACTACGGTGTTGTTAAATTAATTATTGCAGAGCGGGCGTCATGGCGGTCACCATTAATTACATAGTATGAATGAGTATAGGTTAAGAAAAATGTCCCTACTTGTCCACGCAACGTGGACACTGTATTATTGTGCAATCATGTTGCATCAAGTATTTAATTAAGAACAATGATTATTAGCTATTAATTGTCAGTGTATACAAGCGCTACAGCCACATAATGGGCAAAAATCAAAGCAAATCGCAAGATGTTATTATCGCACAAAACGGAGCGAACTCTGCGACCACTAAAGAGATTGCCACAGAGCAAAGATTGGATTATTTAAATATGCTCTCAATCAAAATCATTGTAAGTGTGGTACTATAATATTCATAAATTTTATACCAGCATTATAAGAAGCATACTCAGAAAGTATTTCAAAAACAATTGGACACTACCGCAGCAGCGTTAAGCCAAGCTGCAAACAGTACCAATCAACGCCAATTTTTGCAACAAGTGTAATAGAAATAAGGAAATTGTTGTTCGGTATAAAGAAAACACTGTATGTATATTATACAAATTTTATTTTTTTCTTCTACACTCTCCTCATGCTCCTACTTACTTGACTCCTTATTTTCAACTGCTCTGTTCAAATCATAACAAAAACTTGCGCTCATCTAAAAACCTTCTTCTTCGCTGCCCCTCTCACTCCTCTGATTTTATACACTGCTCTTTCGTTGTTCAGTCCATTCTTTTCTGGAATGCTCTTCCTCTCGAAGTTCGGTTGGCTACTAGTAGGGAGTCCTTCAAGGAAAAAGTACGACTACTTTATAGTGTACCATGACTTAGAGAATCTATGTGGTTTTGCTACAATCTTCGTTTCTGCTCTAAAACTAAAATGGTGTATTGTCAACATTTTTTTCTTTTTTTTCTCTATTCCCCTTTATCTCATCTCTGATTATTTTATTTTATTTTTTAGTTTATTTATGTAGGTATGTATTTTTCTATTTAAGTATGTATATGTGTGTATATGTGTATGTATATGTATATGTGTGTATTTATATATGTATGTAATATCACATTGCGTTTTTTATGACCTCTTGCATTATTTATAAAACAGTTCTCAACATATCCCTGAGCACCTACTTTATCTTGTCTCTGCATCACCCTCAGGTAGACTGGTAGAGAATGCCTAAGGCATTAAGTCCGCCTTGTACTATGTGCTAAAGTTTAAAAAAAAATACATAAATACCACTAGATTAAGACTGTTAATTTTGTAAACATTGCATAACCCTCCTTTTTACCATTTTGAAGGTGTCAAAATTATTAAAAAAGGGGGGGATGAGTGTAGGGACCGCGGCACTAGTCCGCCATCTTGTAACGAGTCGCATTTGGGTTGCACTAGCGTATAGACGGGTGTGACAATAAACGTACTTAGACATCTCTAATCGTTTGAATTAGCACCTCGTTAGCGTGTCCCCTAAACTTTGTTTACTATCCACGAACTAATCTTTTCCCCTGTTCGAGCATCTTTTGCTTTAAGTATTTGTTTAGCCATATCTATTAGACGTAAGTCGGCTTTTTGATGGTTAGGCAAGTCTGTGTAGTTTGCGTATGCGATATCGTGATGCATACAAGGTTCGTCTAACTTATTTACACCTTTATCACCACGTAGTAATCGTTACGAAAGCTTTGTTCCTGGTCCACAATAGTTATAACCGGGTATGTGTAGTTCGAATGGTAAATGATTAATGATATTGTTTATTAGTCCACCACCTTGCATCATCCAAAGAATAATGAATATACTTCTAAATTACATATCACTTATGTAAATAACTTATTCCACTATTGCAGTCTTATCAATCCAACTGTCCTCTTTGTTATTTAAACCCAACCATTTTACAAGCAGTTTATTTCCTTTCTTTTTTAATACCCTTTCTATCAAATAGACACCAGGACAGGACGACTTTTGAAGCTCTTGTTCGTAAAAAGTTCCTAATATGACTTGTTTTTGATTATCTTCGATGCGATATGTTATTGGTACAGTGTTATTTATCTTTTTTATAGTAAATAATTCTGTTGACCAGTTAGGAGTGTATCGTTTCTCAAATATATGTTAGTACTTTCTAATTCGAACTTTGTCACCAATTATAAACTTTAGACGACATTTTTGGGCTACCTTCATCACGGAATTCGTAATATTATTTTTAATGTCCATTTCATTAAACTTATTGACATTAACAGGTGCAAATTTAATAGTACGATGTTTTGTGTTGTTATATGTCTTCACAATACCGTTCAAGTCACCATCTATCCACTTATAGTGTCCGTTCAAGCTAAAGTATTTGTACAATTTATTTTTAATCGTTTTAATAACTCGTTCTACAATTGAAGCCTTTTTGGTTGAAAATGTAGAGTAGTGATTAATATTATAGTTCTGTAAAAGCTTTTGAAATGTAGAATTATAGAACTCAGTACCCATATCAGTTTGCAGATGAGTTGGTATCCTGTGATTAGTAGAAAGTAATTTTTCAAATGCAAGAGAGACATCATGTTTGGATTTAGTTTTTAATGGTTCCACCCAAACGTACTTTAAGAAGCAGTCAATAACTATTAAAATATAGTTATATCCTTAATTAAAGGTTTTTAGGTTTTGCATATCAGCTAAATCTGCTTGCCACAAATCATCAATACCTTTTAAAATTACAGATCGTCGAGGAATTTTTTTTCGTGCTGCTTTATGTATTTCATTGACGATTTGTTGTTTTGTCATTTTAGCAAACTTTAAGGTTCATGTTTTTCGATCTTTTAATATAGATTGAATTGCGTCTTGAACTAGTCTATCAACTGCTTTTCTTGTTTAAAATTTGCTTTCCAAATGAATCTTAAACGAAGGTTCGATGGAGTTATCCTGAACGCTAAAGAACACGTCTAAATACCGGGTTATTTAAGTGACTTCCCTCCGGAATTAGAGCAGGAGCTATTTAAACATGTTCTTGAGATAAAAAGTTGCTTGTACGGTATTACCCCTACCGACATAAGAGGGCTGGCATATGAATTAGCAGAGAAAAATAATATTAAACATCGTTTTAACAAAGATAAACCAACTGCAGGCAAGAAATGGTGCAATGCATTTATGAAAGGCAAACTTTGCGACAACCCAGAGCTATTTCGATGAGCAGGGCTACTAAACCTAATAAGCCAGCGGTTGAGGACTTTTCAATAAGTTGGAGGCAGTAATGGACAAACATGACATAAAAGATGCTCAGCGGATTTACAACATGGATGAGACAGACTTGTCCACCGTGCACAAGAAAACTAGAAAAGTGCTGGCGTTTAAAGGCAAACGCCAAGTTGGAGCCATCACTAGTGGTGAACGTGGTGTAACAACATACTGCGTGTTGCGCTAATGCTGCGGGAAATTTTGTGCCACCACTCATAATTTTCAAGCGCAAGCGGGCCAAAGACGAACCGAGGGACGGTGCACCACCTGGTTCAATATTTGCTTTAACCCAGACAGTGGATACATCAACAAAGAGATATTTAATGTGTGCTTGCAACACGTTGTTGAGACTGTGAAACTGACTCCAGAAAAAAAGGTTTTGCTACTGATGGATGGTCACTCAAGTCATACTAGGCTATAAATGATGCAAGGAAACATAACGTAGTTATGTTTTCCTTTCCAGCTCACACAATACACCGGCTGCAACCCTTTGATGTATCATTCTCCAAGCCATTGAGCCTTTACTATATAAGTGAAACAGAAAATGGCTGCACATAAGTCCTGGAAAAACAGTAACTGTTTTTCAGGTATCTATGCTGAAAGGCTTACTTTCGAGCTGCTTCTGTAGGCACGGCTACGAATGGATTTCTCAAAACAGGCATTTATCCTCTCAATAGAGATGTGTTTGCTGACTATGAATTTATTTATAATAATAATATGCTTTTGGAACAGTGTTGCAAGTTCAAGATCCATTGTTTATGAACGCATCTATACCAAACGATGTAATAGAAACTATCGTGGCAGAACCGATGACAGAGCGGCCTTGTCCAAATGTCCAAACACCTTCTATAGTGCAGAATGAATCTGCCAGCTTTGAATTCCATATTCCACTGATATCTCCTGGAACCAAGAAGATAGCACAGGAATTACGAAAAAGGAGCCGGAAAGCACAAAGCAGCATAGAATTGACTTCGTCACCATACAAAACTGCCCTAGATGAGAACGCAAAGGTTGCAAATCAGAAGAAGCCAAAAGTACCCACAAAAGAACCTAAGCCGTCAACAAGTAAAGAAGATAATAAAAATACAGAGAAATGGTTTTGCAAAATCTGCGTAAAATGTGAAAAAGAAGACATGATTCTATGCTTGATCTGCAAAGCCTGGGTGCATGTTGATTGTGTTTGTGTTAAAAAACATGTCAAAAAGTACCTGTGCCCTCATTGCAAAACATAGACTACTTAAACTGTGATAACCTTATGATCTTGCTAAATCAGCCAAATGTAGAATTTAAAACTAATAACGTTAAGCTATAGTTTGATTGTCGTAAAAAGTGTATTTGTTTGTTTTCCCCTGTCATATTTTAGTAATAATAATTTAGTAATTCATATAAGTTGCCTCAATTGGGCCACTAGAACATATTCTCAAAGTCCATTGAAGGCAACTTGGTGGTTCATTGAACGTCCACACGCCAGATGAACCAACAAACTAGAATATGGTTGCAAGCTGCGACTGGATATGGAAGGTGATTCTATTAGTTATTTAAACAGTCCATCTAATGTATACATTTTACTATTCAAGGTCCTTACCTGGAGAAAGTATGCACAGCTATTAAAGGAGGGCTAGAATGGCAGTACAACAGCATTCACTTTCCAATTCTAACCATGTGGTCCATGCAGAGCATCTGTATACAAGACTATGCAGCTCTACCATCATCTCTACTACCAGAAGCTTGGTACCATCCACGAGTTAGGCATAAGGAACCAAACATAAATTCAAACATATACAAACTTGTAGCTATACAATGACTGTTGGAAGGATTAGCCCTAAAAAGCCAGACTTCAATAATGTTCATACATTTCCATCTGTGCCACTATTGACTAGGAATAAGTGCTACTCAGTTCTATGATCTATTGAACATATATATACATTTAGCACTATTTAGCACTTAGTATCTACTTGCGCTTCTTTTAAATTAAGGACTAATGACAGTAATGAAAGGTTGACTGGGTTATTTAATATATCCAGGACTACACTTGAATGCTACATGAATAAAGCTAGAGATATTTGGACTGAACAATTAGTGCCACGAAGTCACGAGATAGGTGGTGCAGCCACCTACCCGGTCCAAGTATAGGTATATTTACCAAGGAGATGAATATGAACAATCAGGGTTGATATAATACTGCAGTTATCTGCATTTATTTCTGTACAGCGATCTAATAAGATATTACATAGACTGTGTTACACTAGCGAGCAAGTAAGGGTGGGTTCTTCTAACCCTGGACCACCAGACCCAGTGATGTCGCGCAGATGGAGTCTTGTACATCACCTGAAGAGCCGCTGGCGTAAGAGAAGAGAACCGACGACCGCGCGCAGCCGTTTATATATTGAGGATGCTGCGCTGGGCGAGGGGTGCTGCGACGCGCGTTGAACGCGCGATCGCTAGGCTTTAAGACTCTGAGTTGCCATCTCGGTAAATTCAACAGCGACACGAAATTTTCGTCTATCGAATCTTCATCCGTCAAATAAGCGTATACCTTACAACTTTCCCGAAGGAAAATGTGCATTTGATCAGATATTGAACATCCTTCATCGATATTATAAATGACTTCGATTATTTCACTAGCGTGAAGTTTCGAAATCTGTTAAAAAAAGGGCGCTGTAGTACCTCAAGTACAAATAAGTCGCACTAAAACTATACTTTTATATTTTTATTGGTTTATTTATTAATACTTTTTATTTTGGCGAGCACTTGAACATAAATTAATTTTATACTCGATAGTAGTGTATTTTACTTTACTAGCGTTTGTTATAACGATCATGCTTTTCCGGCGTTTCCACCGGTCTGATATCTTTTTTCGTATTTTTTATGGGCTTAATTTTACTATCTTAACTAGATTTGTGAATTTGGTTAAATTTGAAGGGAAAAAATGTTTCAAGGTTATCTGGGTTAAGATCTAGTGCTACAAGATGTTCTGTCATTTAACTTTGTTATTTAAGATGCTCTGTTGTTAAACTAACTATGTAAAAGAATATTTTATGATAGCAGTTATAATGAAATATTTTATTCACAGATTATAGAACTTAAGACAGATGGCGTTATCATCAAGAAAGTCAGGCCATGAAAGCAGAAGCGAATATTGAATCCAAAAATGAGTACTGTAATACGGCAGTGCTGAACATGTGCAGCGAATAATGCCGTCATATCATGACGGTGTTATTCGCGTATTCACTTCTAGAGATATACAGTATTTACTCACGTTTGAATTTAGTATTTGCTTTCACCTCACTTTCTAGTTCGGTAAGCGTCCCTTTTCTTAGTTCTATTATTTGTGATTCTAGTAGGCCTCAAATTGGGTGTCAGTGGAGAGCGGGGCGACGGCTACTAATGCGAGAGCGCGGCCCACGAGTACAAGTGAGTAGGCCACTTCGAACACTCGATAACAAACCCAATATACAGTTTGAGGCCTTGTTAACCCTAGAAAGATAATCTTATTTAGACGTACGGAAAAGATAATCATACGTCAAAATTACTCATTAGTTTTAAATGGCTATTATTTTAAAGATTATTTTCTTGGTAGGACTTCGGATTGTCATTCCACGATTTAAGGGGCGGGAGGGGGGAGGGGGAGTGGTGTAAAACCCCTCCCGTGAAGGAAAAATTGCGGACGCCCCCCCTTTTTGAGTTATGATTTGAGATTTTAATATTCTAACCTAACTTTCGCATTTTCTTGTATTGACAACGATTTAAAGGTCGAAATAGTATATATATAAATATATAAATAATTAATGTAATATATTATTATTATTAATAGGGCACGTCACGCGCTCGGCGGCCGCTGCTGCGGCACGCTCGTTTCGCTCGCTCGCCTTCGCGCGTCAGTGGTCACAGTTCCAACCTAACGTAACCATATTATGTGCATAGAGATTTACAAATTATGTGTACTGAACTGACATTAAATACATACATATACACACATCAACACCGTCTAGGGATATTTCTCATTATCTCAATTTTCAGAAAATCTGTTAGGAATAATATGCAACAATTAGGAAGCATTTTTCAGACTATATTTTAAAATAAAATAAAAATATATTTTCGACTTATATAAAACTTTATTAAAATGAAAACAAAAAGTAAAAAAATGGTGCAACTAAAGATGAATGTGTCATTTACGAAAAAATAAAAAAATAAGTAATTTCTTTTAAATTTTTTGCACTGATAGGAAAAATCAGTAGTCAGTAAAACCACCCATGACGTTAACCACGGTCCTGCAACGGTTTTTCATGCTTTGAATTAAGTTATCAAAGTCTCGCTGCGGGATATTATTGTCCTAAGTTCTGCTAAGATGCAAAAAAAAGTTGCTCTTCAGTCGCAATGTCTGCAGGAAAATTCTTATAAACCCTTCTTTGGAGCATGTCCCACGCATGCTCGATGGGGTTTAAATCAGGCGATTGTGCCGGCCAGGGTAAAACCGACACGTCATGGTCCTGCAGCCAGCCGTCACCGCTCGCGCTGTGTGCGGACGGGCGTTGTCATGCATGAGAGTAAATTCTTGACCCATTTCAAGTCGATGAGGGTAGACAATGGGTACAAGCACCTGGTCGCGGTTTTTTTCAGCGGTCATGGTATCTCTAATCCAAACGAGGTCCGTTCTTCCACCAAAACGAATTCCCGCCCAAACCATAATTGTCCCGCCCTTGTATGGATGGACTACCTGGGGGTGTTGCAGACGACTCTCACGACCAGGAACTCGCCAAACGCGTACTCTTCGTGAATCGGGATGAAAACCGAATCGGGACTCATCGGTAAACAGTACTACTGACCACTGGTTATCTTCCCAAAGCAAATGTTCACGAGCCCACTCTAATCTTCGTCCACGATTTCCTCTGCGTAGTGCTGGAGTACATAAAATAAAATAAAATAAAATAAAATTTATTCCCTTTGAATTTTTTAAAAAAAATATTTAGGTTTGTCAAAATTTTTGTGACTCTACCGGGGGTTCGGAAATACTACAGACTGAGAAGAACACCCCAAGAAACTCAGTCCGGTCCCTTTTCTTCTAGTATCTTAGTATCTAATACAGTTTTTTTTTTATGTAGAAAGGAGCAATTCGTGTCACTGCCAGGCAGCCTTGTCTTCTAGAAAGTCTTTAATGCTAAGCTTTCTGGCACAATTTAAGTTTTATTAGTTTTTTAAATTTATTAATTGACAAACCTGTTATGGCTGTCGGCAATGTATTGTACATTCGAATACAATTGCCCGCAAAAGAATTGCTTATTTTATTAAGCCTAAATCTAGGTACAGCCAATTTATTCTTATTTCTTAAGTTTAGGTTATGGGTATCACTATTTTTAATAAATTTACTGTTATTTTTATGAGTATATAATAAGTTTTCATATATGTACTGTGAATACACAGTAAGGATGTTGATATCCTTAAACTTTTCTCTTAATGACTCCCGAATCCCCATACCATAGATAGCCCGGACAGCCCTTTTCTGCAACACAAAGATAGATTCGATGTCGGCAGCGTTACCCCATAATAGTATGCCATAGGTCGTACGAAGTGGCCTGCGAGCATGAAGGTTAGCTTCATGCAGTCTCCTCCTCACAGTTTGGTCACTGACAAGCAATTGGTGTTCTGACTGGAGCCGTTGAACCAACTGCACGGCTCTAACGTTTGGCTGCATTCTCGCGGCAACTTGTAAAAATCGGTCTTGTCGTTGGGTGGTTATGCGTCTCCCGCCACGGTGTCTTTCAGCCACTTCCCCGGTTGCACGATAACGTGACCACAATCTTGAAATAACGTTTTGCCTGGATCCAATCTCCTCAGCAATACTCCGCTGAGTAGCCCCAGCTTGGACCATGCCTACTGCCCTACTACCCTTAGCATTTCTTCTCTAGTTAAATGGCGTCGCTGCATGACTTACACAATGAAATAAATTCGTAATTAATCAATAACTAGCTTTAAAACTTTAACTGGACAAAACAAATACCAATTAACTATCGTCGGTAAAATTAAAATTTCGAACTTCGCTATACTAATGCCGCGCAAATCATTTGTTTTAATCTCTTTTTTAATTTCAAATTTGGAGTCATTCAAATATACCTACAAAATAAGATTCAATCAAAAGTTTTTAAAATTGGCCAGTATTTTTTGAGATGCAGAACTTTTAAAAAAATATCCCTGGACGGTGTTGATGTGTGTATAATGATTACTACATATATTATATGTAATAATTAAAATAAAACAATAAAATTTAGATTCAGTTCCTTTAATCAATTTTATATACATATTCAATTGCTTTTAATAATTCTTCGAAAGGATCTTTATGATGTATCTTTATTTTTCTCCTCCACGAGTACAACCCAATCTGCAAAGTTTCCTTTATATGGATCTCTATTGAACAAGACTTTTAAATTTCGCCAGTGGCTTTCTATACGCTGGGTGTGTGTCCCGTCTGGTGCCACAAATTTATTCACCGGGTCGCTGTGGTTCACTTTTTTTGTGTATGTACCCAAATTAAGGAAGGTACTCGTATGCTCTTCAAAAGTCTGTATGTAGTTCAGTGCCTTCCAGAACATGTTTCTGTATCAGTGGCACCAATACTTCAGCGGACCGTTCATTGTTAGGACACACTTCCAGCCGTAAATCATCACTGCCATCTTCAATCATGCCCAACACCCAGTGGCCCTCAATGTGTCTTCCTCGATTATATTTTCTTTTTCCAAATTTAGATTCATCAATTTAGACTACTTTTCCTGGACCATCAATCTTGCCGTGAGCCTCTTGATGCTGCAATTCATACACAATTATTGTCTTCCGGCAATAGGAAAACCAATCTGCAATGGTACTTGTAGACAGCACGGTCTCGGTGTCTTCTCGAGCTGTCTCAATTTGGACTTAGAGGTACGAGTGACTATGGCTGAACATATACATGATTTGAAACATTAAATCCAAAGGCAGCCGAACATGCTCGAACCACGTGCCTTTTGCTCGACTCCGATTTGTTCCGGCAGTTGCTCTTTCTGCAACGAAAAGTACCCAACTGCCCAGAATTAGTTAAAGTCATTGGTCTTGTGTATTGTCTACACATTTTCTCCCTAGGGATCGCTCTACAGCAAACTCAATACACCGAGGGATTGTGTCCAGTCTTTTCCATAATTTCACCATATTCCAATTCAGTTTGTACAAAGATACTTAAAAGTTGTGCCAATGAACTAGTGCCTGTATTAACATATTTAATTAACCGTTCTTTGGAATCTGGCACATCCTAACAAATTAAAATGCTCTGTCGTAAAACCTCTCTATAAGCGTGGCGACGTGACAGACGTTCGCAACTATAGACCTATCACTATATTGCCAGTCGTGGCAAAACTATTCGAAAAAGTCATGCATGACAAACTGACATCATTCTTCGAAAGGCATAATGTTATTTGTGAAAATCAATATGGTTTTCAAAGGAATAAGTCTACAAGAGATGCAGCATTCTTAATGGTAAATGACGTTTTGCAGAACACCAATAAAAATAATTATACAACAGGTCTATTCCTTGATATGACCCGTGCTTTCGATTTTGTGTCTCACAGTCAACTCCTTAACAAGTTGGAACAGTATGGTGTCAGGGGTCCAGCTCTTAATTGGCTACAAACTTACTTAGACAGTAGGCTGCAGTGTGTTGAGGTGACTCAATTAGACCGCAATAACTGTGTACGGGTGCATAGATCAAATTTCAGTTATAATAGATTTGGTGTACCCCAGGGTAGTGTTCTGGGTCCGTTGTTGTTCTTGGTCTACATTAATGACCTGCCAGAAATCACTCCCCATAGGACCATTCTCTTTGCTGATGATGTATCAGTTATAGTGACCACACACAAAGATAGGACATTATTTCAGCATAAAATGGACATTTGCAACACATTGACATTAATTACAGAATGGTTAAGTAATAATAACTTACAAATTAATTTATTAAAAACAAATATTATGAATTTCAATAATTTTAAAACTATGGACATGAATATTAATTATAACGGACAAACTCTTCTGAATGCTACCAATGTGACATTCCTAGGAATCATTATAAATAATAAATTTGACTGGAAAGAACACATAGAGAAGGTTAGTAATAAAATTAATGGTTTTTCATTTGCTCTCTATAAGCTTAGAAGTGTTGCAAGTAGACACACTGCAATAGTTGCTTACTTCTCCTATGTCGAGTCTGTGATACGGTATGGGTTGCTCCTTTGGGGTAATGGAACAAACATTGACAAGGTATTCATATCCCAAAAGAGATGTATCAGATCGATATGTAATATTGCGCCGGATGTGTCTTGCCGTCCTTACTTTAAATTACTAAAAATATTGACTTTGCCATGTCTATATATATTAGAGGTGAGCAAATTTGTTAAACAGCATCCAAATCTATTCAAGACCGCTAGAGAACAGTCATGCAGGAGAACTGTCAGAAATCCAAATAGGTTGGTTTTAAATATGGTACCAAAAAGTAGAAGGATACAAAAAAAATCCTATATTATGTGTATTAAAATATATAATAAAATACCAGACTGTATAAAGCAACTAATATATAAAAGGTTTGTTAACTCCCTAAGTTGCTAGCTGACACAGAAATCATTATATACAGTGAATGAATTTTTGACTTACAGGGAACAATGAATAACTTTGTGACATATTTGTGTATTATTGTTGTTGAGTTTTCTTTTATTACATGTTTATTTTATGACATTACTTGTATTGTAACAAACACATTGCATGCTATTTTCAAATGGCTAAATGGACCTGCTCTTATTGTGAGAATACCTACTACAGTATTATAATATCACTCATTGTACTCCATTTATGCAATAAAGAATTTGTATTTGTATTTGTATTTGGGATCTGAAACAATAGAAACATAATAATATTTATTGATTTACTAACATAGGTTAAGAATATACTAACACACTATGGATCTATGGTCTGCAATAAATGTTTATTATTATTATTATTCCTCTTTATTCATTTTAAAATCATATAAATTTACATTTTTAAATATACATAATTATAAAAAAGGTACATTTAAAAATATAAAAAAATAGTATCCCACCGGCATCGGGTACAGGGACCAAGCTACCGGTGGTCAGGGCTCCAGAGACTGGAATCGCCTCACAATACGTGCCGTGCTCAATAAAACCGCCTTTTGCATCAAGCCCTTGACCCAAATGCCTAACGCGAGCCTCTTAAGATGTTGATCGAGGCTCTTGGCAATCAGACCGTGTGCTGATACGACTATCGGAACAATAATCGCTGAATCCACATCCCACATGTCGACAACCTCGTGAGCCAAGTCCAAATATTTCAATTGGTTGTCTTTTTCTGCTTTCACGAGATTCTCGTCATGTGGTACAGTAATATTAACGATTATTGCGAGGCGCTCTGATCGATCTATTACCACTATATCAGGCTTATTGGCTACAATAGTCCTGTCAGTGATAATAGACCGATCCCAGTACAACGTGACACGACCATTCTCTAGAACTGGGTCGGGCACATACTTGTAATACGGTACCTCTGAATCGACAAGTTTATATTTAAGTGCAAGTTGCTGATGGACTATCCTGGCCACTTGGTTGTGTCTATGCAAATACTCGCCGTTGGCAAGACGAGAACAACCAGAAATAATATGTCTGAGAGATTCACCCGGTAGGTGACATGCCCGACAAATGTCAACCGTACCATCTCTCAAAATATATTTCCGATAATTATTCGTCATAACAACTTCGTCTGTAATCGCACAAACAAAACCTTCGGTTTCGCCGAACAAATCACCGAAACGTAGCCAGGATACAGATGCTGTTAAATCTACATCGGGTCTGTGTAAGGCCCGATAAAATCGTCCATGCAGTTCTTTGCTCTGCCATATCTCCTTGCGATCATTGGTAGTTAGTATTACTGGTTTGTGCCAGTTCTCTTTGGCAAGTGCAAGTGGGGTCAGTCCGTTATCTATTGCTGCCACATCCCGATGCATACCCACGTCAGCATGAAGGAAATATTCCCTAAGGTTGTATACCTCACGACTGTGTAAAGTCTTGGCATTTAAAAAGCCGCGACCTCCACACTTTCGTGGGATATACAACCTCATTACAGACGAACGTGGGTGATGCATGCGGTTTATGGTCAACAGAGAACGGACTTTCCTATCCAGGGCGTCTAATTCAGTCTGAGTCCATCTAAGTATGCCGAAGGAATAGATTAAGAGTGGCATGGCCCAACCGTTGATAGCCCGCACCTTGTTACCGCCCGATAAAAGACTTTTAAGTACCTTTTTCAGGCGGCCAAAGAAACGGTCCATCAACGTTTGTTTCACGCCTACCTCTGTAATGCCTAATGCCTGCGACATACCTAGATATTTATAGGTTTCAGTCGCGGAAAGGGATCTAAGTTTTGTGAAATCTGAAAGTTGTACTCCTTCAGATTCTACAATCCGTCCCTTCTTTACATGCATTACTGCACATTTATCTACACCAAATTCCATTTTGATAGAATTACTGAAAGCTTCTGTGACTTTTAGTAACTCTATCAAGTGGGAATCAGTGGAGGCAAATAATTTTAAGTCATCCATGTACAGAAGGTGGGAAACAACTTGACCTCCTCTCCGAAACTGATAACCGAGCCCTGAACCCTCCACTAAAGTACTGAGAGGATTCAGTGCCAAGCAAAACCATAATGGACTCAGACTGTCACCCTGAAATATACCCCTCTTGATCTTGACAGGCTCGCCATTACCAAGAACCTGACGACATCTTGGATAAACAAGAGCCGTTGTCCATTGCCCCATGCATGCCTTTAAGAAGGTGCTAAGAGTTGCATCAACTTTATACAACTCCAGCACCCTCAACAGCCATGTATGGGGCACTGAATCATAGGCTTTCTTGTAATCAATCCAGCATGTCGCCAGGTTTCTCCGGTTACGACGAACCTGCTGATTAATGGCCATGTCAAGAATAAGGAGTTCTTTAGTACCACGTGACCCGCTTCTACATCCATTTTGAGAGTTGGACATTATAGAATTATTTTCAATGTGTGTTGATAATTTAACTCTCAAAATAGATGTGAGAAGCTTATAGACCGTTGGTAAACAAGTTATCGGTCTATAATTTTTAGGGTCCGTAGTACTACCGGATTTGTAGAGGAGGTGTGTAATACCCGTGGTCATAAAAGTTGGAAGCAACCCAGACTCAAGTGATGATTGAAAGCAGGATGCCAAGCAAGCATGTGAGCTACGGAACCATTTCAGCCAAAAATTGTGCAGTCCGTCCGGCCCAGTTGATTTCCAATTGGGCAACGAACGAACCGCACTGGCTATGTCCCTTGGTGTTATAAGGACTGGTTCCATAGTCTGTATAGACTCACACGAAAGCTTGACATCCCGCATCCAGTCACACTCTGTATGGCTAACAGGTGCTGACCAAATGCCTCGCCAAAATGTATTTGTGGTTTCAGCATCAGGTAGGCACATGTCAGTCACACATGAATCGGGTTGCTCCCATCTTCTATACACCCATCTCTCATCCTTTTGGAACGAGCGATTCTGAGTATAGCGGTCCACTCTCTTTTTATAGCGCCGTATACGGCTTGCCCACGCATAAATTTTCTGCTTCAGAAAATCAATACGTTCCGTGACCCGTACAGAATAATCGCGAGGGCTAATATCAGTCCCCGCGAATGCACGAGTCACAAAACGCATCACCCTGGGGCGTGTATTACCCTCCCTGAAGCAGCATAGTTTACTAATGAGTACCCTAGTCTCAGTGATACGACGCTCAATTCTGCATTGCCAGACTGGAACAGACTTAGGTCTAGTAGCTGGTTCAAATTTTAGAAATTTAACACCAGCTACTCGACACACTGCTACAGCCGCGCAATACAAAATTGAGTGTGCATCACTTATATCTACACAAGTTTGAAAGTAACTTGATAGACCCGAGTCTAGGGCACTCACCAGCTTATTATTATTATTATTATAAATTAGAACACATTCAGTTTACAAAATTTTATATGACAAGGTCTAGGTGGGCAGGAAAATTATCATATACCAACCTTATTTCTTCCGCACTATAATGGCTACGGCGGCCAGACGACCCAGAAGCACGAGGTTCCGCGTCACCCAAACCGCCTTCAGAGCGCGACGGTGACGCAGGCGTCACCGCCGCGGCAGAGTCAGCAGTGGCACGGGAACAACCAGCTTCTGATTCCAATGACGGCACCACGGGCACAAGTGGCTCACTAGAGTCTATCACTTGCACACACGAAGGGCCAGAAGAAGAACTCGGCACAAGTGGCTCACTAGAGTCTATCACTTGCACACACGAAGGGCCTGAAGAAGAGCTCACCACAAGTGGCTCATTAGAGTCCAAAACTTGCACTACACTCGATTCTTCAGACAATGTCACAGCACAACGCGAAACCTGAGGCTTCGGAGACGCCATGATGTTAGTCAAACGTTATTGCACAAACAGGAGTACGTAAACGATCTCAACTGCTAGGGACACGAATGATGACTGACACATTTGCGAATTTGCGACATTTTACGTTTAGTTTCACTTATCGGCAATAGTCATTAAACTATACATTAATAGTATATCAGCGAAATATACGTAATATAATAAAATATGCATAAAATTTAACTTTGTCACTAAGTATAATTATTTATTTAATTATTAAATAAAGTAAAACATTGCTGTGCGTTAACCTTACGTAAAACGAAACGTTTCATGACGAGCCGAATGTCAAAAGCATTGAGAGTGTATACAGGGTGAATTTTTCAAAAGGGATTGGATGGCCAAATCCGAAACTATAAGGAATAGCGAAAAATGCTCAAAGGAGTCACGAGCCCGATTTTGACGAAACTTAAAACCTCATCATTAGATTTATGAAAACCAATTATCCTAGCTGAAAATCGAACCCATTGATAAAAAATAAATAAACACACCCTATATTATTACACCATACGATAGTGTTGCTATTAAGGATCTTATTCTGGGAAGTAATGACATACGGCAAACTAAAGGAAAGAGCTCATTTTTAACAAAATACAATTTTTTTCTTACGTAAACTGATTAATTGTTCAAAATGTAGACCATTGTTTTCAACACATAGCTGGATTCGAGACCTCAAGGATCGTACTGCATTTAATATTTTTGATTCCGTTTAGAATATTCTCCGAAGAATCATTCTGAGCATGATTTATAACACGGAATAGTTACGATCTATTCTGGGATTTCGAACGAAACAAAATTTGTTACCAAATTTAGGTACACAAAATTTGAATTCTATTAAAATTCTAAACTTTCCTTAAATTTGCCGTATATAATTACTTCGCAGAATTTGATCCTTATCAGCGACACTATCGTATGGTGTAATAATAAAGGGTGTGTTTTTTTTTTCAAAATCAATGATTCGATTCCCAGCTAGGATTATTAGTTTTTCAAAAATCTAATGATGAGGTGTTGAGTTTTATCAAAATCGGGCTCGTGACTCCTTTGAGGATTTTTAGATATTCCTTATAGTTTCGGATTTGGCCATCCAAGCGCTTATCAAAAATTCACCTGTATAGTCTGTGGTGAAAAGTGACAAATTATTGGTAATATTTTATGATATTCATTATTTTTTTTCTCGTTAACCATTAATCTCCGCAAGTTAAAACTTCGTGTGGAGGCTTCTAATAATACACACATCAACACCGTCTAGGGATATTTCACATTTTCTCAAATTTCAGAAAATCTGTTAGGAATAATATGCAACAATGTTATATTCTTAAGAAGCCCATTTTTCAGACTATATTTTAAATTAAAATTAAAATATATTTTCGACTTATATAAAATTTTATTGAAATGAAAACAAAAAGTAAAAAATGGTGCAACTAAAGATGAATGTGTCATTTACGAAAAAATAAAAAAATAAGTAATTTCTTTTCAATTTTTTGCACTGATAGGAAAAATCAGTAGTCAGTAAAACCACCCATGACGTTAACCACGGTCCTGCAACGGTTTTTCATGCTTTGAATTAAGTTATCAAAGTCTCGCTGCAGGATATTATTGTCCCAAGTTCTGCTAAGATGCAAAAAAAAGTTGCTCTTCAGTCGCAATGTCTGCAGGAAAATTCTTATAAACCCTTCTTTGGAGCATGTCCCACGCATGCTCGATGGGGTTTAAATCAGGCGATTGTGCCGGCCAGGGTAAAACCGACACGTCATGGTCCTGCAGCCAGCTGGTCACCGCTAGCGCTGTGTGCGGACGGGCGTTGTCATGCATGAGAGTAAATTCTTGACCCATTTGAAGTCGATGAGGGTAGACAATGGGTACAAGCACCTGGTCGCGGTAATTTTCAGCGGTCATGGTGTTAGAAACACCATGACCGCTCCCAAACGAAGTCCGTTCTTCCACCAAAACGAATTCCCGCCCAAACCATAATTGTCCCGCCCTTGTATGGATGGACTACCTGGGGGTGTTGCAGACGACTCTCACGACCATGAACTCGCCAAACGCGTATTCTTCGTGAATCGGGATGAAAACCGAATCGGGACTCATCGGTAAACAGTACTACAGACCACTGGTTATCTTCCCAAAGCAAATGTTCACGAGCCCACTCTAATCTACGTCCACGATTTCCTCTGCGTAGTGCTGGAGTACGAAGTGGCCTGCGAGCATGAAGGTTCGCTTCATGCAGTCTCCTCCTCACAGTTTGGTCACTGACAAGCAATTGGTGTTCTGACTGGAGCCGTTGAACCAACTGCACGGCTCTAACGTTTGGCTGCATTCTCGCGGCAACTTGTAAAAATCGGTCTTGTCGTTGGGTGGTTATGCGTCTCCCGCCACGGTGTCTTTCAGCAACTTCCCCGGTTGCACGATAACGTGACCACAATCTTGAAATAACGTTTTGCCTGGTTCCAATCTCCTCAGCAATACTCCGCTGAGTAGCCCCAGCTTGGAGCATGCCTACTGCCCTTAGCATTTCTTCTCTAGTTAAATGGCGTCGCTGCATGACTTACACAATGAAATAAATTCGTAATTAATCAATACTAACTAGCTTTAAAACTTCAACTGGACAAAACAAATACCAATTAACTATCGTCGGTAAAATTAAAATTTCGAACTTCGCTATACTAATGCCGCGCAAATCATTTGTTTTAATTATATACCTACAAAATAAGATTCAATGAAAAGTTTTTAAAATCGGCCAGTATTTTTTGAGATGCAGAACTTTTTAAAAAATAACCCTAGACGGTATTGATGTGTGAATTAGCTTTGTGTAAAAAAAATATGAACCCCAAACTCGACGTCAGACAATCTAAAGTTAAGCCATTTACTTAATTTGATTAACTATGGTGTGTATGTATTTCCCATATCAGTTTAAATAAAAATACAACATAATTATTTATAGATTTAGAACTCGCCAAATGTTCATTAATTATTTAAAAGTAATGAAACATTATGGCTATCTTTTTAAAGTAACAAAACATAGGAACTTCTTATAATTATGAAATCACATTTTTTAGACTGATTAGTCATTTCCAGTAATACTGTTAGTTTGAAACAAAAGACTCTATAGATTTTTAACACTTAAATCTACGGAGATCAATTAGGTGCAGCTCAGGCAAATGTGCACGACAAAAAAAGTAAAAGATAATCATTCGTCATTTTGAATCCAACACCTGTTGTATTGCGAAAACGGGAAAACTTACTTCAGCGTCGCGACCGCCACTTGATAGCTCTGCCCGGCGGCTGAAATTTCCGTAAAGCACTGCGCCGAATTCACCGAAAACACACGGAGTCATTTTGACGTAGATTATCTATCTAGGGTTAAGATAGTGGGAGTTAAACACCTACCTACTGTAAATTCAATAGTCATTTTCTTCAGGAGTTCAATTTGCCATTCCTAACTGACACGGTCATCGAAACGTTATTTTTGACACTAGTTTTATAATATGCTCACCTATTTAAGATAGTAGTACTACTCGGATGTTGATAATTACATACCACAAGCATAACCAATAATTAGCTTCGATTATCCATTTATCATTTGGGACTCAATAGCACAGTATAAATATGTTGTTTAACCAGTATTGTAGCTCCGTACAAACGGACGAAGCGCAAGCTATACCTACGATTCTCGTTTTCGGCAGGCCTTCCAGCACGCAAGCAGCGTCCGCAGTCGCGATTGTGCCGAGCAGACGAATGGACGGTGTGTCGTTTTTTAGATAGTAACCGCGCGTGTTTTATTTACTAAAAATATTTAATATGACAACTAGAGCTTATTGTGCTTGTTTTGGTTGCATGAATTCGTCAATAACGCACCCAGAGACAACGTTTTTTAGATTACCAGGAAACTCCGATAGGTAAGACTATAAAAGTTAAACAAAGTGATTGACACGTGTGAACTAGGTAGTTACATGAAGTAGGTATGTTTGTGTTTAAAACTAGACTTGTGCTTGCTCAGTCAGTGAACGGTGCGATCCAATATAGTACAATATCCAAAAAAAAACTAGTTCAGAACTCTAGTACGTGTAGGTAGTACATTTAGTTCCGTTGTCAGTTCGTAGTTATTTAATTGAGAGCAATGATTTAGGTATGTTTCAAGAGTATTCATTTCTTTGTGGATGACCGATGTTACAGTACACTTAGCACCGTATGACTTTGATTGACAGCATTTTTGTTACCTTTGTTTTTTATTACACGCATAGAGACAAATATGAACTTCCAAAATTTAACACAACATGACAATGTACGAAAAGTACTAGTGTACTAGAGACTGACTAGTACTTTCAAATCGAAAAATAGTTTAAATTTTGTAAATCAAAAATTTAACGCAATGATTATAAAGACTAGAATTCCGTGATTCTATCACTGACGAAACATGTGATGAGCCGATTATTATTGTCTACGTCGCTTACTCGTTTTCAAATTTCTATACCTGTCTCACTCAATCGTTAGTAGATATCGGGCGCTGCGCCGCCACGCCGCCGCCCCGCGCCGCAAGCCGTTGCGGGGATATAATATTATTACTCACAAAGTATTTTTTGTTTAAATAAAAAAGGTACATATTTACTCGAAATGAAAGCCGGTTGTCAGTAAAACGACAATCCTTAATACAAATTGAAGGCTTTATTGGCGGATTGAAAAATTTCAACTGCATTAGGCTCACTATCTATTACGCGGTACGTAAAACTATAAGGTAAAATGTGGGCGTATACTATGCCTCTGCCTACACCTTCGGGGATAAAGGCGTGACTATATGAATATATGTATGTATGTACATATTTACAATCACAATATTAAATAGAAAGTCAAAGTAGGCACATATTATTAAAATGCTATAGGTGGGCAGCTTACGTACCGCGCGGCTGTAGGCATTTATTTCTAAAATCCGGCCGAGTCAGACTACAGTATACAGTGTCAATAGTTACCCAAAAAGGTATTATTAAATGAACTCTTTGAGGCAAATAGTACAGAAAATCAAGGCATGCCACACCTAATTTTTATGTACGATTTGCCATGAAATCCGGAGTGTCACATAATAATTTATTTTTTAAAATACACGATAATATCATCACGACGCAGTATTATTTTCTTAGCACGTCAAACTTCAAAGTGATACGAGCTTCCATAGTCACTGAAACAATCGCCTTTGATTTGTTCCTTCTATAATAGTGGCATCCCTGTGTACAGCTCGTAATGTCTGTAATGCTACTTTGGATTTTGGTGAACTTTTGCAGTAACTGCCCCCGCGGGTATTCCCTGGCAATTTTAACGTTTCGCCTGATCTTTTATTCTTTTACAATCGAGCTAAATAACGTGCTCATAATTTGGTTTCTTTTTATTTCTTTTATTGTATCTGTGGCAATCTGTATAAATGCATTAATAGGTTCTAATTTTAAGCAATCTTTGCATAGCAAATTTAATGTGAGTCTTTATCATAGCGTTATTTCCGATAAGAGTTACAAATTTGTGGCCTCCGTTCGTTTATGACTTCGATTATTTTTTGAGATGGTTATTGACTTGTATGGCGGTTGGTAACAGTATTAAGGCTCTTAACAAAAACAGGCTCTGGTTTTGCAATAATTAAGATGATGATACCTTCATTGCGCTGATTGCTCCAGCCGTCACACTGCAAATGCAATTTTTTTCATAGACTTCAATTCGTCTGTAATTTCTTTTACCATGTCGATATATATAGTTTCCAAATGTGTTGTGGAGATTGTTTTTGTGGATGGTAACTTATACCGTGATTGTAACTCGTCAAAAAATCGTGGTAACAGCGGATGTTCAACAATCGATAAAGGAGAACCGGTAACGAATATTGCTTTCGATAAAAGCTGGTCTAGAAAAAGTTTCTTTTATGTGGAAATTGATGAAGTCGTAGAAGTTGTGAACCGCTAGATCGCTGTAGAAGCAAAAAAGCGACCGTGGTTCAATCGGCTCTGCAGAGAGAAGCTTCGATGCTAAAAGAATCTGCCTACAGAGCTTGGTCCACGGCTCGTGCAAATTCAGATCTTAATATCTCTGAGGTGAAACGCAAATTAAATGCCGCCTCAAGGGCCAGCAAAAGAGCAATTGTCAGGTCTAAATTCGATTTCGTCGGCAGAATTGGTGGATAGAAAAACTTCAACAATATTTTTTAATGTTGATGGGGTCTTTCCAAGTGCTTCCAAAAAATAGTTATGAGCACAGAATTTTTCTTAAGGCCGTCTGGCCTTAATAAAAAATTAGGATGACTTCAAGGAAATTATATTCCCATTGCAGGGAAATTAGATATATGCCAGGGAAATTAAAACAGGTAGGGTGTATGGGGTTGCTCAGTATGGGCGCAACAGCTCCAGGTTCTCTGGATGTCGACATTCTCTCGCTGGACACTGTGGTGCAATTCACGATCTCCGGAGGGAGTTAGCGGGACGCCGTTGTGTCTTTCTCTCCCAGGTCATGCTCGTGAAAGAGGCGGCAGAGAGGGTGCGGGAGAGAACTCTCCCACCCGAGTTCTGCAGTTTTTGTCCTCGCCCAAGACTATTGGCCCGATCTGTCAAATGATGGCTTCATCATTTGACAGATCGGGCCGATAGTCTTGGGCGTTTGTATAACCCGGTTCATTAAAGAAAGGAATCTTAAATGGCGGTGCTTATCATGTTCTTTCGCTCGCACACTAGTGCCGTCTATACTCACTCTCGCACGTACCGTAAACAAAAAAAATCTTGATTTGCTTTCACGTTAAGTTAATAAAAATTTTCGTTCTTTATTTTAGCCAACATCATGATCGTCCATGTTATAATGTGATATACGTTGCCAGGTACTTTTTTTCGGGATGAAAGCACTCTATTTCCGTTTCCTTACAAATGGACATAGTGTCCTTTCATCCCAAAAAATGTAGGTAGGTACTGTTTCCGATGAAAACGATAATAGATGCCAATTTTTGACTTTCACTCTGGCGAAGCCGCGCTGGCAGAAGCTACTCAGAAATTAATACGACCCGGTCTTGTTTTTATTATTTTTAATTTGAAAAAAAAAGCTGACTTTATATGCTAACTGTACTATCCGTCAACGCAAGTACTAGCCGCCATTTAAGATTCCTTTCTTTAATGCATCGGCTTATACTATCGAACATCCTTATGTTCGATAGTACAATGGAGCTTAGTGGACTGCTCTGGGGAGATCCTGTAGGCACGTAATACGACAATGGTTTCGCATTTATAATGTATATTTTTTTAATACAATTATTATTTGTACACCACTTCAAGGGGTAGGTCATAGAGTACTTAATACCTAATTTCGAACAACTTTGTAAAACCTATGCACCACAAATATATAAATGACTATCATTTAAAAAAAAAAAAGAACTATATCCAATCACTCACAATCAGAACGCCTGAATTTTTACAACGAATTTTGCCTAAGTAAAATTAGGTACAAGAAATTACCTGTACTTGTACAAGAAATTACCCGTACGTAACTAAATAAGTTAAAACAAGAATCTATGCAATTCGATGCTTACCAGAGCCTCCGTCTGTAATTAATATAGTTATTATCCGTCAGAATTACTTGTTTGTGTATTGTCTAAGCACTCGCAGAATACTAATTTCGCCAAGACTTAATATTATTATGTTTTTTACAAAATTGTAGTAAGTAAGTAAATATAAAAGAAATGTAAATCTTCTATATCGACCGACCTATACCCGCCATGATTACCCCTCTCTTAGACAATCTAAGCAATACTAGGCTACACCCATTTAAGGGCTGTAACCTAACATACCAAAAATGTTGGCGCAGCTGCTCGTCGTCCCTCAAGCTTGGCTGGCGATCGGCTCCCGTATGCGATGGATAATTCTTGGGTAGGTTAGGAGGTGCTCTTTAATGAATACGTTTATTTCTTGATCATAAAGCAAATAATTTTATTAACTGACTTTACAATAAAACGTAAGTATAAGGTATACGAAAAAAAACTATTCTATATCTAATGGTAGCGAGTGTGCACGGTGGATGGGTAAGCGTGTGTACCTATATATCTACATTGATCTATAAGTTATATGCTATTACGTAAAACGTTACAGTATGCATCGAAGCACCCGAGTCCGTCCACATTCCACAGGTTCGAATTCATTGTCTGAGGAGATGCTGAAACAGTTGCAACAAAACTTTTATTTCCTTCTGTACTTTCTACATTCTTCTTTTTCGGAGCAAGAGTAATAAATATCTGGGTCCTTTGTAGACCTAGATATAGAATTATGTTGATTTCTTTGAATGACCTTTTTCCTTGTGAAGAGTGCTGAATTATCACAGCATCGAACTTTCTGCAGCAGCTTATGTTTAATGGAATCAGCACTTATCCTTAGCCAGAGATCTTAAGTCCGATTATCATGGACTTATATGGTTCAGGGAGACCAGCCCCTTTAACTGGTAGAGAAAACTAGCCATGCGATTGAAATGAAACTCAGTTATGTGATGTAGGTCTTTATGCTTATTACCAATATGTTATAAAAAAAAAGAAAAATTAAGGAAAATTAGGAAAAACTATGGTGGCCATATATTTGCCACTACTAGTCAGTGTCAGTGTGAAATTGTTTGAAACAAGGAACAGCACACAGGGGCACTTCACATTTTCCACATTGTATGTTCGACCTTTTGTTATTAGTTGCGCTGCTACAAATTCGGCAGCGCCTGTATGTGCGTATGCCTTCTGGTAAGTGCTCACCAACATTGGCAAACCGGATATCGTCTGGAACTCCAAAAAGTTTCTTCTGGCGGCTGATTGCCCCTACACTATCCTTTTTTTCTTTGCTAAAAATTTGGGTACAGATGAAAATTTTCGTTTTCGAAATGTCAAGTTATTGACAAGTTCTCTGGCAAGCGTAAACCTGAACATCTTTTGGCTCATGAGGTTATGCACTCTGAAATTTTTTGAGTACAATATATAGGAATTGGTGATTGCCACATCAAACAAGAAATAAAACAATCGTTTCCACCATTTCCTGCTTCGACGAGCGACAGTGCATCTTTTGAAATGGTGGCTCATCATTATGCCTTTATTTAGTTTTCTAGGATCAATACAAAGACGTAATTTTCCATCCTTTTTTTAGGTTATGACAATTGAACTCACCCATTTGGTTCCTCGACTCGACAGATTATTCCTTCCTTCTCTATGGTATCCAGTTTATTTTTCAAGGCATCTCTTAGCTGGAACGGGATTCGGCGACATGAATTCACTGATGGTGTCACGTCAGGCTTGAGTTTGAGGCCACATTCATAATCCTTAAGACATTCTATGCCCTTGACAAGGTCTAAATTAGAGGAAATACGTTTATCACAAGTGTCATGTGTGATATGTTTACCCTTTTTATTAAATTGAGATCTTTGCACAATTCTCTACCTTTAATGTCTTGTCAATCTAGTAAATCGACAGTGTGAAAGTTGATGTCATTTGACTTGGTGTATTGAGTGACTGTCAGTGTACATTGGCCTATAGTGGGAATAACTTCTCCACTGTATGTAGATAGTCTATGGGTGCTGTTAGTAACAAGATTGTATGGAATATTTAACATATTATTCAATGTACTTTTTGATAATATATTTGTATCGGCACCTGTATCAAGAAGGAAGTTAACTGAATTATTATTTATCAACAGATTGATTCTCCAGGTGTCTTTTTTATACTATTTACTTGTACTACCCCTAAGAAAAGTTCTTGATCTGGTGTTTTGACTACATTAATATGTTTGGCTCGACAGATTGCCGCAAAATAGTTGTACTTGCCGCATTTTTTGTACTTGGCACCTTTGGCTGGACACTTAACACGGTGTATTTGTCCACATCTTGAACATTATTTTTGTTAAATTTTGATGAATTGTTGATGAACTTCCCTGATTGTAGATGTTGTAGCTGGAGCTGTCTCCTCCAATTCTTTGGCGTACCGCTTGGACGCCTCGACGTGCCTCACCTGTTGGACTGCTCTGTCAAGTGTGTCCGGCTTCTATAATAGAACTTTTTCTTTAATGCACTGATTTTCACTATGCAAGTTCCAACTGAAGATATCTCTTAGCAGGCTGTCCTGTTTATCCGCGAAGTCGCATTGTCTGGCTATTTCTTGAGGTCTGTTTTATATTGGTCTATAGTTTCACCTTGGGCTTGACGTCTGTTGAAAAGTTTGTACCTCTCTATGGTTATATTGATTTGTGGCATGAAATAGTCGTTAAAAGAAGAAATTATATTCAGGCTGGCTTTGTCAATGTCCAAATTGAAAGAAAAGAAGATCTTCATTTCAATTTTTGTTTTACAAAAACGGGCCATAAGAGCCATATCGTCGACGATACTGCAATAGCGCTGAACTACCATTTGCAATACCGCGGAATTACAAAAAGTAACGAAATTCAAATTTTCACGCCGCGCTGCCCTAGTCTCCCATTGTTGTTGTGTCACACACCACTTTGAATAAGCCAATCAGAAGCTCTATATCGCTTCGATGCAACAGCGCGATGCACTAGCCGCGTTTATAGTTGGAAGTAAATACCGCGTAATTGAACAAAACGTAAACAAAGTGTAGTAATAATATTGTGCTCCGTGAAAAATATTGTTAAAAAGTGGTTATTTGTGCATGGAAAGTACCGGTAAGTAATTTAATCTGTTAATTTGTGTATTGTCTTGCTAAATTTAAATATTGATTTTACAATTTCATCGTATTTTTATAGATAAAATAGGCATTGATCTGGAGTTGTAATTAAGCGGTTTTGTTTTTAAAAAATGTAAAGCCATTTTGTTATTTACGCGGTTTTGACTACTTTAGTAATTAAACGGTTATGTAGCAGGAGGTTGGACGCTGGATGTTGTCACAAGAAACACGGAGAGAAGGCTTGACTATTTTATTCTCGTCAAAGATAATATAGGTACACAGAATGAATACAGAACCAATTCCTTATAAAATCGGTTCTCTCATCCAAAAAAGGAACCATAGAGGTCACTCCGAGCAGTGTTCTTAGCGACTATTCCAAGTAGGATGTAGCCCTTAGATGCGCTGCGAGTGGCAGTCTTGATTCCACAAAAAATAAAATTATACATGGTAAGGTCATTCCCTTATGGAGAATCTTGATAGCGCGATTTAGAAAATAGTGAGGTGACATCTAGGAAACATTACGAACACTAAATGCTATTAGGTCTGTTACAGTCTCCCCCTCAGGCCCCGAAGACGTCCCGGCGAGAGGGACTGGCTACTGGTGGGTTTTCCGTGATCGACCTCGTCGCCGCTTTTCCTTGATAGGCAGCTTTGGAACTACAGCAGCTTTCCTAGGTCGTCCTCTTTTCCGTAGTGGCTGAATTGCATCAGGAAGTTTAGTAGAACTGTCACTCTGGAAGAGTGCTAAGTCAGATGCATGATAGACTCCAATTGGAATCTGCGGCTCAGCAGGATGAGCTACTTTAAACGAAGCCGGCCCATGTCTATGCACAATGACATAGGGACCATCACGGCGAGGGGCAAATTTTGCAGTTATACCCAGAGCTCCTCTGCTGATGGGATTAGTCTTGACTTAAACCTTGTCACCAGGCAGGTACAGAGGATGCTTTTCTTCTCTCTCCCCCGCAGGAGAGCTGCACCAAAAGCATAATTACTTGTGTCTGTTTTCAGAGTAAATGGTTGCGTATTCTTACTTCAATATGGGGGACAGGCTTAAGGGTATCAGATTGTACTCTGCTGTCATATGAAGATTTAGGCAGCGCCATTGAATTCAGCACGGCACGATGCAAAAGTTTCTTGTCGTCCGGGTGATATTTGACTAACTGTTTGAAACTGGGTGTCTGACAAGGTAACCGACATCTTGGTTGGTGGAGCTGTTTTCTGAACGAAAATCGAAGTCTTTCTTCCGTATCTTGTGACGTATCTTGCACTTCCGCAGAAGTTGTCGTGTCCACCGTTGGTCGCCAGATTGTAGCAGGAGGTTGGAGGCTGGATGTTGTCACAAGAAACACGGAGAGAAGGCTTGACTATTTTATTCTCGTCAAAGATAATATAGGTACACAGAATGAATACAGAACCAATCCCTTATAAAATCGGTTCTCTCATCCAAAAAAGGAACCATAGAGGTCACTCCGAGCAGTGTTCTTAGCGACTATTCCAAGTAGGATGTAGCCCTTAGATGCGCTGCGAGTGGCAGTCTTGATTCCACAAAAATTAAAATTATACACGGTAAGGTCATTCCCTTATGGAGAATCTTGATAGCGCGATTTAGAAAATAGTGAGGTGACATCTAGGAAACATTACGAACACTAAATGCTATGTTTACATGATGATACAATAATGTTAAAATTAGGTCTGTTACACGTCACAGACCACGTCACGTCACGTCAATTTTGTTTCAGAATTTATTTGTAAAGATGATGTCTGCCAACACAGAATCGATCGAGGACTTAGTCAAGCGACGGGAGGAATTGCTCAAGAAAAGGCAATCAGTTTTAGCCAGACAAACCCAACCAGGCATTAGTTTCAGCAATGATACTGAGGTTTTTCCTAAACCTTCGACCTCAGGTGCCAACCAGCCTGTTTTATTTGAGTACATCAACACGACAACTCGGGAAAGTACAATTGAAAAAGATTTTAGTGACTTTTTAACTGACGATTCAGTAGCTGACCCTGATTTTGTGTTGATTGATGAGCTTTTAGGTAATATTCGTTCACCGACAATGCAGTCTCCTGTGGAATCATCCCTCCTTCATTTAGAAGATATCGAAAATTTCCCTGAAAGAATTATTGAAGAGGAGCAAACGCCGATAAGAAAAAGAAAAGCAATAGCAGACAAAGACTCATGGAAAAGATAATGTTTCGGCGACACGGTCGGTCATCGGGAGAATTCGTCACTCGGCTGGCTAACCCCCGCCCCGCGCTGCCTTGCCAGGCGGGCGGCCAATTTCGCATCGACCGTTCAGTCAAATCTCGGACGCGGTTCGACCATCTTGTGTGTGCGCCTGTGGTGGATTGCCGGCAACCCATCCACACTTCAGCGCCTCGGTCGACACGGCAACTCGGAAACAACCTCAAAAGAATCTCAAGGCCTCGGAGCATCCTTAGGAAGACCGGGAATCAAGGTAAGTGGCGAATCATTCTTGGTGGCGGTCCGATTTCCGAAACTTCTTGTGTCGTCTTGTGTGCCTGCAAGAACTACCAAAAGACAGTCCACTAGCTGCTACACTAAATTATCGAACATATTTATGGTCCATTCGAGCGGATTTCAGCCGGATTTCGGTATATTTGTTGGTATTTTTTCAAATCATAAGACGGTTACAGATTTAAAAATTGAAATCCTCAACCGCCACTTACAGCTCTGACATAAGTCTCGATTCGGTCGGATACAATTCAAATTAAAGTCGTTAAGTTTGTTTGTCATTTGCGGTTCCGTTATTATATAATAAAAATAACTATATTAATCAATAAATATAAAGTTGAAATACAAACACAGTTTTACATTTAGTTTAAAATTAAGACTAATTAATTTATTAACCCGTCTCTCATCGTATCTGGTTCAAATGTACCCATCACACAAGCGGCATTGCCTCGCTGGATAGCGATGGCCAACCTTTGCACCAGATACGAACCGGAACGGGAGTCACTGGTCTTATCCCTCAACCGATGCCCCAATTCTTTAATAAGATTCTTGGCGTCTGTACCCCAACTGCCCATCGTCTCAACAGCGAACGGAACAAAGATATATTGTTTTCCTAAAACCGCATATTTACACTTTTTTTTTCCGCTGCATCTTCGGCAGCAGCTGCTAGAGAACGAACGGTACGACTAAGGTGACTAGGAGCGACTGTACTTACGCACGTAGCATCCCACAAGAGGCATTTGCCCTTTTTCCACGGCACCAGAGTCATACCATCCGGTCTCCTGCCATCTGCTCTACTGAGGCCGGGTGGCTCCAACAGGCACGGGACATCAACCGATGTAAAGGCTCTTCGGATGATATCGTTAAGAGCATGGTGACGCGGAAATCTACCTTTGCCCCTACGGCAACTCAGCGCGTGATGACCGTCCTCCCCCACCATGGAACCGCAGGTGCATCTATGGGATTCACACACCTTGCAGCCCAGGCGGAGAGCCACCGCCACCCGCAACGAGTTGTCGTCCAAAAGTGTGCCCAAGTGAGGCGAAGGCAGCGCGTGCAACCATGCTCCCGATTCCGACTGCGATACAGCCCGCAGCCTGGCCAGATCGGGCGCCGAGGCGCCATCTATTAACTGCTCCCTAACAGTCCCGATGATGGCGTCATCCCAAACGCGTTGGATATGGGGAACAGTAGGGCTCGACGCTGCAGAACTGCGGATAAACCAAGCTGCCTCGGCATCAGCTGCAAAGGGCACGGTCACCCCGCCACCATTAGAGGGAAGGATTGAAGTGACGAGGTCCGCTACCCCATGCGCAGACGCCAGGAAAGCCGGCAAACCCACATCCCGAGCACATCGCAGTCCAATGCCTCCGTGACGGATGGGAAGACTTGCCTGAGTCCACTGTGACTCATTTAAAGATACATTTATAATTGACTGAACTGTATGTTTTAAACTGTCATCAAATGTTGCGACTTCCAATGGATAGAGCCAGGTAGGTGCTGTCCGTAAAAGATAGGTCATCTTCGGGAGGGCGAAGCAAGTGCGCAGTAATACTATCGCAATATGCGACGAAAGAGCTTTGAGACGCTCTTGAGTGGCAAGAAGAAGTGTATTATGTGAGGAAAGAGCATCTGGTACTCCATCAGGAAAGATGGGAGACCCTAAAAGGGTGAAAGACTGAGAAGAGATTTCCTTGAGGCCAGGCAACAGGGAAGTGTATTGTGGAAAGCTATCGCGAGCTTCAGGACCGCATGGGTAAAATTCACATTTAGAGGGATTCACTTCCAGACCCAGGTCTCTAAAACGAGGAATCAAAGTTTTCAGATCCTGGTATACGTCTTCCGGTGAACCCCCAAGAGTCCCGTCGTCTAGATACCATAAATTCAGTTTAGATTTTAGCTCCGAGATGACTTTATGGATCGCCAAACTGAAAACGAGGGGCCCCAGCGGATCCCCCTGCTGCGCTCCCACTTGAGAAGAAATCAAACTGTTATTGAAGAAGAGATTAGAGGGATAGTAGTATACTTGAAAAAGAAACGGGTAGAGAGAGGGAATCTGTTCCATAACGTTACTCAAAAGAGCGTCTCTTTCTAGTGTGTTAAACGCATTGCGAATATCAAGCTTAAGCACCACGCAGTCTGACCGCGCGGGGTCCATCACGAACGTACGTGTCGCATGGATAGCGGCCTCGCAACCCCGCGGCGTCCCGAATCCTAGCTGGTGTGGTTTCAGAAACTCCGCCATCTCCCCCCTCACTGACCGGCAGGCTAGCTTGGAAGTCAACCTACGGAACACACTCCCGATCGCAATAGGCCTAACCCCGCCATCCTTCTTCTTGAGAGCAAAAAGGGAGGCACCGTACAAATAAGGACAGATCGCGGTATTTAATTTCCCCCTTAACAAAAAATTTGCTAGTCTTGTCAAACACTCCAATAGCCGTTGCCCATTCTCGCCCGCAGACCCAGACGTGAGCTCCTTCAAATGACCGGGACGTAGGCCGTCCAAGCCCGCCGCCGAACCGCTATAGAAAGTGCTTAATGCTATTGTCACGTCCTTCTCCGAAACCGTAACCACTGGCAATGACGTATCCGGCATCGGTGGAAAGCTGAGCGGACGTGATGGGCCTGGGTGCTTCATACGAAGCGCATCGTCGTGTGTGGCGCCACCATCGCAAGCGGACGTATTTATATCGCGGGGTGAAATAAAACTAATTTAAAATATAAAGATTAAATATAATTCCAAAATTTACAATTAAACAGTGAGTTAAGGCCAGGGGGCTAGTAAATAAATAAAAACAATTGGATTATAAGTGCTGCAATAAGAGAATACTGGTGCAATAGTGAACTTGGTCGCGACTTTTCAATAATCATAACCTAAGTGATATATTGGCATCGAAAATAATACCTACTAGTTTAAAATTGTGTGTTTGTGACTTTTATAGAAGCAATAAATACTTTTAATCTGCCAATTTTAATAAATCTTTTATTAAAGTGTGGTAAGATAGTTAATGAGGGTGTACAATAAATATATTGTTCGTCTTGTCGTGTACCTGTTGAGGCAGAACTTTTGGACATAATTTAACACACATTAAAATAGAAATTTTGTTGCAATGAACAAATGCGGAGGTTGCGGACGTTTCGTGTCACCATCGGATGCTATTAAGTGCGCTAGATGTGAGAAATGTCTGGTAACATATCACAGAGCATGTGTAAACATTCCGGGTAAAGGTGTCATTCCAGCAAACTGGTGTTGCCCGGAATGTAAGCGGCAATTATATAAAGCCAAGAGCGACGATACCCCAGTGCGAGCTACTCAGTCTGATATCCAATTTGAAAAAGAGTCCGTAGCGCCTGAGTATGTGCCAGTCACAGATGAAATGGAAAGACCTCCAAGGATGCAAGAATTTCATCTAATAATGGAAGAAATTAAGGCGCTAAGGACAGACGTAAAGACATTTAGGAGACAGATGGAGATAGAGATGGCGGCATTGAGGGATTCTGTGCAGACTTGTAACTCTCGTCTAGACAGTCTTGAGGCAAGAGTGGTTGTGGTGGAGGGTAGAAGAGAGATGCCTGGTGGGGATGCTGTGGGGCCAGTGGAGGATGTTATAAATGATCTGAGACGAGAACTCAATGACCGGGACCAGGAACTACTTGGAAATGATATTGAGATTGCCAATATGCCGGAGCTCAATGGTGAGAACCTGATGCACATGGTGAAAGCTATAGGGTATAAGTTAGGTGTTAATGTCCAGGAGCAGGATGTAGTTAGCGTGGAGAGAGTAGGTAGACGACATCTACTTGCCACGGATCCTCAGGGTGCTGTCGAGCAGCGTCCGAGACTGCTGGTGGTGCGGTTGGCACGACGTGGTGTACGTGATGAGCTGCTGAAGGGAGCACGAGTGCGCCGGGGAGCTACTACACAAGATCTGGACATGAACTGCACTCCCCGACGGTTTTACATTAATGAGCGTCTGACTAAATTGAACCGACAGTTGTTTCGGAAGACACGGGAGAGGGCTGGTGCTGCCGGATGGAAATATGTCTGGACGAAGAGAGGACAGATTCTTGCCTGCAGTAAGCCAGGTGATCAAACCCATCGAATTCGCTGTGAGACAGACCTGTCGAGGATATTTGGGGGAGTTGGTGGAGCTATGGTCCCATCATAAATGTTTAATTGGCTATAATTTTAAATGGATTTTATGTTCTGTTGTTCTGGTTGTTCTTATCTGTAC